>CM060248.1:66630702-67995702 GCA_030684275.1 Acipenser oxyrinchus oxyrinchus | reverse complement strand
AAAAAATGTAATGCAAGTAATGCCTCCACAATGACAGATAGATTTCAGCCCAGAATAATAGGGTAAGGTGACCATATTTTGTAAACCAAATCCGGGGACACACATAAAAAATTGTACTCCTGATGCTGGCAGCACTAGAGAAGCTTGCTGGATTATCTATAGCAACTGAAATAGTGTAACATCTAGATCAGGGGTCTCCAACCCTGGTCCTGAAGAGCTACAGGGTCTTCTGGTTTTCATTTCTACCGAGCTCTCAGTTACTTAATTGCACCAATTATTGTCTTAATTAGTCAAGATTAACAGGTGTTCCAGATCTTTAGCCATTGATGATGTAAAGACACCTAGAAAACCTGCAGGACTGGGGCTCTCCAGTGTTATAGCTAATAATAATAACAATAATAGAAACAGTCTGGATATTTCTCTCTTACGCATTTATGCACCTGACATATTAACCAACACGATAAATTAAAACTAACGGTATTCGGGGAGCTTTGTGAACAGGGGACTCTTTCAGGGACATTGTTTGACCGGGGACAGTACCTCATCCGGGGACTGTCCCCAGAAATTGGGGACGTATGGTTACCTTTGTCTATCAGTGGTTAAAGCCTGGTTCCCAAACAAACTAATTATTGCTCACTTTAAGGTGCACACTACGATTATCGTCCTTTAGTAAATACGGTGTGAATAAAGCTCATCTCATTATTCAGAGCGTGGCGACATCATTTAAATACATGAATCATGCATTACCATTAGGGTGGTTCAAATCAGGTTGCTTCAATTTTAATACGACCAGTAGATTTCACTGTAAAGTCGCCACGTTGGCGACTAAGCATTTGCAATGAATACAACAGAACTTCCGTTCTGTAATAAAGGCTTTCTGCTTAACTGTCAGAATCTGCACCACCCTGTGGATCTCGCAGAGCTAATCCTTTCATGGAATCAGACCCCTTTTCTTGTTTCCATAGTAACACGCACCAGCCAGTCATATTAGGGTAGAACAGCAGAAATTATCATTCCGAATTCATTCTGCGTTGTATGCAGTTCTGAAGAGACAGCTATTGCCAAATTAAAGAAAATTAAGAAACTAAAAAACTTTAAAAGCAAATAGATTCCCTTCATCTCAACAACAACAAGTGATGAAAGCAGTGTCGAGGTGTCTGTGCTGCCTTATGGCACAGACAGTGGGATTTAAAATAACTGCACAGCATTCTCCGTGTTGCAGCGCTACATGACATTGTGTTTCCATGACTTGCTCGGTTGATCACCATGGGAAATTTAAAAAAAAAAAAAGGTTCTCAAAATATCTCTTACTTACCCTAAATAAAATGTCAAAGAAACTAAAGCAAAACTATTTGCATTTGGATTTGGAAAATCCACAGCTGGCCAACTCCATGAAAACTGTAAGTGAAGATGAGGCATAGGAGCTAACACAGTGTTCACTTCCCTGGAATTTTTATATAGTTATTTTCCCTGGCATTTGATTGATAGAGTTCTGTTTCCTGCCATTTTATGTATAGAGTTCCCTGGCATGTTATGTATATACTTCAATCACTGGCATTCTATGCACACAGAAAATAGTTCCCTGGCATTTGATTTAAATAGTTCCCTGGCATTTATTACATATAGTTCCCTGGAATTTAATGCATATAGCTTGCACATCAATTGTATATAGTTTCCCGCACACAATTAAAAGATATAAAAAAAAACACCCATTACATGAAAACAAAGCATGCAAAAGCAATGTGTGTGCAAATTATACATGTCTCCTCATATTGTCCCCCTTTTGAAAATGTTGGTCACCATAAAAGTTTACTAGACTACCAGGTTTTGAAAGCCATCAGCATACAAAGTAATTTGTCCCACCCTGATTACTATAGTGTGGCACAATAAAATCAGCATGCGCAATAATATGCCCAGTATTACACGTGATAATGAATACAATTGCAATAGTAAATACAAAACTCATGAACGTGCACACTAATTGCAATGTTTAGTGCTCTTTCGTAAATAAGGCCCATAGTGTGTATTGTATGCCCACGGACTTCTCTTGTTATTTGTGGCCTGTGCTGGTTTTGTTATGGGCAAATCTCTATGTAAACTTACGTATTTTTTAAATTTATTTCTAATGTAAGTTTAGGAACAATGGCACAGTCTACTATCAGATAAGCACCAAGAGAGTGTGCCGTTCATAGGCGTAATTACACGGGCAACGCAGGGGGCATGCCCCCCTCACTTTTTCAATGATGGGGAAATGTCCCCCTCACATTGCAGTACTGAAACTTTTATTTCCAATAATTTATCGGTATAACCACTAGTCAGTATAGAAGTCAATGGGGAAAAAAATGGGATTGGATCCAGGATCTGGATCAGGCTCCACTGATCCATAATGTTGATCCGATCCTGGAGCTGCACACACCTTAACTAGGGAAACTGAGAAGTGAACATACGTGGCATGTAGTTTAAAGACTGCGGCTGACAAATTTGTATACAGCCTGAGATCACAGTAATGTTGGGAAAAATGGCAAACGGCAATGTTCTCTTGTAAAGGAACATTGCACGTGAATGTTCCTTTATGGAATCTAATGTAAATTCTTAGCAATACCTTTAGTCTGCAACATTCATTTCTAAACTTAATTGAGGTGAGTTTAATTAATTTTACGTGCACAGTGCATTTGATGCCAGCTTAATTGGTGGTTCTCTTGTTTTTAATCACCAATGAGATCTAAGGCACTAAATTCAGTTTTAGTGTAAATTAAATAACACAAGGTGATATTTTCTTGACCTTTTGCAATAACTTCAGAAATAAAGGTACATACATTATAATGTGATACCTGAAATATCCAAGCTTATTTATTTAATTAATTTATATTATTTGTTTATGTCTTTCGACAGTCGTTTGATTGCATAACATCTTTTTTCTCCCAGATGTCTGCCAGCTTTATGACAGGGTTATCACAAGTTGTACAAAAGTAATTTACTTGTGCAGTCCTGTCAGGCTCACTCTAGCATATCTTGCAAAAATCAAAGTCTATATGTTGTTGATGGTAAGGTATTAGCAACCTAAGACACACTCGATGTTGTGTGCTTGCTGCCATCAAAAGAAATTATACATTTTTACCTTTTTTTATGTTCCAATATCAGATGAGTCCTTGATTAAATAGATGTTTGGATTTAACATAGCAAAACTGGTCAACAAATAGGTTGATGTTAACAATCATCATCTTTTTTATTTTCTATCCTGCAGCAAGCAAGCCATGATTCACACTACCTAATCTCGGCTACCCTCTAATGTATGTAAATAGTACAGGCACGAGGGTGGCAGCATAAAGGCATATTGTTAACTCTTGTTACTACATACCCTAATAGATTGTAACCACAATCTTATTGTGCCTGTAAACCGTGCATCAGCTGTTTTCTGTCAAGCCCTCAGGCTCAGGCTTGACTGATGATTCTCTGATATGAATGATACACACTGGACAACATTTTATTTTAAAAAACATCTGTGTATGCATAACACATTTTGTGTAATGCTGAATTCCCAGTTAAAAGTCAGACCTGGCCAACATTCATAGAGGGACCACCTTGCAGGTGCTTCTGCATCCTAAACTGTAACTGATACTTCACGAGGATCTCAACAGTGGTGTCTGTCAAGATCATTCTGAAGAACAGACTTTGCTAAAGATTTCTACCTGCAACCTGCCTGGAGGAATTAGTGGTGGTGTTCATATCATATCCCTCCAGAACAATTTTAAACACCTACCAGTTCTCATTCAGTCCAACAAAGAGCAACCAGACTAATCTTAACTTAAAGGAATGAGATGCCGATAGGCTGAAAAAACTGAATCTATTTAGCCTAGAACAAAGAAACGGGGCATGATTGAAGTCTTTAAAATATTAAATAGAGTTGATAAAGTTAACTCTAACCAACACTTTAAGTGCAGCACAGAAACAAGGACCAAGGGTAACTGTTGGAAATTTAGTGGAGATAGACAGGACAGAAGAAGGACACACTTCTTCACACAGAGAGTGGTGAGGATATATAATGGGTTGCCTAGTCATGTTGTTGAGGCAGAATCACTTGGACTTGACAAAGTTTTGAAATTAATCAGCTATGAGCAACTGGAAGAACATAGATGGGCCTAATGACCTCCTCTTTTTTGTTTGTAATTATAAAAAATGTCTTATGTTCTAAATAATTGTCAGTATTACCAATATTACAGTAAATAATGGAAAAGATGACACCAATTAATGACGCCTGTTCCAAAACCACTGCTTGCTGATGAAACACTTCATAGGGACACCCGTTGCTATACATTCGATGCACAAGAAGATTGGCTTTTGTACAGGGTCATAATTAATGACATTTGAACAAATCTCTAGTAATTGGTGGATTTTTTATATATGATTTTAAATGTGATAACAGGCGTAACCATATTCTCCACTGGGAAAAATTGCTTTTTGTCTAAAATCTCTTTAGAAAAACAAAATGAAAAAAACTAAATTAATGGCTCTGATAATTGATAACTATTGATTCTGCAGTATTTTATATATATATATATATATATATATATATATACTACTGTGCAAAAGTTTTAGGCAGGTGTGAAAAAATGCTGTAAAGTAAGAATGCTTTCAAAAATAGACATGTTAATAGATTATATTTATCAATTAACTAAATGCAAAGTAAGTGAACAGAAGAAAAATCTAAATCAAATCCATATTTGGTGTGACCACCCTTTGCCTTCAAAACAGCATCAAGCATCAATTCTTCTAGGTACACTTGCACACAGTTTTTGAAGGAACTCGGCAGGTAGGTTGGCCCAAACATCTTGGAGAATTAACCACAGTTCTTCTGTGGATTTAGGCAGCCTCAGTTACTTCTCTCTCTTCATGTAATCCCAGACAGACTCGATGATGTTGAGATCAGGGCTCTGTGGGGCCATACCATCACTTCCATGACTCCTTGTTCTTCTCTACGCTGAAGATAGTTCTTAATGACTTTCAGCTGTATGTTTGGGATCGTTGTCATGCTGCAGAATAAATTTGGGGCCAATCAGATGCCTCCCTGATGGTATTGCATGATGGATAAGTATCTGCCTGTACTTCTCAGCATTGAGGAGACCATTAATTCTGACCAAATCCCCAACTCCATTTGCAGAAATGCAGCCCCAAACTTGCAAGGAACCTCCACCATGCTTCACTGTTGCCTGCAGACACTCATTCGTGTACGCTCTCCAGCCCTTGGCGAACAAACTGCTTTCTGCTACAGCCAAATATTTCAAATTTTGACTCATCAGTCCAGAGCACCTGCTGCCATTTTTCTGCACCCCAGTTCCTGTGTTTTCGTGCATAGTTGAGTCGCTTGGCCTTGTTTCCACGTCGGAGGTATGGCTTTTGGCCGCAAGTCTTCCATGAAGGCCACTTCTGACCAGACATCTCCGGACAGTAGATGGGTGTACCAGGGTCCCACTGCTTTCTGCCAGTTCTGAGCTGATGGCACTGCTGGACATCTTCCGATTGCGAAGGGAAGTAAGCATGATGTGTCTTTCATCTGCTGCAGTAAGTTTCCTTGGCCGACCACTGCGTCTACGGTCCTCAACGTTGCCCGTTTCTTTGTGCTTCTTCAAAAGAGCTTGGACAGCACATCTGGAAAACCCTGTCTGCCTTGAAATTTCTGCCTGGGAGAGACCTTGCTGATGCAGTATAACTACCTTGTGTCTTGTTGCTGTGCTCAGTCTTGCCATGGTGTATGACTTTTGACAGAAAACTGTCTTCAGCAACCTCACCTTGTTAGCTGAGTTTGGCTGTTCCTCACCCAGTTTTATTCCTCCTACACAGCTGTTTCTGTTTCAGTTAATGATTGTGTTTCAACCTACATATTGAATTGATGATCATTAGCACCTGTTTGGTATAATTGTTTAATCATACACCTGACTATATGCCTACAAAATCCCTGACTTTGTGCAAGTGTACCTAGAAGAATTGATGCTGTTTTGAAGGCAAAGGGTTGTCACACCAAATATGGATTTGATTTAGATTTTTCTTCTGTTCACTCACTTTGCATTTAGTTAATTGATAAATATAATCTATTAACATGTCTATTTTTGAAAGCATTCTTACTTTCAGCATTTTTCACACCTGCCTAAAACTTTTGCACAGTACTGTATATATATATATATATATATATATATATATATATATATATATATATATATATACAGTACTGTGCAAAAGTTTTAGGCAGCTAATGAAAAAATGCTGTAAAAAGTAAGAATGCTTTCAAAATAGACATGTTAATAGATTATATTTATCAATTAACTAAATGCAAAGTGAGTGAACAGAAGAAAAATCTAAATCAAATCCATATTTGGTGTGACCACCCTTTGCCTTCAAAACAGCATCAAGCATCAATTTTTCTAGGTACACTTGCACACAGTTTTTGAAGGAACTTCGGCAGGTAGGTTGGCCCAAACATCTTGGAGAACTAATCACAGTTCTTCTGTGGATTTAGGCAGCCTCAGTTGCTTCTCTCTCTTCATGTAATCCCAGACAGACTCGATGATGTTGAGATCAGGGCTCTGTGGGGCCATACCATCACTTCCAGGACTCCTTGTTCTTCTTTACGCTGAAGATAGTTCTTAATGACTTTCGCTGTATGTTTGGGGTTGTTGTCATGCTGCAGAATAAATTTGGGGCCAATCAGATGCCTCCCTGATGGTATTGCATGATGGATAAGTATCTGCCTGTACTTCTTAGCATTGAGGAGACCATTAATTCTGACCAAATCCCCAACTCCATTTGCAGAAATGCAGCCCCAAACTTGCAAGGAACCTCCACCATGCTTCACTGTTGCCTGCAGACACTCATTCATGTACGCTCTCCAGCCCTTCGGCGAACAAACTGCCTTCTGCTACAGCCAAATATTTCACATTTTGACTCATCAGTCCAGAGCACCTGCTGCCATTTTTCTGCACCCCAGTTCCTGTGTTTTCGTGCATAGTTGAGTCGCTTGGCCTTGTTTCCACGTCCGGAGGTATGGCTTTTGGCCGCAAGTCTTCCATGAAGGCCACTTCTGACCAGACTTCTCCGGACAGTAGATGGGTGTACCAGGGTCCCACTGTTTTCTGAGTTCTGAGCTGATGGCACTGCTGGACATCTTCCGATTGTGAAGAGAAGTAAGCATGATGTGTCTTTCATCTGCTGCAGTAAGTTTCCTTGGCCGACCACTGCGTCTACGGTCCTCAACGTTGCCCGTTTCTTTGTGCTTCTTCAAAAGTGCTTGGACAGCACATCTGGAAACCCCTGTCTGCCTTGAAATTTCTGCCTGGGAGAGACTTTGCTGATGCAGTATAACTACCTTGTGCCTTGTTGCTGTGCTCACTCTTGCCATGGTGTATGACTTTTGACAGTAAACTGTCTTCAGCAACCTCACCTTGTTAGCTGAGTTTGGCTGTTCCTCACCCAGTTTTATTCCTCCTACACAGCTGTTTCTGTTTCAGTTAATGATTGTGTTTCAACCTACATATTGAATTGATGATCATTAGCACCTGTTTGGTATAATTGTTTAATCATACACCTGACTATATGCCTACAAAATCCCTGACTTTGTGCAAGTGTACCTATAAGAATTGATGCTGTTTTGAAGGCAAAGGGTGGTCACACCAAATATGGATTTGATTTAGATTTTTCTTCTGTTCACTCACTTTGCATTTAGTTAATTGATAAATATAATCTATTAACATGTCTATTTTTGAAAGCATTCTTACTTTACAGCATTTTTTCACACCTGCCTAAAACTTTTGCACAGTACTGTATATATATATATATAATATAATTAATGGCTCTATAGTAGAAAATTCAGTGCAAAGTACTTCTGTTGAACCACCAGGTGATTTCCCCACGATTAGCAATTTCAGGTTTTTTAACTTCTGTAGCCTACAGTTTTGCTGAAGAGCCTGGGCTGCAGTGACTATCTGAAGTGTCACTTTACAGTTGATGATTAAGATGTACGTTGAATAATAAGTCACAAGGTTGGCCCTAGGCATACTGTATTTGATGTGTTGTGTTGACCTTGAGCATATTACGTTTTTGGTTGCAAGAGGACTCTAAAATCAGGCCTTAAGCGCTGTGTCTAAAAGTTTTGAGACAGTCCATTTGACGAAAGTTCTTACTTATATCTGTATCAAATAAACCTAAGGTTTCACAGCCCTAGGAATACCTAATATTAACATTGTATGGCCTGAGTTCAGAAACTGCTGTCCAGTTCTACTGTAGTTACTGTACCAACCATATGCATATGTAACATAGGCTAGATACATTAAGTTTCATTATACAGTATGAGTAAGCACCAGTCATCCTGTAAACATCTTCTGTGGATCTTTTCCATTGCCTTTAATAAAGAGTAGATGTTCACTGACTAGATGGTGCTGGCTCTTACTGCTATCAATATTTTTTTTGCTGACTTAGCCTGGGTTACTTACAGTATGTCTTCGGCTGGCAACTAGAACTGAAGACCTGCTTTTGAATTGTAAGGTCAAACTGTAAGAAACTAAGTGAAGTAGACAAATGTTTCTGCTAGTGCATTCTTGGGCCAAAGCACCTTAGCACCAACATTTGGAACATAGCGCTGACTCATAAAGGCCCAGTAAAAAGAATAAGTTATTTTCTTAAAACATCCAGCTGATCAGGAGCTTCAATTAATAAGGTTGGTTTCACATAGAAGCATCTGTGTGAAGGCCAAACTGGTGCTATCATAAAAAACCGAATGCATGCTGCTAATCCATTGCAGTATAGAGATGATAACAGCAGCAATGTGCAGTATTTGATCCTAATCCATTTTGTTGCTATTGATGGTATTGCTCTGGACTGCAAATGGGTCTGCTAGGGTTTTATCAATAGGTATTCTTACTTTTTTTCTGTATGACTAAATTCACCATCGGACACTATGGAAAATAATCAAATAAACAGTGTAAAGGATAAAGATTATACACTATGTTAGTGTATGTTTATGCATGTATCAATATCTGTTTTGTGGTCTCCCAGTATGCTAGGATACCCTGACAGTAAAAAAAAAAAAAATGAAGTGTTAGAATAATTAATCCACTGGTAGCATAGAGTTAGAGCAATCACATTTGTGCTAAAGCAGTTTAGAATGAGGTGTGCCTGATTGCATTAGTACCTGCTGTTTGTCAGTCTTTTGAAATTCATGTCATTAGGCAACTCTGATCTGTTATAATATTGTGATATTTTATCTGATTACACTTATCTGATTGTGCGATGTCTGCTATTCTGCAACCAATTTCTCTATGTACAGTATATTATAGGCAGGTGGCTTTATTATTCCCGAGCTGGAAGGCACAGACTGCTCTGAATATCAATAGGCATTTTATATCATTATCTTACTCTGGAAAAAAGGTCCATTTAGTGTACAAATGACATGCAGGATACCTTGTGGAGAATATAAACCATGGTGCCACCAAGGGAATGAGCACAGAATTAGCAGATACGCTTGAAGTCAATTTTAAAGTGGAATTACCTATTTAATCTAACTTTGTATATATATATATTCAAATCAGTTGTTAAATACATATTTGGACCTTAAAGATGGTAACTGGTGGATTTTTTGAAAGGGGGATGAATCTCCATAGATCATTAAAATATGGTTATTCTAAAGCAGTATATCATCTACATTAACATAATTTTTTTATTTGGAACGTTTAAAATACTGATATGTGTTCTTTATGGTTTTTTATAGTTTTTTTTATTATTATTCCAGGAAAATGTCTCATTTAAACCTTTGAGACTGCGTCTGAAAAGACTCCAAAAAGCAGAATTCCTGATGTTCGCTGGTTAATCCTTTCAGTAGATTTCTGAGTTTCCGTTGTCTTTCACATAGTTGCCACTAAGAGGGTAGGAATTATAGCTGTATACCCCTTCAACTAGAAATACAGCTTGTGGTGTTTTATATGAGCCTGGTAAATCATGCTCTAATACAAAACACAGGACTTTAAAAGGGAAAGAAATTAGGTATTAAAAATGTAAATGGTATTAAGTATTCCTTTATTGAAAACATCATAAAGAGGTAAGACAGTACAAATAAATCAATTAAGAAACATAATCTTTAATTGATGATATCTGATTACATTGAAAACGAGTATAAATAAAATGTGCCTAAATATTTAAACAATAATATCATTTTTATTGTTATTAATAATAATAATAATAATAATAATAATAATAATAATAATAATAATAATAATAATAATAATAATAATAATAACTAGAACTGCCAGGCAGTTTTATGGCTTCCAAGCTCAACACCATTTGTAAATTTTGGCAAGCTGTAGCATTGCAGCACAAGTGTCAGCAACAGATCAGTTTTATGGCGCAGTTTCAATTCAAAATACTGCATTAGTTCATTATTTTATGATGCTTTATAACTTTAAACACCATAGTAACATTGACCCTATCTACTGTAAGGAGTTATATGCTAATTTTACATTTAACCTTAAGGAGAGGTCAAAGTTCAAGGTAATTTTTGAATAGAGCATATATGGCTTCCTAAATGTGTTCTATAGTAACCATAACCCTATGTGCAATGTAAGAAGGTATAAGCTACTTTTACATTTGACCTTAGAGAGGGCAAAGGTCACAGGCAGGATGATTTTTGGAAAGAGCATATATGGGTTCCTATCTGTGTTCAATAGTAACCATTAACAAGTATACACTCTGTAAGGAGTTATAAGCTAGTTTTACATTTTAACTTAAGAAGATGCCAAAGGTCACATGCAAGGTGATTTTTGGATAGAACGTATATGGGTTCCTATATGTGTTCCATAGTAACCATTAACCTATCTGCAACTTGTAAGGAGTTATAAGCTAGTTTTACATTTGACCAAAGATTTTGAAAGGTTTTTAAAGAAATGCGTCAAGTGGCCATATTGGTTTATGCACAAACACCATTTTTGAAAAAGTAAATTGTATTGACACAGGGACGATGCTTGTCAACTCTGGAGATAATCAAATAAACAATTTTTCAACTGACGGTTTTCAGGTTTGGAGTTAATCAAGTAAACCGTTTTTAAACTGAAGCAGTTTTAAATTTAATTTGAAAATGTAGGTCTGGCAGCCATCTTGTTTAACAAAACAACACCATTCCAGCCATATTTGAATTCTGTTGTCACCGGGATGATGCCTATCAAGTTGGGAGTAAGTTGGTGAAATGGTTTTCAAGCAGAAGCAGTTTGTTGTTTGGTGCGCGTTTTGGCGAATTTGGTGGCAGCCAGTTTGATAGTAAAATTTATCGCAGCAACTTCTGCTTCGTAAAGTTGAAGAGGGTTTGGTTGCTGATATATGCCAAGTGCCAGATCAATCACTTTACCAGTTCCCAAAAAGAAAATTTCAAAAGGTTTCTAAAAAAAATGCATCAGACGGCCATTTTGGTTCCGGCCAACACCATTTTTTTTACAAGTGAGTTGTATTGATACAGTGACAGGGATGATGCTTGTGAAATTTGAAGTTAGTCAAGTAAACTATTTGTCAACTGAGTCAGTTTTAAATGTAAGATGTAAATGTCCATCTGGTGGCAATAATGTTATACAAAACATCACCATTTTTACCTATTTGTATTCCATTGTCACTGGGACGATGCCTATCAAGTTTGGAGTTTGTTGGTCAAACGGCTTTCAAATACAGACAAACACAGTTCAAACACAGTTTGCTGTTAGGGGCGCATTTCGGGAAAAAAATTTGATAGTAAACTTTATCGCAGTAACTTCTGCTTTGCAAACTTGAGGTGGGTTTGGTTGCTGATGACATATGCAAAGTTTGAGATCAGTTGGATCACCGGTTCCCAAGAAGAAGATTTTGAAAGGTTTTTCCAAAAAATGCGTCAGGTCACCTTCTTGATTGATGCAGGAGGCAATTATATTTGCATCTGAACTGTAATCTACACAGGATGATACCTACCAAGTTTCATGTTGATTCGTTACACTGTGTGCGAACAGGAGCAGTTTGAAGTTGATGGAAGAATAAGAAGAAGAAAAATCCTAACAATAACAATAGGCTTCCCAAGCCAGGTTGGAAGCCGAATAATAATAATAATAATAATAATAATAATAATAATAATAATAATAATATCATTTGCATTTTTGGCACAAAAGCTAAAAACCCTCCCTTTCACTGAATTGTGGTTTAGCCAACAATCTAATGGCATGTCTGATTCAAATTGGAAAGGGTGGCTTTAGGACCCAGTCAGGTTTTTAATTGGCTTAATTTAATAATTAGGGACATGTTGCCCGGACCTGGACTGGAAATGTTTATTTTACCCGAGGTATATTGCATTATACATATACCTTCTGGCCCTCGGGGCCACACATTTGAGCATATTACTCATGGGCTTGCTCTGTGTACAAATTAATCAGGAATAAGGGGAAACTGTATTTACTGTGTTGCACCTATGCAACCGCTCATTAAAGATTCCATATACGCAGTGATTTGGCAGTAATCCTTTTTGTTATGTATTTATTTAAAGCTGTTAAACCCACTTGGTGTATAAATCCAATCCATACCTACTGTCAATTATGTATCCACAGCTGCATGTAGACTGTTTAATCTTTTAACCATGTGATAGAATTCAATTTCAGATTAAGGTGTTCTCATTAAACCCCAGTCAAGGAAACATATCATTTTTACTGAGCTATAACATTTATTTATTTATTTTATTATTTTACTAAAAGCATTCAGTTAATGACTTGTGTACTTGAAATGAGTGTTTAGATGCCAGGTATTAAATATTTCTCCTTTGGGCTTAGATAAAAGAGATGCTGTCTCTTAACCTGATGAAAATGAAATGTCCCGGATGAATCATTGCTTAGGGGAACCAATTTATTTAGTCACTCAGAGCTGCTAAGTTATTTATTACTTGTCAGTATGTGCTGGTAGTTCAATTTAATAAAAGAAAGAAAAGAAAAAACACATAAGCTTCTGTTTTGTGGTACATGCAAGAAGAAAAATGACACCACCGCAGAAACGGGAGAATTTGTATAGCAATCACTCCGGGATTTAACATGCAGTGTTTGCTGGGTAAAGGGTCTGTCTGAAAAGTTTTCAGAAAAAAAGAAAGTACATATTCCTGTAAACTCTTGTTATATAGCATATAGGGGGAGCAGTTTGTATTTCTATGTTTTTAGGTGAAGCTTGTACTTATAGTGAACATATCTACAGATATACTACAGGTCAGGGGTTAAAATTAAAAAACAAAAAGGGAGACAAAACCGAACCAGGTAACTACAGACCAATAAGCCTGACTTCTATTATATGCAAACTTATGGAAACTATAATAAGATCCAAAATGGAAAATTACCTATATGGTAACAATGTCCTGGGAGACAGTCAGCATGGTTTTAGGAAATGGAGATCATGTCTAGCTAACCTGCTTGATTTTTTTGAGGATGCAACATCGACAATGGATAATTGCAACGCATACGACATGGTTTATTTAGATTTCCAGAAAGCTTTTGACAAAGTCCCGCATGAAAGATTAATTCTCAAACTGAACGCAGTAGGGATTCAAGGAAATGCATGCACATGGATTAGGGAGTGGTTAACATGTAGAAAACAGAAAGTACGGATTAGAGGAGAAACCTCAAAATGGAGCGAGGTAACCAGTGGTGTACCACAGGGATAAGTATTAGGTCCTCTGCTATTCCTAATTTACATTAATGATTTAGATTCTGGTAAAGTAAGCAAACTTGTTAAATTTGCAGGTGACACAAAAATAGGAGGAGTGGCAAACACTGTTGCAGCAGCAAAGGTCATTCAAAATGATCTAGACAGCATTCAGAACTGGGCAGACACATGGCAAATGACATTTAATAAAGAAAAGTGTAAAGTACTGCACGCAGGCAATAAAAATGTGCATTATAAATATCATATGGGAGATACTGAAATTGAAGAAGAAAATATGAAAAAGACCTAGGAGTTTATGTTGACTCAGAAATGTCTTCATCTAGACAATGTGGGGAAGCTATAAAAAAGGCCAACAAGATGCTCAGAAATATTGTGAGAAGTGTTGAATTTAAATCAAGGGAAGTAATGTTAAAACTTTACAATGCATTAGTTAGACCTCACCTAGAATATTGTGTTCAGTTCTGGTCACCTCGTTACAAAAAGGATATTGCTGCTCTAGAAAGAGTGCAAAGAAGAGCAACCAGAATTATCCTAGGTTTAAAAGGCATGTCGTATGCAGACAGGCTAAAATAATTGAATCTATTTAGTCTTGAACAAAGAAGACTACGCAGTGATCTGATTCAAGCATTCAAAATCCTAAAAGGTATAGACAATGTCGACCCAGGGGACTTTTTTGACCTGAAAAACGAAACAAGGACCAGGGGTCACAAATGGAGATTAGATAAAGGGGCATTCAGAACAGAAAATAGGAGGCACTTTTTACACAGAGAATTGTGAGGGTCTGGAACCAACTTCCCAGTAATGTTGTTGAGGCTGACACCCTGGGATCCTTCAAGAAGCTGCTTGATGAGATTCTGGGATCAATAAGCTACTAACAACCAAACGAGCAAGATGGGCTGAATGGCCTCCTCTCGTTTGTAAACTTTCTTATGTTCTTATGTTCTTAAGAGCCCATAGCTTCAAATGATATTTTCTTCTTTGTATTGTTTGATACAATTCTGATTGGTTCATATTTTGTATAGTCTATGTATAAGTGCATTAACCATGAATTCAAGAGTTGTTCTTCAGTTTTAGTTTCCTGTCATAAACATTTGTAATGTAGGCTAGATTATCCAAAGTCTTACTGTATTTTAGAAAGCAGCAGCACCATCTTCTGCACATTGTATATTGGCAGCAATACAAAAGGAAACTTCATCCAAAGTAGCTGATCACTGTATACTTTGGCTGATCTAGCCTGCATTGTACAGTATAACATATGTCCATGGCAGGTAATAAAAAAAAACTGAAGAGCAACTCCTGAGCTTAGGCGAGTTCAGATGAAATAAGGCTGGGATGTCTCCTGTATTAATTGAAATTCTGAGAAATTTCAACTACCACTGGATTTTGACAAACACACATTGAAAATTAGTAGTTTTGCAAATGTCTTTTTTGTGCTGTTTTTCCCTATTCAGTTAACTGGGTAAGCAAATACATTATATTTTTAAATTACTAAATTATTTAAAAAAAAAAAATCTCTGAGTCAGTCATCTGGTGAAGGCACGACAGTCAGCATAACGTAAGTTTGCCAATGCAGGCTGTACCAAGTTGTCATTTAATAGGTTGTGTGCAGAGTGTTTCTAATTGTGCAGTTTAGGTGATAGGATCGCTGAACAAAGCTGATGTCACAAGAGCTGGCCTTTGTCCTCCAGGGGTCTGTCAAGCTACTGGGTGTGCAGTGTGATTGCCTTGATTAGAGGATGCCCATTGACCTTCATTTCTACTGAGCTGTTGTGAGCAGTAGCTGTAGTGAGGAAATGTGGCATTCTAAATTGGGTGACAAGCTGGGGGTTAAATAATTAGACTCTCTAAATAAAAAAAAATGTCAATAAAATCAGTGAGGTTAGGCATTTTACTTTCAAAAGTTTTATTTTCATATATCAAGCTTTTATTTGCCAGGAGGTCCTTTTGCTTTAAACTGAAATAAAATGACAAAGACCCCTGCTGCTGTTTACTAGAGAGGAGGGTAGTATAATTATTTATGCATTTACTGTACAGGATCCTTTTAAATGCAAATAGCCAAAAGGCATGTCTATACTTATGCTTCATTTGCTGTAGCACAAGGGATGTCTTCTTCCACGAATCTGCATGTAATTGCATCAGTTTAGCTTTTGCTACATAAAGCTGGCATTAATATACACAACTGCTGCCAGAATAAGTACAGCAGCTGATAACTAAAGTAAAGAGAACAAACAAATAATTAAAAAGTAAACAGACACTGACTTGAAAGTGTATCAAATTGGTACAGAATAAAATAAAGACTGCAGCTGTTGTCTTTCCAATTAGTTTATTTCCTAAAGGGTATTAAGGTTGCAGGCATAATTGCTATTCTTCTGTAGTAAGCCTTTTGTCACTTTGTCACTGTGAACTAAACAGACATGCTCCTAAACTACCAGCAAGCACTGCTTTCACCAAGGGAACCAACACAAATATGGAAACAAACTTACTTACTTTGAATATGTGGAAAAGGAAAGAACCAGTGTATAGACCTGCTATTATGTCTCTGAAAGCACACAACTAAATGTTAAAACATATTCATTTTATTTGCATCTGTGACAGAGAGCAAATAAATTCTAGTCAACAATCTCCCTCCCGACCTGTGAGGGTGCTGTGTAAAGGGAACAGTGTGCCCCGGACTGGATGGTTTGACAGTTCATTCCAGAGTCAGTTGGAAGTTGGTCATCCATGAAGGGGGCGGAGCCATAATACCAAAAGTCATCACCTTAATACGGTAGGCGACGTGTCAGTCACGGATTGGAGGATACGTGATTGGACTCGCAACCGAAGGGGGCGTGACTGAGGGTATTTCAGGGGATGTGGCCGAGCAATCTGTTCCTTTGTTGTGGTTATGGAAAGACCTGTAAGGACGAGCGAAACCGAAAGTAACCGTGAGTGTTTTGTATTTGTTTTGTTAATCACTGAGCTGTCACTTTTCCAGCCAGCATTAAACCCGGATTCCAAATACTGCACTAGTCACCAATAACTGTGTATTCACCACCAGCACTGGAGCACCGCGAGAGAGGACACAGAGCCGTGCCTGTATTCTTGTATTATTATTTCAGGACTGAAACCCTGTTTTGCTTAGCTGTGCAATTACACATTGTTGTGTAGTTGCCCGCATTATTAACAGTGCCAAACCGTGAAAAAAATTAAAGAACTGTTTGGACCGTGAACACTGTTTGTTGACGTTGTTTGATCACTGCGTCACCTCTACACCTGCGCACTGCAAACCACTTTGCCACAGCGCCATTTAATTGTTTTTTTGTTTTGTTTTGTTTGATTCTTTGTTTTTGTATCACATTACTTGTTCTAAATTTCATTGCAATAGGGGCGCTCAGCAGGCACTAAAGGGTTAAAAATGTAATTACTTTATGCACAGTTAACTGTAATCTAACTGAAGTTTAATTTTACTGTCTTTTCACAGCAGCTTAACCACATTTGGTTTTCACATCTGTGTATAGGAAATAATGTCTAGAATCATAACCGGTACTTTCAAGAGGCTGTATCAAGATGACTTAAAGGGAAAGTCTCATGTAGATTTATATCTTACCTTAATTCTACTTCACTGGTTACAATATGTACAGACCCTAGTTATTCATTGTCATGAGTAAGTGACACTTTCTTCTTTTTCCCAGAATCCTACTGGAAAATGTAACTTCTGAAATTACTCTATTTAAATAATAGGACTTGTTCTAAAAGTTGTTTTGTATTACCCAGAATCTTAATCTGGATACTTGAATAACTACGATGACTCAACTACCTCTCTTCTATTGCTTCCAGATGAATTATGTGTAACTTCATCATTAATTAACAGGTCTGAATATTAAAAGAAAGCTGACATTCATCAACTTAACCACTGCCTTTCTTTAATCCATCAAATATATTGGTGCTTTCAATAGATTTTCATTATTGGATACTTTATGTCAATGTATATTGTACTTGTATCTTCATGTCATGAGTCAAGTGACCTTAAAGCTCTCACATTTAAGGCATAAGGACATCTCAGTGGCAACAAACATATCCTTGATCTTAATAACAAGCCAGATTTCACCTCGATAGCAAAAAAGTGTTGGGTGGTTAAAGTAGTCATGGTTTGCAACAGTAAGTTAAACAGCTAAATAGACATTTATATGGCCAGAAAATACATTTACTCATTACTCACAAAAAAAAACCCCACAGTATTAAACACATGGTGATCTTCAGTGGCTTAATTATAAAAGCACATCAGCTTGGAGTGCAGTGTTAGTTATACAAGGTTAGAATTCCACTTGTTCCAAGTACCTTCACTGAGGCACCATCTGAAGACAGTTTGCCTCTTCACGCTTAAGCGACTCCAATTGGTTTAGCACCCCAAGAGTCCAGGGTGGTCTTTATGCCAAGGTTCAGTAGCCTGGTAAAATCTGCTGCTTATGTTCCTCAGGTGAAAAGAGGAGATTGACATGACAGCTGGAACGGAAGTTAATCTTTGGTTCTCCTGATTAAGGATTGTAGCAGTGGTATTTTGGGCATTTCAAATTGGGTAAATTGACAAACTGGGGATAAATGTGACAAACAACATTTTGTAAAATGCCTATTAATCCTCACTATTACCTGTTCTGTATTTATAAATCAGTCATCTGTTTGAATTGATACTACTGTATGTCTCAATAATAATTAAATTTACTGCTGTATTTCAGACTAATTCCTTAAAGTAGCTGCAGTCTTTCAAAGCCCCTTTTACAGCAGCTCTGTCTGTGCTATGCAATCCAGCAGCAATGTTGGTTTCAGAAGGGTTTACTGGAAGTCACTATGAGCAAAAGTGATTTCAGTCTTTTATGTAAGCCTAACCTGGTACTTTTGTTTTGCATAGTGCTTTTGAATATGTGATGTGATTTGAAAAATGCATGAGCTTGAAAGATTACCTCCAATCCCACAGGTCTCCAATGAAAATAATGCTCTGGTGAAATTAGCTATTTCTCTTCTAGACTTCCAGTTCAGGTCATCCATAACTGTAAACACCCAACCATAAGTAATACAAAAAAAAAACTTAAAAAATAAATATTCTTCCATGTCTTTTGTGTTTATATTACATGTATTGTTGATTGGATCTTGTCATATGTTATCCAAAATACAGTACATCGACAAAGACTGGTCAAATTGTTGTGTTATTGTGTTACTAGATTTCCTTTTATTATTATTTTGGAGCCCTCAGTGACTTCTGCTCACATGTATAGTCTCATATGCAGGTTGTGGATTCATTCACTGTAAAATTCCCAGGAAACATCCTCGACTCAAGAAGTATCTACACATAAGCATAACACTACTAAGATGATGTTGTATGTGGCACAGTAAACATAGATTATATTAATGAATAATATTAGGTAAAGGAAATGTGTAAAAGGAAGATATTCCAAGACCAATAATTGAAATTATTTTGCCTAAAGGGAAACTGCTTCAGGAGTATGCTGAGGAATGAGTGATCAGTTTATGCTTATAGAATAAGTTATGGGTGCTTTTAGTTTGTGCTCCATTCAAAGTGGTTAGGGCAAATTGAAATACTTAATATTTGGTTAGGTGCCCCATACTGGCTGATTAATACTGTAAGGTAACTCACAACACACTACCTAAAAAGTTGTTGTAACTGTGATGTTTACTTGGACGCTAGCCCTCTCTCATATCCATGTCTGTTGTATAAAAACAAAGTTATTCATAGAAAAAATAATAATAATTCTGAGAACATTTAAAATGAAATAGTAATATATTCTGTCTTTCTTATTAAGACTACACACATTTTCATAAAGCCAGCCCAGGAGCAAAATGACACATTTTAATTTGTAGGTATTGAGGCATAAAATATATGCAAATACATCTTGGGAAAACAATATTAAAATAGAAATGTGAATATGTTACTTGGCTGAAACAAAATAAAGACATTTACAACAAAGAGCCAGCAAACAAGCCTTTCATGAAAAGTCACTTTGTCACATCAGGCTAGCTCTCGTAATAAAATGTTTCTTTCTAAAAATAATAATAATGATGATACTTGAAGATCCACTTGTCTAGGGCACCTTCAAAGCATTCATAGTCAAGCTGAAGAGAATTTCAACACGGCCTTTGGGATAAGCATTTAGTGATTGGTGCAGGAAGTCAAGCTTAAAAGGGATCTAAGAGCAATGGGGGGAAAGAAAAGCTGGCGATGCTAATGGTAATGGAGTAATTTCACTCATCGCACAGTTTTAGTGAGTTCAAATCTAGAATCAGACAAGGTTTGTTCAGCTCTTTCTGCCAGTCACTGTCTTTTGACATCATCAAGGGACAGCACACATCAATGTGTTTAATAGTTTTACATTTCAAGGGGCAGAAAATCTTTCAAACATTCATTTACAACTTGATATGCAGGTTAGGGTAGAATTACTGAACCATGGGAACATGCATGAAACTTATAAGACTGGTGAGCTGATAGGATCCCCAAAGGGGCTCATCTGTACTGAAGATACATCTGCGTAGTGTGCAAGGGTGAGTCATAGAGTCAGGGGCGCACAGGTTCACTTCCTGGCTGCAAAATTTACAATGTTTCATGGGGATTCCATTAGAGCATGGGTTATGGAGGCAAACTTGTCACAGACTGTTTCTCCTCACTGAGCTACAGGGATCCTACAGGACATCCATCCATTCAGAGTAAACCGACCCTTGTCTTCCAGAGGGCACGTCAACACCCACTGTAGTTTCTGTAGAGGCAATTGGCTTGGTTGTAGAATGAGTTCTTTTGAGCTGTGAGGATTGCTGTGGTCAGGGTACATAATTTGACATTCTTGGGAACAAAAATAGTGTTAAAAAATGGGCAATAAAAAAAGATTGATTAGTTAATAGCCAGATCCTACAACATAGCTGAATGACAAATGGATATGTTGTTCTTGTATGCAAAGTATATGAATTTGTTATCAAGAACACTCACCATGTGTACTGGATCCATGTGTTGCCTCCATAACCCTCTTGTGCATGATTTCATCTTCATGCTTATGGGTCATTTAAGCCACTTCAAAATCACAATGTCGTTTGAAAATGAAAAAACTTTGTTCAGACAAGGTGGAGGAAAACTCCTTTCTGATTGAAACGTTAATGTTTTCTGACAAATTCACCCTTGCAGAGTGTGTAGATAATGACACTGTGTGTGCATGTGGAGTTGTTAAAGCTTTCAGTGTGAAACATCCAGACAGACCACAGACAAGTCGAATTGTTATCACTCGTGTGGTGAGCAGATTTCCGGACATCCTGTGAAATGTCCTGTCCTGTCAATTTGATCCCTTTCCTGTATCCTGGGCATTGCCTCCACCATAACATCAAGCCCGGTGCAACCTATTTTTCCCCAAGTTCAAAATGAATAGTACTTGTGCTACTAGCTGTTAAAGACCATATTTTGCAGTCAGAGTGTCCTTGAACATCAGGCAGCTGCTACCAGCCTTCTTTGTCATGAACATATTTACTGCTACATTGAGTCACACTATGCTCAAGTACCTGCCCAGTTTTCATGCCCCAATTGGCGGATTGCACAACCATTTGCAGCAGAACTGATGTCTTACTGCCTGTAATCTCTGTAATCTGCCTGTAATCAAATGCCAATAAGGCACTGTCAAACATAAAATGATAAACACAGGGAGGCTGTGTGGTCCAGTGGTTAAAGAAACTGGCTTATAACCAGGAGGTCCCTGGTTCAAATCCCACCTCAGCCACTGACTCATTGTGTGACCCTGAGAAAGTCACTTAACCTCCTTGTGCTCCGTCTTTCAGGTGAGACCTATTTGTAAGTGACTCTGCAGCTGATGCATCGTTCACACACCCTAGTCTCTGTAAGATGCCTTGGATAAAGGTGTCTGCTAAATAAACAAATAATAAACATGGACCTTTTGCCCTCTGGATGATGCACAACTAAATGTACATTTAAAAAATGTGCCTAATGGAAGACAGATATTATTGGTATTAAATCATTTATGAATGGGATATACCCAGCTTTAAATACAGCAAAGGTTAGCAACCTAACCTAAAGGCCACAAATGCAGCCCTAAAACGCCCTTGAGAGCTGCAAGATCCCCTACAACACAACTCGGTTATAAGGTGAACTCTTGGATTTTTATCATATTTTTTTTAGTTACTGTATTATTGTTTAATTGTATCAAGTTTGGAATATGTTTAATCATCTAGCTGTTCACTTAGTTGTTCTGACCTGAAAAACAGAATTATTTAATAATGATTTTAAACATCTTTTTCTTGCACTGCAGTACCTAATTTAGTATCTCTTAGATAATATTTAAAGGGTTGAGCATTGGGACACAGTTAAAAGTGTTAAAATCAGGAGTTACAGTTATTTTTACCAGGAAACAAGGGCCTGTAAACTATTCACAAACTGAAAGGTCTGGCACAAGCATTACAAATATATTTGTCATGGCAAATCATTCCACTCAGACAAACTGTTTCTCATCTTCACATTTTAACCTCATTATTTCCTTCTGTTTACAAATATTGAATTTCATACCTGTTTAGTGCCCTATTAATGTTGTATTTTTTGTATAATTATATACTGCTGGTTCTGCTTTCATCATTATTTACCAAGCACACTAGCAAATGCCATGTTTTAACCACAGAGGCTACTGTACTTCTGGCATTTTGAGCTGGGGTATTCTTCCCAGATGTCAGACCTCTTTACAGGTCTGCAGTGTTAAAGGAGTTATTACTCTTGATAAGGTTTAAAAGTTATCCATTTTTTATCTCATTTAATCTCCATGTGTATTACATAGTTTAGTACATAAAAAAACTAAAATTCCTCAGAAATCATGTCTGACAAGCAATCTGGAAATTATAAATGTATGGCACTGCTGCCACCAAGTGTATTAAAAGGTAACAACACCATTCATTATTTAAAAAAAAAAAAATGTTGCTCAGGCCAGGGGTCAATCTGTTATATTAACGTTGCTCAATGTTGGTGTTCAGGGGTCAGTTTGAATGTAACACATTTGCTCTATGAGCTGTTTAGAATCTTAATTTCTAATACCTGTGCTTATAGTATGTACTTTATACCAACATTTCTATGGATTCATTAATCAGGATGCCCATTGTCACAGGGACATGAACGTTTGGGAACCTGTGTTACATAACACTTTCAAGTTAAAAAGTGTCAGATTTTTTTTAAAATACTAGATTTCTAATAAAACATAAAAAATAAACCTGCAGTACCTATTTTTTTAAAGAATGTATTCCAGTACAATGAAATCCCCTAGGATGGCTGTGTGGTCCAGTGGTTAAAGAAAATGGCTTGTAACCAGGAGGTCCCCAATTCAAATCCCACCTCAGCCACTGACTCATCATGTGACCCTGAGCAAGTCCCTTAACCTCCTTGTGCTCCGTCTTTCGGGTGAGATGTAATTGTAAGTGACGCTGCAGCTGATGCATAGTTCACACACCCTAGTCTGGAAGTTGCCTTGGATAAAGGCATCTGCTAAATAAACAAGTAATAATAAAAGATAGCCCATACTGTACATGATTATCCATGGATTACCCTTAAAGTTGGTGGATTCAATCCAAGAAAAAAATATATACAGTGCCTTGCAAAAGTATTCAGACCCCTGACCAATTCTCTCATATTACTGAATTACAAATGGTACATTGAAATTTCGTTCTGTTTGATATTTTATTTTAAAACACTGAAACTCAAAATCAATTATTGTAAGGTGACATTGGTTTTATGTTGGGAAATATTTTTAAGAAAAATAAAAAACTGAAATATCTTGCTTGGGATCATTGTCCTGCTGAAAGGTGAATTTCCTATCAAGCTTCAGTTTTTTAGCGGACTGAAACAGGTTCTCTTGCAGTATTTCCCTGTATTTTGCTCCATCCATTCTTCCTTCAATTTTAACAAGATGCCCAGTCCCTGCTGATGAGAAGCATCCACACAGCATGATGCTGCCACCACCATACTTCACTGTAGGGATGGTGTGTCTTGAGGCATGGGCAGTGTTAGGTTTGCGCCACACATAGCGCTTTGAGTTTTGGCCAAAAAGCTCTATCTTGGTCTCATCTGACCACAAAACCTTTTCCCACATCGCAGCTGGGTCACTCTCATGCTTTCTGGCAAACTCCAGACGTGCTTTCAGATGGTACTTTTTGAGTAACGGCTTCTTTCTTGCCACCCTCCCATACAGGCCAGTGTTATGCAGAGCTCTTGATATGGTTGACTGGTTCACCATTACTCCACTCCCAGCCACTGATCTCTGTAGCTCCTTCAAAGTGATTGTTGGCCTCTCTGTGGCTTCTCTCACAAGTCTTCTTGTTTGAGCGCGGCCTTTTCTTGGCAGTGCCTGGGTGGTGTGATGCAGCTTCAACTTCCCTATTATTGATCCAACTGTGCTCACTGGGATATCCAAACACTTGGATATTATTTTGTACCCTTTCCCTAATCTATGCATTTGTATTACTTTATCTCTAAGTTCTGTAGAATGCTCTTTGGTCATCATTTTCCTTCAGATTCACAGCCTGACCAATGATCCTTCAACAGTGGGGTTTTTATCCAGAAAATGTGACAGCAACTTTAGTGGTTCACAGGTGGAGGCCAATGGTAAGATAATTGTGTTCTCATTAGGGCAATTTCTTTCACCGGTGTAAACTGGGAGCTTCCACAGCAGAGGGGTTGAATACTTATGCAAGCAAGATATTTCAGTTTTTTATTTTTCTTAAAAATATTTCCCAACATAAAACCAATGTCACCTTACAATAATTGATTTTGAGTTTCAGTGTTTTAAAATAAGAAATTAAACAGAACGAAATTTCAATGTACCATTTGTAATTCAGTAATATGAGAGAATTGGTCAGGGGTCTGAATACTTTTGCAAGGCACTGTATATAGCTTATAACAGGATATCCTTTGATCAAATCAACCCCTCATTCTGACATACAGTAGGTGTGTCAACCTCAAATTCTTATAAAAATATATAGTGCTGGAACTTCAAAAGTCACATGACCTGTGGCAGACATATTAGGTCAGAGGTCTATGTCATGGTCACCAACACATTAAGCACGCAGAGGTTATAAAACCCTGAAAATATAAAGACACTACCTCATCAGAGGCTTAACAATGTGTCGGGGGCAGCTTTGCAAAATAAACTGTCACTAAGGGGTTAATTTTTCTTGTACAAAACATAGGGAATCACAGAAAACATCGCACGTGTCCAGGAGTAAAATCTTGATGTGTTAGATCTTTATCATCCAGAAACCAAACAGTCACATGACCCCAATATGGCAAGCATCTTGGGTCATAGGTCAAAGTGAAGGGTGGTTTTGCCCAAGGAGTTTCCATCACACAAAAAAATTTGTAGTTGTCAACTTAAATGTTTAATGAGAAATTTGTAAGTGCTGCAGCTGCATACAAGATCCTCCTCACAGGGATGCTTAATTTAACATACCTCTAACCCATATCAGCATCTGCTAAAACTGAGTTGTATCTGGGACAAATTTTAGCTATCGCAATGGGTAATTTTTATTGACAATATTTACATACTTTTATTAAATGCTTAAGCCAAAAACAAAACAAACAAAATAGAAGTTTATCTCAAACAGTCAATGCAAATAGCCCACATTCCTTTAATGTTAGTAAGTTTTAAATGATATTCACAAAATGCTAACATATTTGTTTTGTGTCAGTTTGTATGTTACAGTACCGATGCACCATTACCATAAACATGCTGAGAACTTAAAATAAATAAGTTACAGAACACCCTACAAAGAAACACCTTACTGTAACTTTGCTTTATCCTGTTTAGTCCATATCACAGCAATACATTCCTCAACAAAAACGACATTGTTTTCATATGCTTTTTCACACATCATAGGTCACAATCAGCTTGAATTACTTTTCCAAATTTTCTGCAGAAAAGAAAGTTTATCTTATGAGTATAATAGTGTATCAGATCAGGCTCCCTCCTGCTTGTTTTCTGTTCCTACAGCCATGTATTTGCACCAGCATTATTGCAGAAAGGGCATGATCTGGATTTTCTCTACACTGGAGTAAAAGTTGAGAAATGTATTTCCATCTTATTTATGATCCATTTGTATAAAAATATCAAAATCAGTTGTTTTTGTTGGATATTACCGTATATCACTGCCACACTGGCTACAGCAAAGGTATTTGTGTGTGTGTGTGTGTGTGTGTGAACACTGCGCAGTGTTTTGAAACACTTTGAAGTTGTGTTACAAATAGAAATGCTAAAGCAATTTCAAAATAATAATAAAAAATACAAATAAAAGATTAAATATTGAAAGACAGTCTTCTTTCCATAGGTAACTGCTTTTCAGTCTGATTTCTGTACATTTCTACCTTGATATCACAACTCCAAAGGGATGTGAAAAAAAACACAAACACAAATTTAGGCTTCATTCCAATTATTTCCTTAACAAAATAAAGATATGACTCTATAAAAATCAAACATCCAAATGGTTGTACACAGTAATCTCCAAGACCATAGAAAAACTACGTTTGATGTGAAGTCTTTCCATCTGAAATCTTAACCACAGGCCTGTTTCTTAACCTCATTAGCTTTCATCAGCGCCTTGATAGCCCTGGCCCTCATCTCTAACTCAAGTAGCTCCAGCTGCTGGGCTGAAGGCTGCACCCCCTCTGAGGCAGGGCCAGACAAAGCTGCTCCCACCACCACCACCTCTGTAGCTGCTGCAGCCACCGCTGCTACTTTGGGCTCCTCTGGGCTAGGTCCACCCAAAGCCAGTATCTCATTTACACTCTTTTCAATGTCACTCTGAAGCTCCTTCTTGGAGTTGGGGGGATTCACAACTGGGCTTTCAACAACCTCCACAGTTTTCTTCTCTTCAGTTTCTTCCTTATGGCCTTCTATGTCGCTGTCATACGCGTCTGCATTGATGCTGAGGGCGTCACTCTCTTCCCCCGAGGCACCACCTTTGGTAAAAAGAGCACATTAATATCAGAAAGAACTCTAGGACTGGGTGTAATTTTATAGCTGTCAAAACATGTTTGTTATGGAGGAAGTTAAGATAATTCCAAGTGCAAGTGACTTTGAAAATAAATTAACCTGTTTGGATAAACGTCTGGAGGGTTGAGGGTGGCATAAAAATCAGTTTGCAAGGCCTCGGTTTCACAGTAGCGAAAGTGCCCCTGAGAGTTCACTAAATGATTAGCTGTATAAAACAGCAAAGAACAGAACAAAGTACCTACAGGGAAAAAATACACAATCATGGAGTTTCCATGCGTGTTTATTTTTAGCTTGAGGCATTTGCTCGAGAAAAATGTCTTGTGTAAAAAAATTTTGGGTTTCCAGTCAATCAGTTTATTTTACTCGTGTAAACCGGGCTTTTCACTCGACGTCATGCAAATGAATGGGAAAGGTGGAGGTTGATATGTAAATTAGCTATGCGTAAAGTACTCGTAAAGTGCTGTTTTTGAAGATTACTAGTGACATTTTGTGAAAATGTGGTTTCCCTGTGCAGAGAACTGGTACACGAGTGAATCTAAGCTGCTGTAATATAGCAAAATACCTCGTGCCTGGTTGGTTAATAATGTGTTTTACTGCTCTTGCCCAAATTGTTTTCTAAATGTCATTAGTGAGGTGTCATGTCTTTAGTTTCAACTAATTTGTCTTACGACTCATTAATTAAAAATGAACTCGGAGGTATAAAATGAAACTGACCAACAGGTATTGCAGATCACCATGGCTGAAAACCGACTGAGACGCTATATATATTTCCCTTTCATTCAGGCAATACAGCATATAGAGGATCAGGTGATGCTGCGTGTACTACCCTGGCTTAGAAACCCTACCCGTCCGGACGGCTGACAGTTGCTAAGGAAGCATTCAACACCACGCTTGGGCAAATACGGGTAGTGGGCACTTGAAAGTGCAGCATTAGTTTGTTCCCAAAAGTGTCACTGCCTGCTGTATCCTGCACAAACTTTTGTCAATAACAAAATGAGGTGTTCAGGAATCAGTGGCTGCTTGTGAGACAGACGGGGAAGGTTACCAGTGTTACCAAGTATCACAAGAAAAAACATGCAAACCCATGTTACAGTATGGGTGTTTATGCAAATTCCAACCCGCGACTCTCAAAAAACAAGCCCAATCCCGCTTATTATAAGTGGACTTGGCAACTGGGAAGGTTATCTCAGCTGCCAGTTTCAATTTCGATCTCAGGAGGCTCAGAGATTCTCTCCTTTCTTTTAAGTTGTGTTGGATTTACTGTTGTGTTAAATATTAATGATGCAAACAAATAAAACACAATAAATATGTTCATTTGCAATTTTATTCGGTCACTTCTGAGAAGGCATCAACAACTTGTTGGATGTTTTGGGCGATCGAGCTGGCTCAGGACATCCAGTTCACCAACTATAGTTATTGACGTGGAGGGTAGACAAGTGTTGTCTTTGGACATAGCTGGGATCAAAAAAAGGACAGGAATTAATTCAGTAAGACATTTAAACACTTGCTCTTCGTGTTTAACTTTAGTGTAGTTTTTACAGCAAGGGTATTCTCCATCAGCTGCTTTAATACTATAATAAGGGAAACACAGTTCACGGTAAGTGGTTTTATACACAACTGTAAACCCACAAGAGATATACAACATGACAGACCAGACACAGCAAAAAACAATAATAAAAAAAGCCACCCACATTATCATTAAGGTAAACTACACCACTGCTAACCATAAAATTGCCCATCAGCCACTACTTGAAATCCACAGTAACAACTGACCTGCTCCCTTGCAATATTTATAGTTAGGGATAAACACGCTCATTAACATTCACATGTGAAATGCGGGTTTCCATGCAAAACTGGGTGTGGATTTTCCTGTGTGTTTCGTCATTTACACGAGTAAATGAGATTTACCCTCTCTCTCTCTTTGGCCGTTTTTTTCAGCCACAAACCTGATTTACACAAGTAATTCTCCCAAACGTGCACGCGCATCTCCATTTCAAATGTAAATTGACCCGCATGGAAACCCCATGACTGTTGCCAAGAGGAGCTATTTGTACACATGGCAGTAAACTTAAGGTGTCAAGAGGACAGCCATATGATACTGAAACAGCGGCAAGATTGTAATACAAATAGCGGGGGCTGTGAACAAAAACAAAGCATCCCAAGGGAGTAAACAAACTGAAAGGGATATGTGAAAGAAATGTATCACCGATACGGTCAGTTGATGAAATAATTTGTCAGTTTGTTATATGTTTAACCACCCAGCTGCTTATCCCGCGATTTCCACGTGGAGCGCAAACGAGTCCAAATGTGGCACTCCCGTGAGAATAGTGTGCAGGCGCTTATATGTGCACCTGCAAAGTTTAACACAGGTTTTTAACGTGCTTCAGCTAATAAATAAGTTGACAATAGAGTAAAGTTGTCTGCAGTTTTGATTCTCACTGGCAGATGGCAGCAGTCCCTAAGAAATATGCTTGACAGACCGGGTCATCTGTATACACACAGCTGAGAGTGAAAAATTGATACCTGTGTATCTACAGAGAATAAAACAAGGAGATTTCTTTATTTATTTGTTGGTGTTACAGGTTGTAAGGAAGCCTTGTCAGGATTGGTACTGGTCAAAACGACCTATTTATTTACTGTACCTACACTTCACAGATAACAAATCATATAACAGGGCTATACACTCGTGCCTGAAACTGATAAAGAAACTGTATATGACGATTGAAAATTTGCAAGTTTTCGGATGTGTATGTGCTACATAAAGACGCTAGCATTGATGAGGGTTTCAAGTGCATCTGCTTTGATATGTATCATACAAAAAATAATTTCTAAAAAGTGATATGCCTGCAGAAGTCTTATAATGCTGCAATTGTAACAAATTATGTTATTTATACTTTTATAAGGCTGCCATTGGGAAAAAAATGATGTTATGATCTATATTATAATGCTACAATTGTAAATGCATTGTTGTTATTTTGTTATTTAAAGTTCTATTGAAATAATATATTTCCACTTTTCATAATAACAATAAAAAAGTGTGTATTTAAAAAAAAATAAGGCAAAATTGTTTTGAAAATTGTCCAAATTGCTTATTTGAGGGCTAAGAATGAAAAATCTGCAAAAAAAATACCAAAATAAAGGGGCAGCTGGGTGGTTAATGGAATGCGAATATAAGAATAATATACACCAGCTTTGTAACAATGTCAAGGTAACTAGCACATGCAACTGATAGTTTTTGTTTACAATATACAGGATCAAAGGGTACAGTTGTGAACCAAATATAAAGCCAATGTTTCAGATTGTGGGACTGTATTATCAGTAAAGCAAAAAGTCACATGGCCACGATATGGCAGACATTTAGGTTTCAGGTCAGGTGAAGGGAACAATTACATTCTGTCCAAGGAGTCAGAAATGTGCAAATACCATCCAAAACCATAGGATTATAGTGCATTTTAGGTTGTGTTCACTTTGGATTTGTTACAGTCTCGGTTCAGTTCCTATGGTTTTCCTAGGAACCTTAAAAATGCATATCAGGTCTGTATTATCAAGGCACAATTTACAGCTTCTGGCTTCTTTGAACTGATTAGCCAAATGTATATGGCACGTCTCCACACGCAGCCAAACTGACAACTACAATATTGAGAATACGTTTGGAAAATGAATATATTTATGATAACATGCAGGATTCATTTTCAGATTTTACAGATATTGAGTGCAACACAATGTATCTCTGTGTGGAGTGGCAGTCAGTTAATGTCCCTCAAAATATTGCATTTCTGAGGACAGAGGTACTGTCCTGAAGTGTAACCTTAAGACATACATACCTTGCTTGAGGTCTTCCTGTTCAACATTTTCTTTCAGAGATGAAGTAGAATCCACATTATTGTCCTGCCTAGAGAAGAAAAGCATTTATTACATACACAGTAGTATTATATTATACGTTATATATTAAAATAACACATAGGACTTTGTCAAATACAGTTGTCTACTTTTATTACAATTAAACATACTAAAAATAGAAAGTGTACCCTTTGAAGAAAAAATTATTAAAAAACAGTAGTGGGATGGTCAGGACCAATATTGCTTCTTCTTAGTTCCTCTCAGATGACATCTTACCCACCTGAGGTAAACACTGGTTCAACACTTATCTTCTACAGTTTGCTGGCAAAAACTTATCGACGCAAAAAAAAGTAACTGCACGTTGATTTAATGCTTTAACCCTGGTCCACAATAGACTTTCTGGTGGATGAAGTTGAAGAGATTGTTGAGAAGACAGCAGTTGAAGTTGTTACTCAGTATTTTATCAAATGTGTAAGCTGGTTTGAGGAATGGAATAAAAACAATGCCTTCATAGTACTATTTTCACCAGCATGAAACACGCGTGTAGGTCTGGGATATCAAGTGTGATGAGAAGCAAGAATATAATGCAAGGCTCTCGGGGGACGTGGCTAGCAGTGTCCTTTACATGCACACCCACATTATTATTATTATTATTATTATTGTATTTTTTGTAAAATCATGCAAGTAATACGGTTGTGTGAAGCGCAAGCTTCAGAATGTTGACGGGCTCATGATACTCTGCATTGTACAATAGTTCCCGCTGTGGAGAATTGGAAAACATGGACCCAGGTACGTCTGATTGGAGCGGACTGAACACTATATTGAGTTGCGCCCCTTTCACGTGACCTCCCGTGTGCAGTTGCGTGTTTTACTGAAATCCATTTCCGGCTTTCGTGGATTATATTGCTATGTCGTTTTGTTATTCGTTCTTTTAGACAGAAAAAAACAAACATTTTGGTTGTGGCATTTAGTGTTGGTTTCTTCTTGTTAAAAAATTATCAAAACTTTTATAAATGAAGAAACATTAAGATTTTGTACTAGGGTTAACAGACATCCCGGAAAAAGTGTGATTGTCCCAGTTTTCAGCCTTAATTTTTTGTCCCAGACAGAAACAGTATAATTGTTTAATCGTCCAGGTTTTGCTATTGTATTTACATTTTTTATAAGTAGAAAACTGTAGCAGTGTGCTCTGCAAGTAATTGATTATATAAAAGGCAAATAAAGAAATGTATGGATTACCTGCTTAATAATTCTGGTTATGTGTTTAATAATTAATATTATATTTATATCCTGGACCATGTCAAGTTTAAAAAAAAAATGTTATCTTGGTAGTGCCACCAGCCAAGTTACCCCCTATAGTGTTTTGACTAGCACAGCCTTTATAACTGAGATATATATATATATATATATATATATATATATATATATATATATATATATATATATATATATATATATATATATATATATGTGTGTGTAGCGCCACATGTTTAAATGGTAATAGCTGATCTTATTTTTCTAACCTGGCATTTTGTACATTTAATGTTTTTGTCAGATGGCAATACAAATAATACAATTGGTATGATCTGCAATAAATACACCTGATGTTTAATTTTTAAATTATGATTGTGTAATTATATACAGTTATTTTAACTGCTTCAGAGTTGCTATGGCATCAATGAATTGAAGAAAAAAAAAGTTCTTGTTTTTCACTCTGGAAATCTGGTAACCCTACTTAATGGAACCCCATTTCATCCGGGACCTTCAGTTTCTTTAGTTGAGAGTCCAGGACCCTCAATGGGATCAAGTTTTGGAGAGCCCTGCAATCCCAAAAGTATGTCATAGGAAAACTAGTCAGAATGTATACTGTAGCTGCGGGCAACTCCTAGTTTCCTACAGTATGTGTGTGTGTGTCTGACAGGAAGATGGGCAGGATAAGGTATCTGCTGTTCTTGAAATAAAGAAGATTGGAAGAGGAAAAGCAGCAACAACCTATAGGGATTGGGCTGGAATCCTTCTGTGTAGTGTTAACAGTTCTGTGCAATGGGGCATATGGGGGTGATTGGGTTGTCTACGGCCATCTAAGGGAAATAACCACAGCACTCCATGAAAGTTCAAGTGATTATGTTGTTTATACAACAAGTTCACTGTATTGAAAAAGAGTATGAATTTAGAGGACTGATTTCCTTAGATTAAGCTCTGCATATCTGCTTAGTAACACAGTGTCATTTTGAGAAGTGTCTCAACCCTGTTTAAATATTATTATCCTCCTTGCTTAAAACATGAGACATATTTTATATTATTGGAAACAATAGAGAAAATGCTCCTTGGGCATGCCTCCACAATAAAAATGAATGCCAGGTTGCCTGAAATGAACTTCATTCACTTACTTGCTTTTTTCTGTGTAAGCCAGGCAGACCTCTGGAGCAGAAGCAGCGGCAGATTGGGGTTGATTAACCTCTGCAGCATGCCTCGCTGAGTCAAGCCTTTGTAAACATTAACCAGGGGAATAACAGTGGCCTGGCTTCAATGACTAGTATTGTTATCATCATTAATATTACTTTGAAGTTCCCCACATAAAACAACCAAAGAGCTTGAAAATGTGGCAAAGCAGCAGTGTATGTTGTGAATACTGGATTACATTTCTGCCTTGGAATGCACTGCATTTAAGAATCAAGCAAGTATGTTGAAATATGTCATAAATCAATTACAGTCCCAAGAGACAACACATTTGTTTGAAATATGTTAATAAAAGGCAAACGTAATAATAAAACAAAGATTTGCCATACCCATAGAAATATACACTTACTGGCTTTCCGTTTCTGCATTCCTTTCATTCTTCTCCCTCTCCTCTTCGATATCAGAGAATCCTGTGAAATCGTCACCTTCATAAAAAGAAGGTAGAAGCGTTTCAAATACACAGTTACTTTATAATGTTATCTAGTCCTATGTTTATTCAGGCAAAATGTTAGAAACCCTTTTACCTTCAAGAATGTGAAGAAGGTTCTTCTGAGAAAGCTGTTGCAGTTGCTCCATACAGAGCTGCTTGATTTCATCACAAGTGCAGCTCTAAGAATTAGAAAAAAGAATATTGTTTTTCACTTGGTTAGCACATTGAAATTCATAAAATGGTATGTGCAAATACTATTGTTCCCTAGGTAAAATTGATATTTGGTATAAAATAAAAAACCTTTGCTGATTCCTAATCTAAAATGTATGGTCTTTCTGTGATTGATGAATCGAACAATTAAGTGAGCAAATCTTACATGCTGCCATTTCCTTGTGCCCAGTCTTGCCTATAATCTGAACACAGAACCCTACTCTCAAAGGATACCTTCAACTCGTCAGGAAGCATTTTCATAAGCTTCTTTTCCCCGATGACCCGGAAGCACTGTTCTAGCAGCTCCTGTTTGTCTGTGACATAGGCACTGATGGGCTTGAATGGAACACTGAGATTTAGTCCTCCTTCTTCTATGTCACTTTGTTCATCCTGATCCTCCGAGTTGCCTTTTAAATCCTGTTTAAAAAAATACAAATCTGTAAGACATTTAATCTTTTTTTCCTATGGTGTTAGAAATATATATAAACAGCAGGTGCATAATAGGCGAAATGATGTAAAAACAAGCTCAAAATGTACCAAATTCAGTGGAGCTGGTGCCTTGACCCCCTCAAATAATTCTGGAAACAAGTAGAAATAAATAACCCCATAGGAAAATATAGAGATATCACAGGTCACAAATTGGCTTGTTATCGATCCAAACTTGGCTGAAGCTTTTTGCTGAGTAGTTCTGATAATATAATAATCTTACTGCAGGTGTGTTTGAAACTACGTAATACTTAATATCAGCCTCTAATGAGAATGTTTGCGTTTTTAGGAAAGTAACGTACACATTTATAAATGTTACGTAAGGTTATTTTTTGTTTTTGTTTTTTTTAAGAAAAACAGACAAACGTGATTCCAAAGTACCACTTTACTCCGCACATTTAAATAATATATTTACCTCGATACTAGGTTCTGTAATTCGTCTTTTTCTTTCCAAACGGCGTCCTTCAGAATGTGAATGTTTTCTTTTTTTCTCTTTTGCTGACTTTTTACCTGTCATTTCAATTACACGCGTTGTGATTAAATATTATTTAGCGTATGCTGGAGTCATTCGGTTTCGAAAGAACTTAAGTTAAAAAGTCAACAATTATTTCCGCTCTGATGTTTTAAAAGAAAACTCTAGATTGCCTCTAAAATATTTAATAAACTATTTCTCTGCCACCATCAGTTTACAAGAGATTGTTGTCGCACAATGATCACATCACCCTTTCAGTTTATACTTGAAGGAAGTTAAAACAACGAATAAATGGCTCCGTCTAGTGCCAAGTCATAGGTATTGCAACTGTCTGTAGAAGTTACACCACGACAGTAGGCTATACACTGTCTGTAGTTGTTCTACAAATGATGGCAGCCGAATAACCCTTGAGGGTATAAATTGTAGTAAAGTTTTTTTTTTTTTTACTTTACCGGTTTCTCTTTTTGGTGTAGGAGTAACCGTTTGCAAACACATCTGTTCTATTCAGAAGCACTAGAAGACAGAAAATACAATTGCAAAAATATTTTTGTAAGTATTAAATACGTTCACAGTACAAACAAGTGTCAACCCCTTTGGGTCACATTTGGGTCACATTGCCTTTAAATATATAATATAAATGATAAGAAATTCATCAGTATGCTGATTCCATTCAGATACTGTATTTATTTTTTATTTATTTTGTGTGTTATCATAATTAGTTTGTGACCCTAACAAGAAAGACTTATTTAATAAAAAATAAAATTAAATGCATTCCTAAATTAGTCAACTATTTTCAAAATTACTGCCCTTGGAATCATCATGGTGATACAAGTCCATCCAGTTGCTGTGTTTATATCAAATTATTCATCATAACAGCCCAAGTCTGATCAGTGGTTATTTCTGAATATTATAGACCAACATGGGATTTCTGTGGTTTGGATAAGCTCTGACAGATGTCTGAAATGTCTCACTAAGGCAATATGGGCACGACATCCAATTACTCTGGCAATACCATCTGGATTCTGGCTGATCTGCATCCAACTGATAAAATGCACAGATTGCCTGCAGAAATAAATACAAGACCAGCCAGATTCTGGATCTACAGTATGATCATACACCTCACGTAATTGTGAACGTAGTGACCAGCACAATCTTCAGCTAACTTCATACTTGCACATTAAGACCTTTTGATTAAAAACATATATGTGTAAAAGCTGGGAGTATTTGGTGAATTTGAAATCTCATTCCAGATAAAAAATGTTTTAAAAAATCCAGATGAAAAACAGCTGAAGCTCATAAAGTTCAATCTTTAGGTGAACAGAACATCTTAATAAACAGAGATAAATATATTTTAAATTATTAGTAGTATCCAGCAGATGGCAGTGGCTGTTCATAAAAAAGAACATACAGCAGGAGTTCCCAAACTTTCTTGGCTCATGGCCCTCCATAACATTTGGCATGGTGTCTGAGGACCCCACCCTATGAATCCATAGAAATGGAGTACCTATCTTGCATTGCAAAAAACATTTTTCCTTTCTCTTTAAAAAAAAAAATCTATAGAAATGACTTTTTTGGGGGGTGATTTTGCTGAGAACAGTGTTTTAAGGATTGAGACAGCAATTCCAAGCAGATCACACACTTCGGGTAATCAATGCCATCTTTCTTTGTAACAGAAGCAAATCCAAAAATGAATATACACAGTGTCATATTTACAAAAAATGATGATTTTGATACTTTTAAGAGAGGTTGTGCATTTGTACTGGCGGCGATACAAGTAGTGCTTTCATTATGCTTGAGAAGCTGCTCCAAAACTACTATACTCAGAAGTACACTGTATGAGTGTGAATGCAACATAAACCTGCCTGTAAAGGTAAGCAAGAGTGGTAGGGTTTATTTATTTTTATGTTTAAATAGCAAGAGACTGCCAGGGTTAAACACTGAGTTCTTTATTTATTTTTGTTTTCAACTCAGTGACCGCACTACAGTAATCTTGTTTCATAATAAGCATTATATAGTATAGTATTACTGTTAAGCCATATATAATAAAATACAACCTAACATTTAATTACCAGATGAGCAACTCTTTATTTAAACCAAAAAGCACTTAAGAAACGATCAATAACATATCAAGACATATCTAAAACCAGGTAAAATTGTAAACGTTGGCATGACACTACTAGCAGAAAGGTAGTCATCCTGGCTAAAGAACTAGTGCATTTGGTGCAGTGCACTGGTGTAAGATCTGGTGAGTGGCAGGAGAGTTAGCAGTTCTTTGTACAGGGGAATAGCTTGGTAGGTTATGTACTAACTGCAGAGCAGAAAGCAAGTACAAAGACCAGCAGCGGACATCAAGAAGTTAGAGCAGTTTGTAGACTCCCAGGTGGAGTTGCATGTGGCCCCACTAGATACACAGAGGGAGGAGGGAAAACCAGACAAGGAGTGGACAATAGTTAGAGAGAAAAAGAAAAGGCGGAATAGAGTAGAACAGAGTTCAGCAGCATGCAGGAGGAGCGTAGAGGAGTCCAGAACCTGCAAATGGGTTTCTTCCTCTTGGGCCACAAGAACAGGCGTCAGATAGAGACCAGGGGGAGGAAAGCAGCAGGCTACAGAATAGATCAGTAAGAAATGGAGGATAGTGCTGGTATTACTAGCAATCCTGCTGATCAACAGAGTGGGGACAGTGAGAGGCAGACAATCATAGTGGGTACAGAACCAACAGTGATTGTCCATGTAGGGACAAATAACATACGTGAGAGGATGTCTGAGGTACTGAAAGAGAGGTTCACTGAACTCACTGCCAGGCTTTAAGAGAGAAGGAGTCAAGTAATCTTCTCCATGGTGCTTCCAGTTCTGACAGCAGGTTAGGAGAGGCTTAGCATATGGTTCGAGAATAAATGCAGAAGGGAGGGTTGTGGCTACGTAGACAACTGGAGCACCTTTTATGGAAAAAGTGAGATGCCTTACATCTTAATGATAGGGGAGTAGATATTCTGGCATGGAGCATAGAAAGAACCCTTGGGAAGACTAGAAAGGATTTAAACTGAAAGGTATGACATTGTTGGAATCACAGAAACCTGGCTTAGTCCTGAAGATGGAGAAGAATTCCACACACAGGGGTATGAACTATTCTGAAAAGATAGACTGGACAGGAGAGGAGGATTATGCCAAGCAATTAGAAATGCATGTAGGGGCAAGAATACGGTAATCATGGTGGATTTCAATTTTCCAAATATAAACTGGGAAAATCCTGTGGGATGTGGTAGCATAAAAACTGAACTGATTGATGCAGTAAATTATTGCTTCCTGACCCAGTGTGTCAAAATTCTGACAAGGAACAGAGCAATTTTAGATCTAGTGTTCACAAGCAACCTGGACGTGCTATGTAACATAGAAGTAGCAGAGCCACAGGGGTCAAGTAATCATAACATGGTTCCATTCAAATGTACCTGGGATTCCATGCAATAGGCTGCACAAACTAGTGTAGAATTTCAAAAAGGTTAACTTTGAAGAAATGAGACAGGAACTGAGAGAAATAGACTGGGCAGGGGAATTGGAGGACATGACAGTTGAAGTTCAATGGAACAGATTTAAAAGTTATAATGCAAGACAAGTGTATACCTAAAATGAAAAGATCTGGTTTAACAAGCAGTCATCAAGATGGTGAAACAGATCAATAAAAAATAAACTTAGAAAAAAAAATAAGAGCTCTATATGACTTTGTGGTGATGTGGCCGCGCCCTTGTGCGTAGTTTGTGTTATATGTTGCATGTGTTAATGTTGGTGTATAGCGATTGGTACACGGGATATAAGCGGGTCTGTGTTTCACGTGTGTTTAAAAATGTATAATTGTAGTTTGGCACGAGGTTGCACATAATTAATTCACGTGCTGGGATTCAAGTGAATAATTAATTAGTAATTGAATCCCAGCACAACAGTATATATAGATGCACGTTTCACTCACTTTCGGGGTTGGGTGTTCGTGAGTGGAGAACAGGTGTGGAGAAGGAGAGAATATTAATATAATAAGAAGAAGAAGAAGAAGAAGAAGAAGTGTTTTTGTACTCACCGTGTTTGTTTGTCTCCGTGCACCGTTTGTTAAGTGTGTGTTCGTTTTGTTTATATATTTATTTTGGCGAAAGTGCCGTGTGCTGTTTTGTGTTCTTTTATTTTGTTTATTAAATGCTGAGCACAACCAAGTGCTCAGCTTCACCAACCTCACTGTCTGTTGTGTGTTACTTCCTGTTTCTGGTCTGGCGTCACCCACTGTCCGGCCGTCTTTGTGACACGTGGTGTCATCGTGGGATTACCAGCGCCTCCAAGACTCAGACCAGAGCAGGAGTACCGTGTGTTTTTGGAGAGAAAAAAAAAAAAAAAATGGATTTTTTTGGAGAAATGGAGGGAGGAAAGACGCTAGAGAGGAAGCAACAGCAGCACCCATCCTGCAGCCCAGTGTCAGAGGAGGTGATCGACTGGCTGCTGGATCAGGAGAAGCAAGGGGGCCCAGAGTAACATCAGCGCAGCAGTTGCAGGCGGTGTTAAAAGGTGCCCTGCACCGCTACTAACAAGGCTGTTGTCCTCTCTAGCGCCCAAAGGGGAGGAGCCCGAGCGTCCTACGCCTGAGTGGGAGGAGCCCGAACGTCCCACGCCTGAGTGGGAGGAGCCCGAGCGTCCCTACGCCTGAGTGGGAGGAGCCCGAGCGTCCCTACGCCTGAGTGGGAGGAGCCCGAGCGTCCCACGCCTGAGTGGGAGGAGCCCGAACGTCCCTACGCCTGAGTGGGAGGAGCCCGAACGTCCCTACGCCTGAGTGGGAGGAGCCCGAACGTCCCTACGCCTGAGTGGGAGGAGCCCGAACGTCCCTACGCCTGAGTGGGAGGAGCCCGAACGTCCCTACGCCTGAGTGGGAGGAGCCCGAGCGTCCCTACGCCTGAGTGGGAGGAGCCCGAGCGTCCCTACGCCTGAGTGGGAGGAGCCCGAACGTCCCTACGCCTGAGTGGGAGGAGCCCGAACGTCCCACGCCTGAGTGGGAGGAGCCCGAACGTCCCACGCCTGAGTGGGGGAGCCCGAACGTCCCACGCCTGAGTGGGGGAGCCCGAGCGTCCTACAGCCCAAGAGGGGGAGTCGGTGCGTCCACAGCCCAAAGGGAGGAGTCGGTGCGTCCACAGCCCAAAAGGGAGGAGTCGGTGCGTCCACAGCCCAAAAGGGAGGAGTCGGTGCGTCCACAGCCCAAAAGGGAGGAGTCGGTGCGTCCACAGCCCAAAGAGAGGGAAGTCGGGGCTTCCACAGCCCTAGGACCCAAGCTGCCAGCAGAGGGAGAATGCCTGCTGGTTCCACCTCCACCAGCAGAGGAAGAATGCCTGCTGTCCCCGTGTCCACCAGCAGAGGGTGAATGCCTGCTGTCCCCGTGTCCACCAGCAGAGGGTGAATGCCTGCTGGGTTCCCATCCACCAGCAGAGTGTGAACGTCTGCTGGTATCACTTCCCCACCGTCACCACCCGAGGAGAGGAACAGGAGCTGCCTCTGCCTCCACCACAGTCCCCTGCAAGAGCGGGAGAGCCGCACCAGTCCCCTGCAAGAGAGGCGGAGCCGCACCAGTCCCCTGCAACAGTAGGGAGACCACACGCTGCTCGCACCTCCATCGCCAGGAGACTACACGCTGCTCGCACCTCCATCGCCAGGAGACTACACGCTGCTCGCACCTCCATCGCCAGGAGACTACACGCTGCTCCCACCTCCACCACTTCCACCACTAGGAGCAGAGCAGCAGGAGCTGCCTCTGCCTCCACCACCTCAATTGCTTCTACCAGGAGCAGAGCAGCAGGAGCTGCCTCTGCCTCCTCCACCAGCAGAGGGTGAGTACCTGCTGGTTCCGCCTTCTTTGTCGTGGGAGGACTGCTTGCCCCTCCCACCTCCACCAGCAGAGGGTGAATACCTGCTGGTTCCGCCACTGCCCGGAGCAGAGGAGCAGGAGCTGTCTCCGCTTCCCGCACCTCCACCACAGGGAGTACGGTGGCGGAGCCCCAGAAAGGGGAGCTACCGGCTACAAAGACAGGGGAGAGGTCAGGAGACCACTTTCCCCAGCAGCAGTTTCGCTGCAGGAGTTCTTGAGGCGGAGCCCCACAGGAGGGAGCTACCGGCTACAAAGACAGGGGAGAGGTCAGGAGACCACTTTCCCCAGCAGCAGTTTCTCTGCAGGAGTTCTTGTGGCGGAGCCCCACAGGAGGGAGCTACCGGCTACGAAGAAAGGGGAGAGGTCAGGAGACCAGCATCCCCAGCAGCAGTTTCGCTGCAGGAGTGGACCAGCATGCTGTCAGCCGTGCCACTACCGGCAGGGGTGCTGACAGCATTGCCAGCCATGGGCCCACTGAAGCCTCCCTTCCCAGCCCGAGACTTTGTCCTGGACTGCTGGGTTTTAAGGGGAGGTGGCCGTTGAGGCCATGTGTGCTGCACAAGGGGGTATATGTGGTGATGTGGCCGCGCCCTTGTGCGTAGTTTGTGTTATATGTTGCATGTGTTAATGTTGGTGTATAGCGATTGGTACACGGGATATAAGCGGGTCTGTGTTTCACGTGTGTTTAAAAATGTATAATTGTAGTTAGGCACGAGGTTGCACATAATTAATTCACGTGCTGGGATTCAAGTGAATAATTAATTAGTAATTGAATCCCAGCACAACAGTATATATAGATGCACGTTTCACTCACTCGGGGTTGGGTGTTCGTGAGTGGAGAACGGGTGTGGAGAAGGAGAGAATATTAATATAATAAGAAGAAGAAGAAGAAGTGTTTTTGTACTCACCGTGTTTGTTTGTCTCCGTGCACCGTTTGTTAAGTGTGTGTTCGTTTTGTTTATATATTTATTTTGGCGAAAGTGCCGTGTGCTGTTTTTGTGTTCTTTTATTTTGTTTATTAAATGCTGAGCACAACCAAGTGCTCAGCTTCACCAACCTCACTGTCTGTTGTGTGTTACTTCCTGTTTCTGGTCTGACGTCACCCACTGTCCGGCCGTCTTTGTGACAGACTTACAGAAAAGACAGCAGAGCAAAATATTGTGAAGAATATAAGAGTATAAAATAGTATAGAAGTCTGCTTATACAGGTTAACATGGATGTTGGGAAAGCTAAAAGAGATCTAGAAAGAAATATTGCCAGTGATGCTAAACATAATCCAAAAAAAAATCTTCCAATGTTATAAAAATAAAAGAACTGTGAAAGAGGTGGTTAAAGTTTTAAGGGATGAATATGATAATGAGGTTTATGAGGACTGCAAAATATCTGATGTATTAAACAAATATTGTTTGAATGTTTTCACCAGAGGACACAAATATCATGCCACTAGTGCCACCCGGATGTGTTCACACAGGTCTCAGAGTTCAGCATCAGTGAAGTAGAGGTATTAAATAAGCTACAGGAGCGAAAAAAAAAAATCACCAGGCCCAGATATGATTTATCCAAGGGTGCTTAAGGAAACAAGGGTAGATATAAGTAGACCACTGGCTACTGTCATGAATAGTTATATAGAAACAGGCGTGATCCTGAAAAGCTTGCAAATGTGCCATTATTTTAAAAGGGGAATAAAACAAACAGACCCAGGTAATTATAAACCTATTAGTTTAACTTCTGTAACCTGCAAAATGATGGAAGCAATGTTCAGAGGTAAGCTTGAAGACTATTTTCACAGCAACAATATTATAGGGGATATCCAGCATGGGTTCAGAAGAGGGAGGTCATGCTTGACTAACCTACTTTTTGAGGATGTTACAGATAATGTAGATGATGGCAGCACTTAAGATATAATTTATTTTGATTTTCAAAAAGCCTTTGACAAAGTTCCACATGAAGACTTGTATGTAAATTAAAATCAGCTGGAATACAGGGAAGGACATGTAATTGGATACAGAATTGGTTAAAAAACAGAAACCTGAGAGTAATTGTGAGAGGTGTAAAATCAGTTGGGGGCACTTATTGGGGTACCACAAGGGTCTGTATTTAGGCCCTTACTGTTCCTCATTTATATAAATGACTTGGACCAAGATACACACAGTAAGATTGTCAGATTTGCAGATTATACCAAACTTGGGGGAGTAGTGGACTCTGAAAAGCACATTTTTTACAAAGAGATTTATAAATGCATGGAGTAGCCTACCATGGGAAATAGTAGGATCTAAAACACTGGAAACATTAAAAAAAGACTAGATTCTGTGCTTTTAAGTTAGTTCACCCCAGTAAGGGAAAATGGTATGCTATCAAGGAGCCTTGTTCTCAAACTTTCCTTATGTTCTTAAGAACTTCTACTAAAAAACATACAGGGGAAGAAACCTGCATTTATTTATTTTTCGTATCATTGAAAGTAGAATTTCAGTTGACGGTCAGAAATGGTCCTTAGACCAAGTGCAATACAGTACAAACCATGGCAAAAAGAAAATCTTAAAGAGTAAGTTGGGGGGTTCCAAAAAATATATAGCGTTATACATCCCCACGTGTTGCTACAACTGTTTAAATAATGCACCTGTCATTTTTCTTTGCATAGTGTAAGGATTACTGCCCACATTGTCAAACAGGTACAGCAATAATGATCCATGATGTGGTACAGAACAGAAAAGCCAGAGAATTTGTTTTATATATACAGTATATATATATTATATATAATTTTTTTTTTAATCGCTCTTCCCGCAGTGATTTAGAGGACAGATCTCAAACCCAAGTGCATAGAGAGGCCATTTTGAAAAGAGCTTTGATACAGAGTTTAAAGATAGAAGTGTAAAAAGAAAAATGACAGGTACATTATTACAACAGCTGTAGCAAGACGTTGGGACTTATAATGCTATATTTTTCGGAACCCCACTACTTCTTTAAGACTAGATTTAAAAACATTCTACATGCGTAATACTAGAATAATAGAATTACAAAGGCAAGGGGCATTACAACAGATATCCTTGCTCTGGCTGACATCAGTGAAAAACTGAGGACTACAAGCAGATCAGCATCTCAAAGTACAAGTAGGGGCATAGAGACTGGGCAGTTCTGTGAGGGAAGAAGGTCCAAGACCAGGAAGCATCTTTTAGGTTAAAATCAAAATCTTAAATAAATTAGAAAACCAACTGGAAACCAATGCAAAGATTTGAATACTGGTGTAAACAAGCTGAGTTTAGAAAACTCTTACTGCTCCAAACTGCAAGCAAACTGAGAACTTTCTTTACGTTGCGTAGTTCCACATGTCATGTTTTGAAATGAAAATAAGTGTTTGCTTTAAGTGGTTCTTTCAAAACGGCACATTTGAAACATATACAATGAACAGAAATGCACAACAGGTAATATTTTAAGGAGAACACATCCATCTGTTTGGAAAACCTTTTCGTCAACAAAACCAAAATGTATGTTTGTACGTAATGTGAATTAAATGTGAATAACCCAAGGGCACAGGCTTGTTCACACTGGCAGACTAGCTGCCAATTTTCACCTAGCATAGAGTACAAGCCCACTAGAACAGTTCTTATCTGTTGATTTCTGTATTTGTAAATTAGAGTTAACTCCAGCGAGATCTGAGAACTACAGGTACTTGTCAAAAGTCAGTCTTCTACTTGATTGAGTGTACATTGTTGATAGGAATGTTCAAGAATGTCAGCAGTTTATAAACAAGCCCCCAATTGTTCCAGCTTTTGATCAAGACAGAAAATAAGACAGTCATGTAATATATAGTATACATAATGCAAATGGCATTATGCAACTGGCATTCCTTATATATAACACTAAAAAGGCAACCCTGTTAATATTAGAAAACAAGTTTGTATTTGGCTTACTTTCAGCTCAAAAAAGCTTCAAAACTGGGTTTAAAATGCAATAACAGCATTAAAAAAATAAAGGTATGCATTACCTGTACCTAAATGAAGTTTTCTTATTACTCATCCTGAGGGTTGCTTTCATCGCTGTCACTTATTAACAGTTCATACACTCAAGCTCCTCCTCATCTTCCTCATCCTCAATGTCAGTTCCCTGTCCCTGTGCCTTCTTGCACTCTATGGACAGTAGCTCTTTTCCAGATGTGCATGGTTCCCCTTCTTTAAAACAATGAATCTGGTCATCTTTGCTTTTGTCCAGAGCAGTAGTGAGTCCACAAGCCTTGAATGACATTTTCACATGCTTCATGTTTAATTTTCGCAAAGGTTCCAGGACCCACTGGAACCAGCAGACAAAGTGACAGAGCTTTTAAGTTACCACCTGAAGTGTACTGCAAAAAAGCTAGTTATAAAAAAAAAATGGTTGGCACTTTTAACTTTTTTGGCATTTGCAGCCATCCCCAACTTCTGTATTTTTAAATCCTTGGCTTGATAACCCCCAATGTGGCCATGATGGTAATTAATTGTTCAATTAATAAACAAGTGGTAAAGCAACTTCCTAGTTCATAGCAATCACAACAACATTTTGATTTGCTTGTGATGTAACAGTGTCTAGATCTGTACAGAATTCTAAGTAGGATGTAATTTAAAAATGTATGATAATTGTGGCAATCCCCTAGTTTTCACAATCAGTTTGGTCTGTATAGCAAGTAGAGGTAATTGCTAAAGCCATTATTTTGTCTTACTATGTCAAAATAATGTAAGCTGTAACCATGCATGCAATTACTATGTGCAGTAACTATAGTGTCATTTGAAACACCTAATGTAAAGTGTCAACACAAATCTTTTTCTATATATACAGTATATATATAAACACAAAAGGAAATATCTCCAAAATATATGTAAGATCACAGAATGCTATATAATGGATAGTTATGTGAATGTGCGGGTTTGCATAAATGATGAAAATGTCCCGTTTTATTATTTGTTTGATCTTTTCAGCTTTCATTGTCCACCAGTGAGTACACAGGAAAAGGGTAACAAGTGTGCACAAGCAAGACTCAAGGCAAGAACTAGTAAAGTGCAAACACATTCAGAAATGAGGAATCAAGGGGAAAAAAGAAAAGAAAAAGGTTCAAGATAGATAAAAAGCTTACATTTTACAAAACAGTAACATGTCTAAACACAACTGCCTAATGTAGGAAGTGAGTAGATAAGCTTCAAAGAATGTATGTTCTGGTTAAATGGGAGTGGCACTTAGTGAGAATGTATTCCGAGCCTGCTGGTAGCAAATTGGCAGTGCAGCAGAGAAGATTCAGGAAATGTTTTTTCTGTTTTTCTGAGAATGTTGTATGGACCATAACACCTGTTTGATGTGTTATTTCTGGTAAATAAACTGGTATTTTTTTCAAGGTAATAGGTGCACTTTTCCAGCATATGCAAAGTATTTTTCCAAGTTATTTACTTTTTATTATCATTCTTGCTTAACTCAGATCTATTCTGAGTACAGTTCTGGAAATTAAACTGGAAGCAATTAGAAAAACTGCTTTGCATAATGTATAAAAACTTTTTGTGTGCGAAGAATTGGGAAGAAGGGCACTTTGATTTTAATATTTCAATTACTGTCACCTTGACAGTGGAGGAGAATGAGACTTTGGTTTGCTTTTTTCTAAATATTGAATGACAACATGATTTTTTAACATTTCTTGGTATTGAGTTGTTCTTTGCATTATGAGAGACTGGAAATTAGTCCTGCATATGAAGCTGTTTATAATTCCAAAAAAAGTGCTTAGAGTTATTTGCGGTGTCCCTGGAAAAAATGATGCCAGAAGTTTTTAGGTTAATACAGTCATTTCAGCAGTAAAGACAGAAGATCAACAAGCAAACACAATTCCCGCTGTCAAGCCAATCACTTTTTTTCCTGTTCCTAACCCAAGCAACAGATGTTGCCAAGCACATGAACCCTGGAGTCTTGGTCCGCTTTTACCTGGCTGAGAGCCCGATCACTAGGGTTGTGAGAGTGTGGCTCTTTGATGTCTATATACGGAATGTTGTTGCATCATTGCAAGTGGTCTGGGAAGCCCTTAGATGCTGTCATTGGCAAAGCTTTCTTTTAAAACTGGACTAAATATAACCCCAGACAACTTTTGAAACTGACAGACGGAGGCATGGCTCTTGTTGGGATCATCCTCACAAAAGCTATTTTGTCTGACACACAGGACTTGTTCTATGCCGACCCTTTATGTTATTTTGTTATAGAAGTTGATAACTTTAGATGATCTAGTATTTCACTGATGGCTTCATGTGGTAGGGCGGAAGCCCTGCTGGTATAAGTAGATCTCATTGGGGAATAGCCACATGTGTATATAAAGCAAAGCAAATCCTTTGTTTAGGGGAGGACGTTTAGGTGAGTGTATGTACTGTGCTTTTGAGACTTGTAGTGAAGGCGACTGCCCAGCCTACAAGTGTGTATTCATTTGTTTGAACCATTTATTTCGAACCAATAAATGTGTGCAACAGGGCTTCAAACTGCAGATTCTGTCTCTGCTTCTGCTTTCCTGCCGCTGACCAGCCTTGACCGCAACACTACCCTGCTACATATGGTAGGAGTGGGATAGCAACCCATAGAGAACTGCAGTTTAAAATAAATAAATAAATAAAATACATTATATATATATATATATACAGTATATATATATATATATATATATATATATATATATATATATATATATATATATATATATATATATATATATATATATATACACACAGTATATATATATATATATATATATATATATATGGATAATTGGGCTAAACATGAACCCCTTACAAAAGCCCAGGGTAGCCGAGGGGTTAAACGGACACCCCTTACAAAAGCCCTGACAGAAGCCTTGGCCAAAGGAAGAGGCAAAGGGACCACCTCCACCACAACCCCTATCTCCCGACCCTGTGCCTTTGGGTCAGAGCCCTCGACCAGGGCTCCCAGACACCCAGCATTAGTGTCCAGACCTCTGGTCGCTGCATCACCAGGCACAATCGGTCGCCTGGTCTCCTGCTCCGCTTCCCCTAGTGGCACAGAGTTTGCTCCACGGTCTCCGGGGCTCACACCTTTGCCAGATGCTGCACCCGCCCCATCGCCAACCTGCGCTCCTGACGCCCTGTCCATGTCGCCTGGGTCCCCTTTCACCGGTTCTCGGTCTCCAGGGGGAAGTTGGGACCAACCCGTCCACCAACCCACCCACAAGAATCCAGAGGGGGAAAGATGAACAATATGGGAAGAGGTTGGTGTTTCACGGGGGAGGTGGTCGGTTGTGGCCATGTGTGTGTTGCACAAGGGGGGAGGTATGTGGCAGGGCAGAATTGGCAAGAAAACTGATTTCAAAGCCTTGGTTATCACTCCTTTAAGCGATAATGGTAAATAATAAATGAAGCATCAAAGAAAGAAAATTGTGGTTAATACTATGTCAAAAGTTAATATACTGGTTTAGCCTAATAATCCAAGATAAAGAAGAAATATTAATGTTTGTTTTTTAAGTGTTTGTTTTTTTGCTAAGGGGGTCACTTTAATCTTCAGTATAGCTTTCAATATAGAATTTTTCCATATAAATAATCTCAAACAATTTGCACCTTAGAGTACAATCCAAATGAATTATGAATACATTTTGTGTATATATATATATATATATATATATATAGTTTGAGAAAAAGGAAAACTGCTGTGTACCAAAATGATCAATAAGAAAAAAGAAAAAAGAGAAAAGGATATTTGAGGTACATAAAAAGGTAGAATAATTGATTACAAATCAATTATCAGGATGTTTCGGACTACAAGTCCTTCATCGGCTGAATACAAAAAAACAGTGCTTTAAGAAGTTGATAAAAAACAAACAAGTAGTCTTTTAAACAAAATTCCAGAATGTTGATGATGGTGATGATGATGATGATGATGATGATGATGATGATGATGATGATGATGACCTCAGAATAGAATGTTCATTCCAAATGGCTCCAAAGTGCCTAGTTTGAAAATAAGTTCACATTCCTTTTGTTTCCTGACAGCATTAGTTCCATAGCATTGAACCGTCCCACAAATTGTGATGTGTTCTATAGTGTGGTCATTTCTGTTAAAATGTCTGGTGACAGGAAAGGTAGAGGTGTTAATTTGATAATTCTTCTCAGATGTTCCACGAAGCGAGCAGCTAAGCGTCGTTTTGTTTCACCAATATAGAGCTTGTTACATTTGATGCAGCCAATGCAAAATACTATTCCTTTACTAATGCAAGTAAAAGTATCATGGACAGTAAATTAGGATTTTGCTCCCTTAACTACTGTGTTGCTGTGAATGTATTTACAAGTAGCACAGCGTGACCTATTGCATGGAAACGTACCCTTAAAACTGTCCAGTTTGGGTCGAATGTTACTGTGGACCAGATGCTCGCTTAGATTTTTGTCTTTTCTGTATGACTTTAGAGGAAGGTTATTGAAAATAGGAGCTGTAGAAGGATCATCTTGAAGAATGCTAAAATTTCTTTGTATGATGTGTTGTACTTTTTTGGTCATAGGATGATAAGTAAGAACAAGGGGAATACGATTGCTGGTATTTGGTTTTGTACAAGGCATCCTTTATGTTTATTGTCAATACACTTAACAGCTTCTCTAAGTATAGTGTCTGGAAAACCACAGTTTCTGAAAAATGCACACATGTTATTTGTTTTATTGAAAAAATCACTATCATCACTGCAGATGCGTCTCAGTCTTAGTAATTGGGAGTATGGAATGGAGTTGCGACAAGCTTTGGGATGTGAGGAGTCGTATCTTAGATATGAATGAGAGTCTGTTTCTTTGTAGAAGATTGTAGTATTGATGGTACAATTAGAAACCATGATGGTAATGTCTAAGAAAGAAATTTGTTTAGAAATGTTCCATGTATACTTTAGAGCTGGATGAGCCTGGTCAATAAAATGAATGAAATCCATTAAATCTTCATTAGTGTTATCGGAGAAGCCAAACATGTCATCAATGTATCTAAGATATAAAATTAGTGTATGTCCCTTGTACTGTTGAAAAACTTTATTTTCAATCCATCCCATAAAAAGACAGGCATAAGAGGGCCCCATTTTTGTTCCCATGCTGACACCTCTAATTTGTTTATAAAAGTCTCCATTGAAGGAGAAACAATTCAAAGAAAGGACGAGTTGGGCTAGTTGCAAAAGAATATCAGTTGCAGGTTCTTTTACTGTCCGTTTATCAAGGAAGTATTTTAGTGCTTGTAAACCGTCACTGTTGGGGATAACTGTGTAGAGGCTTTTGACATCCATTGAGAAGAGAGTTGTATTTTCACTGTTACCATTTAAAGAAAAAATATCTATTTGCAAAAAATGGTTAGAGTCTTTAACGTATGAAGGTAGAGATTCCACATTGGGTCTGAAGACATCATCAAGAAACTTGGAAATTATTTCAGCGGGGCAGGAACATGCTGCTACAATAGGACGGCCTGGGTTAGTAGGCTTATGAATTTTAGGAAGTAAATAAAAACGGCTACAGCGAGGGTTTTCAACGATAAGATTAGATGCAGATTTTGGTAATAAGTTATTCTGGATGGCAGAATTGATAGTAGATGTGACTGTAGTTTGTAACATTTGGGTAAGATCATTTGGGACTTTCGTGTAGAAGTTAGTGTCAGAAAGTTGTTTAGATGCTTCTTCTATATAGAAATCCTTTTTCCAAACTACTACAGCTCCTCCTTTGTCAGCAGGTTTTATTATGATGTCATTATGTTTCTGTATATTATTATTATTTGTTTATTTAGCAGACGCCTTTATCCAAGGCGACTTACAGAGACTAGGGTGTGTGAACTATGCATCAGCTGCAGAGTCACTTACAACTACGTCTCATCCGAAAGACGGAGCACAAGGAGGTTAAGTGACTTGCTCAGGGTCACACAATGAGTCAGTGGCTGAGGTGGGATTTGAACAGGGGACCTCCTGGTTACAAGCCCATTTCTTTAACCACTGGACCACACAGCATTCTGTAAGGCATGATATTCATCTGTTGTCAAGTTTAAATGATTAGTGTGTTGTTGAAAATTAATTTGACTTATTTCTCCTTCACGTTTATCAATAAAAAAATCTAAGGCTTGAAATGCTCCGGAGGCTGGTATCCAAATAGAGTGCTTTTGTTTGTATTGATGGAAAATATCTAAGGAAACAGAAGCTGTGTTGGAGGATTGTGAAGCACCTAATTCATTTGTATCTGTGTCTGCATGAAAATGGGCATGTAAAGGCATGCGGCGAAAGAAATGCTGTGTGTCATTGATGACTGCAAATGTGTTAGTGGATTTCTTTATAGGTACAAATGTGAGACCTTTGGATAAAACTGAGTGTTCAGCAGTAGTAAATGCCAAATTTTCTGGGATTATAACAACAGTTTTATGTGGTCTTTGCTGTATTTTATTTTGATAATTAATGGTAGTCTTTAATGTCTTATATTTTCAGGGGGGTCCTGGTTTTACCGAAATTGAACCAAAAAAAGATAACGGTCTGACGTCATTTCTGTCGGACGTCAGTGCTTGGCAGCATTGCTTTCGACCGTTTCATTTCACTGAATAGGGAGACATTGAATAGCCTATAGTTCAGCACACACGGGTCAGAGCGAAAAAAAAAAAAAAAAACGTTCATAACTAAAGGGGGAAATCAAGAGGTGCCGTGGCTCAGCCCTGGAGAGCCCTGTCACAAATTAAGCACTAGTTAAATAATAAAATGTAAGCCTCGGATAAAGGCGTCTTCCAAATGGATAAAAAATAATAAAGACTACAATGTATTTGTTAGAACACCTATTTTAAACTCCAATAGTTTTTTTGTTTATTGAAGATCGTTGTTTCTGGGTTTGTGATTATTTGTTTCTAATTGTAATTTGTTTTGTTAAATTAATGATCTGACTGACAGCTTTACATGGCCCGGCTTGAACACAACTCTTGTTCGTCGAGGAACACATTGATTCACATAAAATAAATACATACTGCCTCCTGGATACGAAAAAAGAAAGAAGTCTGTCAATACTTGTAAACGCAATATTGTAAATGGTTATGATCTTGTATAGCGTAGGTTCCAAAAAAAATGAGAAGATAATGTTTTGCCAAATAACATAAAATACAAATGCATACTATTATATGTATGCGTGTTATATATTCAATTTAAGCACATACATTAAACACTTTCTGCTATTTGTTTACTGTATATTGCTGCCAAGGGGAGTTTGAGATTTTTTAAATTAACAGCGCGCGCTGGTCCACAAAGTTGTTCTTCAGCTGCTACAGAATGTTTGTCTTGAAAGAGACCTTATTCACAACACGAAGTAATTTACTGACAGGTGGGTAATAGCTATTAATCATTTGTGTTGATTTAAGAAACCCCTGAAATAAGGATGTATCAGACAGCAGGAGAACATCCACGAGTAAAATAAAAAGTTATTTAACTTTTGTTAATGAAATGGGTCAATAACAATATATTTTTTAGAAAGTATAAGACATGTCTGATGACGATAATCAATCGGCCTGAATTGAGAACATAAAATTAATACTACTCGCAGCGAGTAGTCTAAAGCCGGTAAAAAAACAATATTACAACTGTAGTAATATTCGTATTGTAATTGTTTATGTGTACAACTTGTCAAGACAGTACAGTACAGAATTCTATTTATTATATTTAGAGTAAACTTTTGGGCAATTTAATTTAGAAATGCATGTAACCTGTTATTGTTATTATTTCATTTTTAATAAATACTCTTAGTATATCACAGATTATTATATACATTTTCAGATATCCAAATCACTATACAGAATTCTATTTATTAAATTTCAGAGACCTTTTTTTCCTTTGGTGGTTGATCCAAATATCTCCTATCTAATTCAGGTAAGAACTGACAAGACTTGAAAGATGCGCCTGCCACATAGAAGAGAGAAGAAGCGACAGCAAATCCAATATGGCATCAAGACCTTAAATTGCACACAACGCATCCGTCTGCCTAAAAACCTGCAGGATTCTTACATGATCTTTCTAGAGAGAGTGGACAGAGCCACACAACATGAAGAATAACTGCTCCCCGGAAGTACTGTTCAAATAATGTCTCCAGCTCTTCAGCCTCAGGTACAGCCCTTGCTTTCTCCACCTCTCCAGCCTCAGGTACAGTCCTTGTTGTCTCCATATCTGCAGCCTCTATGGCAGCCGTTGCTGCACCACTTCAGTAGTATATTTTTTTTTATAATTAGGTTTGCTCCTTTTCAACATTGATTTTTTAAAGGCTCAGAAAATACTGTAAAAAAACTGTACAAAATCAATCACTTTTTTTGTAACATTTTTATTTTTTATTTTAACTTCATTAAACTCGTTAATTGTACAATGGGTTGCTGCTAAATCCGATATCTATTCTGACCAAAGATGACCAAATGTGGCTAGTGCAGATAATTCCTGCTAAATAAAATCTAAGCCAGTCAGTTTCATGGTGTTCCACTGGAAAACCCAGTCAAATACTGTATTTACTCTAAAAAGTGAGTCATTTGCTAATTAAATGTATTTTATATAAGCTGCTTATATAAAACTTCAATGGGTTAAACATCAATAACATTCCCAGGGCAAGAAACCACTCTCGATAAAATTAAGTGTAGTTGCTACTATTAGTTGTAACAGGAACCAGACTTTTTTCCTGATTATCCCCAATTATGGTGTTTCTAATTATTTGCATTATACTTTGTGTCTATTTTAATTTTAAAAAATATGATTATTTCATTTTCTGCTAAACAAATTGAAAATATTTAGTTTAGCTCTTCCATATTTTTAATTTTACAAATAAGCTGCTGTAAACAATTAATTTCAGTGGAGCGTGATGTCAGACAGTTATGGATAAAATAAAAAAGAGAAACAATCCTGCACTCTAATTTTAAGTTTAATACAACAAAACATGTTTTTTTTTATTCACTTAAATATTTCAAGAAATAAAATGCATCCAAACAAGCATGACTCAGTTGTACCGGTCCATCAGATGGGCATACTTCAATGCCCATCTAAAGATTTCCAAGCCTTTCTGCATTGGTTATGCCACACTGATTTCTCTGTGATAGACTCCTAATATTGTCTCCTGGTTAAACATATGCATCTGTGAGAAACAATTCATACATATCCCTCTTTGACTGAACTGGTACTGTAAACTAGTCAGAGGTGCCGTCACGGAAAAAAAAAGTGGGGGGGCCACAAGACTAATGTTGGTTGAATAGACGTGTGCATAAAGACCCTTCATTTTATGTTGCAAAACACAAGGGCAGCTCTTACTTGTAGTTACATTCTATAAAGAGGTCAACGTAAAGCATCTGACTTTATCCTGAGCTTCTATTACTACAGCTGAGGTATGACATACAGGAGGGTAAAATCACAAATCTGCATATCCTTCCACTGTAGTAACATGCCCAAAAACATTGACCTTTTAACTATCACTTATCAAAGTAGGCGTCTGAGAAACAAAATGTTTATATTAACTTGTTGAAATAAATGGTTTTGCCACATAAAACAATTAAACCCTGGCAATTTTCTCAAACACCTGGCTGAGCAAACAGGCAAAGGTTTAAAAGTACTCCGCAAGAACAGTGCATGTTCTCTATTGCTGGTCAGGCATGACAGGATCTGTAAGAAGCATTTGAAATGGTGTCTACTGGCAAGGTAAAAACAATTATTTATTGAATAAAATACAAGCATACATAAATACCAAGAATACAAGATGTGAGCTGAGGTTGATGTGATGTTACTGATGAGGTAGCCTAGGGTCTTTAAATAAAGTAATATTTAGGATGGCTGCTGAAGAATCCCTGATTGGGATATTTTGAAAGTCTATTCTTTCTATTGTTATATGATTTTAGTTTGTATGTGATCGTCTTTTTCAAGTAATACAAAAACACTAACAGTATTATTTTACATCTCTATTGATAACCAATTTAATTTCCAATCAATCCTCTGCAAACAAAGTAATATAGCTTACTAAAGTAGGTTATTTTGAAAAAATGTGCAACATTTAATTTGTTTCATTTTATACAAAACTGCACACACTTATCTAAATAAACAGATTACCGCAGCCTTGTTTAACAGTAAAACAAATATGGTCATACAAAGCCCTACACGCTACTTTTTCTCGCTGTTTATCGATTAGTATTTGCTTCTCACAATTATATCAATTATTTTAATTATAGAACTGTAAGGTCTACAGATATATATATATATATATATATATATATATATATATATATATATATATATATATATATATATATATATATATATATATATATATAATATTTACCTGATTAAATAAACTCTGGTGTGTATCCACTTTCTGTCATGCATATTGGTACTGCTGATTCAATCTGGCCAAATCCTGCTAAGAAACTTATGTTCACTTCTGTTTTCCTTTCCCATAGTCAACGGTGGCCTATGACCATATTAAATGTGTTCTAATTTAAATTAACCACCGTTTAAGAAAACAGCACGTTAAGATACAACAGTGCCACATCGCCACACAGAGGACATTTAAAAAAAAAAAAGAAAACTGGCAGCTTTATTTTTTCAGAGTAAAAGTAGAGGGGCCAAACTATATATTCACCCACCCTGTCTGAAAAGTGCTGGGGCCATCGCCCCCTGGCCCCCTTGGTGGTGGCACCCCTGAAACTAGAATAAACTATGTATGATATGACCATTTCAACTAGATATGTTTGCACTGGACACCTTGTTCATAATACTCATATAAAATAGGCTATGTACACATCAAGTAACTTGCAAATTTCAATATGCAGTACTTCTCAAAAATAATTTAAAGAGTGAGAAAAAGAAATGTATGCATCACACTGTGTCACTAATATTTCCTGCATTTTTTTCTGTTTCAGTCATATATGTATTTTAGTTTTTGTAACGAAAACTAACCTCAATATAAACCAACAAAAGGTACAGTAGTACAGCACAGAACATTGCCGACATCATTAAAATTAGGAACTGGCAAGTTACATATTAACATGACAGTCCTTTAGCAATATTCATGTCAGTGGATAAGGATAATTTCTTATACCAAAAATTAAGAAAATCAAGGGATATGCATTAACTGTAGATACTTCATGTGTTCAACTGCTCATGACTTCATTGAATTTTGTAACGGCTGGTGTGTAAGCAGTGTGTAATGGCTATCATATGAATTTGTTAGTGCAAAAGTACAAAATAGGAGACCAGGAATCACACAAAAAGAACAAAGCAGAAATAAACATGTTAATAACTTCTTAAACAGTAGTCATTTCCAGTGAAAAAAAAAGGTATGCAAAAACAAAAGCCAAGAACTTCCCAAGTATTTCCCTGAGCAGTGTTCTAAGAAACTTCATGCCCTAACTTATTTCATGTGTCACAGGAAGGCAAAAAAAATGTGTTATCTTTTTTTTTTTTTGTGTGTCATTGCCATGATCTAGACTTGGCTACTCTTGTGGCAGCAATGCTGTCATGTGTAATGCTGTATATTGCAATCGTTTACCTAGCTGTGTTTAAGGAAAGAGAGAATTAAAGAAAAGAGAATTTAAGAAAAGAGAGAATTTTAATGAAACTTAAGGTAAGAGACATTATTTGACTGTTAAACTGTTAACATACAGACGTACAGGGGATTATTCTGAGACCATTTTATACTAGTTATTTACACCAAATTATATGTAATACAAACTAAACAGCTCAGCAGTAGTAGAATTATTTTTTTGTTTTGTTTTAAATAAGATAAATATCAGATTATTAAACACTTGAGAAAAGTCCCTGCAATAGTATCATTATATATATATATATATATATATATATATATATATATATATATATATATATATATATATATATATATTAGCTCAAAGAGCCAGCTGCCCAACGTTTCGATATGTTGTACATATCTTTCTCAAGGGAGCCTGTGTTTGAATCAAAACATTGGAGGTATTTATAGGTTTTTGACGGCATGACAACTACTTGTTATTGTTTACATTCAAATCCATGATTCATTCTTACATGGTGTAATGGTGTTCTATATATTGTGACAACATTTTTACTTCTATCTTTGAATCTGTATTAATTTTAATTATCATTACTTTATATAAACTTATATTTTTATTATATCATGCAATGCTGGCTCTGAGGATCAGTTTTGATTTGGCCTCCCCAGCGCATCAGCATGCACAACTTTTGAATAAATTTTGTTTATTTATTTAAATGTTATATATTTATTGAAGTTAATTAGTTCATTCTTTTCTGTTGAGTCCCACTGGCATAATCGTGTCAGTCTATTTATCCATTTACTTTCTTTTATTCTTCTATATGTTGCATTGTCTAATTTTAGCTGTTCTAATACTACAAACTTTACATACATATATATGTATGTGTGTGTGTATATATATATATATATATATATATATATATATATATATATACATACATACATACATACATACATACATACATACATACATACACTATATATATATATATATATATATATATATATATATATATATATATATATATATATATTTGCTGCAGTTTTTATTTTATGTATTTATTTTTAATAATGGGATTTCCTTAATCAAATGTTATTATGTAGTTTTCATTACTTTTTGTTTAGACAAATATAAAAAGGAAAATTCCTCACCAATAACCCTATGGTAAGTCATGGAGATCATGGAGATTTTTTTTCTGTCATTCTTCCTCTTGTGGCAGTTTCTCACTCACTTTACAGTCATGTTGTATTGCTTGTTTGCAGATTACTGTGAATTTGTGTTATGCTGAACAATATATTCAGTTCAAAAGCATAACAAATATGTAGACTTTAGTTTGGGCATTTACCCCTTCCATTAAAGATCTGGGTAGTTAAAACATGGTAATAACTGAGAAATAAAAATGGAGACGTCTTGTATTTTTGAGATATGCTAAGCTTTGCTTTTCATATTGTTTGTATACATCAGTAAACTATGGAACACACACTTTTGTTTTCAAAATGCATTGCATTGAAAACATGTGTTTACGTAACATGCTATACTATACTGTATTTAAGTATAAATATAGTCAAATTTGTTCGCAGTGTCAAAAAAAGTGCCAATTTCAGAATGCCATTGAAAATACTTTTGAGAGTTATCTGCAGCTATCCAGTAAAGATTCACTGGTGATAAATAAAAGTATATTAATTAACTTAGAATTAACCTTTTCACATATCATATTCTGTAAGAATTAACCTTTTCACATATCATATTCTGTAAGTCATCCTCAGAAGCATGTCCTTTTCCCACAAATTCTTTTTTTTTTTTTTTTTTTTTTTTTTTAATAAAATAGCATATGTATCAGACAGCTTTCTTTCAAAAGAAGTAGCTGTGAAAAAAAATCAGCTTAACCTCAGAAATTGAAAGCTGATTTTTATTTTATTTTTTTTATTAATAAGTCAATAAAATGTCTTCTTTAAAAACAGTCTGAATTACCAATAGAGTACCTAATCTGTATAAATTTGTTGAAATGGTTCAAGGCTGTTTTGACTGAATTAACATGTATAAATGGTGACCCAGTTCAGAAGACTGATGTTACACATCTGTAATGGGAATCTGAGATTTAGAGCTATCAGAGACAAAACAGACACATGAGATGGTATCTTTAAAATGTTCTTGCATCGTTAAAACACAAATGTCTTAGACAAATATCCAATGAGTGGTAATAATACAGGTTTATTTTAATATACATTTTCTTGTATTATAATTATTCCTTGTACAGTATAAACATTTTTATTTGTTAAATATTCATACGCTCTATTAAAATTGGCCATTTGTGGAGTCTCAGTTTTGCCCTTTTAGTATGTGGTGTCTTTCTCTATAAAAAAAAAAAAAAATTAGATGTCCTATTAAAGGAAATAGTTTTCATGGAACATTTCTGGACTGTTGTTGAGGAATATCCAATTTAATTTTATTTATCAAAACTTTTCAAAAAACAGTCATTAACTCACAATGACAAAATATAGATCCGATTTCACATATTATGAAATATATTCCCTTCGTATTATGTAATTTTATAATGTTAAAACTATTTAGATGCCCTGCCAAGACTATATGCAGTGTACAGCATAGCATAGATTGGAAGTTTAACATGGTGCACTATATATTAAAGGGGATATACATTATTTAAAATAAATAAATAAATAAATAAATATTGCAAAACTCAGCCGAAAGTTGTTTTTTTTTCTTTCACTGTAAAAACTGCAAATGTAATTGTAATAAACAAAGCAGTGAATGTATAACTATGATTTTACATTGTTGTTAAACATGGTAAATGCATACTTACAAGCATTATAATGTGAAACATTTTTGTTGGCTAAATAAAAAAACAGGTTTAATATAAGAAGAAAAAAACAAATTGTGGTAAATAAAAAGAAAGCACTACAGTAAAGGGGCACAATATAGGTGAACCTCCTTCGTGAACTAGATTGTCCAAGTTCAGTTTTATCACTGTTCTCTTTAACATATGTTTACTTACACCTGAAATTATGAGAGTCACAAACATACATGTTTTTCTCCCATTTGTTGTTGCTGTGCTTCTAACTTGGGTGTTAGTAAGTAAGTTTATTCATTTATATAACCCCTTTCACACAGCAGTATCTCAAAGCACTTTACAAGTCAATAAAAATAAATTACAATAAAATGAATTAAAACAATAAAAAAAAACATGAACATGAAAAAGTTATAGTAAAATAAATCAAAACACCAAAAAAATCAATATTAGAAAAGAAATAAAAAAGAGAGAACACTTTTAACATTTTGGATAAAATGCTAGTCTAAAAAAGTAATCTTGATTTTAGAAATCTGACCCGACTGTGCATCTCCAATATCAGATGGTAGTTTATTTCATTATCTGGGAGCATTGTAACTAAAAACTCTTTCTCCTTTCTTTTATGTCTTAATCTTTGGGAGGGACAAAAGACCAGAATCAGCCGACAAAGCACGTCTAGGTACATGTAAGGACAAAAGCTCTTTTAGATAATCAGGTGCCAGGCGATGTAGTGTTTTGTCAGTCAAATATAGGAGCTTGTAATCAACTCTATGTCTTACTGGAAGCCAGTGTAGAGAAGCAAGCACAGGAGTTATGTAGTCGCTTTTTTTTTTTTTTTTTTTTTTTTTTTTTACTAAGCACCCGTGCGCGCTGTATTTTGAACAAGCTGTAACCATGAAAAGCATGGTCTGAACCCAGCAAAAAGAGCATTGCGGTAATCGAGTCTAGATGAGAAAAAAGCATGAAATTAGCTTCTCAGAATCCGGCAATGAAAGACAAGACCTAATCTCAGCACTATTTCGTCGACAATAAAAATAGACTTTGGTGACATGAGCCTCAAAACATAAATCAGAATCAAATATGAATCCCACATTTCTGGCCTCTGATTTTGGGTTTGAATTTAAATTAGTCAACTCTGTTTTTAGAAGAATTGGCAAATTGTAGTTATTGCTGAGAACCCAAAATCAAAACTTCTGTCTTATCTGAGTTTAACTGAAAAAGACATTGAGACATCCAGATTTTTACATCATTCAGACACTCAATTAAAACAGAGACCGCAGAGGTATCCCCAGGTTTCACAGAAATATAAAGCTGTGTATCATCAGCATTGCTGTGAAAATGTACACTGTTTATATGTACATAGCTGTAGCAAGTACAAATAATTATCAAATAATATGGGACCCTGGGAAACACCACAGGTCATTGTAGATAACCCTGATGCTGAATCTCCTAAGCAAACAAAATTACATCTATTACTAAGATATAACTTAAACCAGTTTAGCACAGTTCCAGACAACCCTACCCAGTTTTTAAGGCGATCCATTAAAATGGTATGATCAACAGTATCAAATGCTGCACTTAGGTCTAATAAAACCAGAATGGAAATAGACCCAGAGTCTGCATTTACCAATAACTAATTTAGAACTAACCGTTGCACTCTCTGTACTATGAGCAGGTCGAAAACATGATTGGAACTGTAAGAACTTTATTGCTATCAAGAAACATTAAGATGATTGGCTACTACCTTCTCCAAGATCTGAGCTATAAAAAGGTCAATTGGAGAAAGGTGCTCAAAACTGTAGGATCTAAATTCTATTTTTTGAGTAACTACTTAACCACAGCAGTTTTAAAAGCAGTTAGTTCTGGTCCAGTTGACAAAGATATGTTAATAATTTCTAAAACAAAAGTCACATACATGGGGTTTCCATACGGGTCAATTTACACGTGAAATGGCGATGCGCGTGCACGTTTGGGAGAATTACTCAGGTAAATCAGGTTTGTGGCCGAAAAAAAAACGGCCAAAGAGAGGGATAGGGTAAATCTCATTTACTCATGTAAACGATGAAACACACAGGAAAACCACGGCCAGTTTCACATGGAAACCTGCATTTCACTTGTAAATGTTAATGAGCGGGTTTATCCTTAACTATAAAATATTGCAAGGGATCAGGTTAGTTGTTACTGTGGATTCCAAGATGACAGAAAGTAGTGGCTGATTTTATGGTTAGCAGTGCAGTAGTTCACCTTAATGCTAATACGGGCAGCCTTTTTTTATTATTGTTTTTTGCTGTGGCTGGTCTGTCATGTTGTATATATCTTGTGGGTTTACAGTTCTGTATAAAATCACTTACCACAAACTGTGTTATGCATTTATTATAGTATTAAAGCAGCTGGTGGAGAATACCCTTGCTGTAAAAACTATGCTAAAGTTAAACACGAAGAGCAAGTGAGCTGCTTAACTGAATTAATTCCCGTCCTTTTTTTGATCCCAGCTATGTCCAAAGACAACACGCGTCTGCCCTCCACGTTAATAAATATAGTTTGTGAACTGGATGTCATAAGTCAGCTCAATCACACAAAATAGCGCAACCACATCCAAGTTGTTGATGCCCTCTCAGAACTGACCAAATAAAACTGCAAATGAATGTATTGACTGTGTTTTATTTGTTTGAATCATTAATATTTAATACAGCAGTAAATCCAACACAACTTAAAAGAAAGGAGAGCATCTCTGACAGCACGAGCCTACTCATATTGCTGCTGTCCAACTGAAACTGGTGGCTGAGGTAGCCTTCACAGTTGCCAAGTCCGCTTATAATAATTTTTTTAGAGTCGCGGGTTGTAATTTGCATAAACACCCACTCTAACATGGGTTGCGTTTGTTTTGGGCTTGTTGTGAAAGGCAGTGCCGCTTTTTTTCTCGTGAGACTGTAACCTTCCCCATCTGTCTCACAGGTAGCCACTGATTCCTGAACACCTACTTTTGTTGTTGACAAGAGTTTGTGCAGTCAGCAGGCAGTGGCAATTTTGGGAACGAATTAATGCACTTTAGTCTGTTTCATCAGTATCTGCCACCTCCCTTTCAAGTGCCTACTACCTGTATTTGCCCAAGCGTGATGTTGAATGTTTCCTCAGCAGCTGTCAGTTGTCTGTACGGGTAGGGTTTCTAAGCCAGGGTAGTATACCCAGCATCACCTGATCCCCTATATGCTGTATTGTCTGAATGAAAGGGAGATAGATTATATTATATATACACACACACACACATTTATATATATATATATATATATATATATATATATATATATATAACATCTCAGCCGGTTTTCAGCCATGGTATATCTGCAATACCTGTGTTGGTCAGATTCATTTTATACCTCTGAGTTAATTTTAAATTAATGAGTCATCAGATAAATTAGATTAAACTGGATTCAATACTAAATGACAAGCCAACCCACCGGACATTTGAAAAACAATATGGTCAAGAGCAGTAAAACACTATTAACCAAGCAGGCACAGGGTATTTTGTTTTATTACAGCAACTTAGATTCACTTGTGTATCAGTTCTCTGCGCATAGAAACCATATTTTCACAAAATGTCACTAGTAATCTTCAAAAACAGCACAAGTACTTTATGCATAGCTAATTTACACATCATCCCCCACCTTTCCCATTCATTTGTATGACCTTGGGTGAAAAGCCCGGTTTACTCGAATAAAATAAACTGAGCGAATGGAAACCCCAAAAAGCATTTTACATGAGACATTTTTCTTGTGTAAATGTCTCGAGTTAAAAAAAAAAAAAAAACTTGCATGGAAACCTTGTTGAGGCTCCAGCCACATTCTCACAGTTTTTTTTAAATTAAAAACAAACAATAAAAACAGCTTTTCCACTGTCATAAATACAAATATATGACATACAAATAATAATACAATTATTTGTATTTAGGACGGTGAAAAATCCATGTTTTTATTGTTTGTTTTTAATTTAAAAAAAAAACAAAAAACAGTGAGAATCTGGCTGGAGCCTCAAGAAGGTCATTGTTTTATTGATAATTAATTAAGGCTCCGGCCACAGCTTAAAAGAACCCGCTCCAGGCTGATCGAGGCATTTCCTTAGAGCCAGAGACAGGAGTACTGTGAAGAGTGAGAGAAGACACCCGAAGCAACTGCTACCGCTGTACCACATGGTATTGATTTATTTTGGCCAGAGCCCTTTTGTTTTGTGTATTGCAAAGTGTTTTGTTTATTATTTCATTTTATTAAAAACCGAGTGCAAATGTGTCTCGTTCCCCGTACCTTTGCCTTACTTCCTGGTCCGTGACGTCACCACCCACACTCCACTCAAGCCCACATGTTCACAAAACCCCATGATAGATCACTAAAAATGTCTTTGTAGCTTCTAGGAACACACATGCCTCCTTAGTATTAGATTAATCTACTCCTAGGTGGGGCATTTTTTCTTTGATTTACCCACAAAAGTGATTTTTGGCAATGTTGATAGCTATGCGTCATTAATTGGTATTACCGTTCACCATTGCAGAACCTCTTTTGATAATTTGCTTTTATTTCTTTTGTCTCAGTATTTGTTGGAGGGCATTTTGTATTTAAAAATTAATATGTTTTCTTTATTTCCTTATAAAACTCGGGAAATGCAACCTGCAAAAAGGTAAATTAGCAGATCAACTCCTGACAGACTGCTGGATAGTAATTCTGGAGACAAGCCTGGGCTCCGGTGTAGCAGAGGAGCCATGCAAATTTTGTACACGTACAACTCTCAATTCCCAACTTTAAAATCTGCAACTAAAAATACTCCAAATATGAAGATGTATTTGAAGTTAGCAATTTAATAAAGCTTTAAGCAGTTTACAGGGCAGCCAAGGGATTCAAAGAAATGCATGCACATGGATTAGGGAGTGGTTAACATGTAGAAAACAGAAAGTACTGATTAAAGGAGAAACCTCAAAATGGAGCGAGATAACCAGTGGAGTACCACAGGGATCAGTATTAGGTCCTCTGCTATTCCTAATCTACATTAATGATTTAGATTCTGGTATAGTAAGCAAACTTGTTAAATTTGTAGACGACACAAAAATAGGAGGAGTGGCAAACACTGTTGCAGCAGCAAAGGTCATTCAAAATTATCTAGGACAGCATTCAGAACTGGGCAGACACTTGGCAAATTACATTTAATAGAGAAAAGTGTAAGGTACTGCACGCAGGCAATAAAAATGTGCATTATAAATATCATATGGAAGATACTGAAATTGAAGAAGAAAATATGAAAAAGACCTAGGTGTTTATGTTGACTCAGAAATATTTTCATCTAGACAATGTGGGGAAGCTATAAAAAAGGCCAACAAGATGCTTGGATATATTGTGAAAAAAGTGTTGAATTTAAATCAAGGGAATTAATGTTAAAACTTTACAATGCATTAGTAAGACCTCATCTAGAATATTGTGTTCAGTTCTGGTCACCTCGTTACAAAAAGAATATTGCTGCTCTAGAAAGAGTGCAAAGAAGAGCGACCAGAATTATCCCGGGTTTAAAAGTATGCAGGCAGGCTAAAATAATTTAATCTATTCAGTCTTGAACAAAGAAGACTACGCAGTGATCTGATTCAAGCATTCAAAATTTTAAAAGGTATTGTCAGTGTCGACCCAAAGGACTTTTACGACATGAAAAAAGAAGCAAGGACCAGGGGTCACAAATGGAGATTAGATAAAGGGGCATTCAGAACAGAAAATAGGAGGCACTTTTTTTACACAGAGAATTGTGAGGGTCTGGAACCAACTAATGTTGTTGAAGCTGACACCCTGGAATCCTTCAAGAAGCTGCTTGATGAGATTCTGGGATCAATAAGCTACTAACAACCAAAATGAACAAGATGGGCCGAATGGCCTCCTCTCGTTTGTAAACTTTCTTATGTTCTTAAGTATTATCGTGTGGTTGTATTTAATGCCATATCTCCTGATTGGTAGAACTATTGCAATTATATTCTGTGCTTTAAACACCTATCACTGGTAATCTACGTATGACTTATTGGGGCATCATTTTAATGATCTACTAGCTGAGCATCTTTACATAATCTTATGGAGAAGTACAAAAGAGATCTGTGAATTATTTCCTCTATCAGTACCTGTAGGTGACTTCAGAAAGTGGTAAATGAGTGATTTTAGTAAAAATTACAAAGCATTTTTTTTCTTATTTATACATCCTGTAATACAGAATACTTACACATTAGTATGTGGTAACACAATGGAAAAATCCTTTCAGAATTTCCTTTACCCACTTCCAAAATTCTCTTCAATTGCACCACCGTGGCACACACACCTTTTATTGAAGTGCCTGAAGGGCAAACACCTTTTTATTGAACCGTTTTCTGGTTATGCCTAGTTACATACTGCTTTGCAGAATAATATATGCGATCTGCAAGCATATATTTTTTAAATATTCTTTATTTGTAATATATAATAGAAAATATAAGAATATTAAACTTGTATTTAAGTCTCAGTAAAACACCTTACCCTTAACGCTCACTTCGAGGGGAACTTAAAAATGAGGGTCAAGTAAACATAAAACTGGGGGGTTATTCAGTGCCATGGGAGGATGCTGTGGATGAGGCGTATGAAAGGAAGAAACTTCGTTATGCTCAAATAGCTGCTGAAGTGGAACAGCAAGGATGGAGAGTCCAGGTTTACCCAGTGGAGGTGGGTTGTCAAGGATTTGTGGCACACTCCACAACCTGGTTTCTCAGAGACATCGGATTCAATGGTCAAGAGTTGCGACGCACAGTGAAGAACTTATTTGAAGCAGCAGGCAGGCGCAGCAACTGGCTCTGGTTGAGATTAAAAGATTCTGGTTGGGGACCTCGAGCACAGTAGAAATAAAAAAAAACGTCAATGTAAAGGAAGGTAAATAAGCTGGGCTTAGCTGAGTGGGGGACAGAGGGGGGTGATGCTGGGATGCCAGACTCACTGTCAAGCCCTCTTAAAGTATCGTGGACTAGTCGACAAAACACCAAGGATGGAAGGTGCCCACTTGAAGTCCCCAGAGAAGTACCCTACTCAGCTCAGTCCAGACGGTTGCCATGCTGATGCGCTAGGGAGGCCGCACTGTGGTTGATCCCTGGAGCCAGCATTGCAGCCGTTGTGTGTGCTGATGTGCCAGGGAGGCAAAATAGGCTGATCCCTGGAGCCAGCATTACACTTCAGCCATCAACACCAGGCAGAAGGATATCTACATCATCAGATGGAAGGAAACGCAAATGGATCACATTAGTTTACAGTAAAAGAAGCTATGTCTTAGTTGGCGCTTATTTTGGCAAGAGCACCTACTCTCATGTAATGGAAATCTCTAGAAACTATATGCTAGAAGTTTTGGTGCATTTTGAGAAGCACATTTATGGATAATTTGTTTTTCAGACATACGACTTATGTGAAATAATATATTACTTGTATATGAATTTCCTATGTTGTAACTTTCAATACTTTTAATTTGAGACTGGGAGGCAAAAGCATGTCAAAAAATGTGTTTATTGTTTTGTTTAGTTTTTTTCATTTCAGTAAACGTGGTAAATAATGATCTAAGCAGAAACAACATTAGAAAGTGAAAGAAAATGCTAAAGTAGCAGGGGTGACAAAGGACCAGCAGCACATACAAACACATGTGCTAAGTCATTAAAGTTACTGCAAAACTCTTCAGAAGAGCCTGCTGGGTCTAAGAAGTGCATACATATATGCAGTGTAGTCAAGTGGTTAAAGAAAAGGGGCTTGTAACCAGGAGGTCCCCGGTTCAAATCCCACCTCAGCCACTGACTATTGTGTGACCCTGAGCAAGTCACTTAATCTCCTTGTGCTTGTCTTTCGGGTGAGACGTAGTTGTAAGTGACTCTGCAGCTGATGCATAGTTCACACACCCTAGTCTCTGCAAGTCGCCTTGGATAAAGGGGTCTGCTAAATAAACTAATAATAATTTTAGGCACTCTTTTGCAGGCATGAATTTGTGCAACAACATAGGGGAAAACAAAATAATTTTTCTTTTGACATGTCTTCTATGGCAAAATGCTACAATGTTAAACTTCCTGTTAATTGTATACAGTGCAGACATTGAGGGCGTTACTGTAGTTTACCTAATCAACATAGTCAAACAGTTTAAGGCAGGTTTAGTGATTGAACCTTTTAGTTACGTAATCAAATACAAATGACAGTGCTTTCTGATACTGTATGATACTGTGTACCCTTTCTTTTATGCAGCTTAGGCCTACAGAATTGCACGGATTGGTTTTTAGTTTTTTTCATTGTGTTGGTCTTTGAGGTACTGGTATGGGAAACATAATTTATTGGACACCACCCTGTCAAAAACAAGGTCACAAAATAGAGTACCCTATATATTAACCAAATATTAAATAATTAAACAGTCTTTTGCAACTAATTTTAAAAACAAAAAAATATCTTCCAGCGACATTTCGGATTCATGTAACAGCTTTGTGTAGTTCCAATCTGTCCCTATGGTGGAGGTGCAGTGTTTACATGGGGGGACACACGTACAGGAGCTTAAACCAGTGCTCTATTTTCTGATTAGGTGCATTTCCAAAGCTGCCTATGGCCTTGTCTTATCAATCCAATTCCCTAATGCACCATCTAATAATTAAAGCTGGTATACAGACTGTAATTTAGGTACAATGTTTGTGGGTTCCAGTATAAGATAAAAATCTTAAGAATTGTCATGGAAACAAAACATTTTAAATAAAGCCAAGTATTATTTGTGCTTTTTTATGTATGATAAAATTAATTTCTGTACTTATTTTTAACAAGATAAAGCTAATACTATGTGATCAGTTACTAATGGCATGTGATCAAAATTCGAGTTTCAAATTGTCTTTTTAATTCTTATTGGACATCATAAGGATAATTGGTGAATGATGTATAGACTGCTGATATGGGTATCTTTATACCACATGTGCCACAACACATCAAAGAACCCCCATTTATGACATCAGTGATATTGAACTTTTAGTAGGGCTGTGCAAACACTCTGATTTTTAGAATAATGCCTTTGAACATGCTTTAAGTTGTTAGGTATTAATACCATTTTATAATAAAAAGATGTTAATTACACAAAACAAAGCATTCCCTTGTTTGCCCTGGTCTATAATAAAATTGAGTATCAGATTGAGAATCAATAAAAATCTGACCGTGTGCTTTAATATAGAACTATAGACAGTTATAGTGGTGCCTTAACCAATATAAAGTACAGATATGGCACTGCCATAAACTTGTATTTGATTTAGGCCCTGTGGTGATCAAACTAACTAAAACCATTCATATTTTATCTGCGATTATTGGTCTTGCTTTTCTTTTATCATTTTGATATCACTTCCTGATTTTCACTGTAAAGTGAATTATGGGATTGTATTCCTGGGAAAGACAATCTCCGATTAAACTCTGATAATTAATTCACTGATTAGCCCTTAGGCTGGGCTAAGAAAAGGTCATGTGTACATGACGAATCCGTGGCAAATTAGTGTCACGTGTCAGTTTACAGCCTCACCTGTGGTATGACTGAAAAAATAGAGGTGCATTTTAAATCACTTAATGCAGAAGTTCAGTTCTATTGATTGTATAGATGAGGGAAAGGCAGCTGTTTTGTTGAGAAATTAACACATTTATAATAGGCTTCATGTAATACCTGGTGACAAAAAACCTTGCAAAAGCTTTCATTTATTGTCCTACCTGAAATGTGGGGCTTGACACTGTAGCATGACAAGTCCACTGAATATTCCTATTCTTAACAGCATTGGTCATTGATCTTTCTCAAGACTGTAGACCTAAGACCTAGGAAAGATGTGCTTGTAAATAACTTGTTGTCTACATCAAGATCTTGATAAATAGGGCCAGATATGTGGAGTACCTAAGACCTAGATACCAGCAACTATAGTATTTCAATATTAAATACATTGCAATTATGAAATATTGAATATTAATACAAGCACCTAAGGAATATTCAAGTTCATCAGCATATAATGGTAAGCTTTGCTTACCCTTCAAACACTTTCCCAATACAAAACAAACAGATTTGACACATGGTTTTATAACAGTTAGTGTAACCTTTCCCTTTTAAAAAATGCAGGACATACACGGAATTGGAGATACAATTCTCTACTTTTTACAGTGTAGCTTTAAAACTTACTTTAAAATGTCTCAAAACATTTATGATACATAACAGAAGAAAATAAAGGAAGCTTCCTAACTTGTTTTGTAAACTCACCCCAGTGTTGTTACTTGTTTCTTGTTCTGTAATAAAGCACTTTCCCTGTACATGCTTTTGGCCTATTTAACTCTGTAAAGTATTTTTTTGTTGTTTTTCTTCTTTTGAAACAAAATTATAAAACAGTTCTTAAAAAAAAACTATTCTGATGATGTATATAACATTAGCAGAGTTTCACTATACTGGCTTGGTTTTAATCTAACATTTGTATTCGCTTATTAGGGGTGTTCCATTCCACTTACTGTTTGGGTAGTATTAAAAATAAATGTTTAGTGCACCATGTAAGTCATAAGCTGACCAGTAAATAGAACCACATGAATGCAGGCAGATGTCTGATTCGTCTGGGAGTATTCTGAATTGCACAGCCAGACTTTTCTGTGATATAATTCAATGGTTAAATAGACTGTGCTCACTCTTGACTCAGCTAAAGCTTGAAAGCAGTTGAGATCCATGGACATACACTCATACAGGCTTTTGTCTAGACCGGCAAGACCATTTGCGGTAAAAAATAAATTACATAAATATGGGGTGGTAAAAAAGTAATTCTGAGAGGTCTGTTTTTGTTACCGTTTCACAAGAACTTTTAACATTACCTTAGGAATGAAGTTTAGAATAAACCATGAATCATTGTATGACCTTTTAACCAAAATTGCGAAATTGCAGTTAAAAGCACAGGGACAGGGATGTGTGCTACTCATAGGAGGCAACCCTGAGTAAGCCGATAAAGACAGGACCCAACTTTGGTTCAGACAGACATAACTGTGGTTTCAAATACATTTCCTGTTGTGTTTACTTGTACTGGTACTATTATTTATAATCCCTGTCTAGTACACTATGTTAAAATGTTGAGTTTGTAATAGCTTTGTTTCATGGATGGAGGTACTGTGTTTGTACTTGAAATTTCTTTATACTTATATATAATATATATTATAACTGTCAATGGTATAATGTTGGTATAATAATGCTATAACCTTGAGGTCATGTCAGATATATGGAAATGTGGCATGAAGTTATGTTTATGTTTTATTTTGTCTACAAATAATCTATTTAAAGATGTATCCACGATGCCTTGCACTCACCATTCTGCAATTGTTGCTGGTACTATAATCTGAAATAACCAATTTCACTGCAGTAACTAGACACTACAACCCAGGCCTTATTTTGCTTAAACCCTCCACTGGTGTTACCCATATTTTGTGTTATATACACCACTGACATTCCCTCGTTTTCATTCAAGGGTAAATTCCAATTAACTGAAGAAATACATCTTGTGTTTCTCACCAATTACAATGCTTCTTTCCATGGAAACTGATTTTACCACTTTTAGCAAGCCAGGAGAATATGGTCTCATTGTTGTGGCACACTTTCATTCGTTATTTATGATGTGCTTTATAAAAACTGCAATTTTGACTTGATAAACAGCAGATGTGACAGTGAAATGTCTGTGTGAAAGGCACAGACACATTTTTCAAAATGTTTTGTCATGCTTAATAGGATTGCTTAATTAATATTTTGTTTATTTAAATAATCACTGTTTATAAATGTAACTGTATATTAGAAAATGTGTAATTCAAATGCATACATTGCCTGTATTAAAATTCCTGTGTGGTTTGATATATCTAATATATTTTAGAATGGGGTTTCTACATATTCTCATTATAATGGCTGTATTACTTGTCACTACTTTCATTTGAAATTACAATACCTACATTTAATACAATAGGAGTACCATAACTGAGGCTTGTATTAACAATATTATGACTGATAAAACTATCAAATCTTTTCAGTTTGAATTTAACTTTTCTAATTATTTTTCATGAAGCTTGCAGACTCAAAGGTTTTTTCAAAGGTGTCTGTCTTTGTTTCTTGTTGACTCAATCCTTCTCTCCACCATGAGAAAACAGCCTAGTGAATTACTTTCTGTTGAAGGTCAACCAGTCTTTTTAGTTATTACTCAGTGAAGCCACAAGTCAGAGATTGATTAATTTTTTGTTAAAACTAACTAGTTCTTTATTTGTTTTGAATAAACATTGTGATATGTTTTTAATTATAGTTGATGTAAAATCTGTGGAATGTGCTTATTTTATTTAAATGTTACTCTTGGTATTATACATTTATTAATGTATTTTTGTTTGTATGTTTGTTTTGTTATGTATTCTTTTTTGTAATCTTTGTCCACTACCAGCACCTAAAATGTATTTGTTTATTAATAATAATAATAATAATAATAATAATAATAATAATAATAATAATAATAATAATAATAATAATGCATAGAAATACATCATTAAATACATTGCAACATATTTCATATTTATAATGTTGTCTTCCGAAGTCTCCCATTTTTCTATATACAACATAAAGTTTGACTTCATCCCATCCTTTTCATCTGATACTTGTTTTATCTTGTATTTTTCCTGTTCTCCTATACCTCAGGAAATTGAATATTTGTATGGCTGGATTGACTGCTCTCGGACCTCTTTAAGCTCTGTGATATCTAGTTATTTTGATTTTGCAATAAATCAATACTTTACATTTTTTAGCATTTATACCATTTTTTATTTTTATATCTCTGATTAACTATTTGCAGTGTGGGTGTTTGGAGGTGTGGCATGGGACTAACACAGGATGTGAGTCAACATTTCTTACATTCTTGAGTCTTCATACACATTGGTCAAAGTGGTTTGCAACAATGCAGTGCACAAAAAAAAACACACCACACAGAACAAATGTATGAAATGTTATTAGATGTTGAATCAGAATATTATTATTTAAATGGAAGGGCACACATCTGCACAAACATGCTCCACGATATCACCCTGATCACCTGGTTAGACCTGAATGCAGGTTTGATGCAATCAACACAATGGCATTTTAAAGATTTCCCAAATACTGTCCAGTCGGAGTAAGATTAGGTTATACTGTGTTAACATCCCAGCATGAACAGGAACCCTAAAGTAGTAATATCTTTTTAACACCCAGTTCCCCTTAATAATGTGTATACCAAAACATGTCATGGAAAGCTGACATTAAACAAATGAACGTAGAACATGAGAAATACAACCAATGGTCCTTTGAACAAAATTACAGCACATAAATTAAAGGATTAAACCAGCGCCGGAGGAATATTAAAAAGATAAAAAGTTCAGGACACACTATTTCCCCCAGTCATTTCCTTCCTTTCTCAACAGGAGGGTGTGATATTATTATGCACTACTATGTGGTTTTGATTGACCTGGGTGTGTCATATCAGGTAGCTGGGAGACAGATAACCAATAGACTAGCCTTTCAGAGCCCTTGTTTCTTGTACCCCAGCATTAAAGCATAATCTCAAATTATGATTCACAATGTGGTAGTTGCTGAAATCTTATTTATAAATGGGTGTTCCAAAGGAAAGCTTTTTCACATAAAAAGATGGCCAGCTTGAGAGAAGTAAAATACGTCAAACACCTATCCACCAGAGGAGAGCTTGTTTCAATAAGAAAAACGAATGAGAGCATTACAATATGTATTTGTTCTTTGTGTGATCGCTGCAAAAGCACCTCTGCTACGGTAACGAAAGAATAGTTAATTTGTGAGGAATAAGGCAAAGAGGTGACTTCTAAAACCAACCAACCAACGCATAAATTTCAGTAAATCTAAAATTTACGAAAAACAGTGTTGCAAGTCCCCATGTGTTGCTACATGTGTTTAAATAACGTACCTGTAATTTTTCTTTTCATTGTTAACAACATTACAACTTTTTACACTTATTCACGAGGCAGGAGCCAGACCTGTGTAAAGGGACTACAAGAATAAGACAAAGTGCTTGTGACTTAGTAACAGAATAGGGGTTTCCCCTTGACTACTCAGAAAACCACCCTCGCTGAGATGAGGCCGAACTGATCGACCTTCAAGGGGCGGGAAGCGAGGACCTCCCCCAAGGGGAAACTAAGGAAGGATAGGAGGACGAACCAAGGTCTCCCTTACTGAGTCATCTAGTCAAGAGAGGACAGACTCGGCTGACACTCCGAGGCCACATGGAGAGCCTTGTGATATATGCAGGGAGAACAAAAGCACTGGAAAAGAGAATAAGAAAAAAAACACATATAGAGGGCCAGGGTCCCCCCCCCCCCACTGTAAGATCCACCTTTGATAAGCGAGTCAAATGACTAGCTCGAAAGTTGCGAGCAGCTTGCTCTCCGAAGGGGGAGACTGGCACGGGTGCAAATGAATAGATTAGCAGGACAATGGAAAACGAAATATAGTTAGGTATCTGGCCTGGGGTCCCCTCTGGCCAGTGGGAACCTTCCTCTCGGTGCGTGATGCGACATAGTCGGCCTCTAAAGTCGGGAAGTGAGCTTCTTTTGCCCCCCCCCCCAGGGGACCGTTGCAGAGGTGATGCAGCAAAGTGGAGGAGGACGGAGGAAACTGAGCTTTAAAACAGACTTTAAAAGCGGGAATTGTAAAAAGTTGTCAGGATGTTAACAATTTCTTAGCAATGAAATGACAGGAACGTTATTTAAACAGTTGTGGCAACACGTGGGGTCGTGTACCGCTATATTTATCGGAACCCCGCTACTTACTCTTTAAAGACCACTGTAAAGGCAATAGATTTGAAATTTGGTCAAACATCACCTGATGTCACCTGCTTATATCTCCGGTCACTCATTTGTTATTGTGTTACCATCCATAATCATTTCATATTCTATATTTATACAGTAATAAATATACAACTCTGTCATGCTTGAAATTGGCAAGTGCTGTATTAATTGCAATAACATATCATTTAAAAAAAAAAAAAAATATATGGGGGATAGTTAATTCCGTGTTTGAATTTTAAAATGGCGCTATATAAAAATCCAGTGATACAGAGCAGTAGGGTTTTGTTTTTCTCTAACTCAGCACAAGTGACATTCCAAATAAGTAATTTTTTGTAGGAAGAAACATATAATATTCATTCATGTCTTTACAAACTCATTTTCATTTCGGAATATTCTTTTAAAAACTGTAAACAGGAGCATGTTATTTATGTCTTGTTATCAACCAACATTTTGTTATTATTAAACTTTGGTAAATGTTTAATCATGCATGAATTGGAAGCAGAGAACCTTTGTAATACAAAGAAAGTAGTACCCTGTTTTATTTGTTTATGTTTTTATGGCTTTGTGTATTCTTTTTTATTGTATGTAGTAATAAGTGAACTTCAGTACATTGCAAATGAACTGCACTTGAAATCTGCATGTCCCATTCTGATTACAAGCATTTTTAAACCACAAAAGCAAGGCGTGACAGGGCAGACCCTGTTGCTGGTTCATGTGCGCTGTCGCTGATTGAGCAGGAAGGCTCAGCCAGGGCTTGTTATGATCGTGAGCCTCTGATTGGCTAGGGGGTGTGCCCAGGGAGCCGACGGCCTGTTCTTAAAGGCCACGCCATAGATCCTGCCTACTGTGAGACTTTTTAACCCCGTGTTTACACCGAGGAGAGCGTCTGCTCCAAAGCAACTCCCAGACAGATTCCGTGAAGGCACTGCCCAGCCAGGGCCATCAGAAAGAGCCAGAGCCCCTGGGACTCGTGGAACACCAAAGCTAGGTCAGTTTAGGGGATATTAGTCCTGCAAGAGTATAGGAGAGGGTAATGTAGTGTAGTAGGTTCCTGGAACAGGACGTCTCTTTTAGTGGGACTAGCACTCACCGTCTGTAGGCAAACTTCTGTATTAGCTTTGTTTTGTTTTGTTTTTGTCTTTATTAAATCTGGCACTAGAAGTACCTTTGTTGGCACCCTAGTGTCGGCCCTGTGTGTTATTAAATCTTCGCGCCTGTGCTGCGTGTCAACACCAATGCTCTGTGTCTGATTCCTTATTATCAGTGACGACTCACGCAGGAACAGATCACCCCTGTTACACAAGGCGTCCTCAGATCTGCAGCAACATCTTTCTTTTTCTTGTAGGTTTTTTTTGGGCTGCTTCATAGACATGGCATTGATGCGTGAACACTATGGCAACTTGAAATGCATCACAGGATCATTAGTCCCAAAATAGCAGTTAAATACAGTACAGAGGCGCTAATCTGGCTGCAAGGTAATACATTTCCCACTTAGCTGTTTGAACAAGGGCAATTTGTTTAATTCATGTATTTCTGCCCTGGGGGGCTCCAGAATAATTTGCACAAACAGGAAATAAAAGTTCAGTGAATTCATATTATAAGAAGTCATTTACAATAAGCAACTGCTAAATTTGGCCAGGACCATGTCGAAAATTTTTGGTATCAGGAAATTTGTTTAATCCAAGTTAATTTTAATGAGTTGACATTATTATTATTAGTATTAGTAGTAGTCCTCTTTAAATGGTCGTAGGGAGACAAATTAGCATCCTCAAAAAAAGGATGCTTAAAAAAAATTTTTAAAAAAAAGGAGACAGCCATTTAACACATTTTAAAACAAAAAAAAACACAGTTAAAAGGGCTGCAAATTAACCCGGGACCAGACCAGGGCCCTGAACATGGCTCCGCAGTCAAAGAGACCCTCCCCAGCAATCTTACGCTTCCTGGTCTTGTAGATGTCAAGTCTACCAAAAGCCAGTAGCAGATTCACCAGGTGGTCTCTCGCCTTGGTGGAGCCACGACCAGGGTGCCCAAAAATAAAGAGGGTCGGTGAGAAATTCAGCCAGAACTGCAGCAGAAGGTTCTTCAAAAGGAGGAAGAATGGCTGCAGTCTAGCGCATAAAAAATAAATATTAACTACCGACTCGGACTGACCGCAGAAAGGGTATGCGGCGTCCGAGTCGGTAAAGGAACTCTCCTGACGCAACAGCGCCATGGAGGACTCTCCACCCGAGATCCCCAGCTCCTCTCGGGATAGCGGGAGTACAGAGCCTCCCACTGGGGACTCTCGCCCTCCGGGGCAGGGGTTCCCAAACTTTTTTTTTACAAAAATAACATATTGTAACGTTGCGTGTAAAATGAAAGCAGGCTCCACACAGGCAGTAGCTTTGTGCTCGAATTAAACAGTTTATTAGCATAGGTCAAATAAACAATTAAGGACCACTCCAAAGTAAAACCAAATAAATAAAACATATCTCTCTGTGCTAAATTCTAGTTTACCTCTCGCTCTCACTCACACAGCCTCTGTCATTCACTCGCATCCTCCATCTGCCTTCACCAATCCTGGGAATGCCATTTGGACCCCAATCTCCTGCCAGCTTTCAAAAGGGGTACAAATGCATGTCCAGGATTGCTGAACACAGACAGACTGGCAACCAAGCCCCCCTCAGCTAATGGCATGCAATTACCCATTTATACAGTTGGGTTTTTACTGGAACAATCTAGGTAAAGTACCTTGCTCAAGGGTACAGCAGCAGTGTCCCCCACCTGGAATTGAACCCACGACCCTCCGGTCAAGAGCCCTAACCACTACTCCACACTGTTGCCCGTCATCATCCTGGAGCCCCACCGAGTCTGCCATTTACCGCGGAGCTTTTACAAATCGACAGGAAGTCAGAAAAATTGATTTTCCAGTCAGGTATTGGCGCCCCCCTAATAACCTTGTCGAGCCCCACAGTTTGAAAACCTCTGCTGCAGGGGTTGGAAGGGCTCCCGCCAAGCGGTGTCTCGGCAGGAGAAGAGGAAGTGGAGAGTGTGGAGCATCGTCGCATACAGGGTTCTCCTCGATGCAGAATGTAAAGGGGTCAAAGAGAAGTCAGAGATCCTGCTCAAGTTATTCTCAAGGTGATGCTGAGGGAGGTCCCGCACCTTTGGTTGAATCAGCAGGACCGGAGAGCATGAGGTAGGGAGGGAGGTTGGCTCCAAGTGGCCGAGATCTAGGAGATCTCAGACTCTGGTCACACCGGCCAAGATCATCTGCTTCCGCAACCAAGGGGATTCAAAAACCTGCGCACGGAGGTGGGGGGGTTGTGCAGCAGGGGCTCCAGAAGGAATCCTTCCCCCTTGGTTGGAACAAAGTCTCGGCTCATGGAGAACATGCACCAGGTCTTGAGCAGGTCCTAGTAGAAGACGGATCCCCTGTGGGTCGATCCAGAACAGCTGCCGGTCAGAGCCCATGTTGTGCAACCGGTGCAAGAGGAGGGAGGCCAGTGCATACCATTGCAGGGCCGGGTCTGTATACAGGTATCTCTACAAAATCTGTAGGCGGAAGGTGTGTTCACCTGATTCCTTGTGCACACCAAGCCTTGCCTTCCCTTGGCTAGAGAGAGGCACAGAACCTAGACAGAGACCCAATGCTTTCTGGCCCAGAAGAAATCCGTCAACTTCCTCTGGACAAACTCGGGGGGCGGGCTCGGGGTGGTGAGTCCATGCCATAGCCTCGACCAGCTGCTTGACCACCATAGACCGTCCCCTGAAAGAAAGAAATTTCAGCAGATCCAACCACGACCTTGTAGCAACCTTGTCCAACTCCACGCAGTTGGCTGTGATCGAGGTCTTCGCAGGGCTCAGGTGGAGTCCACCCGCCAGGGACCTACTAATAACCCAGAGCATTTGTTCCAGTTGATCCTGGCAGAGAACGCGGGAGAGTAAACACTCTGGCAGCTCCACATCCTTCACCTAATTCACCTTTTACAGGCACTTGGCAAAGGCGTACAGCATTCGGAAGTGGCCGGCGAGCCGCGGCCTGAATCCTTGCAAGATTCCAAAGAGATGCTCGTGATCCACCTGGTCAAACGCCTTCTCCTAGTCTAGAGACAGGAACTCGACTGACCAACCAGTCCTCCTGCAATAGTGCAGCAGATCCTGATCCAGGAAGATGTTGTCAAATATCATCCGGTTAGGGACCGTGTAGGAGTGGTCGGGTGGATCACGTCTGCCAGCACTATGAGTCTGAGGGAGGTGGCCTTGGCCACAATTTTGAGCAAGTTTTGTTGGCGTGGCTAGCCCTGAGGAAGGACCTCACGGATTGTAAAACCCTCTGGAAATCCCCCCCATTTTTCCAGGGCTAGCTGTACCTTGTCCCTGCAGTGGATAAGGTACAGCTGGCCCTGGATAAATGGAGAGAGCTCCGCCGCAGAGATGTCCGGAGAAGGGGCGGACAGACTCTCCCTCAGATCTCCATCACCCCCCCTAGCAATGGTAAAGCACAACACCTCACATTGTTTTGTGAGCATATTGTGTCTTATTTTTAGCTTCACCGGTCCTCCCTGCACCCCTCCCCCAGGGGACATGGCGAGAGAGGCTGGTGGAGGGACCCTCATGGGGACCATCTGCACCCTCAATTTTGGGGGAGCAGATGAGCGCTCGGCATACGCCCCCAGTTTGGGCCCCTTTTAGCAGAACCAAGGAACGGTCTCAGGCCTGTCCTCGGTGGATCTATCTTCTTGCATTCTTCCTCTCCCTCTGTGGTTGGCACTGGACCAGGCTCCGCAGTGACTGCGATTTTGTCGTGACCCTCATCGCCACAACAGGGGGAAGCCTGAGGCAGTTGCTCTTTCGGGGGTTCCTCCTGCACCCCCTCAGTGACCCTGACCGGAACCGGACCCGGACCCTCAGCAGTGGGTCGGGGACCGGTTTTGTGGCCCTGCTGCATGTCGGGGAGGAGATCTACCCCGAGGGTGCCACCTCCTTCTGCCCTCCCAGGTTCTTCCCCTCCCTTCGGCGCCTCAGTAAGTCATCGTCTGCATGGGCTCCGCCTTTTCTGCGGAGCCCACGTCTGCCTTAGGAGATGGTTCTGATTCCCCCCCCCCCAGTGCGGCAGCATGAGGGCCGGGACCCCCATCGCCGCAGGAGCGCGAGCCTGCCTCAGGAAATGGTTTGGTCTCTCCCACCCCCGTTGTCGCCGGAGAGGGAAGCCTGAGGCAAGTGTTCTTGTGGGTGCCCCTCCTGCGCCCCCTCAGTGAACTCCCCCGTGGCCCACTCCCCAGCGGCAGGCTCAGAACTGCTTTCTAGGCCCTGTTGCGAGTCAGGGAAAGGATCTACCCCTAGGGCACTATCTGCCCCTCCCTCCAGCCCCTCGGTGGGGGTCACTTGCATGGGCTCCGCTATGTCATCGGAGCCCTGAAATGCCTTGGGGGATGGATCATTTTTCCCCTCCACAGCAGCACAAGGGCCAGGACCCTTGTCGCCGGTAGAGGGGGGAAACCGAGGCAGTCGCCTTTGTTTTGGGGGGCCCTTCTTTACCCCCAAGAGACTCCCACTGCAAGGCTGTTTTTTTGCACTTGCGTGCACATGTGGGAAGACGCTCCTGCGCCTTCCTCTTCCCTCTGATGCTACCGGAGACTGTCCCCTGCCATGTCATGGCAGTGGGTGTTTCATCTCCAGTAGCGCATTGCCCCATTCCCCCTGCCTCACAGATGGTTCCAGCGAGGGAGTCTCCTTTTCTGGGACTCCCCCTGACCCACCTCTATGGGCCAAGGATTCAGAGGTGTGTGGTGCCTGTGCAGGTGTTTTTGCGCTCTGCTTGAGCTTGGGGAACCTTTTTCTCGTGCCCGTTCCTTGCAGTGGTAGCACCGCACCTCCTCCCAGGAGAAAAGAATTACATAGCTGGACCCCTCAAACAGGTTGATGGTCACCTGGTGGCGGAAAGACAGCACGTGGCAGAGGGGCTGGTCCTTGCAGCCCAGGGGGATGGGGTGGATGGCCGTTTTGATCTCCCCCAGGGCCTGCAAGTCAGGCCTGAGCAGGTCATTCTTCAGAAAAGGTGGCACGTTCGATAGGACGACCCTTGTGCCCAGGCAGGGACAAAGATCCAGGGACAAAGGTCCCCGCCCCCGCGAGATCCCTCCCGATTGCGGGATTTCCTACTTTAGGAAAAACACAGCTTTTCTGTACATCTTGGAGGCCGATATGATGGCTTTGACAAATCTCGGATGAGGCACCTGACCCTGTGCCTCCACGTTATATTTTTAAAGGGGGCTGAAGTATCTGCAGCCACCTGAGCCCACCTCCTTGGGGCCAGACATAAAACAAAAACAGAGATTAAATAAAGGAAAACATAATTAACAAAACAAAGGTAATTAAAATTTGTCTGCCCTTCCCCCTCTGCACAAGGCAGAAGCAGGGGATTAAAACAAATATTTTTAAAAAACAAAAAACTAAAACATTTGTGTGGTTAAAACTAAAATTAAAAAGAAACAAAAAGTAGATGCTTTTTAATAAGCTAAAAAGCAAAGAATTTAAAAGTTTAAATGAAGAATAAAATAGAAATAAAGAACAAAGACAGAAAAACAAAGTAAAATGGCTGCCCTCCTACACTTGCAAACCATGCAAGTGCAGGGAGAACAAAAGAAAAAAAGTTTTAAAAAAAAAGAAAAAACAGGTAATTAACAAAAAAAGGTTCCCTACTACTCCACAAAAAAGAAAATATAAAAAGATTTTTGAAAATAGAGTTTAAAATAACTTTTTAAGGTTTTTTATATTCTAAATGAGGAGCACCAGCAAATTGCGACCTCTCAGTAGTAATATGAGTCATAGTAGTATTAGTATTATTAGTCGTATTAGTAGGGTTATTATTATTGCAATAACTCCACTATTTTTTCTTCTACTTTTTGATATTTTCATTGTTAATGTGTGTAGACCCAATAACTAAAACAGAAGAGAAGCTCTTAACTCAGGTTAGCCCACTAGAAAAGTTGTTTTTTTTTTTTTTGTTTTTTTAAAACTCAAAATACTTGAGAAATAGCACTACAGAGCAGATTGAATGATTGAAAACATCACTTTAACTTTGAAAATGTAATTTGAAGCAGTCAGATTAATTTGGAAAGGTGTTCCCTTAATGTACGGTAAGGCTTTGAAACAGTGAACTTTAATATCAATATGGGAGGGGTGACAACAAAACATTTAAGGATTAATCAAGATTCTCAGTCTCTCACATGAGTAATGTGTGTATGCTTGTTTTGTCCTTTCCCATGGAGACTGGATCAGCCATGATGTATTTGGTGTGGGTTATACCATTTACAATCAGTTTTATGTTACAAAAATATGAGAACTGTTACAGCTACTGCATTTGTAGAAGACAGTCCCAGTTCAGCTTTTCCGTTTTATGTATGCACTGTACATGGTTTGGCTGACCTTCCCGGCTTAAGTATGCTTTAAGTTACAGACGTGTGAATGATGAGATGATATTCCTTGTTAATGTTCTAATAAATGGGATAAATCAGACAGTGGGATTGAAAACAAAGGTTTCAATGAAAAACGACAAGATCATTTGATTGAAGTAATCGTGATCTGTGTTACAAATTGATAATTACTGTAACTTGTATTTCTGACAACAGTAAACCGATTCACTTATAAATGCTATCAGAATAGTGACTTTCAGGGGTTCCCGAGTGGCGCATCCAGTAAAGGCGCTCCACGTGGTGTGCAGGATGCACTCCATAGTCTGGACGTCGCGAGTTCGAGTCCAGGCTATTCCACAGCCGACCGTGGGCGGGAACCCCCAGGGGGCGGCACACAATTGGCTGAGCGTCGCCCCAGGGGAGGGAGGGTTAGGTCGGCCAGAGTGTCCTCGGCTCACCGCGCACCAGCGACCCCTGTAGTTTGGCCGGGCTTGCCTGTAAGTTGCCCGAGAGCTGCATCCGATGCTGTAGCTCTTGGGTGGCTGCATGGGGAGTCCGCAGTGTGAAAAAAAGCGGTCGGCTGACAGCTTCGGAGGACAGTGTGTGTTCATCTTCGTCCTCCCGAGTCAGCGCAGGGGTGGTAGCGGTGAGCTGAGCTTAAGAAATAATTGGCCATTCTAAATTGAGAGAAAATAATAAAAATAATTGGCAACAACTAGATTTATAAAAATTTTTAAAAAAGTGACTTTCCTGTCAGACATCGTCGTCTTCATCATTACAATTTTCCCCTCTAAAAAGGTATTTTTAAATATGGAGAAAGTACATATAGGTGTAAAAATTGTAGGATTGAGACAATTTAATATATATGTGTGTGTGAGCATATGTGGCAAAGTGCCCACCCCTTTATATTTATTTATGTATGTATTATTATTATTATTATTATTATTATTATTATTGCTGTTGTAATCATTATTATTATTATTATTGTAGTTTTATGCAGGCGGACGAAGCTGTCGCATTAGTTATTATTTTGAGATGACGGCGAAAAGCCGTGTGTTTGTTTGTTTGTTTCATTTAATTATTTAAAACCCTCGTGCAGCCGGTGACCATCTCCAGAGTTAATTAATTGACTAATTGTTGCTAAATCGGGAGATGGTCACATGGTCACATTATTGTTCATGCTTGTAAAATAGGCCAATATAGTCTCTACAAGTACTGGGTATATTTGAGAAATTAATCATGCACAGACCATGCTATGAATACATGTTTCTGATGCTGATCTTAGCATATACCATAAGTGAATTTGAAGAATATTGATCCACATTTACTTTACAAAACATCTCAATATCCTCAGTGTTTCTGTCAAGCAAATTGATAATGATCTCACAATTTCCCTGCTAAGCTTATTTGAAAAAGTAACTTAAAAACACAGTCATTGCAAGTTTCCAATGTCTGTATAAAACAGCTTTACTTGTATCAGAAACAGCCCCAATTTCTTGACATTGTAAAAACTAAATACATTCTGCCACTTTAACTCGGTTTGACTGCACAGTATTTAGTAGTTTGTGGTCCATATAGTTGCAGAGAATGTACTCCATACAATGTTAAAATACTCCATTACAGTGCATATCCTTCTAGAATTGTATTTTCTTTTTTTAGATAATTTGGAAGTAATTTGTTTGAACATGTTATACATACATTTATTTATTTTAACGTTGTACAGGAGAAATCTATAGTACAGAGCAGATATTTTCAACATCTCAAAATAAGGTAAAACTTTTAAAACCACATCATTACACTTTTAGGACTCATCATCAATTTACAACAGCAGTCTGATAACAGCTGATTTACATAATGTACACAAAATCTAGTAACTGGTTACACAAAACTAAATGTTATGAGAAGAGTTCTTTGATGAGATGATGTTGAGATTTTTTTTATTTTTTTATTACACAATTTATTATAACAGGCAAATTTTTACCATTTGAGCTCAGTACTAACACAACATAGCTGGAGGCATTGAGGGTTATATTGACCTTAAACATTAACTCGATCATCTTGTTACTCAGAGTTAACTTTGATAGATTGTAAGTTGTAACAGTTGTCCATTAAGTTACCAGAGTGTGTATGTGTTTCAAGAACACACACAATAAGGACTATTTCAGGAATATACTGTAAGTGCAACACTGTGGGCTTTCATGTAGGCTACATGGTGGCTAAACTGCATGTGTTATTACAATCTGAGTTGAACATCTGCTTGGCTCTTTTGGAGGTTGGAGTCGGAGTTGATTTCCTCCTCATTCAAGACCCTTACTTTCTGAGGGCCATCAGTCCACACTCCGTAACACCCCACAGTGGACATGTGGCAGAGTTAATTTAGGTTATAAAATTAAGGTTAGCAGTTTTATCTTCAACCTTTTTACCGGCCATGCTCCACCACCTTATCTTATTACACAGGGGTCTTGCACCACCAATGTATACAATAAGACGGTAAAACCCCAAAGTTTATAGGAAAATTACCATTCACTGAGTATTATATATACAGTGCCTATAGAAAGTCTACACCCCCTTGAACTTTCACATTTTGTTATGTCAGCGCCTCAGAATTTCATGCATTTAAATGAGGATTTCCCCCCCCCACTTATCTACACACTATAATCCACTGTTAAGGGGAAAAAGTTTTTATTGAGAAAAAAATACATATATTAAAAATACAAAACTGAAAAGATCATAATTGATCTTAAAAACTATAAAAGCTAAAATAACTAGTTCTACAGAAACAGTCCTAGCACACTATACCACTTGTTCATGTTACTGTGATAGCTAGCTCTAATTTTGTATCTGCTGTCATGGTGGGGTCATGGATGACTGTCTCGGTAGGATATAGCATTGTACTGTGTACAATATGAAGAGTGTGCCGTCAAATCAACCCAAACTGGCAGATATTGCAGACAAGTCGTTTTGACACAGTTTCCAAACAGCCTTTATTATTAGGGCTTCTATATGCATGCTGTAAGGGGTAATTGAATCATAAGAGATTGTTTGGTTTCTGTAAATGTAATTATGATATGTTGCATAGGCTACTGCTTATTACTACACGTAACGAAATAAACAAAAATGGCTCACAACATAATCGTTTACCAATAGAGAAGGGCGCTTTTGTGAAGTAACCCAAGTGGAGAAACGGGAGTGAAGTGGGCAATGCTGGGAGGTGTGTCGTTGGGAAACAAGACGTCACGCAGTGGTTGAAGCTTTTAGAGGAGCAATTTCCTCAAGTAGATTCATTGCAGTTAACAATATGCGGAGAGGTGGGAAGATAGCAACTCCCAATTTTAAAGAGAGTAACAGATTGAGAATTACAGTTGCAGCCCGTAGTGTGTAGGTTAATTCTCGATTGGTAAAATGATTTTATCCGTTCTACTATCAACAGTTTGCTGTCCCAAATGTGATCATCAAGGAAAAGTACTGAAATAATCTGCTTCATAAATGTGACAACCGGATTATTTTTTCAACCCTCGAAACGTCGTCGGAAATGCACAGGTATGAATCATGTATGATATAGATGCAAAGCTAAGAATCAGTGTTACGTAATTTAGTTTCGTTTTTTTTTTTAAATTGCCAATATTAAAGCCTTCAGGCCAACGAAGTAAGCCGAAATTTAGATGAAATACAAAAAATACGTTATAATGAGGTGATATTATTATTATTATTATTATTATTATTATTATTATTATTATTATTATTATGATTATTATTATTTATGTATTAGCAGACGTCCTTATCCAGGGCGACTTACAATTGTTACAAGATATCACATTATTTTTTACATACAATTACCCATTTATATATAGGTGATTAAACTAAAGTCAGAATTGTTTTATATCTGATTTGTTTTAACAGATTCTGAAACACAATTTGACTGTCGTTCTTTATTAATATCAACTCATTATGTAGCCTATTAGTGCATTTGTAATTTAATTCATGACATTGTGATGTACACATCTGGCACTCAATAGAAAAGAATTATACATGTCACTTTTTTTTTGTAAATTCCTATCATATATTGTGTTTGATTGCCCATATGACAGTTGAATATCTGAACCAGCCTGCATGCATTTTAAAAACAAATGTTTACGATTAAACTGTTTCATGTAACACATGTAACGATCAGTCTCCGAGTACAGGTGAGGTCGTGTGGGATCGGGTAGCGCAGCCGCCACCACCTTTGATGTCCAGTAAGGTCTGGATATACTCAACAAAATGAAGGAACTGGGTGCTCAAAAAATGCCAACGACAGACGAGGATAAGAGTCAATAATGTGTATTTAAGTCTAATTGAAATCTGCGATCGCATGCTGTATGTTAAAACATATAAATAATCACAAACAGTAGTAGCAGCAATACAAAGTGGCGTTGTGCAGTATGTTATTATGTAGTATAGGGGGGGTGAATAGGTGTGGGGCACAGAGGGAAACTAATCACTAATAATAAATGTGACAAAGAAAAATAGGCTACTAAAGTTCTCGTTATATAAACCAAACTATAACGCATCTAATCAAAACACACACACACAGTAAACCAACTCAAAACATAATAAAAATCATAGTGCACTACAAAACAACAACTCAAATCATAAATCTCAATAGTGAAGTACAAAACACGCACACTGCAGACCCCGTAGTCCCCCCCTGGTAGTCAGTAGGCTACAAACAGACTGCAATATTACACAACATAACCCTTTTTTTATGATATCCCGCCCCGTTAAGATAGAGTATGATATAGTTAGTGTTTTTAGATACAAACAACAAGCAGTACTACTCGAGGGAGAATGTCAGAACACCGCTATAGGGAGAGGTGTTTTGTCTTACTTATTGAAGTGATTACTCTGTTGCCGTCTGAGCTTCAGCTGCAAACAGTCCGATGGAACAGCAATTAAGACAGAACTCGCTTTCGGTCCTCTACAAGCGTCCCGACTCCAGTCTCTAACCAAACTCTCTAATGGTGCGCTGAACACCACTCTCTCGCTCGCATTTGTCCCTTAATTTTATTTCTCCTCCTAACAAGCAGGTCATTTACTTAATTAGTTAATATTAACAGGACAATTAATACAAAACAGGCGGCAGACATTACACACAATAAGTAATGGTGGCCTTGTAGTTTAAGTGTAAATACAAATAATATAGTTATTTAGGAAAATACGATGTGTAAAATATATTATGCAGTGTATGTACAAAAAAAATAGAACGAATAAAACCAATAAACAAAAATATAGTAATATACTAGTTGTAGTGTTAATGAATTATACACAAGCAGCTCTTAAAATGAGCTAATGTACAGTAAAAGATTTGTTTTTTAAAGACAATGTTCTGTTACGAGTACATTTATGTATTGCATTTCCAGAATTATATATATATATATATATATATATATATATATATATATATATATATATATATATATATATATATATATATATATATATATATATATATATATATATATGGATGCACTATTTCATAGGTACAGTTATTATTATTATTATTATTTTTTTATTTATTTATTTATTTATTTTTTTAAACTAATGCATTATAACATTTTGCTTTATCTCCACAATCTGCTTTTTAAAACATCCCTTGCAATTGCTTTCTGTAATTCTTGTGAAAAACTGCAGGTCATTCATCAACCTCCTGATACTTTCAGAATAAAGAAATCCTACCATTATTCAAGCGAAACAAAAGCAATAAGAGGTATCATGCTAAAGTTGTTTAATGTCTTTTTTTACTTGATGGTTATGATGTTCCACAACATTTTACTTAATATAATGTCAGTGAAGATGTGGAAACTGCCTTGTTTTAGATTTCTGGTTAATTTTAAGTGTCCCAAAAAGACATAATTTGTTGGAGGCAAAGTAGATCTTTAAAAAGAAGTCATTTTCCCTCCCTTTGTTCTCCTAGTGATGTGTTGGGATACTTCTTCCAGTGTGTGGTGGAGAAGTCTGAGGCAGGTTATCTAGGATTAAGAATTCTTTTTAGTCAATCAGTTTACAAGTTTTTTGGCTATTGACTTTTGCACTATCTACTAATTCCAACAATCCACTAAAGTCAATACATTTGCTAATTACCAGAAAATGGTCTTGGAGTAGAAAAACCTTTAATATATGCTAATAAAACAAACAAAAAAAAGTTTTATAAATAAAGAATTGGATACAAAATCCCCAAATCTTTCTGTTGACTTTGACTAATATACTTTTATTTAGGTTAATTAAATAAAATTGAATGAGAACTAAACAGAAGCAATGAAGTTATTTTGTGCCAACAGTTTACATATATGTGAGCCTGGTTAACACCAGAAGACAAGTCAGCTTTTTTTCCAAATAATGACAAGCTACAGTATGTTGGAGTGATTTTTATTTTTATTTTTTATTTGTGATATAATTATTATTATAATGTGTTTGTTCACACGTTCTCTGGCATATAATAAAATATATATATGTCAGTTATATTGCTTCTAAAAAAAGTACTATTTGTGTATAAAATGTGTATCTACTTTAATTGAGGGACAGATTTAATACAAAAATGAAATGTAACAAAACTATAAGCGGTTAACAACAGGGCTTTTAATATAATGTAATGTTGTTATGGGTAAGTGTTTTAATGTCTTTCAGCAATATATGTATATTCACTCAGTGAAGCAGGCCCACTGTGTATGTTGACTTTCTTGGCAATATTCTATGTAGACTTTTTTCATTAACCCCTTTATTTTCAATTAGAAAATAAAACAACTTTCACAGACTTAAACTAAAATTCAGCCTTATTACTTAAACACTGTGGACATTAATTAGGGGTTACCCTCTTGTCAACCAGCAACATTCCTGACTTTTAAATATATCTCATTTGTAACATTAGATCTCTTATATCAAACATACCATTTTAGTCAATCGGGTGCAAGTACTAGCCTGCTTAACAGCTAATACCTACATCAAACAAAAGATCTTAAAAAGCTTGAAAATCACTGAGATTAGTTAATCCGTCCAGTTTGCTTATTGAAAACCTTGTCTCAGTCTCAGATTAAAATGGTTTTAAATGGATCAATTAAACTATTATTCAGTTATATTATTTGTATTTTCTTATTTTTAATTTTTTTAAGGAAACATGAATACAGTCATAATACTTTTATTAGTTAATCATGTCGGATACATGACATCCAAATGGTAGCACTCCTAGAGTCCTATGTACAGTAACATTATTATATTGACTTGGGTTATTCAGGAAATGTCTGTGATTTACATGTAGTTTTTCAGTATGTAACGATCTAATGGGGAATAATAACCTTTCAGTAAATTATTACATCAATATACACCAAGGAGAGCATTCCCAGTTCTTCATTCTTAAAGGGCTCTCACCTTGTGTATGGGAAACTACGTCTCAATAGAGCACAGTCACTAAGGTTCAGCAAAATCATCAGAAAGAGGATCTTTACATCACTCTTTCTTTACCAGCATTGGAACCTTACAGAACTAACACAAACATTAAATAACAAAATGATTCATAAAAGAACACAAATAACCTTTATTTATAAAAGTGTATTTACCTTAAAAAAAAAACAATGATATCTGCATTATTTATTGCTCTGAACTGTGATTTGGCTACAAAATCGGTCCTCACTGGAAGACATTTTCACCTAAGCCCAAAGCAGGAAGCCATGCATAGTAGCTCCTTCGTTTGACAGAAGAGATTAGTAATTTAGCAAAAGATTAATATTTTAAAATGAAAGCAATATACGCTTCCTCATTATAACACCAGTCAGGAGCCCAGTGATTTTTTTAAACACACTTTATTAAAACCGCAAGATTGGGTCAAATTGTGTTTCTTAAAATACAACTTTTGTGAGGTTTAAGTGTTGTTGTTTTTTTTTCTTATTTTTCCCATTCTCCTGCTATTAAAAAAAAAAAAAAAAGTTTATTTGAATTCTTCTGTTATTGGTATGGACTTTGTTGTTTGAGTTCCCATCATTCCTTGGTTGAATGCCTTTATTTTGAGTATTTTTAGTACAGTGCTGGCACCAAGAGTGTAAAAAAAATGGTAGCTGTTTGTTTATGAAAGCTTCAGATAGGAAAGTGTAATGATGGAATAAACCTGTGTTATGGGTAGCTGTAATAGGACCCCATTTAAAACCACAAGTGTGCTGTAAAGTGAACTCTTTTTGAGATGGACTTGTGACGGTAAAAATTAAAAGAATAAAGTCTAAAAACAAGCACCAGATCAACACAAAATAATAAACAGCCAAGCAGGACTTGAGAATGATAATGTGTAATGATGATGATGATGATTATTATTATTATTATTATTATTATTATTATTATTATTATTATTATTATTGATATTTTATTTTTTTACTGCCTGTTTTGTTGCAAAAAAAGATGTTTATATGCCATGCTTAGGGGGTGAGTGATGATTTCATTAGTTGTAGTGATTGTGAGAGTAATGTTTAGAAATGGAACCATTTTATGTGTTTATTCATTTTTAGAAAGGGAAATGGTGATGCAATTTGATTGCAGTTTTCTATTGTGACAGTGTAGGTGCTGTAAAACTCAGGAAGGAACAAAAATGCAGCACTCTGAGTCGTTATTGGCATGAGATGGGATGTCAATGTGGTTCAGATTTCCTTACCATGGGAAATATTTCTGGGGCGCTCCTGCACACAACCCACCCCCCACACTCATTCACAAAACACTAAAAACAAACTGAAGAGCGGTGGGCTTGATTAGGAGAGGGTTGAAATTTAATGCCAGCGGGCTCTCTTGTGTTAAAACAGTTTAGCACCAATTTTCAAAATGGTTTGCACCCCTGTACTGATATCGTGCAGCTTTCTTTAACTGGGTTTACAAGATGTTTTTAGGTTGTGTTGACAAACTGCAAGTGCAGCCTTCCCGATTTGGCCACCTAAAACAGAAAGGTAAAGGAAGCAAAACAAAAACCCAGACATACCATCACACAAATACCAAAATAAATAAATACACAATAAAAAATACCAACATTCCATAAGAGCGCTTTGTACTATCCATGCAGAATTTGCTAAACATGTTTTGACTCTGTATATATTTATACACATACACCTACATAAATCACATATACATGGTTTCCTGCATACTGTAAGGGTAGCTTCAGCAATTCTGATCCTTATGGTAGTCTACGAATGGAGCTAAAATCCACCACTTTACGTTAATAATATAGGCCAGTTAAAAATACAAAGAATAATCCAGTGTAAATGTTTAGAAGAGTACATTTTCAAAATACTACATCACTACATCATAATAATAATACATAACTGAATCTGAATTCCACAAGGCTTCAGCCAGTTGAATGTTATATTTTTTTGTTATTGTGTTTCCAGTATAATGGTAGCCCATACAAGTTCAACAAATTCCACAGTAGATGCTAATCCACCTGTGCATTTTTTGTAACTATTGTTTGCAACAAGTTGATATTTCTATTTGAACAGATTCATTCAAACTTTCGTTCTTGTGAAACAAATCATGCCCTAAGAATTGCGTTTAAGATATTTTACTTCAATTCTAAACATGCCCGCTAAAGCCTGGTGCTGAGGTCAGTAGTCGGCAGCAATAATATAAAAGACCACTTAAGACAAGTGTAACGTGAATTGCATTTTATCTTACTCCTAATGGACTAAAAAATCTATGCTTAAAGCAATCAGCTATCCAATCACCAAATATGAAAATAACAAAAGTGTAAAGGATAAAAATATCTTTCTATGCTTTGCAAAGGGCTGTTATTATTATTATTATTATTATTATTATTATTATTATTATTATTATTATTATTATTATTATTGTACAAAGGGATACATTTTTTACTTTGTAGTAGCTTCAGTATTATTTTTTTATTTTTATAACTGATAATAAAACTACTAAATTATAAAACACGATCATTTTAGGAGTCACCTACAAATGGCAATAATTTGAAATGTTGAACAAAACAAAAACATACTGAATGAAGAGGTCTCTAAAACCCTCATATTTGTATTATTTCAATTTGGTCAAAGAAGCTTGCCAGAGCTACTTTAAGCAGATCTCAGTGATTAATAAAGAATTGCTTTATTGCTAAATTGCCTTTAGTTATAGTAGAGAAGGAGATTTATCCACCCACCGATTTTTGGCAGCGCACTTCTTATAACGTGACGAATGTGGGTGATTTGTGCTTGCTACGTCGCATTTTCATGGCAATGGAGAGAGAATTGGGCGTTTCTACACTGCATGTAAACCAAGCCACTGTTGTAGCACAGGCATTGTGCATATTGTTGTGTAGTTACAATGCAACAGTATGCCTAATTAAAACATTGGCTGCTGCTTGCGTACGTTAACACTATTTTTCTTTACACCTCGTAATGGTTAGTAGTGTTTTACAAATTATATTTGTATTGTACAGTTAGATCGTTCACATTTAAGATACAGTAGAAGCATATTTCATTAACGGCTCCCGAGTAGCGCATGCAGTAAAAGCTACTCGCGTAGATTGCAGGATGCGCCGTATAGTCTGGACTTCGTCGGTTCGAGTCCAGACTATTCCTTTGCCGACCGAGGACGGGAGCTCGAGGGTGGCGCTGATTGACCGGCGCAACCCGGGGGGAGGGAGGGTTAGGTCGGCCAGGGTGTCCTCGGGTCACCGCGCACCAGCGACCCCTGTGGTCTGGCCGGGCGCCTGCAGGCTTCCCTGAAAGCTGCGTTGTCCTCCGACGCTGTAGCTCTGGGTGGCTGCATGGTGAGTCTGTGTAAAAAAGCGGGCGGCTAACGGCACACGCTTCGGAAGACTGTTTGTCATCGTTTGTAGTGGTTAGCTGAGCTAAACAAAGTAACTGGACACTACTAAATTGGGGGAAAAAACTAATTGGCAACTACTAAATTAAAAATATATATGTATCATGAACATCCTGCAGACAGATTTCTTGAGCTACCAGCCAATACTTTGATCAATGCATTTCCCAAAGGCAACATTACATTAAAAGAAAATGTTCTGCTGGGAAACACACAAGAATGAATATGTCTTTTTGCTTTTAATATTGGTGTTTGTGTAAGATGAGAATTTACCATACAGGTTTTATTTTTAAGTTGAGGCATGGGGCTGTCTACCAGTATCTCATCTCAACCACAAGGTGATCAGTCATGGAATGTAAACATCCCACAAACCTCTCCTTTCAACACTTGAAAAAAACTTTGAACCATTTAAGTTTTTTAACAGGAGAGCACAGGCACATGAAAATGGTGCATGCAAAGCCAAAAAATATAATTCTTGTATGTGTGTGGCTGAAACCAGAGTGCAGAATAGATCAATGATATGATATCTCGGAAGCGATGACCTCATGCAATAAGATCATCCTTCATTTTTAAGGTGTATGACAACAAGTGAAAACATCACGTAAGAAGTGCGTGCACCAAAGTTGGATTCATATTAATACGTGGAGTTGCTAATGATTAGCATATCCATGCAATGATAACCATTCAGTATACATTTGGGCAGCAGTGTGGAGTAGTGGTTAGGGCTCTGGACTCTTGACCGGAGGGTTGTCAGTTCAATCCCAGGTGGGGGACACTGCTGCTGTATCCTTGAGCAAGGTGCTTTACCTAGATTGCTCCAGTAAAAACCCAACTGTATAAATGGGTAATTGTATGTAAAAATAATGTGATATCTTGTAATAATTGTAAGTCGCCCTGTATAAGGGTGTCTGCTAAGAAATAAATAATAATAATTCATGGCTTTGAAGAAATGACACTATAAATACTGTAGGTATAAAGTTGTGGGATCAGTCAGCTACAAGGAACCGAAACAAGCATTGGTGTACCATATGTTATTTAATGCTGTATGACATCAAATTTTGCTTTGCTCCACCTTAATTTTTGGAATATAATTTTGGCATGTTATATATGGGTTGCATGTTATAAATGTGGTGCACAGTATGCATAATATTGTATTTAGTATACTATGGTGTTTTCAATATGGAATGCACTTTATGGGATCTAACCCAAGGATGGTCAGTTATAATCATTATACTCAGAGTGTTTGGTATATTCTAAAAAATACAATACTTGGAACATTTCATACCTCCAAAGCCTGTGATAAAGGCTGTTGAACGTCACTTTGCCCACATGTGAAGGTGTACAGTAATCCTGATCTTAGGGTGTGTCCAATTAGAAGCAGTTAAAGGGGACACAGCAGCAGTAAATCACATAGTTGGAACACGAAAGACAGTCAAGCCAAAGGGTTGGCGTTTGTTTGAGGCTGCCAATCGAACCACACCTATGTTTCCACGTTTAAACACAACAGTTCCATAGTTCTGCTAATCTAATCTCTAAATTTATGTTTAACAAACTGTGAAATACAAATGTCACGAATAGCAGTGTGATAATCAGAAATATGGAATTGCATGACATATCTTGCTTGACAATTACATCACAATTCAATGGTGGTTTTCACTAAAAACATAATATATTTAGGGTTTGTTCCTTTGACTCTACCGGCAGAACCTGTGCTGGCCAAATGACAACATGAAAACTGATGTCATATTGATTTGAAAACTACAAGCTGGAAAATGTAGAGGACAATCGAGTGACAAAGCAGAGTGTTCCTCTATTCCAGAACAGATAAAGGAAAGAGTAATAATAGGAAACTATGAATCAGAAAATGCTATAACCATAATAGGTCTCACGCTGGATTTGATCATTACCAATCCAAAACCAATAGGAGATATATTATAGAGTGATAATATATTCTAATTAATGTGTTTGTTTATTTTTATTTTTATACAGGTTAATACAAGTCAGGCATCATAGACAGATATTATATTATTACGATTAGTATGTACTCTGTTTAATAGGGAGGCTAGATCCTTGACTATCTGCATCACACCTCAAAATTATATGAATTTGTTGCTCTTTGCTTAAAGACATTTCACACCTGGAAGAAAAAGGCTACTATGACTTGTGGGACACCCTATATTCTATGTTTCTTAAAAAAAAAAAAAAAAACAGGTTGAGTAGTGGTTTCTAATAATGTTCATGGTTTACTTTTAGTAGCTTCTGGAATATATATATATATATATATATATATATATATATATATATATATATATATATATATATATATATATATATATATATATATAACAGTATATATATATTTTTTACATCCCTTTCAATGTAACTGGAAGCTAAGAAGTACAATTCGTATAATTTCATCCTCTTGTGTTTCAGTGCTACGGACAGGAGGAGGGTGGACATTTCATTCTGAGAAGCAAGTTCATTACTGGAGAAGATTAGGAATTGGAGAGGAGGCAAGATGTTGGCATAGCTGTTATGTTTAGGACCTGCTATGCTTACATATTGTCACCTTTCCTGTCTGCTTGCTGCAAAATAATGCACCTTAAAAACCAAATGGGGAATAACAACAACCAATCAAAGATAACGTACTATCCGATCCATTCTCTGAGGACAGTATCACTTGGTACTAGTTTTTGCCTTTTTTTGTGATCAATATGGCTGGTTAATTTTTATTTTTTAAATAGTAAATACATTATTTTTACTGGTTATGCTTTTCATTGTTTTCTCTACAAACACCTTTTTAATAATAGTATGAAATAATAAATCATCAACTTCCCTTTTCTAGTCAATCATCAACCAGTATTTGCTTACTGCACATTAGTACAATGTCAGAATACAAGGGTTAGTACCACCAACCTTTTTATTTGGACTGCTGCCAGCAATTTAAAAAAAGAGTTTGAGCAAACCCTTTAGACTTCAAATAAACAAGATGTAAAACCCCTTGCTCTACCCACTTCCTTACATTACTACTTCCTTTGGATCTGCTGTAATTAACAGTTACAAAGTAAACACAACACCATTTGCAATTGTAAGTTATTATATGTGTGTGTCTGTATGCATAGTCCAGAGGTTATTATTTTTCTGAAGAATTACAAAGTGCCTTTTGCTTTGTCAAGTGTTTAAATATAATTGACTTAAAGACCAATGGATACCCTTTGCCATGTTTATTTTTCCTATCTAGTGTTAATAATAATAGTGACTGTGTGCAAATACAATAAAGAAACAAATTACATTGTGCACTGTGACATTATACAAGATGGGATGGCCTAGAATTTTCATTGATAAACCCAAAACATTTCAGTTTTCTGCCTTGAATATCCTTGATACTACAATTTGGTGAATTGCTCTGCTTTTAATCACCCTAAGATAAATCTAGCAAATAATCTGGCATTTCTCTTGTATGAAGTGTCATATTTATGGAAATACTACAAAATTACCGGGATTTATTTCAGGGGTTTAGTTCATCGGTTCAATATTTTTCATGTGAAGAAAAAAAGAATATACATTGTCCATTTTTTTTTTTTTTAATGAAATACATGGATATCTCAGATATCTGTTGATCTGTATGCATCGCCCCTCCCTGCTTTCTCTGGTGGATCTGGATTTCTTGATTTTCTTCGTATTATATGACGTACTATGCACACAGATAAAAAAAACAAAACATACATTTTAACCTGTTACAGTGTTATTCTCAGTGTGTCCTGCTGTCTTTAGAGAATTGTTTAGTTATCGAATTTGAACAGGATTTCCTTTGTCAATCTGCTGAATATTTCCCTTTTTCATGGATTTCTAATGAACCAATTCAAAGCAAAATTAAAAAATAGACACTGTTGCTGTAATTTAATCCTGTCTCAAACATTTCCAAATCAAAATCCATGCTAGTGTTTCAATTTTCCACTAAATGAAAATTAAAACAACACCTGTAATGCGTGTCCAGGTAAAAATGATAAGTAAGCAACTCAGATGTGTTTTAAGGGAACATTTCAAACCATTTATTATTAATTTCTTAGCAGACTCCCTTATCCAGGGCAACTTACAATTGTTGCACAATATCACATTATTATTACATACAATTACCCATTTATACAGTTGGGTTTTTACTGGAGCAATCTAGGTAAAGTACCTTGCTCAAGAGTACAGCAGCAGTGTCCTCCACCTGGGATTGAACCCATGACCCTCCAAGTCAAGAGTCCAGAGCCCTAACCACTACTCCACACTACTACCCTAATTTAATAAGTTTTTTCCATATGGTTTATCTTTAACACTGTTTTAACAGTGTAATGGAAGCCCAACGCATCGTATTAATCATGAAGTGATTTGTATACTTCAACATTCTAATGAAAATTAGTAATAGCAGTAGAAAGATGTGATATCTACAAAAAAGGTCAGGGGACAAAAAAGGGTGCACCCTGTCAAGGAAAACTAGACAGGCTTGGACCAGAAGTTGAAGGGGTAGTAAAATATTTTTTTCAGCAGGTGTACAGTCTTAATATTTACTTAAACTGATTGTATCGCCAAACACGTCAAGGGAGAGTTTATCCCAATTTGAGAGACAAAAGATTTTCATTGAACCGATAACAACAACTGAAAGCAAACTTAACATTGCCATTTGAAACTTATCTAATTAAGTAACTAACTTGGCTCTGTTGCCTAATGCATGCTTCTGGGACATTTCCTTATATTAAAGAAGTGGGTGAGAATGGCACCTGCATGTTAATGCTCAGCCATGGCCTACAATTATAATCTCCTAGTTTGGCATCAAACACCCACTGTGTTGTACTTCTTGCTAAAATAGTGTATGATGTATCCATACATGTGTATTTTTGAAGTACACTAAATAATTCAAGGCAATTTGATGTTAGAAATTATAAGAATGTGCATGAACAACTATAATATGGGCAAAATGATCAGAAAGTTATTGTGCCAGGAGCAGCTGTAATATGTAGAATTGGTTAATGTACTCCAGCTTTAGTATTCTCAGGATGTTGTTGTAAGTACCATAAGGCAGAAATACTAAATTCATCACTAATTAAAATTTTGCTGGTTGTTTGTTGGTTTATTATTGTTATTTTTTTTAAAGAGCATATAAGGTATTAGGCTGTAAGTGCCTTCCATCTCAAAACCAAGCAGAGGAAATGTAGCACATGATATGATCAGGCCTCTTCATGGGCTCCAACATCTAAGGCTTAGTATAGGGGCTGATCTATGGGAAGACCGGACTAATATTGTCAGCGGCACTAATACATAGATTTTACATTTTTGAATGCACCTAGACTCGAGTCATAATTTAAAAAAATAAAAAATAATTATGAACATCATTTAGATCTTTTATTTAACATAAAGTAATCAAAGAAACTACAAAATGATATTGCAAAAGTCTACCAGAAGCCATAATAGTAGTACAGTATTATTATTTGTTTATTTAGTAGATGCCTTTATCCAAGGCGACTTACAGAGACTAGGGTGTGTGAACTATGCATCAGCTGCAGAGTCACTTACAACTACGTCTCACCTGAAAAATGGAGCACAAGGAGGTTAAGTGACTTGCTCAGGGTCACACAATGAGTCAGTGGCTGAGATGGGATTTGAACCAGAGACCTGCTGGTTACAAGCCCTTTTCTTTAACCACCGGACCAAGAAGTCCAGCGCAAAGTTGCACAAGTAAAAAAATGTACTTAATGGTGGAAAAAATATGATAAATTACATTAACAACGATGTAAAAGATCAAACATGAAAATGTGTAAAACTACTTCTTAAAACTTTTCCAGGTCTTCTCAAGCATCCAAAGTGCTCATGAGAAGACATCATTGCATTTAATGAGTCAGCTGTACAAATTAGAACTGTAGTAATTAGCTCTGGTGTGGTTGAATTGTAACTGATCACAGAGTTCTAATAAAAGAATTGTTCAACTCAGCAGTGGTCTTCAGTTAACAGCAGAGTAAACATGTAACATATTATTTATATATATATATATATATATATATATATATATATATATATATATATATATATATATATATATATATATATATAGCAGATGCCCTTATCCAGGGTGACTTACAGTTGTTACAAAATATCACAGTACAAAGTATCACATTACAGAATATCACATTACAGATAAGGGGCAGTTATAATGTACAGTAAAATCAGTAGAAAATAAGATCAATTTCAAATAAGAGCAAAATAAGGAACACAGTAAATAATTACATTTAAGAGTGAGTTTGACTAAGAGCAGTTAAACTTATAGTAAACATATGTGCTTTTACAAGTAAAGTCCATTAAGCACGTAGTAAGTACGATAGATGGATAAGAACGATTTCAAATAAGAGCAATTACAAAGAACGTGAATATGGATACTGTCACAAAGACGGCAGCAGTGGGTGACGTCAGACCAGAAACAGGAAGTAACACACAACAGACAGTAAGGTTGGTGAAGCTGAGCACTTGGTTGTGCTCAGCATTTAATAAACAAAATAAAAGAACACAAAAACAGCACACGGCACTTTCGCCAAAATAAACAGGTAAACAAAACGAACACACACTAACAAACAGGGACGAACAAACACGGTGAGTAAAAAACACTTATTCTTCTTATATTTATCCTCCTTCTCCACACCCGTTCTCCACTCACGAACACCCAACCCCGAGTGAGTCAAACGTGCATCTATATATACTGTTGTGCTGGGATTCAATTACTAATTAATTATTCACTTGAATCCCAGCACGTGAATTAATTACGTGCAACCTCGTGCTCACATATTAAATACTTTAAATGCACGTGCAGTGATGTGCAATCCGTGCCTAAATACAATTACATCTTAAACACACGTGAAACACACACCGTTTATATCCCGTGTACCAATGACTATACACCAACATTAACACACGCAACATGCAACATACAACACAAACTACGCACAAGGCGTGGCCACATTGCCACATATACCCCCTTGTGCGCAGCACATGGCCTCAACGGCCACCTCCCCATAAAACCCAGCAGTCCAGGACAAAGTCTCGGGCTGGGAAGGGAGGCTTCAGTGGGCCCATGGCTGGCAATGCTGTCAGCACCCCTGCCGGTAGTGGCACGGCTGACAGCATGCTGGTCCACTCCGGCAGCGAAATTGCTGCGGGGATGCTGGTCTCCTGACCTCTCCCCTTTCTTCGTGGCAGTAGCTCCCTCCTGTGGGGCTCCGCCACAAGAACTCCTGCAGCGAAACTGCTGCTGGGGAAAGTGGTCTCCTGACCTCTCCCCTGTCTTTGTAGCCGGTAGCTCCCCTTTCTGGGGCTCCGGCCCCGTACTCCCTGTGGTGGAGGTGCGGGAAGCAGAGACAGCTCCTGCTGTTCTGCTCCTGGCAGTGGCGGAGGCAGAGGCAGCTCCTGCTCCTCTGCTCCTGGCGGAGGTAGAGGCAGCTCCTGCTCCTCTGCTCCTGGCAGTGGCGGAGGCAGCAGGTATTCACCCTCTGCTGGTGGAGGTGGGAGGGGCAAGCAGTCCTCCCACGACAATGAAGGCGGAACCAGCAGGTATTCACCTTCTGCTGGTGGAGGTGGGAGGGCAAGCAGTCCTCCCACGACAAAGCGGCGGAACCAGCAGGTACTCACCCTCTGCTGGTGGAGGAGGCAGAGGCAGCTCCTGCTGCTCTGCTCCTGGTGGAAGCGGTTGGGGTGGTGGAGGCAGAGGCAGCTCCTGCTGCTCTGCTCCTGAAAGTGTCGGAGGCAGCTCCTGCTCCTCTGCTCCGGGCGGTGGCGGAGGCAGAGGCAGCTCCTGCTGCTCTGCTCCTAGTGGAGGAAGCAGTGGAGGTGGGAGCAGCGTGTAGTCTCCTGGCGATGGAGGTGCGAGCAGCGTGCAGTCTCCTGGCGATGGAGGTGCGAGCAGCGTGTGGTCTCCTACTGTTGCAGGGGACTGGTGCGGCTCCGCCTCTCTTGCAGGGGACTGGTGCGGCTCTCCCGCTCTTGCAGGGGACTGTGGTGGAGGCAGAGGCAGCTCCTGTTCCTCTCCTCCGGGTGGTGACGGTGGGGGAAGTGATACCAGCAGACGTTCACACTCTGCTGGTGGATGGGAACCCAGCAGGCATTCACCCTCTGCTGGGGGACACGGGGACAGCAGGCATTCTTCCTCTGCTGGGGGACACGGGGACAGCAGGCATTCTTCCTCTGCTGGGGGACACGGGGACAGCAGGCATTCTTCCTCTGCTGGTGGACACGGGGACAGCAGGCATTCTTCCTCTGCTGGTGGACACGGGGACAGCAGGCATTCTTCCTCTGCTGGTGGACACGGGGACAGCAGGCATTCTTTCTCTGCTGGTGGAGGTGGAACCAGCAGGCATTCTCCCTCTGCTGGCAGCTTGGGTCCTAGGGCTGTGGAAGCCCCGACTTCCCTCTCTTTGGGCTGTGGACGCACCGACTCCTCCCTTTTGGGCTGTGGGCGCACCGACTCCTCCCTTTTGGGCTGTGGGCGCACCGACTCCTCCCTTTTGGGCTGTGGGCCGACCGACTCCTCCCTTTTGGGCTGTGGGCGCTTCGACTCCTCCCTTTTGGGCTGTGGGCGCACCGACTCCCCCTCTTGGGCTTAGGGCGTTCGGGCTCCCCCACTCAGGCGTAGGGCGTTGGGCTCCTCCCACTCAGGCGTGGGACGTTCGGGCTCCTCCCACTCAGGCGTGGGACGTTCGGGCTCCTCCCACTCAGGCGTGGGACGTTCGGGCTCCTCCCACTCAGGCGTGGGACATTTGGGCTCCTCCCTTTGGGCGCTAGAGGACAACAGCCTTGTTAGTAGCGGTGCAGGGCACCTTTTTAACACCGCCTGCAACTGCTGCGCTGATGTTACTCTGGGCCCCCCTTGCTTCTCCTGATCCAGCAGCCAGTCGATCACCTCCTCTGACACTGGCCTGCAGGATGGGTGCTGCTGTTGCTTCCTCTCTAGCGTCTTTCCTCCCTCCATTTCTCCAAAAAAAAAATCCATTTTTTTTTTTCCTTTTTTCTCTCCAAAAAAAACACACGGTACTCCTGCTCTGGTCTGAGTCTTGGAGGCGCTGGTAATCCCACGATGACACCACGTGTCACAAAGACGGCAGCAGTGGGTGACGTCAGACCAGAAACAGGAAGTAACACACAACAGACAGTGAGGTTGGTGAAGCTGAGCACTTGGTTGTGCTCAGCATTTAATAAACAAAATAAAAGAACACAAAAACAGCACACGGCACTTTCGCCAAAATAAACAGGTAAACAAAACGAACACACACTAACAAACAGGGACGAACAAACACGGTGAGTAAAAACACTTATTCTTCTTATATTTATCCTCCTTCTCCACACCGTTCTCCACTCACGAACACCCAACCCGAGTGAGTCAAGCGTGCATCTATATATACTGTTGTGCTGGGATTCAATTACTAATTAATTATTCACTTGAATCCCAGCACGTGAATTAATTACGTGCAACCTCGTGCTCACATATTAAATACTTTAAATGCACGTGCAGTGATGTGCAATCCCGTGCCTAAATACAATTACATCTTAAACACACGTGAAACACACACCCGTTTATATCCCGTGTACCAATGACTATACACCAACATTAACACACGCAACATGCAACATACAACACAAACTACGCACAAGGGCGTGGCCACATTGCCACAATACCTATAAGAGTAAAATCAAGTACAAGATATAGGAAGTAGTTGTAATTAAGAGCAGTAGTAGAATACGGCAAGGTATGGAGCAATTCAGTGCAAGTTGATTATTATTAGTTTATTTAGCAGATGCCTTTATCCAAGGTGACTTACAGAGACTAGGGTGTGTGAACTATGCATCAGCTACAGAGTCACCTTCAACTACAGTACTGTGCAAAAGTTTTAAGCAGGTGTGAAAAAATGCTGTAAAGTAAGAATGCTTTCAAAAATAGACATGTTAATAGATTATATTTATCAATTAACTAAATGCAAAGTGAGTGAACAGAAGAAAAATCTAAATCAAATCCATATTTGGTGTGACAACCCTTTGCCTTCAAAACAGCATCAATTCTTCTAGGTACACTTGCACAAAGTCAGGGATTTTGTAGGCATATAGTCAGGTGTATGATTAAACAATTATACCAAACAGGTGCTAATGATCATCAATTCAATATGTAGGTTGAAACACAATCATTAACTGAAACAGAAACAGTTGTGTAGGAGGAATAAAACTGGGTGAGGAACAGCCAAACTCAGCTAACAAGGTGAGGTTGCTGAAGACAGTTTACTGTCAAAAGTCATACACCATGGCAAGACTGAGCACAGCAACAAGACACAAGGTAGTTATACTGCATCAGCAAGGTCTCTCCCAGGCAGAAATTTCAAGGCAGACAGGGGTTTCCAGATGTGCTGTCCAAGCTCTTTTGAAGAAGCACAAAGAAAAGGGCAACGTTGAGGACCGTAGAAGCAGTGGTCGGCCAAGGAAACTTACTGCAGCAGATGAAAGACACATCATGCTTACTTCCCTTCGCAATCGGAAGATGTCCAGCAGTGCCATCAGCTCAGAACTGGCAGAAACAGTGGGACCCTGGTACACCCATCTACTGTCCGGAGAAGTCTGGTCAGAAGTGGCCTTCATGGAAGACTTGCGGCCAAAAAGCCATATCTCCGACGTGGAAACAAGGCCAAGCAACTCAACTATGCACAAAAACACAGGAACTGGGGTGCAGAAAAATGGCAGCAGGTGCTCTGGACTGATGAGTCAAAATTTGAAATATTTGGCTGTAGCAGAAGGCAGTTTGTTCGCCGAAGGGCTGGAAAGCGTACACGAATGAGTGTCTGCAGGCAACAGTGAAGCATGGTGGAGGTTCCTTGCAAGTTTGGGGCTGCATTTCTGCAAATGGAGTTGGGGATTTGGTCAGAATTAATGGTCTCCTCAATGCTGAGAAGTACAGGCAGATACTTATCCATCATGCAATACCATCAGGGAGGCATCTGATTGGCCCCAAATTTATTCTGCAGCATGACAACGACCCCAAACATACAGCGAAAGTCATTAAGAACTATCTTCAGCGTAAAGAAGAACAAGGAGTCCTGGAAGTGATGGTATGGCCCCACAGAGCCCTGATCTCAACATCATCGAGTCTGTCTGGGATTACATGAAGAGAGAGAAGCAACTGAGGCTGCCTAAATCCACAGAAGAACTGTGGTTAGTTCTCCAAGATGTTTGGGCCAACCTACCTGCCGAGTTCCTTCAAAAACTGTGTGCAAGTGTACCTAGAAGAATTGATGCTTGATGCTGTTTTGAAGGCAAAGGGTGGTCACACCAAATATGGATTTCATTTAGATTTTTCTTCTGTTCACTCACTTTGCATTTAGTTAATTGATAAATATAATCTATTAACATGTCTATTTTTGAAAGCATTCTTACTTTACAGCATTTTTTCACACCTGCCTAAAACTTTTGCACAGTACTGTACGTCTCACCCGAAAGACAGAACACAAGGAGGTTAAGTGACTTGCTCAGGGTCACACAACGAGTCAGTGGCTGAGGTGGGATTTGAACTGGGGATCTCCTGGTTACAAGCTCTTTTCTTTAACCACTGGACCACACAGCCTCCCGTACTGATACAATTGGGTGCCATATAGTCCAGTATAGTTGAGAGTTGTGAGGTTTACAGATACTATCTGAGCAAGTTTGTCTTGAGGAGGCACCAGAAGGTAGTCAGGGGCTGAGCAGCCCTGATATCCGTGGGTAGGTCATTCCACCAGTGAGGGGCAAGGGTGGAGTCCAGTGGAGGAAGCAGAGCAGTGGTGTAGCATGGGAGAAACGAGGAAGGGAAAAGACAAGGCAGGCAGCAGAGTTTTGGATGAGCTGGAGCAGACGGATAGCAGGCAGGGAGGCCGGCCAGGAGGGAGTTGCAGTAATCAAGGCGGGACAGTACCAGGGCCTGAACTAAGAGCTGTGTGGAGTAGTCGGTGAGAAAGGGGCAAATTCTGCGTATGTTGCTGAGGAAGAAGCGACAGGAGCATGCCAGAGTAGAGATGTGCTGAGAGGAGAGGGAGGGGTCGAGGGTGACACTGAGATTCTTGGTGGATGAGGAGGGAGAGAGGGTGGTGGATTCAAGAAGAATAGAGATAGAGAGATCAGCGGTGGGGGAGGAAGAGGGGGGAAGAAAAGGAGGTCTGATTTGGACAGGTTGAATATAAGATGATGTGAGTGCATCCAGGAGGAGTGACAAAGTTTGATCACCATACCAGGTGTGTGTAGATTCTGCTAAGTATTTTGTAGTTGTTGACTAGCAAAGGGATTGAGAATGCAATTTTTTATAGCAAGATGTGGTTGATACAAATTACCCAGTGATTCTATTACCACTAAAAGTTTCAGGTTTTATAATTCAGTCTACTTTTGCCCACTAGAGGGGGCTCAAACGACACACAATGTCCTAGTATCAAACATTCACCTCCTGAGTTATTTTAAACAAGTGCGCTACAGGTATTCATTTGATTTTTGTATGCCTACTGTACAGATTTATTACATTTTTACGGTTTAGCGAGGGACTACTGGAGTTCCATTGCCTGGTGTTATGCCAAATAGTGTCATTGAAGATTACGACTAAAGTAACAATGTGCAACAGATTGTATAACCATCATATTGTTTTGATATTTTAATCGTGTACATTCTTTGTTTTTATATACTGTATGTTTTTTAAACAGTGTACCAAAAGAATCAAAATAAAGAAGAAAAAGATCATATAGATACATAAAAATGTGAATAATTAATATAAAATCAATTATCAGCACATTTCGGACTATGTCCTTCATCAGCTAGCTTTTTTCTGTTTATATATATTGTAACGGCGGGTCAATTTGGAACTGCTTGGGACTGGACACTTGGGGGCGGGGATGGCTGCACTGTGATTTGTGTTCGGTTCTGCCAGCCAGCTGTTTGCGCAGGACCGAGGGTCTAAGCGATTGGACAGTGTGTATGTAAATATACCCATGTGTGTGTGAGCCAATAGGGTGCAGGGCGGGGATCACTATTTAGGAGCTGCCTGCCTGCAGCTCGGGGTCGTGTTGTTGGAGTGTTCGTGTAGTTGTGTGGGAGTGTGTCCTGGATCAGTCTATTGGAGCTAAACCATTTAATGAGAGAGCGTCCATTTGCCTGTTGTTCTAGCGCTTCAATACAAATAGCAGTTTTCATTGCTTTAAACTGCATCCTGTGCCGTCTTCATTTATTCCTGCTGTGGGCCAGATATGCCGCCACTACACTGGTGTCAAGAGTAAGTGGGTCAGAAGTGACCAAAAAAGCAGGGGAAAAACAGAGTATGGTGACAGCGAATACTGCATCAGTGTGCACTCCTGGGGGAATGCAGGAGGCTGGGGCAGACCAGAAAAGAATTCGTGCTGGACCTTGCGGAGAAGGTCAGGGGTGCTTACCCTGACTCCCTGTGACGGAGACAGAATGATTCTTGGTGTGAAATCTCTCTCCCGACTTGTGAGGGCGCTGTGTAAAGGGAACAGAGTGCCCTGGACTGGATGGCCAGAGAATTAATTACCAGGGTTAGAAGGAAGTCGGTCATCTAGAAAGGAGGGGAGCTACGATACACTAAATCATCAACCCGGAAGGAAAATGACATGGTAGTCATGGATTGGAGGAGCGGTTGCACTAGTTAACCAAGGGGCCATGATTGACGATACAAAAGGGTGGCGTAGCGAAATGATCTGTTCCTTGTTATGGTTAACCTGAACTGGAAGGAAAGACATGTGTTATTATCGTGAGTGTTTTGTTTGTTTTGTCGTTATTAAATATACTGTTTGTTGTTATTTAGACGGCTGACATGACCCGGAGCTGTCGCCAGAGGCCAGCGCAAACCTGGACTACACTGCCCTTTGTTTCACGAATAACTGTATTTGCCCCACGAACACTCACTGTGGACTTGTGTATATGTTTTGTGTTATGTGTGGGTGTATAAGATCGTGAGTTTTATTTCGGGACCAACCCATGGATTAAAACAGTGCAATACAGGCCGCTGTATTGGCTGTTTCTCATTGTTATTGATTACCACCGTCTGAGAGAGAGTGTCCTGCGCCACCCAAGAGAAAGTACCCCACACTGCGAGTGAGAGAGCACGCCGCGCCGCCGCCAGTGAGAGAGCACGTCGCGCTGCGCCGCCGCCAGTGAGAGAGCACACGTGCCGCCGCCAGTGAGAGACGCGTCGCGCGCGCCGCCGCCAGTGAGAGCACGCCCGCGCCGCTGCCAGTGAGAGAGCACGCCGCACCGCCGCCAGTGAGAGAGCACGCCGCGCCGCCGCCAGTGATAGAGCACGCCGCACCGCCGCCAGTGAGAGAGCACACCGCACCGCCGCCAGTGATAGAGCACGCCGCACCGCCGCCAGTGAGAAAGCACGCCCGAACCGCCGCTAGTGAGAGAGCACGTCGTGCTGCGCCGCCGCCAGTGAGAGAGCACGCAGCGCCGCCGCCAGTGAGAGAGCACAGCGTCCTCAGAGCCCTCAGAGAGAGTCCTGTGCCACCAGAGGCCCAGAGAGAAAGTCCAGCATCGCCGCCCTAGAGAGAGTGCCCCACGCCGTGGCTGCAGCACCCATCCCTTGTCAGACAGCAGCCAGGTTCTGAGGTTGCTGTTGGGGCTGTGCTAGCTAGCCTTTGCCCCGCTGTGTGGAAGGGGGCAGCGATCCCAGGAAGCCCGGACCCAGGAGGGACTGCCGTTCAGGACTGGCATGGGGATCTGGGATTGGTGGCTGCCCTGGAGCCCGTGATGCCCCAGCCCTGAAGTGGTCGTCACTGAAACGTGCCGCCAGGACCCATCCATTGCTGTCCTCTGCCCTGGCAACCACACGCTCATATCTGTATGCCAGCATCTATATGTATATATATATATATATATATATATATATATATATATATATATATATATATATATATATATATATATATATATATATATATATATATATATATATATATATATATATATATATATATATATATATATATATACACAAACACACACACACACATACACACATAAAAGAAACACAACTCTCAGGTCTGATGGATTACTCAGGTCCCCAGTAATGTTGTTGAAGCTGACAGCCTGGGCTCCTTCAAGAAGCAGCTTGATGAGATTCTGGGATCAATAAGCTACAAACAACAAAAGGAGCAAGATGGGCCGAATGACCTCCTCTCGTTTGTAAACTTTCTTATGTTCTTATTTCATCAAATATTTTAAAAGGAGATGTCAAACAAAATCACAGAAAATGTGAACAAAAAACAGATCATAATAAATTTTTAGTATAAAACGTAACACACTGTCAAAATGAAAACATTACAAAGTTAGTATCGGGTGTGACTTCCCTGGGCGTTGACGCATCGACCTGATCAGCCTGTGTATTGACTGCGTTGGGATGTTCCGCCGCTCTTACTGTGCAGCTGCTGCCAGCTGGAGAAGGTTGGCTGGTTACGGTTGCCCCACCTAGCGCAGGCCCTGGTGCAAATCTAGCAAGAGACAAGGTAGGCTAGAAAAGAGAAATACAATTAATATTTTTTTTCCACTTAAAACAGTTTTGGAAAATTAGCTGGAGTTTATTTACAGTAGGCATATTTACAGAGGGGTGTTCTCACAGTCGATTACTGTACTACTATTTATAAAAGTTTTAGCTAAATTAATTTCACAATTTACAGGTTTATCAAAGTTTCAGAGAATCAGAGTCGGATTAAATAGCAAACAACTACAACATAAAAGAGAGGGTAATAAAAATACAAATCGAAAGGGGGGCAAAACTGACACTTGGGCCCCAATCATCTGGCAACGTTGGATGTGCCATTACAACTTCCAAGTACCAGTGACGTAGTGGCTGGTGCCTCTAACGTGCAACAGAATGTAAACAAACTGAACCATCAAAAAGGCGTTCTTCTTAATACTTAAAAGTAATTATGGGACACTGCTTCTTTAAATTTTACTACAAGTAGGCTATTTCTGTCATTTATTTTAGATGCATGAGGAATTCATGATGTGGGCACGATGTAAAAAAAAAAAAGAAATAACAAAATTATGCAATTTTGTTTCGATACTGTTACTGTTGTGCTGGACCTATACTCTTATTTGAAATGTTATTACTAAGCTACGCCCCTGGTTTAAGTCTGCGCTGTTTGAACATACTGTATAGTCTAATAAACGGTGCTCCAAACTAAAATTATTAATAATTTGTACTTTCTGACAGTAAACTGACGTCAGGAACTACATCTAACCCACCGTTTCACTTCCTCTAACTTTTTTTTTTTAAACAGAAGTTTGAGCAGTCTCTAATTCAAATCGGGATAAGACGAGTATCCAGAAATGAGGTAAGGAATGCGATATTGTATTTGCATATTTCTTTTAAAACATACCACATTAGTCTGATACAACGGAAAGCTGTTAATCGTTGTTTTAAATGCGATAACCTTCATAACATATAATAAGTACGTATTGTAATAATCCTCAGTGGTATTCACAGTCTTTGCAAATGCAAGTCATACTCATAGCTGTACGGTGTTGAGACAAGATTGTTTTGTTGAAGTGTTGGCGTCCATTTCTCTTGAACGACTGAAATCTTTTGTTACATATACACAAGACGCATCGTCTTTGTCACTGTTTTGCATTATGCTTAAACTAAAATATTTCTCGTCGCAACGTTTTCAGGGCTACTCCCAATTTTTTCCAATGTGGCCACACGTTCAAAGCTTCAGTTCAATGTACAAAAAGCACTCGTAGTCAAATCACAATACCCTACAGATTGTATTAGGTAATAGTAAATAGCATGGGACATAAGCCAACTAACTCAAAATTACTACTGATTTAAAAATGTTTTTATGGAAATGTGTTTAACCAAGTAAAGGATGATCAAAAAAAGTTTTGGCCACTACATACTTTGTCAAAATTAAACAACATATTTACTTAACAAACAACTGCATTTTAAAAGAATAAATTAGGTGCTTAAAAACAATATAATTTGTTTATCAAACTTTCTTGGCGCTTATACCAAAAGAGAGTGCACTAACAACTAGACAAAAAAGGAGATGTGTGCTGATCTTAGAAAGTCTGCTAGATGATTAGCAGAGTGAAAAGCTTAATAAGTTAAATGGCAAAGTTTCAACTAGGACTCTTCCTCTGTCCAAGTATTTTTAAATGTAGCACTATTGAGAGTAACATGGTTGCAAAACACTGCTAAAATTTTAAGGCTGGAATTAGGAGGCTGTGTGGTCCAGTGGTTTAAGAAAAGCACTAGGCGGTCCCCGGTTCAAATCCAACCTCAGCCACTGACTCATTGTGTGACCCTGAGCAGTCATTTAACCTCCTTGTGCTCCGTCTTTCGGGTGAGACGTAATTGTAAGTGACTCTGCACCTGATGCATAGTTCACACACCCTAGTCTCTGTAAGTTGCCTTGGATAAAGGCGTCTGCTAAATAAACAAATAATAATAATATTCTGCTGTTCAATTGATACATTTATTACATTCTGTATCTTTTAATGCAGTGGAAGGATAGTTAAAAACATATATCTGGTAGATCAAATAGACAGAAAGAAAGGTTACTATGGTTATCAAGCTAATTGTTAAAAAAATAATAATAATAATAATAAATAAAAATAAACCCAGCAGAACACATGGCAGTAGATGAAAAAAAAGGGATAGGACAAACTCACAAAGTACAAAGATAAGTTGAAACACATTTCCTGCACCTGTGTTAGAAATGAAGGGGGTCCAACAAAATATTTAAATAGGCCAGTGAAGTGCTGAAATGCAATAAATAAGATGAATTATTATAGAGTAGAATTAAAGTTTTACTATATTTAGTATATTGTAATGGTCAAATTGCTAAACATCTGAAAATGATTGCAAATATAAAACTTGTTGTAGAAGGGTGGGGGTATTCACTGACAGGGGAAACAGACGATTTTATTTGCAAACACTGCACAGGTGCCCAGTTTTATTTCTTTTCTTTTTCTTTTTTTTATTTATTTTAGCCCGCAGAGGGCGCTGTTGTCCGTGGCCTAAATACTGTCAACAGTAAAACAGGACCACAGGGTTACCAATACAGGTATACCGTTCCGTGCACATACAAGTGCTCGGAAATAATAATGAAAACAGAAGGTGAAACAAAAAGGGAAACTAAAACGCAGTAATAAAACTACAAACAAAAGTGCTGCTTACGTTGTGCCCCCACTGCCTCTAAGACGGTCAGAACGAGCCTCCAACCTACGCTCAGGGGGCCAGAGTTCCCCATATAGCTAGAAAATGTCCCCTCGGGTATGTAATTATATCTTCTGTTTTTTTTTCTTTAAATTATTTTAAGGCAGGCTGTTTTCTCCCAACCAGGCTTGCCTGGTCCTTGTTTTTAAACTGACCTATTCTGTTGGTGTCACAGTTCATTCCCCAACACGGCCACCCGAGTGTACACACAAGCGCAGTTCTTATGGGCTGAGCAATCTTCCAAGGCCCATGTCATCGCCATGACTGACAGGTGGATCCTATGAGACTGCTGCTCTCTATCTACATATCCTCCACACAACTCCATGCCTTCCCGAGAGAAAAAATCTGTGTTTTGATGCAGTTTCCCTGCTCGGTGGACTACCCTGAAGGGATAGGGTTGCAGGGCCAAGTACCACCACGTGATTCTGGCATTGTTATCCTTCATCTGGTGAAGCCATGCTAAGGGGGCATGATCCGTAATCAGGGTGAAGTGTCGCCCCAGGAGGTAGTACCGGAGTGACTCGACTGCCCATTTTACTGCGAGACACTCCTTCTCGATGGTACTACAGTTTTTCTCGTGGGGAAGGAGCTTCCTGCTGATGTACAGGACCGGGTGCTCGCTTCCCCGCACCTCCTGAGACAACACTTCCCCGAGACCTGTCTCTGACGCATCCGTCTGCAGGGTGAACCTCCTACTAAAATCAGGACTGCATAGCACTGGCTTGCTACACAGCCTTCGCGTCAAAGCGAGAAAGGCTCTCTGGCACTGTTCCGTCCACTGAACCGTATTTGGGGCAGCCTTGCTGGTGAGGTCTGTCAAAGGATCAGCGAGCGTGGCGAAGCTCAGGATGAACTTCCTGTAATAGTCCCCTAAGTCCCAAGAAAGAGCGCATCTGGGTTTTGGTTGTAGGGACCGGCCAGTCAGCCAAGGCTTTCACCTTAGCAATCAGCAGTCTGATCTGGCCGCTCCCTACTGGATACCCCAAATACTCTGACTCACACTTCCCAGTGGCACATTTCTTTGGGTTAGCAGTGAGCCCAGCCTCCCACAAGGGTTGCAGTACCACTGCTACTTTACCCAGATGACTCGGCCAGTCCTCACTGTGGATAACCACATTCATCTATGTAAGCAGCGGCGTACTGCTGAGGGGCCGCAAAATGCGATCCATCATTTGCTGGAAAGTAGCTGGTGCTCCCTGCAACCCAAAGGGCATGGTCCTAAATTAGTACAACCCGAAGGGAGTCGAAAACGCCATCCTTTCTCTGGATTCCAGGGTCAGGGGTATCTGCCAGTACCCCTTTGTTAAATCCAGTGTCGTCATAAAATGAGCTGTGCCAAGACGCTCCAGCAACTTATCTACCCGGGGCATGGGATAAGCGTCAAATTTCGATTTTTCATTAACTCGCCCGATGTCAATGCAAAATCGAGTTGACCCATCTGGCTTATCCACTAAAACAATCTGACTGTTCCAGTCACTTTGGGACTCCTCTATTACACCCAGTCTAAGCATCTCATCAATCTCCGCTTTTACTACCTGCATTTTGCGCTCAGGTATGCGGTACGGCCTGTGGCGAACTAGCGCTCCTGGCTCAATCTCAATGTGATGGTGGGCTACTCGAGTCTGCCCCAGGACGTGAGAAAACACATCAGGAAATTCCACCACCAGCGCCAGAGCCTGACATTTCTGTGTTGGTGTCAGATTATTGCAATCTGTACCGACCCCTTTTTCGCCAAACAGAAAGATCAGGTCCCAGGTCGGTGACGTCATCTGCTTGCGCCACTAACAAAGCCTCCTGCTGCAACCAAGGCTTCAACAGGTTTACATGATAAATGTGCTTTTTTCTCCGTCGCTCCAGCTGGCAGATCTCATAATCCACCATCCCAACCTGGCGTGTAACCTCAAACGGTCCTTGCCACTTCACCAGAAGTTTGGACTCAGAGCTGGGTAACAATAGAAGCACCTTATCCCCTGGCTGAAACGTGTGCAACCGGGCCCCCCTGTTATATTGGGTCTCCTGTCTGTGCTGAGCCTTTTGCAAATTGTCATGCGCCCATTTTCCCCACAGACTCAAGACGTTTGCGCAGGTCCAACACATACCAGACAGTATTGGTCGAATTGTCCTGCTGCTCCTCCCACATCTCTCTGACCAGATCGAGCACACCCCGGGGTCTCTTGGTGAAAAACCAAGGTCCTAATGGTCTTAATCCCCAAAAGTTTACATGTTCCGCAGACTAGCCGGGACATAAAGTTGGTGCCTTGGTCGGTCAGTATTTCCTTGGGGATCCCCACCCGGGAGAACACCTTCACAAGCTTGTTGGCAACAGATTTAGCAGACGCAGATCGGAGAGGAATGGCCTGTGGATAACGCGTAGCATAATCCAAAATGACCAATAGGTGTGTGTATCCTGCCGCAGTCCTTTCTAGCGGTCCCACTATATCTACTCCAATATGCTAAAACGGAGCTTCCACTAGGGGCAATGGCATCAGGGGAGCTTGTGGGACGGCTCTAGGGCTAGCTTTCTGACATTCCCCACAGCGTTTGCAAAAATGCCTGATGTCACCATCCAGTCCCAACCAATAGAACCGTGTCACGAGCCTCGCTTTGGTCTTGTCCCTTCCCAAATGACCCGACGGGAATAGCGTGAGCAAGCTGCAACAAATCCTCCTTAAAGGGCTGAAGAATGAGCAACTGGTGACGCACTTACCCCGTTTGAGGTAATTTTTCAACACGGTACAAAAGGTCTCGATCAATTTCAAAGTGAGGGTATGTGGCGGCGTGTCGAGTACCTATCTCAGTCAGGGTTTGGCGCAGGAGGTCCGTCATTGCAGCGAATTGCTGCGGGTCCATTCTGACTTTGCTATTGCACAGCTTGGGTTGGGCAGTGCTAGTGAATCCCACTCTAACACCACGTGTGGAAGGGTGGGGGTATTCACTGACACGGGAGACAGACGATTTTATTTGCAAACACTGCACAGGTGCCCAGTTTTATTTCTTTTCTTTTTCTTTTTTTTATTTATTTTAGCCCGCAGAGGGCGCTGTTGTCCGTGGCCTGAATACTGTCAACAGTAAAACAGGACCACGGGGTTACCAATACAGGTATACCGTTCCGTGCACATACAAGTGCTCGAAAATAATAATGAAAACAGAAAGCGAAAGAAAAAGGGAAAATAAAACACAGTAATAAAACTACAAACAAAAGTACTGCTTATGCAGTGACCCCACTGCTGGTAAGTCGGTCAGAACAAGCCTCCGACCTACGCTCAGTTATCCTATACACTGGTGTGGCCAGAGTTCCCCATATAGCTAGAAAACGTCCCCTCGGGTACGTAATTATTTCTTCTGTTTTTTTTTTTCTTTAAATTATTTTAAGGCAGGCTGTTTTCTCCCAACCAGGCTTGCCTGGTCCTTGTTTTTAAACTGACCTATTCTGTCAGTGTCACAGTTCATTCCCCAACACGGCCACCCGAGTGCACAACCTAGCGCAGTTCTTATGGGCCGAGCAGTCTCCCAAGGCCCGCCTCAGCCACTCAGAGAGAGGGAAAGCACACACACCCTCATCCCCACCTCTCCGTGTCATCGCCATGACTGACAGGCGGATCCTATTATTATTATTATTTCTTTCTTAGCAGACGCCCTTATCCAGGGCGACTTACAATTGTTACAAGATATCACATTATTTTTACAAACAATTACCCATTTATTCAGCTGTTTTTTTTTACTGGAGCAATCTAGGTAAAGTACCTTGCTCAAGGGTACAGCAGCAGTGTCCCCTACCTGGGATTGAACCCACGACCCTCTAGTCAAGAGTCCAAAGCCCAAACCACTACTCCACACTGCTGCCTATGATACTGCTGCCCTCTACCTGCAGTCCCACGCATGTGTCAGATAGTCAGTCCAGATCTCCCCTGTTACACTTGTTTTTTCTTGTAACAATTGTAAGTCGCCCTGGATAAAGGCGTCTGCTAAGAAATAAATAATAATAATAATAATAATAATAATAATAACAACAATAGTATACGATTGTAAAACATCGGTTCTCCCAGCGGTTTTCTTTAAATTAATCAGAAACCCCACCTGTTCTGCAAAAACAAAAAAACAAAACAAACAGCTGTTACAATCGGAAACAATACAGTACATCCCTCGATTGTCCATGCACTCTTTTACAGTACATTTTTAAGTAAATCTACGTTTTTTAAGTTGTTAATTGTTTTACTGTTTCTGGCTGGTACCACTTTTATTACATAATACCACCATGTCCAGATATTATACATCTGCAAAAGTATTTAAGTATGTCCACTTTCATTTAAAACAGGTCTGTTTGTTTCTGGTTTTGGAACCCTGTTGTTCCTCTTCTTGGATGGTTACAATGGATTAGCAGCTATTTGAATTCATGCGACTTTATCATCACTTGCAGCCTAAAATACTTTTTGCAGTAGGGTATTATTATTTTTTTGATGCTGCACCGTTAAAAGCCAAAATGACAAATATTTTTCCTTTCCAACAGGCACAATATCAGAATAATCTACCTTTTTATATATAACCTGCTGCAGTTTTGTGGACACTCCTGGATCTTTTCAAACATGACAGCGCGATTCTTTTCATTTGGGGAAGGTAAGATGACCACATATTTAACACACACTTCCTTTGCTGTGAATATTAAACCAAAGTCAACCTTATATCATGTAGCTTGAGCTTTTTTTTACTCCATTTAGAACAGTTTGCATCGGGTACTTGTAGCACTCTTCTGCTTATTTTCTGTTTACAGGGTTTAAGCAAAATAAATAATTGAAAACATACTTTGTCTGCCGAATGTTATGGAGGGAAATGTTAAGCTCTAATTCATTCAGGAAAGTTGGGGATTGATATGAGCAGAGGAAGATCACAGAATGGTCGCTTTCGAGACTGCTCCTTGAACGCAGAAGCACCTGCCAATCGAGCACCTGCTGTTAGCCCTCTACCATGGTCTGTCAGATCAGTTGGCTTGAAAGTAACAGGCAAGAGGGCAATGCATTTTTTCTTTGTCCAGGTGGTTTCAGCTCATGTTGAAACTGCATAATAACACAAGAACAATTCATCTTCCCCTTTGTTATCTCATCCAGAGTAGTCTGCACAGTATCATAGAGATTTTAACCATTCACACCGCTTGATGAAGATACAGAATAGATACTAGAGTACATGTCCATGTATGTGGGAAGATAAGACAATAAGTGTAATGGAACAACACTAAAATAATATACGGTAACATACTGTTTTAGCTTAAAATATCTTTATCACAGATTATTATTATTATTATTATTATTATTATTATTATTATTATTAGGTACTTCTTTAAAGCACACATACGTTAATACCATACATGTTTTTGTTTCTCTTTGCTTTAATATCCAATATATTTTTTTAATTAATAATGAAAGAATGGTGGTAAATGTATAAACAATGTATATGGTAACATTGACATTTTGCTGCAACAAAGTGGCATACTGTCATTAGCTGTTTTTAAAATAGAAACTTCCTTCCCCAGACAGGGTAAGCGAGGATAGAAGTAACTAGGAATTCAGGAAATACTTTTCAATTCAAAATAGCCATAAACAAATATCTCCTTTCCTCAGTTGCCTTGGCAGATACCTTCTATTCCATCGGTGTGGTCATGAGCTTTTGCCAATTATTGTCAGTGTTGGAATTGTGTCACATTTTGGATGGTATTGAAAATAGCTGGCTTCTACCAAGGTTTTTACAGGTATGTTGATACGTTTTAATTGAATTATTTCTTTATTACGCCATTGACAAGTTTCCCCCCCCCTAAATGGTGAGTTGGTAGAAGGGGGTAAGTACAAAAACTGTTGTACATTATTTAAGGAGATGCCAACTGAAGATGAGGAAGGTTTGCACATGTTTATAAAATGATGTCTTGAAAATATTAACAGTGTCTTGTTTTCGGATATAAAAAACAAAACAAAACAAACTGTGTGTGGTTATGATATTTGGAAATAGAATTTTCTTTCTTTTTTAGACAATTTTATTATCGCTAGACAGGAAAAAAAAAAAAACTTTCACCACTCACCATTGACTGAATCATCAACCTCAAGCAGAATTTAGGCTGAAGCCTTTGGGATTTAACATCACTGGGTCATAAAGGTACTTTTTCTCTCGCATTGGAGTTTACCATCGAATTAGTTCTCTGTGCTTTATGGCGTTTGCAATCCAAGCCTTGTGGAAGTTGGTCTTGTAAGTTATGTGCTTTACATTAGACATACTAGAGGTATGCAATAGGGTCTCTTCATTGACCAGTGGAAAATATTTCCAAAGGATGCATAACAAACCACATATAAGTTTGGATCACATTACAACCAATTATTTTGCAGAAGTTATATTATTATTATTATTTATTTCTTAGCCGACGCCCTTATCCAGGGCGACTTACAATTGCTACAAGATATCACATTATTTTTATATATATGAAGGCACTTCTCGTTATGAATTCGATAGCAAAACACCCAATTTATAGTACATACTGCTATTGATGTAATCATGTACAGTAAATGGCCCGTGTTAAGCTTTTCATCACCTGATTGGTAATGAGGCAATGCACAATTATGTGCTTAGTTACCTAACTCCTTCACAGATAAGGAGCCATGCACAACATCCTTGAAATCATTGTGTATTTCTGTTAACACCTCCTTAGTATATCTGAAACCACTGCTATTTTAGCTGCTCATATCTCATAAACCATTTCAGAAACACACTTATCTCCAACCTATATTAGTACAGGGTTTGGGGAGATTTTTCATGCATTGTATTTGCAGAACAATTATAGAGATACACATGTTTCCAAAGTGGTATTCAAGCAAATATGAAATTGATCATAAAAACAAAGCAGACCCAGCTGTTTTAAATGTATCTGCCTTGTTTTCACATATATCAGGGTTATTAAGAAATAATAAACTATCGGAAGGAAAAAAAAAAAAAAAAGACTTGTTCATATCGAGTTTTACCATTTGCCTGGCACATGGTAATTCAATGACAAGAAGTAACCCCAGTCCCATGAACAGGGAGCCCACTTCACAGGGCCTTTGCAACTTATCCAGTATGAAAAATATGTATGCAGTATATTCTTCCAAACTTGGCTCAGATTTTTTAGAAAAATCAACATGCTGTTATTTATTATTATTTGGTGTGTACAAGTACTCTTCAACACACTCATTTACTTTGTCTGTATTGATGTCTATGGAGATCAAACACAGATCAATCAATGAATACAGAAATAGAAAGCACTGTAAAGACCAGAAGACAGTGTTGGTAAAGTGCACAGGTGTAAAAGCAAAACTTGTGTTAAGGTTAGTATTTTCATTGTCAATGACACATCAATGTTATTTATGCAGTATTTAAATGTCAAATATTTATTATGATTGCATTATAATGCTGCCTAATCTACAGTAATATATTTTGTCATCTTATGCATAGTTCTACAGTATATGTAATACAGCCAATTTAGTGTGGACTGGCAGGATAGTTTAGTTTTTAAATCGTTTTAGGTAAGTGAAGAAATATTTTCTGTACCAACAATAACTGCCTGTGAACTGTAGACATAAATCCAGTAACATACATGTTAGTGTTAAACAAATTATATATATATATATATATATATATATATATATATATATATATATATATATATATATATATACAGTACTGTGCAAAAGTTTTAGGCAGGTGTGAAAAAATGCTGTAAAGTAAGAATGCTTTCAAAAATAGACATGTTAATAGATTATATTTATCAATTAACTAAATGCAAAGTGAGTGAACAGAAGAAAAATCTAAATCAAATCCATATTTGGTGTGACCACCCTTTGCCTTCAAAACAGCATCAATTCTTCTAGGTACACTTGCACAAAGTCAGGGATTTTGTAGGCATATAGTCAGGTGTATGATTAAACAATTATACCAAACAGGTGCTAATGATCATCAATTCAATATGTAGGTTGAAACACAATGATTAACTGAAACATAAACAACTGTGTTGGAGGATTAAAACTGGGTGAGGAACAGCCAAACTCAGCTAACAAGGTGAGGTTGCTGAAGACAGTTTGCTGTCAAAAGTCATACACCATGGCAATACTGAGCACAGCAACAAGACACAAGGTAGTTATACTGCATCAGCAAGGTCTCTCCCAGGCAGAAATTTCAAGGCAGACAGGGGTTTCCAGATGTGCTGTCCAAGCTCTTTTGAAGAAGCACAAAGAAACGGGCAACGTTGAGGACCGTGAGACGAGTGGTCGGCCAAGGAAACTTACTGCAGCAGATGAAAGACACATCATGCTTACTTCCCTTCGCAATCGGAAGATGTCCAGCAGTGCCATCAGCTCAGAACTGGCAGAAAACAGTGGGATCCTGGTACACCCATCTACTGTCCGGAGAAGTCTGGTCAGAAGTGGCCTTCATGGAAGACTTGCGCCAAAAAGCCATACCTCCGACATGGAAACAAGGCCAAGCGACTCAACTATGCACGAAAACACAGGAACTGGGGTGCAGAAAAATGGCAGCAGGTGCTCTGGACTGATGAGTCAAAATTTGAAATATTTGGCTGTAGCAGAAGGCAGTTTGTTCACCGAAGGGCTGGAGAGCGTACACGAATGAGTGTCTGCAGGCAACAGTGAAGCATGGTGGAGGTTCCTTGCAAGTTTGGGGCTGCATTTCTGCAAATGGAGTTGGGGATTTGGTCAGAATTAATGGTCTCCTCAATGCTGAGAAGTACAGGCAGATACTTATCCATCATGCAATACCATCAGGGAGGCATCTGATTGGCCCCAAATTTATTCTGCAGCATGACAACGACCCCAAACATACAGCGAAAGTCATTAAGAACTATCTTCAGCGTAAAGAAGAACAAGGAGTCCTGGAAGTGATGGTATGGCCCCCACAGAGCCCTGATCTCAACATCATCGAAGTCTGTCTGGGATTACATGAAGAGAGAGAAGCAACTGAGGCTGCCTAAATCCACAGAAGAACTGTGGTTAGTTCTCCAAGATGTTTGGGCCAACCTACCTACCGAGTTCCTTCAAAAACTGTGTGCAAGTGTACCTAGAAGAATTGATGCTGTTTTGAAGGCAAAGGGTGGTCACACCAAATATTGATTTGATGTAGATTTTTCTTCTGTTCACTCACTTTGCATTTTGTTAATTGATAAATATAAACTATTGACATGTCTATTTTTGAAAGCATTCCTTCTTTACAGCCAAATATTTCAAATTTTGACTCATCAGTCCAGAGCACCTGCTGCCATTTTTCTGCACCCCAGTTCATGTGTTTTCGTGCATAGTTGAGTCGCTTGGCCTTGTTTCCACGTTGGAGGTATGGCTTTTTGGCCGCAAGTCTTCCATGAAGGCCACTTCTGACCAGACTTCTCCGGACAGTAGATGGGTGTACCAGGATCCCACTGTTTTCTGCCAGTTCTGAGCTGATGGCACTGCTGGACATCTTCCGATTGCGAAGGGAAGTAAGCATGATGTGTCTTTCATCTGCTGCAGTAAGTTTCCTTGGCCGACCACTGCGCCTCACGGTCCTCAACGTTGCCCGTTTCTTTGTGCTTCTTCAAAAGAGCTTGGACAGCACATCTGGAAACCCCTGTCTGCCTTGAAATTTCTGCCTGGGAGAGACCTTGCTGATGCAGTATAACTACCTTGTGTCTTGTTGCTGTGCTCAGTATTGCCATGGTGTATGACTTTTGACAGCAAACTGTCTTCAGCAACCTCACCTTGTTAGCTGAGTTTGGCTGTTCCTCACCCAGTTTTATTCCTCCTACACAGCTGTTTCTGTTTCAGTTAATCATTGTGTTTCAACCTACATATTGAATTGATGATCATTAGCACCTGTTTGGTATAATTGTTTAATCATACACCTGACTATATGCCTACAAAATCCCTGACTTTGTGCAAGTGTACCTAGAAGAATTGATGCTGTTTTGAAGGCAAAGGGTGGTCACACCAAATATGGATTTGATTTAGATTTTCTTCTGTTCACTCACTTTGCATTTTGTTAATTGATAAATATAATCTATTAACATGTCTATTTTTGAAAGCATTCTTACTTTACAGCATTTTTTTCACACCTGCCTAAAACATTTGCACAGTACTATATATATATATATATATATATATATATATATATATATATATATATATATATATATATATATTATTATTTTTTTTATGGTTTTGCAATACGTTTTGTGCCTTGTGCCTAAAAAATGAATAATTCAATAAAGATAAAGAGGGCAGAAGTGCACGGGGTACTCGAGGGTACAGCGTTCAGTCTCACATGCTGCTTCACAATTATACATTTGAGTGAGTAGCAGGGACTCCATCATTACAGGAGGACGAGCACACGCCAACATTACAGAATGCAATCAAGCTGCACTACCTTTTAACATGTAGTATTCCATGTTCATTTTAAAGACCAATGAAAAAGGTTACATGATGTATAGTAGTTGGTTCAGAGCACATATTGTCCACTCATTCAAAAACGTGTTGCATTACATGAACAATTTATTATCATAAATGAATAGGTTGGAGAGAACAGACCGTTTATTTATTGTAAGAAAAGTTCAAAATGAGTCAACAAGGACACACTCAGTGCACTTCAATATGTTTACTCCATGCCTGTCTTATATAGATCATAGAACACCCCTAGAATGTAACTTAAAAGGGAGCTAAATCAATGTAGAATATAGTGACTATCTAGAGCTTAAGTTATACAATCACAGTATTGAATTTCAAGTTGAATTTCTCCTTTACAGGTGCTGGAAAGAAATGTTCTTTTGTTTGTCGTAATTGCTAGCCAGGAGGAGGTTCAAAGCAAATATATCGTGTGTGTACTGTTTTACCTGTGGAGTATGCTGGACCTATTGAAGTAAGTGGTTATATTTTTAAAGCTGTATCATGCAGTATTCATAAAGCGTTAACATGCCAGTGCATGCACATACCGCAGTTTACCGTATAGGCTACTGCTACAATATGCTTTACAACCTTTAAACTGGTGTCCTGCCTAAAATTCCCTTCATTTTGGAGCAAAAGGATTTTCATAATAAAACAAGTGTACAAAGAAAATGTGTGGGGAGGGGGGTATTCCATAAACGGTGAACTTCCATTTTTGAACAGAAGTAACATTACTAAAGGGAAATCATACTGTATATTTATTACCAATACAGAATGTTTTTTCAATGACGTAAAAAGGTGATCTGCCAACGGGAGGAAGCAAAATCATTTAGTCTAAAGAAACTCTTGGGAACCCCTCTCCCAAAAAAAGATACAGTCATCTTCAATATTTAGTAAAATAATAATACGGGTACATGTTTATATTTTAGTTTTATTTAATGCACTGTATGTGTGTTTAATGGATGTACCCTTTTTTGTTTATCTGTTTACTATGTGCAGATATCCTTATGATCTTCTATCACTTATCAGCACTCCATTTTATACTATTGCATGGATCAGACACACCCTTTGCATCCCATTATATCCCCTAGCAATACTGGCTGAAGGTAAGTACAAATTGAAAAGTAGTTTATGGAAGAGGTTGCATTACTACATGTATTATTGAAGGTGAACAGTTTTGTAGGAGGAATGTCTGCGTCTCCTCTCTCAGATTTACCCAACATCTAGATGGAAGACTAGCCTTAGGTTAACTGTTTCATACCAAGGCTGTGCTCATTGCCTTCTGTAATGCACCTACCCATAATACAACACAAACAAAATCTACCAAAAAACAAACAAAAAAAACCATCCATGCAGCTTTGTTCTGAATGTGTTCTGAAGTTTTACCATTTCCTGTAACAGTATCAGTACTAAACAGTTGCTGCCAAAAATTACACATTTATTAAGCTGAATCAGCAATCTTATTATCTTACTGAAAGCACTTGGCACTATTTGTTCTGGTGTATGTTATAATAGCAAACATAGCTTTAAAGAAAGAATAAACTAGTTTGTGTTTGTCTTTTTAACTCCTTACCTATCATTTTCACAAATAAATAGTCTTTTTTCCCCTTGAGGGGGCAAGAAAGGCACTTCCACTTACCCGTAAATCTCCATAAATCCATATTTCACAATTACTTAATACAAGCAATGTATAATAGTTAAATGCATGGTTTCTTTTGGATTTAAGGTTTGTATTTTACTCATATCAAGACCGACTGAAAATGCAATTGACATTTTTTAATACTTACATTTAGTTGACTGCTATATTCAAGTTATGAAGAAGATATAACATTGTTTTAAATTATCACTAAATATGTTTTTTTTTTTTCATTTACTAGTTGTTACCATTTACCAGTCCTTACCGTATTTTGAAACCTTGGGTACCTTTTCTTTCGAGCTGATGTTTCCAGTGCCCCTTTTCATCCATTTTACATATGTGCTACAGTTCTACATGCCAGTACTTGCTATTGGTAAGTTACATATTTTCAGTAGTATTATTTATACAATACATTACAGTATACAGCAAATACTTGATCTTTCATGTAAAGCACTCTGATAGTAACATGGACATAAAATCAGTTGCTATAGTCTATAAACATATTTGAAATAATGTATACTGTTGCTCACATACTGAGTTATATCAAAGCTATAGGTTGAGTACTCTTGATGTTGTTTCCTGATAAGTATAGCCTTTCTTATTACATTTGAATTCTTCAAACTAACAAGTAAAACTTACAAGCACTTAAATAAGATTCCTGAGTTGTTTATGTCTGGCTTGTTAACTGCATTTGGTGTGGGCGAGCCAACAATTTAGGAGTAAAAAAAAACCCAAAACAATTCAAGCCCTGATTCAAGTACGATGTCAAGTACCTCAAAGCATAAATGTAGTAATGCAGTTCAGTGAAATAATCATAACCTCATCTGTCTACTGTATTTTAGGAGGAGGCATACATGTTAGTAATTTATTGCTGGAAAGAAGCCAACACTTGGGAGACTACAATAAAGAAAAGAAAAACAACTGATTAAATAGCTGCTTAAAATATATGCTGCTGAAGAACCAAAACCTTTCTTCAAAAGATCAACCTGTATGACATTTACTTGATTGATTTTGTGAAAGAACCTCCATGGATGCTATTTTCTTTACATAGTACTTTATGTGCTTGAATACCAGGATTTCGGTATACTTTTTACATATTTGTAACAGTTCAGTCATATGAACCTTACTCTAAAACACACTTGAGAATTACTAGAATACAAAGTGATGCAATGTCCATGGTTACCACTGTATTGTTATGGAGGGTTTATGAATACTCTGTATCTTCGCGTTACCAGCAGTCCAATTTTAAAATAAGCAAGTTGCATGCACTGACACGATTGTTCAACATAACTGGAAACACAGGGATTGATTCTGTTCGATTAGATATGTGGTACACTACCTTTACATAGAAGTCTTTCTCAGTGTCTGCAATGTTCAAGATTCTGAGAGCTCTATTGAGGCTGTTTATCCCACTGGAGCCTCCACAGTCTATGTCCCATTCCCTTAGTGATCTTTGAGTAGCTGCCCTCGGCCATGTTCAGTTTTGCACTATGCATCCCTTTTTAGTTATTTAACTACGACATCCCATCATTAAACTGCATCAAACTTCGTATAGAGACAGTCAAGCCCTTTGAGAACCTGCCAGACTGGTCTCTGTTTACTTACACAGCATGATTGATAGGCTGTTCACTTTGAAGGTAGTGGATTTGATTGGTGTGGCAGCTGTCACTCTCTCAGACCCACATTTCCAGATCGCCTGCACTATTTTTTTCGGCCCAACAACTTTCTATTTTTATATTACGTTTTAAAGTACAACAAAAACATCTAATACATGTAAATAATAAATGTTGTGATATTCTAAACCAGTGGTCGGCAATGGCGGACCGCGGACAGGTGTTGTCTGACCTGCGGATGCCTCCTGGCAGGGCTGTATCAAGGGCGGAACTTCATTGTAATATTACCGCAAGGGGGCTGACATGGGGGATTCTCTGTATGACCATCATATTTTTCTTGCGAGTAAGCAGAAAATTAAGCGTTTTGCAATATTGATTCCAAAGTACAGTACTCACTGATTGTGAGGATACATTTATGCCTCGCTATGGTACTGGAATCCTCATATGATAGACAGGAACGCAGAATAACATAAAACACAATTGAAAGGGAGCATACATTTTTATTTTTTTAATGCTTCATTGTGTTATGACAAATTCACTGAGAAAGGGCACTTTCCTACATAGACAGGAATGCAGAATAACATAAAACACAATGCAAAAATAGCATACATTTTTTTTTTAATGCTTCATTGCATTGCAAGTGGCCCACTCTGCAGTTGCCTGTGGGTCGTTTGGCCCGCCGTCAAATTTAATTGCAGACCACTGTACTAAACTTTAGAAATAGGTTTATTTAGAAGTATATACATGCATAAACTGTAAAATCTCATGTACAGTAATCTCTGTATTTTACTGTGTATATTGAATCTTTCTGGGTTTTTTTCATCTTTATATTAGTGCGATAGTGACAGTTTATTATATGGACATATACAGTACATGTAAAACGCAGATAGAATTGCAAGTAGGAGGAGACACTATGAAATGATTCCTGTTTCTTTTACTTCTAAATCTGTATTGTGGACCTTACATATGTAATACAATGTAATAATGAAATGTAGAAAGTAGGCAATGATGTTTTATATATATATATATATATATATATATATATATATATATATATATATATATATATATATATACACACACACACTATTCAAAATATATAATGTCAATACTTTACACATTTACTTACATTCGGCATAATTATGGTCATAACAGCAACGTGATGTTGGTTTGGTTTGACCTGCTCAATTCAAATTATTATTTATACACCTTATTAGCTGTAAATGTCTGTATAAATAAACAAGATTCTTGTTTTGTGAACTTGAATTTATTTAACTGTTTTTGATACCAGTGTCACAGTCCAGTAAGGGTGACAGAACATCACACATTTTTTCAATAAATATTTTATCAAACCTTTTTCAATTTCAGATAGCACATTTTATAGTGAATGAATCACAAGACCTGGCATTCTTTATTATGATGTCTGGGTCATCTTAGGTCATTCAGTCTATAGTAATTATATTCTAGTTATGCTATTATCTTTTGGCATGTGATAAACTGTAAAACTAGCTGGGTGTGGTTAAGCAGAGTTTTTAATCAAAGACATGAACAAATGTTCTGCAGCCAGATACTGTTCAAGACTGAGTAAAAAATTTGCAATTTTCTTTACCCTCCCTTCATCAGCCACTACCACAGAGACACACCACACTACTCAGTGAATTGTCTATACATGCTTTAATCACAGAATTTATATATTCTGATATTTTGCTGCTGTGAAAAAGAACAGATCTAAAAACAGATTTAGAACCTCAAAGATTTTTTTTTTTTTAAAGCAGTGTGTATAAGTATACATATGATTTTCAAATAAATGACAGGTATGTTACTAATAGTGGCATTAAGCTTTATTAAACAAATGAACATTTACACTACATTGTAACAATGATTTTCTCTACCTGCAAATAACTGGGGGAAAAGACTTGGCACTTCAGTCAAATTAAAGTGATCGGTAGCTGGCAAAATAGGCCCCAGGTGTGCATTTTCTTTAGAGATACATGTTATAGTAAGCTTGTATTTTCATTTTAAAACATGATAACGTAAACATGACTATTACATTAGTCAATAGGGGTACCAGGTGGTAATTAGGGAACAATATCCGAAAGCTCGGGTTGCAAACAGAGATTTCTTTGACCTAGAGTAGTGCCAGGTATCATGCTTTATGATAAAAATACATGTTAACTGTAACAATCACTTGGACTCCAACACCACTACTTGACAATATTCATATATTGTCATATACAAAATGCATGGCAGATACAACTTTACCTTTCCTTTACTACTTCTAAGTAACTACCAGTTTCAGAATGTAGATACACACCTGTATATGCTGGGCACCAATTCACTAATCGACACCACCCCTGTGGTACCCCCTTGAACATCACGAAACATACACATAATTGTATCAACTGAATGACAATTTTCAAGTACAGATTATAGTGAGGCTGCAGAATGTGTAACGTTTTCAATCATTTGAACATTTCCTTGTTTACAATGTTGTTTAACAAACAAAATACCAGCAAGCAATTAGACCTTAGTCCAGAACCCACAAACATCTTAACCCCTGGATCAATCTTTTAAACCAACCGAGATGCTTTAGGTCACCAAAGAATATGCATGCAAGTGGCACAGCGCTCAGTCTATTCTCTTCTCATGGGGATCGTAAACTTCCAGGATTGTTACCCAGCCCTAGGTATTTGGAGTAGGACTGCAGAGCTACCAGCCGTAAGCCCTGGTCCACACTGCTTTCTTTTTGAACTCGGGGAGAAACCTTAAGGCTAAAAGAGCAGCTGTTGCAAGGAACAAAATACATTAAAAAATACATTTAAAAAAATGCAGTACTATTTTTCACACAAGGTATAACTTTTCCTGTTAGTTTTTTGTTGTATTTGTTATAAACATAAAACATAAAAAACTTTACATCAATCAAATTTAACATGTCCAATACACTGTAGAAGATATATTAAAAATCAGTTTTAATAAAAAGCTGTTCTGTGCAAACAATGAATAAAATGTAATGCTTTAATATGTAGGCTGAATAAAAGGAAAGCTGTCTGTCATGCACTGAAAGTAAAATCAATACTTTAGTTTAGGTATCCATTATAAGTAGTTGCAGTATACAGTTGTAGTCAAAAGTTTGCATACCCCAATGGAAATTTATAATTTCTCGAAAATAATTATAAGAAAAATCTTTTGTAGCAAAAGTTTTGCTTTTGTGGATGAGGAAAAAAAGTTACAAGAAATAGATGTCTACAATTACTTATTTCAGCAATTTTTTGCAAAACTCCAAAACGCTTAATTCAAAAGTATTCGTACCCTGACTAGGAAAATGAAATTAATAGCAAGTTGAGGCACCTTTAGCAATAATAACTAATATCTGATTAGGATATTTGTGAATGAGCTTTTGGCATGATGATTTAATGATTTTTTTTTTTTTACCATTCTTCAACACAAAATTGTTCTAGTCAATTCAAATTCCAAGGACTTCTCTTGTGCAAAGCCTTCTTCAACTTATACCAAAGATTCTCAAATCGGATTTAGATCGGGACTTTGACTAAGCCATTCCAGAACCTTGATTTTATTCTTCTTTAACCATTCTGAAGTAGATTTTGATGTGTGCTTTGGATCGCTGTTGTGTTAGGACATCCAGTTACGCTTTAACCCTTTGTGGTCCAATGTTGCACCCTGTCCGACATCATCAAAAAGACGTAAAAAACAGGTCTCTAGTTTTTTCTCCGGAAAAAGCCGAGACTCAGATAAGAGCCGAGAGAAGCCGGGGCGTATCTGAGAAATAAACATAGCCCCGGCACCACAGAGATAACACGGACATAAACAAACAAGATAGCTGCTTCTGCATCCAGTGCTCAAAGAATATCACTGACATTTGCAGAGCTTTTTTGAGATGTTATAGTAATAAAATAATGACTTGGATCGCATTATTGAGGAGTTTGGTGATAAAACAAGTGATCAGGAGATGATTTATCAGTATGCACTACTATAAAGAGGTATGTGAAAAATACAGTGAACACGGGGTGGGGCGGGGCTGGAGATGCAGTACTGAGTGTCCTGTTGATATGCAGTGCCTTTTAAACCTGTTTTACTGTGAAAAAAAAACAAAAAAACTTTTAAACAGCGCATCTAAAGTAAACTGCGCGTGTGAAAATAAATTGGACCTGATGCGCTGAATAAATGGACCGCAAAGGGTTAAAGCAAGTTTGGTGGAGGGTTTCAGATGATTGACCAATATCTTTTGGTATGCTATGTAATCCATTTTACCATGTATTGGAACTACATTTCCTGTGCCATTAGAGGAAAAAAGCCCCATAGAAGGATATTACCACCTCCATGCTTGACAATAGGTATGGTGTTTTTTTCTGTTTTTGTACGCCTCACCAGACTTTCTCCAAATGTAACGACTATCAGCGTGACTAAACAGCTCGATTTTTGTTTCATCACTCCACAAAACCGTTGACCAGAACTCATGTCCATCATTCAAATGCCGTTTTGCAAACTTTAAGCTATTGTCCTTGTGATGTTTTCCTCAGAGTGGCTTTTTCCTTGGCCTGCAACCATTGAGACCTTCACCATGCAATACTCAACCTATGGTTGAAATGAAAACCCCAGTCCCACTTGCAGCCAATTCACTTTGAATATCTTTGGTAGTTAATCTCGGATTGTTCTTAACCTTCCTCACAATTCTTCTACTTGTTCTTGGTGAAAGAACCTTTCTTCCAGACCGAGGGAGCATTGTGACAGTACCATGAGTCTTGTACTTCTTGATAATAGAAACAATAGTTGAAATTGGGATACTCAAATTCTCTGATCGAGAAATTTCTAGAAATTATTAATTTCTATTGGGGTATGTAAACATTTGACTACAACTGTATGTGAATCATGCAATAATATATATATCATAACATGTACAAAATGTACATAACGGATAAATAAAGTGCTGAGTAACTTTCATTGAAGAAAATTATTTGTAAACAAATATGAGTCATTCAGTTCTACTCTGCAATATTCACTTGCCACTAGATAAGACTGTAATACAGGTTCTTTCATGAATGCCTGGTAATGCCTTGTTAGCATGCAACTATGCAAGAACTTGTCGATAAAACATCTGGCTTCAGTCGCCTTGTCCCCCTCTGCATTTTGTTTTAATTAGTAATTTAAAATAATAACCACAAAGGCCAAAAGGGAGTATTCAGAATTTAGTTTTACTAAATTAAATTGTACTGTTAAGAAACTGGGATCATTTTGTTAAAGTATCAATTGACTCAATACTGCACTGTAGCAAGCCAACATGGAAGCAAGAATTCAAGTCTTACCTTTTACAGTTTTAATAGATGTTTCCGACAGACCATCTTTAGGACCTTCCATTATTCCAATGAACCAGTCTATAAACTGAAACAAAATAAATGAATATAACTGAAGTTTCACAGCATATTAGGACCTTGCAAACCTCCGTTAAGGAATATGAAGAGTTAATGCATTTACAGTAGTACCACATTTTGTTTCTTTGTGTTTACATTATACAAACTTGCAAGCTGCACTACTAAAATATTTTCTGTTCTGTGTCCAAGTATATGTTTATATTGTAGATTCTTGGTTTTTCCAAAAAGTATTGTTGATATGACAAAATTGGACTGAATCTAACTTGAAACTAGGAGGCTTTACAATGTATATATATATATTAGCTAACACGTGATAGAAGTAACTGGGAAATGCATTTACTTTTTTGTGTATGCACTCGGATATTGGGGGAAAGGGCTTTTAGCCATAGAGACCCATTCAATTTAAACAGGTACAGTCTCCCAGACACTTTAAAGTCACAAAGTGTTGTACAGATTTTAAAAAATAAATAAATGTTAATAGAATGTATGTACTGTGTTAACTTCCAGTGTCATCAGACAGCTTGACATTATCTTCATAAATTGAAGATTATGAGTATACAGAGGATAGCAGAATCTACGAACTGTAGTCTTACCTTTTGGGTTTGGCCTTTCCAAGGTTCCTTAGCCAACAAAAGTTGAATGCTATATGGAAGAACTGTTAAGCAATGCTGCACCGAAAGTGCATCAGCTGAGTGTTTGCCAAAAATAGCTTTGGGGGTGTTGGTACATGCAGTTTCTTGTTTCCTTAACAACCACTTGGCACTGACTCCAAGAAGCAAAGGTGAGGTATGGTCAGACCATGACACAACAGCAGCAGAAAATATTTGAAGAAGGAAATCTGTTGCCTAAACAGGAAGTGCAGAGTGGTTACCAAACACAACGGCTGAAGCTTATATAAAGCACACATATAAACTGTCAAATAAATGAAATTGCATGAAATCTGTACTGTACACTTAAATTACACAAAGAGATAAGGCTGTGCGGGCCACTGGGGTACATCCCTTGTATCTAAGAGGCTGTAATGTAATAGGGCAGAGTATACGTGTGTGTGTGTGTGTGTGTGTATATATATATATATACACACACACACACACACACACACACACACACATACAGTGCCTATACGTTTTCACAGTTTGTTGTGTTACAACCTCAAATCTTGATGCATTTAAATTTGATTTTCTTTTTCTTTGATTTACAAGACATAAGTATTCAACCCCTTTGCTACTGCAGCTCTAAATCAGCTCAGGTGCAAATGATTTGTTTGAAAGGTCACAAAATTAGTGAAATGGTTTCAACCTGTGTGTACTCAAAGTGGTTTAACCTGTAGATAATTTCCCTCAGGTATATAAAGACTTTCAAGCTGCAACTCACATAGTGATCCAACAAAGCAACCATGAAGACCAAGGAGCTTTCGAAACAAGTCAGGCATAAAGTGGTAGAGAGGCACAGAGCAGGAGAAGGGTACAAGAAAATTTCAAAAGGCGCTGATTATCCCTCTCAGCACAGTGAAGTCCATCATTAAGAAGTGGAAGATACATCATACCACCCAGACACTACCCAGATCAGGTCGCCCTCCCAAACTGAGCAGCCGGGCAAGCAGGAAACTGGTTTGGGATGTCACTCTGAAGCCAACAATGACCTTGAGAGGTCTGCAAAGTTCTGTGTCTGAGATGGGAGTCAGTGTTCACACATCAACAATAAGCCGGTCCCTACACAAAGCTGGCCTGTTTGGACGGGTGGCAAGAAAGAAGCCATTACTCAAAAAGCCTCATCTTAAAGTACGTATGGAGTTTGCGAAAAAGCATGTAGAATGTACTGCAGACATGTGGAGAAAGGTTTTGTTGTCAGACGAGACAAAAATTGAACTTTTCAGTTTGAATTCCAAGCGTTAAATCTGGTGCAAGCCCAACACTGCACATCACCCAGTCAACACCATCCCAACTGTCAAGCATGGTGGTGGCAGCATCATGTTTCTCTTCAGCAGGGACTGGGAAGCTTGTCAGGATAGAGGGGAGAATGGATAGTGCAAAGTACAGGTGAATCCTTGAGGAAAACCTGTTTGAGTCAGCCAAGACTCTGAAGCTGGGGAGGAAATTCACATTTCAGCAGGACAGTGACCCAAAGCACAAAGCCAAAGCCACACTGGAGTGTTTGCACAAAAAGAGAATTAATGTTCTTGAGCGGCCCAGTCAAAGTCCTGACTTGAATCCAATCGAAAATCAATGGTGAGACTTGAAGATTGCAGTCCATCGACGATCCGAAACAAACTTATCAGAACTTGAGCAATTTTCCCGTGAAGAATGGGCAAATATTTCACATTCCTAGTGTGCAAAGCTAGTAGAGACCTATCCAAAAAGACTCATAGCAGTAATTGCTGCAAAAGGTGCTTCTACCAAGTACTGACTTAAGGGGCTGAATACTTATGCAACTAGTAAATTTCATTTTGCACATTTTCTTTGCAAGTTTTGCTGACATTTAACCTCCTCCTCATATAACAGTGTTCAGTTTAACCACTACAGCTTTGAATAAAAAAGATAGTTTGAAAAACTGTGCATAAATTATTTGTAATTCAACAAAATGTGACATTATAGGGGGTGAATACTTCTGCAAACCACTGTGTATGTGTGTATATGTGTATATACTGTATATATATATATATATATATATATATATATATATATATATATATATATATATATATATATATATATATATATATATATATATATATATATATATATATATATATATATATACACACACAGTACTGTGCAAAAGTTTTAGGCAGGTGTGAAAAATGCTGTAAAGTAAGAATGCTTTCAAAAATAGACATGTTAATAGTTTACATTTATCAATTAACAAAATGCAAAGTGAGTGAACAGAAGAAAAATCTACATCAAATCAATATTTGGTGTGACCACCCTTGCCTTCAAAACAGCATCAATTCTTCTAGGTACACTTGCACACAGTTTTTGAAGGAACTTCGGCAGGTAGGTTGGCCCAAACATCTTGGAGAACTAACCACAGTTCTTCTGTGGATTTAGGCAGCCTCAGTTGCTTCTCTCTCTTCATGTAATCCCAGACAGACTTGATGATGTTGAGATCAGGGCTCTGTGGGGCCATACCATCACTTCCAGGACTCCTTGTTCTTCTTTACGCTGAAGATAGTTCTTAATGACTTTCGCTGTATGTTTGGGGTCGTTGTCATGCTGCAGAATAAATTTGGGGCCAATCAGATGCCTCCCTGATGGTATTGCATGATGGATAAGTATCTGCCTGTACTTCTCAGCATTGAGGAGACCATTAATTCTGACCAAATCCCCAACTCCATTTGCAGAAATGCAGCCCCAAACTTGCAAGGAACCTCCACCATGCTTCACTGTTGCCTGCAGACACTCATTCGTGTACCGCTCTCCAGCCCTTCGGCGAACAAACAGCCTTCTGCTACAGCCAAATATTTCAAATTTTGACTCATCAGTCCAGAGCACCTGCTGCCATTTTTCTGCACCTCAGTTCCTGTGTTTTCGTGCATAGTTGAGTCGCTTGGCCTTGTTTCCATGTCGGAGGTATGGCTTTTTGGCCACAAGTCTTCCATGAAGGCCACTTCTGACCAGACTTCTCCGGACAGTAGATGGGTGTACCAGGGTCCCACTGTTTTCTGCCAGTTCTGAGCTGATGGCACTGCTGGACATCTTCCGATTGCGAAGGGAAGTAAGCATGATGTGTCTTTCATCTGCTGCAGTAAGTTTCCTTGGTCGACCACTGCGTCTCGGTCCTCAACGTTGCCCGTTTCTTTGTGCTTCTTCAAAAGTGCTTGGACAGCACATCTGGAAACCCTGTCTGCCTTGAAATTTCTGCCTGGGAGAGACCTTGCTGATGCAGTATAACTACCTTGTGTCTTGTTGCTGTGCTCAGTCTTGCCATGGTGTATGACTTTTGACAGTAAACTGTCTTCAGCAACCTCACCTTGTTAGCTGAGTTTGGCTGTTCCTCACCCAGTTTTATTCCTCCTACACAGCTGTTTCTGTTTCAGTTAATGATTGTGTTTCAACCTACATATTGAATTGATGATCATTAGCACCTGTTTGGTATAATTGTTTAATCATACACCTGACTATATGCCTACAAAATCCCTGACTTTGTGCAAGTGTACCTAGAAGAATTGATGCTGTTTTGAAGGCAAAGGGTGGTCACACCAAATATTGATTTGATTTAGATTTTTCTTCTGTTCACTCACTTTGCATTTAGTTAATTGATAAATATAATCTATTAACATGTCTATTTTGAAAGCATTCTTACTTTACAGCATTTTTCACACCTGCCTAAAACTTTTGCACAGTACTGTATATATATATATATATATATATATATATATATATATATATATATACACACACACACACACACACACACAGTGTCTTGCAAAAGTATTCAGACCCCTGACCAATTCTCTCATATTACTGAATTACAAATGGTACATTGAAATTTCGTTCTGTTTGATATTTTATTTTAAAACACTGAAACTCAAAATCAATTATTGTAAGGTGACATTGGTTTTATGTTGGGAAATATTTTTAAGAAAAATAAAAAACTGAAATATCTTGCTTGCATAAGTATTCAACCCCCACACATTAATATTTGGTAGAGCCACCTTTCGCTGCAATAACAGCTTTAAGTCTTTTGGGGTAAGAATGTACCAGCTTTGCACACAGTGTCGGAGTGATTTTGGCCTATTCTTCTTGGCAGATTTGCTCCAGATTGTTTAGGTTGGTTGGACGACGCTTGTTGACCGCAATTTTCAAATAGTGCCACGGATTCTCAATGGGATTGAGATCAGGACTTTGACTGGGCCACTGTAGGACATTCACCTTTTTGTTCTTGAGCCACTCCAATGTTGCTTTGGCCTTGTGCTTGGGATCATTGTCCTGCTGAAAGGTCCATTTCCTCCCAAGCTTCAGTTTTTTAGTGGACTGAAGCAGGTTCTCTTGCAGTATTTCCCTGTATTTTGCTCCATCCATTCTTCCTTCAATTTTAACAAGATGCCCAGTCCCTGCAGATGAGAAGCATCCCCACAGCATGATGCTGCCACCACCATACTTCACTGTAGGGATGGTGTGTCTTGAGGCATGGGCAGTGTTAGGTTTGCGCCACACATAGCGCTTTGAGTTTTGGCCAAAAAGCTCTATCTTGGTCTCATCTGACCACAAAACCTTTTCCCACATCGCAGCTGGGTCACTCTCATGCTTTCTGGCAAACTCTAGACGTGCTTTCAGATGGTACTTTTTGAGTAATGGCTTCTTTCTTGCCACCCTCCCATACAGGCCAGTGTTATGCAGAGCTCTTGATATGGTTGACTGGTGCACCATTACTCCACTCACAGACACTGAACTCTGTAGCTCCTTCAAAGTGATTGTTGGCCTCTCTGTGGCTTCTCTCACAGGTCTCCTTGTTTGAGCACTGAGTTTTGAGGGACGGCCTTTTCTTGGCAGTGCCTGGGTGGTGTGATGCAGCTTCCACTTCCTGATTATTGATCCAGCTGTGCTCACTTGGATATCCAAACACTTGGATATTATTTTGTACCCTTTCCCTAACCTATGCATTTGTATTACTTTATCTCTAACTTCTGTAGAATGCTCTTTGGTCTTCATTTTCCTTCAGATTCACAGCCTGACCAATGATCCTTCAACAGTGGGGTTTTTATCCAGAAAATGTGACAGCAACTTTAATGGTTCACAGGGGGAGACCAATGGTAAGGTAATTGTGTCCTCGTTAGGGCAATTTCTTTCATCGGTGTAAACTGGGAGCTTCCACAGCACAGGGGTTGAATACTTATGCAAGCAAGATATTTCAGTTTTTATTTTCTTAAAATATTTCCCAACATAAAACCAATGTCACCTTACAATAATTGATTTTGAGTTTCAGTGTTTTAAAATAAAATATCAAACAGAACGAAATTTCAATGTACCATTTGTAATTCAGTAATATGAGAGAATTGGTCAGGGGTCTGAATATTTTTGCAAGGCACAGTGTGTATATATATATATATATATATATATATATATATATATATATATATATATATATATATATATATATACAGTACTGTGCAAAAGTTTTAGGCAGGTGTGAAAAAATGCTGTAAAGTAAGAATGCTTTCAAAAATAGACATGTTAATAGATTATATTTATCAATTAACTAAATGCAAAGTGAGTGAACAGAAGAAAAATCTAAATCAAATCCATATTTGGTGTGACAACCCTTTGCCTTCAAAACAGCATCAATTCTTCTAGGTACACTTGCACAAAGTCAGGGATTTTGTAGGCATATAGTCAGGTGTATGATTAAACAATTATACCAAACAGGTGCTAATGATCATCAATTCAATATGTAGGTTGAAACACAATCATTAACTGAAACAGAAACAGTTGTGTAGGAGGAATAAAACTGGGTGAGGAACAGCCAAACTCAGCTAACAGGGTGAGGCTGCTGAAGACAGTTTACTGTCAAAGTCATACACCATGGCAAGACTGAGCACAGCAACAAGACACAAGGTAGTTATACTGCATCAGCAAAGGTCTCTCCCAGGCAGAAATTTCAAGGCAGACAGGGGTTTCCAGATGTGCTGTCCAAGCACTTTTGAAGAAGCACAAAGAAGCGAGCAGCGTTGAGGACCGTGAAGCGCGGTGGTCGGCCAAGGAATCTTACTGCAGCAGATGAAAGACATATCATGCTTACTTCCCGCCAATCGGAAGATGTCCAGCAGTGCCATCAGCTCAGAACTGGCAGAAAACAGTGGGACCCTGGTACACCCATCTACTGTCCGGAGAAGTTTGGTCAGAAGTGGCCTTCATGGAAGACTTGCGGCCAAAAGCCATACCTCCGGCGTGGAAACAAGGCCAAGCGACTCAACTATGCGAAAATACAGGAACTGGGGTGCAGAAAAATGGCAGCAGGTGCTCTGGACTGATGAGTCAAAATGTGAAATATTTGGCTGTAGCAGAAGGCAGTTTGTTAGCGAAGGGCTGGAGGCGTACATGAATGAGTGTCTGCAGGCAACAGTGAAGCATGGTGGAGGTTCCTTGCAAGTTTGGGGCTGCATTACTGCAAATGGAGTTGGGGATTTGGTCAGAATTAATGGTCTCCTCAATGCTGAGAAGTACAGGCAGATACTTATCCATCATGCAATACCATCAGGGAGGCATCTGATTGGCCCCAAATTTATTCTGCAGCATGACAACGACCCCAAACATACAGCGAAAGTCATTAAGAACTATCTTCAGCGTAAAGAAGAACAAGGAGTCCTGGAAGTGATGGTATGGCCCCACAGAGCCCTGATCTCAACATCATCGAGTCTGTCTGAGATTACATGAAGAGAGAGAAGCAACTGAGGCTGCCTAAATCCACAGAAGAACTGTGGTTAGTTCAGCCAAGATGTTTGGGCCAACCTACCTGCGAGTTCCTTCAAAACTGTGTGCAAGTGTACCTAGAAGAATTGATGCTTGATGCTGTTTTGAAGGCAAAGGGTGGTCACACCAAATATGGATTTGATTTAGATTTTTCTTCTGTTCACTCACTTTGCATTTAGTTAATTGATAAATATAATCTATTAACATGTCTATTTTTGAAAGCATTCTTACTTTACAGCATTTTTTCACACCTGCCTAAAACTTTTGCACAGCACTGTATATATATAATTTATTTATTTATTTATTAATTAAGGATGGGACGAATATAGCAGTTCCGAATAATTTTCCTTTAAGGTCTCACTGAACCGACACATTTCAATTGAAAGCCGGTTAAACTTTTAAATCACACAGTTAGGTTGTGCTGTGTGTATAATCTCCAAAGTGCTTTCAATTAAAAACAAATGGTCACCTTTTAATCTGTAAACAGGCGAGTTTCGCGTGGCCGATGCAGAACCACATTATAAACACGTATGGCTCTGTGTTCAGAGGGACAGTTTGGGATAGTTCAGGCTTGCATTCTGGTACGTTTTACCTGTCTCAGGTACCATTCTTACCTTTAAGAGAAGCAGGACTACGCTTACTGGAATGCATTGGGTTCTGAGTTGAAAAGCCTGAACTATCCCCAAACTGTCCTGCTTAGCACGGAGCCATATGGTCACCTTAAGTAGGGTTTTAAAAAAAAACCTTGCTACAGTTCTTCGATCTATTGATGCTGAGGTTTAAAAGTTTTAAAATAAGATGAGGCAAAACATACATGATCATAATTGGCCATTTGAAAGCAGACAATTCCCTTTGAATCGAAAGCACTCTGCAGAACCTAATTACATTATTTAAGAGCGTCACTATGTTCAAATTCAATGTAGGTTCCGTTTTTGTTTTTTTTAACCCTACACGTTACACTACAGATTAAAAGGCGACAATTTGTTTTTAATTGAAAGCACTTTGGAGATTATACACACAGCACAACCTAATTGTGTGATTTAAAAGTTTAACCGGCTTTCAATTGAAATGTGTCAGTTCACTGAGACCTTAAAGGAAAATTATTCGGAACCTCTCTATTATATATATATATATATATATATATATATATATATATATATATATATATATATATATATATATATATACACACATACACTGTTTTGAGTAAAAAGCATATAGACGTACATATATTTTAATGATATTACATGTTACTATTTGTAATCACCAACATATACAAATGCATTCCTGTTAAAAACAGAGGACAGTGACCGAATAAATGATTTTCTGCCACTATATGACATGTATATTACCTGCTTGATATCCTCATGCTCCACAGGAGTTGATCGATAAGCAACATTTCTGATATGGCCCATTAATTCTAAAAGCCATTCCATTCTGTTTAGAACTCCTGAAAAAAAGCAAGATCAATTCTAAGAGGTGGATTCACTTAAAAAGCAGGCTTAATGGACCGGAATGATTACTACTGAGATCATATATATTTTATCCTCTATGCTTAGGATTTGAAATAATAAATTTTATGTTGTTTTTCTTTTAAATCAAAAGCAGCTCATATAACTGTATGTATCAGATCCATACCTGTATTTGGGTTGGCTGCAAGGCGTGCCTGATAAAAACTCTGTAGCAACATCCAGCAGACTGACTCTTTCTGGCTATCGCCCAAGGCAGCAGCAATGACATCGTTCAAACACAGCAGTGGGACTCTGCCCTGAGAGACCAGGTATGCCCTGATGAGGGATGTCTTCACAAGGTTATCCTGCAATGAAAACATCTCAGCAATAGGAAGCCATAAACACAAAAAAGTTTTCGAAAATCAGGACTAACTTCATTCATGTTGCTAGTATTTACTGTACCAATAAGGGGGGTGGGCAGTCATGCAGATATCACATCTTTATATGGTTAATCCCTACATTCTAATCAATCACTTTTTTAAAACAATGCTTTATTGCTTTAGACTGCTAGGGCATGCAGATTGGTAATTAAAGACAGACATTCATGGTTTCTTCATCCTTTATTTTAACTTGGCACGTCAATTCTGTGACCTTCAATTATATAGTGAACTTATATTTTCCAATTAACTGTAGAGTTACCAGAACCCATTTTTTAGTTTATGTACCGTTTGCTGCACATTATTTGTGTTACTGAAATATTTAACAATTATTAACAAGGTTTATTAAAAGAAAAATGAATAGCACAAACTTTATTGTAGAAGTGACATGCTCTTATATCAATATATTGCTATGGCCTGTTAACTAACTAATATAAACATAACTGCCATTTTTTTAAGGTACCAAATTATTGCAATTGTTTGTTTGTTTTCTGAATTAAAGACAAGTGTTTGCATTCTGAAAACAAAGGTTTGAGAACTGATCTCATAGGTTTACCTTGGTGACTTGAGTTATTCTGTCAATTTCAGTGTCTGCCATCTCTGACAGGCATTTAGCAATTTCCACATAGAGACTGACTTCACTGTCCTAGAAATGGCATAATAACAGAAAACACTTTACAAACAAAATGCATCATTGTATTCAAATAAACTGTTACTACATCGTAGGGGTTGATGTGATCAGCCTATACTGTGCTAGGATTTATTAGAACATTTTATAGCACCAAGGAATCCCTCCTACTGCAATTCAAGGGGGAATTCTGGGATAACTTTGGTATATTGTGATAGGGATTGGTTGTTGATGTAGCTGTGGCTTATCCTTGCAGGGTATTGGTTGTTTAAATCACCCCCTTACGGAACCAAATTCACAGATTCACACTTTATTTAAAGACTGAAAATGTAAGAACTGTGATAGACTTCGATAATGTAACAACTGTCACTGGCATTTGTACCTTGGGAAGCCGTAATGATCTCTAGAATGCATACCCTGTTATTTAGCAGATGCCTTTATCCAAGGCGACTTACAGAGACTAGGGTGTGTGAACTATGCATCAGCTGCAGAGTCACTTACAATTACATCTCACCTGAAAGACTGAGCACAAGGAGGTTAAGTGACTTGCTCAGGGTCACACAATGAGTCAGTGGCTGAGGTGGGATTTGAACCAGGGACCTCCTAGTTACAAGCCTGTTTCTTTAACCACTGGACCACACAGCCTCCTATAATGTACCCTATTGTGTATTGAAGTAGCATGAACCAACAACACAGTAAATCATTCTGCCTCTAGTTTAAAAATACAATTCTTTGAATTATGGGAACGGTATCGGGTCAGAAGCACTGCTCGACTACCTGAATTTCATCTGGTAGCAGCTGGAAGATTTTCTCTGTGGTGTTGCAGATTATGCCCCAGCAGTACTGCGCTGGATTGGGCAGCTTTGCGGCTTGGACAAGCCCTTCCAGGACTGACAAGCACAGGCCTGGGTACTGCAGTCTGTTCTCTGCTGCGAAGTGCTGAACTGCCAACGCCTCCACATATGACTGCAGTTTGTCATCAGGGACATGTTTCATCCAAAGGGAAAGAGACTTGTAAAGGTAGCCTCTTGTCTTTAGCTAGGAAAAGGAGAACCTGGTAATTTAACTAATCATCTCTAAAAGAAAACACTTCAAATAAAAATGGCACTTTCAGAATGGAAAAATATGTGGTAATTAAAAGCACTTAATTGTCAATTTAGATTTTAAAAAGTAATCAAATTGGATAGCTTTAGTAAATTCCACCAAGTAATTCAGGAGATTTAGGCAGTTTGTAGATGATCTGAAGCAATTGTTAATAATGTTTCTTAATGTCTTTATTTTATATATTCGTATTGATAAAATAAGTAATAGATTCAAGTAAATTCAAAGTAATTCACAGTCATTTCATGGAATTGGGTTTGATCTGAGCTGCAGGCTAAAATGCTGACGTTTATTCAGTGGAAGCAGGGCAATAAGTCAGATATAATAATGCAATAACTTGGCTGTAACACAGTGTATTACTTACACTGAGACTGTAAACAAGAGGTGGTGCCAGCCACATTCCTAGAAACATAGAGGCACTCTGGGATGACTGGGATTGGCTCACAGCTAGCTCAATGCAGTGTTGCTGGATGTCTTCACCTAAGAGGCAAAATACACACAAAGTTAACTTAAATGTTTATAGCTGTGAACGTCTCTTATTGGCTGTTCAAAACATTATATACCCATATATTTATATAAAATCATTATACAGTATAACCCCCTAGCAAAAATGTATAAGAGTAAATATACAGGTTAAAAATATTTGTAGTGTAAAGGTGTGTGTTGCTAAGCCAATCAAGTTGGTTCAGAAATTAATGAACAATTAAGTTTTAGTTTTTCCTTCCAAACAGACAGCATTCACATGGTACCCAATATTGTATTTTTCACATTTAACATTTAACTATACTCTTTCAGCAGGAATACAAATGTGTGTGCTTTTATTTGGAAATAAATGAACTAAAAAATATATATACACTGGTTATCACAATCATAGGGATCAGGTTTTTGGTAAACATTTCCCTACATCAGATTTGAAAAAGTCCAACCGTTTATTGGTGAAGAAAAAAACACTCAATTGAAGACATTTTTGGGGTGGCAATGTGATGAGAGCAAATAGGTTTATATTGCAAAGCATTAGGCATAACTGGGGTAAACTAGCCTATGCTGTGCACCAGTACTTAAAAGGATATAAAAAATATCAGAAAAACTAAGTTTCGATTATAAGTCTTTTTAACAAATTGCTTTTAGTATTTCTACATATTCTCTGATTGAGCGTTTTATAGTTATGGATGTTACACTGTACAAATATCATAATCATTTTGAGATTGTATCCAATACAATAAGTGTAGTATAACAAAGCCTGCCATTAGTTATCTTTGGAATAGCACTGTCATGGAAATTTAATGACTCGTGCTAAAGCTGGATGAAAATGGCCATGAGGCTACACTTCTTTGTACCTGTGATTTAAAAGCATAATACTGCTTGCCAATTTTTATTTCATTTTTTTTTAAATAATTTTTTTTTAATAAGGTACAGACTTCTTTAATCTATTACTGGTTAAGAACGTATGTTTGGGCATCCAATTTATTTTTTTGGATAATGTATTGTTCTATCCTATTGTACTGAGTAATTCAAATTGCATCAGCATAAGTAACACAAAATAATGAGTACTTGATTTGGGATTGCATTATGCTCCTTATGTCTAGAAGTATAATTACAGTACACATTTAAAGTAAACTATAGTACATTATGTTATGTGAGAGCACAGTATAGTAATGGCAGTGACTGGTTAACTGAGCTTTCTAATCAATATCAAAATAGCACACTTCTGTAATAGTTGATATGATGGTTCATAACTGAAATAGCAGACTAGCAGAGGGTGGAAAAATTATATAGATGGCAAATACACCCCTGTATAACAGAGTTTTCTTTAATTTGTTTATTTACATTTATAGAAGGGCAAACAGCACCTCCTGCTGTTTAATACCACTGTGAAATTGTTTGTTTAAAACGACATGGTTTTTAAAATCCCAGTCTATATGTTTTACAGTTCAAACCATCAAGTAACCGGAAATATTTAAAACAACCACACAAATACAGTATTAAAAAAACAAACAAAAAAAAACATAGCCTTAAAATGACATTTTATTATTGTTCCCTTACCTGTTTGCAATCATTACTGAAATATTGTAGTTTTTTTTTTTGCTTTGACTATGAGTTCAGGAGCTGATCTTCAGTCCTAGTTGCTTGTCATAAACATATATAAATGTAGGCTAGATCAGCTAAGCAGAGGTTCTCAACCCTGGTCCTGGGGACCCACTGCCTGCTGGTTTTTGTACCAACCGAGCTCTCAATTACTTACTTGAAACCTTAATTGAACTAATAATTACCTGAATTTGACTTTTTAAAAATTGTTTAGCTTACAAAAAGTTGGAGAATTCAAGTTCCTTATATTATTTTATATTTAACTTGGAACCTCCAATAATTAAAAAGCTCTGATTAGGCCAATTATAGTGCCTTTTTGTTAGCAGGCACCAGCGCCATCTAGTGCACACAAGTGTATTACCAGCAAAACCAGGAAAGGAGGGAAGGAAACTTTATGCAAAATGCTAAAGTGCTAGATCACTAGGTGGTGCTGGTTCTTCCCTCTACTAAGACCCTTTGGCTGATCTAGCCTAGGTTCTATGGCAGGCAAGTAGAACTGAAGGAGAGCTCCTGAACTCAGGTGACAGCATTTGAGCTATTTATTCTCAAATTAGTATTCAAGGGTTTTTCTTAATTTGTTATATTTTAAGTCGTTCATAGATTTTTAAAACTTTTATATTATTTATTAAATTAGGTACCAATAACACAGCTACCTAAGATGTACACTGTTCATGTTTTACATGGCATTTGAGTTATCTGTAATCTACAATGAAAATAATAAAAGTGCTTTACCGAAGTTAAGCCTCATCAAGGGAGAGAGAATGGCAGCCCAGTTGACAGGTGGATATTGGAAACTGCCGCCCACTGAAGCAACAGGCTCCAAAGCCACCTTCACCAGCTCCGGGGGGATGGACTCAGGACCTAGAAAAACACAACAGGTGGAAAATGATTAGCTTTTATAAACTCCACAGTAAAGTTCTAGTACAGTGCGGCTCGTTAACCCTTTTTGGAGATCACTCTGTACAGTTAAACTGGCCTAAAAAACGTTTTTTTGGTTTTTTTTAAGTAAATGCTCACTGGGATGCATTAAATAACTTCTATAACATATTTGTATTCTCTGTCAACCTCACTAATTGTATTTATTTTTCATATCTTTTTTTTACCTATATTTAAAACTTTTTTTTTAACCTAATCTACCTAAATGTTTTGTCTTGGATGTGTATGTTCAATAACAACAAAAAAGGTGGGCTGTTTTTGTTCTTTTTAATAACAATTAAAAGTAGGCCTACTACAACCAATGCTTGCTAAGGACATAAAAAAAGACAGTGTGGTTAAAACAACTAAAGGTAAAGTCACAACTAATATAGAGACAGGCAGGTGTAGAAAATATACACTGGCTACAGCATTACATTAATTAAAAAGACACATACCCTAAGATCATAAGTTTTCCTGTTTTCACAGCCTCTTTAGTATTGGAAAGTATGGTTAAACTAATTTTAACCAGGGCTAAAGAGGAAATGCAAAGGATGAAATATGACAAAATGCAAAAAGTTAAAAACTGATAACTGCTTCCAATACAGTAGAAAGAATTCCCCAGCACCAGGAAGTGTACCTTTCTTTCCAGCTTCGATGATGTAATCCACGGCTGCCTTGATGACACTCTTCTCAGACAAGTATCCCAAATCTGGAGGAACTGCAAAAAAAGGTATTTTATTAAAAAAAGTAAATAAATTAATAAAATATTCTTCCAGAGCTTAAGAGTGTTTAGTTGTCTTTTTAGGCAGTTGACAATTAGACAGTAAAAGGAGGAACCAAGCAATATCAATCAATGCTCAATTCTTTATCAGTTACACTGTACACCTCAAGGTGTCAGCAAATCTCTGTTCTCTAATGCTCCTTTGGTGTCATTCTTTAATGTCTGAGAAAAAGTAGGCACAATATGGCAGTATTGGAAACCCCATTAAAACCCCAGTTGAGTCATCTGTCAAAAGGAGTGATAAAAGCTTTAAAATCTCTTACAATATTCACACATAGCACTATAACTCCAACGTTGACTTTATAAATAAAATTAATAGTAACATTAATTAAAATAGTTGATTTTACATTGAAAGCAAGTACAAAAAGCGACAACAATCCAACCATACCAACCTATTGCAAAAGTTGGCTCCACATAGCGCTACAGAATCTGTGTTAGCACTAGCAACTATCCGATGGTCCCTTTTTCTTGTGCTCTCGATCTCCTGGTGCTTTACATTTACGTACATTAATGCAGATATGCACATTTTTCAAATACAACATTACAGATTCAAAGTGTAAACTGTTGCTTCTCTAAACCTAATCACTTTCTATACCGCGTGTCAGATTCACACCAGTGGTACAACTGCAATTGCAACCTCTTTAGTTTTGAAAGTTATAGGTACCAGGTAGCAGCAGTAGAAATGTTTATTATGTGTACCTGAAACATCAAACAAGTACATTTAACTCTGTGTTCTGCAGGATTCAGATTTTTATATGAAAGCCTACCTGAAGTCCTGCTTTGACTTGATGACAAGTTTGCAAGATGAACATGTCCTATGAGACAGGAGGCATTCGACTGCAATCCAATCGCACCAGAGAAACTTATAACCTAGGGCGGAGAAAGCAATGTTAATATATGTACAGAAGACAGCTTTTTTCCAAACATGTATAAACCAAAACTCTACTTTCTAGTTGGACAAAAAATGAGAAACACCTGCCAACCAAGAGCCTACCACTGGCCCTGTCAGTTCTTCTGGTTTTCCAACTGATGAAAAAATGTGTGATGATTGTCAGTGAAATTAAACATATCTAAACAGTTTGTGTAGGCGTTTTACTGATACTGCTGCTGTGCTTCATAGAAGACATAAAATGTAGGCCCTGACATCTTTGAGGATTATTTTAACTTGGGCAGTAATCTCAATAGCGCTTCACCTACCCATCTAAGGAGACAGAACCCCTTCAGGGTGCTCTGAATTCATACCAATAATAGCTGTAATAATGATGGTAAGGAGGCTGTGTGGTCCGGTGGTTAAAGAAAAGGGCTGGTAAGCAGGAGGTCCCCGGTTCAAATCCCAGCTCACTCACGGATTCACTATGTGACCTTGAGAAAGTCACTTAACCTTCCTGTGCTGTCTTTCAGGTGAGACGTTGTTGTAAGTGACTCTGCAGCTGATGCATAGTTCACACACCCTAGTCTCTGGAAAACGCCTTGGATAAAGACGTCTGCTAAATAAACTTCATATCCTTAAAAATGTCCATGATTCTTTGGGGGCAAAACACATAAGAGGAGCTTGATTCTCTATTAGGCATGAAAAAACAAGGGTGATTTTTATTAAAAACAATGTAACAACCAGCTGCCATCCCTGGTTTTACAAAAAAATGTGAGTGACTAACAGGAAAGGGATAGACTTTTAATTCTAGTGATACTCAAAGTGTATTTGTGTTTATGTCCATACCCCAAGAAATAAAAAAAACAAACATGGTTGGCCTTACCTGGGTTATTGTTCTGATGACCTCATTAAGCCGGCTTTGATGCTGGGAGGCCTGTACAGCATCAGACTTCAGCTGCGGTAAAGACAGACAGAACTGTGGGCAATTGCTTTTACAAGTATGTAAGCATACAGTAGGCTAGTATGATTCATTATGAAGACCAATGCATTTCTACAATATAAAACTTTTTTTAAAAATGTCAAGTCTCTCTCTGTCACTAAGAAAGATAACCAATTAGTACAAGTTTTTGAACCCAAGAAAAACATGTATTAAGTAACTGACAAGCTGTAACTGTAACATGCATGTTAGTAACACACACCCCCCACCACGGCTATGAATACATTATTGCAGCCGTCAGTATCATAACAATGTAGATCACCAAGATGTACAGCTGTCATTATCTACTGTAAATGTAAATATGTAAAATTAACATGCAGACAGAGGTTCTTTTTGCTTTGGACATTAAATATTAAAGTATGTTAGGAAATATTACAGTACAGTAGTCTCCGGCTAAGAGAACACATTGACCACAGATACAATATGAATCAATAAATAAACAAATATGTTTTACTTGTGTGAGACAGCAGGGAGGGGGTTAATTCCTCCCTAGAGGAAAACATGTGCATAGGCACATTTTGTGTTTGTTTTTGTTAATTGTTTAATTGTTTTGTTTTATTGTTTTATTGTTGATCATTACCGGCACCTGGCTACTATTGAAAATTGGAGCCAGGTGCCCGATTAGAGGAGAGCAGTCAGTCTGCTTTCGGGGCAGCTGCTGAAGAGGGTAGAAGCCCGACTGTGCTGGTGTGTGGGTACAGCCGTAATTTAAAAGAAAGGTAGAGTGAAGCCTTTTTTGTGTGTGTGATTTTTGTTTTGTTTTGTTACAGGTAAACAGCTTAGCTGTCCTGTCTTTAGTTTAGGTTCCTGTTTTGTTTAGTTAGTGCTCAAAGCGAGCTAGGTGTTTGTTTGTTTGTTTATTTTGTTTTGTGTGTTTTGATTAAAAATAAGCGCGACCGCTTTCAAAAAAATCCATTTGCGTGCTGGGTCAGTGTTTTAAAGGGGCAACGAACCGCGGAAGAGGGCGGATCTTTTACACTTGTTAAGACACATGTGCACCACCATATGAAATGAACAGAATACATAAGAGAAAAGTAATAGGCTAGTGTATGGTAATAAACTACAATAATAAAGTAAGAGACAAACTAACATAAATAAAATAACTGTCAAACTAAATTAAGAGAGCACAGAATCCATGTTCCTCAAGACTCTCGCAGTGACAGTACTGTATCAGTTGTGAACGAACCGCTATTGGCACCAAAAAGGTGTTCTTTAAAGCAAAGTTCCTGTTCCGTTAGGTGGAGCATTTACAATGGGAAAAATCTGTTCCACCACAAGGTTGTTCTCTTAGCCGAAGTGTTCTCCTATACGCAGAGACTACTGTACCCAACGTTTGGAGTTGGCTGGTGTGGTACATCATAACACTGAAAGTCATCAGCACACTACACTGGTTAACTAGAGGTACTGCAATGAATCCAATATTATATGTTTTTTTTTTCATGCAGAACGCTGATAAAATCCGGTTCAAGAGCTTTCCACTTTATTTTAAAAACCGTAATGTGGTAGAATGACTTGTTAAACCTTCTTATTTTGCATGACTGAACTTGATGGGAGCTCTGCTTGAGTTAACACTTGATATAAAATGGCTTCAAGACAGGGTTGTGTAAATTCTGGCAGAGTTTCTTGTTTATTGTTTCAGTAGCTGCTGAACATAAATATATAAATTAATAAATAAAAATCACACTTCTTTCTTAACCCCTTAAATACCTTTATTGAATAAAATCACACTTTTGGAAACACTACTGATAATTATTATGGACAGAAAAGGGTAATTAATGTGACACCAGATTTAATTCTATTGCTGTCTGCCAGACTGGATATTAAAACATTCTCAATCCACACAGGAACCAAAAGAGATAAAGGCACTGCTCTGGAAGCACCTTGGATAGAGATCTGAATAGTTGAGGGACATTGTTTTACTAGAGAGATGTGCCTTGTTATTTCTACAAGACCCAACTAATATATAAAAATCGAATCCCTTTTTGGTTCTTATAATAAACTATGGAAATTATGGCTGTTTTTATAATCACTTACATGTGTTTTATATGGCTGAATTTACATAGTCATATCATTTCTTTCTATAGTGTTCATATTAATTATTAATACTGAAAATTCTAACTAAAATATCATGTTTAGTTTTGATGTTGTAACATTGCTTGCTTTAACAAGCATCTGTAGTTTATAAGGCGGAACAACCTTCCGTGCACAAATGGTAAACAAGCATATCAAAATGTTTAAAATCAGTTTTAACACAAAATACATTTGAATATGTATTAGACACAGATTGACAGGCAGAAATAGATAGATCAGGCTGTCAAGTTTTTGTAGTTGTAATTTTGTCAAGAAAAGCTCAGATTTCCCCCAACGCATAAACTAAAGCCTGTGCCATGACTAATTAAACATACAAAGGGCAGCCTACATCTTTCACATTTAGATTTTGTCAAAAGCCTGCTGGTTTTCAAATTACAGGGCACAACACGTTACAGTATCAAACATTTTAGCAACAATATTTTAGAAAAATCTGGCAATTCTGGGAAACTGTATACCAGGTTACAAGTTATTCAGGAGCACTAGCTGTTTGAATGATCAAAGCTACAGCCAGAGGGCTACAGAGTACCTCCTCAGGGAAATTTAAAGAACATGCAAGGAACAACAACCACCTATATATATATAGAATATCCACCCTTGGAACGTAGTTAGAAAGATTTTTTTTTTTTTTTATGCTTATTTTTTTTTTTTTCTTTGTATTTAAAAAAAGCACACATTAAAAGGATGGAGCATCATGGTAACTGTGTAGTGGCTTAAAACGTACAGCACTGCATTCATAGTGTTTCTATGGAAATGGTTCCTGGCAGTCATCCAAGAGACTAAGTATTTGCATTTAAATGAAAATATAAAAAAGGCCTAACCACCAGCATCCTGCAAGTGTTATTTCCAACTGAGAGAAGGGTCGTTCTTGGTGTAATTCACAGTACAAAAGGCTTGCTTTCTCAGAAAAAAAAAGACAAAAGACTGGCTTTACAAACATCATATTTAACTTCAATTTCTATAGCCATGTAGCATTTCACTTGTAAACAAGGAACACAATCAATACTATTCCATTTTTCTGCATTTTTAATGAACAGTATTTTAGCTTGTCACCATATTGTTACTGTAACTATTTCCATCTCTACTGTGACTTCTGCTGTCAGCAGGTGGAAATACAGAATATGAAGACCGCTTTTGAAAACCAACAAATCAACCCACAACAGTGACTTTCATAAGGCTCTGACTTTGAGAGACTGCAGCTAGTCCGCTGCATGATATACTGTACTGTGCATGCAGTATACATGATTGTTTAAAGAGAGTAATTAAAAACTAACCCTTGATTGGGAAAAGCAAAAAGGTTTTTTTTATCACAAATGGGTAACATTACCCAAGCCAATCAGAGCTTTGCATATCATGCTCAAAAGCACTTGAATCTCAGCTGTACAACAAAATGTATACATTTAAAAAAAAATGTCTAGAACAGTTGCATGAACATTAAACTTTATTTAATTCACTGAAACAGAAATTATGTTATTTTCTTAGCCAAACCCATCACAAAACTGATATTTATTTTATTCTTTGAATAGCAAAACACAATTACATATGTTCTTTTGTTAAGATAAGAGTACATTTGCAGTTAGCACAGTTGAACAGTTTTTTTTTTTATGGTAAGTGCAGGAAGCATTCATTTCCATAACTATGATTCATGTGAAACATGTAAGCATTCTAACCAGTTTTAATGGTTTTCATTGTGAAGCAACACAGTTCTTACTGAACATCAAATTGCGTAAACGCTACTTGAACAGAATAAAAAAAAAAGCAGAAGCAGCACCTCCAGCAGGGTCATTCTTACAAATGTGAAAATTACATCACTTACAGTTATTAGACGCCATGCTGGAACCCAGTCAAGCTACAAAAGTCTAAAAAAAAATGTATTAACCATTCACGTTTCCAACACTTACCTGGATAAGGGAACTTTCAGACCCCACCAGCGCAACCAACCCATTCACAGCCGCCAGACGTTGCATTGTGGGACATCCCTGAACCGGAAAAAACAGACATTGACCACAATTCTTGTTCATTCCTTTTGTTTTTCTATTTTGTAGAAATATTAAAAAGGGGTATTCACCAAGCCTTTAAAAAACACCTCATTAGCAAAATAACTTTCTTGCATTTTTTTTATTTTTGTTTTCCAAAGAAAATATGTAAAAGTTTTTTTTTTTTTGTTTTTTTTTTATGCTTTAAGGCTTGGGGTTGTATGCTGTATATATTTCTTGCCACAACTGAGCCAATGATACTACACTAGAACCTCAGTCTGAAATGTTTGGATTTAAAATGTGTGCTGTATTAATAATAATATGTCAACATTTTTAACCTGAGCAATAATATTAAGAAAACAAAGGTAGGACAGCTGTTTTTGACTAATAGAATTCCTAGCATCTGCTCTTTACGTCTTAGGTTTCAGGTTTCAAAGGGTGTATTTGGCTGACAGTAAGTATGTGTTTCTTAAATTTCTGGTTCCACTGTACTACTTTTGTTATACAGCATAGAGCCAGCTTCCCAACACAGTAAACATATATTGGAAGCATGAATTCATTACATTTTGATTTAAATACTGCCACAGACATACCTAAAAATGCTACTTACCTCAGTCAGTAAGATTTTTATCCAGGCAGGCAGAAGTCGAGCATAAAAGTCTTCAGCTTTACCATGCCCACAGGCTGATAACCCATGAACAGTTATACCTAAAGCCAATGCAAACCCTGGGGTCTAAAGAATGCAAAAAGCAAATATATTAGCTGTTTTTAAAGGTTTAATAAAAACAACATATTGTTTTAAAACACAAATACAGTATTAAAAACAAACATGTCAAAAAATTAATAAAATAAATGTAAACTGTGAGATGTGGATCATGCAGTTGATTGTAAAATCTCCAAGTGCTGCTGCCAACATGGCTTAAAAATGATATGTTTTACAGAAATAAAGTTGGATCAAGGCAATACAAGATTATAATTGTTCTTCTTTATGTTTGTATTACTGGTTGCGGCAATAGGAGTCTTTAAATCCTTTGTATTGAATGTTCAAGTGCCATACAACACAGTTTACTTGAACATTGAGGTCCTTGTATGGGACTTGAACAGTAAGCACATTACACACACCTGTTGACTTTGTTCTGTCATGGCTCTAAGCTTCTTCATAACTTCTTCTGCTTTGTTGGCCTCGATGATGCCAACACTGAAGGCAGACACACTGACACAAGTGACTGAATAGGCCAAAACCTGAAAGGAGGTCATTGAAGGCAAACAGAAGACAAACTTAAAAGACAAATTCATGACCATGCTGTTCAGCACAGCTGTGGACATTCCCTTTTGAATTCAAACACTTGAAACACTAGAATCATAATTTAACCTTGAAACCATAAACTATTGAAATAAAATAAAAAATACTGTTGTTATTAATTATATACAGTACTGTGCAAAAGTTTTAGGCAGGTGTGAAAAAATGCTGTGAAGTAAGAATGCTTTCAAAAATAGACATGTTAATAGATTATATTTATCAATTAACTAAATGCAAAGTGAGTGAACAGAAGAAAAATCTAAATCAAATCCATATTTGGTGTGACCACCCTTTGCCTTCAAAACAGCATCAAGCATCAATTCTTCTAGGTACACTTGCACACAGTTTTGAAGGAACTTCGGCAGGTAGGTTGGCCCAAACATCTTGGAGAACTAACCACAGTTCTTCTGTGGATTTAGGCAGCCTCAGTTGCTTCTCTCTCTTCATGTAATCCCAGACAGACTTCGATGATGTTGAGATCAGGGCTCTGTGGGGGCCATACCATCACTTCCAGGACTCCTTGTTCTTCTTTACGCTGAAGATAGTTCTTAATGACTTTCGCTGTATGTTTGGGGTCGTTGTCATGCTGCAGAATAAATTTGGGGCCAATCAGATGCCTTCCTGATGGTACTGCATGATGGATAAGTATCTGCCTGTACTTCTCAGCATTGAGGAGACCATTAATTCTGACCAAATCCCCAACTCCATTTGCAGAAATGCAGCCCCAAACTTGCAAGGAACCTCCAGCATGCTTCACTGTTGCCTGCAGACACTCATTCATGTACGCTCTCCAGCCCTTCGGCGAACAAACTGCCTTCTGCTACAGCCAAATATTTCAAATTTTGAGTCATCAGTCCAGAGCACCTGCTGCCATTTTTCTGCACCCCAGTTCCTGTGTTTTCGTGCATAGTTGAGTCGCTTGGCCTTGTTTCCACGTCGGAGGTATGGCTTTTTGGCCGCAAGTCTTCCATGAAGGTCACTTCTGACCAGACTTCTCCAGACAGTAGATGGGTGTACCAGGGTCCCACTGTTTTCTGCCAGTTCTGAGCTGATGGCACTGCTGGATATCTTCCGATTGCGAAAGGAAGTAAGCATGATGTGTCTTTCATCTGCTGCAGTAAGTTTCCTTGGCCGACCACTGCGTCTACGGTCCTCAACGTTGCCCGTTTCTTTGTGCTTCTTCAAAAGAGCTTGGACAGCACATCTGGAAACCCCTGTCTGCCTTGAAATTTCTGCCTGGGAGAGACCTTGCTGATGCAGTATAACTACCTTGTGTCTTGTTGCTGTGCTCAGTCTTGCCATGGTGTATGACTTTTGACAGTAAACTGTCTTCAGCAACCTCACCTTGTTAGCTGAGTTTGGCTGTTCCTCACCCAGTTTTATTCCTCCTACACAACTGTTTCTGTTTCAGTTAATGATTGTGTTTCAACCTACATATTGAATTGATGATCATTAGCACCTGTTTGGTATAATTGTTTAATCATACACCTGACTATATGCCTACAAAATCCCTGACTTTGTGCAAGTGTACCTAGAAGAATTGATGCTGTTTTGAAGGCAAAGGGTGGTCACACCAAATATGGATTTGATTTAGATTTTTCTTCTGTTCACTCAGTTTGCATTTAGTTAATTGATAAATATAATCTATTAACATGTCTATTTTTGAAAGCATTCTTACTTTACAGTATTTTTTCACACCTGCCTAAAACTTTTGCACAGTACTGTATATTAACAGTTGCTTTTATTTATTTCCTTAATAAATAAAGACATAGCTTATTTTCAAACAAATAGTTTGTCTCACCCACATACTGTACATGAAAGAAGCAATAATAATGTACAGTACACCCTCGCTATAACGAACTTGTTGGGGTCCAAACCTTTTATTCGTTATATCGAGGGGTTCATTATAGCGAAAGGACAATCAAAATGAATGATAAACTGTTGGAGTAAGTTAATGAGATGAGATTGTGACTAAAAGTAGAACTACATGTACGTGTTTGTCTCATGTGTGCACTATTCTGCCTTTGCTTTATCCTATTTGTTAAAGAATTAAAACGCAGTACATAAAGCAAAAATCCCGAATTGCAGCTGAACTTTTATTTAAAATCAACCTGACATGAATCATTTCAAAGCGCACCAAATCTTAATCTAACATGCAAGAATCCCAAACTGAACTTTTATTCCAAATCAACCCGACATGAAAAGTTCACCAGATCCTCAAGTTTTGTTGTTGTTTTTTCTTTAGTCAATTTTGCTTTGCTGCATGGTTGCTGAACAAGCCAAAAAACATTTTTGATAACCTATATTCACGACACAGATATGCCTGTGTTACTCCTTTTTTCAAACAATCAATATAGTTCCCAGCTTTGTTGCAACATAAAATGATTTTTTTTAGACAAAAGAGTTGATTTCACCGCGGAGGTGGCATCCCGTGCGTACAGACGGGGATGTTGACAGTGTGTTTTCATATTTTTTTTATTTGGGGCCCAGCGGTCAGGTTCGTTACAATGAAGGGTGTTATAGCGAGGGTGTGCTGTATATGCTGCCTTGCCTATTAAAATAATTCCACCAGACTCAATCTCTGTTACTTACTGTAGCTTTGCACTTGGACAATATCTAAAATGTTTAAGCTATTTTACTCCATATATAAGAGAGAGAAAAACTTAAATAAAAATAAAGCTACATCCCAATTTCAAAAGGGGCAGTTTTTGCTATTGAGTCACTTTGCTTTGTTGGCCTCGATGATGCTTTAGCTTTTCATACACCGTATGAAATGATTGTTTTCGGACACTTAAGTGGACTAAAGGTGGTGGCTCGACTCAGATTTACAGTATTTGAGAAAAAAAAATATCTGTAGACTTAATGGTGTTTGAATAAATTATACATTGTTTCTGTTAAGGTACAGTCGAGATGAAATAATAAATTTGTCATTTTCTCACCAATACAAACACTAACACAAGTTTTCAGAATTTTGGTCCACTATTAAAAATAGTAACTTCACCTGCAGAACAGTCCTGGTATAGACAACAGAAGAGTTTCATGTAATCCCTGTACATCAGTATACTGTACTTGCATCACAATTACATACTCTTGCATCTACCTGATTTTGATCTCTTGCTGGTACAGAAACCTCTCATTCCCTCATTGCTTTTATTGGTATTTTAATGATTTCCTGCCCCCATCATATATATCTTTATATATATATATTTTTTATTATATAGTGCCTTTCATAGTGGACCACCATCACAAAGCTCTTTACAGAAACCCGAGTAAGATATAGTAAGGTTAGGTTATAGTAATAAAATAACAACTTGGATCGCATTATTGAGGAGTTTGGTGATAAAACGAGTGATCAAGAGGTGATTTATCGGTATGTACTATTATTAAGAGGTATTTGAAAAATATAGCGAAAAAGGGGTGGGGTGGGGCTGGAGATGCAGTACCGAGTGTCCTGTTGATATGCACTGCCTTTTAAACCTGTTTTACTGTGAAAAAAATACTTTTAAAACAGCGTGTCAAAATAAACTCTTGCGTGTGAAAATAAATTGGACCTGACGCCTGGAGGCAGCTGAATAAATGGACCGCTAAGGGTTAAAAGAAACCAATACTACCACTAATTGTAATAATTTATTTTCATTTTCAACTCCGAGTTCCCTTTCCCTCATCTTATGATTTAGTTTGTGATACATTTAATAATTGTAAACAATAAATGGCTTGAGCCTTTATCTACTCACGGTTGCAGTCTCAGTTCTGTCCCAGGAGAACCCGAAAACGCTACAATACTAAGAGTACAACTATAATAGGCAATACTTATTCAGATATAAAAATAGCATCTGCCTGCTTTTTCCCCACTCTTTCTCTATAATCTGAATTCAACACCTGATGTACAGGTGTTTTAGTTTGTTGCATCACAGATACGTAATCATTGCCAACTATTACTGCTGCTTTGTGGAATTCTGATTTTTCTTGACGTTCTTTCAGTTTTGTAACTGCTGAACCCCAGATTTTTTAAGTTCTTGTGTATAGTCTGTCAAATTTCTCTGCATTTTTTTTTCAATGTTTTTCTACCAAAATGCATGCAATATTTACAGTAGGCTCCCTCAAATTCTGCAGACAACATTTTTTGTTTTGTTTATTTCTATTATATACTTATTTTTTACAACTATTTTTCTTCATTTATCTTGTCCCATGATGGCTAACTAGAACACGACTGCAGCGGGTTTCATACCCTGTGATGGTTTTTCTTTTTTTGGGAGGGCAACATTCTTTCCCCGCACTATACTCTCACTGAACAATAAATACATAAAATCAATTAATACATACACATTGCCAGGAGATTTACAGTCTGTATTTTATTTTAAAATAACAATAAAATATTGTACAGATAATCTCAAATGGCAAATGGCAAACTAGGTTAGCAACACTAAAATCGAAAGAAAAAAAAAAAAATCATTACATTTTTTGCCAGGGTAAGCAGTGTCACTTATTTGCTAATTTACAAAAAGCATTAATATCTTAAATATAAAAGACTAGTCTGTGCATTGCTGGAGGCTCTCTTGGCAGCCATTTCTGGGTTTCTTTGTAACCAACAGAATATCAGCTTTTATTTTATTTTTTTGTAAATGGGAAAGGGGTAAAGTCAACGTGAATTGAGGAACCATTTCCAGTGATTTTCTGGTGACTAATACACCAATTTAATTTTGTGTGAATCGGTGTGTGAATCATACCGGTTTGTACAGTATTATAATAAATGATTCCCAGAGGTTCCTTATTTGATCATTAGCTATTTGTTTGTTTTCAGGGAATTTGGGATTAAATATGCACTCTGAAGTTCAAAAATAGATAACCAGTTAACCAGCTTTTAATTGCCCTGAAAAGCAGGGTGGTTTTGATGAAGGCACTTAACAAAGCGTTTGTCTACTAGGCTTAGTTTTACCTTCCATTTTGATTGAGTGTTTTAAAGTTCTGAATGTCAGGAAGCACCCTGAGGTAATGTGCTCACCTCTTGCAGCATCCTGCCCTGGTTGCTGCTCTCATCCAGGCTGTCAAGTAGCTTGTCCAAGGTCACGGCTACATGCACACGGGACTCAGTCTGACTGCTGTGGCTCATCAAGGAAAGCACAAGACCAACTCCCAAGATGCATCCAGTGCTGGTAACAACAACAGACAATAATAGCTTTGTCAATACAAAACACGTCATCAAGGTGCAGCTTTTCAAACATTTCCACTGGAACACACTGGGATTAACTGGCTAATATTAAGACTAAATTACAAATTTGCGCTTTGTGACAGAACAGGTTGGACTGCGTCGCACCTCTTCAATGAAGACAAGTGGTGAAGCTGCTCATGCCAGCTAATTCATGTAGAAAGTAAAAGTATCATTATTATTATTATTTATTTATTAGCAGACATTATTTTTACATACAATTATATTATCTTTTACATACAATTACCCATTTATACAGTTGGGTTTTTACTGGAGCAATCTAGGTAAAGTACCTTGCTCAAGGGTACAGCAGCAGTGTCCCTCACCAGGAATTGAACCCACAACCCTCCGGTCAAGAGTCCAGAGCCATAACCACTACTCCACACTGCTGCCATTACTGTCATAGAAAAAGTATTACAGTGCAACATAGTATTAGAACTGATATACAACGCAGAGCAACATATTCACTGCTTAGTAAGTGGCTATATGTAGACAAGGACACTATTACACATTGGACAACAAACTTCAGTTCCTGCAGAGTTGGTGGCCATGATGATTCAATACATGTTAATTACATCCGGGCTATGTAAAGCTTGTTTTAGTTAGTGTAGTCTATTTTGTGCCTTCCATGTCCTGGCAACCTTCATGAACTGAAAGATGTGTTTTTACCGAGATATTCTACATCTCGCCAAGAAAGTTGCTGCTGACTCCTTGTACCTAATCACAGCATGCGTTGTAGTTTAAACTGACTCTAAAAGAACAAGCTGCAATCAGATCACCTTCACCTTCCATGAATACTGGGTTCATACAGTTTTTCTGATACTAATTTCAAGTACCTTTCAAGGACCTTCAAGGCCCATTTTGACAATTTTCAAAGACCTAATTTAAGGAATTTGACATAATTTTCAATGTTGATAACTAATAATCAACTGTACAAATAAAGCTTTTGCATTTACAGTTTATTTAACTGCATAATAATAAAAATCTAAATCAGTAAGTTTTGGTGTTTCATTCTAAAAGCACTACAACAATTCAGCAAGTCCAATAATTGTGTCTCAATCATACACCTAACTGTAGAAAAGTGTGTTGGGGGCAAACTGAAGGTCTAACTGCAGAGCCTAGAGAGAACAATTATTTCTAAAAAAAAAAAAAATTCCCAATTAAGAAGCTCTAAGAAACCAAGCAACCCTTGCAAACCGACAAAATTGGTCAAGAAAATGTTCAATAAGTACTTACTGAGCAACATAAATTACAAATGCATGCAAGTAGCACCAAATGGCACAACCAGTACCAATGGCATCTCTGCACAGTGCTACACCTAGAATTCCCACATGTAGCTTATTAAAGGAAAGTGTTAAACAAACAAAGAAAAGCAAGTACTGCTCTTTTGAAGGGAAGTATTCCCTAAGTAAGGCAGTTCACTTGCCATGTCAGAAGCACTGGTTTACTGTATAATATCTAAATTATAAAGCTGGTACATTTGTACCTCAGGAGAAACTGGAGAAACGGATAACGACATAGAACGTCTGTACAGCACTGAAACACTACGTTAAAAAAAAAAACGAACTGTACCTCGTCTTCTTTAATATTAGCATCACAAGGGTATCCATGTATTATAAAAAAAATAATAGATGGGCCTCTTCAGTGAGTTACAGGAAAACAATTCCATCTCAGGTTTCTGTGATAGTTTATAAATTACTTGACCTTCGGTCTCGTAATTTATGACGTCACAGAAACCCTAGATGGAATTATTTTTTGAAGCCCATCTATATATATATATACACACACTGTATATAACACACACACACAAGGTATTCCATTGGTTTGTATACAATGTCTGTGCCAATATCTTTTGAAAACAAGCCGCGACAGCCCCATATAGCATTGTACTTTTTAACTATTAGACAAAATATTTACAGAATACTTAAAAACTGCTGCCATGATTCATTTATTGCTAATAGTGTTTTAATTAAATTATACCAAATCACGTTTTTATTTACAACGAAGGGAACATATACTGTGTCGCCCAAATTCATTGTAAATAAAAAAAAAAACATGATTTGGTATAATTTAATTAAAACGCTATTAACAACACATTTAAAATTACATATTAATAACAACAACAACAACAACAACAACAGGTAGTTTTTAAAATAGAACCATACTTGTACTCCAAACTGGTGTCAAAACAGCAACCCTCCAGTGCATCCAGTGACTTCATCAGGAGCAAATTCATTTTCTGATCAGAGACATCACTGCAAGAAAAAGAAAGGCCAGTATTCCCAAAGGTGGTCTACACAAGGTAGGCTTTCCAACAAATAATTGTTTCAGCTGAGCACACGTGAATGAAAAATTCAGTTTGCCTTTTTTTTATTGTTTTTGTTTTAACTACTGAGATATAACGAATAGCTGTAAACTATGGTTGCCAAAAGATACTCAGCATAACGACCTGTATTTACGTCAAGTGCGCAACAAAACTGATGACAATTTCCATCTAAGTTTGCATACTATTTATTTGTTTATGATCCTGTTTTATGTTTAATTAAATCATTATTTATTACTGTTCCTGCAGTAATGTGGCATGTTTAATAAAGTCAACAACATATATTATCTTTGCTAGTCAGAGCAAGGCGGAATTTTAATAACTCTGTAAACGCTTTGATACACCAAGGACAGTGCTCTTTATTTCACTTTGGTATTTCCAGAGCCAATGCAACATTCAACAGGGATGGTTTCTCTTTACCAAACACCTGATCCTACTGGCCACTCTTGGTAAAAAAGTTAATAACTGAAAATTACCGTCTTGACATGATTTCAGTAACTGGTAGAGGTCACTTCTGCAGTATAATCTTACAGAGACATGAAAGTGAGAAACAGTGACAGTTCAGTAAAAGACTGTTATCTTGCATTAGTTGGTGAAGGAGGAGATCAATGTTGACATTGGCTGACCAAAATTAAACTTAAATTGCACTGCATTCTGGGAACTTAAATACAGCACCGGATTTTATATTACACAAGACAATGAAATAATTATTTGAATCCTTGCAGACCTGGTTAAACTAGAGCCATGCCGTGTTATTTTAGAAATTACAGGTGCATTATCATTATCAAATGGAATGTACATATGGTGTTTTGTGGTTTCTGTGGTAAGAAAAGAGACAGAAATTTCAAGAAGGGTGACGGCAAGAGATTTTTTGAGGTGTGTAATTCATGTGCCTGAGTTTTTTTTTTTTCTAGGCAGCAGTCAAACTATTCCTACCAGTTTACAGAGCAAAGACTGTATAACAGTCTCAATGGCTCATTGAGGTGAAGGCTGGACAACCAATACTTTTTTACAAAAGGTGGTTAAAATACAAAAACTAATTAAATAATTTAGGTTTAGTTTCTTTTTTTTTTTGTCTCTAAAAACTGGATCTTTCGGCCAAAATGATTGGACAGCTTATTGAATCTAGCAGGGGCCAGAGACAACAGTGTTACAGTACAGCCAGCATCATCAGGAACTCTGGTTCTCAAAGTGCCTTTTGTCTCTGATCAACTTTCCAGCATTTCAGGTTTGCATTCGGTTTTGTTGGTTAAATCCATTTGCCGCATATTTAATGTATGTATCTGGTTTATGGAATTTGTTTGCTTGTCTCAACTTGGCCCTTAGAGGCCAATACCAGCATACAATTTATCACAATTAGAACTGGGCACCTGTAAGCTTTGTCAATAGAGATGACAAGGATTTTATGGGTCTGGAAGCCGCTCGTTACTTGACAAATGCTCAAAAGGTATGTTGGGAAGATTATTTAAATTTCACACAAATCATTACCTGACACGCTCCTCGTATAAACAGGAGAGAAACATTCCCAAAGCGAGGCCTGTGTGGAACTGCACAGCCTGGGATTCATCTGCATGTGGTTTCCCCGGCAACCCTGCCGTGAGTGTGTTTAGGATCTCCTCGATGCTCTCCTTGTGGGATGTGATCAACAGTGGCACCATCAGGGACAAAGCCAGCGCAGCACAGGAGCGAGCAATGGCACTGGCTGTGTTCTCTCCAGAGTACGATTTCTACAAAAGAAATACAAAATAAGAAGAAGAAAGTCCTGAGTGCCATGATTGTGTTTATGTTCTTTGTAATCTTATATAAATGCCTGCAATATTATATCATGTAAATACCAGTATATGTTATAACCCTGGCATTTTTTATTACATTGAAAAAATAATATAACAAGGTATGTTACAGTTTTGTTAAGAATTATTGGAAAACAGCTTGGTTGCCAGGATTGCAGTAACTACTGACGTTTCATGAAGAAATGTAAATAGATGTTGGCCATTAACTAATGATTGAAGAACAATCATATCCCTCAAGAATAATCAGTTACTACTTTGAGACGAGGCACTTAATCAGTGAAATTGGTATGGCCTGTTCTAACAAATATTTGTGGTTTGTCTTCTGCAAAACTAGCTTGCAGATTAAATAAATTGTATTACGCAGATTCAGTAGACTTTTTTAGGATTCTGTCAAAATATTTCACAACCAAATTTGATAAACTGTATTAATAAATGTTAAACTTTTGGTTTTGTATTGTTTTTGGCTGAGAGAAAGTAAGCAAACTGATGTCTGCATTGCTTTTGTCAATGGCACTCAACTGATATCAACTATAAATAGCAAAACTAAAAGTGAGATTAGATGGAATTTGCCAATATTTATTTAAGTACTGTGTATGATTTTACAACCCATATTTAAATTTTAGCTTCTCTCTCAGGCAGGTTAAAGACAACTCAAGCACCTGCATTGACTTTATGTTTTGTTTTGTGTACAAGTTCTTGGTCTGTAGCCATTATAAGCAAAACGGATACCTGGTCAGAATCAATTACTTGTTTCTACTATTTTTGTCTAGTGTGAATTATACTTTACTCTTTGAATACAGTACTTACGTGTTGGAACCAGGGGAAAACACGGCCCTTGGGATGATAGCAACTGTCCACAATACTCAGCAGTGTGTCTAGAACCATGACAAGCCAGTGCTTAGTTGCCAACACTTCAGCACCAATCTAAAAACAAAATGCAAGCGTTTCATATCTCTTTCTGGTTTTGCATACACACATAGAGCTATAAAAGAGGCCAATTATCTCAAATGACTTATTCTCAAGCATAAAATAAACCTTTCAAATGCTTTTCTTTTTTTGCTTACATCGATTTGCAAAGAGTTGCCCCCAGCTAGCCTCCTCCAATATATTCCTTTGTGTTTTTGAACAGTGCTGTTAAAATAACTATATTACCATATGGCTCCAACACCACAGACTGGTTGACATGAAATGCTGAGATTGTCTTCAACAAAAAGGCAGGATTGGTATGAAGCGTAACCTATGTCCTGGCATCTGTAAAAATTAAGCAGGCTTTTGCATTAAGCAATAAATATTTCAGCTCAGCTGACTGTATGGGCTCAAATGGAGGCTTCACGTTTAGCCTCCAGCGAGAAACAATATCCTTCCTAGGCGGCCGAAGCTGCCAGGCCCCTTTCAAAAATTGCAACACCAGGAAGTGAGCTCCTGGGGAGATGAGTCAATTTTGACATGGCAAGCCGAAATGGCTGCCAGAAAGAACTTTATCGTGGAGGGGGATTTCCCCTAGTCAAAAAGGTCCTGCAAGAATTGCAGTATAACTGCCATGGGACAGGCCGTGGGGTTGAACCCACGAAGCAGGCACCACGTCTGAAAAGCACCTCACCTGTACCAGTACTGGGGGCACGTGGATGCTGCTCTGGCATTTTGTAGGGTGTCAATAACCCTTTTAAACAGCCCACCGGCTCAAAACAGCTGTTCAGGGGCCAGATCCAGAGCAGCATGTTCAATGGGTTGGGATGCCATAAGGTTCCCCGTGCCTGATGCCTTTGCGTCTCAATGGAGCCAGGATAGGCTTCCATGCACTTCAAGGCGGCACGGGGAGCTAGGGAGAGGCCAAATGGCAAGACACGGAACTCGTACGCTGTTCCCTGAAAAGCGAACCGCAGGTACTTCCTGTGCACTGGTTTTATGGGAATTTGGAAATAGGCATCTTCGAGGTCGCCTGGTCGGATTGACTGCAACAGCTGTTGCATCTTCAACATTTTGGTCGAGGATCGGTCTGAGGCCACCATCCTGTTTGGGCACTAGGAAGTACCTGGAGTAGAACCCTTCCTCTAACTGAAGGGGATCTAACATGCGAATAGCCCATTTTTGCAGGAGAGCTGCTACCTCAAGTAGCCGGTCTGAACGGTAGAAAGCACCCAGATGTCCGTGGTGTACTGACGCCAATACTCCAGATGGCTCCCTTAAAAGGGGCCACGGGCTTGTGGCAGCAAAACTCCTAGGGCTGCTGCTTGCCCTGTAGCTTGGCCTGAGGCTTCTGTCTCTGTGCCGGGAGGCAGAATGACAGAACCCCAAAAGGCTCCGTTGAAAAGCTAGCAGCGAGATTTTTCTTAAAACCGTTCCTGAAACCTGTGTAGACCCTTGAACTGTGATTAAAACCGCCTTGTTTCATCTGGGTTCCCTTTATGAAAAAAAAGTCTGTCAAGCCCTAAATGGGATTTTTTTTTAATGTTTTCGCTGAGACTATGTGGAGATCCAATGCTTTGGTGGTCAGTCCCGATTTGAAAAATGTAATGTATTATATGCACATATGTGAACTCCCAACCGGACTGCAACATCAGTTTCTAGTAGGATTCTGGGAAGGAGAAGCACAGAGCTCTTGCACATGGCAGTGAGCAGGACTCTTTAGGAGCAGTACATGCATTGACACAAACTGAAAATGCCAGCGCATTCAGGACAGAAAACAAAGAACGCAGTTAATCAAGTGAGCAGAATCCAGGTAAGATAAAAACAAATCTGAATAAGACTTCCCTTTCTGTTACAATTCCCAGGGTCCGATTTTCACTTCTTTTACAGTAGACAGAAGCCCTGTTTACAGTTGTTTACTGGTGATTTTGCTCAATCAGTGTGTAAGTGTGGGGTTTGTAATAGATCTCACCACTAACCTCTTGTGTGCTCTCAACGTCTGATGGAAGGCTGTTCTCATACTTGGCTACGGCAACAGCAAGCCCAGTAAGAGCTAATATTGAGTTCCCTTGCATAACTGGGCTGTCCCTGTGGGATCACAGAAAATAAAACTGCATTGAAGTTGTCTAATGTCACAAAATACTAGATTTCAATACAACACCCTATTTATTTATTTATTTACTGATCTAACAGAAGTTATTTGTAGTGGTTGGTGTGGAGAATTTCTACTGAATGTATTGTACTAGTCACTTTGCAACAGTTTATAAGAACAATGCTAGTTATTTATTTTGGGGCTATATAAAAGTTGCAGGTTTTCTTTTTTTCTTTCTTTGTAACTAGGGAAACAAATATGTTATGCTTCTAAAAAAGAACATTATACAACAACTTACAAATGTACAATAATATTGACAAATGTATTGGAAATATTTGATTGCTCTTGAGCTTTTGCATCCATTTATGTATAAATCAAAACAGCAGACCAATAAACTAATCAATATGTACAATATATGGCTAAAATGCTATTCTTGGGTAGTCTTGCTGTAAATTTAGGACAAGTAACAGTGGGAGCTCTAAATACAGCTGCCCATAAACTCATAAACCTGTTACACGCTGACTCTTTTCACTGCATTGTTCCTGTAGATGTTATTAAGGTGGTCAATAAATCACCCTTTTTGCAGCAGGAATATGATAGGACGCTACTAGTTATATCAGTCTGTATTCAGATTATTAAAACCCTGAATAGTTTTCTTCATGTCTTATCTATTTCCTGGGAAACTGCTCTGATGCCAAAACCCTTGTCAAATCAAACTAGGAAACAATGAGTGTCAGGAACCGGTGGGCTCTAAAATGCAAAAGACTAATTATTCCACAATAAAGTGGAAATGACTAATTTGCTTTAAAAGGGGCTTACTTAGCTGCTGATTTGACTGCATCGGTGAGTTGGTCTCTGACCCTGTATGGAAGACAAAAAGCAGAGATTAGATCGTTTACAGAGCACTGCAGACTTGACCTTGTGTTTTATCTTTATGCACACTATGATTAACACTCCATGGTCAAGACCCCAAGCAGAGTCCTTTCATCTCGACAAACTGCTACCTTATCACGTACTAGGAAGGTAGGCTAGTGCCGGGATCTCCCTTTGAAACTGTCCTATGTTTCTTACATCTCAGACCATATAAAAGGTGTGGGACAACATATTTGAAATACCTGCAATAACACTGGTAGTAGGGACTAAGGCCATCAGCGAGTGTACAATTTATTTATTTTTTTAATTTTTTTGCATTGTTCAAGGAGGGACATATGATCATTTTTCAATTTTTACAGCCTCAAGAAAACTGGGTTTCAGAACAACCCTTAATAAAGTGTATTATTTAAATTAGTAAGACCAGTAAGACCCCTGTTAAATAAATGATTTGTCTCCTATAGCTGCATGAAAGTATAATACAGTAGAGATCAACAATATGCCATTTTGACTATTTAAATTAAACGTTTATTATACTGGACAAAATTCAGCGGAGACAGAGGTTCAAATATACCTAGGCATCTCTCCTTGCTTAACTAAGCCCCTTTCACATTGGCACTCCTACCCGGGTCCCGACTGTGTTCTGGCTACCCGGGTCACATTCCTGCGTAGCGTGAAAACATGTACCTGTGTCGGCATTCCCTAAATACATGTAACACAGATAGGACTCTCCAGCATTTGCCGTCAGGGGATAATAACGTATTGATCATCAGTGGATCCTCCCTTGGGGCTGATCCCTGGATGCCACTGTCTTGACATAGGTGCAATATAGATTTTCCCAAGCAATGCATTAGGAAACATTTAACAAGTTGTCACTGGTAAAAGATGGAATGTAGTTCTCAGGACAGACTGTAGAGGGAGCGCTCAGTCACTCTTCCAACAAGAATCAAAGTAATTAAAAAAAAAAAAAAAAAAAACACTAATCTAAATATTGGTCATGTAGTTATAACATTGGTGTATATTTACAGGCAACAGCACATGTATGGCAGACTTTTAATGAGGGATGGTAGCAGGGGCTTCACAAGGAGTAGTTTCAAAAGTGATGACTCTATGGGCCGTTTGGGAGAACAATTTTTTCCAGCTTCCCTGAAGGAATTATTTGTAGCATCCCTTTTACTAGTCTTGCACTTATTTATCAAGAGCCTTGGAGAAGGTCCTGGGTTGGCCAATCAGCATTAGCTACAGCATTTAGCTACAGCTACGGGATATGATCGAGCATCAGATAAATAACCCAAATGTATCAGCTAAATGAAGAATAATGACTAAGATTAAATGTATTTTAATGAGGAGGTTCCAAGAATTATCGAAGTGTAAATGTTTCTGATCCCAGATTGAGTAGATTGCCTTAGAGTGATGTTATTTTTAGGGATGTGAAATTACTGCTGTCTGTTTCTGGTCATCTTGCCCAGACACTCTTGTAATAGAGGACTCAGTCTCAATAGGTTTTTTTTCCTGGTTAAAGAATGAATGAATGAATGAATGAATAAATAAATAAATAAATAAATAAATAAATAAATAAATAAAATACTACAGTATTATTTTTGCAGTTTACCATGCTTACACTATGCGTTTACTGTGGCTTATCATTTAATACTTACTCAGCTGTTTATGCTTACCCCTACCTCCCTTTATGGCTGCCCATGGTGGCCAAGTAATTTTTTTTGTCTCCAATCTATTTGTATAATTTGAAACATCTCCTAAAATAGAACTATACAGCTGTAAGTTTAGTTCTCCAGTGTATCCCATCACAAAGATATACAGAAATCCTTTCCCAAGTGCTAAGGGAAAAAGACTACTTTCCTACCAGAGCCAAGCTGTAAACTGTTTGTACTGGATGTCCTCAGGACTTTCTTTGCCATGTCTTTGCTGCATCTCGAGCTCTGCTTGTCTACCCTACAGGCACAATGTAAAACAAAGTAAGTCAGTAATATACACACTCCATGCCAAGAATACAAATGCCAGTTATCAGTACCATGAAAAAAAGCAGATCACCATGACCTACTAACAAAACATGTGGAACAGCATCTCATAACAAGTGCCAATGCATACAGCTATGGCCAAAAGTTTTGCAACACCCTAGAATGATCTAATTTTGCTTAACATGGTCGAATGAAACCTGATGAAAAATGTTAAGTTTTTAACATATTAAAATACATACCGCTTTGTAGTTTTCCATATACCTAACGAAAAACTGACAAAAAATTTAAAATGTGACATTTTAAAATCTAACATGAAAACACACGTTTTCCAAAAATATGTCACAAATCTTGACACGCGTTACTCAATTAGAAGTAATCAAAAGGTGACAATTAGATTTAAGCTACTATATATAAAGCATGATTTGTACATAGATTTTGTAACTCCAGAGCAAGCCATGGGGAAGATCCATACCTCCTCAGAAACACATTCAGCCATCATTGCACTTCAGAACAAGGTTTTAGTAGTCATCAGATAGCCAACAGAGGTTATGCTAGACAAAGACAGTATTGAGGATCATCCAGAAATATATAAAGACTGGAAGCTGTAAAGTTGTCCCCAGGTCTGGACGCCCAAAAGTCTGCACTGCTTGCCAGGATCGCCACCTATGTCGTTCAAGTTTGAGAGATAGGACAGACAGTAGTCCACTTACTGTGGCAATGGAAAGAAGCTGGAGTGTCTGCGCGCACCGTGAGAAGGCATTTCTTGGAGAATGGTTTGGTGTCAGGGAGGTCTGCTAAAAAGCCCCTTCTGAGCAAGCAAAAACATCAGAGATTGCCTGAACTTTTGTCGCACATACAAAGATTGGACCAAAGATGACTTGGACAAAGCAATTTTCTCTGACGAGTCCCCCTTCAGCTGTTTTGGAAACCGAGGTGGATTCAGAGTTCAAAGACGCAAAGGAGAAAGATACAAGCCAGAGTGTACCATCCCAACTACAAAAGCATCCGGAAACTGTCCATATCTGGGGATGCTTTTCTGCCAAAGTCCATGCCTGAGAGGATTAAGGAAGTCTTAAAACACAATGGAATGCACTGCAAATACCAAGTACTACTATTATGGCTTCCGGTAGACTTTTGCAATATAATTTTGCAGTTTCTTTAATAACTTGAAATTAAATAAAATATCAAAATTATGCTCATATAAAAAATATTTTAAAATTATGTCTCAATCCTAAAATTCTAGGGTGATGCAAAACTTTTCGGCCAAAGGTGTAGTTTCATCAAAAATCAGTCAAGTGGTTACTAAGATACAACTGTCAATATCTTATCAGACATCAGTGGTATAAAAAAGGAACTTTCATGGACATATTCTGTTTGGATGATGTTTGTTTCCATGTCCAGATATATTAGCCTCAGGAGTTTGTAGATAAATGGACATGCTTTTTGTGTTTTTATTAAAAATACTGTATGAAGAAACTGTTCACAGTTTTATTATAGTTTATATTTTATTACCAGACGAAAGTACTCCTGAAGGTAGTATTAAAACTGGACGTACTGAGAGGGACAAATTCAATGCTAATAATACAATGCTAACCATAAAATGCTCATTTATTGCAGAGACATAATGAGAGATTTAGCGGGTTACACAGCTTTCCCCTGGTTCCTTATTCAAATGGCTTTGTTCTTTATGGAAATAAGACATTTAATTTCCAATTACCCATGCAATCTGTTGAAAAATTACACTCCCTTTCATAATACATTATAATTTAATATTATATTGCTTCAGTTGCAGAACCCAACAGTGTACAACCATGTCACTATGCTGATTGCACTTGACTTCATGCTGGGAAAAAAAGGATTCAGTGTGGTTGAGAGTTTAGTGTTAATGAAAGGTGCGAGACATACAGCACGGGCAAATGCGCAGCACCACTCATCTATGCAAGCTTCACTTAACAAGCTGAAACAATACACTACCTCTGCTGTTCAGTTCAGAGGACTGCCAACTGTTTCAAATGATGCAAATTATTGGGGTGTCACTTTTGCAATGTGGCATTATGACCACTCAACACAATTAAACCACATTTAAAATATGAATAGTAAATTTAAGATGTTAAATAATATTTTTTAAAAGAAGACAAAAAGAAGAAAAGGTCAATACTGCATGAAAGCACTTAAAGAAACGTAAAGTATGGACATCATGGTCTGTATCTGTTCCTGCTCTTAGACAGTAAGACAACATTTAGGTATCCATATATAAATCACACAATACACACACCTCAAGTACCTGGCACCACACTGGACCCTACATGATACTTCTGATTTGCTGAAACTTGGTATTTTGGATACTTCCCCAGTGTTTACTGGACACAGTAGTAAGGTAGAAGTAGGTTGTCACAGAAAGTATGAGACCTATTTATTAGGGTTTTTAAATCATGATAAATGAATGGAAGATAACATAAACAGTTAAATAGAGTAGATATATGTTGGTTATTAGATATGCTTGTAATCCATAGTAGATTTGTTATAAATGAAACCAGATTAAAGTCTGCAAATGAACATTTTAATTGGGGTAATCCAGTCCTAACAGAAATAATCAATTACTCCATAATTTAGAGTATATAATTCAAAACCTTCAGGTCATGCCCAATTTAAAACTAAACCTACTGTGTCAGTTAGGCTCCCAAGATTGAGGCAGTTCACACTTCAAATAACCTACAGTAAATAAAAATGCATCTAACACCGGATCATCTGTTGCTTGAATAACAAGTGCAGTTACTCTTGATTACCAAATATGAAATTAAATAAAAATAATATATATGCTAGAAATGGGAATTTATGAACAAAAACAAAGCAGGGGATATAATGTACTGTATGGCCAGTATCTTAAAGTCTGTGTTCTGTATCATGCATATGGTCAGAGGTTAATACAATGTGACAGTGAAGCGAGAGAGGGTAATGAAACTTGAGAAGATCAAATACAGTTTACACAGTATGGCAGCCAAATTAAGTCAGAGGTCAAAGTGCAATGTGTTGTTAATATGTTTCAGGCATCTCAAGTGATTTACATGATATTAGCAGTTGAAATATCTGCAGTGGATTGGCAAGTATATATAAGATCTTCACAGGCCTAATGATTAAGGTAATGTCAGTCAATGTTTTCCAAGATTCATATAGTATTCCTAACAAACTAATGCTTTTTGTTCCTAGGCTAATATTGGGTGCAGGGGTAATGGCAGTGTGCTCATTTGTCTCTTACCTGTAACAGAGCATGGTATGCCCTGCCCATGAACCCACGCCAACCCTGTGGCAATAGGATTGAGCGGTGCCATTCGGATGGTTGGATGTTCACCTGGAGAAATGATCACACAAGGGGTTGTAATGAGTTACTGTACTGTTCGGCATATAATGTGTGCCCTTTTACAAATGCTAAAAGCATTGCGGCACGCCATACACTAAATGCACGTTATATACAAGGCGTGCAATATAATTGAATGACGTTTACATGTGTCTCAAAAGTCACAACCTGCAGTTTATGCTTAATTGCTACATTGGTAATATTGTAAATGTAACCGGGTGACTAAGTGGGGTGGTTTTATATCGACCAAATGCAGGACTATCCCTTTAAGGCACTGAATCAGAAGGTGTTCGTCAGAGTGCGAAATCTCTGGATGGATAGAGGAGCCATGCTACAAACCGCCAGTGGTGCTGATTTACTGGAACCCTGAAAATGCTAAATAGCGGGTGTGTATACGTTCACATAATCTAAAAATGACTCGGTTATTGTTAGGTAAGGAAAATACTGTGTTTTTTTTTATATATACATATTAAACATGTATATTGTACTGTTGCAAAGATATTATGTAGCATATGTGGAGGCGGCAGGCTCCTGGTGATAATGTGTGTCAGTTCCTTATAGAAGCCGCCACCACCCTCTTTCTCTGTATAAGATTATTCACCCATCGTTATACAGATTTCTATCTTCTATATTCCCTTGTGACCTTTTCCCTTGTATACCTCTCCCCAAAACTTCTTTCCTTCATTTTCAACTTCATTTTGGTGAATAAACCAAGACCCTGAAAAAGAACCCCCGTGTGAGTGATGTTTATAAAAGTACCTACATTGAGCCCATATTTTCTATAAGAAGAAGAAGCAGCAAACCTAGTAGGGGGGGGGGGGTTCACATATATATTAACCCAGTTTAAAATTTGATTGATCCTACTAAGTATTATTCTTTGCTATACCACTCTGCTTTTAGCATATCACATGAGCGCATTTTAAAAGGGGTGTGCATTATTCCAAGTATATGCATTATAAAGGGATGTGCATTATACAATTGATGCATGTTGTACAAGGGATGTTAAATGAAACTGCTCAATCATATGCACAATGAACTGGGTGAGTGCAATAAAGGGCTTTCGAGTACTATGGAAAGCAAGACTTATCAACAACTTAATATATGTGATGTCGTGATTGGTATTATCACTTTTTAAATGTAGTAAATGCTGCTTTTCAGTACAGTCGGATAAGCTATGCTGGTTCACATACAAATGTTTTTTTAGGTGATATTTTTTTTAATAGGATCGACTGAATACTTGTCAGTTTAGCCTCAGAAAATAAAAAAAATGAAAAAAACCCATAGGATATGGAAAAAACATTCTGTTGATATAGAGGTGTTGTCATAACTTTTCAGGTGGATTTTTTGTATTAAAATCCTAATTGACAAATACTACCAGATGCAATAACTCCACTGCTCAAAACAATCACATCTGGAGGATTGAGAAACTGCTTTGAAAAATGTTGTGTTCATCGACACAGCAGTTATTTAAGCTCCCATCATTCCCAGGTTTGTTTATGTAAGCCTTGTTGCTGTGGAGAAGAATTAGGGAAATGTATCCAGATTTCTCCTGTTATAAGGGATATCCTTAATGAACACCTCCTTATCTCCTGAGAAAGCTGAATGTGTTCGCTTGCATGACTCACAAACAGCATCTTTTTAATTTATTATGAGTCTATTCTTCCAAAGGTGTCGAGGGGTTTGGGGGTCATGAACACCAGCATGAGATCATGTCCTAGGGTTTCCTGAATGGTCTGCGCACAAGGACAAAGTCAGATTTTTGTGAGCAACTGTCCCCGATTTCCTGGACCTGTCCCAAAACGAAGAGGCTCTGTCCTTGTCGCAGGCAGCCCATTTCACCGGGTCGTTGTTTTCACAGGGATTTTGGAGAATCAGCAGGGACTCCTATTCTTCTCCTTAACATGCAAGGTTAGGACACAATCTGCCTTTCATCAACAGCATGCTCTTGTACCATCTAGAACTTCCCAGACTGGGGAGTAGACATTACGCTCCAGCGTGATCATTTGAGTGGAAAGAAAATGCCATCTCTTATGCAATGTAGAAACTAGTTTTATCACAGAGGTTGTGTTCAATGGTTCAAAACTTGCAAAATGGCAGCTTTCTGTATTGATTTTATAGGTAAAAAACATAAATTTAGAAAGTCTTAAAATAACATGTACTTGCTCTAATTACTTAAATTGTGAAGTCTAATGGTCCATAACATTAACATGACCTGGATGTCACTATCAACAGCACTATGCCCTTCCACACGTGATGGGAATGTGTGATTGAAGCCAAATCTTTAAAAAATACAGTAGAACACCTCCTAAGAGAACAGTTCGCCTAAGAGAACACCCTTGTGGTGAAAATGATTTTTCCCATTGTAAATGTTTCACTTGTAAGAACACCTTTTTAGTACCGCTAGCGATTCGTTCACAATTGATACAGAACTGTTTTGTAACCGGATAACTCATCATCAATAAACTTAAATTCAAACAGTTTATTCAATCTTTTCAAATGTGACTTTTTCATTGCGACAGTGTCTTGAGGCACACTGATTGGTTTATTTCAATCTTTCCAGAAGCGCCGTCATATCATTGCCTCGTTTTGTTTTCTGATTTCCACGAGTGCACCTCTACACAATGGCATGTAAACAAACAGCGAAACCCGCCACTGTTTCTCTTGCTTCAAAAAGTTGGAAATTGTTCGAGCTCTTGAAAAAAACCTGAAATCAGACACAAGTCGCCAAGCAATTTGGTGTTTTCCATTCTGGTGAGTTGCTTCACCATTCTGTTAAATCATTTTGTGCATGTCTTGAGTATTGCTCCTGTATAGCTATTCATAATTAATCTAGAGCTGCTGTTGCATTTTTAATGTGTGTAGGGGTGCTGTGTTTACTTAGTTTGACAGTTTATTAACATTAGTTTGTCTTAGTTTATTATTACAGTTTATTAACAGACATGTGCCTATTGCTTTTCTCTTTTTTATTCTATTCATTTCTTATGTTGATGCACATGCGTCATGACAAGTAATACATATGTATTTATTGATTGATTGATTGATTGATAGATATTTGTCTGGTGGTCAACTTAAAGAATAAAGAATACTTTGCTTGCTTCCCTTCCCTTTGCTTGCTTGTTCTCTTAACCGGAGACTACTGTACTGCTAAATCTGGGCTTTATTTTAATGATCTAAACAGCATTGGACCTAATTACTGCCATTTGTATCACTGTATAAACCCCTCTTTTCATTTATTTTTCCTTATTAATATCACTTAATACAATGAAAAAGTGGCAAGAGTTTTGTGATGTACTGTAACAATGATATAATCTGCATTTAGATCTGTTTAGATCACTATAATGCCTTGTAGATCGCAGGTTCGAATCCAGCCGACCGTGACCAGGAGTTCCTAGGGGGTGGCGCACAATTGGCTGAGCGCTGCCCGGGTAGGGAGGGCTTAGGTCGGCAGGGGAATCCACGGCTCACTGCGCATCAGCGACCCCTCTGGCCGATACGGCGCCTGTGGTTCTGCAGTGGAGCTGCCAGATCTGTGTTGTCCTCCAGCACTATAGCTCTGGTGGCATTGCTGTGGATCTGCAGTGCGAAAAATGACGGCTTGGCAGGAGCACGTTTCGGAGAACGCGTGTTCCAGCCGCCGTTTCCCAAGTCGGCAGGGGGGTTGCGAGCGGTGAGCCGAGGATACAGATAATAATTGGGCATGCTAAATTGGGGAGAAAACCGGGGTAAAAAAATTGGCGACGACTAAATTATATTAAAAAATAAAAATAAAAAAAATAAAAAAAGTATAGGTTCTATTAAATTTGTCGCATCGCTGCAGTTTGCATCGTGTCTGGTGTGTAGCAGCCTTTACCCTAAAAACTATGCTAGTCCTGATGCTAAAAACAGCAACAATAACATAATGGAATTTACTTAAACAAGTAAAATTCTTCAATTACCAGCCTGCTTTTCTCTCTTCTGTATTATGGACATATCCAAGTCTAAAGGCTAAATTTGCTCAATTGCAAAGTTTGTCCACCATTTTTCCAAGGAAATTCAAAACTGTGCATTCAGGATCTTATTAGGTAGAAGCTCTCTAGGAACACAAGCTTTTTGTTCCAAAGAGCAAACTTAGAAAGGTATTTGGAAAAGTAACTTAGGAAGCTTTTTTGTAAATTATATTAAAAAAAAAATACCTCATGAATAAGAGCTGTCAGCATCTGCTGATAGCTGCGTCCCCTGCTGACAAGAAATCGATTGATGGGCCTTCCATCCCTGTCAGTCTGAATGGGAAGATCATAGCAGAGCAACAATCCAGCTAAAAGACAAGGTTGGAGACATGATAATAACAATGTAATAATAATAACAATAACAACAAGATACATTATTTTGTTTCTTTAGAACACACAAGCAAGTAAGAAAGAAGAAAACCTGCCACCTCACCTGCAAGTCCAGGTTTCAGTCCTGGCTGCCTGTTCTTTTCATAAGTTTTTAGCATGAACCCTGGAATCCCTGCTACAGCCTTCCCCTGGCCAGTGCGCAAGGCTCCCCCTTTGAGAGCCGAGTGGTACACTCCGCGAGGCATTGCAACCATCTCCTGCTTCACGAGAGATGCCAAAAAGTCCTGAAGTGCTGAAAAAGAGCAAGAGAAAGTAGTCAAAAAATCTAAAACAATATCTCATAGAACAGCTACTAAAAACACTACTTGACAATTAAACAAAGTCGTAGAAAGCAAGCATGTCATTAAAATACGGTACATACCCCTGCCACAGCTGTAAATATTAAAGTAGAGCTGTCGGTAATATTAAAAAGATGAACTACATACACCATGCACTCGTACAAAATGTGAAAATGAAAGTGTGAAAGATGCCTCCATATTTATTATTACAGATTATTACACTCTAAATATGTTGTGCTAAAGAATGTTGTTACCCTGTTTTATCACAATTAGGTAAGTGTTTCCCTAGATAGATTAAAAACTGCATGCGTGACTTTTGCGCCTCTGTATTACCCCAGACAAAATTTAATATACAGTTCCCAAGATATATGTAAAAATGAAAGACATGCATATACTTCCAGGGATATGCAATCTTGCATTGGTTAAACATAGCCTTTTAAAAATGAAATATCTCGTTTAGGGAGTGATTTTACTAACTTAGGTATACGTTTAGGTATACGGAAGGCAGTTGGCACCCACTGACCTCAGACACAAGACCATGATCAGGAGATGTAGTTCTGAACTTTGGACAAGGAAGGGTTGGCAGACTGGATACCAGAACCATTTTTCATAATGTTGTTGCTCTGTCCATTTTATATGTTAGTCTTTAAATACTACTAAGGGTTTACTACCCATCTTTAATGAAATGATTTATGTATTTATTTATTCAGGATTAGTTCACTGAGACCCAGCACCACATTTAAAGGGACATACTCATAGGAAAAAAACAGCCTATAGCAAAAACAATAATTAAAATAAATAAATAAATAAATGGTACAAAACTAGAAATTAAACAGCTCTAACTGATGGAGCAAAATCAATCACTTCTGGCAACAGGAAAGCCACAAGCAGTGTTATACAGAATAAACCGGATTTGGTTCTGCCAGGAAGGCAAAGTATTTACAAGTTCAAAGTTAAGATCCTCGGTAAAGACAATTAAAGCTGACCTCTGCATCAGCGTCCGCTCAGGAAGCTCTGATTAAGTGATGTCGGGTGCTTTAGGTCCAGAGACAAATGGTCTGACTAGTTCCTACTGATGAGGATGAATAATCTCTTTGTCTGAATTAATTGCAACACTGACAGTACAGGCCTGGGGTTAAACAAATGCAGCCAGGGAAGAAACACTCCCCACTCTGTAAGAAAGGCACACAGGCAAGTCTGTGTATGCACTGAAAGTCACTCTGCTGAACTTGAGCAATTATAATATAGCACTTCACTTCATCTGGCTGGTGGTTTTTGTGCATGTGCATCAAACATACCAGTTTCTGAAGTGTAGAAAAATAGGCCCTTAAGATTGCACAACACATTTTCAAATACCATGATAAGTTACTGTTTGGATAGTAATCTTAGCAAACACAGAATAGCATAAGTGTGCAGTGTACTTCAAAAATCTTTAGGTAATAATAATAATACATATTGCATTAATGTACTTTTTCTATAAAAGCCATTACATACAAAATAGTAGGTCTGCTTGTAATGTTGTTGTATAGCTAATGCTCTTTTTTTTGTTTAAAGCCACTTTTTCATAATTAAGGGAATATCCAACATGAATCTTATAGGACATAGAGTCCATTCATTCCTTTAGTAAAGGTTATGATAAATGCAGTGCTATTCACTATGCTTGATAATTAAGACCACTTTGGCAGTCCCTCTTACTTCCAAGCTTGCAGTGTTGTAATTTTCACATGGAAATTCAGAATATAAATTTATTTTTTCCTACTGAGTACATACCACTGAACACAGCAGGAGGTGTTAGTGTGAGGAGTTTGATGTAGGACGTGCCTGGTACAGAAAGATCTTCTTCCTTTTCCTCCTCTTCCTCATTCATTTCTTCGTCGGACTCAGGTTTCTTGACCTCTGGTCTGGCCTGAAAGCAGTTACAACATAAACAACTACATTAATGGGGTATTCAAAAATGGTAATTAAAAAAAAAGATCCTCAATGGGACCTTTAACCAGTGGCGTGCCATCTATGTATGCAACACATGCATTGCATACCTTGGAATATATTTTAATTCCACAACATTTTTAAGAATATGATACAAAAATATATTTATTCTACAACATTAAGTATATGATATCCCTGTATGCAAGTAATCGGTTCGCCTCGGCAGTCTTCTTGTTTTGTTGGTCAAGGTATGTAACGCTTCAAGTTGCATCGGGTTGCCAAGGCATAGCTTAAAGTGTACTGAATTCAGTTGTGGTAGCTTGTAAAATGACTGCCACAAAAGGGTATCATTTCCTTGAAATATACCCACAATCAAATTTGAGCTACAGTTAAGTACCAAGTTGGATTGTAATATATTAAAGCGTGACCACAGAATGGCAGCCATGAATTTCCAGAACTTTGAAGTCACCACCCAAAATGAGATATTAGAAGTTAAAATAGTGCTGGAGGCAATGCAGACTGTCAAGAACATATCAGATCATCACAGGGATGCATAACAATTACAATCAACCAGCCAATCAAAACCTTACACTCACAAGTGCTCCCAGAAAATGAAAGAAGGAAAAAAAAGAAAGACATCAGGTCAATGTGAATGAAACTTGTGAGCGACTGTGTTTTCAGTAAAGTGCATAAAGGTGTAATTACTGGCTCTGGTGGCAGGCTTGTTGCATATTTTTCTGTCTGTCATGGGACTTCCTCTGACAACCATAAATTGGTACAGGCATTTGCCTTTCTGATTGGAAATCAGTGAAGGTGTGATTGACAACAGTTATTATTTTCTATATTAGAAAAAGTAGATGAATGAAGAGAAGATATTCCAAATCACTTGCTTTATTGTTCATTTTACTCCCAGCTACAAAATCACCTGGTTTGAGAATGAAAGCATTCAGATCTGGCAAAGCATTTTCATTTTTATTGACATCTAGAGACCAGTTATTTCATATATGACATGCACATAAAAAACAGGGGGTTCTAGGAGTGTTACATCCCTACAGAGTATACAATATATCCCCTCTGCATGCATAGGTGTACACAATATACAGCACTCCCTCGCTATAACACAGGTCTCGGGGGACACACAATATGACCTTTACATCCGAAGAGCGTTATAAACGGGAGGGGTGGTGGGGGGCACCGCAGGATACATAACACACATCTGACTAAAATACAAAATATAATAACTCCCTCTCTATAATGCACATATAGTGAAGCAAAACTATAAATAGCCTGGCTAAAAGGTGGTTGGGAGTTCAGTTTGAAGCGACTGACAAGCAAACCAAGTGCGAGAAGGAGAGCGGGTCGGGAGAGGGGAAGAGGAAAAGGGCTTGCCCCAGGTTCGGCTGCCGGAGCGGGGCTGGAGCGGGGCTGAAGCGGGGCTGAAGCGAAGCTGAAGCGTCTCGTCTCCCGGAGAAAACATCAGCTCCTCTCGCAGCAAAAAAAAGTCAATACATTAGGAAAGATAACCACGTTATAGGCCTAATATTTATTTAGTTATAAAACGAATGCTGAATAAGATGTCTGTGTTATAAAGTGCCAGCGCAGCTTTTCTTCAGCTCAGATACTGTATCAAAAGGGAGAGACAGAAACGGAAGACCGAGAAGTTGTTTATAGTTTGAACAACACTATTACTGTATTTACTGTAGAAATATTGCATGAATCACTAGTATAGGGAATTGGGGGGCATGCTGTAACAGCGTTATATCCGAGGCGCATTATAACCGAGAGTCTTAGAGCGAGGGAGCACTGTATACCTTTCCACTATAAAACAGATTTGAATTAATTTTATAATTGTACTTAAAATGTAATTGCTCAGCACTATATCATTTTGCACTAATAGTATTTTACTGACTGATCACTGCTGTGGACTGATAATAAATATTCTGATAAATACAGTAATCAAGGCAACAGTGACTGGTTGCTTTGGAATGCACACACCAAGACCGCAGCTTTGCACACCAACAGGCTTGGTGATCCAGTGGTTAAAGAAAAGGGCTTGATAGCAGGAGATCCCTGGTTCAAATGACTCACTGTGAGTGACCCTGAGCAAGTCACTTAACGTCCTTGTGCTCCGTCCTTCGGAGGAGACGAAGAACTGCAGCAGTTGTGATGCATAGTTCACCCCCTAGTCCGGTAAGTTGCTTTGGATAAAAGCGTCTGCTAAATGACTAATTAATAATAATAATAATAATAATAATAATAATAATAATAATAATAATAATAATAATAATAATAATAAATAATAATAATAATAATAATAATAAAATGGGCCTCTGAGAATCTACTCAAATCAGAGTATCTTCAATACCAAACTATAATGGAGTGTAAATAAGGAAGTAATGAATATTATACTTGCCAGGGATTTTTAATACAACAATCAGTCCTCATCCATTAATTAAATAAGCCAATACTAATTCCATAGAAGTTTACATTGTTTTCATCCAGTGATGCTGTATTACCATAAAAGAACATGATAATCCAAGGTGAATAGATACAATAGCATGGCGTTTCCGAATGAACCACAGCAATTAGTAAGTCTATGTGCCCTTCTGGAGAATAGTCATCCACTGGCTGTCCATTGTGGCCCTACTGAGAGTGTTTAAGGGTTTCTATATATCCTTTTTAAAAATGATAGAAATACATACAAAAATACAATCAAATATTATATAACATAGGACTCTTTCGCCTACATGTTATACTGTGCTGTAATTAAATGACCTACCTGCTCTGGAAGATGAAGTATTATATGTTCTTCAGCACTGAATTCAGAAAGAGCTTTGTAGCCACTGCTTGCTACCACAGGATTCTAAAACAAAACACACCCACATAAAACACTTGATACTTTTCATCTATTAAATGGGCTGAAACCTGTTACCACACTGCCTAGGGTAATGGGGAACCCAAAACATATAAAGCCAATATTATAATTTTAACCTTTAGTGCATTGCACTAATTCATCATGGTAAATACCATTTTTTAATATAATATTCACACATTTTTTCTTCACTAATCGCTGTATTGTCTCATGTCCTTTAACCGGTATTGAACACATGTTCAGTACTAGCATTCTCTATTTTTTTAATAAAGTATTTATTACTCCTACATCCCAAACAATTAGCATCTACTGCTTGATATCACTAAGGCCTTGAGAAAGTCATGGGGAATTTGAAGACTTGCTTATCTGTAATTAAGTCGTGTAGCCACAGTGTCAGTTTAGATTCTACCCCAGGCTATGTAATTAGCAATAATTAAACAATCATCCCAGATTATTAACAATATCTGTCATGATTGATTTATATTTAATGCTTTATCCTTACAACAATTTGAAAATGTATAAATTGATTTTATGAAGGAAGCATTTTTAAATCTTTTCAGAGAATTCAAATAAAAATATTTAAGAAAATTATTTTGTACAGAATATTACAGGCGATCTTTCTGAGTATTATGAAAAAGTAATCCAATTCACCAATATATATTTTTTATGTATTTAAACTTTTTCCCATAGTCAGCTCCTGCTGCATTATATTCAAGTGTCATTAGTTGATACAGTCGGTTATGCATTCCTCTAAAAAGCTGCTGATTTCTTTTGAAGCCATCAAATTCAGATTTACAGTCCTTATTGAACCCTTGAATAGAATCCCCCCACAATAGTACATAATGTGGTTAAAAAAAAAAAACTTATGGCTTTCCATCTGCATTGATACTGTTGGTGACAGTGATTGGTACTGTATTAATTCAATAATTTCATGCTATTATTTGAAGCATGATGAACTCTTATCTGATGACTTTCAATCAATGAAAGTCCCTTTGGGGTGTGCTGTTGATCTTTGTACAATTTTCACCCATTACACACCTCTGTTCCTGGTGCAATTTCCTTTCCCACAGAAAAACTCAATATTGTGAGCATGATATTCAGACCCCATTGTGTTATACTAGGTTCAGGGAGCCTACTAGCTTGCTTTTGGTTACACATTTCATACGCTCTTAAGAATGCATTTTCAAAATGTCTGAAATCCTTTTTTCTTTGGCTGATATAAGCTTTGTATTCATCCAAATGCAACTAGCAAGTTCACAAATTAATTTAAGCATTTTACAATGCTTTATGAAACACTGGTGTAATAATAGCCTGCTGGTAATATCTCAAGGGTGGTTTAGTTTTTCAAAATGTTAAGTGTCATAATTTTCTTCCTTTATTGAAGACTCTCTGAAGTGAAGTAATCACAAATTGCATATTGTGCAAAATATGTTATTGCCGTTCAGGTACAAAACATAACAATGATGTATGTAATTTGTCAAAGACAGTTTTTCACGTTTTTGCAAGATATTGGTTTTATCTTTTAATGAAGTTAATTTCTATGACCACAATGTGTACTCACTTTTAGGACATGTTTGATAATTAGACAGTAGCTATTGTGCTAACAACTTAAAATAGTATTTTGATCAGTTTATTTAGAGCTTTATATAGTTATACAGACATCTGGAGGCTACATGGTGGAATTGTAGGTTAGTCAATTTCTGTGAAATACCCCATGGATTTGTCTTAGACCTAGTAATAACTATAATCTTTCATTCATTTATTTATTTATTTATTTCAGTTTAGGATAGACTTTGGAGATCTTTTTCCCTGAGTCTCAATACACATATGTTAAACATGTTAAACTTCAGAACACAAATTATTAGAGTATGGTGAAAACAGAACTGGTCCCAGATGGTATACAGGACTGAAACATGTACGCTAAAGCAAAACTTGTCTTGCTCTGCAAGACTACTTTGAAATACTAACCTTGCTCTGAGCATAGCTCCAGAGGATGCCGACAACCTGGACTTTAAATTTCTAGAGAGTAAAAAGAGTATGTTAGATATCTCCCATAAACCCAAGCAACCAACTAGACCAGTAACAGATTTCAAAAATGAAATACAGGGTTCACATTAAGGGGTAGATGTAAGGATATGCGCAAAGTGATTTGCGGGTGCAATAGCTGAATTGAGGGATGAGCTAGCCCCCAGCATCAATCTAGGGACCGCTATCCCTGCACATGTGAAAATGCTGTGTTCTCTGCACTACTTAGCTGCCATTCCTCAGACATATTTTTTTTTGGTTTGTATTTTGGTGCTCCACAAATGTCATACAGCGACTACTGCTCTCTGTACTCCTAACTCTGCAAGATGCGGTCACTGAGATCCTCATTATCATAATTGCGGATCATTATTTGTGTGTGTTGAGTAATTTGCATCCACAATTATTTGCACTGCGCCTATAGTTACATCTACCCCCCCAAACCAAAAATTTCAATACAAGCCCTAAGTATCATGGGAATTATTTAAAAAATAATTGATAACCTGGCCTATAAAAACGAATTCTCAGTTAAATAACAGAGAAAAAGAGAATCAGAGATTCATGACAATACATAATCCATATACCTCATACTCCTCAGTCTTAACAGCTAGCACAGGAATCAGGGAAAACAGTTCTGTCAGCGCTTTAACTACAAGTGGGCGAGAATCACAGCTCAGCTTGGGAGATAAGGCATTCCACGTTGAGCGAATGTCAACAACCTGGAACAAAATACAGTACGAATATCTATAATGGCTTTATCAGAGCTTGAAATACATTCAATGCATAGTAATGGTGGAAAAAACAAAGATAAGCCAATTTTGTTTCTATTATTCAGGACTGCACTACAGTGATTAACTCCGTCTCAATGAATTAACACCATGAATTAACTGCGTAGGCATGGTCAAACAAGTCCTATTTTCTATGCCACAGTGATTCAGGAGATTACAAACCTATACTGCTATAATGTACATTTTGAATTAGCTAGAAAACAAAGTATAGTTTGTACCATATTCCAGTAATTTCTTGTACCCTATTAAAATTACCAACTAAAGAAAGGAAAATGTGTTATTTCTTTCAGACATCATTGATACACTGGCTTCCTTTTGATAATCATTTATAAATTCTGTTACATGAACATGGTGATTTTTGACACAGAATACATTTAAATAAGTGTATATTTCTCCCAGCACTACTTAACCGTCAGATTAAACTTGAAGTTTTCCGAAAGATTAATCATACCTCTGCTCGACAGAGCTCATGCAGCCCTTGAAGAACGAGAGCTGAAGGGGTGGCCTGGTCAGGTTTAGTGCACTGATTTAGTACCTGGGAGATTGCAGCCAGCATGTCGCCACCATGTTGGTAAGGCCTAGAATCATGACAGTAAAAGAAAATAATAAAACATTTTATATTTAGATTACTTTTATGTACTCTATAAAAAGCATTATTTGTGTGAAAACATCCCCACGCCCCACCCTACATATGCTCCATTTAGGACATAGATATAAATTGTATAACTGTTATAACCTTGATTCTCTGTAAATTTCATGGATTTTAAGTGGACTTAACCCCCAAACTGTATAGAAAGGAGCTTACTGCTTCATGGATGATTATTATAGATTGAAGGTAGTTGATTTAGACTTACCTTTGCTTACAGATATCCCGAATTGAGGCAGCTTTGGCTAAAATCTGCTCCCACTGGTCCTCCTTTCCTATTGACATGGACGGCTTGTCCAACATACCAATGAACTTCTGCAGCTCTGGATACACACGGTCCTGAAAGAGGACACAAAGGGATGATTTTGCAGAGGGAACATAGAATAACCAGTCCCTATTGGTTTTGATCTAGATACCAGCACATCATTTTTTTTCTACAGAAGGCAAGTATGCATGCAAAACAGAACAAGATGACTTTACATCACGCACAAGGTGTGAAAATCCCCAGGGAAAACAATATCTTTATAAATATCTGCTATATGCACTTTTAGTTTAAAGAAACCAACACTGCAGGTGTCAAATGGATGTACCAGTAGTAGCAAGATGATCCAAACCACAAGGTTAAAGGAGCATGTCATTGTACAAAAACGATGTGATGCCAATTTAGAACAATTACAATAGTGTTCTATTTAAAGTCTAAGAAAGGACCGATGCTCTATGCAGTGCGTCAAATAGTATGCAGGACTGAAGTTTCATGGGGAATGGCTGCAAAACTGTGTTCACTCATTCATAAGGTCATAAGCCTTTAACTTTGGGGACCTGGGTTAAATCAATTTTAAGCACTAAAAACACTTTAAGAATAACAGCCTATAAGAACCGTGAGTCAAAATAGCACAAACTAACTTGTGTCCAATTCAATAATGGTGCATTTCCATCAGCACCAACAAACCAGTCTGGCAAACTTGATCTCATTAGGTATCTTTCTCCTTCAGAGCATGTTATTAAATTCCTCTACAAATCAGAAGACGGTTCGAGGGTCACTATCTCATAATGTTACAACATAATCAGAGCTTGCTCACTAGTCCATCAATTAAAATACCCAGAATCTCAGTTTCCTTGTATGCAGTATTTTCAGGAATGTAGAGTTTTCATTGAACCTATGCAAATCTGCATACAGTGAAATTCAGCCTTTCAAAAGTTTAAATAATGACTAAGAAGTGAATTCTGAAGAAACTTAGATATGTTCAGGCTGCAAGTATGATAAATCAGATGGTGTACAGGGACTGTTTACGCAAGTTATGTACATTATAATTCAGCCTTACAGCGTGCACTATTATTTAGCAGACGCTTTTATCCAAAGCGACTTACAGAGACTTGGGGGTGAACTATGCATCACAACTGCTGTTGCAGTCACTTATAATAGGACCTCGGTTTTACGTCTCATCCGAAGTACAGAGCACAAGGAGGTTAAGTGACTTGCTCAGGGTCACACACAGTGAGTCAGTGGCTAAGCTGAGATTGAACCTGGAACCTTCTGGTAGGAAGCCCCTTTCTTTAACCACTGGACCACCAAAGTCCTAATTAAAACCGGTTTGATCTGGGTCTGCAGCAGAAGGAAGCCAACAGGATGGATTTCAAAGAGATTTCAACACAGTCCCAGTGGAAGATGGAAACAGAGCATAAGACCAGAAGGAAGTAGAGTCCAACTATAAATCTGAGCTAACTGAGGATGCTCCTGGTAGAGGAGGGTTGAAACATAATTACAGTTACAGAGCAGTGACAAGAGAATTCGGCACTGTAAGCAGAGCTTACAACACTGCATTCCAGGCTTGCTATTAAAACTGTAGGAAACAAATGGCTTGACACTTTGTAATGACGACAAATTTCTAATCAGCACGCAATAAAGTGGCTCTACAGATCGGTGTCATAATTATATAGATTGTACCCCTTCATCACAGTCATTTAGTTTATGATATAAAGATCAGCTCACCTGCATCTCCCACAGCGAGGTCATGAGACGCAGCACCACCGCTCTCAGTTTGGGTGTGCTCCCCAGCATCTGTAAGGCGCGCAGTATCTGGGAAATGCAAAACTGAAAGACGGCAGTGATTTATTAAATCTATACTTTTCTGCATTGAACCACTGCATTGTCACTGATGGGGGAAAGGTAGCCATACTGATCTAAAACTTTACTGCATGCCTTGACTGAAGCTTACAAGAGTAAGCACAGTTTGAAAATGATCAGCTGGGTGGTTTGAAGCTTGTGAAAAACACATACCTTATGTGTTCCCAAAGCAGGTAGTGTGTACAATACGGCATGAGATAAGACTGGATCTGAAAGCTTTCCCAGCTTGAACATAAGAACAGGAACAAGGCTGGGAACCTGTCACATGGAGAAAAACAAACATTGGAAACAAAACTAGATGTTAGTGTCTTTGTACCAATACCAACACACAGCTAGGTACCACTGGCAGTCCAAGCTTTTTGGAGAGCAAAGACTGAGTGCTAATGTCAAGATTATGAGGAGAAGCTGTTGTTCGTCATATTTCAAAGCAACAAAATGCACAATAACTTATTTATTTTATATTTTAAAAAAATGTATTACAAAATCCAAGTCGTCACCAATCTAACTGCTGCTTTTAACTTCTTCAAACACAGTAGAGAAGTGTCATGAATTTCAAACTATATTTAAGTTATACATCAAAACATTCAACATTTCTTACAACATCCGGGATATGCATACTTTCTCATGCAACTCTGCTGGTATTCCTTTAGACTGGTATTTGTATACCAATATGCACAGCAGTGCATGATGCATTATTTAAAATCTGATTCAGATTTTTCATCATATCATAAACTTCAATATATCTTCATCCAGTCTTTTTATATATGCCATGCTGATATAACCTTTGAACTGCGGGGGTAATGATTAAATCCTGTCAAGCCGCAAATTGTGAACTGCGTTCCCCATGCCATCTCTGTTTCATATGATATGACGGATGTGCTCCTTGACCTGAAGAACACCCTGATGAGACCCATGCATGAACCGGCTAATCAAGGACCTGCCTTGTCAGGTACAGCACAGTAAGCACTGAGTCTGCAGCATTGTGAACTAAATCTTGATGGCTTTGCACAAGGGATCTGCATAAACAATGAAGAATAAATGTCACCTTGTGCTTTGTATTTGTACTAAAAGGAGAAACACACCAAGTAATACAAGAGAGTTTAAATTCAAATCAAACCTTTTTGTATTAATTTATATAGTATATTTCGATGCATTCATTAAATTCTTAATTAAATTCTTAAAGGTAAATATTTGTTTTCAAATTCTAATAACAATGAAAATTTAAAATAATTAAAATGTGTATATCTGTGCAAATCTTTTTTTTTTGCTTTCATAATGTTTTTATCTTTTATTACAAAACAAAATCATTATAAAAATTTTTTTTTTTTCAAATAGAAATATGCATCTGCATTTTCTTAATTGTGTGTTCTGTATGATTCTGTATTGTTGTTTCTGCTTAGATCATTATTTGCCCAGCTTGATACATCTTCCGGCAAAGTTTGATTGTGGGGAAGGCTGATTGTGGGGAAGAATATTAAGAAATACTACAACAAATCTTTAGAAATTCAATGACAAACATTTCAAAGTCTTTCTCAATGAATTCAATGTTTAAATATTGGGAAGCATATTAGCATTGCACATGCTTCAATAAATAATGGATCACTTTGAGCTTCAGTGCACATTTTTTAACCGAAGAGCCTCAACAAAAGAGCCGTGAGTCTAGCTGTGGGAGTCTACAGGTAACCAGCGTCTGAGGCAAGATAGGTAATTGATCCTGCTCCTAGTAATTTTTGAATTGACTACTTTAGTATCATTTCATTTGGTGTTTCTATTTAGGGAGGAGTGTGTGTGATTTTATCCCAGGTAGTGTGGTTATTTGAGTAAAAGGTTGATTTGCAACTTGTTAATTGTATCAGGGAGGGTAGTTAAATTTACTTGATTAGAGTAGTTTGCATTTGGATTGGTCTCCACACAGATCGGTGTGATCCCATTGAAGTGTGTGAAACTATTGTCTCCAGAGCAGTTAGCAGCTGTGCCAGTTCCCTTGCAAAGTGTGAGGTGGAACCTAATTTAAGGGTGGGCATCGAATAGCCATCAGTCTTCAGGCAACCAGGGACCGAGGCAGATAGGTAAGTTCCTGCTTCAAGTAATTTTAAACTAACTACATTTGGTAACATTGTAAGGTGGTGTTTGAATTAGCTGAGTTAGTGTGTGATTAGTACCAGGTGAGTGGTTAAATTGATTAGAAGTTGATTTGCTATTTGATTGGTTTCCACACAGTTTAGTTGGTTCTTTTGCCACGCAGTCGTAACATTTAATCAAGCAGCCTATTTCAGTGCCAGCAAGAAGCGCCAGCAAACCGAAGAGCCTCAACAAAAGAGCCGGGAGTCTAGCTGTGGGAGTCCAGCAAGGGGAGGCCTGCGCCGAGACGCTGTTGGAATAGATCCGAACCTAACAGTGCTCTGGAAGAAGCCATCTACTAGTCAGGTCTGTACCCTCCACCCCACTGCTCCTACTGTGCCTTTTGTCTTGCCTGTCCTGCTATGACTGTCTCTCACATCCCTGTTCTGTCCTCTCGTCCCCGTCCTCTGCCCTCTCTCCGCTGCTGCTCCTCCAACCCCTCTAACCTCATCCCTCTGCCTCTCCCCCCTCCTGCACACTCTCTGGTGCACTCTGGAACTGTCACTCTTCTGCTAACAAAGCTGATTTCATCTCTGCCTTTGCCTCCCACCTCTCTCTCGATTTCCTTGCTCTCACTGAAACCTGGCTGTCCCCTGATAACACTGTAACTCCTGCTGCCCTGTCCTCTCTCTATGTCCTGTCCCATACCCAGCGTCTCACTGGACGGGAGGTGGGACTGGTCTTCTCTCTCTCCCTCCTTACTCTTTTCTGTCCCCTCCGATCTCTCCTCACTCTCTGTCAATACCTTTGAATTTCACGCAGTCCAACTAACCTCTCCCTGTCAACTCCTGCTCATTGTACTGTACCGCCCCCTGGGCCTCTCGCTCACTTTCTGGATGAACTTGACTATCTACTCTCCTCCCTCCCTCTCTGTCTACCCCAACTGTCCTGCTAGGTGACTTCAACATCCATCTCTCCAACCCCAGCCACTCTGCTGGATTCCTCCCTCTCCTTCACTCCTTCGACTTCTGTCTCTCTCCATCCCCTCCTACCCACAAAGCTGGCCGTCAACTGGACCTCATCTTCTCCAGGGCCTGCTGCCCCTCCACCCTCTCTGTCACCCCCTGGACCTCTCCGATCACTATTTCATCTCTTTTTCTCTGTCTCTCCCCCTCTCCCTGCTCCTCCTACTCCCACTGTCACCTCTCGCCGTAACCTCCGCTCTCTCTCCCCTCTGTCCTTGCCTCCACTGCTCTCTCTCACCTCCCTCCTATCGACTCCTTTTCACAACTCTCCGTAGACTCTGCTACCTCCACCCTCTTCTCCTCCCTCACCTTCTCTCTCGACTCCCTCTGTCCCCTCACCTCCCGACCTGCTCGCCCCTCCCTCCCCATCCCTGGCTCTCTTCTGCACTCCGCTCGGCAAGAATCACACTGCGATCTGCTGAAAAGAAATGGAAGAGAACCAAACTCCCTGCTGCCCTAGACCTTTACCGCACTCTCCTCTCCTCCTTCTCCTCTACTCTCTCCTCTGCTAAATGTACTTATTTCCAATCTGTAATCCAAGCCTCCACTAACAACCCACGTAAACTATTCTCTACCTTCTCCTCCCTCCTAAACCCTCCCCCCTCCTCCTCCCTCCTCTATCTCCCCTGATGACTTTGCCTCCTTCTTCTCTTCTAAAATCTCAGATATCCGCAAACTCTTTAACACCTCTCCCTCCCCGCACCTCCTCCTGCTCCAACCCCTACACCCACTGCATCCCCTACTAACTCACCCTCCTTCTCCACCTTCTCGCCCCTCTCAGACTCTGACCTCTCCTCCCTGCTCCAGGGTCACAAACCCACCACGTGTGCCCTGGACCCCTCCCCACTCACCTCTTTCAAGCTGCTGCTCCTGCTCTACTTCCCTTCATCTCCTCCCTTCTCAACACCTCTCTACTTTCTGGTCTCTTTCCCTCTGCCTTCAAAAAGCCTCTATCACTCCCATCCTCAAAAACCTACCCTCGACCCCACCTCCCTCCAGAGCTACCGTCCTGTCTCCCTCCTACCCTTCCTCTCCAAAACCCTTGAGCGGACTGTACACCGCCAGCTCTCTGCTTTCCTGTCCAACCACTCTCTGCTCGACCCTCTCCAATCTGGCTTCCGCTCTGCTCACTCCACTGAAACCGCCCTCCTGTCTGTCACCAACTCACTTAAGTCTGCCCGAGCTGCCTCTCTCTCCTCTGTCCTAATTCTCCTCGACCTCTCTGCTGCCTTTGACACTGTTGATCACTCTATTCTACTGTCCTCTCTCGCTGACCTGGGAGTCTCTGGCACTGCTCTGGCCTGGTTCTCCTCCTACCTCTCCAACCGCACTTACCAGGTAACCTGGCGTGGAGCAACCTCCACACCTCACCCTCTCTTAACAGGAGTCCCCAAGGGTCAGTCTTGGGTCCTCTCCTGTTCTCTCTCTACACCCGCTCCCTGGGCCCCTCATCGCATCCTATGGTTTCTCATACCATTTCTATGCTGATGATGCTCAGATTTTCCTCTCCTTCCCCTCCTCTGACTCCACCATCTCCTCCCGTATCTCTACCTGTCTGTCTGCTATTTCCTCCTGGATGCACTCGCATCACCTCAAACTTAACCTCTCTAAATCTGACCTCCTTTTCTTTCCCTCCTCCTCCCCTCCTCTGATCTCTCTATCTCTGTTCCTCTGGAATCTACCACACTCTCTCCCTCTTCCTCCGCTAAGAACCTCGGAGTCACCCTGGACCCCTGCCTCTCTTATTCCCAGCACATCTCCACTCTGGCACGCACTTGCCGATTCTTCCTGAGCAACATCCGAAGAATCCGACCCTTCCTCACCAACTACGCCACCCAGCTCCTGGTCCAGGCCTTGGTACTCTCCCGCCTAGACTACTGCAACTCCCTCCTGGCTGGCCTCCCTGCGGCCGCCACCCGTCCGCTCCAGCTCATCCAGAACTCTGCTGCCCGCCTGGTGTTCTCTCTGCCTCGCTTCTCCCACGCAACTCCACTACTCCGCTCACTCCACTGGCTACCGATCACCGCCCGCATCCAGTTCAAGACTCTTGTACTAGCCTACAGATGCCTTGACCAGACTGCACCCAGCTACCTCCAGACCCTCATCTCTCCCTACACCCCCACTCGACCTCTCCGCTCCGCCTGCACTAGAAGACTGGCTCTACCTCCTCTACGCTCCCCTGCCTCCAGAGCCCGCTCCTTCTCCACCCTCGCTCCGCAGTGGTGGAATGACCTACCTACAGATGTCAGGACCGCCCAGTCCCTGACCACATTCAGCGCCTCCTTAAGACTCACCTCTTCAGACAGCACCTGTAGAACTCCTCTGTTTTCCCCCTGGGACACTTTCACCCTTCCTTAAATTTGCTTTACTTACTCTTACCTGCCCCCTATTTTACTGCATTTAATCCTGTACTTCAGAGTACTGTAATCTGCCATATGTTTAAACTGTAGTATTTGGTATTTAATTATATCTTGATGTAACTATCACTGTCACTTATCTGCTGTATTGAATTGTATTTTGTCACACTTGTACTTGCTTGAACTTGTCATTGTATTTATCTTGCTCTTATTGTATTACCTGTACTGTAACACTTGAAATGTATTTGCTTACAATTGTAAGTCGCCCTGGATAAGGGCGTCTGCTAAGAAATAAATAATAATAATAATAATAATAATTTTTAGTAGACAAGCATATAGAACATACATATTAGGATAAACAGTTAAGAAATTAAACATTAGGAAAACATAAATGATACAAAGTGCCAACATTAAATGCCACACATGGCACCCAACATCAGCTATTCTCATTATTTTCTATTACTATATTCCTTGATTTTGTTCCCCTATGACCTGCACTCAGACTAACCAGTTTACTAAGAAATGTAAAAATTCTTAGGGTCTGCTGCACATTTTATAGCAGCATTAGCTTGCTATAAAACATTAGATTATTTACATAAAATGCTTATCTGCCTCACTTGATGCACCTTGCATGTTGCTTAGCAACCACAATATCTGCATCACTAATCACCCATAATATAACGAAGTAACCAAGCTGGGTCTAGAGTCTCATCAGCCTTTGTGCACCTATTTTTTTTTTTAGTAAATGCTGTCTTTCATTATTTCAATGGAACAGGGTTAGGCGGTTGGCAGCTTTTATGAAAGGAAATATTACACCTCACCATAAAATGCCTCAAGCTCAAATATATTAATGCTGCAGTTATCAATTGTATACTATATATCTTGTTTATTTTTCAGTTATACCCTAAGCACACACTTCCCTGTACTTTGAAACACACTTTACACTTTTATTATAGAAACCAAACAATTATTTCTGCTGCTACAACTGCAGAATCAGAAGAAAAGTAAAGTCCCCTAAAATATATGTTCAGGAAGTGTTTTTGTTAAGCTGAGAATGCTCTCTGAGCATTCAAATATTCAATAGGGGCTTGTAAGGTACATATCTTTGTATGAATTGCTAATACAGTAATTAGGGGGTGTGCTGATACTCGTTGTTTCCGAGTAATTACCATTAAGAAGTATTTGTCGGCAGGCATTAAATAAATTAGAACACACCTATTTATTAATGTGTTGATTTCAAAACAAGGAAAAGCTGCCCTTCCTTCAATTTTAGAATTGAGAACCAATCAGTGGCAATTAACTTCTGCACAGAGAGGCAGATGTACTAGGATGGGCCAGTCGTAGTGCAAACATACCGCAATTTGCATTTTCGTTACGACAATTCGCAAAGTATATATTTTGTCGTATGTACGAAGAGAAAATATGTTAATGAAGAGAGCCGCAATATACTCATTTAAATATTTGTTGTGTTCTCGTAGCGATATCTCTAGCATTGAAAGTTTAATCCCATTAGATTCTATAGTGGGCTTCCCCCTTCATCCCCAAATAAAAAATGTGTTTCTAGGAAAAAGCTTTTCATAATCATATAGTAGTCCCTCGTTAAACCAGACATGTTTGTCCGACATAAGGAGGTGTCAGGTTTAAAAAAAAGCAAAAAAAATCGTAGTGCTCAATGTATTTTAAATGTATAAATCACTGCGCTGAACTAACACTAATGTGTTTTGGTAGGCTACACATTACATTATGTAAAAATATAAATCTGTACAGTAGGCCTAAACAGTATACAAAATAAATAATACTGCTGCATTGTACACTATTATTATTATTATTATTATTATTATTATTATTATTATTATTATTATTATTATTATTATTATTATTATTAACTTGGCCTGCTTAGTAGCCTAGACAATTAATACAAAATAGATCATGGTGCTGCATTGACAAGCTATGAAATTCATATTTCATATTCATATTCGAATTTCAAGGGACCAGCAAGAAACACACATATGCTCAAAATGAGCTGGAGGGGTTAGTGTCACATGTGTGCAGTCTATTCCTCCAAACTCATTGGGGAAGCCAGAAATGTCATAGAAATTTGTTTTCAAGGCCTGTAAGAACACTCTGCTTTAAGGGAAAAATAGTTATTTGGGTGTTCGCCTCAAAAATGCATTGAGCACAACTGGCAATGCATGAGAAAAAGCAGACCGGGAAATGTCAGCAACAGCTGCCACAGTCTGCTGAAAGGACTCAAGAGACAAGATAATGCAGGGTAGACAATAGTTTGACCACTGCAGGGATAGCTTTAGGTCGGCCAGGGTGTCCTCAGCTCACCGCGAACCAGCGACCCCTGTGGTCTGGCCGGGCACCTGTGGGCTTGCTGTAGCTCTGAGGTGGCTGCATGGTGGGCCTGCAGTGTGTAAAAGAAGCGGTCTGCTGACGGCACACACTTCGGAAGACAGCGTGTGTTTGTCTTCGCCCCTCCAGAGTCAGCGTGGGGTTGAGCCCAAAAATAATTGGCTATTCCAAATTGGGGAGAAAAAAAAAAACAACAACTGGCGACTACTAAACTAAAAAAAAAAAAAAAAACTCTTATAGCTGCCTTTTTTGTTCTTTATACTTTGCAAAACGTATTCAGAGCGATTACATGACCTTAACACTGCCCTATTGTCAGAGCTCTCGCTCTACATCCCGTCTACATCTAGGCAATCTGTTAGCTCTGATTTTCGAATTTCTGCTTTAAATTGACAGTCCGCCAATACTGCCTTGCTACACTTTATTTTTCTACAGTTAGTGGCCGCTGACCCCTGCTTTTCTCTATTAATAGAAAAAAATACATAGAATGTCATTGCTCCCGCGGACCACAGTTTGGGAACCTCTAAATCACTACAAGAAGAGCGATTTAAAAAAAAAAAAAAAACATAACACGTGCTCTGGCTTTTCTGTTCCGTACCACAGCATGGGTCGTTATTGCTGTGTTACCTGTTTGACAATGTGGGCAATAGTCCTTACACTATCAGGGCACTAGAGCGGCCATTTTGAAAACAGACTTTAAAGTTATAAGTGTAAAAAGCTGTCAGGATGTTAACAATGAAAAGAAAAATTACAGGTATGTTACTTAAACAGTTGTAGCAACACGTGAGGATGTATAACACTTTATCTTTCGGAACCCCGCTACTTACTATTTAAAGCACAAGGCGCACGTTATCACATATGCCTTAAAAATAAGGTGTTGGGTCAATTAGCATCTGCTGAATATGCCTAATGCATATAAGGAGGTGTTATGAGCTGAGACCGTTCTTAAAAAACTGCCTTTCAGCAGAAGTTTTTTTTCTCATCATGGAGAAAGGTGGAGTAATGTAAGATAATGACGCTTTACTGTCTCTGTGCCCCTCATATGTAATTTAAGTAATCATTGTAATAATAATAATAATAATAATAATAATAATAATAATAATAATAATAATAAAGCAGAGAAAATGGCAGTCCGGTATCAGATACACTGCAGATTAAATAATCAACAGTGTTAAAAGGTTATCTAAGTTTTTCATGCTTTTGTTTAAAAATAGTTCTTTGTGGTATGTATGCTGTTAGACACCAGCTGGCCTATGGCAGAAGTTTATAAACACCGAACAGCTCTGTGGTGTCTTGGCGCTCATTAATTGCTGTAAACGGCTCATGTTATGGTTCATACTTTTTAAGGCCTTTTTTTCTACATAGGAACGTAACCAAAAAAACATCATCATATTTAAGCTGCTTAGAAGAACAAGACTGTTTACAAAATAATTTTTCCAGACTTGCATTAAGGGCTAACTTGGTCTAAATTATTATTATTAGTTTATTTAGCAGACGCCTTTATCCAAGGTGACTAGGGTGTGTGAACTATGCATCAGCTGCAGAGTCTCTTACAATTACGTCTCACCCGAAAGACGGAGTACAGAACCGGGGACCTCCTGGTTCCAAGCCCTTTTCTTTAACCACTGGACCACACAGCTTCTTCTTCTTCTTCTTCTTCTTCTTCTTCTTCTTCTTCTTCTTCTTCTTCTTCTTCTTCTTCTTCTTCTTCTTCTTCTTCTTCTTCTTCTTCTTCTTCTTCTTCTTCTTCTTCTTCTTCTTCTTCTTCTTCTTCTTCTTCTTCTTCTTCTTCTTCGCTGTTTTATCCAAAGCGACTGACAGAGACTAGGGAGGTAAACTATGCATCAACAACTGCTGCTACAGAGTCACGTACAATAGGGCCTCGGTTTTACATCTCATCTGTATGATATTTTCACCTTCTTGCTTTAAAGAACATGCCAAGTATGACTCATGGCACGCACTGCCATAATCCATCTTTAAATATTATTATTTTTATTGAGGCAAATATATTCTCCACATCCAGCCAGATTAAATATTACACCTGACCTGGGGCTAATCTAAATAAATTACAAAACATCTTAGCATAGTTTGTGTAGGCGTTTTGCTGAGGTTGCTGCTGTGCTTCATAGAAGACATAAAATGTAGGCCCTGACATCTTTGAGGATTATTTTAACTTGGGCAGTAATCTCAATAGTGCTTCACCTACCCATCTAAGGAGACAGAACCGCTTCAGGGTGCTCTGAATTCATACCAATAGCTGTAATAATGATGGTAAGGAGGCTGTGTGGTCCGGTGGTTAAAGAAAAGGGCTTGTAAGCAGGAGGTCCCCGGTTCAAATCCCGGCTCACTCACTGATTCACTGTGCGACCCTCAGCAAGTCTCTTAACCTCCTTGTGCTCTGTCTTTCAGGTGAGACGTTGTTGTAAGTGACTCTGCAGCTGATGTATAGTTCACACACCCTAGTCTCAAAGTCACCTTGGATAAAGGCGTCTGCTAAATAAACAAATAAACTAATAATAATAATAATAAAGTTGCTAACAAAACAGTCACATACCTGGGATGCGTCTGCCCTGGCCAATTCAGCAGCAGTTTTCAAAGCAATTTCAAAGCATTCTCCATGTTTTCTAGCAATGAAGTAGGCAACGAGAAGAGTAACATGTTCAGGGACTCTTTCGTTATAAGGCAGTGTTGACTGGACAGAATGCAGCCAGTCACAAGCTGCAGTTCGGTCTTGGCTCAGTCTATCCAGTGTGTTCCAGGTAATGAATAAGTTGCTGTACCAGCCACTTATTGGGAATGAAAGCTGAAGAGGGTCCTAAAGGGAGAAAAAGGTCACATGTGTAAGAGGGACACAAACTGACGTGGAAGTTTAAACAATTCTGTTCAATTCTAATGCATTTGGAAAAAACACATGTATATCACCTAAAATTTAACTAAGACAAACTAGAGGCGAATGCCTAGTGCAGATAAATAGGGCATGTAATTTTTCATGCTTGTCTGCTTACTCGCAATTTAGTCCTACAGCCACACAATGTCAGTTTAGACACCTGAAAAATAATAATCAATACTTAAACAATCACCCCATTACTTAATGTTCACCAGTTAATGAATTGGTCATCGCTTTACTACAAACTACAAATTAGCAGGTTACTAGCCAGAATGCTTTAGCTACTGACATAGAACAGGCATCACCTTTTTTAAATGTGTCCTGTAAATACGTATAGTGAGAGGTGTTTATTTTTAAATTGACCTTCCTGTAAATACGTATAGAGTGAGAGGAGTTTATTTTTAAATTGACCTTCCTGTAAATACACATAGAGTGAGAGGGCTTTATTTTTAAATTGACCTTCCTGTAAATACGTATAGTGTGAGAGGTGTTAATTTTTATTTTACTTATTCCAGAGAGAGTACAAGGAAATTAGTTATTGTTTTTCCATTACCTTACATTTTAAAGTAAATCATTTAATAAAAATGTTACATAACGGGTTAGATTCTCAAAGCTATTTACTGCAAAATCACCATTAGTGCATTTTTTTCTGAAAGGAAAAAAACACCATTACAATTCTAAAACAAATAAGAAACAACTTCAGACTACTGACAGTCTTGGTTGTTTATATCTGGTTTGGCAACTTTATTGGGTGCGTTTCTACTTTTCTGAAAAAAAAAAGATTGCTAATGACACAAACGTAACAAGGTATAGATTAGGAATAAAGAAGATAGTAGCCTGTGCTACACATCAGTGGCATAATGGCCATAATTGACCATTATTAGGTAAAATATTTTTTGAAATTAGCAATTACTTAATTATTCTGTAGATCAGTTGATTGGAGTATCAATATGGACAGTGTGAGGTATAGGACTGAACTGCAGGTTGGTCAATTTGTGTAAATTCTGCCGTAATCTTCTCAAGACCCTACAGATCAGGTAAAATATACATGTACATAATGTTTCCCTAAATAGTCAGGATCATGGTGGAAGCCTAATTAGGTCAGGCTTGTTTCAGTGAATTTTGTATAGAAGATCGGGGTATCTATAACAACCAGAGGCAGGCCCAAAAAGTGCATCAACATTTCTTTTGGGACTACTACAAATCCAAACCAATAGTGTAAAATTAGAACATACCTCACCTAAACATAACTTACTTTGACTTACATCACTGTTATTACCGAGCTTTCCTGAATAAATACTTTATTTTATTTTATTTTTTTTTTACCATATCACTAAAATTGAAAGCTTCAGGTGATATATGCATCCTCACTGTAATATCAAGCCACCCCGTGTTTGCAAACCCTCAGGTGATAAAACATTAAATCCTTTAGCATGTCTAATCTGTAATCCAACTCGCTTGCCTAGTTTTTATTTTTATATGTATGGAAGCAATCTGTTCCCTTTGATCCCACTGCTTGTGCATGGAAATGAAGAATTATCAGCTTAATTTTGAAGCGTGTTTTTTTTTTTTTTTTTTTTTACTCGACTCAAGAAGTCTAGGATTTGGTACCTCTTTTCTTGATTCATCTTGTCCTTGGACGGTATGCAGGAGAGTGAGTGCCAGCTGCTGATTGGAGGTGCTAATCTGACTGTCTGATAAAACCTCCATGACAGCTGCACTCGATATGATCTGCAGTAACGGCATCACCAGAATAGGAGCAGCCACAGGTAACTGCTGTGTCTCTGAAGGGGCAATGATCTTTAAAGCTGCAGGAAAAAAAGATAATCTGTTTATAACATTTCACAGATTTTAGGAACAGAAAAGAAGGCTTTTATAAAAGTGCAAGATTTCTATGGTTATCCATCATTTTCATGCAGGAATTTTGGAATTTAGCTTTATGTCTAAAGAAAGTTAAGTGGCTCTGTCTTACCAAGATTAAGAATAGGAGTTTGTTGGCTCGCTGGAGCCTGCAGCAAGAGTAAACTCAGTCCAACTATGACCTGTGATGATGGGAAGTCCTAAAACAAAACAACAGAATGAAATATGGATGTATTACACTAGTAATATTTTCACTGGCCATCCTTTTTATCTTGAGGATGATCTTTTGATTCTTTGCTTGGATTTTAACTTTAATTTGAAATATGCAGACTACATTGTATATAATGGTGTTGCTGCTTCCTAATCACCTCATGTGTTGGAGTTCAAACTCACAAAATTTAAAAAAAACTTATATTTCCGTATAACTATGTAATTAAAGTAGAGATTGACTTTGCTTTTCAAAGTTACCTGAAAGAGTTAATTGAGGTGGGAGGTTTGCAGAGATTACATGTTGGCTATCATCAGTGGAGTTACTTCCATGCTTAATTTGTGTTCATGAAAGGTGCTGGATTGGCAGTACAGTCTTATCTTTGTTCCCACAGAGCAGCCTTTGCACAAGCAGTGGCAAATGTGATGTTTCCCCACCCAGCCCCACATGCTTAGTTCTAAGGGAGTAAGATTCAAACTCAGGCCTCCAGTGTATATACAAAGATAAACAATAACATCTGTTTTTTGTTGTTGTTCTTTTTGTTTTTTTCACTTACACCTGAATAAAGATAATATGGAGATCTTGAAAGTTAGTGTTTGTATATAAAAAAGGATCTAATAAACAGTTTTAACTCTTCAGATCAATTGCCTCCAGATGTGAAAGGCAGGTACTGTATATTCTTTTTTTTTTTTTTAATTTAGAGTGACCAATTTTTTTTTTTTTTTTAAATTTATTTCCTTCCCAATTTGGAATGTCCAATTATGTTTTTTCTCCTCACCGCAGCGAGTCCCCACACAGCACAGACTTTCTGAGGATGTGTGAGCATCCTCCGATCTCACAAGCCTAAAGCCAGAATCGCTTTTACGCCAAGCAATCCAGAGCAGAGGTGGGCAGGCTACCGATCCCAGATAACAGAGACCAGCCCTGCTTATCCACTCCCAATGTGCTCTGTGTCTGGCTAGTAGGGTTCACTGTTGCATGATGAGGATAGAGAGTCCCTGCCGGTTCCGGGGGTCCCCAGTAAAAGTTCTGCCTCTTTGCACAACCCTGACGCGAACTAGTGCCATCTATGCTGTGCGACTCATCCTGCACTCCCAGCGGCAGCACTTTAACTCGGGGACTCCTGTATTCCTTTTGAGCTGGAACCAAACTTGTGTATTTCAAGGGGGGAAAAAACGCTTTCTACTAAGGGTATAACAGTAGTACCTGTATCACTATGTAACATAATAACAAAAGAAGATGTAATGCTCAATTTACAAACAAGAGCTTTTGACCCACAAACTCCTGTTTTCAGTTTCAGACTGTAAATGAACTGCCAGTAACTGGCTTCTATGCTAATTCTATATGTCTTTTTCCATTATCTTCTGTTTGGATGCAGTAATTATGCTGAATATAGCTTCCGTTTTTATGACTTAAGATGGACTAATTAAATGACATGAAAACTGTACTGTAGTGTAATAAAAGATGTAAAAAGTATTTTCTTACCCTTCATAAGGATAACAACTTATTTAAAGAATTCTGTTTTACAGTTTATATTTGTTTATTTTTGTTATACTCTTTTAAACACAAATATAAATAGTTATTTACAATGTGATACTTAGAATGTTACAATTATATTAGTAATTCATATTTCTGTATAAAAAAAATGCCCAGATAATGTGGTCAGGAGCTTGCCCATTCAAATGCTGTTTGAGCCACACTGCCGATTTTGGCTACGGACCTACAACATCCTTTGTGCTCCCACGGGCTAGAGAAAATAAATTGTCCAGGGTTGGCCTCAAAGCACCATTGACCCCTACTGGACAGGCACCAGAATGATCACCAGACAGAGACCACTCAGGTTACACTTTTGCCACCAGGGTTCAGAAGCTTAGCAACATCCACTGCCTAGGTGAAAATAGGCTTAATTGGTTTGTGGCTTCAGTGATGAGGTGATATTCAAATTGGGCATTGGACACTATTTATTGTAGTTAAATGTTAAAAGAAAAATCTACTTGACTTACTTTCCTATAATTTTACCTTTCATTTATAAACGGATTTATGATCAAACATGTAATAATGCGGAGGTTTGAGCAAAATGGTACACAAGAGCTTTTAACTTTAGCACTTGTTCCATGACTCACCTCTGAAAGGGCGTCTATATTTCGCTCAAGGAGTTCAATCAAAGCAGAGCACTCCCCTGTGATCCTCAGGCTAAGCTCGCAGGCACATAGCAGCTGGAGCGACAGAAGGCACAGCTCCTTCCTCCAAAACCCAGCGTGTGCCAGAAAACTCCAGGAGAGTTCTTTAAGGAACATGGCAGACTCCACGACCTGCGTCACATTGCTTACCTGGAGGAGAAGAAATATATCTGTCTAACCGAGTCAACAAACACCCAAAACCAAAATCATTCAGACAGAGAGAGGTCCAGAGGGATGGCTCACAAACAGGATGTTCTACAGACATTTTTTATGATTATTGTGAATTACAAAAAGCTTTTACTTTCCAAAATTAAACAAGACACCTTTTATGAGTCCTCAAGGAGGCCGCCTTCTTTTATTGTCAGGAAGTGAGGCTTGAAGCTAAATACCTAAACTCCCCTTTCAAGTTTTTATTTTACAAATACAGCAGAACCTGTCATATCCAATGTAGTTCGTTCCAGGGGTCCATTGAATGTGTCAAAATATGGTATCTGAGAGAGTCATTATATTAGATTGCAGTTTCTTTGTTAATGTCGGGGCATTATAAATTAACAATGACGGTCAAAAAGACCAAACTACGGTACTGCACATAAACTGTAGCATTCACTACACACTGCAACACAAGAAGGGTGCTGTCTGCCAGACTTAATTGCGTGGCAGCTGCCTGGCCAAATGATCGAATAGTTCTCAATAATTAATTAGATAGATAAGGGCATTCTATGAAATTAGCCAAGTGTTTTAAATTACATTGTCACAGAAAATTATTCCACTGATCGAACACTTCAATGAGTGCTGATTAATGTCGATATGCACGTTATTGGTATTTCTGCATTGGTTCTCCGAAGCTGCTAGTTGAATAGGTTAAGGTGGCCCTAACGTTAATCCTGTTAAGTAAATAGGGAACAGGGAGTTTTGATGAAATACTAATTGTTTTTAGCTATTATTTAAATTGGTGTCAAGCCATGTCTTGTTTAAGGATGGGATCCTTCTCTTTTAAATATGCTCTGATTGTCCTGTATGAGAGAGGTCTCTCTGTTGGCGGGTTGCTGTCCGATCAGAGTTTGTTACATAGTTTTATTTGTTGCGTAAATTAGAAGTAAAAGAAAATCAAGTTTTCAGTTAAATGCTATTGAGGACACAATCGAGGGTGCAATCGAGGATGAAAACCGATGGGAGTTAAGGACTAATTAAGTCAGATTTCTTTTTCGTGCTGGGGATGTTTTGGTCTGGAGTTCCAGTGTCTGAGTGTGGCGATGGAAAGCTGAGCGAGATCAAAGCCGTTTTAACTTCTACAAGTGGGATTACAAATGAGCATTTTGGCTTGGACAATTGGTTTTTACTATCGGGGTTGAACGAGCACCTCAATACAGAAGGCTTAATTGTTTTGGTATTCAAGGTTAAATGAGCGCCTCGATACAGAAGGCTCAATTGTTCGGGTATTCAGGGTTAAACAAGCGCTCATTTTTTTCTTCCAACTATTTAATGGTAAAATAATTATATTAATCCCTCACTTTCTTGTTCTGTTCTATGTGAACTTTGTGACAGCTAGCATGTGAAAGGTGAAACTGCATTCCCAAACACATCTGCCTTCCGGGTCTGCAGCAATACCCCTCTTTTTTATAACATTTTTAAATAGCATGCATGTAATTTTATAATACAAACATATTCTCAAATATAATAATACATAACAATAATTAATACATAACAAATGTTACAAAAGAAATACACCAGTATACTAGTACCTAGTTTCTATTTACAACTGGATCTATTTTGTCCTGCTAAGAGCTGAATTTACTGTTTTAACCCACAATAAAATGTGCATTGATCAGTTTTCATCTGTATCGTTCAGTTGGTACCAGCATGTTTAAATGCCAGAGGTCCATCGGGTAATAGAGGGTATCTTTACTTACAGGATCAGATATGATAGGTTCTACTGTACAGACTTTATTTAAAAGTGTAAAACTTCAGTCGTGATCCTAAAACTATACCTGCTGCAAAGGGAATGAATCCAATAAAAAGTCTGAAGAACTAAGCAACCTAGAGAAAGGAGGAGCTTGTAATAAAGTTGTTTTGCTAGCTTTGACTACTGCCAATGTAATCCTTTATCTCCCAGATGATGTGGTAGTGCTTCTTACTTTCAAAATATCACTTAACATAAGGCGGTTTTACTATTTTCTTCACTTAAATAAATAATAATATCTCTAAATATGTACAACATTAATAACGTCCATCTCTTCTAAAACCGGCAGTCTGGTATACTGAAAATAAGGCTTTAATTTATCAAAAACGTATGCAATCACATTTTTTACCTGCAAATGTGGGACCAGATCAAACAGCAGTTGGAGTACTTCCTGATCGGCTGCAGAAGGCTCCTCTCTTTCCTCCATAGTCTCACATGATGGCAGCAGGGCTTTGAGGAGACTCTGCCTCAGTTTAGCATGCTCCGGTAAGTGTGAGGTCTCGCAGTACAGGTACCTGAGAAAGGGTGCCAGCATAGAAACACAGGCTACCTCCGTCCTACAGAGAGTATAAAGAACTATATTAAATTAATGCTCACATATTCCTACAATGCACTGTGTGCTTGTATTTTGGGGTGATTATTTGCTACATTCATTTTGGCAATACTTACACAACTTGTCATGCCAGTAAAGACCATCTGAATGAAACTGAATACACCTCAAAGTGTCTGTAATAATTAATAACCAAGCTGGTTCATGTATGGGTTTGAAACTTGCATTTCTATGCAAAATCTGAAATTCACTCAATATAGACACGTGTTATTTGAGAACCTCACAACATCAATGTCAATCCAGAGCTGTAATCCAAGTGTCCTGAAGATACATCTTTTAAAAACCGGTTACAGATTGCATTACCACGATACTTACTTTTCCCTGCACTGCTGAATAACAGCTGCAATCTGCTGCAGAAGGGCTGGCCAGCAGTCAGGCCTGTTTTCCAGTACAGAAATATATGGATGTGGAGGGTTCCTTCAAAAACAGAAAAAAAGGGAACTATAACCAGAATACAAGTAGTTAAGAGACACATAATTACAACAGGATCTAACCATTAAACTCTCATGTGCCATCTTTTTAAGATTGTGGTAAATAATCTGTAAAAGTACCAATAGTACAGGTTGCCCACAGCAAAGCATACAGAGTGAGCATGCTGCTATTCACAATTTAGTATCTGAAAATGAAATCCAAGTACACACAAAACAGAAAAATGCACTACAGAGAAATGGCCCTTCAATATTAGAATGGGCTGCTTCCTCCCTCCTCATGCCTCACAGTAAAGGGAGGGTTTCATAAAGCTTCTTACTGGCAAGCTCTTCTGGTATGATATATTTGTGTAACATTTAATTCCTGTTCCAAAATTCACTATCCTATCAAAGCAATACTTTAATTATTAGTTTGGGAATGTATATTACGCATTATAAATGATATCATAAATCATGCCATAATGTTATTAAAGATCATAAAACGTTCTGGAACTGAGAGCAGGCATTTTTTTGTGTTGTTTTTAAATAGTAAGTACATTCTTAATCCAAGAATAAAAGTAATTTTAGAAATAAGTATGAAAAAATTACACTTTTTGGAATTTGAGAAGTGCTATTAATTTCAAAGTGGTTTTTCCCATTATTTTATTGGGGGGAATTTTAATGAACATTTTAATGAACATTCAATTTAACCTTCATTGCAGTGCTATTCACCACGCTCATCTTCATTTTTCTGGATATATAGAACCTCTTGGAAAATGCTTTGCAAAAAAAAGTAATTTTCTATGAATTATGACTCTCTTGTCCCATTCATAATTAAGCAGTCAGTTATTCATCTGCTGGAAACAAAGCCATCACCGCTCTTTGTATCTCTGAAACCATTTCAGATGAGGGTTCATATGTATTGGCTAACATGGCTAAAGTAAAGTGGGTACCCAAGGACACAAAAGATAATATTGTTACAGCACCACCTGTGGTAAAAAAAAATATGCCTGTCATTCTTAGCCCGCTGCGTACAAATTAATTAAATCTTGCTTCCCAAGTAGCATAAAAATTCATAGCAATTCCTTTTGGAGACAATCTCAACAGCTTAATGCCAGTCCTCCTTTATAACTTTGGAGTGCTTAAATTTTTTTATGTAATAGCAAAGAAAAATTATAATTAAATGTATAATTTGAGAGCTCTCAAAGGGTCTTTTTTTTTTAAAACTAATCACCGTTAAAAAAATGCTTTGTGCAGTTGAATTACAGAGTGAAGGAAGAAAGCAAACTATCAAAAGCACGCAAAACTACCAAAACTGAACTCTGCCCCGATTTCTGTTGCACTGTAAAAGAACTATAAACATTAACACCCGGCTTAGAGATGTCATTACTTAAAGAACTTCATAAATCTCCAAGCTCGCTATCAACCAGGATCTCCCTGGAGGTCAAGACTACAGAGAGCAAACAGTCATGTTCACCCAGAGCCTGTCAGTCAGGGAAACAAAGTGGCCGTCTGCAATCTGAATGACCATCTCTCTCCTCCAGTTTCCCACAGAAATGTACCACCTTCAGGTACTTCAAACCAGCCTCCAAATAAATGGTTGCAATCTATCAGGCTCACCATAAGTTGCTTTAAAAAAAAAAAAAAAAGCAGGTACCTGAAAAGATAACCTTAAGATTCCAGGTCAAATGCAAGTTTAGGCAGCCCTGGCATTGAAAAAGTTAACCAAATGAGGTGTAGCTCGGGGAAAAAAACAAACCCCTGTCTAAAAGCTTCCTTTGCACAGTGGAAAACAAGCTGGTTAATATTTGTTGAAGCAAAATGTAGAAACTGGTTATGTATCCTTTATCCTTTATGAAGTGTGTGTGAATTTTTCACTCTACATTCATTGTATCTTGTCTGCTGTCTTGCGTGGAAAGTTACTGGCTTATGTGTTGTTGGAAACCAAGCTTTATACCCGACAGACTTGCCTTACGTAAAGACCAGCCTTACCAAATTCACGTCTCTGTTCACTCCCTCCATAGACTGGGTACAAAGATATAAAAAAAATGGCTTTACTATGAAGAACACTTACAATTATGGACAAATCGATGTCCATTCTACACTTTATATATTATTAGTATAAAGAGATACAGAACATTGACCCAAATGTATCAAATCTTTACTCCAATGTGCATCATAATTGTAAAAGGAAAATAAAACTGTAACTGGAGGAATAAAACAATTGCAAAAACGAATAATTTATTTCTAGTTTTATACCATTTAAATATTTGCCTTTTCACGTGCTTCCAAATAGGCTCTTTGAAGTCCACCTGCATATCTTCCTTTCTTACAAGTTTTTTAACAACCGGTAGGTTGTCTCTCCACAAAAACAAAATTGGGATTATTGTGTTTTTTTTTTGTTTTTGTTTGAATAAAAACTCAGTATGTACTTTAATTTCTTTTAAGTGGTAAGTAAAGAGCAAATAAAGTGTATAAGGAAAGTCTTGCCAGTGGATGAAACCCGAGGAGGTGAGTGGAATTGCTGTTTTCATGTACACCCCTATTATGTGGCAATTGTCGTTTCTGCTTCATTCTGCAGTAGGCTGTGTTATACATGTTCTTTTTTTAAAACTATACTGTTTACTATTAACAGGACTTGTAAACCCAATGAAAGGGAACAGCAATTGTCAAGTAATTTCAATTTTACAACTTGGAGTGAAGACTATCTTGCCTCATTGCTTACATACAAGCAATAGAAAAGTGAACATGCTGTCACAAAAAAATAAAATAAAAACTTACTTTGGGCTGTGCCTGAGAATCCATGACAAGGATCTGTGCTGACTGCTGATGCAGCACCCATAAAATGCATTTTTTTTTTTTTTAAAGGACTGAGAAAACAGACTGCGCAAGGATGACCCTGTGATAGGGTATGATAATAAAATAACACACGGCTATCAATGTAAAAACAAACCTAGGATGTAGCAAAACACTATTCACAAACTGCGTAAAAACTCACACTACAAATAGGATCGTTTTTGTGGAAACATTAGCATGGCATTAGAGATTTATTGTGGTTATCTCCAGTCCAGTTAACATTCATGTTCCAAGATGATTTTAGTTAATTAAACCAGAATGGCAATACATTTCTCAAAATATTTCCAAGCTTATTACACAGTATTTAACACTGAGCAACAGAGGGAAACTCGTTAATCTCAACTCAATAAACATATGCAAATTATTTTTGGTTTGTTTAATATTTAAAGTGTGCCAGAGGCCATTTTCATAACATCTTATTTGTCACATTATGTTAAAAGTGTTTATATAACATTATGTTATATATATATATGTTTCTTGCACACATTTTTTTAACATCAGCGCAAACTAGTGATGTCCATTCATGACTGATATTGTAGTAATAACTATATACACTAGATGTTTCTTATTATGAAGGTGTATTCATTCTATGCTCACTCTAAATATGAAAGTCTTGACATGAATATTTTGTAAACAATACACATAGGTTTGTGTTTTATTTGTTCCTATTTTATCATACACTCAACAAATAAACATACTTAATCTATCTACATGGAAATTAGCCACAATCTGAAAACTTTAATCTAAGTAATACCTTTGCTTATAAAATGTATAAAAAATAGAAATCTGCGATTGTGATTTGCAGCTATTTCTGAAATACCGTCTGACAGTAGTTTTCTCTTTGATCTATAATGTAACATTATGTGCTTTAACAAAGTTTTTAATATAACCAGGTAAAACGTCTATTAAAATCTGCCTGCTGCAGCCCCCAACCCCAACCCCTAACAGATTACACAAGGATTTACAGTCCTAAATGCAATTTAAAAGTGAGAAGAGACCCTGTTTCTGAGTTATCCTAAAGTGCCATTACTCTGGGTGTATTTTTGTATATAAAAAAACTGGCTAAGGTAAGATACATAAAAAATATATGGTGTAATGTATATATTTAGATGAGAAATACCTGTAACATAGAAGATGAATTAACATACTGTATGGATCAAATTGTTGGTTTTGCTTTCTATATTTGAAATTTCGATGATGAACCCTGGTGCCGACCAGCACTCAGCATAGCTTTGACAGTGTCTCTCCACGGGGCTTTTACTTACCAAATCAAATGAAATTACCAAATTATTCAACTGCTGTAACTGCTAAATATATTACACATTTTAACATTAAATATTTAGAACCAACGTATATAACCAAACAAAACAAAAAAAAACACCAAACCCTCCAACTGCTTTGGATTACAACAATTTTGTGCATAAGACTACATTTGTACTGTACAAGATGTACGGATAGAAAATATTGAACGCAAAAATATTCTCCTACCCTTGTTAACATTAATATTGAAAATGGTTAAAACAGTGTCCAGTGTTTAGCACCCCTATTTAGGTCTTGCAGCTGGAGTATTTTAAGGCAGGAGAAAAATGAGAAAGATATATGAAGCAGAAACATGTAATCTACACAGAAATCAGCCACAAGTCTGAAAACTTTTATCTTTAAGTAAGAGGGCAACATCAAAGTCCAATAAGCATTGCACCAAAGTGTGTAGCATGAATAGTGACCCTCTTGCTTCTTAGTTACAGTGCACTGACAGCATGACCTCAATACCAAGAGGGTCAGATGCCTTACTGTAATTGCACCATCACTGCACTGACACTCAGCATTATGATCATTGTATAAGAAATGATGCTTGAAAGAGGTGCTTAACCTTTGGTTCACCTTAACCTTTGGGTAAATCTCGTAACCCAAGAGCTCTTCAATCTGATTTACCACGTAAGTAAAACAGACAGAGGTTATTTTCATAGCATTTCAATGTAATTAATAGAATGAGAGGGCTTGTAGGCGCTTAGATAGCCCTCTTCACAGCTGAGACCCTTTCAAGCTGTCTTTAGGTTCTTCAGCCACGTGTGTTTGAATGGACATAGTCGTGAACACATTCTTTAAATGCCTTCTTTAAATCAAAGTACATCTATTATTACCAACAAATTGTTGGTTATATTTCTGAATTAGCCAAATTAATACCATTTGCCAGCGCTAATAAGGTCACACACAGATACCATAAAAAAGGAAAAATTACAGTATATGAAGGTCAGAGTTAATCATCATTTGTTCTCCTTATTTTTATGTACCTTCACTGTATTTTTGATGTCTTTCCACCCACATCATTAACAGACAAGAGGAGGAAAAAACCTACCTTATTGTAAATGGGCAGGAGTATTTCTCTTTTCCAGTTTCTGAGGAGTCTACAGCCTGCATGTGCAGTAACTTCCCAATCACATTAATTAAACCCTGGACATTCCTGTCAAAATAAACAAGGCATGAAAACAATATTGTTTGGCCCTGCAAACCACAGAAGTTCTTACAACAATAATAATTCTGTGTGTCTGAAATGGTTTAGTTAACAGTTATTAACCACATTTGATCAAGAGAATCCAAGAATACAGCTGTGAACATCATTTGAAGAAGGTAGGTCTCTATTCACAAAGCTACAACTCCTGAGTTAAGTAAAGCTACCTTTGAACAGATTAAATAAAACGTGACACTGATGGAACTGTTCTAGTTGTGTATGCAGGAAGTCTACAATTCCAATGCACACATAGAGTAGGTTTCCTCTCACCATTAGATTCCTGTGTTACAGGAAATGATACTTGGCCTCACATATTTTAATATGTGCATGAAGAACAATTCTTAATGAAAATACATCACTGAATATATTGCACATATACTTTAAAAATGTAAACATGTACTCTATTGCTCATTAATTGAATCCTCCTAAAAAGCAGGACTACTAACGTACACACTGAAAACATGGATGCATGCATTGTATATCAGCAGTAGCAGTAAGTACTGGCTGGAGAATGCAAGCGAGTAGCAGCAGTACATCTCTCTAGTAACAGAATAGTAAAGGAAGGCAGAGTTGAGCTGATCAGTCTCTTACTGGATTTTAGAGATGACAGTTTTACTCCTTGTACTGCTGCTACTTTTACATAATCAGTTATCTATGGTGCTGGGTTGAGGTTTCTTAAATCTTCTTGTATCCCTTTTAACTTAACAGCCCAGCCATGGGAATCATCTGCAACATTATTGTAACTGGCTTGGATACTGGTATCTTTAGAAAGCCAGCACACAGGCTTTTAAGGTTATGTTTTGTGACAAATAAAATATATCAAAAGCACTGCAATTTTTTTTATTAGATTTACTGTATATTCAACTCATTTGTGAAATGGTCTTTACTACTGTCATTCAGAATTTGGGTATATTACTGCAAAGGCAATGTACAACAGTGACCATTAATGCAAATCTGTTATCTCAAATACAGTCAGAGAGGCTATGATAGGAGCCATAATTTGGGAAATATACATACTATCAGCAGTCCAGATAAGCTGCGTACCTGCTGTTTTTACGCACTAAATTTAAATTTAATGAGTAAAAATATGCATAGAAATGTTGGTGCACAGCTTGGCTGCCTTTCCTAAAGATTCCACTAACAACGATATCTCTCAGAATACAATGTCTTCAGTTACTAGGAAACTGTACACAAGAAAAAACAACCAACAAACATTATCCAATCTCTGGCTCACCCTGTTGTCTTTGCAGCCAATCACAATAAAGGGCAATTCACACTATAGCGTTTATTCGCTGCGTTTTCTATGGTAAAAAAAAATAAAACCTATGGAATTGAATACTACCTTTCATACTTGAGCCTAATCACTAAGAAAAAAAAATCGAAACAAGTTCGATTTGGGGGCGAAAAACGTCACGATCACCACCCTTTCCTGCTAAATTTGGATATAATCTGAAGGCAACAGGGATCGGGTGCAAGCTGCTGCAAGGTTATTGCTCCGAAGAAGAAAAAAAAGAGAAGAATGTGGATTCGCCCTGTGATAACAAGCAACGGGACACCCTAGGGGAGTACCAGCGCCTTGTGCAAGAGCTGAAATATACTGCAGATATATTTATATAATCTCAAATTGTGTTATTGGTAACAAATAACCTCAACAATGTTATTGGCAACAAAAACATTGTTTAAACAAAATTAGAAGTACAGACAGGACAACCAAACGCAATCATTTCAATGCATCCTGATGTGTTTTTTTTTTCTTTTTTTTTAAATAAACAATACCGTAAACACAGGTAGATGGTACTGGCAATGCAGATGTAACGTCAGACAGCACAGATAATGTTTTACATTATTGGGGAAAAATACACGTAGACTAACATATACGATTGACATACGATAAAAAAATTAAAAAAAAACTTGTAGAACGCACGTGTGGTTGTATAGTAGTTCAAAGTAACACTGCCAGTGTTCGCGCTAGCCCGCGCCATTGCACCAATGCCCCCGAAATAAGAAATGTCCCGTTGAAATTCTCTTAACACGCCCGCGTGTCCCCCTTCCCAGACCAGACGCAATACCAATATACAGTAAATTAATGTATTTTGTATTACTATGACATGTCTGCCGACAGGCTAATCTTTTTTACTTGTTTGTTTACACTTGCGTTTTCATCATTAAACCCCCGTGTTTGTATTCTCCAGTCCAGTAGAATGCGCTCACACCCTCCCTGGTTACAGGCAGTTTCACAGTAAAGCCTGGACGACACCAGGTTTGTTAATAACATGGCACGGGGCAAATAGTATCCTTGTTAAACCCCACCATTACTTCTGGAAGTAATCAGCTTCGGCAGTGACTTTTGAAATGCAGGCTATTATATTTGTGCTTAAAAATACTGTGTGCAGTAGATTTGCGAAACGAAAACTGCATCATTGACTAAAAAAAAAAAAGTAGCCTACGGTAACGGTATAAAGTATTTCAAATTTGTATACATATATGGTGTATATGATTTTATCCATCACTGTATACATCTTGCACTGAGAAAACCACTGGAATCGGAATAAAGGACATTATTATGTAATACAGTTCACGTGCAGTCACGGTTTTGGTAAGAAGCATTTTCAAAACCCGTATCATTATGTGCAGTATTAAAATAAGTTAAAAAAATATATATAGCAAATCCACAAAACCAACGAAATGTATTGTATATTTGACATTTTGTTTTTAGTGTTCTGTGTAACACGGGCCATCGTTTAACCTTGAAAAAAATTAAATCCAGTACCTGAAGCAGATATACACGTTGATCATATCAACAACACCAACGTGTGTTGTAAAAATAAAGCAACAATTGTTTTGTAAACTGTCCAAAATATTTACTTGGGGGCTAAGAATGAAAAATGTAAACAAACAAAAAACTCAAAATAAAGGGGAAGCTGGAAGGTAAGAATTTACCAGTCAGGACAATGGCATTTAAATACTACTACTATTAAACTGTACAGTAATGTGGTTTCTTGTAGCAGTGGGGTACACGTGGAAAATTCTGAAATGTCAGACAACGCATTTTATTTAGTATCACTTGCCAATCTATTGCAAACTTTTATCATGTAATAAACGTTTAGTCGCTAACACCAGACTGACGAGCTGTGACAGAGCGTGCAGTGCACACACGACTAATTTACATATTAAATATGTACGTTTTAAATAAGCCCTGTTGTTTAAATGTCATATAAACAGTTAGTCTGAATGGGATAAAAAAAAATACATATTTTAAAAAACTAGAAGCCTAGTCTTTAACTCATTTTATTTCCTGTGTGCGTTCGTGCCTGCAAATCGATATATATATATATATATATATATATATATATATATATATATATATATATATATATATATATATATATATATATTTTTTTTTTTTCAATGACCTGATTCAAGTTTATTGTAACTTAAGTACTACATTTCAAAAATACAGAATGTATGGCCAATCAGAAAGCAAAGTATTGCCATGCGGTCTAGTATTGCCATGCGTTACGTCTGGTGTGAGAGTTAAGAGTTTTTAGCTTTCAATCCAGTGAAAAAATATGGACAGTGAGTATTGTAGAGACACCTTGGTTGTATCTACAGCTTTACAGTTTTATTCAGAAACAAAAGGTCAGTAAACTCTGCTGGCATATTTAAAAACAAACAAAAATAAGAAATGGTGGTTGGTTTGGAATCATCAAACATATTGACCCCCTCACTGAAGAAAATGTCCCCCTAAAATTTTGAGAGGGGGCCACATTGACCCTCAGTCTTGGTCCTGGAGCAAACACTGCACTGCAGTTAAAATGGAAGGCTCTTTTTAATGCCTACTCCATTGCCATTACAGATTGTACAGTATTTATCGAGATTACTCATGACTTCAAGGTAATGTTGCATTTTACCCCCTGAAGATACATTTTACTCTCTCAGTGTTCAAATGTAAATTATTCCCAGACCCAAAACCTTATCTGGAGCACTGCATACTAGGATTCATCAGTGGTCATATATATATATATATATATATATATATATATATATATATATATATATATATATATATATATATATACAGCTGGTGCTGCTACAGTTCATAAGTGGTATATACAGGTAAAGACTATTGTACCTGGCAGATGGAATGAGATTCAGGATGTTGTTCAGCACATACTGATGGTCTGCATGGTCCTGGGCCACAAGCACCACCAGAGCGTCACAGCATGCAGCCCGCACCACCACATTGTCACTGCAGCACTTCTCCCATAGCAGCTCCAATGCAGGGGTCTGAAAAGGAACAACATCAATTATAAAAGGGCAATAATCGTCCTCCTATTCATTCCAAACTGTATTGCTTAAAGTTTACAATGGCAAGGATCATCCTCCTATTGATTCCAATTAGCTACGTGATGTCATAACTGTGGTAATATCACAGGACATTACCACCGTTCTTTTTAAACCTATTTTTCTCAGTCGTTTTTAAACTCAAATAACCTCATAGCCATTATACAGTTCTAATATGGCACTCCAGGGTGTGTGTCATAGTGGGATATCACCACTTCTCAGATTGGTTGAAGGCTTTTGGCTTCACCTTGTGCTTCGCAAAGCCAAGCTACACAAAGCACAACAACGACACAAACACCCCAATTTAGAACTGAATTATGCTGCTAAAAACATTAACCCAACAGTATAATTCTGTATTGTGATTTCATATTTAAAAATCAATACTTCTGTTCCAAACGTTCCTATACGTTTAATGTACCGCTTTGTGGAAAAAAAAATAATTAGGGAATCTTTTCTTTAAATCTTCAAACAGTTTAACTTTAAAGGCCTAAATGGTTGAGGCTAAATACATTTTTCTTAAAAAAAATTGCATTTGTTTTTGACTTCTTGGCCTATTCTGTGCAGCTACTTGTCATGTGACCAATTTGGAATGTATCCCTTCCCCATGGCAACTACTGCCGTTTCCCAATCCAAAAGTCCAAGGCCCCGACTTGCAAAAAACCTGGATGGTACTTAGCTTCCGCCTAGCATCTTCCGGTGACCTCATTAAATGAAAGGGGTGATCTACAAAGTATTATTCATATTTATACTTCATATCGCATCCCACAAACCAGACTGCCATGTATAGATTGCTGCTGCTCCACACGGCAATATTAACTATTGTGGTAGCCTCGCTTTGTCGGAGGATATATTCTTGAATAAGGATATCACCTTGAAACACATTTTCAAGTCTCTTAGGAACTACAGCTTCCACAGTGCACCAAGCTCTGCCTCCAGGCAATTCCTGACAATTGAATACGCTGACATGTCAAATGTAAATCTGGAGACTGACTGCCTTGGTTGTTTTTCATGATGAAGTCATCAACATTTCAAATTAATTATTACATTTTCCTTTCTATTTTGAAACAGGAGATGGTAAGCAAAGAGTTGCTGTTTCAGTTGATGAGTTATAGCCTAAATAGCATTTGAGTCATGTTCTAGTGGTAGTTTGCTTGCATAAGTTGCCTGTTCACTCCCAGAATAACAGATAATTAGAATAATTATACAAGTAGGTATTGATTAAAATAAAAGCAGCTTTAAAGTTTTTGTTCCAACATGTACTTCATTGCTGGAAGACGCATAGAATTACCAAAAAATGCTAGTTAATTTGTTATTTCTATAAAGCCTTCAGTTTTAGGTTTACACTTTTATGTAAGCATTTATTCTTGAAGAAAGCAGTTCAAAAGGATTCAAACTGTAAACTATTCTTTTTTTTCTACACATTTTTTCTTTACTTTACAGTAATACATCAGAATCTAATGCTATGCTGGCTCCCCTGCTACACAGCTATTGCATCTGATACAGATGTAAAACTTAACTACTTCAATCTTCTAATAATATACATCAGATATATCACAGGCTACCAAATGATGCTACAATACTTTCTAAGGGTTAAATATATTTTATTTGACGTACGATCTTACTGTAAATACAGGTGTATATGATTCCAAAAATATACACCAGCATCCAAGAAGTATTAGGACACTGGGCGTCAATACAATACCCTTCCACAAATTCCACATATACTGGTGTCTCTTAAATTAATAAAATAGGATCCTTCCTGGTGCTGAGTATTTGTACAGACAGAAATACACAGATGAGACTTGCATGATCTGATAGATGTTTGATTTCCATATCCTTACACAAAGGGCCCTATGTTAATTACTGGTAATAAACAGTGACAGTATTTCAATATATTGAGCCCCAAAACCTCTTGGAGGGTGTGTTTAACTTTCTAAAGAGTACAACCAATTTAATTGAAGACCCTCCAAACAAATCTAATGCTGCCCAAGGTAGACAATGAAATACTCAGAAGTGTAAAATAAAAAAGGGATTACAAATGCCCTTTTGCCTTTTTGCACACAGAACAAAGAAAAGACATACCTGATCAGAGGACTGTGTGATCTTCTCACTCAAACCTTTTTCTTTCAGCACTGCAGTGGTTAGACTCCTCACAGCCTGAAGAAAACAAGTATTAGTATTCCTTTTTTTAGCATTAAGAACATAAACGTTTGAGAAAGAGAAACGGCCATTTGGCCCATCAAGGCTCCTCCCTTGTTAGCACACCATGTTCCCCTACGGGGAGGGGAGGGGAGGGGAGCGGAGAACTGACTAATTTAAATCAGAAATTAGTCTTTTTTAAAGGGTACTTAAGGACCTTTTTATTTTATTGTGTTACATGTTCCCATATGTTCCTACAACTGTTTACATAAGGTGTGTACATTTTGACCAGTTTTTAAACTTTTAAATTGCATTCCCTGCCTCAAGATGGCTCCCCATGTACCTGCATGGACCTCTAAGAACTACATTTCCCATCATCCTCCTGCTCACAAATGTAACTGAGATGGATTTACCAGTGAGCAGGAGGATGATGGGAAATGTAGTTCTGAGAGGTCCATGCAGGTACATGGGAAGCCACCTTGAGGCAGGGAATGTAATTTAAAAGTTTAAAAAAGTGGTCAAAATGTTAAAAAAAATTAAAACAATACACATACCTTATGTGAACAGTTGTAGCAACACATGGGCACATGTAACACAATAAATTAAAAAAAGGTCCTTATGTACCCTTTAAAATGTTCCCAGTGTTTTAGATCCTACTACTTCACCTGGTAGGCTATTCCATGTATTTATAACTGTGTAAAAAAAAGTGCTTCCTACCACCTGTTCTAAACTTACTTTTATTCAGCTTCCATTTATGCCATCTTGTTCTTCTCTCTGTGCTAAATCTGAAGTAGTGTCTTGGGTTAACTTTATCTATACCATTAAAAACGTCAATCAAGTCCCCTCTTTCCCTTCTTTGTTCTGGGCTGAAGAGATTTTATTATTTTAACCTGTCCTCATAGCTCATGTCATTAAGTCCTGGGCTCAGCCTAGTTGCCCTTCTCTGTACCTCAAGTCAAATTATTTTTTTGTAGTGAGGTGACCAAAACTGCACACAGTAATCTCGGTGGGGTCTAATTGGGGCATTGTTTAATCTTAGTATAACCTCTCTAGACATATTCCATGCTTTTTGCAATATAGCCAAACATTCTATTTGCCTCACCACATTGGCGAGGTACTTGTAAATGATGATTCCACTATAACCCAGAGATCCTTTTCAAAGTCCTCACCACCTATTTCCACATTAAACATTAAAATTAATTTGCCACAACTCTGCCCAGTTACATAAAAGGTCAAAATTCCTTTTAATTAGCTTGGCTGTGGTTTCAGAATTCACTACTGCACCAAGTTTGGTATCATCTGCAAATCTAACAATCTTGGAGTGTTTATCTTGGTCCAGGTCATTTATACAAATGAGGAACAGTAAGGGGCCAAGTACAGACATTCAGAGCAAATAAATAAATAAATAAATAATAAATGTTAAATGAGCACTGTACCTGGGCCTGAATAAGAGAATTAGGGAATTCCAATCTTTTCTTTAAATCTTCAGACATCTTAGCGTTTCATTTTAAGAACGATATTCTGAAAGAAAAAAAAAAAGAGAGAGGACAGCTATTGGGTCTGTAATAATCTTTACACCAAAATCAAATCTGCATAATAAAAAAAGGGAAATCTACCTTTGAATATTACAAAACCCAACACCTTATGAACACTTCTGAATCCTTAAATATGCATGTCTTAGTTGCATATTACTTGTTTGGTAACACTTGTACGGTGCAAATACTTTATAATCTGTCTCATTGTGTTTTATTGTAGTTTATATGGTTACACATGACAAAATAAAAAAAACCCATGTGTACAAAAAACATGTTTGACTATAACAAAGACTGTACACACACTCTTCAACTGTTACACAATTTCCGAACGCAAGTTTCAGTAGTGTCTATGTGTAAGGGCAGTTTAGTTTACTGCACTTACCATAGAGTACATGTTTACAAATAACTGTGGAAGGCCTAGGTTACAAGGCTCTCGGGGACACTGGTACCGGTGTCTTTTACGCAAGCATGGTTTGTCAGGACTCTCTGTCTTGCAGCTGTCTGTGTCACAGGGACTTTCATCTGTCTGTCTGACACTGGCAGGCCCACCGTGGATTATTATTATTATTATTATTATTATTATTATTAAAATCATGCTGGTAATACAGCTGCATTGTGCAAGGTGCTAACTTCAGAATGTTGGCGGGCACATATTGTGCATTGTTGCTTCCACTGTGAACTGGAAAACATGGAGCCGGCCACATCTTGGATCGGAGTGGACTAAAAGACTGAACACCATCCTGAGTTGCGGCCCTTTCATGTGACTTCCTGTGTAAGGTTTTATTGAAATCCATTTCAAGCTTTCTTGCTGACTGCTTACCAAGCATAAGCAACTGTGTTTGAAAGACGTTGCTTAGCAGCTGCTGATGGAAAGTAATGGCTCAGAGAAGTTAGATGGATTTAATTTCGCTGTCTATCTGGCTGTACTGTAGTTACACTACTGCAATGTTTAAGGGTCTACTGGTTAATTCATGGCAGCATTACATGGTAGTTTTGATGTTGGGTACCAGTATTTTTTTTCCAAAATTACTCTAGCTAGATATATAGAGAAAAAGAAAGAAATACAGTAATTTAAACTCTCCCTACTACTAGTCGATCGTATTAAATGTTTAGAAAATGACCTCCCCTAAAGTTAAGTTTGATATTAATTGTGTTGATGCAGATTTAAGAAATGTAATGAAAGCAGGACTTCACTTCCCACTTTCCTAGAGCTTAGTGTTCTGGCACGGATAGTTTTCGATATTGAATAAGCAAGTTAGTTTGGGTAACTCGGTAGAAAAATACAAGCAGTCTTAAGTGAGACCAAAAAAATAATTATGATTTATGAATTTAAAAAACACAGGTTCTGGAGCATTTGGTCTCCTTAAATATCTTGAGTAGAAAGGTTGGAATTTTGCTTTTGTGGATTCTATTGCTAAGCCTTTTTGTTCTTTCTTTTAGACAGAAAAAACGTTGTTTGTGGCTTTTAGTGTTTGTTTCTTAGTGTAAAAAAAAAAAAGTCAAAACTTTCATAAATGAAAATATATATTTGTGTACCATAACATTAAGACTTTATTGTTATGCGCAACATTTTCACGCACAGAAAATGTTTTAGTTATGGGGTAAGGCTGACATTGTGCTGTATGTTGATCTTTAATTATATTTAGGGCTTCTGATTTTCGGTTTTAACCGATAAAACCCGATAAAACCGATACAAATAAAAAATGAAATCGGTGGCTAGCCAATAAACACTGAAAAACACCGGAAAAACTGTGGAAATGGTTAATCAATTCACGTTGACTTTACCCTTTTCCCATTCAAAAATAAAACCTACTACAAAAATAATAATAAATACATTTCCCAGAGCTGCTGTCCTTCCTGACTTGCATCTATCATTGATTAGTTCTCAATACTTTAAACCCGCCCCAACTACTGAGTGACAGCACATTCCTACATTTCTATCGGAGACTTCGCTTGCGAGATTTAAAATGAGAATCACTGTGTAAAAAGAATTAAGTAATATAGGAAGTGTCACAAAGAAAGAGTACATCTGAGGATACAGTACCTTGATGTTTGATCAGTTCAGGGTCACTGAATATGACCTACTTTTCATTTTCAATTATGCATGGGTCACATTAACAGGTTTTCTATGAGAACCAACTAGTGACCCAATTTCCAACATCCAAATCCTGTGTCAGCATCGGTGGTACAAAAAGCATATTAAACAATGCTTCATGAGGCAGGAGACCTTATTACGTAATCTTATACTGGCGGGTCAAAACAGAAACTGTGTACTAAAGTCTGTACATATATTTTAATTTTCTCAAAATAATAGTTGAGTTGGTTGGTTAATTTGGTTTGTGGGTTTGCAGTGTTAAAGAAAATCACCTTGGACAAGGCAATCCTGCATTAGAATACTGTATTTCACATGTCTGCCACAAGCCCAGTTCTTGGAAAGCTGTCCACCCTTTCATATCAGATACTGTTAGTGCTAATCTACCCATACAAGTTTGCTCCAGGGAGACAACAGACATGCCTTAAACATCCTATACAACAAACGTGTTATCACTAGATGACACACAGAGGGCAGGGCTTTAGAGTATGTGGAAAGTGCATACTGTTACAACATGATACTCCCATGTGGTCTACTAATTGCAATGAAATAAGTGTGCATTGTGTAACGCTACAAAGCATTTGTCACTACTTACTGTTGTTGCTATTTTTTTATTATGTATTGTTGAAAAAAAAAATTCAACTACAACAATAGCAGTGCAAAGGACATTCAGCTAGGAAAAGACTTAAGAAAGGAAAAGACATAAGAAAGGAAAAGATTTTTAAGAAAGTAATTGTAGTGAAAATTCAACTTGTAATACGACATGGGAAGAACATTTTATTGCATACATTTACTTTGGGATTTTTTTTTTTCTTTAGATTTAGATTTTAAAGATGTGGCCTGTTCTTTTTGTCCACATCATTGTAAATGGACACTGCGCTTAGGCTCTTCTTAATTATGGAACATCATCACCACAGGTCTAATATAGCTGCAGGTACGACAGGAAAAGAATCAGGGAAATCTCTGAAGGTCAACACCGAGCAGTTTGTTGTCAAACTGAAATGAAACACTGAACAGCTTTAGCTGTTGTCATTCCCTTAAGTTTTAAGGAAGGTTATGTGTTGACTAGCCTTGTTGTATTACTAATGTATACCTGTCACATATTATCATAGCCATGTTATGATACAATCCTTCAAATGTACTGGCAAAATTGAATTTAAATTTAGAAAATGTAAATTTGTTGCATTACAAGGGCCTTATCTTTCAATATGTGACCATGGCTACACACATAAATACATATGTTCTTGCCTATTCCCCCAGGGCCATATCATTTTTGTTCCATATTGGGGAGGGGAACCAGTTTGACGAGGGTCAAGGTACACTTTCCCTATACTATGTCTATAGTCCTTTTCAGACTGGGCTGCTCTACCCGGGTCAGGACCCGGTGTCATACGGGTCAGCTACGCAATTTCACACTGCTTTTGATAAAGCAGGGTTGACCTGGGTGACAGACACAAGTAAACAATATGTGTATCAATGCCGCGGAAGCAGCTTGTTACAGACGCTTCCATCCAAGCTTCTCTGGATTGAACCATCGGCTCAAATGTTGATTAGAGCAAATGTTTCTACATCCCTGCTGCAATCTGGCTTATGGTGTTTTTCAAGCAACAAAAATATGGCTAAACAGAATAAACAAAAATGTTCCTTGCAGAAGTGAAACCTTCACACAGGCGTGGCGGTTTGTTATTTCGTCTGCCGTCATGCATTTTGTCTCGCTCAACCCGGGTCAAAGCATGTCAACCCACATCCTGAGGTGGGTCGCTGGGACCCAGGTACACCTGGGTACGACCCAGGTACGTGGTTTCACACTACACGGGATTGTGACCCGGGTAGCTAGAACCCGAGTAGAAGTGTCAGTGTGAAAGGGGCTTAGGTATGTCTAATATTACTTTGAGGAGAAATGATGAGGGAGCTTAGGTGTGTTCTCAGTGTGTAGCTGCATTTACTAGGTAAAGGCCTGGGTATGAAAACTGGATTCAAAATAATTTTCCAATCCACCTGTAGAGCAAACAGGGTCTTAGGAAAAACTTAAAACTTTTTCAGAATTCAACAGTCTTGAAAACAACAGTTTACTACATTAGATTAAACATATATATAAAAAAAAACCAGAGACAAGTGTAAAATATATCACACCAATGCATTATTAATTCCACTTATTATTTGACATGTTATAACTGATATAGGATACTGTATACCTTTAATATAAGGTGCCACATACAATCCTTTATTCTGAGCTTAACCTTTTAAGAGATAATTCCCAGAAGAATAACAAAATGCTGGGGTAAACTAAACACCTGTTACTAAGCTGAACACTGGCAGATTGTCAGTGTACTGTGATGAGGACCCAGATCTTTGAAATGGCAACAGTACATGAGGGAAGGCACACCCTTCTTGACCTGATAACGCAAGACACAACTCATCATCTGCCCTGGTCCTACTAGCGCCCATTCGTGCTTCAGAAACAGTTGCAAAGCAGCCTTTTAAATGGATTTAGGCTACATGAAATAAAAGGTAAGAACAACTTTTTTTCTGAATTTGAGATAGACATTTAAGACTTACTGTATTCTAGGTGGGTCAATCAATTTGTTTCAAGATTTTCTACAGTGAACAGTTCAATGAAAACAGGCAAATTAAGTTTACCACAGTATTTTTTCCGTGGTACTTTTGCAATTTTTCCACTTCTTTACCAGGGTTGTACTATGCATTTACCAGAGTTTACCCTGGTTTGACAGGTTTATTAATATGCTTTACCATAACTCACTGTTCTTTACAAAGCTTACCTATGCGTTATCATGGTTTCACTGTTTTATTACACTTTGCTATGATTTTACTATGGTAAACTTGTAGAAGGGCTTTTAAGTATAGTAGTGTGGTAAAATATTTTACTGTTTTTCTTTATGATCAGGAAATTAACAGTACTGTAATTGAAAAAAACTGAAAATGACACCAAAACAGTACAAAAAATGAACAGCAATACTAAACTGGCCTGGTTTGACATACCCTGGTTAACACTAATGGACTACCTTAACCAATGAAACATTTGGTACAGTCCAAGATCAGTGCTAATCAGGTTCTGTAAAACTAACCATACACAACGCTAACAATCAAACAGGATATGGCTTAAACATATGCGCATAAACTAAAGTCAATTTGTAGCACAGTTTTTTTGATTAAGACGATAATGACTTATACTCAAACCTAGGCATGTCCCCAACAAGGAGAGAATGTACAAGCTGGTTTAAATGACTGCAAGTTTATGACGTACATTATTAAAATTAGTATTTAAATATGAACATTTGGTGTTCATTTGTAATCATTTAATAGTTAACTGGCGCCCTTATGAGAGCAAATAGCAGTTTTAACTTAATATCTTACCGTATCCAGCATTTATAAATTGAAGAAGTACACACTAATATAACTATATATATATATATATATATATATATATATATATATATATATATATATATATATATATATATATATTTATTTTATTTTGCCGGTATATATTCATTAATTATCCCGTACGAGGTTGATATAAGCAGGCTACCTTATTACGATGAGAAATAGCAGACTATTTGGTTAGTATGTGACGATAAAGAATGCAGAATCAAAGAGTTCAAACCATTTTTAAATGTGTGGTATTCTATGCCTTGCACTGTATTCACAACAAAGTGCAATATGCGAATTATACCAGTCAGAATATGTTCCAATGCAAAGAACAATGTGTATAATAATAAAAATAATAATAATAATAATGCAAGAAAATTCAACCTACCGGCATCCGGAAAGTAGTCAGAAAACTTCGAGATTGACGCTGCAGAAACTGTTTATGGATGTACGGCAGACGGAATAGGTCAAAATTGGAAAAGCGTTTTACGTTACTCTTCTGTGTTTTTTAAGCTATTGCTCAACAATACTGTGAACTGAAAATTAAATGTAAATAAACGTCTGGACGTGATGTTCGATCAACTTATCATTTTGGAAGCAATATGGATCGACTAAAAACTTTGACATCCGACATTAAAATAAACCCCTTCCTCTACCTGGTGCCCCATTGCCTTTTCCCGTCTGGACAGTGTACATTGACTGCAGAGAAGTTAAGAAAAGGTACAGAATTAGAAATTAAAAGTTTAAAAACAACATGACACGGGTCAAGAGAAGCCTTGTCTCTAGATTTAATAGATGTTATTTTTGTTGTTTTGTTTTGTTTTTTCCATATCACAGCTCAAAAACAATTAATAAAAGGTATCTAATAAGTACACATTCTGGGTGGTGGGACATTGTGCAGTTGTCAAACTGACAACTTACTAAATAATAGTACACCTGAACATATAGTAATCCAATACATCCTTTTTTTTTTTAAGTTTTGAGTATTAGATTCTGGGGTTATATCGGGATGTCATGTAGTCATGCACTTGACTAAAATAATCATAGATTTAAATAATAATAATAATAATAATAATAATAATAATAATAATAATAATAATAATAATAATAAACAACTGTGCATGCTGAAAATGTAAGAATATTAAGAAGACAATTAAGTCCCATTACCTCAATCTGGTATACACAGAAAGTGAGAGGTTGATGTCATGGTCACAGCACTAGCATGCAATGTTTAACCCTGCAAAGATGAAGTCAGACTCTCACTCTCAGACAGAGTTTTGCATTGTGGAGAGGGGGCCTCTTTGTAAAAACAATTGACTGAAAATTGTTAGGTCTTTATCATCTGAAAACCTAAAAGTCACATAACCACACTATGTCAATTTAGACCGCAGGGCAAAGTGAAGAGTACTATTAGATATTGTCTGAAAAAAAACACTGAACATATGAAATCTGCATCTAAAACTGTTTATGAGATTTTACCAGTTTAAACTGACTGTTCTGGAATATGGCCCATAATGGTTATAAAATGTATGATTTTACATGTAGTACATGGAGCATTTAGGTGCCCTCGGCTCGCCGGCCACCAGTGTCCCCTGTAGACTGGCCGGGCACCTGTGGGCCTGCCTGTAAGGGGAGAAAATGCAAAAAAAATGATTGGCGATTTCAAATTAACAAAAAAAAAAGGGGTGTGTGTGGATTCAGAGAATGGCGCATTGTGTGCTGTGAGCTGTATTACTTGCTGTGAACCTCTTGCTGCAAATAAAGAGCCTGCCAGCTATTGAACCAAGCTCTGTTGTCAAGACTGCATTCTTTTTTGCTAAATTGGTGATGAGAAGTGGGATGGATTGAACACCATGGAAAGTAAAGGAGGAGCCAGTGGAAGGTGCAACCAGAGCTGACACGCCAACACCGTCCGGGCGGAGATCAGTAGCGAGAGAGGGAGTCTCCTGAGACTCCCTCTCTACCCTGCAGCTACGCACAGTGACTGGGGGGCTGTCGCCAATGAGAGGGGAGCGGGCCACGAAGATCTAGGTCGGCAGTCCAGGATCCTTGTATACTGGGCTTGGACTTTCTACGGCAGACAGGCAGCCTGTAAGACCTACAGAAGGGGATTCTTCGGTTCCAGGGAGGCCCAAGCCTTGCGCTGACTATCCTGGGGTGGTGCAGTCAGGACTGTGAGTCCAGCAGTCAGCATGCTACCGGCTGCTGCTTACAGAAGGGCAAGTTCAACCACCAGCCATTTCCAGCCCACGGTCAGCCCGACCTCATCAGCCTGCCAGTCCAGCTGCGGCTCAGTCATCTGTCCACCAGGATGCCGCTTCAGTGGCAGTAAATGCAGTCTTACGCCGTAACTGTGAGAGGGGCTTAGCCCGGAGCAGCAGATTCAGTTACGAAACTGTTACTGAAGTACAAAAATACCTGTACTCATCTAGTACAGCACACCATCGACATGGAGGACACAGAACCTATCAAGCTGCAGCTCTGCCGACTGCCCCTGGCCTGGCAAGAGGCTACGGAAAAGATCTTCAGCGAGATATGGGAGGCTGGATTCATCGAGCTGTCCGACAGCCTGCGGGCTACGGCGGTCGTTAAGGTCCCCAAAAAGGATGACGGGAGGTTCTGTGTGGACTACCAGTGGCTGAATGAAGTGACCCGCAAGGACTCTTACCGGGCGGTGGAAGGAGCCAGCAGACCGGGAGGTGAGGTGGCAGGTCATGGTGCTGCACTCCAGACGGCAGTTCTACACAGCACTACAGACGGCAGTACTACACACCCATCATGGCATGCCGGGTTCAGGACCCTTTTGACGACAAAACGCTCAAGTGGCTCCGACAGGCATACTACTGGGGTTGCTGCCGTTGGGACGTGGAGGATTTCTACACGCGACTTGATGAGTATGTTGCAAGGAAGGGACTGCAGCAGTTTTCAGCCAGGGAGCCAATGTGATGAATCAGGGCCGATATCCTGGGCCCCTTTCCGCAGTCTGATCAGGGGGGAACCACTACATTGTGGCGCTATGGATTACTTCACAAATTTGTTTTGATTGCTTGAACCATGCGGCAGGGTGCTGGGACTTGGTGCTGGAGCAGGCAGTCTACACGGGAGTCACCAGGTGCTGTACAGGACTCTGATTGGGTGAGGAATGTGACATTCTATTACTGTACATTGTTGTTTGTTAAAGGTCAGTGGGCGCTGATTGGTCGAAGCCTCACGTACTTGTAACTTTGTGTTTTCTGTGTCTGGGTCTGAGGGGGGATAAAAGAGGGTGCAGTTGTGAACCTGTTGCTGCAAATAATGAGCCTGCTGGCTATTGAATCATGCTCTGAATTGCTCATGACAGCAATTTCATCCTGTGCTACACAACTTTGCACCTGGCAAGAGCTAGGGGAGGGGGACAGATTACATCTAGGGGTTTATATATATATTGGTTTGCAATCATACTAACTGCAATTTTAACTGGTACTACAATTGAATATATTTGTAGATCTACTTAAATTAGCTAATTAAATATTTCATAAATCTATTTCACGTCATCAAGTTGTTTACTTACTGATAGGAAACTATCTGCTGGAAGACCCTGTTTGTTAACTAAGTGGTAATAGAGAGCAATATAATCATTGATTGCCAGAGCAGTTAAGATTAGTTCTGTAAATAAATAGATGGCTTTGCACTGCCATCCAGTTACAGCACAAATAACCGTAAACGTAAACCTCGCCTAGAGATATTACATGTGAGAAGTCTTGGTTTTGTATCGGCTCCGTGGAATATGCCTCTTTTGCACTGACCAAAATTGCGGTCGCGTTATTCTTTTTCAACGATCAACACTGCATACACTGCATACACAACGATCAACACTGCATACACTGCATACACAACGATCAACACTGCATACACTGCATACACAACGATCAACACTGCATACACAACGATCAACACTGCATACACTGCATACACAACGATCAACACTGCATACACTGCATACACAACGATCAACACCGCATACACTGCATACACAACGATCAACACTGCATACACTGCATACACAACGATCAACACCGCATACACTGCATACACAACGATCAACACTGCATACACAACGATCAACACTGTTTTCTCTATTTTTAAAATCTCGTGGATTCAGTGTGTAATATAATATTAAATACTGGACACCTGTAACATTTCCAAATGGTTATATATATATATATATATATATATATATATATATATATATATATATATATATATATATATATATATGTATGTGTGTGTGTGTGTGTGTGTGTGTGTTTAATAGATCAGTTCATCGCTTATCGATTTTCGGCTCGTTTGATCTTTTACCTGCACGGCCCTGTGGCTACAGCAGTTCAGTAATGTCTTTCCTGAGTTACTAGCAGAGGTACTTTTGTGCGTCGTGCACCAGTGTTGACTGCGGGAAACCCTTATCACCTCGAATCCTCTCTTAGTAGGCTCAATTTCCTGTCTTCTGTTGTGAGTTTGGTCCTAAATTATTTCTCACAGCACAGCAGGGTGACGACAGCCTTAGCCTACTAAAAAAAAAAGATACGCGGTGAAATCCATCTCAGTAATCTTTCAGTTTAATAATAGTAAAGTTGAAGAACTATATTATACACGTGCTACTTCTTGCTGTTAACCCTTTTTTCTTTTGTTGCTAAGCAGTAGTTGCGCTCCTCTGTGTGGCAGCACTCCTTAGGTGGGTAGTTAGGTACAGCATGACATTGGCTGACTGATCAGTTAGTTACCTCGTTTCATTGGCTCGCCTTTCTCTGTTATGTCTGTGTCTCACTGTCAGTGTACACAAACAGCGCATGCGTCTTGACTCAATCTTCAGCCCTTGGAACTCGGGCTCAGTTCAATAAGAGAGACCATGTCCGCCATCAACCTTATGAACTATCCTTTCATTTAAACCAACTTCTTCATGAAATTGCAGTAACACACGGCCTCAAGCATGGCCACTTCGGTGAGTATGCACAGCTCAATGCCCGTGTATTCCATACGAATGCATGATACTGTTGTGCTCATACAAAAGGTGATAATGCAGTTCACATACTGGTGCAGCTTTAATTCCAGCCATATTTCTGTACAAGTACAGTACAACTAGTGAAGCAGAGGCGCGTCTACAGTGGTGCATTTCTCACGCATTACAGCATGTCTGTAAAAATAAGTTGTAGAATTTCTTCAAATTTGTGTGAATATTTCAAGAGTACGCTGCAAAGCAGTTACGACCCGTGCAACAGACATGTCATGCTTTCGAATAGGCAGTTTAATTTAATAACGATTGTGAAAATGCTCTATGATGGGGCATTTTGTTGTTCTCTTGAATTAGATACATTTATAAATGATGTATTACTTTCTTTATAAAAAAACGGACATTACAAAATGGTCATATGCGTACTGCTATTAATTTGATATATTAAGAATTGTTTGTCGATCCTTTTTTTTTGCGCATTTGGTTCTTATATTGTTAATCCGTACAGAACGCGTTCCTGCTGATTTTTCCAGATTATACTTTTAAAGATGTATGGGGTTTGTTTGCCCTTCTAGGGTGCAGTTCAGGTGAAACTGGAGCTCGGTCACCGTGCCCAGGTCAGGAAGAAACCTACAGTGGAAGGCTTTACTCACGACTGGATGGTGTTTGTTAGAGGACCGGAGCACAGCAACATTCAGCACTTTGTGGAAAAAGTAGTTTTTCACCTGCACGAAAGCTTCCCGAGACCAAAAGAGGTAAGATATATATATATATATATATATATATATATATATATATATATATATATATATATATATATGCATTGTTTTTTAAAAACTAGCATTACTCTAAGTTAAATATCATAAAGTTACTTTATGGTTGGAAGTTTTAACGTGTTGTTTTTTTTCTTTTCTTCTGGTAGTTCATTGAGTGTGATTGTTAATTTGGACTTTATATCAGTTTATATTTGTCTGGTGTTGCTGGTTCTGTTAAAATGGTGTGTATTTTTAATGATGAAAAGTCAATGTATTTGTATGGAGTGGGTTGCGTTTTTTGTTTGTTTCTTCGGGTCGAATTGATTAGTTAGCACAGATCATTTATATAAATATAGGCTATATAATGCGCTTCAGGTGCAACACTTGTTAATTGACCATACATGTCTACCCATTTGTGAAAATATAAGATTCATTTGTTTGAGAATTAATCTTAAAGTACCGTTTTCGTTTTTACTTGACTAATAGTGTGTTGCAGCGGAGTGTTTGACAAGTTAATTGTTGGGGACACTCTGTGAATATAGAGTACTGTTATTTTTATTAAACATTTATCAGTTTCTGGGTTAGGCTCCGGCTCACCGCGACCCTCTATAGGATTAAGTGGTTACAGATAATGGATGGATTTATCAGTTTCTTATTTGCTTTCTGGTGTTACGCAGATTTCTGTATCCCCATAGAATTCTGTGTCCCCACATGATTCCATGCCTGTGCAGATGCAGTTTTTCAAAGCTGGACATGGATGCGTGATATTCCTGTGCCCGAGTCCCGCTGTGTTCTCAAGCACTGCCATTGAGTTCTGCTGCAGTTTGCAACAAATACTGAAAACAAGACCAAACTAATTCTGTAGCAAAATAAAACAGCACATTCAACACCACTGATTTTCTATAGGGCCTACGCTCAGCCTCCTGCGTTGCTCAATACACGAAACCCTTGATTAAAAGTAACCTTATAAAACAGTATTTCTTTTAAAACACATTTTTATTTTATTACATGTAAATACTGTTCAGAAACATCAAGCGTTCCCGTATAGCGATCTTGATTTACGAAGGCGTCAAATCTAAGAAATCTCCGTAACACCGGTACAAATTAGACATGTTGATTAAAGTAAATTAAAGTAAATCTGTCGATACCCAATTTTGCTGGTGAATGGGTGTATTTAATTCATAAATATACAAAACATTGGACTAGTTGGTAGTCATCTTGTTTGCAATCTACATTTTAATTTGTATCTCAATATATATGACACTGGAACTGTTTAGATTATACATTTTAAAACTTCAAAGCATGTCTGTTGATGAAAAAAGAAACTCGCAAAGTTTCATTTCTGAAATGGGTTTTAACCACTGAGGTCTTACTTTGAATACTGGTAGCCTATTGGTTCAAAAATATACTAAAACTGAAACACTGTAACTGTGACATGAGGTGTCACTGAAATAGTTGCAGTGATGAGAATCTCTTCCCACAACTTGTTTAAAATGAGTACAAAGTAGCACGATATTACTAGTAGTAATTCGATTTATTAGCTATTCTGTATAGGTAATTTCAAAAGCTCATTCTCTGGAGTTGCCCTAAAAGTGAAACACAAACTTGTGTAAAACGAGATTTAAATAGCGGTCCTCTGCATAATATGATCAGTCGGTTGCTGTCATTGTAAGGCCACGGGAGATGCCTGCTTGGTCTGGCGTTTTTGTGTTCGTTTGTGCCAATCTAAATGCCAGATGTTATGCCAAACATAATTATTTTGTGCACAACCTTGGGGAACGAGAACGCTGTTAGGTGTGGCAATGCTTTGTTGTTAAGTACAGTAGGCTATTGAAATATTTGATGTAATGCTGTCTGTTTTGGGTTAGGTCTCACGTTGGCTGTGTTTGCGTTTGGTGATCTTGGCAGAAATCAATTAAAATGTTTGTTGCTTTGGGGATTTTTTTTTTTTTTTCTACAGCTGCTGGTGTTTTTGAATTTTCCTTGACGTGACAAGTGCTGGGAATGAGGCCAGCTCCAGTGCCTGGGAGAGACCCTGTCATATTGTAATTACACGCAACTCGGATTGCAAGAGAACACTCGTTTATTGGGAACAGTTGTAAGATTAGTCTGTGCCTAACATGTCTCTCACTTCCGTGATTCAAGTATGGCGTAGGGCTGTACATTTAAAAATGTAGACATGAGTGGAGGTGGATGGCAGAGACGTCTCTAACATAAATATAAGGAGCAGATTTATAATTTACTGTTGGTTTACAGACCCTGATTGGACACCCTAAGGTAGATCAAAACAGGGGTCTGAATTATATGTTTGAGATTAAAGAAAAATAAATAATAATAATTTAATTTTATAATGCAGGGCTGTAGAATATAAAGTTATTGAATTCAAAACTGAAATGTTTACTGGACTTTTAATGAATACAGTGTCATGAACATGATTAAATCAGGCACATACAGTATGACTGTTTTTGTTTCAGTGGATACATGTAAACAATTTATTGAATATCTAAGTTGTTTTTTTTAAACAATCTTAAATTTTAAAGATTCACTTTCTTATTTATGAATTGGTTCTCTAAGTTTAGGGCATTGGAGTCTTCTTCAGCCAGACTTGTGTGTGTTTCTTCAGAAATCAGAGTATTTGAAGTTTATTTGAATTTTAAAGGCTTTCAGAAATGTGGTTTCCCCTTTGAACAGTCTGTCTGTTGTGGTGAAGGGGAAAGCAAAATAACTAATTGTTTCTTTCAATATAGCCTTAGAATACAGTCTGTCACTTAATCTCTCATCTATGTTAAATTAGCTGATATGCAAGCCTGATTTTAATTTTGTCTTTTGAATCCAAAGTCCTCTGGAAGTAGATCTGAGCCTGATGGCTCGACACAGACTCTTGTGTTTATTATTGTAACCCAACTGTTGGTGTTTGTAACCCTTCTTGCCTGATGTTCTATCACCTGATGATGTCACCGTGATGTCATTTTGATCTCACAGCAGGAACACAGGGTACTGAACATTTGCTAATTTAATTATGTTGTCTTTAAGGAACTGGACTTTCCATTCTAATCGAAAGATATTACAAACAGTATTATTACTTGCTAAAATAGCCTTAAGTCAATACTAATCAATGTATATACCATTTTAGATTTGCCTGTTTCATGCTGAAAATCTGAATTGATTTGCAGACAGTGATTTGGCTTTTTAGCAGCCTGGAAGAGATGTAAGCAATAATGCAGTCTACTATAATATGTCAGGATTCTTCTTTCTGAACAGAAGAGTAATTTTATATATACTCAAACCAGTAAAGGTAAAAGTATGAGTGTAGTTAAATGAGAAATAAAGGCATATTATAATTTTAAAACGCACACAATTTGAGTTTATACACTGCCATAATAAACACTACTGATGCAACTTTATTCCAAGAGCACTTTATTTAGTCCTGTGGGCTGTCATTTGAATTGCAGCTTTCTCACTTTAACATGGCAACCAAATGTTATTTATAATTACATTCCAGCAATTACAGGTGGTGTATTGATTAAGGTGCTAAGGGTTGTTAATGATGCTTTGTTAAGTATTTAACATATTATATTTTATTAAATTCCAGTAAAGTGGATTGTTTTGAAGGCATTAATAAGGTGAGACTTCTGTTCCAGTGCTGTATTTATTGTAGTGTACCTTGTCTTCTTCCATCATATTATGAAGACAAGGTACACTACAGTATTGGAATAAATACAGTACTAATTCCAGTACTAAATACAGTACTGGAATAGACGGCCAAAAGGCTAATAGAATTTGAATCTACTTATTTAAACACTATAGAGACATGCTTTATTCACTTCTAAGGAACAGTGGTTATGACATTCTGCCCGTGCACCTATGTCTTATTTTTTTTTTCTTGTTTTATTTCATTAATTGTTCATTCTATGGGTGTTGGTAGGTACAGGACTGTAAATATAGCTGTACATCTATTGCTACTGTTTGCACTGCAGCAGTTAAAATCAAGAACAGCAGTAAGAGAATGCTTTTTTTTTGGCATCCCACTTTACTTGGCTAGCTGGTAGGCTGTGGTTACAAGGTCTTTGTCATGTTTTGAAAATCCTGGCCTGTGTGTGCCAGCAGGATTTGCATTAGCTAAATTTAGGTTTTTAGAAATGCGGTTACACAGTTGCACATTTGTTTTGAGTTTTTTGAAAGTCTTTGTACATATTAAACTGGTAATATAGATTTAACAATACTATATATTATTAACTATATTGTTTTGAATCCCTGCTAAAAATGTATCATCTTCTGTATACATTTTTGCTGCTTCAAGTTCTGTTGATTCTATTCAAAGAACTCCTAAAATAAACCTAAATCGATTTCAGGGTCCTAGCCTTAAGCCATGGCATCATTTCAAACGCCACGCATGTGCAAATTTGCGAAGCCAGTCTTTGCCAGTAGTATGTCCTCACAGGCATGACCTTGTCATTGCAGTGACTTGGTCACATTGTTGCGAATCAATTACATGAAGCTAAGGATCTCGGATTTATTACAGTAGTCTCCGCGTATAGGAACACCTCCTAAGAGAACATTGTAAATGCTCCGGACTAAAGGAACAGGAACTTCGCTTAAAAGAACACCACCTTGGCACTGATAGCAATTCGTTCACAACGGATACAGTCAGCGCTCCAGATAAGGTTTTAGGTCTGGGAGTAACTTACCCTCTAACAATGAGAGAGTAAAATGTATTTTCAGAGGGTAAAATGCAACATTACCTTGAAGTCATGAGTAATCTCGATTGAAATACTGTATCTTTAATAATAATGGAGTAGGCATTAAAAAGAGCCTTCCATTTTAACTCCAGTGTTACTTTGAACAACTGTACAACCACACGTGTGTTCTACGGGGTTCTTTAGCGGCTCTGCACACATTTTTTTCAAGGTATCACACTGACTGAAATGAATTACGTTCCTTATATTTTAACATTAAATTCTTAAACTCAGTGAAAATGTTAACTTCAATATAAAGCCATACAGATACACAACATAAGAAAATCCATTACTTTATAAAACAGTTTGTTTAATATTATAGGCACCTATTTTTAGCAGTTGCCTCTGACGATGGTTCCAGTGATTTGTAGCAGGACTGGGGTGTTTACTCTTCGACCTGTGTTGCTTCAAATTTCTTATTCTTACTGTGATTGGCTGCTAAAACAACAGGGCTAGCCAGAGATTGGATAATGTTTGTTGGGTTGTTTTTTCTTGTGTACATTTTCCTAGTAACTGAAGACATTGTATTCTGGGAGATGTAGTTGTTAGTGGAAGTTTTAGGGGCGGCAGACAAGATGTGCAGCAAAATTGCTATGCATATTTTTACACTTTAAATTTAATGCGTATTTCAGATTTTTAACGGTAAAATGGCAGGTACATAGCTTATCTGGACTGCTGGATACAGTACTGTTTTATAACCTGATAATTCATCATCATCACACTTAAATTAAAAGGGTTTATTCAGTCTTTTCAAAAGCGACTTGTCATTGCGAGAGTGACTTGAGACACACTGATTAGTTTAATAAATCTTTCCAGAACCACCGTCATATCAATGACTCGTTTTTTGTGTTCTGATTTCACGAGTGCACATCATCGCTACAAAATGGCATGTAAACAAATGACAAAAATTGTTGGAAATTGTTTGAGCTCTTGAAAAAAACCTGAATCGGACACAAGTTGCAGAGCAATTTGGTGTTTCCTGTTCCGGTGAGTTGCTTCACCATTCTGTTAAATGTACATGTCTTGTATCTTGCTGCTGCATTTTGTAACGTGTAGGGGTGCTGTGTTAATTTAGTTTGACAGTTAGTTTATTAATGTTAGTTTGTCTGTTGCTTTTATTGTTATAGTTTATTTAACATACACTTGCCTATTGCTTTTCTCTTACTTATTCAGTTCATTTCATATATTGATGCATGTGTGTCTTGGCAAATACATTGATTGATTGATTGATTGATAGATAGATGTTGTGTCTGGTGGCTAACTCCGTCTTAGAGAACACCTCAGCTATAAGAACACTTCACATGCTTCCCAAGGGGTGTTCTCTTAGCTGGAGAGTACTGTATGAAGAAATCTCCAGACTTCACAAGTACACCTAGGTTGAAGAAAGCACTGTAGTGTTTTTCAAATGAGCTAAGCCTCAGATCTCTTGAAAATCAATCATGGGGTGTGTATTTATTTTTTCAAAGCTGTATTCAAAAATATAAATCATTCTAAATTCCTAATACTAGCAGAACTACTTTTCAATAGTAAGGTCTTTGAAGGCAGAAAGCACACTGAACCAATGTTTGTCTTGTCTTGAAGAATGAGTGTAGAGTATTAAGGAAATGGTACGTTCACAACAGGCACATACTTACCTTAGAAAGTAAATCATCTAACCTGACATCCATAATGAGGTGTGTTTCCTTTAAATAACAGAGGCTTGTGTCAACTCTAATAGTTTTTAATGCTAATGCAGAATGCAGTATTTGAGTGACAAATTGAATCCAATGAATGATAAACAACTGAAACTTCAATGCTTAATGTTTTACCTCATTACAACATTTTTAGATGTAACAAAGTATAGCCTAGTTTTAAAATGCAAGTTGTAATGGTTATACAGTATGGTGGGTTGGTGCACCTAACAGAAAAAACCTGTTTTGTGGAAAATCAGCACTGCATACAGGGGGAACATTTTTATTATCGCCAACAACAATTTCAAGTGGTAGTACATGCACAAGCTGTGTAATTTGGTGCCACACTGTGATTGACAGTTTGGGCTTTTAAAATTGGGGTTGGATTTATTTTATTTTATTTTTTCTCCAAAAATCTCTTGGAGGCAGTTGCCTTAATAAATAACCAGAAAATGAAATGACAAAAGTCTGGGACTTATGGTATAAATGGGTATCAGGCATACTTAGTCAAGGGGCTTATATATATATATAATTATAATAAGCTGATGTAAACAACTGGGTTGTGTTGCTGTTTGGGGACTTCCATTTGACATTTGACACTGATGCTAGAATGTCCATAAGGTTTAAGTTCAGTTGGCTATAACATCCCCTATAATGCGGGATGTCTAATCTAGCAAAAAAATAAATCATTTTTAAGCTCTCAAGATTTGTGAGAAGATCACTGAAACTGTTTGAGGGTTGTCCAAGGCTGCTGAAGCTGTGTTGTGCCTTTTTTTAAGATAAACAGTCCGGCTTATTATTTTCTGTTCGGGGGGCCCAGACACTTTGATCAGGATAGCTGTTTGACTGAAGACTGTAGAAATTTAAAGGAAATCTGAAACCTGTGTTTGACATTCTAATGTTAATAGACTTTAAGAATTGTTTTCTATCAGTACCCCTCATGTGATAAACACCCAGTGGTCTCGTCTTTAAATGTCGAGGACAGCATTAGCTCACTTCCTTTGCCTTTTGAACGTCTATATTGTTTAATGCAGTCAAATTACCAGCTGTTAGAGATTACACTGGTGCCCTCTCAGGACATACAAGGAATCATTTACTTACTATACTTTTGAAAACATATGTCTTTTATAAATAAATATATTTTCAACATTAATATAAATATTTTAAAGTCCATCTCTGGCAGACCATATGTTTTTGTTTTGTGTTGTTTATATAGACATTGACAAAATGAATTATAATATTTAATCATAATGATGACAAAGGTACATTTATTTATTTTTAGCATCTGGCTGGCTCCTTTTGATGTGCCTTCATAGATATTTAATATTTTCTTTTTGTATATATTTATTGGCACATAGATATTCTAATTGAAACCAATGGCTGCCTAACCATAAAAGCTTACAATTCTCCAACATACTGGGTAGCCTTGGAAACCAGAAATTTAGCATTGGATGCTGTGAAGGACCATCTGAAACTAAATTAATTGTAACTTGTGTGTGTGTGTTGTGTGTGTGTGTGTGTGTGTTGTGTGGTGTGTGTGTGTGTATAATATTACTGGTCATTTACTGGTCCTGAACCCAACAGTCCTATTTGTTGCTGTTACACCCTTAAGTTCTGTATAGTACAGGTAACCACTGTTTTATAGTATACGTGCTACATATCAGGAGGTGTTTGTCACTATCTTTAAGTCAGTGCTGATCATTAGTAGGCATGCTCAGTAAAACTAGTTATGAGCTATTCCTACGTCTGAGTAAGAGTGTGACCCCCCTCCGCAAAACATCATAACCCAAACTACCAAAACTATTAAACAAATACTGCAGGTGACTGAAACACTATGTAAGGAAATAATGTACCTATACTGTGCTAATATGTACAGTAGAGGGTCTCATGCAGCAAGCAACACCATCTTGCATTTTAGTTGTTATTGGGAGGATGCATTAAGTGTTTGTTTAAAACAGGAGCCAGATCTATGGGGTGTCTATATATAAAACCAGATACATTTTATTATTATCTCATGTTTAATCAGAACAGGCACGAGTTAAGTCCTGTGACTACATCCTACATTCAAATTCTGCAGGAGTTGAAAAACCAAACTATCATACTATATTATTTCTTCTGTTCTGTACATTTCTGCTGATTTCAGCTGGACCCTGGGATGCCAAGCTTTATGGGCAATGCATCATTAATTTTTATACAGTAAAGTCACAGGGAGAGCCGAGTATCATTAAAACAGTAAAACTGCATTAGCCTTTCACAACACATCACAGGTGTTACATTAGATATGAGTAGATTGCTTGTAATTGCATCATTTTCTCTAAAGAACGTGCACAGATTGGTTAACCTAGCTTAAATCCCTCTTGTTTTTTTGTGTGTTTTTGTTTTTAGAAAGATATACCTTTTGGGTTCACTGAACTCCCTAAAGGCTTTTAGGACTTGAAGGTGCTTAAGTACCATTTGCTTAAAAAAGCCTGCAAAGATTACTTTGCAGAATATAGTATCGTTTTTCATCTGATTCTGAGTAGACAGTCAGGCTTTATCTAGATGTTAATCCTGGCCTTGTCCCATTTTGACAAGCCGAAAAAGAAGGGTAGATTTACGAAGTCTGTAAATTGATCACTGTTTTGATTTGATATAGATACCTTGTCTTTTATAATTGAATGACATAAAACAGTCTTGTTCATGATATCCATTTGCTGTCCATCATTCCTTCTTTCTGTAGTAACTAAATACAAAACATTCATGTATCAGGGTTTAATATATTGAGGGAAAGTGTTTTTTTTTTTTTTTTTTTTTTAAACCTGTATTTAATGATTAAATCAATATGTTAGCCTCTGGGCTTTAGGTCTCGGGTTCTATATTTATTGGAATCCGCCCACAATCGTGCATACAAACTTTTCTTTTTAAAAAAGGAAAAAAAAGTGAGAAAGATGAACATAGATCAAGTTATATAGCTTCTTTACTGAAAATATCGATGTTTAGAAAGCCCTCAGGACCCCAGAAGGGAACCTTGTAATTGTTCTTGTTAGTTTTGTAATTAGGGGCCTGACACTTACAAAACATATCCATAAATATTGAAGACAGGCACATTTTCAGTGGTAACCCAAAGTAGTGAAAGGATTGAAATAATTTTAACTCTAAACCCAGTTGTGTATTGCTGGTGTTTCTCAGAAAATGAGCTTTGGTCCCCAGTTTCTTCTGGCTTTACCTCCAGTTTTGCAAACCCAATCGGTTGCTTATTCTGTGGTAACTGAATATATTCTTGCATTGATTTTCCACACTAAATTGAAGTATGTTTTCAACATAATTGTCTGTTTGAAAGTTCAATCCAGAATGACTGTCTCGCTACTGCTTTGAAGCAGCCTATGCCATTGCCATTATGAAAGATTTTGGAGAATTTTAATATGAAGATACTTGTCATTAGTAGTCATCAAATCAATTATGTTAAGATTTTGGTCTCATTTGGGCATATTTTATTGTTTCTATTTCTCTTATGTTCATGTTTTGTTTCTTTACAGATTGAAATGATTTTTGTAATGAGAAAATAGTATAAACTGGACATTGTGTTGGTATATCTCCAGTGATGTCAAACTGAATTTTCACAGCCTAATTAGCTATAGTACAACTACAGGGGTAAGGCTTCCTTTAGAGAACATATGAGCTGGGTTCAGTAAGAAGGAAATGGGGTGCTGCATCATGATCATCAGGGCAAAGTTATTTAATTACAAATGATACTGAATGACTTAACAATATTATAGGATTTTAACGATAACAGCGTCTCTGGAATAATTTGTTCTAAGGTGTCCTGGGTGTCTAGTTAACATGATGGAAACCACACAGCCCGGGGCACTCGGCCCTCTGTGTCCTCTGTATTCAGTGACCTCTTCAAGTCTGGAAGTGACTGTTGAAAGGGAAGTGGTGTTAAACATTCAGGGGGAAAAAAAAACCATGGTGGGTTTGCATACACAATAGCTGCAGTGATCCAGCAAATTCAAATGTCGGGTGTATAGACTTTATTATGAATCTGTTTTCCCTTGCTGTAGACTTAGAATTGAGGCTGTTGGCAGCTTTAGGAAGTCTAGGAGTCCGGTTTCTCGTGGGTTCGGTGTCTGTCTCATCTTTTGCTTTTATTTAGCATTATTATTTAGTCATTTAGCAGACACTTTTATCTAAAGCGATTTACAGAGACTTGGGGGTGAAATATGCATCATAGCTGCTGCTGCAGAGTCACTTACAATAGGTACGTCTCATCCGAAGGACGGAGCACAAGGAGGTTAAGTGACTTGCTCAGGGTCACACACAGTGAGTCAGTGGTTTAGTTGGGATTGAACCTGGCACTTCCAGGTAACAAGCCCCTTTTTTAACCAATGGACCACCAAGCCTCCTGTTAAATCAAAATTACATGTGGATCATCCAAATAAAAAGCAGGGCCACAATTCAGATATCTGGAACTTTTGATGCAGTCCAGTGATATTTAAGCTTCTGTGTATATTCAAAACAAATTACAACAGAATCTTATTTGTTTTGAAACAATTACTTTGTTTTCGCCATGTCAGTCACGTATGTTGATACCCTGAATGATGTGTTGGTGTGAATCTAAGTCGAGAAAATTGTGCAGTGGATTTGTTTTTTTGACAAGTTGCTTTTTTGAGTGGCTGCATCTGCAGCACTACAAAGCGGTAAGCTTGTTTTATCTACCCTCTTTATCTGACAAAAGCATTTTTCAAGAATTACCAGCGCCTCGTGGATTGTATTGTAAAGTAAAAGTTCTTTGAAGCCCCCTCCCCAGGTCAGGCAGGATATCAAAGAGCTCCAGGAATTCACCAGTAATTGTTTTACGACTCGCCAGAAATCATACCTACTTGTATAGGTGGTACACAAAGGGAAAGCTGTGAAACGACAAGCTGTTGCTGCTGGCATGAAACAGAAGAAGAAAAGGGGAAAGGGAGTGAGATAGCATGAAACAGGAACTGGGCTGTAAATGCTTATTCTCGTACTGTTTTTTTTTTCTCAATGAAAGGGGGGGGGGTGAGGAAGCAGTTTATTGAAGCATAGTTAATAAGGTCTGTCTGCTGCTGAGACATTTTCTACTTAAGAACATAAAAACAAGGGAGTAATATTCTCTCGACTGTTTTTAAACAAATATATGAATTGTGAGGTTGCTGTTGCTATTTGCAGCAATAGTGGGTTTTAAATTACTTAAACAGTCATTTTTACAGGAAATATGGCTAGAACTTCCTAAAGATGTGAAACCACTAACAAAACTTTTACAGGTCCCAAAAGTTACTGTCCTGTTAAGTTTAATGATACTTTAATTTATTTGGTTCTAAATCAGTGTATGATGCATTGCGTTCAGCTGTGTCCAAGTTTTACGAAGCCTTACATCTTTTTTTTTTTAAATTTATTTTAACAAACTGCAGTGGTTTGTTTAGCTGAAACATATAAAATCTTAATCCATGTGGCTTCATGCACACAAGACTGCTGTTAGTTTTCTCAAAATGTAATTTAGCTGAAAAGCACTTGCCATTTCAAGTGCCATAAAACATAATGTTTATAAAACAGAATGCTGTGTTATTAGATTAACTGTTAAAAGGCATGGAAACACACAATTGCATTTTTAAGAAAACTAATCTGGTTAAGCTTTCTGAAAATAAGCACTTTTCAGAAAACTTGAACTTATGTACAAGCAAGTAAATACCCAGAGAAGCAGAAAGGGGAAAATGACGGGACTCCGTTTAGCAGCCAGCTATACTATTGCTTTCAAGCTGAAATTATCCCTACATTTACGCACACAAAAATAGGGGCCTTACAAGTTTAAGCAGTAAAGCCGTTTTGATTGATTGCTCTAATAGGGTACTATAAACTGTAATTGAGGCTGGTTCCTCTGATAACCAGAGATGATAAAATTGTATGTAAAACATTTTTAATAGATGTCTGTTTTGACAAGCAGATCAGGTCTTTACACTTCATTTCAAGATGTGGCAGCAAGCTCTGCTTATCATTTCAGCACTTAAAATATAACAAGCAAGTAATGTTTTTGGTTGGAGTTTTTGATTGCGTTGAAAAATGCATCATGTGTTTTAATTATTCAATAACATTTCTAGATGGTGAAGATTGCTTCACTAAATGGATAATTTAGTGACTATAAAAGTCCTTACACTATATTGTTTTTAAATAGTTGGAACAGTACAGTTTTTACTTTCTTATTGTTTACTTTAAATGTTTTTTTATTTGTATTGTATTTTCAAAAGTCTGCCAGTTCCAGTAGAATGACTGTATTTCTGGCCCTTATAAGCAACACATTCCATCTCTAGAGTAATTTGGCAATATCAGTTTAAGAATATTTTGCTGTGTATTCAGTTTAATGTCAAATTACACATCCTAGCACTGAGTTAAATTTACTAGACCACACGTGGCCTGAAACTCACAGCTGCTTAATCCAGATAGTCATAGATGGAGTTTTGGCCTCCAATGCATATGTATATAATGTTTATATATATATATATATATATATACAGTACTGTGCAAAAGTTTTAGGCAGGTGTGAAAAAATGCTGTAAAGTAAGAATGCTTTCAAAAATAGACATGTTAATAGATTATATTTATCAATTAACAAAATGCAAAGTGAGTGCACAGAAGAAAAATCTAAATCAAATCCATATTTGGTGTGACCACCCTTTGCCTTCAAAACGGCTTCAAGCATCAATACTTCTAGGTACACTTGCACACAGTTTTGAAGGAACTTCGGCAGGTAGGTTGGCCCAAACATCTTGGAGAACTAACCACAGTTCTTCTGTGGATTTAGGCAGCCTCAGTTGCTTCTCTCTCTTCATGTAATCCCAGACAGACTCGATGATGTTGAGATCAGGGCTCTGTGGGGCCATACCATCACTTCCAGGACTCCTTGTTCTTCTTTACGCGAAGATAGTTCTTAATGACTTTCGCTGTATGTTTGGGGTCGTTGTCATGCTGCAGAATAAATTTGGGGCCAATCAGATGCCTCCCTGATGCCTGCAGACACTCATTCGTGTACGCTCTCCAGCCCTTCGGCGAACAAACTGCATTCTGCTACAGCCAAATATTTCAAATTTTGACTCATCAGTCCAGAGCACCTGCTGCCATTTTTCTGCACCCCAGTTCCTGTGTTTTCGTGCATAGTTGAGTCGCTTGGGCTTGTTTCCACGTCAGAGGTATGGCTTTTTGGCCGCAAGTCTTCCATGAAGGCCACTTCTGACCAGACTTCTCCGGACAGTAGATGGGTGTACCAGGGTCCCACTGTTTTCTGCAGTTCTGAGCTGATGGCACTGCTGGACATCTTCCAATTGCGAAGGGAAGTAAGCATGATGTGTCTTTCATCTGCTGCAGTAAGTTTCCTTGGCCGACCACTCGTCTACGGTCCTCAACGTTGCCCGTTTCTTTGTGCTTCTTCAAAAGAGCTTGGACAGCACATCTGGAAACCCCTGTCTGCCTTGAAATTTCTGCCTGGGAGAGACCTTGCTGATGCAGTATAACTACCTTGTGTCTTATTGCTGTGCTCAGTCTTGCCATGGTGTATGACTTTTGACAGTAAACTGTCTTCAGCAACCTCACCTTGTTAGCTGAGTTTGGCTGTTCCTCACCCAGTTTTATTCCTCCTACACAGCTGTTTCTGTTTCAGTTAATGATTGTGTTTCAACCTACATATTGAATTGATGATCATTAGCACCTGTTTGGTATAATTGTTTAATCATACACCTGACTATATGCCTACAAAATCCCTGACTTTGTGCAAGTGTACCTAGAAGAATTGATGCTGTTTTGAAGGCAAAGGGTGGTCACACCAAATATGGATTTGATTTAGATTTTTCTTCTGTTCACTCACTTTGCATTTAGTTAATTGATAAATATAATCTATTAACATGTCTATTTTGAAAGCATTCTTACTTTACAGCATTTTTTTCACACCTGCTTAAAACTTTTGCACAGTACTGTGTATATATATATATATATATATATATATATATATATATATATATATATATATATATATATATAATATATATATAAAAGTCCAATTGTCTTAGAGTCATGTGCCAGGATAAATAGCCTTTATCTGAAAATGGAGAAAACTAAGAACAGAAAAATTGGACTTGTTGTTTTGGTAATGACTAGGCTATAAACCCTGAAAGGATTTTTGGACAAGCAGTATAAATGTATACACTTATTCCAGCGGGTTCCCAATGCACACTACATAAGTAACAGATGTGACACAAAAAATTGTCAAATTGAATACTGTTGCTGTACTACTTTTACATAAATGTGTTATTGAGCTTTGGCGTTGCTACTGTAAGTTTTAAATATGATGATGAAAACACATTGACTCATGAGACATTTAAAATACAAAGTGGTGATGCGTAAAATAACTAACTGTCCATTTACAAATTGCGATGAAACATCATTCCGTTGCTTCCATAGGGCACCTCTCAAAATCCAGCCTGTAATTTGTCTGACCTTGGGCTATAACCATACAGTTACAAATTTGGGTGGTATTACTATGGTATGTCAGCATAGCTCCTAGGCTGACACTCCTTTACTGTAGTATTTTATTTCTGAGACAATCAGTTTCTCTGATGGCAGAAGTAACCCAATGCAAGTGCATGTCAAACCTCTGACTGTAGAACAATGCATAAGCAAAATACAAAGCTGTCATGGGATTATTGGGGATTGGAAACCAAATGTGTAATTGGTAATTGTATAAAAATGTGATGCATATAGGCGATCTTTAACTATTCCATCAAGTTAGGTTGCATGTAGAAACCTATTTGATTTTTGAAACAAGAGGAGATCTTTTTTTTGGTGAAATGTCATGTCAATTTCCAGCATAAATGTTTGTTGCCATCTACTGTAGTTTAGTAGCAGTTATAATACTGTTTGACTGTTGAAGATCTCTTCAGGTAGCATCTTTAACCCTGTAATGCCCATTTCTGTATCACCTATGATACAATGCTTAACCACTCCTTTTATTATTTTTTTTAAATCCAGCCTCGCAAGCCAGAATTTTTCACATGCAGTACATTGTGTTGCTGGACAGAAAAGTGTTTTGTACATTAAATGGAATCTAGTTAAATAAAGTAGGTTTTCTAATTTCAAAAATGCTTGGGACAATACAGGGTTGATCAGCTTGCAACTCTGCAAAGTCTTCCTCTAAAAAGTAATGCTGTACTCAGGGCTTGAATTTCAGCGCAGGAATCGCACATTTTCTAAGTTGCTCCCGCATATCTGCAACTTTCAGTGTGGGGAAAATCCTACAGAGATATTTTAAGACACCAAGCTACTGTATTTTGCACCCAATTTAGAATTGCTGAAACGTTATAAAAATCTCTAAGGAAGTGGGTGTCGGTGACGAAAGCACTATGAGCTGCATTCTGAGTGTTTCTGTTTTAAAATAAATAAATAAAAGTAGTGCTGGATATTTTAAGTGCCGCAAGACTTTATTCTCTCATACGTGACTCTCGGCTGCTATCTTTAAGGATTATAGAAACTCAGTACACTGCAGTAAGTAAACAGTTTTGAAAAAAAAAAAAGACGATATTAAGTCTATCTAGGTTTTTTGCAAGCGGCGACTTTCGCTTTAACTCTTGAAACTCAGGCCCATTCATTTTGGGGTGCCAGGGCACCAAAGGTTGCGCATATATTACTCAGGCACCGCAAAAGCCACCTACCTGGCTTGTTTAAAAAGTACAAACTCGGGGCTTTCTAAAGACGTATTCAGTGTGTGTGTATGCGGTAATTCTAGTTGGAAATACGATTGCCTGAAGTTAAGCCTCATCATGTGACAAGTTCACAGCTTAGGTTTCGTTTTGAGTCTGTTGCTCCGTCATTGTAGCAGTTAGACTGAAAGGGACGGTATCGTTGGAAAACTTAAGCTGCCGCACACAACCCGACTCAAGCCGCCCGATTTCCTCTCATCTCAACTGGCCGTACAGAGTGGAGGAATCGTAGCAGTGTGCGTGCCCTTAAAACTAAAATTATGCAGATTTCAGTCGGGATGTCTTCAGATTTGAAGACTGAACATGTTGAATCTTCTTCAGACGCAGTTTCGTTCAGATATGATCAGTCTGTCTGTGTGCGGCGGTTGCCGACCAAGATTGACTGAGACCGATTAGTCATAAGGGTGTCAACCAATGGTGAAGCAGGTTTAAGTGACGTAGCTTGTCATGTAACTTTTCATACAAGATGGTGGAATATTGACAGCTTTAGTTCCACAGGTAAAAATACATTAGTTTTGAATTGCTCTGAGTGTCCCGAATTAAATTACCAGATATGTACATTGTTGGGTTGAGTCAGGCTGTGTGCGGCGGGCTTTAGAAGCTCAGCGGGCTTTAGAAGCTCAGCTCTCCCCCCATGTTCATTTCATATTGAGGTTCAATGGTGCAGTGTGGGTTTTTTAAAATTATTTTGGAATTTTTTTTTTTTTACATATATTCTCATCTCTACCACATAGTATGCCTGATCCTGTTGCAACTTACATAATATGAAAGGATATTTTGTGGCCTTCCGTATCCAGTAGTTAAACATACATAAATGAAAAACAGGCAGAAATAGGGCTGAGTGTAAAGAGTTTATTTTTATTTATTTCTTAGAAGATGCCCTTATCCAGGGCGACTTACAATTGTTACAAGATATCACATTATTTTTACATACAATTACCCATTTATACAGTTGGGTTTTTACTGGAGCAATCTACAGTAGGTAAAGTACCTTGCTCAAGGGTACAGCAGCAGTGTCCCCCACCTGGGATTGAACCCATGACCCTCCGGTCAAGAGTCCAGAGCCCTAACCACTACTCCACACTGCTGCCCTAAAAGAAAGAAATGGAGCGCTGGTTAAAAAGAAAAGCACCTTTTTCTTCTGCTTCATGCAAAAACTTAATGTCAGGCAATGGCAAAAGCAATGGAGAGTGCTCTGTCTCACAGTGATGAACAGCTGTTAGGTCTCCTGAAAGCAGCTTATTTTAAACACCAGTGTGAATGATGGTGCAGTAAATATATATATATATATATATATATATATATATATATACAGTACTGTGCAAAAGTTTTAGGCAGGTGTGAAAAAATGCTGTAAAGTAAGAATGCTTTCAAAAATAGACATGTTAATAGATTATATTTATCAATTAACTAAATGCAAAGTGAGTGAACAGAAGAACAATCTAAATCAAATCCATATTTGGTGTGACCACCCTTTGCCTTCAAAACAGCATCAATTCTTCTAGGTACACTTGCACAAAGTCAGGGATTTTGTAGGCATATAGTCAGGAGTATGAGTAAACAATTATACCAAACAGGTGCTAATGATCATCTATTCAATATGTAGGTTGAAACAAAATCATTAACTGAAACAGAAACAGCTGTGTAGGAGGAATAAAACTGGGTGAGGAACAGCCAAACTCAGCTAACAAGGTGAGGTTGCTGAAGACAGTTTACTGTCAAAAGTCATACACCATGGCAAGACTGAGCACAGCAACAAGACACAAGGTAGTTATACTGCATCAAGGTAGTTATACCCAGGCAGAAATTTAAAGGCAGACAGGGGTTTCCAGATGTGCTGTCCAAGCTCTTTGAAGAAGCACAAAGAAACGGGCAACGCGTTGAGGACCCAAGACACAGTGGTCGGCCAAGGAAACTTACTGCAGCAGATGAAAGACACATCATGCTTACTTCCTTCGCAATCGGAAGATGTCCAGCAGTGCCATCAGCTCAGAACTGGCAGAAAATAGTGGGACCCTGGTACACCCATCTACTGTCCGAGAAGTCTGGTCAGAGTGGCCTTCATGGAAGACTTGCGCCAAAAAGCCATACCTCCGACGTGGAAACAAGGCCAAGCGACTCAACTATGCACGAAAACACAGGAACTGGGGTGCAGAAAATGGCAGCAGGTGCTCTGGAATGATGAGTCAAAATTTGAAATATTTGGCTGAAGCAGAAGGCAGTTTGTTCATCAAGGGCTGGAGAGCGCATACGAATGAGTGTCTGCAGGCAACAGTGAAGCATGGTGGAGGTTCCTTGCAAGTTTGGGGCTGCATTTCTGCAAATGGAGTTGGGGATTTGGTCAGAATTAATGGTCTCCTCAATGCTGAGAAGTACAGGCAGATACTTATCCATCATGCAATACCATCAGGGAGGCATCTGATTGGCCCCAAATTTATTCTGCAGCATGACAACGACCCCAAACATACAGCGAAAGTCATTAAGAACTATCTTCAGCGTAAGAAGAACAAGGAGTCCTGGAAGTGATGGTATGGCCCCACAGAGCCCTGATCTCAACATCATCGAGTCTGTCTGGGATTACATGAGAGAGAGAAGCAACTGAGGCTGCCTAAATCCACAGAAGAACTGTGGTTAGTTCTCCAAGATGTTTGGGCCAACCTACCTGCCGAAGTTCCTTCAAAAACTGTGTGCAAGTGTACCTAGAAGAATTGATGCTGTTTTGAAGGCAAGGGTGGTCACACCAAATATTGATTTGATGTAGATTTTTCTTCAGTTCACTCACTTTGCATTTTGTTAATTGATAAATATGAACTATTAACATGTCTATTTTTGAAAGCATTCTTACTTTACAGCATTTTTTCACACCTGCCTAAAACTTTTGCACAGTACTGTATATATATATATATATATATATATATATATATATATATATATATATATATATATATATATATATATATATATATAGTTTTCATATGCAAAAGTGCCTTTTTCTTGCCATTCCCCCCCTAAAATTTTGGAATCCCCCCCCCATTGGCTGCAGCATAGCAGCATAGGGGAGAAATCCCTCCAGCACACAAAAATGAAATTCAAGCCCTGTGCACTCCTTCCTGGTGGTACACAGACAGATGTTTTAAAAGGATGCATTTTCCATAAGGTGTTGAATTCATATGCCTTTTTAATGAAGATGTTGACTGTTGATGGAGATCTGTTCACTTCAGATTTGCATTGGAAATTGAAGATATTGTAACAGTTGCATTTGAACTTGAATAATAAGTGTCTAGTTTTGGTTGTGTTGAATGGGATTTCAATATGTTCAGTAGGTTGTATTCATATTGTAAAAGTGGGCAGAAGGCGAGGGATAAGATTTTGGCAGCTTTGTCACTGCTCTTGTGTGTGTGTGTGTGTGTGTGCTGCTGGTTTGTTTTTCAGGCTTCACAAAGGGTAATCCCTGCTGGTTGCCACCGATACTGGAGTGAGAGTGTCTGGGGAGCCTATTGTTTCAGTTGTAGACCATATGGCAATAGCGGAGATCAAAGCATTTAGGAAATTGGCACTCTTCATTTTGAAGCAGTTATTAGTTCTAACACAACGTTTCCTAATGTTGTGCTTTTGTGCGTGTGAAACAGGAGCTTGTTTGAGATGGAATTTAAACCAAACCATTGTAGCTATGCTGTTTGATTCAACTGATTTGATACTGCTAGTGATACAGACCTTGATACTAGATGGAACAAACAAAACAATGTGACCAAGCCTCTATAATATAATCAAATAGTTTTTTTTTTATTACAAAGTGTTATCTGCTTTTGCTACATAATTCCTGTGGATTTTCATGTGCAACCAGTCTAAACAAGATGCAACACACAAGAGTTAACCATTAAATAACTTAAATAAAGTAATGTTGTCAACCTAGGAGTTTAAGTTGGTCCTAGAAGCCTATGGTAAGAAGATGGTTCCAACAAAGGGTTAAATGGGCCTTTTTAAACCTTTTAAGATTACTTTTGATGTCAACATTTTGCAACTTTAGAGCTCATCTACCACATACAGCACAATTTCTGTACTGAAATGTAGCTTGTGGTGGCTCAGAGACTTAGCTGTTTATATGTATTCTGCGCTGCTGGTACATTTATGAATCCGTCCTCTGAGTTTTACGTGCCACTCTCAAACAATGTGAATGCATATTATGCAGCTGCTCTGCAATGATTTGATGCTTTACATACATTTATATGGCTGGGCTTTTCATTAAGTTTTAAAAAAATCACCACATCGTATGCTTACATTGGTTGGGTACCCTAAGTAGTCTCCAGCATAGCAGGGATTTGAACTTACCAAGAGAGATATGTTAGGATTTAACATTCAAACTTTAAGTACTGTGTAGCAGGGAGGATGAATACAATGGACCACAGAGGCATAACGAACACAGATTAGCCTATTGGCTGATATTGGGCTGCTGACAACAAGGCTTGATTTAATAAAGTATCACAGGAATCTGAGTTTTAAGCATTTTCAAGCTGAGTAGATTTCAGAGGTGTACTGAAAACAATACTTTACAGGAAATTAAATCATTAGTCAAGGAAGTAGAATTGGGCAAAACTGCTGTCAATAATGTTCTTTTAATGAGGCCATATAATGGAATGTTACTCAGCAACCACAATCTCCCAAGTATGGTGCCAATTGGGGGATGTGAACGTGAGATTTCAGTCTGGTTCTTGCATCCGAGAAAGAAAAACATGACTTTTCTCAGGCTAAGTCAAACTAGGATGATTTGTTTTTTCCAGGTTGGTGGGAAAATTGGATAGCAACCATCAAATGTCTTTCAATAAATCTGATCTAGCCAGTGGCATGTATACAAATAACATCAATGGTATATTTACTTCTAAATAACACTATACTATTTATTGTTAAGAAATACACTCGAAATACCACATTTGCCATTGTTACCTCAACCCTCAAATAAAGTATAATGCTTTAAAGGGCAGATAAACCTTAGTTTAGTGAAAGGAAACTGGAAAGCTGTCCTTCACTTGCAGTTCTTGTTGCCAGCATCAAGAGACATTCAAGTCAAGTAGTGAGCCATTGAATGAAACTGCATTAAGTAGGCAAAATTCACTGTTAATGGGGTCTATATCAGCATTTTATTTTTAATCCAAGTCTTAGAGTTTTTTTTCCAATGGCAATTGTAGTTTGTTCTCCAAATTAACCTTATCCAATCAATTTAATAAATATTCACAAAACATATAAGCAAACAGGACAGATGAAAGAAACAATTCAAGCTTTCGCTATACAGATTTTTTGATGGTCAGATGTAGAGCATTTTTTGTGATGCTATCTTCAGCATATTGCTTTATAATGAGTTGCAGTGTGATTTTGGATCTTTTTTTTTTTTTTTTTGCTTGTTCGTTACTGGTTTTCTTACAGGAAAATCCCAAACAAATACAGCACAGTGTGTATAAACTGACATTTACTACTTTTCTTGGCTGCCATATTAAGAGCCGACATGATCTTTGTCAAAAATGTCAGCATCTGGTACTTGGAAGAATAGAAGTCAGTGAAGGCTATAAAACATATACTGTGTATAGCCAGACCTAAAACAGAATATTAACTTGTGTTCTGTTTTGGAATTGTACATTTTGCCAGATATTGGGGGAAGCACATTTTTCTATTTTGAGGATTGTCTACTTTTTCTAAAGTTTTATTTTAGAATCAATAGTCCTCTATGCATGAAGATTCTTGGCATCAAACCAATCCCCTTCTTGGGCTGCATTAGCTTTCATTGCTGGACAAAGAGAGACTCATTGTTGCTGTTTTCTAGGCCTGCACTGGCACTGTAGGCTTCCCATTAGAACTTTGGAAGTACCTCTGATTTTGAGGCCTGAGTGCAGCACTCTGTCTGGTGAAAGCCTCCATTTTGTCCACTGATTGTCAAGCAGAGTTTATGTACATAACTCAAGAGTCAAATACTATCTGCAACGTTTTAGTGCTTATATTATTTATTATCCAAAGATACTTTTAAAACTGCCAAAGCTTCTTTATGTAAGCTTGTTGAGAGGTGTTGTCATTGTTGGGTCGATGGATATTTATACAGAATTTATCAGAAGAAATATGAATGTGAAATATCTTAATATGCATAATCTCTCACAAAACTACACTATTTATACAACACTTTTCATATCAAGACATTTAAGCAGGGTTTGAACCTAAACATGTAAAGCAAATATCAGCACATTGCTCTTAAAGCCACCATGCTTAGTGAATCACTAACTTTTGTATTTGCAAAACACTGTTTGGGTATAATTTTGTATGATAGCTTCTAAATATCTGAGCATGGGTTTGTTTGAGTTTTTTGTTGTATTGTGCCTCCCCAGTTCAGACGTGTGTCTTGATGCTGTTTTTGTATGTTTGTAGACCCTGATTTAGTTGGTTGCACACCCTTCGAGTCATGCTGCTGGAAAGCATACAATAAAACTGCATGTCTGTACTGTTCAATCAATTTGTGTAAAATAAAAATGAAATAAATCCTCAAACAAGTTTACAAACGCAATGCCTCACACTCTACCAGCAGCTATACAGTTAGCATTGCTGTTTAGCATCAGTAGTGTAAGCAAATGGGGAGACAAGTGACAAGTTCTACTTAGCTGGGCCACCCAGGAACAGAGAAGCGAAAGCAGACATGAAAACAGTTCACATTTATTCATTATCACACCAAATATGTCTCTTTCAGAGCTCACAGCAGCTTAAGCTTAATTCTTTGGCAGTCCTTGCCTTTTTAGATTGGTGTTCAGAGTAAATATAACCCACACCCGGATACCCATTATGACCCACAATGATCATAACTTTACCACTCTGCAGTCCACAAACAGAGTTAGAACAGCTCTTTAGGGTTCAAAAGGTGTGCTAGACTTTGTGACCCTATGCCAACTGCAATTGCATAACCAAGATTTCTTGTTACACTTATCTATTGTAGGGAGTTTCCTATTTTAACCTGGTTTAATTTACACACTTACCTTTTAGTGGAAGCTATCCCATATGGCTTTGTGGTCTTACTGTAGGCAGGCAACTTTCTGCTTGTTGGCCATATGTTTGTTTCAGTAACACCTTCTTTTTGCACAGCAGCGGTTTGAACTCCAGGACATTCACATGGCATCAGATATAACCAGGACTATCGGCACTGGTTTGCAAACAGTTTTCCTTCAGAAGAAATGGAATGCTGCAATAGAAAACGAAGCTGAGTGTTTGTAATGTTAGCAAGTGAAATAAGCAAATTGTTTACCTCTTTTTGTTTTGTCTTAAGATGTCACGCTGAAGTTTAGGAAATCGATGTGGACTGGAATTATGGCTTAAAATAATAAAGAAAGACTTCCTTTTATCCACCCCTAGCTGGGATATGTTTATGACTTACCTTGTTTTGTGTTTTTGTTGCAGAAAAAGTCTCATTTGTTGGCTGATTTTGTAGGTTTTCCAAAGTTCTTGATATTTATGTTAAATGCTGATATATTTTACACTAATATATTTTACACTGTTTGTTTGAAGATCAATGACTTGGTTCATCTTTGACCCCCTCCACCATCACAAATGTCACAACCACTGCTTTTGCTCTCTGCCTCGACTACAAATATTATTCATATCTGCAACAGTTCATGGTTTCTTTGTTCAAACTTTTGCAATGGTGATAAACTTTCTTTCTTTCTTTCTTTCTTTTGTTTGTTCGTTATACAGTGTTAAGGTGCTATTGACTTTACTTCTGCAGACATGACTATTTCAGAAGTCTATGATTATGGTTATCAAACAAGTTTACTTGTTAGTTGGTCTGTATAGATCCAAGCTTGTCGTGGCAAATTGTCCTTAAGACTGGAATCGATTTCAGCTTTTTGCAGATTAATGGATTCCACATTGTGTATGTAAGTGGTGTTAAAGTAAAGCATTGCCAAATCCATTAATGTGGAAATCCTAATTGAAGCAATTGGGACAGATATATAAACATCATAGCTGGTGATGCATGATTTGACTTATTGTCGTCCCTACTTTAACTCGATTAGGCTGGTACTGCACAAATAAACTTGGCACTGAAACTCTGACCTGTACTGTATATGAATATATGCTGTAAAATGCCATGTGTACTGCATATTATTGGAACATTAGCACAGACAACTTTTCACATTGATTGTCCATATCTTATTCCTCCCTAAATATTACTGTTCTATTGGCAAAATGTTGAGTTTGTTATAGTTTCTTGTATTTTTCATACAAATGTTTGAAGGCCTGTGTTCTGTTCAAACTCCTCCTGAAACCATATAAAGCAAGTATTCTGTACACGTTCCCAAACAATTGACAAAAAGGCATGTTTTCTGTAATTGTCATTTATATTATACAAGAGACATTCGGCAGTGTTTTAGAGAAAAAATAGTCAAAAAATGCCATTATTTTTATCTCTTCCTGGGCCAGGTAATCTCTAGTGGACCTTTTGTACCTCCTGAACTCCTTCAAGCCAAGGCATAATATCACAGAAATCCCACTGTTTCAGTAGTATCCATTGTAGATGTTGAATACTCTTTGCCCAAAGGTGAAGGTGAAGGCAGCTTTTCAAAGCTGATCTAAAATTGGAGGCTCAAAGAAGGAAGTGGGGGGGGGGCGCATCTGCTATGGAGTATGAAAAAACAAAACAATATAAAGGGAGTTATTGTGCCTGTTGCACTTAAAAAAAAAAAAAAAAAAAAAACTTAGTAATTGCTTACAGAAGCTACGATTTTATTTGAATCTTGCAGGCAATTTATCACCAGCTTGACAAAACTAGTTTCAAAATGTGAGGTGCTAGGCACCATTAATCCTGTGGTACACCAATGTTGCTCCATCTCAGCCTGCTTCTCAAAACTGGGTTCACTGTCAGTCTGCTGAAAGGCTGCATTTTATAGTTATAGTTCTGTCCTGGTCCGTAACTGTAAATTGATTTTTAGTCCAAACTGAAATGATTTTCATTTCTTACTAATGAGGGATATTGTCTTTCTGTTTGGTAGGTTATTTTTCAATAATATGATATTTAACCTGGCACCCATTGAAATATAAGGGCTGTGCTAAGAAAGTAATGCTTCTGTCTGTTAACACTTCTCCTAATGGTATACAGTAGCATACAAGCTGTTGAGGTCATTGCCACATGACGAATATCTATTTAGTAATGTGTGGGTCATAAATCTCCTCTGTGGGGTGAAGTGGATTAAATAAAAAAGGAGTTGGAGCATCAGTATTTAGATTCACCTCTGTTCAGATTTTAAAGATCCCACTTTTCAGGGTAAACAACTTGTCAACCTCAACAAACATGTGGTCAAGAATTATCATGGAGCAATAACACTGCTTTTCTTTGGCAATTTATCCTCCAAGTGCCTTTTCAAGATGTGAAAATTAGCAGTATTTAAGCAATTGGGCTTTTAAGTTGGGCGGGGAATTGCATTGTAACAGAACCTCAAAATCAGATAAAGTTTTGACAATTGAGCTGATTTTATTAGTTAATCAATTGTCAAAACATATCCTTGTGTTTTGGAGCAATTCATATATATATGATTTGTTTTACTTTTCCTTTCAAAAGACTGGTAGCAGTTTCAATGTATGCTAATCTAAACCAATACAAGTATGAATATCTTCTTTACACTAGGGCAGATGTGTCACTTATGTACAATGCAGAATTGCAAATCAAAAATACATGCAGCACATTTAACAATTCACTTCCTTTTAAGGCACATCTATAAATTTATAAACAAGCCAAATCAATTGATCAATCCTTATTCTCTGTGGAGAGGGTGAATTGTTGTGTCTAAATTTTTAGGTTCCTCCTGTTTTAATCCAGATTTTTTTACTTGCAACCTGATCTGCATATTGGGTTGTTGATAACCTTATTGGGCCTGCAGCTTTCTACACTGGCAATGGTAATGTCTTACCACTGAGACAGAGAAAAGGCAAGTGTGGATGTGAGTCATCCTGTTAACAGCAACAAATAAAACATTGTAGTGCCATTGACTTAATTTTGTTGGTGGGTTTCAAGTAATGCCACTTGTGCCATTTGAATAATAAGAACAAGGTCTGCAAAAATAAACTTGCCAGTCACATTTTTCCACTTCACTGATACTGAAAGTGCACTGACAGATTGATTTTTAGATTGGCAGAAAAGGGGTTGTTTTTTTCCTCAAATGACTAATTTATTTTCTTAAGCAAATGGTCTGCCATACACAGCGAAAGATGGCAGACACAGAATGATAGGTAGAAGCAGGTAATTCTACATCCATGATTTAAAATGTCTTTCAGAAGACCCCATATTTGCTTTAGATTTTAACCCCTCATTTCAGAAGGAGATTGTATTATGAGGAATGGTTGTGTGATGAGTCCCAGGTGGAGGATATTGCTGCAGTACCCTTGAGCAAGGTACTTTACCTAGATTGCTCCAGTAAAAACCCAACTGTATAAATGGATAACTGTATGTAAAAATAATGTGTAAAAAATAATGTAATTGTATGTAAAAATAATGTTGTAACAATTGTAAGTCGTCCTGGATAAAGGTGTCTGCTAAGAAAAAAAAAAAAATAATAATAATAATAATAATAATAATAATAATAATAATAATAAAATGCCTAAACCGTGTATAACAATTAAACAAGGCTGCAAATAATTTCTCTTGACTTCTGTTGGCCATAAGTGGATACAATATGTATTGTGAACGTACCACTGCTGAGGGAAGTGGAAATAAATGATTTTAGTGATGGACAAGATTTAGCATTTATGAAAGAAGTACATTGTTTGTTTGTTTGATGCTGATTTATCAGCAACCCTGATAAAGACAACTTTCGGTTATTAACAACATTTTCACGGGAACCAATCCCATCCCATAGACGTTAATGTTAATGGATTTCGGATATTAGCAACTGTCTGCCGCTTTATGACAACTTTGTTTTTTACAATTTCTATGGCTATGGCACGCACACGAATACATCGCGTGCACACATCACAGCGTCTATATCTATGTGTCAGTTTTAATAATGCAGCTGTACATTTGAGTCTGTCATCTGTCTTGATGGCTTCAAAACGTGTAGACCTTTCTATAGCCGATAAAGTTCAGATTCTGGAGGCACTACGTGAACCCGGTGCTAAACAAGTACGGGTAGCAGAAAAGTTTGGCATCTCAAAATCTGTTGTAGCACGCATTTTGAAATTGGCTTCGAAGCTGCACGCAAATTTGAGAGTGATTTATAGCTGGAGGTGGTGAATCGTAAAAAAACAAACATTGGACAACTACTTCTTTTAAAATGATGCTTCTGTATTAAATGCAAGTACCATTTGCCAAGTTTGTTTACTGTTTTAAGGATACTGATAGTACGTTGTTGTAGCACAATGTGTACAATACAGTACTGTGTATACTTTTTTGCTTTACACATCCGTGTAGTATTAGTAAACAGTTGTTTGTTCTGATATTTGGTGTTTTTCGTGTTTTATTTTTTAACACTAATGAACCAAGACGTGTATTTCATTTCTGCAATTGTAGTATACATCGCATTTCAATATACATATACTTGAAAATGTGGCTTTTCGCTTAATAACAACGTTCAGTTAATAATAGCTTTTTGCTGGGAACCAAGAGGTTGCTAATAAGCGACATCTACTGTGTGTGTATTTATTTATTTATTTATTTATTTATTTTCAGGGGATCTCATTATTAAGAAGCTGTATTTGGGCTTGTTCATTTTTCCTCTTCATGTTGTTTTTACTTCCTGGTCTGTCTGGATTTCTTGTGATGGTTTTGAGGTCTTACGGAGGGTATATAATTAAACATGAACAGGAAGGCAGATAAATAAACCTCTCGTTTTCTGAGCCCCGATTTAGTATTTATCTTGTTCAAGGGTGGGCGTACGGTTCAACTCCAAATCCAAACATTAGCTTTTCCAAATGCTACAGGTACCTTGAAACTTCTAACCTTTCTGGAGTTGGAGCTGTCAGGGAGATGAGTGGAACTTTAGAACTGATATGTGAGTGGCATACAGTGTTGGGTGCTATTTTTAAAGAGCTATTAATGCATTTAACACTTATTTCATAGCCTAGAATCTTTTTTTGTGGCGAATTACTTTTAATTTCAACTTTTTAAAAACAACAAAAATAAACTGATTTTAAATAGTTTAAATTATAGCTATGTATTTATGAAGTAGTTGAAAGGCTTCAAATTGTTTGAAAAATTGTATGCAGCTTTTAAATGTTTGCACCATGCAGACTTTGCCCATTTTATTTTCTGAAGCGGGAAAATGTTCTTGCTATACAACACTAGAAAGAAACTACTCTGAATGGTAATTGGTCGACTATTATGTAAATGTATTTTTTGGGGGGGAAAAACTTTTCAGTAGAAACCAAATCAACCAAATATATTAGTAAGGTATGCGTTCTGACTGCTTTGTTTTAATTTTCATATCTGGGATACCATGCAGTTAACTATATGTAAAATAAACATGTGCTACTTGGTGCATGGTATACTATTACATTCCTGGGAACCCTATGAAAACACTGGCACAATTGTAATGAATCATCATAGTGGTGAGGTAGAAGACAGGCAGCATTACAAAGAAAATAACTAACAATACCACTAGTTTATGTACAGTTATGGCCAAAAGTTTTGCATCACTCTATAGAATTAAAAAATGTTGCTTCATAAAGTCAAATGAAACCTGCTAAATAATGTTGCGTTAACATGTTAAATTATATACCACTTTGCAGTCTTACGAAAATCTGACAAATCTGAAAAATGTGACATTTCAAACTCTAACTGAAATACTACTATTGTGGCTTCCGGTTAGACTTGCAATGTCATATTGTAGTTTCTTGGATTACATGATAAATAAGATCTAAATATTATTATTATTATTATTATTATTATTATTATTATTATTATTATTATTATTATTATTATTATTTTTTAGAAATTGACTCAATCCTAAAATTTCTAGGTGATGCAAAACATCTGGCCATGTCCTGTTTCAGTATGAATAGGTGAGACGTTGACCTCGCTCAATTAGTTTTGTCAGCGAGTCAGGTGACCTTAAACTGAAAATCTGGGGCTCTTGATTATAAAATGTCAAGAATGCTTTTCTCTGCCATGAGCCAATAGGTGCATAATTCCTCTTATTTTTCACTGAAATTATTTCAGCTTGTTTTAGGCCTGTTAACAACCTGTCTTCACAAAAGGCAAATGCATTGTGACTGGTATTGTTCTATGATTGGCATCCCTGACCTGCTTGTTGGAGCTAATGCTTTCAGCCAGCCAAATAAAAAGTAATTCTTTCATTTGCAGTTTGTTGTAATCGTCAGTTGCTGCTACAGGTCACTGAATGTATTGTGCACCTTTGCTGTTGAATCTAGAATTATGTAAAGTGACCTTTTAAACTTAAACCAGAGTACAAGAGGCAAATTATAGAAGGGGAATTTAAGTTTGAACCTTTTTGTCTGTCCGCATTTTTCAATGACATACAAGTCATATATAAAAAAACATCTTTTTTTCCAGTCCGTATTCGAGTGCAGGGGTCAATGCTTGTTGCTTCTGGAGCCCTGAGGACCACCTGTACAGTGACACATCAACGTTTTTATCTCGGTAAAGGTGTACTGAATACAATGAAATTGACAGGGTGCGGTTTAACTCTTTCTGCACCTTTTTAACCACTGCAACACATACCCTCCTCGCATCATCAGTTTTCACAGGTGCTTTTTAGAAGCTGTCAAAAGTGTGAACTGCAGTTAATGGCCCGGAATGATCTGTTGCATCCCAGCTGGAACACCGTTTGCTATTTTTGTAAGAGGTTGGTGTACAGTAGTACCACCAGCAATCCAGAATTGAGATCTGATGGAAAGATAATTTGTTTATTGCAATGACAATAATAATGCATGTGTCACTAATAATAATCTCATTTCCCCCTCCAGGGCCACACATATAATATGTACAAGTCTGTCTCTAGCCAGTCATACAGTAGTAGGATCTATGCAGAGAGTGTGATTTTGTGGTGTAACTATACTTCTGGAGTTTTGTCACACGTTTTTAATTAGTAGAAGAACATTGCTTTAAAATTGACTGGCCTGTAATTGATCGCACAGTTTTTGTTTTAAAAACGGAATAAAACTATCATGCCATGATTTGTCTAGACTTACTCACTGAGGTATACCTGCCTTCAGATTTCTGTAATCAGTCACCTATATGTTGTACAGAAAACTGTCCCTACTGAACAGTTAAACGCCCCGGCTGCGCTGTCCTGATTGTCCACGGTGACCCTATACACCACTGACTGTTATGGCAGGTATTTCTAATAGACGTTTATAAAAAGCTTTCGAGCATTGTAATAATCTGTCACACTTTCAGATACATTTGACTCATGTTAAATGGAGCTAACAGAGTTGAAAGGTCTTGGGAATGAGGAAATCAATGAGCATGCAGCTAGACATTGTAGAAGATTATTATTATGATTATGATTATTATTAGTTTATTTAGCAGACGCCTTTATCCAAGGCGACTTACCAAGACTGGGGTGTGTGAACTATGCATCAGCTACAGAGTCACTTACAATTACGTCTCACCCGAATGACGGAGCACAAGGAGGTTAAGTGACTTGTTCAGGGTCACACAATAGTCAGTGGCTGAGGTGGGATTTGAACCGGGGACCTCCTGGTTATAAGCCCTTTTTTTTAACCACTGGACCATTAAGGATATGTGGTGATCTGTGCTGTGTTTTTTTTTTTTCACTGTAAAAAAAGGGCTACTTTCAAAGTCTAAAAATAGGTATTTTCAAGATTTTTCATGATTTTTAAACCTAATATTTGTTAAAGCAGAAACAAATAGCGTTGATACATTTCAATATCTATAATTCTCGAGTTATTATACAACAATTGTTTCTAAATATTTTCGATGCTTACCTAACCAACAGTAAATGCTAAATTGTAGAATATTTTAAGTCCACCCTTTTAAAAACATTCTATTTAACCATCTGCAATTATCAAACAAAATAAAGACCTTCATGTACTGGACAGAGGAATCTTTAGCAGAAATATCTCTGATCATTGATGCAGCTGGCTTTTTTTGCTGTATTTATTTAAGGGCTAAATGTATATACCGTATTTACATTATTCTTTCAGAAATAGGAATGTTCACGGGGATCTACATTTTACACAGAAATCCGTGATAACTGAAAAAATACAGCCTTGGTGAAGATTCTTAGCAGATGATACTTGGTTTAATACAAGGAAAGAGGAGTTATATTGCGGAATCTGCAGTTTGTAGCAATCTAATGATTTCTGTGAATTCTCAGGTTACAAATATAGCTCCAGTACGTATTGTGGTATTTGACAGTTCTATAAAAACAGCCCCTGGAAAGAATTGTAAAGATCTGTTATCGGGGGAGGGGCTGGGTACAGGCAAGTCTAAGGGGAAATTGTTAACCTTTTTAATATGCAGACTGAATCATTAGTGTATATGAATCCAAACAATACATGTGCCATGCGTCAGCTATTTTGTACTAAAGGTTGTGGTGTGTGTGTGTGTGTGTGTGTGTGTGTGTGTGTGTGTGTGTGTGTGTGTGTGTGTGTGTGTGTGTGTGTGTGTGTGTTTTTTTTGTTTTTGTTTTTTTTAATAGAACTGAAATGCAGGTTTGCAGAACAAGGCACTTTCTCTCTAAGAATACTGTAAATGTGCGGCTGTGTATTTACAGTTAAAACACTGGCAGCTGAGCTGTACAGTCAATAAATAAAACGAGTACCATAATTGATTTATGGCTTCAAAAGTAAAAATGATTGACAATTCGCATTAAAATAATATAATACAGTATTGAATTTTCATTGTTCAAAACCGTGACTTTAAAGACGGTTTGTTGAGTTTGAATATTATGGTATATTACTGTATAATATTTATACAAATAGCACTGTCCTAATCGCCATTTAATATAGTCTTTAAATAACTAAAACTACAGTTCGCATGCAAAGGATATTGTGCTAGCTAATTAATACAGCAGATCTTACCTAGTGTAAACTACAGTCAATTCAAAGATCTCACATTTTCCTATATGAAAGATGCGCATATTATGGGAACTGTGTTTAACTGCATTTTTTTTTTTCCATAGCAGTTGAAAACAATCCCTTGAAGCCAACTCCGCCACACATGTTTGTGTCAATTGCTGCTTTTAATATGACTCATGTTCTCCGTGTCTCAAAGCTCATGTGACTTCTACTAGAAGTGCAAGCATTTTTTATTAGTGTTTTTGTGTGTGTGTGTGTGTGTGTGTGTGTGTGTGTGTATATATATATATATATATATATATATATATATATATATATATATATATATATATATATATACACAATAACACAGCAGCATTTCACGTGTTCTGTCGAGTAGTAACATTTTAGGTTTGTGAATGCTGCACGTACGTTTGTCAATTGCATCAATGGCGGCACATTTCCTGTTTCGGTGGTTCATGATACAGATTTATTGGTGCTATTAATCATTCAGTAGGCCTGAGAGCCGGCTTTATTATCATACGGACACCTGATTGGCTGAGGTGTCGAAGGCTTTATGTTCATTTTTTACAATACAATTTAACATGGTACTATTTTAATACTTCACAGTGGGTATCTTACTTGCATGTCTGTAAACCTTTATACCAAAAACCTTTTTTTTTCTTTCTTTTATTATTATTATTATTATTTTTTTTTTAAATTGCTCAGGTCTTGACCTGGGACCACCAGGAATGGTACACATTGTTGACCCAAGCACTTACTTTAATTACTTATGATTCATATGCCCCAGTGCACAGCTATTAAGTATGTCCCATAATATTTATACAGAAGTATCTGTTTAAGGAACTGTTACATTGGCAACCAGTTGGACTGTGCCAGAGACCATAGCTGTCAGTCAATGTAAAACTTAAAGCAGCAGGAACACAAACATTGGCAACAATTGTAAGATCTATTTGTAGATAAGTCTAGATTACAGTGACCTTGTTGTTTTACTACTGCAGACATTTTAGTAAATGTATTACTTTTGGGGAGAAGTAAAGGCATCCATTGTCCTCTGTGTTTTAAATGCTCATTCATTTTCTGTTGTCAACTCCCTAACAGGAACTCAATAATGTTAAAAAGTGTATATAATCTTGGTTTTAATAGCATATTTCATTGATACAATTACTGCATCCATCTCATTCGTTATTATTATTATTATTATTATTATTATTATTATTATTATTATTATTATTATTATTATTTTAAAGTCTTCAGCAGTGTGGTTATTGCTGTTGAAGTGTAGGGCTACTGGAAATATCAAGGTGTTGATTCAAATGCTTTGTAAATGCTCCACAAAACGATCTGCTAAATGTCTTTGTTTCCCCGTGTATAGTTGGTTGCATTTTGTGCAAATGATGCAGTGCACTACTCCGTTAGAAGTACATGTAAAGGGCTGGTGGATGTGGAGTGATGATTTAGGGTCTCTGATCTCAGTTTGGGAGTTTAATATATTTGCATGTTGTACATCCTGGTCTGTTTCATGGGACTGTGCCTTTTAAAGGTTCTGCAGAAGAGTGAATTTCACTGTGAACCATGTATTCTTTTAGATTCTTGTCTCTTCTATAGGACATTAGTGGAGGATTTTTAAAAATAGGTGCTGTAGATGGGTCTTGCTGTAGAATTTTAAAATTTCTTTGCACAATTTTCTGTACTCTGTTGGTGGGGCTAGAGAAATTCTGTTCACTGTGTATTTTTTAGCACTGTTGATGATCTTGTCTGGAAAACCGCAATTTGCAAAAAATCCACACATTTCCTCATTTTTGATAGTCTTGATTATCACTGCAAATACCTCCTGAATCTCTTAAAAGTTGGGAATAGGGAATTGAGTCACGGCAAGGCTTTGGGTGTGAGGAGTCATGTTGTAGATATGAACGGGAGTCAGTGGGTTTGTAGTGAGTAGTGGTGTTGATTGTGGAATTCTCAGCTGTGATGGAAATGCCTAAAAATGATCTAGTGGTGCTGGTCTCTGAGATGTCCCATGTATCTTCTAAAGCTGGGTGGGAATTTGATGCTGACTGAATGAACTGTTTCAAATCTTCATAGGAGGTACTTGAAATTCCCAAAAATGTCATCAGTGTAGTTTTGGTGTGTTACCATTGTATTGCTGTAAAAATGTTTTCTCAACTGATCCTACAAAAAATATATATATATATATATATATATATATATATATATATATATATATATATATATATATATATATATATATATATATATATAGAGTGTATCATTGTTTATAATTATTATTTAATAAATTGTAGTAGTCACCCTGCCAAAAAATTACAAAAAAGTACTATAGTATATATAGTATACTATAGTAGTATATTGTAGTACTATTTTGTAATTTTTTGGCAGGGCTTTAGACAGATCGTAGGCATTGCTCTCTTTCATTTTGTTGTGCTGGCTTGCTGGCATATTATAGAACATTTTCTTTGACAAATTTAATAAATGTTTTATATCAATCTGTAGGCATGAGCATTCAGTGTTTTTAATGTAATTTTAAATCACATTACATGACTCTGTCTTTTGGCAACACAGTATTTGTCAGGTTGAGATAAATTGCTAAATTTTCAGGCCCGGTTAATGTATAGACTGTCACCATTAATATACCAAAAACATTTTTATTCACACACACACACACGCACACACACATATAATTATATGTATACACATGTGTGTGTGTGTTTAAAAAAAAATTAAAAAAAAGTACCTACAATAGGAGTCTAATTTCACAAATGAGAAGAATATTCTGGATAAAACATCCGATGATACTTTTAGGTACGATTCTTTTGTTACATTGCATATCACTTCCTCACATCAGCTGTGACAGAAAGAGACGCTTATTGCAAAGTAGGAGTTTTATTTTTTTTTTTCTGCACACACTTCCCCGCCTGTCTTTCCAGGGGAAGTCAGGAAGCAATCGGCACAGCGCACACACAAACTAGATGCTGATAAAAGCCTGGTATATTAATACAAAAATAAGTTTAAAAAAAAAAGACAGTCATGAGATTAATGTACGTTAAAAAAATATAATGTCTAGTTTTTGGCACTACAACATTCTACTACCACTAAAGTGCTTGCAATCGAAATTGTCCAGCTCCCACGAAATGTGTGTCGCTATGGCAACAAGATAAACATTGATTCTTCAAAAAATGTCAATTTGGTCACGCTTAAACGTCTTCAAAAATATATCATTTTTTTATGCAAACCAATGTCATAGTGACTTTGGAAAATGTACCATCTGATCTTATTATTAGGGATGGGAATTGTAAACGTTTTAAGCGTATAAACGCTAAAGTGGTAAAACGTTTAATACTATGCTAGACGTATAACCAGTCACGTGACAAATGTAACCAAACGCATATTTTTTTATGCATTAATTTTAGTAATTTATCAGTAGTCCGTCGCGTATGAGACTGCTCTAGTGCCACAGTAAGGGCGGATATTATAAAAAGGAAGGGGTTTGGCAATTGCTTGCAAGTAGCTTTTCTAATTGGTGCAACAGAAAGATTGACACTGGGGCAGGTTTTTATTCTCGGTCGATCTGGCGCTTCATTGGTGTACTCTGTGTGTTTATGCCTGTAGTAGGCGTGGTATTTGTAGTGAAGTCTTTGCGATGTTAAAACGTTATTGACTTATTTAGGGTTTATTTGCTTAGAAAATACTAGCCAGGGCTGTCAGTAGCAGATTGTAATATAAAGAGTGTGTGTATGTAGATGTGGTTTAAACGCTGACATTGCAAAGAGTTTAAACGTTCATAAAAATGTACCAAAACACATCCCTACTTATTAATGATGCAAAAATAATTAATTTCTCAATTCTGCCTAGAAATGTTTGCAATTTTAATTGATACGAGTACAAGATATTGGTATTTCTTATGTGTGATTTTTACAAAACTAAAATATTTTTCAAAGATTAAAATCAACGGTTTTTAGTTTTATTTTGTAGTTTAGTCATGTGACCAAGTTGGCTTTAAGGCACAGGAGCTGGTGTACGAGAGTTTAAGAGAATTGCTTTGTAAGAACTGAGTGAGGATTTATTAATGTATCTTGTAATCTCATGCGCTGTCGTTTTTATCCTTCATCCTTGTTATGGTGTCATGTGGTGATCTGTGAGTTTTTTGTTCCAGAAACATTTTATAGCAGCTTCAATTTTGTTGGTTTTTCACACATTAGTTTTGTGATTCGATCTAATAACCTTACTTGTCACTCCATTTTTTTAGCTTTTTTCATCACTTTGTATTTTCTCAGGCTCTTTCTTGTGTCTTGTTTTTCAATAAGAACTTCATGGTAAATTATAGTTCTTACAACTTGTGGATTCCTTCTTAGTTGATGTTGGAAAGTTGAGGTGCTCTCTTAGTTGATGATGTTGGAGAGTTGAGGTGCTCTCTCCGTTGACGATGTTGGAGAGTTGAGGTGCTCTCTCAGTTGATGTTGCAGAGTTGAGATGTTCATATGTGTTTAGTTGGCATCTTTTCCTATACATTTTTAACTGTATTTCCTCCAGGTGTTTAAAAAAAAAAAAAAAAAAAAAAAAAAAAAATATTAATATTTTTTTTAAGATCACGTTTGATTCAATTTTATGTTTCTTATTTTTTCTCCTGACGTTTTTTGTCTTAGTGGTGCACATTCAAAGCCTCTGGTGTTGAGGAAGTATTTACCAATACCCAAGGTACTGCTTGTACAGTACTGTAGCTCATTAGAATATTCTGGGCTTTCTGGTGGTGATAGGTAATAAATTGTTTCGTTTCCTTTTTCTCCTAGATTCTTGTTGTTTTAGTTTCCAATATTGAGACTTAGATCTGAGTTCCCTAGGTGTGACAGGCTGCTTTTATCTTTCCTTAACACTTCATTTCTCCATTGTTCTCAGTTTCATATGCTACTTTTCTGAAAGGATAAGCTTTGATTTTTGCCCTTTTATCATTCTGTGTCCTCTTCTTCAAAAACAAAGACTTAATCGAATTGTTTAGTAATTTAAAATTATTTTATAATACATAATTTTAAATGTTTTTGGGGTGTGGGGGGTCCAACACTCGGCATACTGCATTGTAGCCACAACAAGAGATTACAGGAGTTCATTGAATGCTCCTTAAACTCTTAGGCTACACTTCTGCACCCCCCTCCAGAAATGTTTAAGGTCTCTGGAACAGTAAACTGTTTCTCTCCCTCTCTTCAACCTCCCCCAAAAAGTTGACATGCTATGGTTATCAATGCCACCTTATGCCATAATATATATATATATATATATATATATATATATATATATATATATATATATATATATATATATATGTGTTAAAATTGATAGTTAAAAACATTTTAAAGTTAAAAACGTCACACTGTCAGCGGTAGATAGGACCCCTCCTGAGGACCCCAAGATTAAACCTGTCTTCTTAAATGCCTTACTTAAATTGGTGAAAATCATAAACTATGACCAAGTTGACAATTTTGTAGTACATGATATTTTAAAGGATGCATTTTTCTAATTTTAAAGTTTTTTATTTTTATTTTTGGATTCTTGGTAATTTTAAACCAAATACAAATGTTTATCATCAGGGGGGTTTACTTGCCTAACAACCTGCACTATTGCATTTTTATAGGATTGAGAAATTTCAGCTCTCTAGCTTGGGACATATCATTTTAACCATGTTGCTGACTTTAGCGCAAATTTCTTCAAAATAATAATTGATAATATGTAGTAAATTGCTCATACTTTAAAGTAGATTCAGTGAATTAAATGTCCATTTTGGATGCAATGGCACATTTTGTATTTTAAATTAAGGACAGCAGGTTTTTTTTTTTTCTTTCTGAAATCACTGATTGTATAAACCTTCATGCACGAGACATAATTCCCAGTTTTTCATTCAATGAAATGTAGTTCAGTTTTAAGTAAATAAAGCATAAGCTAGACGTGTCTTCATAATACATTCGTCTGTTTTTGCATTTATATAGACCAAAGAAACATGTGCACAGCTGAAAAAAAGGTGCTTGTAGAGCACACAATGTTTAGTTGCGGTTATACTCCGTACACTTTGATATGTTTGTTTGAAATAAAAGTGCGTTCTCAGAATATTTCCATTTATTCCTTGCAACTTACGGACCTTGCCCCCCCCCTGCCCCCCCAACGGGGTCATTCCGTGACAAATGACCCAACAGGTTATACCCTACCGTCTCCGATTTTACACCAATCTTGGTTCTTGGGGTTGTTTCAGGCAAACAAGCTCAAATTTAGGTCAAGTGGTCAAAAGTTATAGAAAGGTCAAGATGTGGTTGATGGGTACCCAATTAACGTTAATTGACCTTTTACTCCAGAAATGGTTTGTGCTGCAGACTTGTGGGAGGTGTCGTTTTATTGGAAATCACAGCACATGAACTTGCTGTGGTTTCGAGTGTGAACTCAGAGTTTGAGCCCCTGGCTGGAGAATGAACTCAGTGCTGATCAGAATGTTGAAAGGTTCCAGATTTTGATCCTGCAGATTCTGGAGTGTATTATGTAGATTCTTTCACTCAAGAAACTCCACTTATAAAACCACAGAGTACCTGCTGATTTATTGCAAACATATAGAATATTTAGTACCAGATGTGAAAATAATATGTGAAAAAAACCAAAGTTTTTAACCTTTTGACCTTGATGCAAAACCCCAAAAAATCTCAAGAAGTTACCAAGAAAGGGTCAGTATTTCACCCCAAGGTCAAAAGTCAGAAACTTTGTTCAGGTGTGCGGCAGGACAGAAACCCTGCCGAGGCACAAGTGTGTGAGTGGATAATATTGGTTGGCAGGGAGGGAGTTAGAATCCTCCGTGCAAAAACATGTGGGAATGGGACTGGAGCCACGAATTGAATAAGTGATTAAATTATTAGCTACAGGTGTATAAATAGGGTGATCACTGGTGTTGCTTGGTTAGTGTTGGAGTTAATGTCGGTGTTTGTGTTGTGTGCTGACTCGTCTGTTTTGGCCCTTGTGCAGTTTTATTTTGTTAATGTGTTTTGTTCTGTCTTGTGTTTATTATTATTATTATTATTATTATTATTATTATTATTATTATTATTATTATTATTAATAATAATATTAATATTAATAAAGATTCGCGCTTCACTTCATTTTCTGTGTCAGTCTCTCTTCCTAGTCTAAACACCATTGCCAGTGACACTGTCTTGTCACAGGTGTTACTTCCATTTGTTTTCTTTCAAATTTTTATTTTTTATACTTTTTTTTTTAATTTGTCATGCGATTTCCAATAAAATGACACCTCCTACAAGTCTGTAGCACAAACTGTTTTTGAGTAAAAGGTTGGTTAACGTTAAGGGGGAAGGGGGGTACCCATGTACCGCATTTTGACCTCTAACTTTTGACCCCCTTGACCTGATCAGTCTAAAAATGTAAATTTTGAGCTTGTTTGCCTGAAACAACCTTAAGAACATGTCTGGTGTAAGTCGGAGACAGTAGGGTTTAAAATCCAACGTATTGGGGATGATTTGTTGTGGAATGACCCAAAAGCTTGGGCACTGTTGATATGGACTATATGCTTTCTAAAGGATCATAAGTAGCAGTAAATGTATTCTAGAAAGTATATTCGATCCTGGGTTGAAAGATCGTTAAAGAACACTATGAGCAAATTCAGTTGGGTGCTTCTTTTCACATCTGTTAAAAAATATTGTGTAGGTTTGCAATAATCGGCAGATACGCTGAAAGAATCTACATGATCAAAATCTGGAAACTTTCAACAATTTGATCACCACCAAGTTCATTCTGCAGCTAGTGGCTGAAACTTGGAGTTCACACTCTAAACCACAGCATGTCCATGTGCTGAGCTACTGCTCTAGCCTTGGAGAACTTGAAAATGTCTTGAATGTTGAAGCTTTCAAATGTTTTCTCACATCGTGACCCTTTGGTTGCCCACAAATAAAGCGTTGAACTTCTGTGATGGTTGTTTTGCAGTGGGAAAGCCTGTGTATTGATTTATTTTGGCAGGATTGATATAAAAATATTGGCAACTCAATTGTTTGAAGGGATTACTGTATTTCACTTGCCAGAAAAGTCTTATCTTTTTAGATAAGACCTGTAATGTTAAGCATTTCAACAGTAATTTGTTTTTGCCGATGCAATCAAGGTGTTTATTGACTAAAAGGTATACTATTTTATGTATTTGTTTTATTTTTGGTCAACTGTATTTAATTCAATGTTACCAGTTTTTCTAATGTATCAGTGACAGTTTGAATTATGTGTGTGAACAGTGCCTCATTTATTTTAAAACTCGATTTACAATATGAAGTTTACAACTGGTAAATACTTTTAAGAATTCTTGGCAGAACTATTGAAAATAGGCTAAACACAAACATTTGTGCCATATTTTAAAAAATATATGTGTGTAGATACTATGCATCTGCCTTTGCCCCATAATTCTGACCCAAAGTAATTTTATCACATGCTCCAAACTCCTACCTTCCACTGTTTGCACACTGCTGGTAGTAGTAAGCATTTGAGAGGCCCAGGTTTTCCATAGTGAGATGCGATTTGAATCAAAGGTGAAATGTTAGTTTGATTTTCTACAGCATGTATGTCACACTATTAAAAAAATGATCTATTAAAGTCATGAATATAAATCTTGTTATATAGTGAACACTGCCAAGATTGTAGTCTCAAAACAAGTTAATTGGTATTGGTGCTGGTGTGTGAGGATGGGGCATATGCACATAAAGGAGTCCTGCTTGATACAAAGCTAAATGTAGTTTATTTTGGCATACTGCGCAAGGTTTTAAAGCAGATTATTTTAGAAGTGCAAGTTCTCTCTCTGAGATTAAAGCATCTGGGGAGGACATCGGATGTGAAGAAGCTTGGCTTGATTTATAATGATGACACTTACCTAGGAGGTGGCCATACCACTGTTTGACAGGGTGGAGCAAATGACATGGCTTGGGTGTGTGGTTCTGCAGACAGCTGTTTTTCTACTACTGGTAGGTCTATTCCAGAGGTGGCCAAACCGCGGCTCTTGGGCAGTTCAAGTGCGGCTCCCGCTGAAGACAACGGCATTGAGTAAACCCTCCACGAGTAATAAACGAAAGTATGAGGCTTTAAGCCAGAATGGGAGAAAGAGTTTGCTTTCACTGAAAACAGTGGTGAACATCTGTGTCTCATCTGCAACAAATCGCTTACACACTAGGCGCAACCTCAAACGTCTTTGAAACAAATTACAACACATTTTCATCTGAATATCCTGTTATGAATATTTGTTATGGCATGGAATATCACCCGAGCTAAACGTCCTTATTCGGATTGTTTTAATCCTTTTTTTTTTTCATAGAATTGGAGTGGGCTCTAGACTCGATTTTTGAATGCATGTTTTACATGTTGTATTGCAGGTCTAAAGTTCATGTTCTATTTACTTATCTTGCGTCTCATCTTGAGCAAGAAATCCCTTTCGGAATACAGTTCATGTGTCTCATCCACACAGCTCTCAAAAGTACAGATGAACCCGCTTTATATCATGATTGCCGTGCAGGCATAATTCATGATATATAGCGGGTCTGATATAAACCGGGTTTCACGTTTTGCTTATGACGGCGTTTATGAGTGCGAGGGGGGGGGGAAGAAAGTAAACCAATGGTGAATTAAAGAGCAGTGTTTTACTACTGTGCATTTAGCTGAAACAGTTTGTGTCATAAATAAAGGCATGAATTGTCGACCTGATGAGAGCTATCAATTCGGCATTACACTTGGTGGTTTTTTGTGAATAAGACTGTGTTAAAAAAAAAATTAATAAATAAATAAAAAAAATTGGTGATGTTGTTTTGTAACTGAACTGTTTCCCGTTAAGACCACCCACTCAGCATTTGACAGGCTGCACAAAATGTTAGTTTATCAGCTGAGATGATTTATTGGTTGTTAGTTGCGTTGGAAATAAATAAGCCCGGCCACGCAGCATTTCACAGGCTGCACAAAACGTGACAATATGTGGGTTTGTGAGATGATATTAAGAGAGGTAATTTCTCAAAAAAACTATGGTGCTTGGCGAGTGGTTTTTGAAAAATCATGATAATAAATGGGGCATGATATTAAGCAAGGTGATATAAAACGGGTTTCATCTGTATTTAACAAACACGGAGCAGTCATGAAAACCGAGCATTCAGATTTTCAAGGTAAGAGCTTGTGGTGGTTGGTGAAATAAGAGCAGATGTATTTTGCTTCATAACTGAATGTATTTCATTTTAAAGTACGTAATAGTCAGCACCGCTCTATCGGGACGCTCTATCCCGAATAAGCGGCGGTCCCAATTTGACGAGGCTTTTGAGACTACCTTAGTCACACTTCCATTCATAATTTACATCATGTGCAAGAGAGAAGTATTTTACATTTTTTTTTAAATTTCGAAATGAAAAGAAACACAATAAAATCACATTGAGTAAGTGTTAAAATACATAAGTTATTTTTTTTTTTTATTCCTAAATAAAATGAATCACTGTTTTTTATTTCTAAATTAAATAGATACTGGAGAGGAGGGCTATACCAGAGAATTATTAACCGAGGAAGACTATTGTTACCGACAGGGGGCTATAATGCCTAAAGCTGCACGAGGTAACAATAGTCTTCAGAGGGGCATTTAATTTTCCACTATGGCATGAGTCTGCAGTACATATTTAATATATGAAACAGTCAAGAAAATAAGTAACGCAAGGTTGGATAGTAAATATGACTTTTTATATATTTTGTTTAAGCTGATACAGCATATGTAAATAAATATTGACATATATGTTTTGTTTAAATATAGCTTATACAGCACAAGTAAATAAATTAAATAACATCAATAAATAACAGAACATGTTTTTGAAGTTCATACAGTTATCAGCAGCTCTTTCGTCTGGTTTACTGACTGCTGCATAATCCAGTTTATATCCTGCCCGTCATTTGTTTTCGTTTAGTTGAATTTCAGAAATTCAGACGGTGACGTTTTTAATCGCTATTTTAGTGTTTGGAGCATCTTTCTTTCGTAGTATGTTTTGTAATTCATTTTCTGTTAAGTCACGGAATCGGTGTTCAGCCATTTTCTCTTGTTGTGAGGAGTGGAAATGAAAGCCGTTCCTTTGAAAAGGGTCGGGACTGATAGGGATGTGAACCAATCACATGACAGATGGCGACTATTGCCTGGTGGTGTAAGGATGTCAGGGCAATAGTTATTATATATATTCCCCATATACAGTACTGTGCAAAAGTTTTAGGCAGGTGTGATAAAATGCTGTAAAGTAAGAATGCTTTCAAAAATAGACATGTTAATAGATTATATTTATCAATTAACTAAATGCAAAGTGAGTGAACAGAAGAAAAATCTAAATCAAATCCATATTTGGTGTGACCACCCTTTGCCTTCAAAACAGCATCAAGCATCAATTCTTCTAGGTACACTTGCACACAGTTTTTGAAGGAACTCTGCAGGTAGGTTGACCCAAACTACTTGGAGAACTATGCACAGTTCTTCTGTGGATTTAGGCAGCCTCAGTTGCTTCTCTCTCTTCATGTAATCCCAGACAGACTCGATGATGTTGAGATCAGGGCTCTGTGGGGGCCATACCATCACTTCCAGGACTCCTTGTTCTTCTTTACGCTGAAGATAGTTCTTAATGACTTTCGCTGTATGTTTGGGGTCGTTGTCATGCTGCAGAATAAATTTGGGGCCAATCAGATGCCTCCCTGATGGTATTGCATGATGGATAAGTATCTGCCTGTACTTCTCCGCATTGAGGAGACCATTAATTCTGACCAAATCCCCAACTCCATTTGCAGAAATGCAGATAACTGTATCCACGAGATATGCCCCTTTTTTTTTTTCCCCCGGCTTCTCTCAGCTCCTGTCGGTCTCACTCGCCCATTGAATGGTTTTCTCGGCTTTTTCTGGAGAAAAAATGACGAGACCTGTTTTTTACGTCTTTTTGATGATGTCGGACAGGGTCCGACATTGGACCGGAAAGGGAAAATTGCAATATCGGAACAGGTCCAACATAGGACCGCAAAGGGTTAAGCTACATGTGGTACAGTGCACTAATTGTTTAGTATAAAATCACCACAAAACTGAGAATTAATAGCGGAGCAAAAATGCACCCCGTTTCATTTGAATTTGTAACCTAGCATTTCTTTCCTAAACATTTTAATTCCCAAAAATAAGATATTTTCAAGAACAAAGGTAAGTTTTCTGGGAGGAACAAAACAGTATAGGGTAAATCCAGTAGCAAGAAACAATATAGTTTTTGATTTAAATTGCTGTTCTGAGCAGTTTATACTATTTCAAAAACATTTTTGTTTGAATTTGGCCTTTTAGACTTGCACATGTATCTCTTGTAGAATTGAGGCCCATGTTCCTAAACATGGCCTTGTCGGGTTATACCAAACGGCAGCTGTGAAAACTTGTCTTGGGCAACTTTTCCTTCAAGCTGCCGATATTAACCCACATAAGTCTGTTCTCTTTAAGCCTTCAATAGTGTGACCGCGTTTTCTGCCTCTGGGTATTTTTATTTTTTTTTATTTTTATTATAAAAGCTTTAGGCACCTGCATACTGTATTCCTGAGGGCGCTTGAGCAATGCAAACATGACCTCTTGTCTAGACTGACCATCAGGGTGGAGTTTGACCTGTAATACAAGGGTTGCCCTCTTTTCCTAAAGGGCCTAACAGCAGTGGAAATAAAAGCCGTGTTGAAATAGCAGAGTTTAACTAAACATTTCATTAGTGTCCCAGTCTGCACTGAATAACAGGGGTAAACAATTTCCACCTTACCTAAATACTGTCTATGTGTTTACATAATCTTTGGCTTCTTAATAAGTTGCTGTTCTTTTACTTTACTTTATTACCACATCCATATACTCAAAGAAACCTCTGTAAGCTAAAATCTCAAGGACCCACTCTTCATGGGTTTTCCAGCCTTTTGACTTTGAGATAAGTAATGGCTGTTAACTGGAATTCCCGCCTCCATCAGACAACATCCATAACTTCAAAAACACATACATAGATTCTAAGGCACAACTTACAAGAAAGTAAGTCATTAGTTTCCATCAGACAACACCTCTGGTTTAGTAAGTCTGTAGTATACAGTTTTTAAAAAGACAGCTCTGCTATAAAAGTCGTGTTCTGTTACCACCCCCAACAGCAAGCTACATTTCTGACTAATGAGGTCCCTGGAGATTGCTTCACTGTTACTATGGAAAGTATTGCCACCAGTATGTTCACTGGTGAATTTTTAAAGTACAGATTTGGATCAATAGCATTGAGATTGACACTGCTGTCTGACTTTAAAGGGAGTCTGTATACCAAAATGAGATAGTTGGTTCAATAGTGTAATTGCTGTTGCGAGTAAACAAGACCATTTTACATGCAAGTGTGGATTCAGGAATGATGATATTTCTACAAATTACACAGAAAACTAAACCAGGTGAACAGAAGAGAATCCTTAATTGTTGCGTTGAATCAATTGTCAACAGGGCAGTTTTGTATTTTTTTTATGTTAAAGCGAAGTAAAATGAAAGACAGAACCAGAAACCACAGCCTTTACAACTATGAATTTGCTATCTGAGTACATGCCATACAAGTGGCTTCCCTTTCCAAGCAGTGTTTGACACCCAGTTAGAGCAAGAACTTGTTGTATCCTATAATCATGGTTAGTCTTTTTTTTTAACTTTTTTGAGGGATGAAGCATTTGCACCGATTGGTTTTTTGATTCACACAGTGTTACTGGATGGTTTTATACTTGTCTTGAGAGATGGTGTACTTTTTGAATACTTGTCTTAAGACCTTTCTCTCCCTTTTTCATTACAGTTTGTAAGGATCCACCTTACAAAGTGGAGGAGTCGGGGTACGCAGGATTTATCTTGCCAATTGAAGTGTACTTCAAAAATAAGGTATTTATTGAAAGCGTATTGTCCTGAAATGTTTCATTTTGGCTTATTTTTTGTACTGAATAGCCTGCCCTTTTTGAAGTCTGATTTTTACTTCTTAAAAACCGACATGTCTAGAAATGCTCTAGTATTGTTGTAGCAGCCTGACACTAAACATGCTTTGTGACAGTCACACTCTTCGTCTCTTTCTCGTTTTTATGCCGCCTCCTCCCCCACTCTACCTGTATAGGAAGAACCTAAGAAAGTGCGTTTTGACTATGACTTATTCCTGCACGTCGAAGGCCACCCACCTGTAAACCACCTCCGCTGTGAAAAGCTCACTTTCAACAACCCCACAGAAGAATTCAGGAAAAAACTGCTGAAAGCAGGAGGGGTGAGTTCCGCTCTCTTGTCAAGCAAGGGCAGCAATAACCTGGCTACTGATTAATGAGCTCTCATTTTTAAGCGCAATGAAAGTCTGTTCAAATGCAAGAAAGCCTTTAAAGAGTTACCTGAGTAAGTATTTGCTCACCTGTGGGTGGGTCTTTAGAGGTCACGCACAGGGTTGAACTTCCAGACCAGAATAAATAATCCCCCTCCCAAAAGCTGATTTTATACAAATACAGGCTTTGTCATCCAAGAGGTTGAAGGCAATTAGAGAGCACTCCAGTGAAGGCAATAAGTAACCTTCCAAATTAATGTGAACTAGTTAGAACTCATTTATCACAGGAGGATTTAAGTCTGTCCTTGGCATTGGGCCGAACTATCTTCAGGATAATTTTTTTATGAATGGTTTGTGAGTGCCTTTTGTTTACATTCATTCCAGAGTGTGTGGCACGATCTAGGTTAAAGTATTTACTTGCAGTACATTTATGTTGAGTTTTTTATTATTATTATTATTATTTTTTTTTTTAATAGGCCCTCTTGCTTTTTGCTCTGATGGTGTTCTTGCCTTTTTACATTTGTTCAAAAAAATGGCAGCTTTTTATTCAGAATGGTTTGCTAGTAGTTTAAGATAATGTGTTTATTTATCTTTTTTTCAGAATTTTTAAATTTTTATTTATGTCATTCTATTGTTGGATACTCTCCCTTTGGTTTCCAGACACTGAAATGATTGTTTCATTCTAGTGAGGGTAACTATGCGTACTGAATTGTAGGGTTTCTTTCCCAGATGTTCTAACATATATATTTTTCTATAATACCCCAAACAGCAGAGAGATCCTCACAAAAGGTTTGCAGAAGATCCAAAAGTAAGTATTGAGCAGTGACCCCGCCCCCATTTTGTTTCTATTTTTGTCATGATGAATATTTTTTCTTCCCTTTTGCAGTGTTGCTGTCTTTTTTAAATATCACGTGTGTGTGTGAAGAGAGGTAAAATAACTATTTGATCACATTGCCAGTGTGAATAAAGTAAATCTTTTTTTTTTTTTAATGAAGTATGTGATCTTCTGGGGGTTTTTTTGGTTATTTTTTCAGTAAGTGCATGATATACTGTACTCGTGTGACAACATTTAATTTATAGCTGTGTAAACTCAAACAAAGCTGATCTATTACTGCAGTTGAGGTGTATATTATTGTTGTTGTTCACATTTTCATCTCAATTCACAAAGCTTGACATCATTAGTATTTTAAGTTTGTTTTTATATAAAAATACTGTTTTAAATTAATGAAACAGGCAACAAGGTGAACATTTTGAAAGAAGGTGTAGACTTTCTATAGGCACTGTATGTGTGTGATTTTTTTATATAAATATATAAATTATTATATTTATTTATTAGCAGACGCTCTTATCCAGGGTGACTTACAATTGTTACAAAATATCGCATTATTTTTACGTACAATTACCCATTTTTACAGTTGGGTTTTTACTGGAGCAATCTAGGTAAAGTACCTTGCTCAAGGGTACAGCAGCAGTGTCCCCCACCTGGGATTGAACCCACAACCCTCCGGTCAAGAGTCCAGAGCCCTAACCACTACTCCACACTGCTGCCACACTCCACACTGCTACATCAGCAAGTTGAGCTGTCTTGGTCACTGAAGCTCCTGCCAAACCCGCCCTAACAATCACCCCTCTTTCAAAGTCACTGAGGTCTCCTCTTGCAGCCGTGCTAGCCATAATTATAGGCAACCAGGCCTGTCCAGCATTTTTATACATGACCCTAAGCATGCTGGGATGTTATTTGCTTAATTAACGCATGACCCACACCTGTGTCGAAGCCCTTGCTTTCAATATACTTGGTGTCCCTCATTTACCCAGGTGTTTCCATTTTTTTGTCCTATATATATATATATATATATATATATATATATATATATATATATATATATATATATATATATATATATATATATATATATTTTTTTTTGTCTCAATCCTAAAATTCAAGTGGATGCAAAACCTTTGTCCATAGCTGTAGTTTCATGAATAGCGTAACATGCAGTATTTATTTATCACTCAAGTTAAAGCTTTCTGAATATGGCCCTTTTTTGTTTAAAATAAAATTGCTATTTTTTATATACTAACCTGAAATGTCTCTGCCTTTTATGACAAAGATATTTAAATTTACTAATCTATTTGTCCTACTGTTTTTGTTTTTTGGAAAGTGCACTGAATGGTCTTGTTATGAACAGTTATTATTTATTATGATAACCTGCTTATTATCACCAACCATAATGCAATTCACAATTGAAACATTTGACTCTTTCACTTTAGTGTGTCAATACTCTTCCCTGGCGTTCCTACTAAAATTAGCTTTAAAATGCATTAAATATGCAATATTGGTGTAATCTGATCTCTAACTGGGCATCATTAATGCATAACATTTACTGTCAATGTAGACTCTTGCAGATATGATTTTATGGCACAGTAACGGATCAAAGTAAAAACTGTTACAAATATCTTAGGCCAAAATATAGTATAATTCCGTAGCAAACTAAATAATTTCTTAAAGTGTTCACTGCCAGTCGCTCTATTCTCAAGTCTGCTATTTTGAAGGGAGCATTTGTTAAAGTAAACATATATTTTTATTGTTAAACAACATATCTGGTACTGCACTAGATTGAAATCTTTATTTGCAAGCCATGCTTTCAGATAATGTTGCACTTTCTTGGTCTTTTCACCTGAAGGGTGAAATGGACCTCACCCCTGCAATGGCTTCTGTCTTGTCCCCTATTGAACTGACATGCTTTTAGCCCGACATTGCTGAGGTGAAATGACCTGAGAAAGGGATGGAAAGCGAGAACTTTTCTTTAACACAGTGTAGTTTCAGGTAGCATGTTTTAAAAGAAAAATACATGTTTGTTATGTGTTTTTCAAAACCAACTTTGCTAATGGAATTGCAATTACAGCTACATTAACTTTAACATTAGTGCTGGGACAAATATCTGAATATTTGAAAGAATATTTTTTGACATGTATTCAGATACAAAATTCATATGTTCGTATTCGCTAGAAATTACAAAAATGCCTTGCACTTATTTACCGCTTCACCAGTAGTTTCAAACATGGCAAATGAAAAAGAGCTCCATGTGATATGTGAAATTTAATATATAAAAAAGCAGGATCAACACAGCAGCTCTCGCGCCTCTAAGTGTTTTAGACAGCAGAAAGTAAACAAACCAAATTATCCATGTGCACGCATAGTGATCTCTATGGAATGCCAGCTGGGTCAAAAATGCGCTGTGCTGCTTTAGAGCGAGTCAGAATCTCATGGGACAGAAAAAAGGCAAGCACGTCATTCTGAAATGCCTCGCTTAAACAGTACCCAACTTGCTGGAAATGTTGTGTAATGATTTTTATATAGATTGTATATATTATGTAATTTTTTTTTGCAACTTTATGTGGAATATAATAAACGAGAACCAAAACGGTGAGTTTTTTCCCCTTCATTTTACAACGCCATCGCCACGTTTTTGTTTTATTTGAAGTGTTTTAAAGTCAAATTTCAGTTTTTGTTTGCTTGTTCAGCTACAAAAAGGCACAAGTAAACCTCATGTTATTACTTTATGAAAACGTGTCGATGGCCACTGTTTAGTGTGAAGAAACGGCAATGGCAAGGAATGAAAAAAAAGTAAAAAAAAAATAAAATGTGATGTCAACTTTATGTACTATTTATTTCGGGAATAAACAAAACAACGTTTAACTTGAACTGCTATTTGGCATCCTTTGTTTTGTAGTTAATTCCCATGGGTTAAAGTAAGGCCTACACAACGCATTCTTTACTCCTGTGATATTTTTCTACATTTAATGTGTTGCGTATTGTAACGTCTTGCTTTAAAATAAAGTTACACACATGGGCCACGTCCCCTGCCTCTGCTGCTATGCTGTCTCTGGCTGCGTTCTGAGCAATGGCTTTTATGGTTTACTTTTTGAAAACGAATGAATATCCAAACAAATATTTAAATTATAAGTGAATATCCGAACATGAAAATCCTTTTTTTCCTAACTTAATTTTCACAGTGGATGTTTTTTTTACCACAATACTTATTTCCTGTGTTTCAGACAACAAGGTTCTATATATTGCATTCACAAAACAATATGGGGTCTTATTCCCTGTAACACAAGAAGGGAATGGGCAAAGCAAACCAATTACTTCATCTGACTCAGTCTGGAAAATAAATGACAACCCAAACATTTGAACTGTAACGTCCTCCTTCTTTTCTTTTCTTTTTTTTAATGCCTTAAATAAGAATAATGTTGTTGACCATTATGGTCTTTTCATCTTGCCTCTGTTTTGTTTGCTAGGTCATGGTCATGCAGGAAGGATCCACGTCACTCTTTGGACAAAGCCTGCAGCTCCCTATACTTCCCAGTAATGCTGTGTCTTTTTCAGACACAAAGAAGAGCAAGTCCTCACATGGATCAAAGGTCTGTCAGAGGGTCTTTTCATTCACTAGTTTGGGTAGAATGACGGATGCTAATGGAAGCCCATTATAAGGTGACCATATGGCACAGTGTTCAGCGGGACAGTTTGGATAGTTCAGGCTTTTCAACTCTCAACCAAATGCATTCTGGTAAGCGTAGTCCTGCTTCTCTTAAAGGTAAGAATGGTACCTGAGACAGGTAAAACGTACCAGAATGCATTTGGATATGAGTTGAAAAGCTTGAACTATCCCAAACTGTCCCGCTGAACACAGAGCCATATGGTCACCTTACCCATTTACCATTACAAGTCTAATCCCAAGTAACCACAAACAGTCTGGAGGAAAAAAAAAATCCCACTTTAGTTTGATACTGCATTATTTATGTAGGTAGTTTCCTTTCTACGGTGTATTTGATCTTTATAAGTGTACAGGAATTAAAGACATATGTGCAAGTTCAGTGGGGCTTTCCAGGTAATTTAAAGCAGAGGTCCTGTCATGCAGGTTACACATCAGTTATACCTCTATGAAGTTGTATTACAAAACAAAGAGATTCATATTAATATAATAAATAATACTTACTTAATAATAATAATAATAATAATAATAATAATAATAATAATAATAATAATAATAATAATAATAATAATAATAATAATAATAAATAATACTTTAATAATAATAATTTTAAAGAACTGCTATGTTCATCTTTGGCATCAAAGAACAATATAAAGTTCTCATTATGTTGCCTTCCATTACACTAAATATGCTTAGGTTCGAGAATTGGCATATTGCTCCCATTATGTGTTATTTTATGGTTTTAATTAGCTTATTTTTGTGTTAGAATCTGTAAGTCAAATGATTTGGAGGTTACCCTAAAATGGTTTAGAGCACATGGAAACATTTTGAAATCAAAACAGACATAGTCAGTGATGGATTGCTCACTGGTTAGAGTTCACATAAGATAGGAGTTGACTTCGTACAAAATTCTACTTTTGTGGAATGAAATGATTTAACAGTTTGGGTTCTTGAAGAAAATGGATATTTTCATACCATAGTAGTTTACACTGTTAAGGTTCCAGCTGCGCTACAAAATTTGTTCTACAAATAAAGAAACCTGCTGTTTTATGCAGTGTTTCTAATTGCATGGATGCAAATATAAGCACTTTAAGTACAGTGTGCTACCACTATAAAGTACAGGAACAAACCTATTAACTGCTATCTCAAAATGAGATACAGTAGATATTAGTATTGGAGGTGTGTACAACATTCAGATTTTAAAATTGTGCAACTACAATGAACAGCAACATTTAAATTCAAAACAAAGGTGAATGCATTTGTAACCCCAACTGAAATATGCAAACCCCTTGTTCACTAAGTTTATCATGGCATCCCTGAACAGATAATTGTCCCCTCTTCAAAAATAATCAAATTATTTTACTATGCAAGACGTACCATAAATGAACTGGTACCCCAAGTGGAATCGTTTACCCCATAGGGGACAAGTCAATAGAAAATACAGTATGTAGAATTGTATATTCAATAAAATGATTCTGTTTGTCCCTATAATGTGTGTTTCTCTGAGTAATGATGTTGTTGGAAGCCACCCAAGCTTAGCTGGGGCCCAGGATACAACACATTAGATGTGTTTGTCGTTTTAGTGTTTCTCAAATGCGGCCTCGGTAACACTTATGCCCACCCACAGATTTTTATGTGGCTACCAGTGCACTGAATTAATGGAAATCGTATGTTTGAAAGTGCTGGAACAGGGAACATCTTGTTCATATCCGGATTTAACATTTAAAATCTTTGATTTGTGTTCATTTATTGGACTTTTTTTTCCAACAGTCTTCTATTAATGTCATTGTCGCAGGTTTGACACTGTTTTAGGAATTTTGCTTTTTTAATTTCCCACCTAGTTTGTAGCCTGTAAATTGACATTAGAACCAGCATAAAAGGCTGCCTGTGAAATGGTGTTTGAACAATAAAGCCTGAATCCCAGATAAACGGTGAGTATTGGCAGCTCCAGGTATTTGAGATTCTCACTAGGAGATCTGTGGCGGCTCAAACTCAAAGCTGTGTTGCCTGAAAAATAGGGCAGTTTATGAAAAAGGTCCAGGGGTGTTCTGCCAGACAAAATAACATTTTAAAGGTGGTTAGAAAAGGTCGTAACTGACCATTTGTCTAGACTGCCTAATGGCTTTAGACTAGTATTGATGAAACATTGACAGGGGCAGGCAAGTGCGACCCAGGGAACAAAAAGCATTGCCTGTTAGGAAGATGAAATGCTGTTTATCGACTTGAAGAGCTCCATGTGTTGATGCCATACTGTTGGTTTTGTGTGGTCAACCACTTGCTTTGTGGGTCCACTCACAGCTTTTGTGCTTTGACCAGATGTTTTTCCAACACTACAGCATATGCTTCCTTTAATTGTGTGTGTGTGTGTGTATGTTTTGAGAGTTTTTTGTTTTTACCATCAACATGCAAGGAGTTCCTCTGCATACCTCAAATCACCTTTTATCATGTAATTATCCCATTCATAGAATACAGAGAAGTGAAGAGTTCAGATTGTTTGTTTTATATAAGCTAAATTCAGACTTGACTTCATACACACTACTTTCATGATTTTTGGTTAATTCACTGCTAAATTAAATGCAAGTCAAGGTAGCTCAGGATATCTGAATCCATTTTCCATGGTATGTCAAACCCTTAGCTGACAATTTAACATTGCTCAGTTATACTGGGTAGCCCTTGACAATTGTAAGCATGAATTGGAAATCCCATTAAATCTTGCCAAAAAAAAAAAATCCTGGAATGTTGGCTAAATTTTTTTTATTATTTATTTGTTTATTAAAAACATTTTGTAAAAGTCAGTGACCAGTCATATTGTGGATAGGGCAACTGTGTAAAAACCTTTTATTTCATTAAAAGGATGGGTCATTTGCGCATCACATCATGCTGCTGTTAATAGATGTGGCATTTTCAGGTTACACCTCTTCTGAACTACCAGTGCCTACATCAAAACTTATTTTATGCTTTTGTTGACTTTTAAAATATATATATATATATATATATATATATATATATATATATATATATATATATATATATATATATATATATATAATATATTATATAATACAGTACTGTGCAAAAGTTTTAGGCAGGTGTGAAAAAATGCTGTAAAGTAAGAATGCTTTCAAAAATAGACATGTTAATAGATTATATTTATCAATTAACTAAATGCAAAGTGAGTGAACAGAAGAAAAATCTAAATCAAATCCATATTTGGTGTGACCACCCTTTGCCTTCAAAACAGCATCAAGCATCAATTCTTCTAGGTACACTTGCACACAGTTTTTGAAGGAACTCGGCAGGTAGGTTGGCCCAAACATCTTGGAGAACTAACCACAGTTCTTCTGTGGATTTAGGCAGCCTCAGTTGCTTCTCTCTCTTCATGTAATCCCAGACAGACTCAATGATGTTGAGATCAGGGCTCTGTGGGGCCATACCATCACTTCCAGGACTCCTTGTTCTTCTTTATGCTAAACATAGTTCTTAATGACTTTCACTGTATGTTTGGGGTCGTTGTCATGCTGCAGAATAAATTTGGGGCCAATCAGATACCTCCCTGATGGTATTGCATGATGGATAAGTATCTGCCTGTACTTCTCAGCATTGAGGAGACCATTAATTCTGATCAAATCCCTAACTCCATTTGCAGAAATGCAGCCCCAAACTTGCAAGGAACCTCCACCATGCTTCACTGTTGCCTGCAGACACTCATTCGTGTATGCTCTCCAGCCCTTCGCTGAACAAACTGCCTTCTGCTACAGCCAAATATTTCAAATTTTGACTCATCAGTCCAGAGCACCTGCTGCCATTTTTCTGCACCCCAGTTCCTGTGTTTTCGTGCATAGTTGAGTCGCTTGGCCTTGTTTCCACGCCGGAGGTATGGCTTTTGGCCGCAAGTCTTCCATGAAGGCCACTTCTGACCAGACTTCTCCGGACAGTAGATGGGTGTACCAGGGTCCCACTGGTTTCTGCCAGTTCTGAGCTGATGGCACTGCTGGACATCTTCCGATTGCGAAGGGAAGTAAGCATAATGTGTCTTTCATCTGATGCAGTAAGTTTCCTTGGCCGACCACTGCGTCTACTGTCCTCAGCGTTGCCCGTTTCTTTGTGCTTCTTCAAAAGAGCTTGGACAGCACATCTGGAAACCCCTGTCTGCCTTGAAATTTCTGCCTGGGAGAGACCTTGCTGATGCAGTATAACTACCTTGTGCCTTGTTGCTGTGCTCAGTCTTGCCATGGTGTATGACTTTTGACAATAAACTGTCTTCAGCAACCTCACCTTGTTAGCTGAGTTTGGCTGTTCCTCACCCAATTTTATTCCTCCTACACAGCTGTTTCTGTTTCAGTTAATGATTGTGTTTCAACCTACATATTGAATTGATGATCATTAGCACCTGTTTGGTATAATTGTTTAATCATACACCTGACTATATGCCTACAAAATCCCTGACTTTGTGCAAGTGTACCTAGAAGAATTGATGCTGTTTTGAAGGCAAAGGGTTGTCACACCAAATATGGATTTGATTTAGATTTTTCTTCTGTTCACTCACTTTGCATTTAGTTAATTGATAAATATAATCTATTAACATGTCTATTTTTGAAAGCATTCTTACTTTACAGCATTTTTTCACACCTGCCTAAAACTTTTGCACAGTACTGTATATATATATTTTTTTTACATTAATTTCAGGACCTGGCCAAGTGCAGTACCCTAACCACCACCACTACCAACAGCAGCAGCAGCAGCAGCTCATCAAAGCTCCAAAAGTCCATGAAAGAGCACAAGGACAAACCTTCAAAAGACTCAAAAGAGCATAAAAGTGCCTTTAAAGAACCTTCCAGGGTACTCGGTAAACTTTCCAAAGATTCCAAGAAACCCAAAGAAAACAGACCACTTAAAGATGACAAGCCCATTCCGAAGATGGCGTTTAAAGAACCCAAGCCCATGTCCAAGCAATTCAAGTCGGATACGAGTAGTGTCCACGCCGGCAGGGCGGGGGGTCTGCAGCATGCCATTAAGGCCCCCAACAAAAGGCTGCCCAGTGGCGACTCTGATGAACTTGTAACTAAAAAGAGGAAGAAGAGTAGCTCGGAGCCCATGAAACCTTTGTCCAGCTTGTCTCCACCCCACCTTTCCTCAGACAAAAAACAGACGAAGGACAAACCCCAGATCCGACCGGCAAAACTTAAAATAGACAGCGAGACCCCAGAGAAAAAGAAACCCCCTTTGCCTCCTTTTGAAGATATTGTGGACCCAAATGAATCAGACATGGAGGACAATATGTCTACCAAATCAGAGGTGAGTTATGTTTTGCTGTAGCAGTGGTGCAAAAAAATGCCTTTTTTTGAAGCAACATATTGCAGCATGCACGGGGGAAGGCAGCAGCAGGGCTGGTAGGTGACGTAATCACACACAAAGACATAAGCCCGATATACGCTCCTTGCAAGGGAGCCGGCTCTTTTGTACAGCGGTATCGGCGCTATGCTTTAGTGCGAGAGGTCCCGGGTTCGCGCCCGCCCTCCGCCTGTGTGTGGATTGCTTCGCCCTGGGTGATGCGCCTGCCTGCGGGAACCCAGGATCACTACAATATTTACAGGAGGGTACAGTATTTATTTATTGTGTTTGTTCTCTTTGAAAGCTGGATAATGGCCTCCAGTTGAATAGGAGTTAATAAATTGTGTTTTGAGCATTATAAATCACAAAAAGGCATAAATGTGGTGGGCTTTTGGTTGGATGGTTGGGCAGGGGCAACTTTTAAGAATTCAGATACAGAAGTTAGTTTGCCAACTAGTAGTTTGGGGCTAAATTCACTAAGCATTTATGACTACTGCAGTGTAGAATTTGTGTCTCATTGGTAATATTTTCTTGATTTTAATAAAGAGTCTAAGTGAAGTTGACAAATGTGTGTACATATTTAGTTTAAGTCCTGGCATTTTTATATCCTGTCCACTTTTTATTTATCAAATATGGTTACCTTTGTCTTGTCTATCAAGTTTGGGCTGAGAGAGCCATTCTTCCTGGCTGTTTTCATGTGTGTGCCTTTCCTTGTTTATTATGGATCGTCCTATTGGCCTGTGGGAGATGGGCAGTAGTAAACTACTCTTTCAAAGCATTACAATACAGAGCTTTACATTTGATAGGAGACTGTCCCAGACACAAGGGTCCTGATATTTGGGGGGTTGCAGATTTCTTTGTAAACAGCTTTTAATGACCATTCACCTACTGCACGCATATGCTGTGAACATCAAACGTACAGCAGGCATGCACTGAAAAGATTCCTTTGTAATTGAGGTCTCACAAGAGTTGGAATGAAGTGCTATTCAACATTGTGGGTGTCCAGCAGGCATGTGTTTGGCTACGTGGCACACTGTCTGAAATGTCTGTGCGCTCTGGGCTTTTTTTGGGGGGGGGGTGGGGGGGGGGGATGATGATGATGATGATGATGATGGCTATGGTGGTTATGGAGGCTTGCTGTCCTACGTTTTTGTATCATGTATGTTAAAATGCATATCTAGTATGGAGGGGGGGGAGGTGTAGGTATAGAAAAACAGTTACTTGCAACCACTACTATCTAAAGTTTAATGTTTCTTATCTTGAATACTTTTTATTGTATTGCTTTTACACTCTGAATAATTCTTTCTTTCTTTCTTTTTCTTTCTTTCTTTCTTTCTTTCTTTCCTTCTTTCTATAAATCATAGAGGAGAAAAATATATCCTTGTAATTGTGTGCGTGGGGCGGGGGTTCTGTACAATCTAGTTCAAGCACCCTAAAGGAGCTGATTTTATGAAGCTCCAATCAAGGCGACTAAGTCCATTTTAACAAGATTATTTGTTGTCAAACTGGTTGTGACTTTCCTTCTGTGATGACTAATGGTTCCAGTGACCTGCACCTGATTGATGGCCCATATCTGTCAATCTTAAGTTAATGGGGCATGGCCAGTTATGATTAAGATGTGTGCTGTTTTAATGCCACAAATTATCTCTAATGAGGATATGCCATTAAAATGAAATACTGAGAGGAGGAGGGGAGGGAGGGGGAGGGGGCAGGGGGCAGGGGGCAGGACTATCCAGATCAATCTTTCTGTTACTTCAAGGGTTTAGCTTTTTAAGCTATAACTGAGATCTGGAAGATTTTTTTTTTTTTTTTGATTTTTTTAGTGCAGTACACTGAAAATGTTTGTACTTTAGAAAGTGCTGCATTTTTAGGGGCTCCCAAGTGGCGCATCCAGTAAAGGCGCTCCACGTGGAGTGCAGCATGTGCCCTATAGTCTGGACGTCGCGAGTTCGAGTCCAAGCTATTCCTTTGCCGACCGAGGACTGTAGCATCCAAGGGCGGCGCCATTGGCCGAAGCCCGCGGGGAGGGAGGGCAGGGTGTCCTCGGCTCACTGCGCACCAGCGACCCCTGTAGTCTGGCCGGGCGCCTGCGGGCTTGCCTGTAAGCTGCCCAGGGCTGCGTTGTCCTCCGAAAAAAAGCGGTTTGCTGACGGCACACGCTTCGGAGGACAGCGTGTCTTTGCCCTCCCGAGTCAGCGCAGGGGTGGTAGCAGTGAGCTGAGCCTAAAAAATAATTGGCCTTTCCAAATTGGGAGAAAATAATAAAAATAATTGCAACGACCTAAATTTTTATTATAATAAAAAAAATGCTGCATTTTTATATGTGGTCTTTTTTTTTTTTTTTTAATAGAACCTTGTTATCTAAATTATACCTGGAGTAGTAAAAATGGATGAAAATATACCAATATTAATAAATGATGTATTGCATATATATATATATATATATATATACATTTTTTCTCTTTATGATCGAACACTAATTGTTTTACTTTCTCAAGGGGTGGCTGGGGGAGGTTACTAACTTAATAGACACTGTTGAAGAAAGATGTGTAAAACCAAATTAGTTATTTCTGCATTTTAATAGGTCTTGGATACAATTTGCCCCGATTTCTGATAAAGTAGAGTGCACAGATAGTACTGAAGTAAACAATCACGTTATATTTCAGTGTCAAATTAAACATGATTGTGTGATATTTCAGCTTTGAATTCATCAAACCACCTTACTTTGTCATGTGGATCGTAACAAGTTCATTCAGGTTGCTTTAGAGCAGTGGTTTTCAACCTGTGGTACACGTACCAGTACTGGTATGTGACAGGCTTGCAACTGGTATGCACCGACAGTTGTTAAATGTAGCGTGACTTTTGTACTAAAGCTGAGTCACCTATTCTTTATTCTTGACGCTATGATTCCTCAACCAGAATAGTTCCTCAATCGCACCAATGTAATGTATCAATCTTGTTGTACCAATGAATCAACTGCGACCACACTTTTTTTCACAACTGTTTTTCAGGGTTACACACAAAAATGCTGCCTCTCCCTTTTAAAAACATGTGTCAAAATATGTGTCTGTCTGTGTGTGTATAAAAAAATTAATAAATAAATAAATAAACGCATGTCACATGTTTTAGTAACAAAAGTGTGAGAAGAACGGTAACAATTTGATTGAATACAAATTCTTGTAAGTGCAGAGAGGTACTCTATTAACACCAGCAGAATACGGGAACCCCAGTTTCTTACAACAGTTGGGATGGCGACCAAAGGTGGGTACTGTTGTGTAAAAATGTAGTTTAAAATGAACAGTTGCATTTAAGAAATGTTGAACAAGAAACATTTATCCAGGGTGGCTTACAATTGTTACAAGATATCACATTATTTTTACATACAATTACCCATTTATACAGTTGGGTTTTTACTGGAGTAATCTAGGTAAAGTATGTTGCTCAAGTGTACAGCAGCAGTGTCCCCTCCTGGGATTGAACCCACGACCCTCCGGTCAAGAGTCCAGAGCCCTAACCACTACTCCACACTGGGCTGTTATGCAGCAAAAAGCTCAACAATTAAACAAACTAAGTAAAAGGTTACCGCACCAAGCCAAAAAACATTCATTGTGATCTGCAATAAACCAACGTTTTCGCCAGCCAAATCGTTGAGAGCCTAAATAAAGTTGAGTCAGCACAAACTTTTTTCATCTGTTACACTTTGCATCCCAGACACAGTATACAATATTTAGTTACATTGTTTACCATCAAATAAGAATGATTTAATTGCGCAGCAGATTCCCCAGTTAGATGATGAGCTGATCATATCTCTTCAGCCAAAGAAGCAGACATGGTAATTTAAGATTAGGCCTACCGTTACCATAATCAAAAACAGTAATGTAGCGTGACTTTTGTACTAAAGCTGAGTCACCCTTGTTTCAGAGAAAACAAAGTTTATTTCTCAAACTGACCACTTTAAGAAATGTGAAAGCAGAACACACAGAAATACTGCTGGGGAAAAAAAAAAAGACTCACTGAATTTAGTTCTCAGATGATGCAAATTAAAATATCAAACATATATATGACAGTGCTTGCTGTGGTATATATAATATCATAAATATAGCACAATAAACTCAATTTAAACTTGTTTTTACTGAAAAATAAACAGTAACATCTAATCATAAGCGTTGTCTGTGCTACATGTTGTCTGGTCAGAACTTCACAAACACTGAGCATGGGAACTGCAGCATGCCATTTCATATTACAGCGGTACACAATTAAAGGTGTGGTCACCAATTCCATACACAACACTTTAAAAAATATTTAAAATATAAACATGCTGAGTTAATTGCAGTCATCAGCTGCATAGATGAACCATTCAGCAGAATGAGGCAACAAATAAGTGAGTACAGACACAGCAAACCTGGTTGTAATGGGGTAGGTCTCGGTTTTACAACAGCAGTTTAATATTGCATATAGTTACTGGTACACCTGGCGGTCCCTGCTGGAAACACTGGTACTTGAGATGAAAAGGTTGAAAACCACTGGCTTAGAGTGTAGTACAATTGATTGATTCTTTACATACTGCTTATTGCCATTTTACACAAACAATCTTACTTGGAAATGTAAGGTACCAGTATTTTAATATTGTCCTGCAACTCTCCCCTGATAATATACAAAAGTATGATTTGTATTGCTTATGTAAAGGGGCTATATTTTATTAAATAATCACATAAAAAAATAATTCCTGTCTTACATTTCCATTTTGTATAGAAATCTCAAATCTGAAGTTTTAAAAGAAGCTTATGTCATGCAAAGCTTGACATAAGGTTAAAGAAATGCCTTATTTTCTGGGTGATATGGCATATAAATATATCGGTCTCTATTTTTATATACCCTAGAACAGTTTGGATCATGTTTCTGCTGTAATTTGAAAACATTTAAACCCAGTGTTAAAACTAAGCGAGTTCCTCTTTTAAAGCCCAGCTTGTTTTGCATGGCACTCAAACTGTCCCCTGCAGGTGCTAGCCTGAAGACATTATCTCCCTCATTTCCCTGTTTGTAGCCAGCAGGAAACATGTGGCATCACTAGACGGGTTGAGATTATTGCAGCCTGCTTGTTTCCATTCCTGCATTGCAGCTTTGATTGCTTCCTGTTTGTGTGTGTGTCAGTGTGTGTGTGTGTGTGTGTGTGTGTGCTTTTTTTCTGTTAACATCTTAATACCCTTTTTCCTTTAAGAAAATGGTTTACATTTCTATAACTTTTTTTTTTTTTCTTCTGCCAGAAAGAAGAAAGTCCTAGAAACGCTGTTCTCTGGTTATAAGAACATAAAACTGTATTAAAAAAATGTATGGAGCTTAATTGGCAACACTTTAATGGAAACCCCACACAAAGAGAGAGAGACAGATTTACAAGTAGGAGCAAGAGGCGAAAAGATTTATTGCTGTGAAGTAGAATAGTAAAGGCTATTTGAAAACCGGAGGCTTTTCTTTTATCTAGAGGCCTTTTTTAAAGAACAAAACAGTTTTAAATGTATCTGCTATGACAGAATGCATGGCATTCTAGGACATGTTTCCCGACACTGTTGCACAGCTCTGTGAGATCACAAAGAGAGAGGCTATTTTTGTCTTGCATTTTTCTTATAATTTAGTACACCAAAAGTCCAATTCTTCCCTCTGTGTGCACATTTTTCACTGGAGCAGGACCTAGAGACATGTTTGTTATATCAGGTTGTTCACTATAATAGGATTTGGTAATTTGCTGTATCAGAAGGATGAAGATATGCCCAAATTGAATTGAACATCTTTTATACAATATACAGTAGTTCATTCAAGACAACTTATTTAAAAGAAAACAGTAAAGAAATGAAAAGAAAATAGTATACTTAAATACAATAATTGCGTGCCCTTTCTCTAAAACATATCCAGCGTAGATTGCTTAATATTTTTCGTGCTTTTCTCAATGCACGCTGTTTCGATCTTGTTACCTCCTCATGCCTGTTGCAGTGGTTGCAGTTTGTGTGAAGATGGCAACGGTTGCATACGTCACACATGATTCGCACGACAATAGGTTATCTATGAATCAGGCCTTATCTTCGAATGAGCCTACCAAGGTCTTTGTTTTCACTGAGAATAACACATTCACACTGGAGTCACTACCGAGATCGTTTTATCCTGTTAGATTTTGTAAAAGTGATCGTTCTAATAGTACCCATTTCCATTGAAAAAAACGGTTCTTGCTGCTTGGATTGTTAAAAATGGGGGTTTGTTATAGTGAAGTTAGTCTGTAACAAATTAATGCACTTACCTGTCACACGCGATTTCCGACTCCGTCACCAGTTTCCTGATGCAAAGCCCATCTCTTCATTGTTACAATTTATTTGACTATCCGTCACAGCCTGCAGTTTTTAATTTTTTTTCTCTCTGCATGCCAAATCAGTTTGTTTTTATTGTGCAGTTACACGTTTAAGAGACAAGCTACAGTAATGTAACAGTTAATCATTAAACAGTTTTAGATAGTGTGATGTATTTTTTTAAATTTGTGATCTTTAGTTTTTTTTTGTGCATTTTCATTTGCAAGTGAACTGTGACATTAGGGCCTTATCGAGCACTATTCTGCAATTTTTGAATACTGACTTTGGATACTGTTTTAATTCTGGAAACTGCTTTTTTTTTTTTCTCTTTTGCTAAATTGGATTACCTTTTACATTGCACGCAGTTCTGTGCATGGGTAACATTTTAATTTAATTTTGCTGTTGGGTCGTTAACGGGGAATTTTACATACTGCTACAATACGTACCGGATTTAAGTATGTGTTGTTTTACAGTTCACGTGTCGTCGCTTTTGGCAAGTGATATTTTCAGAATCATATCGTTCTGAATTAAAATACTTCCTTCTGTTGAAAGTATAGTATTGTACCAACAACACCAATACAGCACATTTAAATGGAAGCCTATTTATTTTAAAACAGTCTTTTCAGATGTGTATTTTTGATAATTGTATCTTTTGTGTTCCCTGAAAAACGGACAAGGGTTGGAAAGGGCCAGAATGAAATAATCAGATATGCGTTAAACCATCACTGAAGTCAAAATTGTATACGGTCGGATATGTGAAATGCTGACTCTGTGTGTGTGTGTGTGTGTGTGTGTGTGTGTGTGTGTGTGTGTGTATATACAATTTTTGATCGGTTAATTTATGGACATTAGTTGATTTAATCAGTAGATGAATCTGTGCACATTTTTAATAAAGGTAACGATATTATAGCAGCTGTCCTGCATAGTAATACAAAAAAATCAATAGAATAAAACAAGCCAGATGGTAATTTGGTCTTTTTAAAAGTATTTTTATTTTAATTGTAGTAAATGCAACACATTTTTACAGAACATCAGTTGTTTCCATAGCTACGTACTTGTCTTCCTGTACTTCTGCATCTAGCAGAACCTGAGGCACCGAAGAGATTAAGCCGTTCAGAGTCTTGTTACAGGTACCCGAGAATACTGTGGCTATTGATAAGTGATTGCTTAACATGCTGTCGTAGTCACAAATCAGAGAAAGTAATTTCACATAATTGCCTTTATTTGAAGAACTGTTGCCTTCATCATTCAGGTATTTCTGGCGTATACCTCCATTTTTTCTGAGAGTTTAATTGATTCGTAACCAAATTGCCTACAATGTCTCTGTTGTCATGACTTTTTCATTTGTAAAAAGCAATTCGAAATATTACTTCAAAGTTCTCAATATAATTCTGTCTATAATAAGCAATATCGTGCGAAATGTAGCTATGGTTTGTCTTTTTAATTCAGCTATGTTTGCACACCCTACCCCAGCATATTTATGTCCCGCCTCTGCTCACTAATGATTGGACACCTGTATAACAAGGCGCAGATCTTTGACTCTCCCATTGGTTAAACTTTGAGAGGAACAGTATTTCCTCGTGTCAAGTTATCAGTGAAGCGCGAGAACTGCCAGACTCTATACAGCAAGGATAGTTTACGTGTTTTCAGGGTATTGACGCAGCAAAAGTAAATCGGCCAAAAGCACCATTTCACTTTTAATTTGTAGTTCCCAACACTCTTAGATGAAATGTAGAAAATAAAAAGTCAATGCCTTTTTATACAGTAAGAGAAGTAAGTTACCAAAGTAAGGTAAAAATGTCCTTTTACCAAAGTATTTTTTGGAGACTCCAGGTCTTTTGTCCTCACATGTATATTACAGGACATCCGAGTTTGATGTCAGTTAACTTGTTTTGTCAACATGGAAAAATACTAGGGAATGCATTTATTTTGACGTCTGTATCATCTATATTAAACTATTTATTGATATTTTAAAATGGAGTAGTCACACACACACACAAAAATACTTTTTTTGAAGACCCCAGGGAGTTTTATCTCCGCAAATGATTTATTTATGTTTTATAATGGAACATTTGCCTGCAAAAAATATCTTTTTTTTTAAATATAAAAATAGGTCTGGCATGCATGGGATTTGAAACTACACCCTTCAGTTTGCAAGCGTGTTGTTTTACTGTCAGTGCTACACGATTAGTTGAGACAAGCAGTATTTTGAAAGATGAAGTCAGCCAGCTGAGAATCCTCGGGACTCTTATATTTTGGAGATTTTTCGAGTCATTGTCGTCCTCATCCTCATCCTGAGATTCTGATCTTGATCTCTGAAAAATGTTGTCTTCCTGTCAGTGTAACACTGGTCCCTATTGGTAAAAAGAAATACGGTTTCTCTCGATACTGGTTGAGAGTAATGCAATTTGTACGCACATTTTTCTAAGAATTAGCTATGCTGAAGGATAGCCTATATATTTGGTAAAAGTAAAACATTAATAAATATTGAAATAAATAAATACATAATCAATACATAGACATTTATTTATTTATTTATTTATTTATTTATTTATTTATTTATGTATTTATTTTTCACTGTTAAATAAACACTGCCATGTAATAATGAAACAAAGCTAAATACTCAACAGTTCTAGTTCAATTGTATATTAGTGAAGATTTTTGTACATAAAGGGTGTCATGCTTTCATATATTTTCTTTCAAATTTAAAAAATATATTGGAACAACCCAGACAATTGCTTTGTTGCAGGACTTGTTGTCTGTTGAGTTTGTCTCGCCTGTCTTATGTTACATATGTATTGTAAGATGAACGGGTCACACCGTTACTTAGAATGGGAAGGGGGAGTGAGTGAATGAATGGAGAGAATGTGTGTTGCTGTTTTTGGGGGTTGCAGAGCGTGGATGTGACTGGTTGATGAGTTTGACAGCGGCGGGATAACGCAATCATTATTTACAAAATCTTGTTTGTCTCGTTACTTGTTAAAAACTATAACTACTGCTATACTACTTGCAAATGTTGTGAAATGGAAGTACAAACTTTGTGGTCTGAAAACTAGGGCGTCTGCATTGCAAGCTACATTGGACCCATCAATCAATCAATCAATATTTATTTTATATAGCGCCTTTCATAGTGGACTACCATCACAAAGCGCTTTACAAGATAGTGAGGAACAATGTATAATACATTAAATACAGTGAAATACAGGGCATAGTACATTAAATACAAACAGTAAAAAACAATGCAAATACATTAAATACATGCATAATACATTAAATACTAAGCTAGGATGTGAATTCTAAACATTGTGGATGTGTGTGTCATACAGAATCATACGAATAAGATGGAGTGAAAACCCTGAAATAGCAATTTAGACAGCAGCTAATAATAGATATTGGTTAAAGAGCATTGAAAGCAAGAGAGAACAAGTGGGTCTTGAGACTTGGTTTGAAGCGAGTGACTGTGGGAGCTGCACGCACTAAAGCTGGGAGAGAGTTCCAGAGAGAAAGGGCCATGAAGCTAAAAGAGCGCTCCCTGAGTGTGGTGTACTTTTTGCTTGGGTATAACAAGCAGGCCAGAGTCAGAGGACCTTAGCTTGCGTGCAGGGACATAGCGGGTCAGCAGGTTGGAGAGAATGTAATAAAATATGTAGGAGAGACAGGTACATTATTATATACAAGAATGCAGAAAAACCAGTGTGGAGTAGTGGTTAGGGCTCTGGACTCTTGACCGGAGGGTCGTGGGTTCAATCCCCCGAATGGGGACGCTGCTGCTGTACCCTTAAGCAAGGTACTTTACCTAGATTGCTCCAGTAAAAACCCAACTGTATAAATGGGTAATTGTATGTAAAAAATAATATATAATGTGATATAAATAATGTGATATCTTGTAACAATTCTAAGTCGCCCTGGATAAGGGTGTCTGCTAAGAAATAAATAATAATAATAAATGAGCCAATAGTTAAGCACTTTACAAGGAACAGACGCACCATGGATTCCTAAAAAAATTAATGTATAGAAAAAGAATATAATCTCATAAATAGATTAGATACCATGATGCCTGAAGGTTTAAATAGAAAGGAACAGTAGATCATTGCATCATTAGTTATATAGTGAATGACATCACAAAGACATTTAAAGAGAACATTTGTGGTTACCATGGCATCAAAAGCCTATAAATACCTCCAATGTTTGTTTTCAAATGCACTTTCCCTTGTCAAAGGTATGTTAAACATATTGGGAAGTTGGCTCTTTTGAGCAAATATATATGTGTATATATAGAGGGTTGTCACTCGATTTTAAAAATTAATTGATTCATTTATGGGCATTAGTTGATTAATCCATGCACATTTTTAATGAAGGTAACAATCTTATAGCAGCTGTCCTGCATAGTTAATACTAAAAAATCAATAGAATCTTTAAAAAAAAATAAAATAAAAAATAAGCCCAATGGAAATTTGGTCTTCTTAAAAGCATTTTTATTGTTATTTTTATTTTAGTAAATGTAACACATTTTCACAGAACAACCATTCACTCGGCCCACTGTCAGTCACATACCTGAAAACACAAGACAGTTGAGCTGCATTTCCATCGTCGATTGTTTAATCTACCGGCTTCCTGTACTTCTGCTTTTATTCGTTCTGAATCTTGTTAGAGGTGCCCGAGAATACTTGTGGCTGTTTACAAGCGATTGCATAACATGCTGTTTGTAGTCAGAAATCAGAGAAAGTAATTCCACATAATTACCTCTATTTGAGGAATTGGTACCTTCATCGTGCCCTCTGAATGCCAGTTCTTGCTTGCCAAGGTAAACAACAGAATCAATCAAGCGTTTAAAAACCTCACGATTTTTTCTTACTTGCTCATTGTGATGTATTGTATCCCTACGCTTCTGCTCATCCAGTTGAACATCAATTCAGGTTTGTCCAAAAGTTTTGAGTGTTACAGTGATTTTGGGAACGCTCATGTTTTTGTGCTGACTTTGATAGACATCCTAGATTGCTGTAGCCAGTGCTGTTCCATATCACCAGCATTTTCCGCAGTATAATTGTTTTAATTTACAACTACCGGTAAGCCACGGATACCTTTCATCATTTTGAATGTTGGAAGTGGTGAGTCCCTTCCTGTGTCAGTTCAGGTATTTGTGGTGTACACCTCCCTTTTTTAGAAATCTCCAATTTTTCTGAGAAAGTTCTTCTTGAAAATGGATTCGTAACAAAATGATATAAAGTAAGGTATAATCCACAACGAGCCGTGCCGTTCCCATGGTATATACCATGCCAGAAGTGGGATATATCATTGGAACCTCACAGCCCAAAGTAGTTTATACCGCGTATAACATGACTACCTGTCATTTGGGGGAAGAAAAATAAATAAAACTAATTTTTTAAATTCAGACAAAACCAGAAACTTGTATTGTGTATACATCCGCAGTGTAACATGGTGCCAAATTTAATTACATTATTTGTTCACTTATTAAAAAATGAATTGCACACGTCCGTTTTATTGTGAATTTCTGCATCGAAAGTGTCATCTCAAAACTAGAGGACTGAACACAAGCTGATGATGTGGATGGTCTGGAATGAGTTTCAAATGACACTGAGGGAGGCAGGGGAGCAGCTGCGATGGAGGCTGATGCCAGATCTTGAGGTGAGTTTGTTGTCATCGTTGTATGTGAGGCACACATACTGAAGTCCATTTTCATCCTTTCAGATCTCCAAAAGATGTTTTTGTTAGTTGTCAGACACCCTCGTGTCCAAGTTGTGCAAGGTTTAAGTTGAAAATCAAACCAGACATTATGCACCAATTGAATCGCCAACTTCTTGCCCTGGCATAAAATCCCCTTAATGTTGCTGAGATTTTTTTACTTATTTCCTTAAAATTGAACGTCTGTATTTTTCTTTAAGCCAGTCTCTAGGTACATTAACAACCTATGCTGAATATATTTTTTGTTTGTGTGTTTTTTTCCAATCTTTTGTTTTTATCTATTTCATTTAGCTATTCCTCATCTACTGTTATGTGTCTACTCTTGAGTTTTATTTATTTATTTATTTATTTATTTATTTATTTTTCAGGTGGACTGCTGTCTTCACTCGGAAGGTTGTTGTACCAGTTATCTGGAGTTTCATGCCCAAATATATTAAAGGAAATAGGTGGAATGTCGCTAATTTTTGGTAGTGGTTTTGTAACTAGTAACAAATAAAATGGCAGTTTTGTCATGGAATTTAGAATGTAGTGGTGCGTAGTGATTTATTCAGTGTGAAGCGGCTCATTAGAATGTAAGCCATGGTATATGCTATATATACACGCATGGTCATGTGATGCTGTTTAACCAATCAGATATATATGTGTGTTTGTGTATGTTTATGTATTAGAGGTCGGCACAGGTACCCGAAAACCCAGGTACCCGTCAGGTTTTAAATTACCCGACATGGGTCTCTTTACTATCCAGGTGTCGATTTATGAATTTGAGAATTAAGAAAATGTAGAAAATATGACAATACACTTGTAAGCACAGGTCTCTGGCCGGCGTAATAAAGACAACGTTAAAACAAGCTTTGCATCAAGCCTTTTCTTAACTGACAGGATCTCAAGGTTTTACAGAAAGCACACAGCAGCAAGTACACCTCAATAATAAGTACAGCGAGTATTCTTCTTATCGTTGTGTGACTGTGCATTACATCAACTTCGACTGGATCTTGAATGAAAGAGTGCTGTGTACTGCTGAATGGGACAGTACATTGCGAAAAACTGCAGAGAACATTAAACCAGCCATCATACATGCACTGAGAGTTCGATTTGGACAGGCTTTTTTCTAAACTTGTTTATGTAACAGATTGTGGTGCTAATATCTTATCAGCACTGCAAACTGTTACACGCCTGGACTGCAGTGCACACCTGCTCAATACAGTGTTGCAAAATGCTATTGGTCAAAATGCGAATGAGGATGTTTTTTCCCCAAGAAATAGCAAGCATCGTTGAAGCTGGAAAGACATTGGTGATGTACTATCCAACAATCCAACCTACAGAGTTGGCTACAGAAGACACTGAAGGCTTCTGTTGAAACGTGCTGGAACAGTCTTTATATTATGTTGGAATCAATATATTCCCAATATGAGGACTTCCAAACAATACTGACTGAGAGGGATGAAGAGCACCGCCTCAACGATTTGGATTCAGAGAACGTTGGAAGCCTAGTTTCATTCCTACAGCGTTTCAAAGATGCGACAAATGCGCTGGAAGCTTCAAAAAGCCCATCATTGCATCTCACTGTTGTCTGGCTCGAAGGGCTTAAACGTCACCTTCAACCTTCTTCAAACAACAACAGGGCCTTTTCTTCATTGAAACGCAAATGCCTTTCCATTCTGCTGAACAAATTTGAAGTTCACATCTTTCACAAAATTGCCATGTTCATGCACCCAAAACTGAAAAGTTTAAAACTTCTGGAAAGCAAGGAGAGCATCTTTAGTGTCCATAATGAAGTGTGGAGCCGATGTTGAGGACTCCAGTGATGACACAGACGTTTTGCCACCAGTTGAAGTGCAATGTTACATCCACTACAAGTGTCCCAAGATGAACTAAGACGGAGATTTTGATCTCCTGTGTTGGTGGAAGGACCACACTACTGTTTATCCAAGCTTGGCTCAAATGGCTCACTTTGTGTTGGTAATCTAAGCAACTAGTGCTCCAAGTGAGAGATTTCTCAACTGCTGGGTTGCGGAGTCGGGTCAGGTTGCGGGATAGAAGATGGTGTTGAAGCGGGTTGCGGAGTCGGGTCAGGTTGCGGGATAGAAGATGGTGTTGAAGCGGGTTGCGGAGTCGGGTCAGGTTGCGGGATAGAAGATGGTGTTGAAGCGGGTTGCGGAGTCGGGTCAGGTTGCGGGATAGAAGATGGTGTTGAAGCGGGTTGCGGAGTCGGGTCAGGTTGCGGGATAGAAGATGGTGTTGAAGCGGGTTGCGGAGTCGGGTCAGGTTGCGGGATAGAAGATGGTGTTGAAGCGGGTTGCGGAGTCGGGTCAGGTTGCGGGATAGAAGATGGTGTTGAAGCGGGCGGAGTCGGGTCAGGTGCGGGATAGAAGATGGTGTTGAAGCGGGTTGCGGAGTCGGGTCAGGCTGCGGGATAGAAGATGGTGTTGAAGCGGGTTGCGGAGTCGGGTCAGGTTGCGGGATAGAAGATGGTGTTGAAGCGGGTTGCGGAGTCGGGTCAGGTTGCGGGATAGAAGATGGTGTTGAAGCGGGTTGCGGAGTCGGGTCAGGTTGTGTAGTAGCGGGTCCAGGTCGGGAGCGGGTCATAAAAACCAGACCCACGCAGAACTTTGCTGACGGGTACCCTGGTTTTCGGGTACCTGTACTGACCTCCTTATATGTATGTGTGTATGACTGTGTGTTTAATTGGCTACATTTGTGCTGTTGATATCCAGCCTTCGTATAATGTATTTGAACTTTGAATATTATCTAGGATTGTCTTGGATATACATAGAAACATGAAGAATCTGCTACCCCACTTTTACAATCACTGTGCTTGTTGCTGCTGTTTCTGGTGGTATATCACTTATGTACTATACACTGCTGGCTCAAGATCTGTTAAAAACTACTGTTTGGATAGCATGATTGAAATATCAGGATATCTTCCACTGGCTTGAATGCTTGAATGCCTGCCAGATCAAATTATTAATATAATCCTAACTAGTGCAAAGGCACTGGGCCAGCATATCTTCCTTGCAGAATAGTTATTAAAATATACTGAATTAAAAATAAAAAAAACATAGTGAAATGTCACACAGTTTGTTACTGATATGCACTTTTGAGATGTACATTATATCATTTCACTTGACTAGAAGCATGAAGGTTTTTGACGGTGAGTGTATTTTACAGTTAATACTTAGATTACACAAACATTAATCCAGAGGAAAGAGATGCTGTACCAGCATCATAAACACACAAACTCTGCATTTGCTAATGGCTTTATACTTCCAAAGTGCAAAGAAACATGTGAATTTGTGCTGAGGAAACTGAATTGTGATCTGCCAATTTTTACAAGACCAATGATACCAGATTACATTAAAGAGTTTTTGTCAAGTTTGCTGTGAATCCAGGCAGTTGAGCAATATAAAGAATGCATGTAATATTGCAGTGATAGCGTGCTGGAAGATTGTCAGGAGGTTGTACAATATAATTGATACATTTGACCACAATATTAACACTTAAATGAATGTGTTGTTGATCCTGCACATGGGCATTGGTTTTCAGATTCTAAACCAAATCTTGTTGATGTAGGTTTTTATGGTACTGACACCTGCTGTATGCTTGTTTTTATATTATCCTTGGCAGGAATATGTATAATAATCCTGTCTTGTTTTGCTACATTTATTAAAACTTCACCAGGAGCAAAGACCAATTTGTAGTATTGTGTGAACACCTTTTAAATAAAACCAAACATTAAACAACAGTGTATACACAACACCGTTTTAAATGACTGGCTGTTGAGGGTGTTATGCAATGTGTTCCAGTCTGTGAAAGCCCTTGTAGTACAGCTATCTAGTCTGATTTTTATGTAAATCTATTTTAACTGTTGTTTTTTCTTTTTTGCCTGAAACAGGCCTATCTAGCCTGGGTCAATCTCGCTAGTCACTAAAACCTTTATTTGGGTTTATTCCTGCGGGGTAATTGTTTTTATTATGTCAAATGTAAACGACAGATTACCATAGCATAATGCTATAGGCTACTGTATTTATGTTACTGAGACCATTATTTTTAATGCTACTTCATTTCCCAGTATAATATACAACCCTTTCTCCTGGTGTTGCTAGAAGAGCAACAGATACTGCAGAGTTTTAGCTAGAGCATTCAGCTGCATGTGCTCATCCTTATAACATTATTTATAAAGTATCAAGTCATGCTTGTGCCCAGTGCCAAGAAAAACATTGTGTATTTTGAAGCTCGGCATGATTTATTACAGCTACATGCAAACTTGTTTTTTCTTCTTCTACTAGACACAGTGATCACGATTGATGTACTGTATAATTATATGGGAAATAACTTTTAAATGACTGCATTATTAGTTATAATGGGATTTAGCACAACAGCTGTATGCTGTATCATTGCATTGTCCTAAATGTTTGTTTGAGAATTTCCCCAGAATATTAAATGTCTTGTGGACTTGGCATGCATAAAGCTGGTATTAGTTTTCTTTTATCTCATTACTGTGCATTTTTTATCTAAGAGCTCTTCGGTCTTTGGACTGCAACCTAGTCTCTTCATGGGGGAGTTTTTAAGGTCAAAAAGAGTTTAGCTTTTTATGATTTTTTTATTTTTTATTTATCAATTTTCCTGTGAAAAGAAGTGCTGTTAATGGTTGAAGTTCTACTATAAAAGAAAAAAAGGTTTTGATTTCTAATATTTTAGCACATATAGGATTGGAGTTCCCTTTCAAGTACGAAATATAACCATTACCTTATGGGTATTTACCTCTTAAAGACCCGAAACCTGAAATAATGTCAAAGCTGCTCGTAGAGCCTGTGACGCAGTCATGGCCCGCCCCCGAGAACATAAAAGCACTGCGGTTACAGACCTCAACGCCATTTTTCCTTTCAAGAACTGACCTGACAGGAGAGCTGGTTCAGATAACTACTTGTTACTTTTTCTGCTATATATTTGCATTATTGTGTTTTTACACAAATTTTTATGTGATATTAAAAAAGTAACAGCTGTATTAGTTTTATTAATTATGCGTATTTGTGCACTACAGCCCATTTGTTCCATCCCACTACAGCCTTGTGCCCCACGTGAAGCCAGCGGCTTAAGTCGCTCCTTCCCAGGGATCAAGCAACATACGTCTGTTGACTTTTTGTGCTCTCCCCCCAGGCTACAATAGCTCCGGCTGGAGTTCTTTATTAATTGTGTTGAAATGTTTTCTTATTGTGTTTTTCTGTTTTACAGACTAAACACAAACCTGTCTACAACGCGGGTGCTACGGCACACGTGTAGTGAGAGCAGCTGCTGGGCTAACAGCAGCACTGCGCAGGACCAAGATACTTGCTTCGGTTGTGGTTGCTTGCAGTCTCTCCCGCAGTATCTTGATGCTGTTTTGGTGACAGCTTTAGCATCACCATTACGAAGGCTATAAGATCATTCTAACAAGCAGACTTCCCTCAGTCTCTTGTGAGTACTGACTGATTTTGCCAGTGGCTTGTACAAGTGGGCATCCCTGTACATTGCTACCTGTGGTAACTGTTAACTGGTGGAGCTGTACGGTACCGAGGTCACCGACCCACTCCATTTCCAACCCAGTATCAAACCAGGACGAGGTTAACGCACCAGTGCCGAACCGGTACAGTACTGACCCGGTTCTGACCTGACCTCGTACCGTACTGAACCGGTACCATCCCGGTTCTGTCACGGTACCGCACCGACCCGGTGCTAAAGTCACTGAACCAGTACATGACCCGGGTCCTACACGGCCTGCTACCGACCGGTGCTCACGCCCCTGGTCCGGTACCAAACCGGCAGATTGAGGCAGCACCTGTACATCTGTATACAGTACACTGCAGCGCTTACTTGCATCATGCTCAGGTTCTATCCCTGTGAGACATGCCAGGCCAGTCTGCCTGTTGAGGACAAGCACAGCAGATGCTCCTCCTGCCTGGGGCCAGAACATACCAAGGAGGCACTGGCGAACCACAGTTTCTGCGAGTTTTGTGCACCTTTCTCTAAGCACATGCTTGAGAAATGCCTCTCCCGCAGCTCTACAGAGTGCTCTGCATCCCTTATTCTTGCATACTCCTGCACAGCGTTCTTTCCCATCACCCTCTGTTAGAGAGGTGGCTGTGTCCCAGGGGGCTACTAGCAAAGCTTGCCAACAGGAGAACATACTGTCCATCTCCGCCTCTGATGAGGAGGGCGAACAGGAGCCAACGCTCCCGTCTGAGGACGTGCTCAGACAGCACGTCCCCTGCGGTTAAACTCTCCCTGTCAGCAGAGCTTCTATCGCTGATCAAGAGGGCGACTGCAGTCTTGCAAGTTCCCTGGCCTACAGAAGGCGAAACAAGGCAGTCTATCATCTCTCCCACGTGTGAACACCCTATATAGAGTGCATGATAAGGAGAAGCTGGGCCTGGCCCATTTTTTGTCGGTGGAGGCCTCACTTGCGCTTTGGTACAGGTGACTAATTTAGCGCTCCTGTCCAAGGACACTACCTTCCCCAACAAGCAGTGCCGGGTCTCGGTGGTGATCCTCAAGTGTGCCTATTTAGCCAGTGCGTTCGCTACACGGCTGGGCAACTATAATAGTATTCTGGTAGCCTACCAGTCCTATTGCTGAGGTCCCTTTCCGACAGTCACAAGCTCTCACCACAACAGCCGGAGGACCTACGCCTGGTTAATGAGAACCTGCTCTGTGTGTCGAAATTCAACGTGCAGGTTGTAGGCAGGATCCTGGCTGCACTGGTAGCTGCACGTAGGCAGCTTTGGCTTTCCCAGGCATGCATGCCTTACGGGGACAAAGCAAGCACATGCGGTTGGAAGACCCTATTGCGCCAGGGCATACGTTTGGTCCTGTGGTGGAAGAAATGCTGTAGTGCTCTCGTTGCGCGCTGGAATCCACAAAGGAGCTGGTGTGCTTGCTTACCAAACGACCACCCCCAGTGCACAAAATAGTGGCAAATTGGCGCCCTAGGCCCCAGCAGCTTAAAAGACCAACACAGCCGGCTGCATCCGCAGAACCGTCCCACAGCTGCTCACCGCAGTGGCTTTAATAGGTTCCACCACCCAGCGCAGAAACAGAAGCCTCAGGCCAAGCCCAGCTACTCTCTGCACTTCAAGCATGGTCCCCCTCCCTTTTGGGGCATGAATGTAACATCAGTCACAGACCCATATGATGCCATGGTGGTGTCTCCGGAGGTAGCAGCTCTGTTGCAGAAATTATCTGTTTGCATGATCGACCCCTTCCAGTTGGAGGAAGGGTTCTACTCCAGGTATTTCCTAGTGCCCAAGTGGGATGGTGGCCTCAGACCGATCCTTGACCTCTGACAGGTCAACCTGTATCTGAGCCGAAGGAGACTGGTTATCCATGGTGGACCTCAAAGACGCCTATTTCCACATCCCCATAAAACCAGTGCACAGGAAGTACCTGTGGATCGCTTTTCAGGGAACAGCTTACATGTCTGGAACCCCACTTGGCAGGGTCACCACATCAATGTTTTAGAGCTACAGGCAGTTTACCTGGCCTTGCAGAATTTTATGCAGGAGGTTCGAAGGAAACATGTGCTTGTCCATACAGACAACACACCAGGACGGCCTCAGGTTGCCCAGTCTCCATCGTGTGACCCGCAAGCTTTTGCTCTGGGCACACAAGAACCTCCTCTCACTGCAGGCAGTACACCTGCCCGGGGTGACAAACTGGGCGGCAGACCTCCTCTCAAGGAGAGTCCCCAGCGCCTCAGAGTGGAGGCTTCACCCCAAGGCGGTGAGCCTCATTTGGGAGAGGTTCAGGAGAGCAGAGATAGATCTCTTTGCCTCCCAAGAATCAACCGACTGTCCCCTCTGGTTCTCCACAATAGGAGGCTGGGACCCGCTTGCAATAGATGCCTTGGCACACCAAGGCAACTGCTATATGCCTTCCCACCGCTTGCCCTGCTCCCGCTGTGTCTGGAGAATATCAGACAGGACCGAGCCAAGGTGCTCCTAGTAGCCCCTTATTGGCCCAGGAAACTATTTCAACCCTGATGCAGCACCTGAGCGGCCAGTTATTAAGACTGCCTAAGCCCCGCGACCTGCTCAGTCAGGCTCAGGTGACTTTATGGCATCCCAACCCATTGAGCCTGCAGCTTTGGGTCTTGCCCCTGAACGGCTGTATTTGAGCCATCTGGGGCTTTATAATAGGGTCTTTGACTCCTGCAGAATGCCAGAGCAACGTCCACGCATTCCCAGTAGGGGTACAAGTGGGCTGTCTGCCTCTTGGGTTCGACCCCACTACTTGTCCCATGGCAATTATACTGCAATTTTTACAGGACCTTGTTGATGAGGGGAAATCCCCCTCCATGTTAAAGGTCTATCTGGCAACCATTTTAGCTTGCCATGTCAAAATTGACTCGTCTTCCCAGGAGCTAATTTCAATTTTTGAAGAGGCTCAGTGGCTTCGGCCTCCTATGAAGGACATTGTTCCTCGCTGGGGGTTAATACATGGTGCTGAATGCACTCGTGAAGACTCCATTTGAGCCCATGCATTCAGCTGAGCTTAAATATTTATCACTCAAAGCGGCTTTCTTGCTTGCTATCACCTCCGCAAAGCAGGTGAGTGAGATGCAGGCATTGTCCATTGCAAAAGCCTGCTTAATGTTTACAGAGGCCAGGGCAAATGTTACGCTCCGTACTAATCCTGCCTTTTTCCTGAAGATTATCTCGGCATTCCGTGTCAACTAGTCTGTGGAATTGGAGGCTTTCCAGCCACCTCCTTTCCAGTCTGACAGGGAGCGACAGCTCCATACGCTCTGCCCAGATCGAGCCCTGGCATACTATGTTGACAGGACAAAGAGTTGGAGGCTGTCCAGAACAATTTGTCTGCTAATGGGATAGTATAAGCAGAGGCTGTTCAAATGGATAGCAGACATTGTCAGGATTGCCTATGAACTGGCCAATTTGCCCAGAAAAGCTCACTGCCCATTCCACCAGGGGCATGGTAACTTTTTGTGGGCTTTATCCCAAGATGCATCTGTCAAGGATATTTGCAATGCAGCGGTGTGGGCTACTCCCCATACCTTTGCTTGGTTTTACAGACTTCGTGTCATGGATCCTCAAAACCCATGTTTTGGAACTACAGTGTTAAGGGTGGCTTTTCAGTCAACCATTACAACACAGGCATAGAGGTGAGTTTCTCCCTCAATTTTTTCACCCTAGCTACTTGTTACTGGGGTTCCATTTGGTAACGCACAAGGCAGCCGCTCTGCTTAGCCTTGTAGGATTCTGCAATATTGCCCTTGCGATGGCTTTGGTACACTCACCCATAAGGTATTTGGTTACATTTTATACTTGAAAGGAAATGTTGGGTTATTATCATAAGCCTGGTTCCATGAAATAGAAATGTAACCATTAACCTTCAAGGTCGTTGCATACATGATGGCAGCTGGCTTGAAAGAAAAATGATGTTGAGGTCTGTGACTGCAGGGCTTTTTATGACACCAAGTCAGGATGTAAATTAGCAAGGTGTTTTGCTTTTTGATCTGGCTTGAAGTAGTTTTGTTTCTTTACTTTTGTACTTACAAATGTAAACTGTAAGATGTGCAATATGACACATTTTTGAGAAGTAAAGGGTTAAGTGAATTGTTTAGGTCCCTAGTTTACAAGCATCTAATCTGGTTAGACAGAGCTGTGGGGATGGATGCTTGATTTATGAGGGGGCTCCTGACCATGTGTTTGTCAGCCAGACACCCAGACAGACAAACAGGTTGTAAATTCAACATCAAAGTGCATTTAATTTTCTATGGGGCCCTACAAGCTCTAACACCGTTTACCACCCTGGTTGCTGCGCTGTCTTTTTGTGTCATCTTCCCCTTCCCCCAGGAAACAGTATATTCCTACAGAAAGCTATGCAGTTAATTCAGGTTGATTTTGGGGGAACAGAAAAATCTGTGAATGTTCTTCGTTACCCACTATTATGAAGCTGTATAGAAATGTTCAGATCATTCCAACAGGAAATCAGTAGTTTAGAAGCCACACAAGCAAAGACACATCCAATGAAGATAACCTGTATAAACAGTATGTAACTTGCAATTCTGAAAGTTATTATAGGTGTCATTTACATGGGAGGGGGGACACGGGGGAATGCCCCCCTCACTTTATTAGTGACTGGGAAATATCCCCCTCACATTGCAGGAGTACTAAACACTTATTTCTCAATAATTTATTCATAAAATCATTAGTCCATATACAGGTCACCACGAGAAACTAATCAACTGGGGCCAGTTGTACTAATGAGATCACAAAATGCGATCAGATCTGGGATCACTGGAGCTGGATCATGACAATCTGGATCAGGCTCCACAGATCCGTTATGTTGATCCGATCCTGGAGCTGCATATGCCATAACTAGGGAATCTGACCAATGAGAAGCAAACATGTGTTGCACGTAGTTGAAGACCCCAGCTGTTTGTACGCAGCCTGAGATCACAGTAATGTTGGGGCAAATGGATGGACAGAGATAGATAGAGGTCCATGTGCTGCGTTTCTGTATCCAAAACACTTATATTTTATGTAAACAGCAAAATGGTTTAAGTTTGTAATTTACCATAGCTCGGTGTTATTTACTAATGTCATCATACTGAGGTTTCTGTCTACTTGCAGTTAAACTTTTCATTTTAAATTGAAACCGTGAACTTAAAACGTTACAGCAAAATTACCTTGGTGCCTTGTCCAAATAAATCTAGACATTCATTAAAAAGTAAATACTTTACATGGCACATTTTACACAATTATTAAAAAATAATCGATATATTACATATTCAGTATTCTTTCAGGTGTTTAAATACATTGCTCGTACTCTCGCGTCTCTGTTTGTATTTCATTTTCAAAGTTTCAGTGTTACAAAAACTCACTTTAGGTCACGTTTTACTAAGCATTTTAAAACTAATAAATAAACAATTACCATTCTGAACAGTATCATATTCATAGTAAAGTTGAGTTCTTACCAGTAAACAGGAACATGTTTAAAGTTTGGACTTATCCAAGTCCTTGGTGGCATTTACATTATTGTCTATAGACTGCGGTTTGAGGTTCAAACTACATCTGCATCTTGAAGGTGGATGGAAGCTGAAAATAGTTATAAAAACACCCCTTTCTTAAACCATTGTAGTAGTAGTAGTAGTATAATTTTAATAGCAAAAACATGTTTTATATGGAGTATTTTAATTGTGGGGAAGTGTATTTTCATACCTCCCATTAAATCTGCATTATGCTACACCTTGCTCTTGTGTTCAACGCTGCCTCAGGGGCCGGTTGTACTAAAGGAATCCAATCCTGGATCCAGGCTTCGATCTGAGAGGAGCTTCAATGCTCTTCGAAGACTAGTCATGGCTTTGTAATTCCATGACTCAGAAGCGACCTGAATAATATAGCTGTTTGCCACACTCATAACTTATGACAACATTAGGTGTGTTTACACTGCCATTTCTGATCCAGATCAAATGCATCGGTAGCATTTGATCCTGCGCAAAAATGGCAGTGCAAAAGCTCAGTGATCAGATCAAGTGTACCTCTCGGGGAGATGGTACAGATCAGGATCAAAAGCATCGGTAGCATTTGATCCTGCTCAGAAATGGCAGTGTAAAAGCTCAGCGATCAGATCAAATGTATCTCTTGGGGAGATGGTACAGATCAGGATCAAAAGCATCGGTGGTAGCCTTTGATCCTGTCAGTGTAAATGCTTGACTGGCTCAGGTTCCAGCATGCACTGCGGTGCAGTGACGTCCTTTGTTTTGAAGGCGGGCGCCAGAATGAAACATTCCTGCAGCATCAGAGGAGGCGGTAAGAGAATACATCTCCTGTGTTTTTTTTTCTTAAATTGTTCCTATTTTGCCAACAGTATTGCTAGGAATGATTGCCGCGGGAATATCTTTGGATCTTTAATTAAACATACAAGGGATGCAACATTTTATTACTTTGTTTGTGACATTTTTTATTTGATTGAATAATCTGCATGCATGCACCAGCTACAGAAACTGCCCCCCCCCCCACCCCCACTGTTGAAGCCAAGGTTATACTACAGTTCACATTAGACCAGATTTCAGCCATTTAAACGACATATAGCTAAAAATGAATTTAGTAAATCCTAACTTTAATTGTTGGCCTCACATTTACAAGTATTCAAAGTGCATTCAATTGTTAAGTAATATTTTTTAAAAGTTTTGTGTTTGAGAACTGTTTGCCAGCTTTCCCCATATTTTCTTTGAATATCCTGTTTGCTGTGAATCCTGTTACTCATAGCAGACCCAGTGATGTTCCCATTGATGATCTTCACAGACCGCTTTCTTCAATCCACAATACAGGCATAGCGATGCTAGTCAATGCTATATGTAATTTGTGTGTGAGTTTGTTTCCCAGTTGTGTTTCATTTAGAGATGGATGAAGAAGCTCTCTGAATGTTTTGGCTTCCTTCATTCTTGAGTGTTTTAGTTGCTTATTGCAGATACTGAGTGACAAGTTGTTTGGTTTTTCTTTAAACCTCCATTTAAAGTGCTCATTTCAACACTCTCTAATGTTTGTTAAATATATCAAACAATAACTTGTATAATATTTATTCACATGGGGCCACTAAGCAGCCTACATGCAGTTAACAGAACACGTTGCTAGTTTGAGATCCAAATTTTTATACATTTAGTTAATTTATGATGAAACTTGTAAAGAACCTTTTTATTAGCACAATTTTTCAGTGTAATAATAATCTAGTAGTGTATGGAGGCTGCTGTCACACTTTTTGTATGTCACACTTTCATAGAGAAACCTGAAGAATCTTGCTAAGGACCTTCTTTTATTGCTAAAGAGTGTATCATCTGTGTGATATTTGGAGATCCATTTACAATGAAAAGGACACATTTTAAGAACAAGCTATAGTATTAATATATGTGTCTGGTGACACTGTCTGTCTGTCTGTCTGTCTGTCTGTCTGTCTGTCTTCATCCTTATGTCGTTCTTACATCTATCTGAGAAGTGATTAGTTGTGATAAAACTTCCTTGGACATTTCTTAGCACAAGTTATTGACAGTATTGTAATCTTTTTGGTATATAATAAGGCGGTTTGTTTGTATGTCAAACTTACATTTTACAAAATACCTGTAGTGGATATAGGTCATGGTGATCTACTGCCTGATAGCTCATTTTGCATTCACAATCTTGATGGTGGATGATTGTCAATGACCTGCTTGGTAATTAAAGTAGCTGCTTAACCATTTGAAATGCATTTAAACCAGTCTAATCCACATTTCATTAATTCTCTGTTCTATAAGAACATTTTGGAATTCATCGCAAAAAGGATTGACGTTCCAGCTCTTCCATGCTTTTAGATTAATAAGTGTTTTAAGATAATGAACTTTTTAAAGGAATACACACATTATTATCCCAGGGGTATTGGAGCTTGCTCAGCCAAGCATCTCCTAGAACAGCTTTTCCTGCAGTTGAAAGATGACTTTCACAGGCTTCACATACATTAGGCAGTTGTTGGAACAATTATCATTATTGCGAATTACCTGCTTGTAATGCCAGTGTGTCACACACAAGGCCACAATTTGAGCTACAATGAAACCCATCTGCTGAGCTGTTTGTCAGCAGACAAGTAGTTTGTTTTTGTTGATGGGAATTGCTGTTAAAGGAAATCTTACCACATCAGCACATCCAGCAAACTTTGCAAAACCATAATATTTTGTCTTGAGTTAGATGTCTCAGATTCAAGTGTCACGTTGATAGTTTGAATTATAGCCTTGTGAAAATGGGTGGGAGGAGTTTCTTTAGGGATACAGCTGTTTAAATCTTTAGACTTTTAACATTTGCAAAATATTTTTAAATCAATCATAAAACCCATTGAGAGAATCCCTCCAGTACTAATAGTGAGTGGAAAAGATTGACATCTGTATTTTACCTTTTTATCCATATGTTTAACTTGCGGCTAACATGTAACTAACCATTGGAGGCTGTGTGGTCCATTGGTTAAAGAAAAGAGTTGTAACCTGGAGGTCCCCGGTTCAAATCCTGGCTCACTCACTGTGTGACCTTGAGCAAGTCACTTAACCTCCTTGTGCTCCGTCTTTCGGGTGAGATGTTGTTGTAAGTGACTCTGCAATTGTTGCATAGTTCACACACCCTAGTCTCTGTAAGTCGCCTTGGATAAAGGCGTCTGCTAAATATACAAATAATAATAATAACTCTGCACATGTAATTCTACCCCCCACTGGGGGTATTGATAATTGAATCAGAAAGAAAAAAATGGATGGCTGTAATTTTTGGGGCTGTAACTAGGAATATCTAATAAACCTGATGTCAAACGTTTGGTTTCACAGATTCTATTTAGCAACCTTGGACTTCTCTAATTGATTCAAGTACAAGGACAGAGCTAATCAACTGAAGAATGTCTATGTGTGCAACTGCAAACTAATATAATAATCTTGTGTACTCCATCTTTATAACTAGATAGTTTGGTCAGGAGGGTACCTCTGTTCAAAACCATGAACCAATTCATTTATTTCTTGAAGGTGAGACAGGTGACTGTCGTATCACGACGTATTACTTCACTTGCGCAAAATTATACCATTTACCAAGCATGCTACAAGACATCTAATTCATTGTGCGATGAAAAGAATCCTCATCAGGATGCCAGGGTTTCCAGTGCATCAGCAGGAGGCGACATGGGAAGGTTTCCCTGGACTACCATAAATCATCTTGGGACCATTTAACTAATAAGCGGTATGGATCTAGACCATTATTGGCTTGTCTGTGAGGCCAGAAATTGAGTAAAACGGGGAAGAATATAGGGCTGTGTGCTGGAAGGTGTTTGAGAAATTGGCCCAATCCAGGCCCTTTACCTCTTTTGTTCCAGGACCCCCTTCAAGCAAATTTCAAGCCTGTGAAATCTTTATTTAGTGATTGGTAACCAACCGGAGTATAAGAGAGAGAAGCCCAAGTGAATAATGTCATAAATTCCAGTCCTTGGGACAGCCTGTAAAACTGTCAGACAGGGTTTTTTTTAGTGGCAAAGATAGTCTACTATAGACTCTATAGCATGAAGTGTAAAATACATGGCTTGGAACAGAAGAATAGTTTTTATTAAACATTCGTAATAATAGGAATTATGTAAAATGCCAGGGGTGAGTTCTGTTTTCTTGCTCACCCCACCACCCCCCCCCCCCCTAAATAGCATTTGACCTTTGAGCATGTGTTGGTGGATTTCACAAAGACCTTGAATTTAATCTATTTAAAAAATGTTTGCAAGATTATGAGAACCCTCCATTGGTGTGTGCAATGGTTTGTTGCTGATTTTAAGTATCAACGTGTTTTTGTCTAGACTTTAATGCTTGGTACCCAGCATAGATTGGACAGATTATATAACTTGGTGCACAAAGCGGGATTTTAAATGAATAAAAGGACTGGCAATGCACAGTAATATGTGATAATATAGCTCATGGCTTCTCAACAGATTAAAAAGACTAGTGGGTGTTCCCTTCAGCTTGTCTGTAAATCTACAGGATGTCACTGATACCTTCTTTTTTCTGAATTTTCTAGCTATCGGCACTAGGGGTGCCATTAATTTCAAGAGAACAGATGTTTATGAGGTTTTGTACACCCTGCAATGAATAGAAGGAAATCCTGATCTTGGCAAAGCAGGCATTGTGTGAGCTGGAAGCAGGGACAGTAAAGGGCTGTAAATCACTATGTTCATTAGGACTGGCAAAGTAGATTGATTTATGGGGTGGAAGCAACTGTTAAGACCATCAAAGCTATTTACACGGAAGAGGAACTTCAGATAATGGTGCCATTTACATTCAAAGAAAATGTGTACCTTTCCAGGGACACTGTGGCAAATGGCATACAGTCATTGTTTGTCACTTCATCACAGCAGCATGACTTGGAAATCCTGCAAGTAACTTTAAAATCAAGGGTCTTTGAGGAGGGCTTGGCTTGGAATAGCTTTCTGTGGTTAACTAGGCTTTTCTTATTGAGTGAAAGCACAAGGTTTCTTTAAAGGCCACTACAAGGTGTGGTTTTGAAAGGTAGACGGTACATATTTCCATATGTACATTAAATTATGAGTAGCACACGCTTTTCAACATTTTATTTCAGGTGATAAATGTTCGACCTCAGCAACTTGTATCTGTCCATCTAAACTGCATATTCCTCATTAGTGTGGCCTCATTGCCACGATGTACTGTAGATGGATTCAGTATGCCTACGACCCATTTCACAGGTGTGCCATTATCTCTATGCAAACTGTTCACTGTGGTGGAACTTCTCAGATGGGAACCCCATTCAGAGTGACTTTGTTTCCTAGGAATCGTCACATATGACTGTAATATAAATTAATGTAGGAGTTTTTGAAGCTGGTAAAAGTTGGAGATCCCTGTCGCTTGAGTAAATGCAGCAATTAACTAAATTTGTTTCCATCCTATTGCAGTCAGGGCAGCCCAGTCCAGCAAGTTCCAGTGCCAGTTCCAGCTCTGGTTCCAGTTTTACTCCACCTCAGAACAGACAAGGTAACTATTCTAATTCAAAGCCTGCCTGCTGGTATAATTTGTTATGCTGGAAAATGTGTTATTCAGAACCCTTTTTAGTAATTTTAGATATCATTTGAGGGAGGTACTTCCTCTTTTAAGGTGTTAGTGTTTACCATTGGCTCTAAAAGGATACTTTGCGATTGTCACCATCTGGTGGCCAAAGATTAAACAAAAGCATAACCATTTCAATGTTTGTCCTTTTTTACAATATCAAATCTCCACTATGAAATGTGTGAAGTAATGTTAAATCCATTCCTGAAATATTACTACTATGAAAGGAATAGCTTATCGGTTCTGTTGCACATTTCAATTTCTTACTTGAAGTACTCTTTTATTGTGTTTCATAAACAATATTGGTCATTTGGATTAACAAGGTGTTTTTTAAAAAAAATTTATTTATAAATCCGTAGTCTTTCAGATTAGGCCACATGTAAAACATGAGCGAGAGGGCAGCAATGTAGAGTAGTGGTTAGGGCTCTGGACTCTTGACCGGAGGGTTGTGGGTTCAATCCCCGGTGGGGGACACTGCTGCTGTACCCTTGAGCAAGGTACTTTACCTAGATTGCTCCAGTAAAAACCCAACTGTATAAATGGGTAATTATATGTAAAAATAATGTGATATCTTATAACAATTGTAAGTCACCCTGGATAAGGGCGTCTGCTAAGAAATTAATAATAATAATGCATTGGGTGGCATCTTACTGACCTGTGGCTAGAACAGAACTTCACAATACAAAACCACCACAATTTGGAATGTCAGAGGCCATTTAGATAACAAATAAAGTGCAAATGTGGGGAAGCAGCTTGTCTGCAGTGAGCCTTGCTGGAGCCAGTGGAATTAGTCCCTTGTCTTTTTACAATTTACAATTCGTCCCAGCCATCCCATTTACTCCCTCTTTTCATTTATATTGCATGTTGTGCTGTATATTTTATGCATGTCCAACAGAGTGTTCCTGTAAAGTCTACAACAAATCACATTGCATACCATTGCTCCATGCTGGACATCTTATTTCACGTCATTAAATGACTGCAAATGGCAGATGTGAGGCTAATATTGGAGCCTGATGTGAAACAAAATAACTGGTCAAAACAGACTGAGTGAGGAGAACCATTTAAATTTTAAAAAATATCAAGCAAATTGCAAATGTGTTGAAAACAATATTGCAGAAATACGTACAAACAAAGCAGGCAGCATCAGTAAGTCATGTGTTTTGTTGTAAACCCTACAGCCTGTTCAGTAACATGGTTAATAGGATTTGTCATACTCTCACCTGTGCCTGTTCAGAAACACGGTTAATAGGATTCGTCATACTCTGACCTGTGTCTGTTCAGTAGCACGGTTAATAGGATTCGTCATACTCTGACCTGTGTCTGTTCAGTAGCACGGTTAATAGGATTCGTCATACTCTCACCTGTGTCTGTTCAGTAACATGGTTAATAGGATTCGTCATACTCTCACCTGTGTCTGTTTAGTAGCACGGTTAATAGGATTCGTCATACTCTCACCTGTGCCTGTTCAGTAGCACGGTTAATAGGATTCGTCATACTCTCACCTGTGTCCGCTTCTGCTGTCAGAGCCTGACGGCTTAATGAAACCATCACCAGCAATATATTTTGTCATGTCCATTTTCCACTAAGGAATTCAAAACCCCCATGGATTAACACACAAATGAAGTGTTATATTATTATGCTGTATTTAATGCTTTGCCAGGCTGCCAATTTTATATGTACATAGAGACATAAATATATAATATATATGATAGTGTGACTGACTGTAGTGGCGCAATATGTGGATATACACACTACTGAAAAATGAAACTGACAGTTCCATTTTAAATGTATTTATTTATTGATTTGCAAGCATAACAAGAAGAAAAATAATTATTGACAAGTTTTTTATTTCTTTATTTGAATATTGATATGTTGTATGAAAAAAACATTAGAATGCATAAGCCAGGGACTGCCAAATCACTCACTCATCCGATTGCCTGTGCCTTTTTAAAGGGTGTAGTCAGAGGCACACTCATGTGCTCTTGTTAGTGACAGTCAGTGTTTCTAGCTGCCCGTCACAGACCTTTTGCTGCCAGTCAAACTGCCTGTCTGTCAACTGGCTTTGAAACTGTCTCTGACCGGCATTTTTTTTTTTTTTTTTTTTTTTTTAAAGTTTGTTGGTTTTAAGCTTCAAGTTGAAGTTTGCTTAAATTATCAAACTGCTTTTTTGGGAAAAACTAACCACATTTTTTAATTTCATTTTTATTTGCTTCTGTCGTTCTTGGTAGCTAATCCTGGTGACTCTTAAATAAACTACTGGTGTTGTACATTTATGAGTTAGACCAAGTCATGCCTGCAATATCTCTAAAAAGAATCCTAAACTAAAATGTTTTTTGTTTTGCAAACAGTGTCTGACTTCATCTGCAAGAAGGCTGGAGCTGTGCCTGTAGCAGCTCACACAGGTAATTCCATATTTGTAGAATAGCATTAAATAGGCCTGTGTTAAAGTTCAGCCCACAAGTCTCTCTCTCTTCAAACTGTAGCACAATGTGTAGTAAGTTATTACTGAAATCCATTGCTGTTTGCAGACAGATGTACTTACAGATGTATTTACAAGGCAATGGTGATTTTCAAACAAACAGGGTCTGGCTTTTGAGACTTTTACAAGAGCAGGTGTCTTAATAAACATATAACTGTGAATGAAAACCTTTCCTTTTGCTTTGATTGTAGTTTTAGGTCCTTTAAGGTCAATAATGCAGGACCTGCATTCTGATGACAATGAAGAGGATTCAGAGGAGGAGGAGGAGGAGGAGGAGGATGACAATGACAACGATTCAGACGTAGAGCGGCCTGTACACATGCACATGACACACAGAAATCGCAGGTCAGTCTCGCTCGCCCCTGAGCTGTTGACAGAAACACTAAATCAGTTGAAGAGACTGAAAATGGGTGACAGACCATTTTAAAGGTTTGAGTTCTATACAAATGATTTAATAAAAAAAAACATACACATCATATTAATATATCTTTCTTTTGGATGTGTTTTATGAAATGTAAAAAAAATATTGTAATGCGATTGGTGTTTGTAGTCGTTGCACTCTCCGTCATGACATCACTTTTTTTTATTCAGCTTTTATTCAAGTTGTTTAACTGACAATAATTCATAGAGTTATTATGTTAGACAATTACGTTATAGTACGTAAATGCTATACATCCTTTACTGGTGTTTATTAATGATTTGCATGGAACTCAGTGATAACCATTTTAATGCAGCCTCATTCAGGAATTGCCTGCACATCAACCCCCCTCCCCCCCATGTTTCAGGTTAGTCTGGTGTCTGAGATGCCCTATTGTTATAGCTGGGGGTGTGCATGGATTCTAGTATGTACAATTTGCTTTGGGGCTTGTATAACAATGAATAATAACAATTTAGGTTTGAATCCCAAATACAAATTCAACAAGGTTCCAGCTTTATGCACACCCCTGGTTGTTGTACATTACCGTCTGTTGGACTATTTAGGGTTAAATTGTTTTACCTCTTTGTGTAGACAACCCCGCTTCAAAACTGTACCCACTTACAGGAAAAAAATAAATAAATAAATAAATGAGATGTGGCATCTCATTTCAGAATTGCTGGTTAAATGTTTTTTGTACAACTAATCAACGTGAAAGCCTAACTAATAAATGTAAGAATGAAAATGGCTGCTCAGTGCAATCCATCCCATTCTGATCTTCAGTACATTCCATTTCTACAGGGTGAGCTTAAGTGATGGCAGTGATAGTGACAATAGTGCTGCTTCTTCACCACCAGCACACCGTGAACCACCCCCCTTACTAAAAACTAGCAAGAACCAGGTAGGAAACAGAACTACTTGTATATTACTATAAGGGATGAAACCTCGCTTTCATGTTTTGAAGCACCTACTGTGATAACTTTCTCAACACCATGAACTACCAGGCGTCTTACAGGTAATTGCATGTGGGAGAAAAGCAAAGGATGTGGACAGATTGGGAGGGCCCCATTGGCCCGTCCTTAATATTTTTCTGACAGTATTATTTGGATGTAGTGTAACTGCTGTATGTCCACAATGATCAGTGACTTCTATAGTAAACCATAAAATCTTTATTTCCCATCTGTGGGACAGCTCATTGTGTATAGTAGCAAGATAACTCTATTTAAAGTAAATATGGTAAACCATTTAGCAAATTATGTACTAAATTTAAGATTGTGTGTTTACTAATTTTGTTAACCAATCTATGTGTAAAACAAAATGAGTTGGACTATATAATTGTATGTATGTATGTATGTATGTATGTATGTATGTATGTATGTATGTATGTATGTATGTACTACACTTGATCTTAGCCAAATGGCCGAGAAGCGATGTATGTATGTGTCTGTGTATATACTAACCATGTCAAATGTTCATTATACAACTATTGTATCTCATCCAATTGACCTTATGCCCTCTTCTTTTAGTTTGTTTGGTCATATACTGCACTACTTGTCAACATGTATAGTGGCAGAGAATATTTCCATTAAATTATATCCCTGCATTTTTGCTTGTTTTTTATGGATCATTATCTAATTAAAAAATGCTAGTAGAAATACTTGGCAACATTTACTACTTCTTGTACTATGTGGTAACATTGTGTACATACGTGTATAGCTCCCTGTGTTGCATGAATTGGTGTATTGTCTGTTGCGCTGGCCAAACTTGTAATTGAGATGGCTGCAGCTGCACAGGGATAGCAGCGGAACATCCCACAGCAGTCTATCCAGTTCTGATCAGGTCTATGTGTCAGCGCTGCCAGGATTGTGTTAATGCTCAGAGAGGTCATACCCGATACTAACTTTAAAATGTTTTCATTTTTACAGTGTGTCACGTTTCATACTGGAAACATATCATGATTCTTTGATCTGTATTTTTGTTCACATTTTCTGTGATTTTTGTTTGATATCTATGTTTAAAATAGTTGAGTAAATCCATTAGACCTGAGTGTTGCGTTTCTTTTGTGCATCAGTATATTTTCATAAATCATCTTCCATTCACAGTACAGTTGATTAGCATGGATATTTTATAATTGTAATACATATGCAATACGCATACTGCAGTGATCAGTTTTGCCAACCATTTCATGTCAATTTATCATCATATCCAGTTTAATGATAAATTGACATTAACCAAGGCTTAAAATCCATTATCTTTTATTAGCACAAGAAATCACCACTGGTCCCCTTGTTCCTGTGCTGAAGACAACGCTAGTACAAGACGCTAGCCGAAACATTTTGTCTAGTGGGCTCAGTTTTAAAATGTATTAAAAGCAGGGTTGGGGTCAATTCCTGTTTTTCAATTCCAATTCCAGGAATTGGATTTGGAATTGATATTTTAGAGACATTAAATAATTGTTGTGATTTGTTCAGCAGCTTTCATTTTTAATCCAAATTTAATTGACTGTAACAGTAACTTTTAAATGGAAGTAATTTGCTGCCCGTGCGAGAAGCTCTTTTTAACAGAATACTGCTAATTTCATTTTTGATCAGTTTTTAAGTTGGTAACTCAATACATTTTAAACTTTTGTTTTTATAGATTATAGAAGTGAAAAGCCCAATAAAGCAAACAAAACCTGAAAAAACAATAAAGAATATGGATTGTGATACGGTAAGAATCTTTTTAAAAAGATTCAATTTATTGAAATATCTATTTAGTTCTTGTTTATGCCTTTTTTTTTTAATTGTATTTTCAATACTAAGCCAAACAGCTTGAAGTGTATCAAATATATAATTCTTATAAAATAATTTGTGCAAATACAGTTGAGCGTTGTTGAATTTTTGAAAGGAGCGAAACACCAGTCAAATACAAAAAAAACTAGAACCAAAAAACTCAGCAAAAGTTGTTTCTCATTTTTGTAATATTACTATGACATTAAAATAATAATAATAATAATAATAATAACAATATAAAAAACTCTTTTTATTTATTGTACTTTCAAATAATTGATTGTTGGTGGATTTTCATACATTGACTTTCTGTAGTTTTTATTGTCATGTAATAAAACATGGGAGCAAATCGCACTTGATAGATCACACTTTTTGTGTGCTGGTATCTACTCCCCCAATCAGCCACAAGTAATCCCCAACAGAACCAATGTCTGTTCTGACTTGATCCAGAAACTAAACACATAAAATGCACCAATGTGGCAAACGGTAAAACTAAATTGATAAAACCGATCACGTAGGGAAGAATAATCATATTGTGTAATGCTGTCATTTTAAAAGTTTTTATTGTGTACAGTTTAAATTAAAATTGAAGAACAGGTCCCATATATTGCCATTTTGCTTTGTAACAATGGGGAAATTATTATTTATTATTATTTGTTTATTTAGCAGACGCCTTTATCCAAGGCGACTTACAGAGACTAGGGTGTGTGAACTATGCATCAGCTGCAGAGTCACTTACAATTACGTCTCACCCGAAAGACAGAGCACAAGGAGGTTAAGTGACTTGCTCAGGGTCACACAATGAGTCAGTGGCTGAGGTGGAATTTGAACCGGGGACCTCCTGGTTATAAGCCCTTTTCTTTAACCACTGGACCACACAGAAATAACTATCTGAATTGATTCAGAACTCTGCATGCATTTTCTCTCTGGTGAAATCAAAAACTTATATTTTGGGGGCAAAATTACTTTTGAAATGACAAATTAAGCAGGATGATTTGTTTTATGCCATATATTAAAACTGGTCTTTATTTTTGTTCACTGATTCTTTGGATTTTCTTCCAGGACATTTCGGGTTATTACCAGAGGATTGGCAACTCCATATGCACAGCAGTAGACAGGACCAGACAAAAGCAGGTGAGAATAGCACAGACATTTAGTGGAAATACCAACAATGGTAGAGTAGACAATGTAGCTGTCAGAAATCTCAGCCTGCAGCTGTGCACCACTTGAGGTAATAACCCAAAATGTGTCAGAAAAAATCCTAAACTGAAACTAAGTTTGTTTTGGTGTATTTAGAGAAGGGCTTGCAATGTAATGGTTTATTTAAGTGTTTTTAAAACTCTTCTTGTTCACATTTTATCATTTCACCAGACATATTTTAGTTGAAGGATTTCTGCCCTTGAGTTTCACAAGAGCAAATGGCAATATGGATGCTGTAACTTGACCTATCAACCATATAGGTGCCATAATTGTTGCATACTTGCAATTGGGGAACACCTAGTGAAAACGATATCTTCTGTATTATTCTGTATGTGACCCAAATACATAAAACAGCAGGTCACCCCATTTATTTATCTGCACATACTACATTTTGTTCATTTAAAGCTGGTCACACTTTTTGTAAAGTTTATTTTACTGTGAGTTCTATTTTTTCCTTTGAAAGTTAAAAATGAAGCAAGTACTTAACAAAATTGTTTTCTGACTAACTAAGTGTACCATTATACCATTTTAAAGTACACATGAACGTTTAAAGAAAAGCATTTTTTGTGTCCAGGGACTCTCAACTGAAGTGTTATGTTGTCTCTAATCACTTGACTTGACTTGACCTGACATGACTTGATAATGGTACTGGCTGGCTGGGCATACCCAAGGCTGTTTGTGTCACAATTTTAGACTCAGCGCCCCCCACCCCTCCCCCGAGGCTGATACTGATGTGATATAACGTCTGGATTTTATTTCTAATCAGATGACTTGTATCTGAATTACATTAGATTAAGATTTATTTAATACTGGGTACTTTTTAAGGTACAAGCTGATTTTTCACTGCATTCAAGGGCAGAAAAATCAGAAAGCCGACATGTGACGCGTCAGACTACCTGACCTCTCGTGACTTGTATCGTAAAGCACCCCATGTGATATTATGTATATGCATGTATGTCTGGTGTATGTCATGTTTTTTTTTTGTATACATTTTCTTTTTGAGATGCGTTTTTTTTTTTTTTTTTTTAAAGCTATTTATTGATGCCCTACTGTATAGGACACTTTCATTTTATAAACTCTGTAAAACTTTTGCACTGTAATGTGCTATAGCTGGTCGTGTAGGTAAACCACTGAATGAACTATTTTACAGAAATTCTGTTGAGTAAACTTTTTTGTAAACATGAAAAAGAAACCCCAGGACAAAGTGTTTTACACACTGTATCTTACCAGTGCTTTTTTTTTTTTTTTTCTTTTTAGGCTTATCTCGATGAGTTGGTGGAACTTCATAAAAGGTTAATGACCCTGAGAGAGAGACACATACTACAACAAGTAAGAATTCTGTTTCACTGTTACAGTAATGCGATAAGTGTATATTACTTTATTATTATTATTCTCCCCAAAACCAGACTAAATAGACATATCTTCCTCAACACAGCTTCAATTTTCTGGTTGACCATGTTACATGTTTAAACACCAATATGCTGCATTTTGTCTGTACTTGCTTCCACCTAAGACTACAAATTGCAGTCTTTTCAAGTGGGATACTTCCAAAGAACATATTGTGGAGCTCAATGAGGCATAAAAAGCTCAATAACCAACCGTTGGATTTTGGTTTGGGAATTCAGTGAGAAGTTGAAAGCAACCACAGTAAACTTCATTTTGAAAAAAAACGGACACACTTCAAAATAGTATGATAAGATAGTATAATATGATCAGAAAATTAGGACTTTTTATTATTGTTTATAGATCTTTCATGTTTCTTTTTTTCCTGCTGCTTCAACATGTCCCAGAGGTAGTTGTTTTTTTCTGATGGCAAACGGGGCGTATCATTTTATACACGGGCTGTCCCGCCTAGCACTGAAATATTGGAATACATCTTCAGAAAGACTACACCGATCAGAGTTAATCTCACTACCCACAGGTTTGACACGGTTCAACCAAACGTTCTGAAACAGCGGCGACCACCTACTGTTGTCTCTGAAGGTTTAGAGGGCATTGGTAATGTTACCATGGGGTGTCGGCACAAGTGCTTCTGGGGACTGAAATCAAAAGATACGTGCAGATTTTGTTAATACTAATGCAAGTATTCAATGAATTTGGATACAAATGTTTGTCAGTGTTTAAAATAACAACATGCAGAGCCACAGAAAGAAAGAAATGCTTTTCAAGTCATTTTCATCACCCAATGTGATTATTCTAGTCTACCAGGTACAATATATTTATTTTTGTTAATTTCATAATTTGTTTCATGCAGGCACAGTTCGCATATTTTGTTGTCTGTCTTGGGCATACCTGTTAATATTAAAATGCGTAGGAAACAACTTGTATGCATATAGTATCGCAGATTATCAATGAATACTATAAATGTTTGCAGTTTTTTTTGTTTTGTTTTTTCATGCTTTTTAGGCTACATTCCCACTGGGTTTGTTTGAAATTTAAAACCATGCTTGCTGTTCACACTTCTCTGCTAGCGAAGGGACCAAGATTGTTTGGATGCGAGCTAAAGTTTGTTTTTTTGGGGTCTTTTCCATTTTTTTATTTATTTTTTATTTTTTTCAGGACCGAGTTCGTTTGTGTTTTTCAAAACGTAGTTTGCAAGTGTCCTCAGCTGGGTTAGTTATGGATTGTGAACCGGATGTTTACAATATTCTGCAAGGCATCCTGGTATCTTGAAAGATGGCAGCTATTGATGTATTGCTCCAGTTTTTAATAGCATGTTTTAGATTCTTACATGTTGCTGTGGAAGAAAGCAATGATGAACACTGGAGGAGAGTTCAGGAAATTGAGTGTGAGCATTCGATGAAGAGGACAAACCCTTGATTTATTTTATTTCTTTGTAGTTCCCTGATACATTTAGTTTTTTTTGCTCTACTTGTTTCCTCAGAATGTGAACTAAACTACTTTCGAAATGTTTACTTCCGAGTCAGGTTAATTTGTAAAGTTTGTTTCCTGTGTGTCAAAGGACCGAGTCCGGCAGTTATTCATATTGATGTTTAGCAAGCGAACCGTACTTGGTTAATTTGCAAAATGGACCGAGACCACCTCTTTAGGTGGACTCGGTATGGTTCGTTTGCCAAGCAGACTTTTGTTCTTCACACTTCACACCAAATGTACCGAACTGTACCGAGTACGGACCAAAACCTCTAAAGACCCAGTGTGAACACAGCCTTAGCCTAACAAAAGTGGAGCAGATTTCATACACATGAAGCCTGCGGGTTAGCCGCTCCTTCCCAGGGATCCAGCAATGTAAATTGGCTGACACGTGCTCTCCCTCCAGGCTGCATAACTCTGGCTGGAGTTGTTATTTCTCATTTTTTGTTACGGGACATTTCAGTCTCGTGTGTGGTACTGACCAGAGTGGTTTTGCCAGTGGCTTGTACAGGTGGGCAAATCCTTGTACACTGCTGCCTGCTGTAACTGCAAACCGGTGGACCCAGTGGTGTAGTGTTAAATAAAAAAGTGGGTAAACCTGAGTTTTGTGCCCATTTTTCCAAGCGCCCTCTGAGAAACAGCTATCCTGCAGCGGTCTGCGTCCCTTACTCCTGCTCAGCCCTATGTAGGGTGCATGATGCAGAAAAGCTGGGCCAGGCCCATTTTCCACGCCTGGGTCCAGGCGCCTAATAGTGCTCCTATCTAAGGACGCTGCCTGCCCCAACAAACAGTGCTGTGTCTCCAGAGTTGATCCTCAAGTGAGTTTATTCAGCTAGTGCTTCTGCCGCCCAGCTAGGGAACTACATCAGCATCCTGGTAGCCTACCAGTTGCATTTGTTATGTTCCCTCTCTGAGAACCACAGGCCCTCACTAGAACAACTGGATGAGCTGCATCTGGTTAATAAAAACCTGCTCAGTGTGTCAAAGCTCAACGGGCAGGCAGTAGGTATGAACCTGGCTGGTAGTTGCACGTAGTCAGCTTTGGCTTTCCCAGGCACACGTGCATGATTAAGGACAAAGCATCATGGCTGGAAGCCCCGATTTACTCCAGGGCATACGTTTGACAGGGTAGAAGAGATCTGCTCCTGCGCATGCGCCCTCTGCAGGCCTGGTTCAACAGCAGGGTCTTTCGGCCCGCGTTGAACCGCGACCACCTATTGACAGTGTCTCATCATTGTCTAAAGGCCAGACCTGAGATAAAAATGGTTTGTGAAAAGTAACTGTTTGAAAATAATTAAATACATATCACAGAAAATAACTAATTATTTGAAAATTAAATACAAATTGTAAATAATTGAAAATTAAATAAATACATATTGCAGAAAGTAACTATTTGAAAATAAATTAAATACAGATTGCAGAAAGTAACTATTTGAAAATATTTAAATATGGTTTGTGAAAAGCAATTATTATTTGAAAATATTTAAATATGAGTAAAGTAGTTGAAATACATTGAAATACTTCAAACTCTTTATAAATACAGTGCCTATAGAAAGTCTACAACCCCTTTCAAAATGTTCAGCTTTTGTTGCCTTATAGCCTGGAATTAAAATGCATTAAAATATATTTTTTCATTTATCTACATATCCTATCCCACAGCTTCCAAGTGAAAAAAATATTCTAGAAATTTGTAGAAAATTAATTAAAAATAAAAACTGAAATAGCTTGGTTGGATAAGTGTCCACCCCCCTTGTAATAGCAATCCTAAGTTAGCTCAGGTGTAACCAATCTCCTTCAAAATTACACACCAAGTGGCCTCCACCTGTGTTAAATTGTAGTGATTCACATGATTTCAGGATAAATTCAGCAGTTCCTGTAGGTTCCCTCTGCTGGGTAGTGCATTTCAAAGCAAAGACTCAACCATGAGCACCAAGGTGCTTTCAAAAGAACTCCGGGACAAGTTGTTGAAAGGCACAGATCAGGGGATGAGTATAAAAAAATATCAAAGGCCTTGAATATCCCTTGGAGCACGGTCAAGACGATTATTAAGAAGTGGAGGCTGTGTGGTCCAGTGGTTAAAGAAAAGGGCTTGTAACCAGGAGGTCCCTGGTTCAAATCCCACCTCAGCCACTGACTCATTGTGTGACCCTGAGCAAGTCACTTAACCTCCTTGTGCTCTGTCTTTCGGGTGAGACGTAATTGTAAGTGATTCTGCAGCGGATGCATAGTTCACACACCCTAGTCTCTGTAAGTCGCCTTGGATAAAGGCGTCTGCTAAATAAATATATAATTCCCCCCTAAAAATTCTTCTGGACTTACAGCGGACAGTGTATGGCACCACCTAGACCCTGCCTAGATCAGGCCGTCCCTCCAAACTGGATGACCGAGCAAGAAGGAAACTGATCAGAGAGGCTACCAAGAGGCCAATGGCAACTTTGTAAGAGCTACAGGCTTTTATGGCCAAGACTGGTCAAAATGTGCATGTGACCACAATATCTCAAGCACTCCACAAATCTGGCGTATCTGAACTTTATGGCGTAAATGCAAAGTGTTATGTTTGGCGTAAACCCAACACAGTGCATCACCCAAAGAACACCATCCCTACTGTGAAGCATGGTGGTGGCAGCATCATGTTATGGGGATGTTTCTCATGGGCAGGGACTGGGGCACTTGTCAGGATAGAAGGGATATTAATGGATCAAAGTACAGAGAAGTCCTTGAGGAAAATCTGCTGCCCTCTACAAGAAAGCTGAAACTGGGACGGTTCACCTTTCAGCATGACAACAACCCAAAGCACACAGCCAAAGCTACACTGGAGTGGCTAAGGAACAAAAAGGTAAATGTCCTTGAGTGGCCCAGTCAGAGCCCTGACCTAAATCCAATTGAAAATTTGTGGCATGACTTGAAGATTGCTGTCCATCAATGCTCCCCAAGGAACTTGACCAGAGCTTGAACAGTTTTGTAAAGAAGAATGGTCAAATATTGCCAAATCGAGGTGTGCAAAGTTGGTAGAGACCTATCCCAACAGACTCACAGCTGTAATTACTGCCAAAGGTGCTTCCACCAAGTATTAACTCAGGGGGGTGGAGACTTATCCAATTATGATCTTTCAGTTTTGTATTTTTAATATATAATTTCTCAATAAAAACTTTTTTTCCCCTTAACAGGGTGGAGTATGGTGTGTAGATAAGTGGAAAAAAATCCTCATTTAAATGCATGAAACTCTGAGGCACTGACGCAAAACAAAATGTGAAAAAAGTTCAAGGGGGTGTAGACTTTCTATAGGCACTGTATGTAACTGTAACATACAGCAGCCTAATTATTATCCTGTACGCTAAGCAGGTTAAGCCTTGTCCTTGTTAACCACTAATTATCTTTTGGAAACTGTTCTATTTCAAGTAGATTTAATTTGATCAATTAATTGAAATATTTGAATATTTTATTTCAGTGGGTAAATATTTGAAAACAATGAAATATCTACTGGTTTTGAAGTTATTGAGTTGAACATGTTTAGCATTTTCCTTGTTAGAAATCCTCCTCAACGCCATGTGGTAATTGCAAGACTTAGTACATAATTGTACATTTAGGGTAATAATTAGGTTTTAGTTTTTGATTATTCATTAACTGTTTGGGAATAGTTGAAGATTATATATATATATATATATATATATATATATATATATATATATATATATATATATATATATAATTTTTTTTTTAAATAACTTGCATATATTTCAATATTTTCAAATAGTATTTAGTTTTCTGCAAAATAAATTCATATTTTCAAATAATATTGACTTTGTGCAATTAATATTTGAATATTTAAAAAGAAAAATGGATTTATTCAAGCATATATATTTAAATATTTCAACTATTTTTGAAATAGTTGGTGTTTACAAATAATGTCAGATACAACTATATTTGTCCCAGGTTAGCTAAAGGCACTCTCTTGGTGGGAACAGTCGGTCCATCTACGCCTCGGGAAGGGAGGTCGTCTCCATGGACGCGTCCAGCCTGGGAATTAGCTCCGGTCACACAGTCTCCATCTTGTTTGCCAGCAAGCTTTTGCTCTGGGCACACGAGAACCTCCTCTCACTGCAGGTGAAAAGTACACCTGCCCGGGTGAAAAATGGGCCGGACCTCCTCTCAAGGAGAGTCCCCAGTGCCTCAGAGTGGAGGCTTCACCCCAAGGTCGTGAACCTCATTTGGAAGAGGTTCAGGAGAGCAGAGACAGATCTCTTTGCCTCCCAGAAATTAACCCACTGTCCCCTCTGGTTCTCCTTAATAGGAGCCGGGGACAATCTGGCGATAGATGCCTTGGCACACCAGTGGCCGAGGCAACTGTTATATGCCTTCTCACCGTTCGCCATGCTCCCGCTGTGTCACCGGTACCGAACCAACCCAGTATTGACCAGCTACCGTCCCAGTTCTGACCTGCTACCAACCTGTGCTTACATCCCCGGTCCGGTGCCAAGCCTGTCTTGTTCGGGTCTTCACCAGCCCTGTTGTAGTCCTTTAAGCAGACTGAGGCAGTACCTGTACATTGCTTACTGTACACTGCATTGCTGCTTGCATCATACTTGGGTTTATCCCTGCGAGACATGCAAGGCCAGTCTACCTGTTGAGGACAAGTGCTTGATGCATTCATGAAGCTTCCATTTGAGCCTTTGCATTCAGCTGAGCTGAAATTGGCTTTCTTGCTTGCAATCACTTCCACAAAGTGGGTGAGTGAGATGCAGGCATTCTCAATTGCTAAAGCCTGCTTATGGGGGGAAGTCCCATGGACAAAGGCCTGTCTAAGCAGAGGCTGTCCAAATGCATAGCAGACACAGTCTGCCTTTGAGCAAGCCAACTTGTCCCTTCCAGAAAATCTCACTGTCCATTCCACCAAGGGCATGGCAACTTTGTCTTTATTTTATTACTATAATATCTCAAAAAGCTCTGCAAATGTCTGTGATTTTCTTTGAGCGCTGGATGCAGAAGCAGCTATCTTGTTGTTTTATGTCCGTGTTATCTCTGTGGTGCCGGGGCTATGTGTATTACTCAGATCCGCCCCTTTTTTTTTCCGGCTTCTATCGGTCTCACTCGGCCATTGAATGGTTTTCTCTGGTTTTTCCGGAGAAATGATTACAGCAGGCTTGAAAGAAAAATGACAGTCTGTGAGCTCAGTACTTTTATGTCCTCGGGGGCAGGCCATGACTGTCGCAGGATCCGCGAGCAGCTTTGATATATCTTATTCAGGTTTCCGGGTCTTTAGGATGTAAATACCCATACGCTAATGGTTACATTTCTATTTCAGGGAACCAGGGTTATGATAAAAACCAAACGTTTTCTATGATTCTCTTAACAAATGTTTACTTCATGTTTTTATTATGAACCCTGGGATTTTTTTTTTTTTTTCGTTTACACTACAATCATAAAGGACTTGAAGCTCCCAATGGAGCGAAAACTATTCTATTTGATACTAAAACTACATTGTTTGCAAATATAATAATGTGGTTTGTGTTGAGAAATACAATATAACTTTGTATTTTAAAAAGCATGCAAAAAGGTGTTTTTTTTTTATTCCAGCTGCCTACATTGGTTGGAAAAAGAAAATGTAAAACAACTAATTAAAAGAATATGCCTTACCTTTGTTTAAATACATGTTGTTAATGTGTGTTCCATTCTCAGTTACAGAATTGTGTGCTACGTGTATGTATTTAGTGGTATTTACAAGGGTTAGACGATAGTGACATTTTCAGCTGTCAGTTATCATCTGTAAATTATCACGATAATCATGATTATCTGCCAAATAAATACAATATTTTTAATTCTTGTAATTTATCAAATTTATACTTGAGCAGCATGACAACCGCCAGTCTAAGACACAGAGTTTAGAAGAACTAGACGGTATATGCGAACATACTGAGTTTTGCACATCGCTGCTTGTATGCAGACAGTTTAATCAAATAAACTGCCTGTCCTTCCATTAAAAGTTAATTTTCTTCTGTTTATGTAACTACCCTTTTTTACAATAGCAACGCCATGGGAACACATATACTAGGGTTCTGAGCACCCACTTATTTGTCCCTGTGTGGTGCACAGGCCGCAGTATAGTACTCATGTCTTTACTGTAGTTTAAAATAAAGAAGCAACAGACAACACAGTTGTTTAGGCTATATTACATGTGTGCCATATGGGTGTGTTTTTTTGTTTGTTTTCTTTTTGCTATTACATTTAATTTATGTAAAGAAAAATAAAATTAAAATCCTGTGTCAATGTTTAATTTTCTACAGTATTTTGACAGTGAGCTAGTGTTTTTTTTTTATTTTATAAAACAACAATATTTGAGTTAAAAAACCAGTCGTGCTTTGCCAGTGTACAACTTATTATCAAATGAAACCATGACATAAAGTTAAAAGCATATTGTTTAAAAGCTTTCTAATGTACGCAGTGCTCACACAGATCATGTTTTACGCCTCATGCAGACAGTTCAGTGCTGCTTACTGATCAATGCAGAGCCGCTTCATTGGGTCACGGATAATAATTATGATTATCGATAATAAATTTTCAACGTGATAAAATTATCGCTGCAAAAAAATGATTATGATTATCGATGTTATTGATTATCATTCCAACCCTAGTATGTACTTAATGCAATGTCAAACCCTTTTCTGCAAACCGCAATGCATACATCATTTTTACCTGTTCAATGTTTGCGTTTTGAAGCTCTGGTGGTGTTTTCTGGCTTGTGTTTTCTGCCACGCCTTACTATGTTTGACGGTGACACTTTGCATTTTTGTATTTTGTTTTATTTTTTAGATCTTTTTAAAAAATGTTTTGAATGGAGACATGAGTTACCTACTGGGATGTTAATAAAATAAATAAATACATACATATATCCCACATACTATCCTAAAGAGTTCCACATGCATTTAGTTCTATAGGCCGTGGAAGATGAAAACAATAAAGTAAGGAGACCACAAATTGGAAAATTAGCTTGCCATTGACCTTTGTTTTTCAGATTGTTTGCCACAAGTAAAGCCTTTTCCATATTAAATGTGCAAAGGAAATTGGGTGGTATTTATCTCCTGCACAAATAATACATACGTTAGTGGCGAAACAAACCAGAGACCAATGTATCTGTGTTCATCCATAAAGCATATCCATGCTAAAAACTTAAATTTAAAAGCTAATATTGTATTGCATTTAACCATTTTTTTTTAATCAAAGCATCTGATGTGTATTTTGAATGTCATAATATCCCTCTGGCATTCTCAGTTTTTGGCATTTATCCAAGAAATTTTAAATGTAAAATGTTTTCCACATGGAGATCTGCTTTGTAGTGTAAGAAGAAAATGGGTCAGATTCAGCCCTGTCACTTGAAACAGCTTCATCAATGTGGACTACCTAGGTCTTGTTTAGTATTGTTGAGTAACCGTCATAACTTAATTGTAAATGTGTTCCCTTTTTATCTCAAATTCTGAGTTGAAACTATATGAAACTATACTAGAACCTCAAAGTTACAAACGACATACATACAAACTGATGGGTTAATCAAAGTCACTACTTAAAAGTCAAAACAGGGCTTCTGGATATTGTAAATGACAATAAGATCTGACATGTGAATTAACAGTTTAACACTGCACTCCTCGCTTATTTATTTTGTGTGTTCATACCATTGGTGTTCTATTGTATTTCAAGTCAACATATTTACATCAAAGAGCTAACAATAGGGGAGGGGTAGGGAAGCCTCTAAAATGTTCAGTCTGGTCTTTGTCTATTTATTTCCTAATTCCTAACCGGTAGCGCCTGCCCTCCAGACAGATACCTACCCTGTCCAAGGATATTCATTTCAAAACTGCAGCTGGGCCGAGTATCCAAAGGCATTCATGCAACCCCATTTTACAATTTGATTTGCTCATTACTTATTAAACCATAAAAAAACAAACATTTCCAGTGTTCTTCATTTCTAACATCTCAATTGAAAAGCCAAACCCTGTGGCGATTGTAGGAAATCTTTCCATCACAACCAGCCAAATATTTCCCTAATGGAGAGGTCCCTGTTCATGTGTTTTGATATCATGTCTGTACTGATTAGCCTCTGCACTCTGTATGCTATGTGTGTTAGCTTGTGGAGAAATATGTGCCAAGTAGCCCAATGATCAGTGCTCATTTTTCATGCTATCTTTTAATATACAGCAAATGGTCTTTCGACTCGAGTACATCTAAAATTTCCAAATATTACTGAACAGTAAAACTATCGGGGACGACAATGCCAACCCCCCACCTCCCTTTATACATACATACATACATACATACATATATAAAGGAACCTCACTTTGTAATAACCAGCAGATGTAGACCACTTTGTCGGTTGATCATTGCTTTAAGTGATGACACACTGCAATTTTGAATATCTCTTCCAATTTATTTAATTTGTTTCTTCCCACTTTTCTTTCAGATTGTTAACCTCATAGAAGAAACAGGACACTTTCACATTACCAACACCACCTTTGACTTTGACCTTTGCTCACTGGACAAAACCACAGTACGAAAACTACAGAGTTACCTTGAGACTTCTGGAACGTCCTGAGAATACAGCGGCTGGCTGCTTCATGGAAATGAGAAACACACACACACACACACACACACAAAAACTTTTTTACTTGAAATATTGCAGTGATGCAACCAATCCGCCCAGTGGGCCCTAAGAATACAGCTCCCTACTGCTTTGTTTTTTGAAGCCAGTTGTATATCAACCAAGCAAAGAAGAGTGAGGGAGAAAAAAGAAACAGACCAGAATAATGTATTTCTGCCCGGGAGCTGTTCTGGAAGTGTTCACCTGGAAAGCCTTGAAAAAAAAAAAAAAAAATAGGAACTGACAAAAAATATTGCTCTTAATGAATGTGTATATGGTTATCATATGTCTGTGTGATATTTGCTTTTTGTGATGAATGCATGTTTAACACTGCCTTATTACATTATTGGTCTATTTATTAAGTTTCAGATATCGGTGATCTTAGTGAATGACACTTCCACATTTTTTTTTTTTTTTTTTTTTACAAGCACTCAGTAGCAAAAAAAAAAAAAGGCTTAAGGATTTTACTGTTGTGAGCCTATTAACACTTTCATAGGTTCTCAGTGGTTCCTTTTTAAAGCTTCATTTGTGAATTATGAACTAGGAAGCACAAGACAATTCTTGATGTTAGAAAGCTGTAGTCACCACTACAGTAGTCTATTAGTATGACTTTAATAAGTCATTTAAGAACAAAATACACTTTTATATATCTCAGTAAAAGCTGCAAGATATAAATTATTTGACCTGAAGAAATGATTAATATGAAAGGTAATATTAAAAAAACAAATCAAGGGGAGGGTGAATAAAAAGTTACATTGGAGTCCTGGTTGTGTTTGTGGATAGTGTTGTTTTTTTCTGTTCATTATCTACGATGTTTTTTTTTTTTTAAGCAAACATTGCCAGGCCATAAAGGGAACACTAAAGCCAGTGTTCTATATTTGCACTAGCATTCATTAAATAATATTAGTGCAACTTTAACTTATCGGCTTGTGCAGATTCATGTATCCGAAAAGCAACAAGGGAAAGAGCCAGACTGAAGTTTTGTGTCATTGGTCTTGAGATTGGAAGGCTGTTTAAAACGTACTCTTGCATGTATAAGTAATGTTGTAAAGTTCTTAATTTGTGGAGATATTGATTCATTTTATGATTTGGCCCTCATCATTCATTCCATTATTCTTCACTGCATTAGGGTGTGGTTGCATAGTTGTTGCTCTGCATAGGCTTTGTTATGTAGTTCAATGAAATCATGTTTTAAAGAGCTGGGACAGTTGAACCTTTTTCTCCCCTCCCCCCAAAAAAATCCTGAAGACAGAAGATACAATGAAGCTGCAGCACAAATAAGTGTTTTGTACTTAAGCTTGTTAAATGTATTTTTACATTAGGTTCTGTCTTCCCGGTTTCTGTCTTCATTATTAATATAAGTTTGTACCCACAACAAAGATACACAATCAATCTTGATACTACATTTTGTTTGATTGATAACAGATTCTGCTCATTTATGATATATACCATTTTTTTGTTTGTTTAAATAAGTAGGCCTCACAAATATTCTATTTTTTTTATTTTTTTTAAAACTTCTTTGACAATTTAATTTTTGCTACTGTAAATGATCCAGGACTGCTCTTTTTTTCTGTACATTTGTTCTGTTACTTTCAACCCAAAGACTTACTTTAGTTTATTTTTTTTATTTAAATGTACTTTTTGGGAAAGAAAGTGTACTTTTACTGTGGTTCAAATTTAAATCAGCATGTACAATACTTGAAGCATTATAACTTTGTAGTACACAGTGTGCAATTATTGTTAGAGGAACAATGTAACATCACAGATTGATGTCGGAGCCTTTTTTCATTTCCATCATGGTTGTCTCTGTATAAGGAGTGAGAACTGACTGCATCTTCACAAAAAACAGTCCTTGTGCACACTTGATGTGGTACTATTGTTAGTCTGTTTTAAGTGCGATTCAGTCAAACCTGGCTGTTCTAATTTACCTTGTGGTAGAACTCTAAGGTGCGAGTGAAAATCATTTGGTTTCAAAAGAGATGTCAGAGCCTCATCATCTAGACCCTGTTGGGAACTTGTTTACTGTGTAAATGGTGCTACTAATAGCAGAAAATGTATTTTTGCAAAAAACTGCAATACCTCAGAAAGCAAATCCTTGAGGGGATGTAATAAGGAACACCTGGGTAGTTTAAACACAGGCTGCTCTGTTTGCCTGAGAATGATGATGCAGAACTGTTCCCTTTTTCAAAATCTGCAAGTACTGCGATAACCAAGGTTTTTTACCACAAATTTAAACTGGAATAGCCATCTAGTTGTGTTAAACTCCTTAAATATACATTTGTTATTTTCATCTAATTGTTTTGTATGAAGAAAAAAATAAACTTTTTTTTTTTTTCCAAAAGTGTGTTTTTCAAGTAGGATTACACTATTGCTGATGAACCCCTGTCATTTGCAGTCTTGAGAAAGTTAGATGGTCATAATTCTGTATAGACAATTGTTTTGGTGTAGTCATGCGTGGGCTTTAGATTTCAAAATATAAGGATTATACTTGACATTGGTTAATTAAGAGGTTCATTTCCATGGTTTGCAACCCTTTAAGTATGTTTTCTAACTGTTCTCTTTTTGTAATTCTGAAAAGGCTTAGCCATTTTCAATGCCACAGTGTGATACATTATTCCCTTTCCAGGCCTTTTGAGCTACCTGGTATTGATTTCTAATGGAACCATATCTGTTAATTGTATGGCCACAAAGGCACAAAAGTGGTAACTGTTACAAAGTCAATTACACTTTGGATTGATTGACTTGTCTCCCATATAGGCAGATTCTTGGAGTGATGTGTTTAAATAAATGGCAACTCCAATGCTACAGTGCTGAGCTGATAACACTAGCATGTCCAGACCAGTATTTTATTTGAAATTTGTTCTAAAAAAGTTGAAATTCTGCAACAAATTTTGTCTAGCAATAACAGAATATTGCTGATATACAATCACTGGTCACTCTAACCAAATTAGAAAAAAAAGGTGTAGAAAAAATGACTGACTTTATTTATATACAGGATCACAGATTTTTACTGATCTGATTACATTTTCAGGGCACGTTCAAGACGGTCCTATTGCTTTCATATTAAAGAAAAAGGGCGTCTCACAACACTTACTCGTATCCAGTTTTACTAGGTTTATTGATACTTTCCATTGTACAGTATGAGTTATTGAGAACTTAACAAAAGTGAGTCTAGAGCCAAATATACCTTGTTATAACCCATTAGGTTACAACAATAATGAGGTTTTAAAAACACAGGCTTTCTCTGAGCTTTTGAACAAGGCATAATAACCATTTCCCTTTTAACATTAACACATGCTACACTCATTCTGTTATACTCAGCATTTGATAAAATTACTACAACTTACAGACAGTTGGTCAAATGGCTATATATGTAATATGTCATTTGGGTGAATTCCTGAATTGGCTGAAACAGACTTGACTGTAATATACATATAATAACCGATTTAATTGTATTATCTATTATCAAGAGAATGATAAAAAAAAGCATAGTGTTTAAGATTACGAGGCAGCTGTGCAACATTGAATTATGTTTTATTATTCTCTGGATTCGCAGACAATATGCACTTCAATCGAATATAATCTGCACTATGGTATAAATACAAGAATGTCATACAGTTGCATTTGACTTTAAATGCAATTAAATCTATAAATAACATGTTACAGCTACAGTCTGCAATTTAATATTTTGTGTGTTAACTAGTAAATTTGAACATTTATCCAATCTGTTTCTAACAAACAGCTAGTTGCTACACAAATTAACTAGTCAATTAATTGAAGAACAAATTGGCACCAGTTGATATAGGTTGTTTCAGATAATATACTGTACAATTGCCTGGTTTATACACAAATTATCGAAGTTCAAACTATCTGTAACATTCAGCATACAAGAAAAAAATAGTAATACCTTAGTGCCCCTTTTGTTTTACTTGAATAACTTTTAGTAATATTCAGAACAATAAATTCTAGGGTTAATGTGTTTAGGTTGGTCTGTTAAACGTAGAAAATGACTGGACAGCCCCTGCATATTACTGTGTGTAGTTAAATTAAATTTAGAATCTATTCTATATGAGCAGGAAATAAGGGGGTACTATGTCGTAGACATGATTTATAAATCCCTCTGCGTCCTAATCGTAGATCAGATTGTCTAAAAAGCACCATAAAAAAAAACCTGCCGTTGTCTGATGACATAACCGCAAAATGGCATTTCATTTAATTGAAATAGTGCTAATAAACCAGTTTGTTTAGAAACAGGTCACATAAACTGTAATCTTCAGAAAAATGTTCTATGATCACTATAAAAAAAAGCGGAGCCTGCCAAGAGTTCCAGGAGGATAAAACAAGTGATTTTTTGTCTAAACGCTGAGGTCTGTGCAAGCAACAGGGTCGTAATGTTGATATTGATTTCAATTAGAAGACAGACATTCCTAGCACATGTGGTTTGTGTATGCATGCCTATGTGGGTGGTCTAAAACGTGCTAAAGTCCTTTAAGAAACCATGGTGTTTTTTAGTAACTCAGGGAGGGCATTTGGCAGAATTAAGGCAATGCCATCTGAAACTCTTTAGATTTCAGACATCTTCCCCTTGTTACAAACTAGGCAAGGGCTTAGCCTCACCACCCTTCTAGCTCTAGATTCTGTTTCTGCGCAGCATTACTACTGTGACAGCTTTATTAGTTTTGTATTTATCTAACAGGGTTTCCTGTCTGACATGTTTACATTTAAATTATTTTTGTTAGTTATGGACAGTGCAGTTTATGTTGCACATCATTGAAGAAAACTAGCTGACGACATGTTTTATCATGGTTAAGTATACAAGCATGAGAATTCTTTAATGTATGTTTTAGCATTAAATATCTCATTCTTTAGCGTAAGTGCAATTATTTTTTAAAGTAAGCTCATGATATGCTTATTATTACACAATATATCAACCCAAATTGTTAAGCTTTTAAATGATCCAGTTGAAGCGAATTCAAAATTAGAAAACTGAGTTGACTTTCAACATTAAAACAGTCACAAAAAAAGTCAAATTTAAACACTGCATAACGCATCAGCAAAATCAATCCTACTAAACTATCATGTATCCGACATAAATAGATTTCTTCATTCTTTTTGAGCTGTTTTTTATGTGAAGATATGTTTTAATGTTGCCTTTACTTTTTTGCATTGAGTAATTGCGCAGTTGTTTTAAAAGGCAATTCCAATGTTTATGTACAAAAAAGAGAATCTCGTCCATGAAAGGTTGTCTTTAATACAAAATTATTAACAAATAATGTCTTGCTAGCTACAAATGAGGTGCTAGTAGACAATGTATAGGCATCTGTCAGATCCTTAGTTACAACAAATAACACTTATGGCCTTCTGCATAATAAAGTCCCAAAGTGAAGTAATGAAGTGTAATCTCTAATTAAGCAGAACATTGTCATATTCAATAAAAGGGTTCTTTTACAGCCATATAAAATCTTGGTTTGCATATTTTTTCTTGGGAGTGCATTCCAATGGGAAGGAGGCATGGATGCCAATTAACAGGCTTTGAAAGATGTTCTGCAAAAAAGGGAGCTGCAGTTAAAAATCCAGCATCTATACAGTACATAATAAATTACAGCTAGAATTGTATGGGTGAACCAAATATATGTGGCATTCTTTTAAAGTATTAAAAAACTAAATCAAAATGAATGTGTGTGTGAAGGCGAGTCCAGCACAGTAGAGGTAGCGCACACTAATTGCAGCTTGTTCCTTCCTTTTTTAAACATCGGCACCAAATAGTCTTGCTTCTAGTGTTTTGTGGATACTTTCCATATGCATTTACTGAACTAGCTTGCCAGAATTACAAATGTATAAAGGAGAAAAGTGTTTAAATGTAATGGTAAACAGCACCACATAAAGATGCATTCACTGAGATGTGGACAGCACTTTAGCATTAAGTAATGTCTGTCTTCTTATTGTATAAGAGCATGCTCTTCTGTTTCTGGCATTTGTAATCGTGCGCCGATCAATGCTGAAAGTGACTTTTCGAGAGCAAATGGACAGAGTCTTCTCACTGTTACCAAGTAAAATAAGAACTGAGACAAGATAGCGTCCCGGCCCAAGATGTTAGACAGGAAATAGACCCAGAGACAAAAGCTGCAGTTTTACACGGAAAGCACATTAATTAACAAAAACAAACAGGCACAAAATTAACATGGCACGAGGGCCAAAATAAAAGGTTCACAAAAACAAAACAATAGGCTGGTCATTAGCCTTCATTATAAGTTTACACTCCCTTAATCCCTCTCTCATACAAAGGATTTCCCTTTTATACACGTGGCCAATCTCCAATTAGCACTCAATTGCCTCATTGGAGAATGGCCACACCTGTGATTGTTGGCAGGGACGGATTTAACCCCATCCCTGCCAACCTTACACATTTACATAAGCAGGGCTTTTGCCCTGCCACAGCAACTGTAAAAGACTTGAGTTTCTGCCCCCTTTGTAACAGTGCTTTTTGCATAGATATTTTCCGTTTACCAACTCAGAGTTTCGGTGGGGACAGAAATTACTGTTGTACACCTCTAGTGATCATTTCTAAAACCTCACTTAACATTTTCAGAAGCAGCTGTGATTGGGAAAGGGCATTAGTTAGTAAGCCTGGTAAATAATGATCGAAGCAGAAACAACAATAGAGCATTATACAAAATACACATAATAGGATATTAAACAGGTGTCTGTGCTTTGCTTTTGCCATGGTAAGAGAAGAAGCCTCTGTGTGTGCCTTTTTAGAAGCTAGTAATGTTATCCACAGACAAAATGTGAGCTCAATGAACTGAACCAGATAATACATTTCATGCCAAATTACACTCAGAAATTGAATCTCTTGCTACTACAGTACATATTTGGTTCAGTACATTTATCATTTGCAAAAAGCCTGGCATATTCATTTTAGCAGAAGTTAACAAGAAACTACATTTTCTTTCCTGTTGAGAGTGCTTATCCATTGCAAATAGATACCACATTTGGAGATTTGTAAGGGATCAGTTTCCTGACCCCAGTGAGGTGTTACTTAAGCTGTTGATGTTGTTTGGAGAGCAATTGTAACAAATATACTAAGCTACACTCCTTAACATCAATTTGTACAGTTATCAGACAAGAAAGGGAACAGCTGTGTTTCTGATCCCAGCAGATGGGTATGCAGAGAATGTGATACACTTCTAATCGTATTAACACGCATTGTCCCACCCTCAGAATATCAGGCAGCTTTTGTAATAAGGGTCCTTCCCATATTGTTTGCATCAATAAAGGTTTAAATTTCAAACTTTTTTTTATCATCTAACATGAGCTTAACAAGCTTCCTAAGCATTTATGTAACTCGTTTACTGTTGAGCCTACTTGGCTTGGGTTTCCTAGTTAATGTAACATTTAAATTTATGGCTGCTGTTGTTTTTACATTATTTTTTATTATTGGGTAGGAGATAATCATTGATAACATTCTGGACTTCATACCCTTTCCAGATCAAGTACTTACTGTATGTGCACTTAAAAAGGTACTTAAATATTTCAGATTTAAATACTCAATGAGTGGGTTTAGGTTTAGGAGGGACAGATCGGATAGAACTGATGAGAGTCAATCTAGCTAAAGCCAACAGAAAAACAAAGGGAATGACACTAGGAGTCTGCTACAGATTTCCAAACCAAGATATCAACAGCACTTTTTTTAGATAGCAATATTAACTCGGCCAACATGTTTAGGAAATCCAAATTAATTTAGACTGCATTCAAAATTGGGCCAAAAAGTGTCAAATTACATTTAAAGTTAACATATGTAATGTGTGGTACTCTGGTCCTAAAAAAAGTAGGATTCAAATAACTGATAGGGAGCACTAAATTGAACAGACCTGTGGTGTTATAGTTAACACTGTTAGTGGCCAGGCAGTATGGGGAGGCAATGAAAAAGTTTAAGAGAATGCTTTGTAATAAAGCAACATGTTATGGTTGCTTAATGCACTGGTGAGACCACACTTAGAATACTGCATTCCAATTTGGCCTCCACACTAAAAAAAAGGACTTGGTGGCTTTAGACAGAGTTCAGAGAAGTGTAGACTAATCCCAGAGGTGAAAGGTATGATGAAGGCCAGCTGAGGGACCTGGACATATTTAGCCTAGAACAAAATTGAGTCAAGATCATTTTGTAAGGGCATATCCTTTTGACTCTCCTGTGAAAAGGCTTTTGTTGTGTGGAACATGTATCATTGGGTGGACTTTTAGATATCCAAGCAGTCGTTTAAGCAGGCCATATTAGTTATGCAAGTATTAATCATACAGGTTTAAGACGGTACTTTTTAGTGCCTTTTATACAGACCCAGGGATACAGGGAAAACTTTGGTTGCAGACATTTTTCTTTGTGTCACAAGATGCCAGACTAATGCTTGTGTCACTAGTAGCCCAGTACGTATCTACCAAAACCTTAACCTGAATATCCACCAGGGGCAGTTTTATTACAACAGTAAGTAATTCATTTATAATGAACATGAAAAAGTTCAGTCACTTTATAAATCAGTAAAATTGGAAAAAGTGTCACTTGTTTCTATAACCCATATGGTATTTATGTGTATGGAATATAGAATATAATGTGTTCATCAAGAAAAACTTTATTACTCATTTGTGGCTTCACCATCCATGAATGTTAAAATAATCCTGTAGAAAACCCTTATATATCTTCCTCTTTGAACAAAATGAAATGTGCCTTTGCTCGATTACATTTAAACTGGTTGAAAACATAGACCAGAGATCTCATTACAGAGCTAAATGATTATTTACTGGTGCATGCACTTAAAAGTTTGTCCCAAATACGCCTTCTATTAATGAGTGTAATAACCTTCTCCTTGCCTTTTTTAATACACAGTAGTTGCATGACTTAATGAGATTTCAGGTGCACCAAAGAATCCTGTTGTCTTGATGGTTAATTCAGTCTTTATTTTTATGACAAACATTTCAAATCCAGGCTAAGCAATGCCTTATGCAATTACAAATCATTCAAGTTCTGTGTAAAACGGGTTAAAACTGCAATAAACTTTTTAACTTAAATGCATTTGAAAGTACAGTGAAACGTCATTATTAAGCCAGTTAAGGCCTTTCAAATATTTTGAATATTTATTTTTTGGTTTATTTTTTCATATAAATCAAGTGTGTACATTAGTCATTTTATTTTAAATTGTTTTTCACGGTAGTTTACAACATGGCCGTCTTATTAGAGAGGTTATTTAACAGGTTTGATTGGTCAGCAAATTGTGACCATTTATACTAAATACAGAAGTGGCCTAATATTGAAGAAGACTTTATATTGTTGTCAATTGGAACAACAACAAAAAAAGTGGCTTGAGAGGTGGTCTTTTTACTGAGGTGACTTTAATGTGAGAATTTACTGAATTCTTTCTTAAAAGCAGTTTCATTGACCCTGTTTAGCCCTACTCTTTGATCTTATGTTACTTTAAGCACAGTAAAGCAAGAGCTAATCATGGTGAAACCAATTTTTGTATTATTATTATTTGTTCTCAAACAGTGGGGACAAAAACACATTAAACACATTACGATCATATAGTCGGTAGAAGGTTTAAGTACACTATTTGTAGTTTAAAAATAATAATAACAGTAATAATTTCATTGACAATTGCTTTACAAAAAAAAAAAGATGTTTGTTGGTATCCTGGATTAACTTAAACTATTTCACATAGCCTGTCCAGGGGGTGGGGTGGGAAGGAGCTGTTCGCAGGGACAACAGCAGGGCATCCTGTTTGAGTTTAGAAACAACCCCTTTCCTCCAATAAAAAAGGAAACTTGAGAGATAATCTCCAACACAAGAGACATGCAGACGTTGATTGTCCTCCTGGCGTGGGTCCAGGGCTAGAGAAAGAGTCCTGGAGAGCGTCTGGAAGTCAGTCAAACAGCACCTAGAGGAAGTAATTAAAAACCTCATTTATTTAGCTCCCATTTTATGATACGTTGGCCCTGCAAAGGCATCCTTCAGGTTGTTCATAAGTTTCTGGTCCCTTTTGAAGAACAGAAAGTACATGAGGCCCATGTGAGCTGCACTGTGTCGTTGTTGTTGTTGTTGTTGTCGTTGTTGTTGATTTTGTCATCTCAATTCTTTCTTTGGGAACGATGCCAATAATTATTATAATACATATACCACATTTATCTGGAGAACCGATCACTCCATTTTTTTAAGACTGGCGCCTGATTGTCAGTTATTTTCAGTTTGGGAGAAATTTCTCAAAAGGTCCTTGCTAATTTTTATTTTTTTGTAGAGGCATTATCGAACAACATGAAGATCCCCCCCCCCCCCCCCCTCGCCATCTTAGTAAGAAACAGTTGATGTATTTGACATATTGAAGCATATTTTGTGTTATTATACTTCTCATGGATATGGTGTAAGTCACATTGTGATCAAATTAGGTCAAAAGGCCATTATCCAAGACACAAAAAAGCATTTAGCACCTTTTTGCAAATACTGTAAACCTCTTTCTTTCAAAACTAGATGGCATACATGTTAGTGATGAAGGACAGTATAAGTATTCATATTGTAATAATGACAGTATTGTACAATGAAGACAAAACCAACAGGCCTTCCCTACTGTGATTTATTTGCAAATACTGTGGAATTCTGGGTGGCAGCTTCATACAAGCACTGCATACAAATTAGCTTTTCAAAAATCAGATCAAGTTATGTAAAGAACAAAAGCAAGCAGACTTCAAAGGGAAAAGTATTGAGGGGGGGGGAGAGAAAGTGGTGTAAAGGTTACGGAACAAGCAGTTACCAGCCTCTGCTCCCCCGCAAATGAGTCTGGCTTTTAAAGCAAATCACAATCAAAACCTGCGCTTTGATTTCCTTTTGACTATGACTGCTGCTAGCCCTACTTTGTTCCTCTGGATATTTCTCAGCAACCCACTGAGGCGTGAGTATTCCCTGCCCACCACGTCTGGACCAGCTAACAGACACTCACGCTCGCACACTCCACCCTCCCAAAAAAAAAACAGCCTGCAAATCTGGAGTGACTTGCTTTTTCAATCAAATCTAGCCCTCCTCACAAAGATTACAGACGTTGCCATGTACCCCCTTTATTCTCAATCTTTTCTAGTTAGTCACCCATGTGTGCATTTCCAGTACTGACAAAAACAAAATGAGCACCTAACCAGCCTGGCATAATTTATATGCCTAATGCCTAACACCTGTCTTCTAACTTCCCATCGTTTATTTTTTTAATTAATTTTTTTTAAATCCTGGACATTTTAAGCATTTTTTTTTTAAACTTCCATTTTGTTTACCAGTTTACCAGAGTTTTACACATAACAGCCATGAGGATAACCCCACTTGAATAGACAGTGTACTATGTTATATATATATATATATATATATATATATATATATATATATATATATATATATATATATATATATATATATATACACACTTTACTACCCGATTTGCAGTTTCAAGTGGTAACTGTTCCACAATGCTGTTGAAAGTGTGCTGTATGTGTTTTATAATTATTAAATGAACAGCTTTATTTTCCCATAATGGTGTAAATTCCAATGAATACCTTAAAATAGGGACAGAGGCATGAAACCAACACTGTTTTAATTGTCTCGCAAAACGAGCTTTAAATGAAATAAATTGTGAAATAAATAAATTACACGCTATAGCCAATTAGACCACCAGAACCTGCATGTGAATAAGGCAATACAACTTATCAGGGCATTTGTTATTATTTCTTTTTTTTACATATTTACAGAAGTACAATAAATAAATGTAATGTATATGTTAAAATATTTTGATTCCAATCTACAACATGCACTTTCCGTTATAACCTCATAAACCTCAATTACTCAACATTTTTTCTTGGCAACAGATGCAGCTAATTACTTGTCACAGAAAAGTATCAACACCACTGTTACAGAAGAGCCTGAAGGTACGGCACAAGTTCCCTTTGAAAAAATTGAAACTAATTGAAACACACACACACACACACACACTGGAGTTCTTTATTGGTTTAATTGGGTTACTGTGTCCCTTAGTTGTTTTGCCAACAATGTTTTTTTTTTTTTCAATCAGTAGCCTAGTAGTAAATTACTCCTGGAGATGTTATGCTGTTTCATTTTGCATAAAAAAGTAAAAAGACATAATGAAATAAATGTTCATTAGCTACATTTTTAGTTACACAATTGCAATTTTCATTGTAGAAATCAAGTTTTCGGTTTGCGAATGACAGAAGGCATTATAGTGATTATAGACACTGCATTCCAGACAGTTTCAGTATGTGCTGTACATCGTTTGGTAGGCCTGACAATAAGACACCAACCCAGGCCACACACTAAAAGTAATTTAAAACCACCTAGTTCTGCAGCTTGATCAAAAAAGAACTACTGCACAACATTAGAAAAAAAAAACACACTCTGGAGAACCTGGCCTAGTCCTGGTCAATCCTCCTTTGCTGTTATCAGATGCATGCAATGGGATCAATTATTTTCAGCCACAACAATTGTATTATAAGCTTGTTTTGGGTTGTGCTTCTATGTTTTAAATTCAACCCTTGCTGTATTAGGTATTCAGTGTTTCATCTGCACAGCTTCTTATTTTTGCAACAAAAATGTATACAGATATATCCTTAGTATATATTGTATAATCATCTTATACAGACTAATAAAACAATACATACAATATAGTTTACTTTGTAAGTAAAACCCCAAATTTGTCTTGACCTAGATAAAAAAATATTTTAATTATTATTAATTAATACTTGTGTATAAAAATAAAAATAAAAAAACATTCTGCCATAAATCAACAGAGAAACATTATGCAATAAACCCCTGCATTCACCACCATCATAAAATATCTTTCTTAGGTAATAAAGTCACTCTGAGGTGTCAATGGTATTTATTAACTTATTATTTAAAATGCTTTCTATTAGGAATTCTTGTTTATAAGACAATCAATGACATGCCTAGTTTGGCAGGAATAGTTCATAAGCAAGAAACAACAACAGAGAATGATAGATGGCACACAAAAATAGGATATTACTCGGTAATAAATTAAATATTATGAACATGTAGTTGATAAAAGTCCATTAATAAGTGCTATATATGGGCAAATCATAGCAATGTTTTTTTTGTTTCCCGTGGCATGCAGTAGTCGGTATTTGTCAAGTGCCAGCTGCAGTTATCAATAGAGGTGCCTTCCACAGTGCACAAATCACTATCCATTACATATAGGATACATGGAGGAACACTTCCTGCTTGTTCTGGGTCCATTCAGGCCAAGAGTGTCCAGAAATCCCATGGCTGTATTTTTTCAACATCTTTTATAATTGTAATCTTCTTTGAAGAACCGTAGAAAAAACAAAGAACTGCACTTGACACTGGAATTGGTTTTTCCTTTAAAAAAAAGAAAGAGCCAAAATAAACAGTCTGATTGACTTGCGAAGAAGGATTAGGTTTCAGGCCTCATGGTTAGATTGTTAGGATTGATTCTTGTAACGCGAGTACATGTTTTGTTTTGTTTTCTCTTTAAGATAAAGGAGAAAAAATACATTATTTATCTTATTTTGGAACTAGTTGGGTTAAAGTTAAAGTTTTATTTGTGTAAAACTAAATAATACATAAATACAGTAAGTATCTTTTTGTTCTTAAGATACAATTATTCTGTATGGTATATAGTATGGTATTTATTCAGAGAAAATTGGCAGTTCTGTAATGGGAATGTGATAATGGGTTCCCTGTATTTTTTTGTAGCTCTATACCCCTACCTGTTTGAAACTAGTCTTTTAAGCCTAGCCTCGACTAAATGATTCATCTAACCATTATAGAAACATAACACCCGCACTCGCAAATACAGTACAGGTTCATATTGTAGTGCTTAAGTATTTGACATGGGGCACCTTAGTCAATAACACTTTTAAGGGAATCTCAACAGGATTTTTTCTTAATAGAGACTGCGGACGTAGAGACACTTTTAACTAAGGAAGAGGTCAAATTTCCCCACACTTTCCCTACATTGCTTCACAATTTAGTATTGCACAGTTTTTTATGATTTTGAATAAAACTTATAAATGTGGGCCTGAGAGTAACATAAAACTCTTGTTCATAATTACATATACTGTAGACATGTGTTAGCCAGATCTTAGCAGTGACACTGATAGTGTGTCTCACGCTGCACACGGGACTCAATGTACAACATTCTGTGCACCGTACTGTTCACGGCAAGTGGATGCAGTATAGAAAAAGGAAACGCGTTATTAGGTTAGTGTGACTGTTAACAGTATACCAGCAGTCTATTATACTGTACTTTAAACTTATAAACCTTACGGGATTTCTGAGCCAGTCAGATCACTTCAGAACATTCAGAATTTATTCATGGCAAGGAAATTACACAAAAAAAAAAAAAAATTGGGGTAAAACCATGTTACTGCTCCTATAATAAAATGTTCGGGACTGATAATTGTAATCTTCATTTAAGGATTATTTTCATAAATGCAGAACTTTTTTGTCTGTCTAGAACCAAAAATCGTAACCAGAACAGGATTATGTGGCATAAATCAACATTTCAAATGGAACAGAGGTAAAATAAATGACCCCTGTATTATTCTTCTTAAACTATTGTCATTATCACCTTTCGCAGCATGATGACATTTACCTAAGCGATCCCAAATCCTTTTTTAATAAATCAAGGTAATGCCTTTCAAGCAGCAGGCTTTTAGACTCATCAATCATCATTACTCAGCCATCTCTCTTTGCTTAAGTGTGCTGAGAAGGCAACTAAGTAACAGATTTAAACATCCTATCCACCCAAAGGTCAGAAAACATTGAGGATGATTATAGAGGAAACAAATAGATGACAAGCACATCGATAGTTTGTCTCGTTGAGAATGACGTGTGTGTATTCTTGTGTTCATAAGGCTATGAGTAAGTGAATTCAACCTGACAACAGCAGCACTGTCCCGTTGACAGCTGGTTCCTCAATGAAGGCCCAGTCAGCTCTCATGCATCAGTGACCACAAATCAGGAGTATATTTTAATTGCTTTTCATTGAAAATAAGAATATCTTCATGCATACTTAGAGGTCGTTAGCAGGTTTAACAGCACAGTTTTGACAAGGAAAGAAGCTTTACACCAAATTAGGGATTTACATTAATTTTCACCCAATTTTCAATGTCACCTCAACGCTGTAACCCACAATCCAGGGGGATTGAAGATCAATGGGCTAATCTGTGGATGTTTCCAAACACTCGAACCCTGGAGTCTACCCAGTAGAGTTTACTGTGGCGTGATGAGGCGAACCGACTCCAGACATTATTTCCCTCCTTGGGAGTGCAATAGGTGATGCAGCGCTCCTTGTGGGCCTGCAGCCATGACTGGTACCTCTTCACAACCAGGATTCGAAAATAGCAATCTCCCAATTGCATGACCACCCCACATTCGACGTGGCAGTGACTATACTAGGTGAGCCACTGGGAACCTCAATAGCAATGTTTTTTTTCACATTAAATGTTAAATTAGATGTTAAAGAGCTATTCTAATAAGGTCAACTCTAATCAGACCCTTTACAACATGGCTAGCAATTGAGCTTCTGAATTCAATTTGAAATCATGTCTGCACTACAGCAGATCACTACTTTACTTCTATGTAGGAACCCTACATATATATACAGTATATATATATATATATATATATATATATATATATATATATATATATATATATATATATATATATATATATATATATATACACACACACACACACACTTCACAATTTATTTATGGCAATTGTTCAGCATAAAACTTTACTGAAGTTTACAGCCCTTTAAACTGCAAACAGACTGATGAACTACCAGATGCTGTGGGGTTTATTTGACATTTGGAGTCTAAAGTTTTCTGTCACAATTTATCTATTTTACAAGTACAGTACATGCAGCATCCACACAGCTATAAAAGTTATAGTGAGACTATGCATATTGTAAATAAAAATCAATAAAAGTTTATATAGAAGCTTTAAACCATGCTGTGACATAAAACATATTTTTGTGTAATTAACATGTATTTAAATGACTTGCTTCTGGTACTGGTTTACACAGGGAATAGATATCCTGGAATATAGTGAAGAAGTCAATATGTCATATTTGCATTTTTAAATATATCAAGTGAACTGGTTCTCCAATTGAGCTCGTCATGGTCAATTATTAGCACACGTTTCTGAATTTTCTTGTAGCATCAGAAATCAGGTCATGGAGACCTACTTTTGAATAATTTGCAGGTTGTCGATTCTCCACAGCTCCTGGAACACTAATGTCCAAACTGAACACAGCTGTATTTATACTACCTACCAATCACGTCATGTCACCTCCAATAAAGAAACAACTCCTTCCTCAGGAAGCTCTTGGAATAGCTTCCCTTTAACCAAAATAATTGGAACAAACGGAACCACTGATGTTCCCAGAGCCTTTTATACTAGACGAATCGGAAACCTGAGCTTCACTGTATCCAGTGTCGTCTATATCTCAACCATAGATTTTAAAACATAATGCTCATTGTTGTAAACTTTCTGATATTTGTATTCAGATATCATGCAGCAACTGGAGAATACATTTCTCAGTGTTGGCCAGGAGAGACAATTAGAGTCGCCATAATGCATTTCTTGTAAAAAAAAAAAAAAAGACAGCTTTTTTTGTTTGTAAAAAAAAAAAAGAAAAAAGAAAAGTTATGACCACCTACACATTAATTAGTATTTTAATTATTATTGTTATCAATAGATACGGTACTGACACACACTTTTGACAGCTATGTTATAAATATTTTTTTCCTGTTTACATATGTTTCTACTGGATCTTTCTGTGTTCTGTTTAAATATTATAGCAGTTCAAGTATCTGCCAACAGGTGGCGATACTGAGTGTTCCATGTTAATTAGAGAAGAGTAAACCAGGCTGGTTAAAATATTAAAATCTCTTTAAAATACAAAACAAATAAAATAAAATAAAAATGAAGGTAAGGGGGTTTAATTGTTGTTGTTTTTTTTAACCCCACTGTCTTTATCCACACATAAGATCTGTGTCCTTTTGTAACCAGCATGCCTTATTTTACCTATGATACACCAGTTTCCATTTTCTCATCTTCACTATTGTATTTTTTCAGGATTGTTTTAGGTTGTTGTCTTAATGTTTCCTCAGTATGATATTAAGAATTTAGCATTTAAATACAGAATTAATTACATTATTTAAAAAAAAAAAGTCTTGGAAATTGGATGCAGTTACACTAAGAATGATTCTTGTCAGAAAAAAAAACAAAAAACTTTGAGAGATAATCTGACACTTTATTAGCCTTCAGTTTACATAAGAAGCACATCAGTAGTAACAGGCTGTGCATTTCGTGTATCAGATTACTGTCACGAGCCCTTGAAGACAACACACAGCAGCCTTTCCTTAGATGCCACACATTCGTAACAGGCATTTACATGTAATCTGTCAAGCAACCTTACTACAAACATTAATTTTGCGAGGACTCAGGTCCACAACCCACAAGCTGCAAAAAGGATTAAAATCCAACCTTGCTAGTACTGTACTGTGATAGGAGTTTGTATCTAAGGCTTGTCTCCTCTGATGAAAAAACACTCTCTGGACCCCTCCAATTAAAACATGTGCTCAGATCAGGTGATCTGTTACTGCTAGTACTGTGGTTAATAGCAGATAGGAGTTTATAACAGAGCTTTGCCTCCTCTGAGAAGCTAGTACTGCTGTTACTATAGGAACGTTGAATAGTGGTTAGGTTAAAATGTCATTTTTTTCTTGCATTTTAGACATTTTGTTTTTGTTTTATTGAACATTATTATTTTATAATTAAGGCTTCTGATTTTCGATTTTAACCGATAAAACTGGATAAAACACCCCCGATACAAAAAACAAAAATTCAACCGGTGGATAGCCAATAAACACGGGAAAAACTGTGGAAATGGTTAATCAATTCATGTTGATTTTACCCTTTTCCCATTCAAAAATAAAACCTACTACAAAAATAATAATAAATACATTTCCCAGTGCTGCTGGGCAATGTCCCGCCTTCCTGACTTGTATCTATCATTGATTCGTTCTGAATACTTTAAACCCGCCCCAAATACTGAGTGACAGCACATTCCTACATTTCTATTGGAGACTCTGCTTGCGAGATTAAAAACGAGATTACAATGAGGAATGGAGGCTTGTTAGCAGGCTTTACAGCTGCATTACAGTTAGATATGGAGGATTTAAAACAGAATTGTGGCGAAATGTACAAAAATGCCTACAGACAAGAATTTGTTTGTGACCATAGGGATTTCATTGTGGAAGACAGCAAAGGAAAGAAGGTACAACTTAAGTGTGCAAGTACTGTCGAGTTACTATACATATTTTGACAGAAAGAAAAAAAAACGCTCAAGCATTTTGGAAAGTAACCGAAAACACCAATTTACATTTTAAAAACATTTACCCCCAGCCCTTCATTAATTTCTTTTTTTTTTTTTTTTAAAGGAGACAAACACCAGTAAATGTTATGAGAGTCAAACCTCTAGTAAGTCACGGGAGTGTTCTTTGAAATAGCAGGAGTTAAAGACTGAAGTAAGCACTTTGAAAATATGAATCTGTACAGTAGATAACTCAATTAGGTGCTCTTCAAAGGTAGAGACAATGCTTGTACAATAAGCTGACATGATAAAGCCTCTCCAATTAATCTAATTGAGCATTCATTGGTGGATCGAATTGACGAGGTTGGTAAAAAGAAAGCAGTCTTCAAGTACTGATCTTTTGAGAATAGAGTACAAAGATACCAGCCAGACTTGTGCAAAAAACTGGTCTAGAACATGTGGTTCATAAATAGGAGGCTGTGTGGTCCAGTGGTTAAAGAAATGGGCTTGTAACCAGAAGGTCCCTGGTTCAAATCCCACCTCAGACACTGACTCATTGTGTCACCCTGAGCAAGTCACTTAACCTCCTTGTGCTCCGTCTTTCGGGTGAGCTGTAATTGTAAGTGACTCTACAGCTGATGCATAGTTCACACAACCTAGTCTCTGTAAGGCGCCTTGGATAAAGGCATCTGCTAAATAAATAAATAATTAAACAATATATGTATTGAATGTATGTATTTATTTGATCAGTAAAAGCACTAAATAATTGACTAAGTATTTATACAGGAGCAGCCCAATAATCACTATATATATATATATATTCAAGTATTCTGTTTGAACCCAGTGTCTAATCCAAATAATACATATTGTACTATTCAATGCTGTAGACTAAAAACATTTTACATGTTTGTGAAATATTATTTTTATAACACCAGCTACATCCATTTCTTAACATATCTGTGTAAATGTTAAATGTTAAAGTACATTAGAAATCACTACTTGGTGGCACTATCAAGTTGTTAACTATTGCAGTTGTGTCTGTCTGTCTGAGGTACGAGATTTCCCTCCTTAATCCAGTTCTAGATCAACTGCATGTCACCCGAGTACCCTCTAGTGGACACTTTTATATATATATAAAATGACATTATACTGAACTGGAAAAACAGCACTCAACATGACCAAAACATAACAGACTGGTGTGCCATGGCTGTCTCCAACGAAGGCATGTTTAAAAAAAGAATGGGAATTATATTTGTAATCATATAAGGTATGTGTTCATTAATTGTTTTGATTGGAAAAGCTGCAGCAGCTTCTTACAAAGACATCCCAAAAAGCAATATAGTATTGTGGCAAAGTGCCCCCCCGTGTATGTTATATGTTAAGTGTTGTGTGTAAATGTTGGTGTATAGGCATTGGTACACGGGATATAAGCGGGTCTGTGTTTCACGTGTGTTTAATTTGTATATTTGTATTTAGGCACAAGGATGGCACATCACATCACGTGCAAGTAAAAAGTAATAATATGTGAGCACGGGGAATTGCACTTTAATTAATTCACGTGCAGTTGTACCGAGATTCCAATTGAATCCCGTGTACCAATGCCTATACACCAACATTTACACACAACACTTAACATATAACATACACGGGGGGGGCACTTTGCCACAAGTATTTTTAAAGCATACTTTCAAAATGCATTGCAATTCCAGGTGAACTGACTTCTGTGGACAGATACTGCATGTGCAATGCCTTTCATTTGAAATGCTGCAATTTTAGTTATCAAACCTTTAGGTTCTGTCAGCTCAGTACAAATAACTTGTCCAAACCTCCACATACTCATTTCTTTCTAGATGGTAATGTTGACTTAACAATGGCCAACCCTGTTTGTTAAATAGCCTTTTTTTTTGCAACAACTGCTTAATTTGTTTTTTAAGTTAAACTGAACTATGGAATAAATGTATTCAAGTAAATGAGTAATAATTAGCATTATTTGATAGTGCATATATTAGGTGTTGGGAGATTTAGATTGGGCACCTAAGAGTACTGTACTAAAAACATATCAGTAAGCCCATTGTCAAAATGGGTGTTTCAGTGCCTAGACCAAAAAAAAAAACAACAAAAAAAACCTCCTTCCCTAATCTATACAGTTAACTGTAGATCAGTGACACCTGCAAACTATACAATTCAATCAATATATCCACACACATTAGTGTTTTGTTAAATGACTATATATCTGTATGTATTTCTTTATATATATATATATATGGCAGACCAATACTCATTGGTTTGTTTCTGGCCATTTAAATGCCAATGTTAAAGTGATAGATATGTTAAGCAATTTAAAAATGAGTGTATTGTTTAACAAACATAACAAAAAAAAAATCTCAAAGTTTCAAATCAGCAACAATGGTTGCAGGTTTGCTTTGATTCTCACACTGGATTCCTAAACACCACAAAGCACACTCTCGTGGTTAGAGAATTGCAGATGTCTCTCAGATTTTCAATTGAATTAGTTGGTTTAGGAACCTGATAAATCACTTTAAGCTTATATGTAAAGCACATCTAGATTCAGCGCAAGCAACTTATAAAATCTACACATGCTGGAATGTATGTTATGGATACATTTCTTTAGAGAAGTAAGAAAGCCACAATGCAGGACAATGGCACAAATATTTTCATATTAAAATGGGGTTCACCAATTAGAACAAGTGAGTTTTGCTAGTAAACCTTTTATAAAACACCACAACTGCAGCATTTGGGTAAAAAAAAAAAAAAAAAAAAAAAAAAAGTACTGTTTAAAACATTTATTGAGCTTTTGTCCAGGATACAAATTAGAACAAAAACATGGATCTGAATCAGTTAACTTTCAAGCAGGTATTGAGTGTTCAATAATGTACACAGAACAAACACATACCATAATCTACCACAATTTAAATCAAGCTTCTTTGAAGCCACACTTATTTATATACCCCCAGAAATGAGATGTACAGCTCAACACAATTTTAAAAAACAATTTCTATTACAAAAGCACAATAATTCTCCCACCCATTTTTAGAACAGCCTTTTGAACAAATTTAGAACAAGTTCAGCATCCAGACACAGCCTGGCCAATAAAACTAGTTTGTTCTTTATACGGTCTTCTGTTGTCCCTTTTTGCCAATCAGCGATTTGTGGATGTGAGGAATGACACCTGTTGAGAGAGAAAAAGAGAAGTTTCAGTACTTGCTGTAGATTCCAATATATACCCAGTGTCCAAGCTAAATATTTTAATACAATGAGCCAATATACAAGTATATCCAGCCTGAAATCTAGTTTGTAACAGCAATCTTATCAACTGAAGGGTTATCCTGGATATGAACTTTAAGACCATTCTAAAGCCAAACTGGAGATTTGTTTTACTGCAGCAGACAGACTTAACACAAGATTGGCACTTACCACCACCGGCAATTGTTGCCTTGATAAGCGAGTCCAACTCCTCATCTCCTCGAATGGCAAGCTGCAAGTGGCGAGGAGTGATACGCTTCACTTTCAGATCTTTAGATGCATTCCCTGCCAATTCTAAAACCTGCAACAAATGAGAAACTGATCAGACGTCTATTATCAACTCTGCCTGCAACACCGACTAATGGCATAATGTCTCAGCGAATACATTAACTGGACCGACTCTCCCGCAAGAAACGCCCGCCTACGAAACCGTAGTTTTTGGTGGTTTATTTATAATGAATTGAAATCCACATTCAAATATATTAATCCATGAGATTACAGCGTCATTGCGCCCCGCTAGGCCATTACTGGAAATTGCTCTAAAGCAGTTGGAAGCTTCGAGCCCTGCTTAGCTTTTGGGGTTAAATAAATTAAAAAAAATAAATAAATACCTCGGCAGTGAGATACTCCAGGATGGCCGCACTGTAGACGGCCGCTGTAGCGCCTACGCGACCGTGACTTGTAGTCCTTGATTTCAGATGCCTGTGAATTCGACCCACTGGAAACTACAAAGGAAAAGCAGGTTCAAAAACAGTATTATCGGTTGAAAACTCAAGATTTGCCTGCAAATGCCTATTTAAGATATTTGATTTCTAAACAAAACGTTTATGTTTTAAACTGCTAGCTTGCCCTTGGCGAAATGAAGGCCACGGTGCATTTTATCAGACAATGTTCCCGTTTTATAAAAACATATTCATTAAAATACACCCGTACACACTACAGGAATCTGTAGTTTAATGCACTAACCTGCAAACCTGCTCTCTGAGAGCGGGAAACCGACTTTGTCTTGGTCTTTCCAGAGTCCTTCCCAGCTTTTCCACCAGCCTGGACAACACAACGTTGAATTAAGTTAGTCGAATGAAAATGGAGATTTGTTGAATTAAATGCACTCTACACACTTTATCGCCGTTTCAAAACAAATAAAGAAAACTAACATTTACCGTCCGACCTTCCCATCATCCAAGTAAAAACACTTAAGAAATTATGCTGTTACATTCCAAACACCGGCTCTTTAAAACGAGTATTGCTAAATCCAACGCACAATATTAAGACTACGTCTATTTTTTGTGAATTTTAAAATAGCACGTTACCATAATCCGTAGCTGTGCAAGTAAAATAAACAATACTTACCATTGCGTTCTTAATAAGCTTCACTTTACAACACAAAAGGAATAAATACCCACAGTACGATCTAATTTCAAACTACTGTGATCCCGCCTTCACTCCCTTATATATGGAATGAATGAAGAAACATCCGGGGCTTTGGAGTCAGGCGTCCACCAATGGCGCAAAGGCGAAAAATCTCAATATTCACATTCACTGTCCAATCAAATTACCAGACGTTTCAAAAGGGCTGTTCCAAACATTTCCGCGCGAATGTGAGCGGGGTATTGTGGTAAATGTAGTTTGCTCACTTTGGGCTTTTTCTCTGCATCATAATAACATTCCTGGTCAATAGCGTCTGCCTAAATGTCGTCCTTGTGTACTTAAAATTAACCTTTTTAGTGACTTAGAATAGTAGGAATCAAATTATATACAAAGCTGATGTAACTAAGCATTTTTTCAATCCGTTTTACATCTCAGAATTCATTTTAACCTGCTTAGTATTAGCATTGGAATTAATTTGCTATGTATTATTACCCACAGCAACACACGTCTATCTATCTATCTATCTATCTATCTATCTATCTATCTATCTATCTATCTATCTATCTATCATATATATATATATATATATATATATATATATATATATATATATATATATATATATATATATATATGTTAGTCATTGTGAATTAATACAAAGTAATGCCATAGGAAATGTCCTTCACCCAACCCAGTTTCTGATTTTCTTCCAGATCAATTCAACTTGAAGATGACATTTTATGAAAGGAATTACTGATTCAAATAATGTCTATTTGGCTTACAGCGAGCAGCTTGAGTCAGGACAGCTAAAGCTACATGTACAGGTTTTATACAAGCACAGTTTTTTTTGATAAAGCAGAGCACAGAAGAGTAAACTATGTAGGAAGGTATTAACACACATCACTGATGTATATATTGTAGTGTAGTGCAGGATACTGCATCTTTAAAATATCTTGTGAAAGTAACCTGGTAATATTTGATGAATCAGGGAGGTTTATATTCTCAATATTATGTATTATAATCAGAATTTCTGAATATTGTTGAATAGAGTTACCTTCACCACTTTTTTTAAGGGAACTATTTTGCAGTGAATATTCCAAATTTAAGCTCAGCAATATTGTTTTTCATTCTTTGTATGTCATTCAGATGTAAGCCTCAAGAAGATTGTTACTGGGTAAACACTGATGGGTTACTAAGTAGGCCTGAATGGCCCCTAAATAGCTTTGGAACTGTGTTAAGTCCAAGGTGTCAGACACCCCCACTTACAATGATCAAGGTGCCCATGCCTGCTACAAAATCATTGTCATGCTATCACTTAACAGCAAATGATAATTTCAAGTGAAACACACCCTGTTGCTGTTAACTGAAAGACACCAAATACCTGGTACAGGTATAGCTCTAGTGGTTGGTTTTGGGGGTGGGGGACAACTTTAGCTGTCTAAATTGTACCAGGAGGAGCCAAGGACCACAAACGGTAATACTATGTGTTTCTATAATATGTAAAAGGGAGAGAATGAGCAATTGTGATGTCATAGTGTAGGATTAGTGTATATTTCAATAACAGCATTCCCTTCAAATCCTGTTGTTTTACGGGATGGTAACAAGAGGAAGGGTTCTATTTAAGGAAATGCAACTCCCAAGAGTCACAAAATAATGTATTTGCAACCGTGCGTTCTCAGAAATGTCTTTTTTGTAATCCAAACTGGTTTTATTTATCTATCTTTACATGTGTTTATTTATTTAATAGAGACTGAAACATAATTTAGAGCAAGACAACACAAACTGTTAGCAGTGTCCACAGACTAAAATATATCGCAGCCACGAACCAGTAGAGATATAACATTTCACATAAATGCAATATAGGTAAACAATAACATGATCATAAGCTGTACAAATATAGAACACATTCAAACATGAAAGCAGATCAATTACACACAAATTAGTATTATGTATGCCAGCATTTTCAAACAAACATCCCTGTGCAGTATTCGACTTTTGTTTGTGATTGATTTTAAATCATGATTTCTCTGTCTGAAAAATAATTGAGATATAACATTTATAGGTATTCACTACACATTGTCAATGTGCTACAAAGTTATATTATTGAATATATATATATATATATATATATATATATATATATATATATATATATATATATATATATATATATATATATATATATATATATATATATATATATATATATAGCATGCACGGGGAAGGCAGCAACAGGGCTGGTAGGTGACGTAATCACTCACAAAGACATAAACCCAAAGACATAAACCCGGCTCTTTTGTACAGCGGTATCGGCGCTGTCCTTTAGTGAGAGAGGTCCCGGGTTCGCGCCGGCCCTCCGCCTATGTGTGGATTGCCTCGCCCTGTGTGATGTGCCTGCCTGCGGGAACGAAGATCGTTACATTGGTGTCAGAAGAGTGACGCAGGTACCCCGGTACGCACTCGTCGGACTGTAGCCTGGTTAGCAAATCCGGGGCGGACTTGAGGCTGGCAGGGGAGAGTGTAGCGTGCACGGGGGAAGGCAGCAGCAGGGCTGGTAGATGACGTAAACACACACACGCCCTGTGTGATGCGCCTGCCTGCAGGAACCAAGATCGTTACATGCACATATATAGATAGATATATCAGTAGTTAAATATTTTTATTGCATTTCATGTTTATGGATAAATCAAGCAATGGATACATCTTTCCATTCCGGGAAAAATTAGTGCTGCAACATTAACTAGATGCAGACTGTTTCTTTCAGATTTGTCCTACATATTCTAAGCTTTTCCCAATGACTAGATATTATTTGGTTGCATAACATCCTTCAAGAGTTCTTAATCTGTTTGCACTTCCCTGCTGCAGCAGTCCATCAGATTTAATACAATATTAAAACACTTCAATTGAGTATGGCAGCCCAAGCATCAAAGGTACTGTCTGCTGTTGCTAAGATACTGTAAAGGCCAATAAAGCTGCAATGGGCAACACAGCAGATATGACAGGCGTTGATAGAGGGCTCATGGTTTAACTTGAAAGTAAAATCCAATTTATTAGACTTGTGTTCATTACATTTTAACATTGACTGGAAGCGTTGTGGCAAGAGTCCATCTCCTCATCTAACAAATATATACATTTATTTTATTATTATTATTATTATTATTATTATTATTATTATTATTATTATTATTATTATTATTATTATTATTTATTTTATATAGCACAATTCATGCAGCACATCTCAAAGCACTTTACAATCTAAAAACACACTAATACATAATAATAATAATAATAATAATAATAATAATAATAATAATAATAATAATAATTTTTATTTTATATAGCGCATTTCATAAAGAATTATCACAAAGCGCTTAACAAAGCAAGGGAAGACAAGTAAAATAGCAATAAAACTAAACTCATGACCTATACAGAATTGGATAGAAACTTCTAACAATATTAAAAATCATGAAAATAAGTAGTGCTGCTGCCGCTTTTGCTGCTTCTTGCAGCTCTTCCTCCCCATCCTCCTCTTCACACACAAAAAGTATTCAAAAAGAAACAGAAAAACAAAACAAAAATAAAACACCTGCAGTACCTCTTCTGGCCTGAGTCATGGAGGCGCTGGTGATCCCATGTTGGACACCACGTGTGACAGGGATGGCTAAGTGGTGACATCAGGCCAGATACAGGAAGAATAACACTCAGGCAGTGCTGCGGTGCAAAGGAATTTGCGTCGTTTTATTTTAACAAACACAAAAATAAAGTAAAAGGTTTGAACAAAAAACCACTGCTCACAGAGCAAAATAAAAAGATAAACAAAAACAAATCACAAACACAAAACACAGGTCAGGCTGAGCAGATTGCTTTCACTGATCCAGTGGTTATTTTAATCACCGTTTCTTTCTCCTCTTATTCGCTCTGTTCCTCCTCTCGAACACCCACCTCTCACAGTCAAAGCTGCAGGTCTTTTATATCATAGCCGAGGAGTTAACTGGCTGTTAATTCTCTCATTACCCCATCGGCCATAGTCTGCACAGGTAGAATTATTATGTGTGACTGCCAGCTAATTCAGAAATTACCAGCTGACAGTCATGCATTCCCATAAGGTATTTTAAAACATATTTAAACTTAATAAATCATAACAATAACAACAACAACAACAACAACAATAATAATAATAATAATAATAATAATAATAATAATAATAATAATAATAATAATACAACAAAACAAATACAAAATAATAAATTGCACAGGGGCGGAGGGGTACCCAGTTCTAAAAATAAACAAACAATCATGTACAGGGCTCCTGTTACAGTGACTTTTTAAAAAATCAACATTTTTTGAATCCTTAATTTTCTTTGGAAGGGCATTCCATAACTTGGGTGCATAACTTGGACGTGAGGAGACAAAGGCATGCACAAGACTCTCAGCATCAGATAGAGATAGAATGGGTCTTAAACGGGCTACATAGGTGAAAAAAGACACCTTGGTGACATTCCGAACATGCGCTTCGAATGTTAGACAAGGATCAAAAGTAACACAGAGATTTCTAACTTCAGGACTCACGTTAACTTCCAGCCCGTCAATGACCAAACTGAAGCTGCCCAATTTACTCAAATGACGCGGATAGCCAAGCAGCATAACCTCTGTCTTATTACAATTTAGCTGCAAAAATTTCTGTTGCATCCAAAATTGAATTTCCGTCAAATAGTGTCAAAGTACAGAAGTAGCTATTTTTGTGTCAGGTTTAGTTTGTAAGTAAATCTTAGTGTCATCAGCATAAGAAAGAAAACTAACTCCATGGCGATGAATTATCTGACCAAGTGGCAGCATATAAATATTAAAGAACAAGGGCCCCAGAATAGAGCCCTGTGGAACACCTGTGGAAACCGGACTGGAATTGGACGAATAACTGAATAATCCCACCTCAGCCACTGACTCATTGTGTGACCCTGAGCAAGTCACTTAACATCCTTGTGCTCCGTCTTTCGGGTGAGACGTAGTTGTAAGTGACTCTGCAGCTGATGCATAGTTCACACACCCTAGTCTCTGTAAGTCGCCTTGGATAAAGGCGTCTGCTAAATAAACAAATAATAATAATAATAACCCCCCAAAGAAACAAATTGCTTCCTGTCCAACAGATAGGATTTACACCAGCACAACACAGTGCCAGAGATGCCCACAAAGGTCTCCAGATGGCTAATAAGCATTTCATGATTAACAATGCCAAATGCGGCACAGTCCAAGAGGACCAAGATGGATAATGCTGTAGAATCTGCAACCATAAACAGATTGTTTACCACCTTTACAAGAGCTGTTCTGTACTGTGTAAAGGTCTAAATCCTGACTGAAGAGGATCATAAACATCCTGTTGCAATAGGTGATTACTTAATTGATGAGCCACTGTAAGTTCCAGAATTTTCAACAAAAACGGCAGATTAGAGATAGGCCTATAGTTACACAGAGCATCCAGGTCCATGGTAGGTTTTATTTTAACAATGGTAAGACTGCTGCCCATTTAAATGCTAACTCCAGTACTCAAAGACTCATTAACGATCTTAGCCACCACAGCTGGAAAATTTGAAACAATAAGGGATGTTGTAACAGGATCCAGAGAACTGGTTGTTGGATTCATATTAACAACCATTTTAGTCAGACTCAATGGAGTAACCTTAACAAAGTCAGAGAAGATTCCCCGTAAACACTGTTGTAATAAGTGACAACACACCAGTACTAGAAGGGGGTAATAGATGTTGTTGATTGTTATCTATTTGAGTTTGGAAAAATTCCAAAAACTTGTTACATTGCTCTTTAGAACTAGATGGTGTAGACTTACATTTTGGCTGCAGCATTTGATTTATTGTTGAAAGAAGACACCTAGGATTGCCAGAGCCATCCTAAATGAGATTGGAAAAAAGGATGATCGAGCTGAATTAATAGCATTCTTATAAGTGTATTTATGCTGCCTCCAAGCCTGAAGACGCACAGTTAAGCCAGTGTCCCTCCATCTGCGTTCAAGCTTATGCCCTGAGTGTTATTATTATTATCATCAAGGTGCTTATTTACTATGATATAGGGAACTTATCATTATTTTCCTTATCTTTGTAATTATCTAGATGTACTGTTTTATTTGAACTGAGACATTGATCCAGCCATGTTGAGATTCAGCACAAACAGTGAGCCAGTGCACCTTCACTGTGACCTAGCTGCCAGTCAATTCTGAGCCTTCTTTCAGAAAATATTGCAACAGTCTGGAAAGTTTATGGTAATCTCAGTTCACCAGCGCTGAGCTTAGTTTTTTATTTTTTTATTTTGTGATAAATTCAGAAAAGTAGGACATGTATTCATGGAGAAGGAATAGCACAAACAATGACAAAGTGAATTTCCCTACAATGCACTGCAAGCATGCCTCTAGTGCTGTAATGAATTTTCTCCAGTATCTGACTCAGTTGAATAATATGATGTGTCTGTTTGCTAAGCTAAGGTAGCCTGGATGTTTTCACACAAGGCATTATTGCCTGAACCTGGAGACAGTTATGGTTCCTGGCACATGCATGCATTGTCTGCACTTCCCCTGGGTACACTACTTTGACTTAGTGTTTTGCTTGCCCTTGGTACATATTTTTCTAGTTTTCTGTATTGCAGCCTGTAATGCCAGCATAATTACTAGCATTCAAAATGTGTAGTGCTCCGGTACTCAAATATGCTTTTATTTAAAATTCCCACCCCTATTCTAGAGTCCTTATTAAAGGATTCTGATTAATAATTCCGCTCTGTGTACTGTCTTCTTGCATGGTTGGCAGTGGGATATGTGTGGCGTTTTTATGTATTGAAGTTTCTCTGGTATTTAACTGAGTAATATGAAGTTGTGTCTTGGAAGTTGGCTCTTTAATTTACATAGGAGACAGACAGTATGTCTCTTACCCTGGAGACCAAAGTTAAATTCTTAGCCACTACCTCTATATTGTGTTAAGAACCATTTGTTTGGTTGAGGGAGCAATTCAGTCTTCATGTCTTTTTTTTCAGACTTGCCTTTAAAGGCGCACAGTGTTGCTGAATGCATGGTGGTTGATATTTAGCCGACTAGTACCCAATAATTAACACTATCAACTAATTTCACTTATGAATTAAACTGGACTACAATCCAGGCCTTCAAAGGTGAAAGGGTAGTTTCTCACTATGCCACCATAATTGAAAGAACGTCCATTACAATTCATCTTCCATTATTAGTCTCTCTCTCTCTCTCTCTCTCTCTCTCTCTCTCTCTCTCTCTCTCTCTCTCTCTCTCTATCTCTTTCTTTCAAACACACTCTAGATCCCACAGATTTATAATGCTCATGAAGCTCTAATATTTTTGTCTAGACTTCAATTCTTTGCCTCCGGCCTTGGTACTTTTCCAAACTGCTTAAATGTAGTTACTTCTGTATCTCTGTTACTTTCAGTGTTATATAAAACAATATTTTATGTATTTAAACTAAATGTAATAACATTTAAAATAAATGTTGTATCTGTTGTGATTATAAACCAGAGGCTAATAATACAATAATACATAAAGGTTTCGGTAGCTGTAAGTTGTCAATACATTTTTAGACAAAGTTTCAATTCAAGGGCAACACCAGTGATTACAATGCAAAGCACCCAGCCTATTTGGATATTCTGGAAAATATTAACATTAATAGTATTGATATTCATGTAGTCCAACATTTATTGTATGCTTAAAAGAAATGCTGTGAAATATTAGAGCTCAATTTGAAACCATAATTAGAAAATCAGATCAATGGAATATGATTTAGAGCCAAAATTGATGCTAGGGTCAGTCAATTCTCCACTGCCAATATGATAGGACTTAAATCAGTAAGGGATACTCGTCAAGTCCTTGAGACTGAGTAAAACAATGTATAGGATGAGTTGCTGCAGTACATACACAATACTACTTCATACAGTAGATATACTTTAGTGATGTTAAGCCTAAAAAGAACACAGATAGTTCAAAAGAAACTAAGATATGTAGACATTAACTCACTCACTGGAAATGTGTTTTATAACCAATAAGTGTTTTGGAGATTGTTTTTGTATTATATTATCTATTTATTTGTCATAATTCTTCCTAATAATTAAAAATGCATGTTCAGTATGGCATTTAGAAGACCATTACAAAGTCATTATCATACTACATGTGACTGTTTTAATGTAAAGAGAAGCCTCATTTTGTTATTTGCAGTTTAAAAAGGGAAATGGAAAGAAAAAAAACATACAGTATTGCAACTGCTGTTGTCCAGGCTGCCCAGGGGATGGAGCAGTTCTCTGCATTACAGCAACGACACTGAGGCACGCTGCCCCTGAAAGCTAACACATAGACCTCGAATCCCACTGTTTCTGGTGAAGGGGTCTTTCAGAATTCTGCACAACATAGGTCAGTTTAGGTAGTGTCTTGAGGCTCTGTGTTGCTGTTTGGTAGCTCCATCCATGTACTGCAAACAAAACTATTTGTGGCAAATACGTAAAATTGATATTTGCATATAGTTAAGAAATTATAGTGCACAACAGGATATTATAAGGTAGCAGATAAAATCTAAGGTGGACGTGTCCTCTGTTTATATATATATATATATATTATATAACAACTGTTTTGGTATTTCCTTTTTGAAGGTCCTGGTTTTTGATTTTGAAAAGTCAGTTAAGTGCCTGTATGTATATCGTTGTATTTTTTGAAAGTCAATGGTAAAGAGATTCCACTTGTCATGTAATTTGTTTTTATACTGTATGGACACAATAGTTGCTCTTTTATGTTTGAAATAGTAATTTTATATGAAACATAATACAGTTTATGTAAATAAACAATGGACTACAATATTCTACCCACACATAATTAGCTGTCACATGAAAATTATTATTATTATTTTATTATTATTTGTTTATTTAGCAGACTCCTTTATCCAAGGCAACTTACAGGGAAATATTATAGCTTGAATTGATTAATATGGACACATTTCGTCTCAAGGTATTTAAAAAACAGCACAATGCAGCATTTATCGCAAGTACACAAAACATATGTGGTGAATAGTTCAACCTGTATTTTTCACGTTTAGGGTACCAGGTATAGATTTTATTTTTAAGTTGTGCTCTGCTCATCTTCTGTCTAGACTTTTGAGTTGAGTTTTGAACAGTTATCTGAAATATGAGACCCAGTTAAAAAAAAACTTGAAGGACTGTTTATCTAAGGACTGTTTTTTTTTTGTTTAAACAGTGCTTTCTAAAAGGTGTATAAACTAATACAACTAATACAATCTCTAAAACAGTTTAAAATGGTTTTATGAAATTCAACCTTGATTTAATTAATGAAAATAAGTTTTGATTACTGCACTAATTAATAGCACACACATCAACTGACAATCCTATTATCAATGTTGCTTATCAGTTGCCTGCCTCCTCTCATACCAAAGGTTTCACAATAAAACATCAAAGGTATTTTAGAATTGCCCTACATCCAGCCATCTAAAATTAACAGGATGCCTTGGGTTTGTATCTGGTGTTATAAACCTCGAGACTGTCCTATTTATTGATGCAATAAATGAAGGATCCACTATGCAAGAAAGGTGTCATAGTGCACAGCTTAGGCACAATCTTCTAACTAGATACAACCACAACCATGTTTTTGGCTCTCTCTGTAAGATTAAGATGTCTATTTTTTAAGAGTTATATTTATATTGCCTAATCCTGCTTTTTTTTTGTTGCATGGTAGCTTTTCAGTGATAATCTATAAAACATAGATAAAATGTTATAAAATGACATTTTTTTTAGCAATTGAAGAGCTCTAGGAAAAATAGCGGTGACCTGGATTTCCATTAAAAATGAGATAATAATATAAATAGCATGCCATATCACAGCATTTTTATCTATATTCTGTCTTTAAAGTCACTTTTTCTATTTTGCTCTACTGGGACTGGAACTGCTAACCCACATTTTACTAAAGTGGGTGAATTTATGAGTCAAACTTTACATTTAAAAAAAAAATAAAACAGTTGCACACTGTAATTTGCAGTTCAACTAACATATTATATGGATTCAATATTAATTGATGACTGAATCCATCTGTCCCAACCAAAGATTGGATTTGTCATTTTTTAAATGTTCACAATTTAATTTCTAAAAGCAAAATCATTTTTGCGCCCAACCCCTTACATTTGCAAACAGCTCATAAGACAGGTTGTCTATATACATATCTATTTATTTATCTGTTCATTTATCTTTAAAAGTAAGCAGTATTGTTTAAATACACTTTTGTTTTGTATTAGTGAAAGTGTTTGGTAAGTATAATTTGCTTCTTTTGTCTAACAGTATATGTTGATTCCCCAACAACTGTGGGTAATTTCCACCCCCAAAAATAAGTCTCTTTAATACTAATACTGTAGCTACTACTCACTACAACTTCCTCCTCTCTTTACTTACAAAAAGCTTTCAGCTCTGCTTCTGGAACTGTTTTGTTGTCTTCCTCCTTTTCCATCCATTTGACCTTGCTCCAAAATGGCAAGGCATTGTTGTTAAAACTGCTGCAGAGGGCCTGTGATGTCATATCTTTGTAACAAAATCAATGTGTATAGATTTTCTGTTGTTTTTAAAAAGTTGCTAAAAAGATGAAGCACTTGGCAAAATATTTCATGTATTGTCACAGTACTAAAACAAAGTTGTAAGGTGTGCATTATTGTAAATGGTCAATTACCGCCATATTTTGAAAATGCCAAAAACAATTACATTAACTTGATTGTTTTATTGACTAACTCCTTTAAAAATGCAAAAAGGCAGATAGCTAATGTTAACGTACACATTTAAAAAGTAATTATTCATTGATTGGAGATTCTGCTTTCAACCTTTTATTGCAAGAACATATTTAAAAACCAAACGCTTTAGTATTCCATAATGCTAGTAATCCTATAGATCCCCATACAGAACAGCAGGACGCAGCCAGAACCCCTTAATAGATGTAATAAACTCCAGTATAGTAATATTTAAGTATTTAATTAGTTTTAATATTTGTTTTATATCTGTTTTATATATGATCAATCATTGATATTCTGTGCACACTTAAGTAAATACATTTTTTGGACTGGGACTTTTGTCTAGTTTTAAGAGACTTGGATTGGCACTAATCTTGGACTATTTTACAAATGAAATCAGGCGTTTGATTTACCACCACTCCCTTCCCCTGAAAGCTAACCATCAGCTGTGAGGAAATCAAAGGAAAAAAAAAAAGTTACAGCTCAAACATGTTCACTATCCCACAATGCAAGCACTAAATGAATGCCAAGAGTGTAGTGTTTGATACAGTCTGTTTTATTCCCCCTGGAGCTTCAATAATCCTGACTGCAGGGAGTCTGCTGACTCTGCAAAAACATTCCATCAGGTCAGGAGCTGTGCAGCATTCTTAAAGGGACAGCTGACCAATTTCACGGTGAGGTATCAAAATGTTTCTGGTCTTTTAAGGGTAAAATGATAAATGTTAGTTTGATAGTTACTCCATGTAGTCCTGGTAAAAGTAATTAGGAAATGATAACCTAACATCTTTCCTGCAAATTGAATTAAACACAGTATTTATGTAGTTGGAAACATTAAAAGAGGTAAGAGGCCAATAATACTTTTGGGAAATGCCTGCCACAGGTAGGTAGGTTCCCAGTCGCAGGAATGAGAAGTGGCCCACATAGCGATTGTGACTGAGCATCTGTCGAGGCTGGGTTTCACCCTTAATGATGCCAAGAGCCAATTAGTATTGGTGCAGAATAATACAGTTTACTTGAGACTCCATTTGGACTCCCTTGCAATGCGGATGACAGAGTTGCTGCTATACAGAACTGCCTTTCCCTGTTTCCACAAGGATCAACAGTATGTCTGGTCTTGTGCCAAAGGTTGCTGGGTCTGATGGCTGCAGCCGCATCAGCTCTCCACTGGGATTACTCCATATTCACCTGCTTCAAGCGTGGCTCAATACCTTCCGGCTACACCCAAAGCACGACAAGCACCGTAGGCTGACCGTGTCCCGTGCATGTTGGGAAGCCCTACGCTGGCAGAGGCAAACCTCTCCCCTGCACGAAGGTGTAAGAATAGAGGCGATCCACAGCTGTCAGGTAGTGACAACAGAGGCGTCCAACTTCAGATGGGGAGCAGTCTGGGCAGGCAGAGGAGTCCGCGGTAGTGGCATATGTCAACCGCCAGGGAGGACTTCGGTCTCCAGGGTTACATCGCATAGCCTTCCAGCTATTGACGTGGGCGAAACAGAACCTGCTATCCCTCTGGGCTGTTCACCTCCGGGGTAGTGAATTGGGCGGCGGACCTCCTATCTCTTGCCCTATAGCAGTTAACCTCCAATTCCTGCAAGAAAATCCCCCCCTCCTACGCTTAAAGTGTACCGGGCAGCCATATCTGCTTGCCATATCCCTACTGACTCGGTGTCCCCAGGTGCCCATTTCCTGGTGATCCGTTTTTTAAAGGGCGCTCTGCAGTTACGTCCACCTAGAAGGGAGGTCCTGTCCGAGTGGAGTCTAGACCATGAATTGGATGCTCCCACTAAGGCACCTTTTGAGCCCATTTACTCCATAGAGTTGAAACACCTCTCTATGAAGACAGCCTTTCTGTTAGCCATCACCTCCGCCGAGCGGGTCAGTGAGCTAGAGGCTCTGTCAGTGCACAGCTCCTGTATGCACGTCTGGGATGAAGGAAACAGGGTATCGTTGCACACAAACCCACATTCCTCCCTAAGGTGGATACGGCTTTCCACTTAAATCAATCAGTGGAGCTAGAGGCTTTCCACCCCCCTCCATTTTCTTCTTCGGAGGAGGATCAGAGACTAAACTCCCTCTGCCCGGTTCGGGCATTGAGATGCTATGTTGACAGAAAGAGAGCTCTGCGTCAGTCTGACCAACTCTTCGTCTGCTATGGTGCAAGGACCCTGGGTCAAGCCCTCTCAAAGCAGCAGCTGTCTCACTGGATTGTGGACACAGTTTCGACTGCATATACAAATTCCAGCCTACCCCCACCTGGGTGGGTGGCCGCACACTCTACAAGAGGAGTGGCTATATCGTGGGCCCTCTTTAGAGGAGCCTCACTATCCGACATATGTACTGCGACTAGCTGGGCTACCCGCCATACTTTCACCAGGTTCTACCGACAAGAGTCCTTGAAGTTGTACGCGCGCACAGCTAACTGTGGTTTTGCAGTTTCGAGACATCCCTCGTCTGCTGTCTCTGCTCACGCTCCCTCGTGGCGGCTTTGGTATACTTTTCCCAAAAGTATTGCTGGTGGTCGTCTTCGAATTGAAAGGGAACATTAGGTTACGGATGTAACCCTGGTTCCCTGAAAGAGAAGACGACCACAAACCTGCAAGGTCGCATTGGTCGCCTTTGCGGGTTCGATGCAAAAGAGGAAGTGAGCTCTGTCGAGTGACTATTTGTTCCCTCGGAAGGCAGGACCGAGGACATCACTCCACGGAGGGGCCTATTGGCAGCTCTGATATAAAATGTTTAGCGAATACCTACCTCTGACAGGCATTTCCCAAAAGTACAGTACACTCTCACTATAACACCCTTCATTATAACGAACCTTCGGCTATAACAAACCTGGCCCCTGGACCCCAAACACACACTGTCAACATCCCGGTCTGTATGCACGGGATGCCACCTCTGCAGTGAAGTCAACTGTAACTTCCTCCAAAACTAAAATAATTTTGTGTTGCAACAAAACTGGAAACTATACTGATTGTTTGAAAAAATGAGTAACGCGGGCATGTCTATGTCGTGAATATAGGTTGTCAAAAAACACTTTTTTGGCTTGTTCAGCAACCATGTGGCAAAGCAAAATTGATTGAAGAAAATAAAAAAAAAAATACTTGAGGATCTGATGAACTTTTCATGTCAAACTTTTCATGTCGGGTTGATTTGGAATAAAAGCTCAGTTTGGGATTCTTGCATGTTGGATTAAGATTTGGTGCACTTTGAAACGATTAGTGTGTGATTGATTTTGAATAAATGTTCAGCTTCAGTTCGGGATTTGTGCTTTCTGTACTGCGTTTTAATTCTTTAACAAACAGGATAAAGCAAAGGTAGAATACTGCATACGTGAGATGAACAGATACGTGTAATTCTACTTATAGTCACAATCTCATCTCATTAATTTACTCCAAAGGTTTATCCTTCATTTTGATTGTCCTTTTGCTATAATGAACCCTTCGATATAACAAACAAACGGCTTGGACCCCAACAGGTTAGTTATAGCGAGGGTGTACTGTATTGTTGGTGGTCGTCTTCTCTTTCAGGGAACCAGGGTTACATCCATAACTTAACGTTATCCTTAATGTGTTATCAATTGGTAAAATATACAGTATGTGGCAGAAGGTTGGCTGGCCAAATTACAGTAAAATATTTAAATGTATTTAATAAACAAAGAAGAAGACCATGTACAGTACATTGTATAATTCTTTTTTCAAACATAGTCATTTACATGCACAGGGTAAATTACTCTGGAAACAATTATTTTCATTCATAAAGAAAAATAATCTGGTATCTTGCACAAATTATTTTTATGATTTTATAAATAGCAGATAAAAAGCAATCTGATTTACATTTCAAACTGCTGGGAGTCGATAACATGGTGTCTGAAACACTGGGGGTATTGTTATGAGCTATAACAATAATGAATAATGTGTGTTAAAATTCTAGCTTTGAAAAACTACCCCTGCTGTTTTGTAATGTTCCTTTGATGCAGATGTTGCTAACTGAACCAACTTGCATTGCATTTTGGTTATGTTATATAAAGATTTTTTAGACCCCCACTGGTGTCATTTAAGTCAGATTCAGTACCAGCCTGCAGTGTTGAAAGGCTACAATATCGAGGAAAAAAACTACTGAACCTCCATTCAGCTGGCACAAGAAAATGTGTGCCTTTTCTTTTTCCAGTGAATCCTATACTTTGAAAGAAGGCCGTGTCTGTTTGAAGGCTTGTGTTACTGTATTCTCATGCCCATTATTAGAACGCTGACTCTGCATTCCAATGAGTGATTTGCAGCCTCCAAGGCCTCCGGATAACTCTGGACATGCCACCCATTGTTCTCTTCTGACAGACTTCCACTTTCCTTCTGGCCTTCCAAGTCTTCTCTATGCCTGATAGCAAGAAATGAGATATCAGTAAAATGCTGAGATATAATGCGATATACACCAGTCAAAACAGAGGATATTAAAAATGCTATGATAGCACAGGCAGTTCCACTGCTTTTTTTATTATTATTATCCTGGTAGGAACTAAAATAGCCCCAAACTTTTTGACAGCTCCAGTGCTTGATAATTCACGGATCATTCAAGGTCATGTTAACAGGAAGTTGTACAGGTACAGCAGTATACCTTTGATGTCTAAATCAGATAGAGAAATAATAACGAGAGAGCATGTTTTTAAAAATATATTCAATGCATTGTATTATAAAATGTATAATTCCAATGCAGATGTTTCAAAGACAACTAAATCAATTAATAAAAGGTTTCTTCTGATTCCTGGTACCTAATCAGTTCACGTGTTGTAGTTTAAACCATGTGACCTACATCAAAGCTACCAAGATGTAGCAGTTTTAAATGTGAAGAGCCAAGAGCCCCCCCCCCATGACTGAACAGATGAACAAGCAGTTGTAAATGGAACCAATACTGCTGTGCAGGGGGTTTTCCAAGACAATTCCCAATCAAACCTGATGGAGTAATTCCATGTTCTACTGCAGAGGGACATAGGCTTCATGCCTGGTTCACAAGGAAGCAAAACATGTTTTTGTGATATACATACCAGTATGGGTTAGGGGCAGTAGCTTCCTCATTGGCTCTGGTATTTGAGCCTGTGACCCAAAGTGAATGCTGACATAAGTAAAAGCATCACATAACTACCATAGTAAACTTACCAGCAGACACACACTCAACTGACGCTGGCAAGGACTAAATGTCTCTGTCGAAATCTGTAGTACTGGAAGAATGTAAAATATGCTGGTGATGAAATAAGACTTTGCAATGCAGTACTAGTGGAGGGCGGGTTATGTGACTAGTCATATCTATTCCTAAAAGGTTTGTTGTATTGTTCATACAAGTGCTAATTAGTTCCTGTGACTCTGGATGTATGACTCTGGAACTACCACAGGGTATATTGTTTTAAGTGAGAACTATATCTAAGCAACTTCAGTCATCTGTATGTTGTTTAGGATGATATGTATTAAATATGGCACATATAACCTTAAAATTAACACAATTCCTATCCTATATAGGGTTCGATACATATGGAGAAAATATGAATGAGACAAAAGACTAGTTAATTTTTGCAAATATACCCTATAATAGTTCCATAAAGGTGAAACAACTTCCATTGTAAATATTCATTTTTGGCCATCACTTGCAGGTAAAATTTTTCGAGACCCGTGTCCTATGTGACAAAATCTGAGGAGAGCTGTAATTTGGAGTGATTTTTTTCACATTAATATTAACATTAAATTAATATATATTGTACATGTCTCAAATCAAAAGACAACAGTAAAAACAAACACAAGATTACAGTTTTACAGCGCTTTGAGAGTAACCAATGCTATTAAGAGGATAACGTCAATTAAACACAACCCTAAACAAATGGGATTTAAAATTTATTAGACGCTTAATTGGTCCAATTAATTAATTTAGGGTACAGTTGGAACAAAAACCAGGAGGGACACTGGCACTCCAGGACCAGGATTGGAGACCCCTGATCTAGATAGTTAGATCGATTATCTGAGCTGCCATCTTTAAGCAATTGACACCGCTTTAAAAACAAGGAAATCTCTAATGCAGACATTTACTGAATCAGTTTTACATAGAAGGGAACTGGTTTGGCTTTGCTTGGAACATGAATGTTGGACCAAAATATCCCAGTCATGGAAAACCATGTTATTGTTTTGTACTTTGTAAAACATAATATTGGGAACTATGTAAGTATTGTAAGCATTGCACAAATTAAATGGAGCATGAATATCACATATTTGATACTTGGACAGTTTGTAAGCGTTCTGCACGCTGTAAACAGGCAGCAAGATTTGGGAATGTGCCACATTTTAGCACAAGTCCCCTGCAAAGGCTCAAGTTCTCTGCACTTGGGCCAAGGTGTTAAATAACTAGTTTTTTTTTTTTTTAAACTAACCTTACACAGACAGTGCTCTAGTCTCAGCTTAGCTCCAGTTATCAGGCTCCTCTAGTTATTTAGAGAGTTTTATTAATGCTTCACAGAGAAGTGCCGCATAAACACAGGACATAAGTTTTTTGTGCTTCTTTATACTGCTTTGCTTGTGCCACATGCATTAATGATCCATGAAATGCTATTGTTTAAAGCCTTGGCATCCCATTTAAGTGCACATAATGAGTTATTTTTAACGGATACATGTACGTTTATTTACAACGTATTAAACAGGTCTGATCAAGCCAGCTGTACACCGACAGCAACATGCATTCGGGCAAATAATTACTTGACTGTTTTAGACAGGCCTGAATTAGTTTTAGAAATAGGTCTCATTTTTTTTTTAGGTCTGACTATCTTGAATTATTTATCAATAGAACCAATGGAGCAGGTTGTTTCTGTAAAATATCCCAGTGACTGAAAAACATGTTATTGTTTTGTACTTTGTAAAACGTAAAAGTGGGAACTATGTAAGTATTGTAAGCATTGCACAAATTAAATGGAGCATGAATATCACATATTTGATACTTAGACAGTTTATAGTTTGTATGTAAAGTGTTGGCTTCCTAGATCTATGCTATATATATATATATATATATATATATATATATATATATATATATATATATATATATATATATATATATATATATATATATATATATATATATATATATATATATATATATATATTGGTTTAGCATAGATCTAGGATATATAAAGATTGACACCCTCCTTTCTTTTCAATGCAATACCGTGTGGTATGTTTTGTACATAAATTACATTTCAATATTTTGATTGTGTTTTGGGGAGTTAACATTATTTTTATTTCACAAAAACTGAGCCAATAGCACTTGGGGTAAAAGTCCTTTGGCCCATGCATAGAGTAAATTTGCCCCATAGTTCACGCTTAGGTAGAAACTGTATGTTTGGATGTGCTGTATTTTGAGGAAGGGAGGAGGGTGTTTATCAGTTTGTGACTCCTTTGGTAGATTAGGAGCATGTCTCTCAGCAGGCAGTGCTGCCCCAGTGATTGATGGGATTGTTTACTAGTTATCCCTTCTGGGAGTGAAAGGAGAGACAAAATTAGGTTTAAGTCCACCTTTAGAAAGGACTTAGCTGAAAGCCATGGCACAAAGCCCTATCAAATATGTTACCAACAATTTGTTCATATTACACTAACCCCTAAGCTGTTTTGGCTCTAAACCACTTTCTAAGTTATATTAAAATTAGGGCAGTACAGGGAATGGCTGTTTTTTTTAAACTGACCCCCTGTGCAAACTTAACAGCAATCACAGCCAAGCCATTTAAATCAGCTCTGAAACAGTTCTCTGAAGTGGGCTACTCCTCATTCAGAGGTCAGACATTCTGTTGCATTTGCCAGATCCTCCTTTTGTTCTCTTCTGCAAATAAAGAGGACAGAATTAAATTCCGCCAATGTTTTTGAAATCTTAGAAAGGTGGGAGAAGAAATGTCGGCTTTGCAACACCAGGACTAGCTTTACATGGATTGTAAGAAAGATATTATTAGACTTCTTTCTTGTCTAAAAGTGCATCTGAAACAAATTTAAACTGGGTCATTGACAAAGCTTTAATTTATGTTTGTTTCAAAGTTTGTTATTCATGAAACTGTTGCTTTATAACAACACTAAAGTTTAATGAATAGAACTAATAAATACCTAAATCTACTGGAAAATGTTGGAAATTTAAAATAAACTTGGCAAAAAAATAGGCTAATTTATGAGACAGAGATTTAAAGACTTAAGACCCGTGACAGCTAATCACAGCTGCTTGATCGTGTGTTCCAAATTCCTGCTTCAGTCTAGTCCCAGACGTCATAATTCGTTAATACAGTTAACTTACTTGCAGAATGTAATCATTAAATATAATTGTTTGGTGCACACACTTGCAAGTTTGTCCAACATATTGTAATTTAGATCCAGACAAGTAAATGGTATAAATGACTCCAGATGGTGTACAGTTGATGGCTTATTTGACTACACAAGTCATCTTTGTGTGGTTACCAGTGAATGGGGTGATTTCTATATACACAGAAACATATGTAACACCTGTTTCTCTGAAAGGACCATGGAGAAATTAGTGTGGTTAGTAGAGGAAAACAGTTTTTGTAAGCATTGCCAGAAAAAATAATACTGCAATCTTGATTTCAGGAATGGGCGATTACAATCTAGATTATTTAGGAATGACGCTTGAAAGTAGGTATGGTAATGTTGGAGGGTAACCAACAGCAGCACTGTTTCACTATCTAGCGGTTTATTGTAAAGCCAGATTTCTTTATCTAGTTGTTTCTTCCAATACTTTGTCATTATATTCACAAAATACATTCTGGGTTAAGGAAGTCAAAATCATGTGTCAGGGGCTCTTATTTTAAATATTAAAAGCAAAAGGTAGGACTGAATTTATTGTGTAATCAGACAGCCAAATATACTATTTGCATTAAATAAAAAACACACACACACACACACACACATCCTCTTATAAACTCATATAATTAGTACTGAACCCACTCTCACCATTTACATTCAACAACAAAAAAGCTGTTTCATATTAATGGAACACTCATGCGGTTCAGCTCCACTTACTTGTTAGTCACTTGAAAGAACTGCACTGTGCTACTACAGTGAAATTCTGAACAACTCAGTACGTGTCAATTTCAGCTTTTGTTCTGCTATATGAATTATTTATATCCAAGGAGCTTGTATAAAAACAAGCAAGGTGATGAATGTTTTTTTGCAATTACCCCCACAGCCAGACCCAAATCCTGCATTGTGAATAAATTGATTTTTTTAAGTAAGCACCCATGAAAAGTAGGTTTCCTTGGAAGCAGATGCATTTTGTCTAAATATACAGAAACCTATTTGACACAAGTGCTTGGATTTCTGAGCTAATGTTAATCTAATGAGAAAAAAGATTTTTTCTTAAAGGATTGTGTATGAATGGTTATCAGGTACGTGACTAAATAGATTTATACAAGATGACCAGAGAGAGAGAGAGAGAGAGAGAGAGAGCACACACACTAAAAAAAAACTACTCAATTACCAGTATGCAAAAGGAATCTTTGCATCATGTTTCTTTACATGTGAACTGTAGATTCAATGACTGTTAACTGTACAATCACTCTAATTTAAGTGGTCTACAATTAACAGGGCCAACACGTGTATTTCTCAAATACTTTCACCTCACCAAATTTAAACTGTAAAGCCTTTATGCAATTTGTATTGCCACTAACCAAGATGTGAAAGAAATGTCTGAAGAAAAAACCACAAGTTTAAAAAATATATATATATTTTTTTTATTGTCAGAGACAAATATTGGTCTTCCTTTAAACAGGTATTTAAAGCTTAAAAATATAGGCTCCAGCTGCAGAGTAACAGCACTGCAGCAGTAAATCCCTTAGAAAGGCATCTTAACATTTGTAAAAATGGAAAGTGTACAAACATCTATAGAGCACTATAATGACAACAAACAATGGTTTTCCAATAGTGCAATGATTGCAGAGGCAAAAAAAAAAAAAAAAAAAAAAAATCCATCTGAAGTGCAAACATTAAAGTGAAGAGAGCTACAAAACCATAATATCCCTAAATTACCTTCATCTTCACTTACCTTATTAATGTAAAACCGTGTTTTAGAACTGTGGGGAAAAAAATGCGACAAAACTACAGCCACATCAGGAGGGTGAAGTGGCCGGTGGCACAACTATTTGTTTAGAGCAACCCATGTGCCAACAGTTTATAATTTCCATTTAAAATTTGCTCTGCAAGTCCACTGGACTGCTGTGCAAGATAAAGTGATCTTGCCCAATAGTAAACACCAATTAGAAAAGTTAAATCGCTAGCAACAATCGGGGAGGGTTAAGAAAGACATCCACACCCCCTTTGCCTTCACTGTTGCAAAACATTACTGTTAACACTGGAAGCAGCCAATTTCAAAGCCAAGCTTCATAAACAAAAGTAATGCTATTGACCGCAAGACAACTTCTTTCTGGCTAACCTGCAGTTCGCATACGCTGAAACAGCACACATTTACAAGGTTACTGTTGAACTGAAGATGCAACCTCCCCATATCAAATCAATTTGTAAATCTAGAAGAAACATTTACCCAATCCAAAGTAGTTCGACAAGGACAATTTTAGTTCAGGGATAAAATCAGTCAGTGGCTCTTATTTAAGGCAAAAACTTGACTCACAAGTGTCAAGAACACATTAAAATGAAGGACTTGGCACGTACCAAATTAGCAATTATTGCACCTTTAATTTTAGATGGAACAGACTCCACAAATGTTTCGTATACAACAAATGGTGTCTGCTGTCATTTAAATAAACAGTTAGCAGCCACCTAAAATCAAAGTCATGGGGTGAACACATAGTCATTCAAGTAGGCCCACTGAAAATAAAAATGCGTGTAGGGTTGGTTGCACATGTGCTTACAATGAAATACGAGGACAACAGATTTAGAACAATCTCCGATAGAACATGACACATGTTGATCACTTGTTATACCACCCATGGGCAAATGATAAAGCTGCCATACTAAACTTTATATTGTATAAAAAAAACAATTAAAAAAAAAACACACACACCACACGTGTGAAAGGTGAAATCCATTGGAAGGCCCACCTATTTAAAGTGACTACGTCTTTGCAATGCCCCCCACTCACCCCCAAAAGATGCAATACAAAACAATTTCTTAAAGACCACCCGTTGTCTCAAAACACGTGGTTTTTACATTCAGGTTTTGCCGAACTTAGAAGTGCGTGAAGTTTCAGTACTCCTCTACAACGGTACCAGCCGACGGGGAATACAGTTTCTTTTTAACCAGTCTAAACCCAGGGCTGAGCTTCAGAACATGCCGGAATCCGGGACTGAAACAAGCGCCGATGAGGAAGAAGTCTCGAAGGCTGGGCCAGGCACTGCCATCCTGTTTGAACACCAGGGTCAGCTCGAACGTGGGCAACACACTGGAGTCGTAGATAATCCGGTCCAGTTTTTTGCACACGTTTTCAACCTCCAGATTGATATACAGGATGCAGCCCCGTAGGCCACAGGGCTCACCGGAAGAGAGACGCAGGACGTCACGAGCGATCCTCCTAGTGAGCTTCTCAGGGACCAGAACCTCTGAGCAGTGCAGTTTGGTCTTCTTGGCTCGGGATAGGCAGTTCTCAAACATCTTGGCCAAATTCCGGCAGGTTCTCTCCTCAAACACCTCTCCATTCAGATTGGGCTCAACCAGGCCGTGATCCCAGTAGTCCAGTTCTAAAAAGCAGAAATTAGATTTGTTTGAATATATATTACATCTGCAAACACATGTAGTTGTGTGTAACACAAAACATGACCAAGCAGAGATAGGGTGGCTAAATGATTTTATTTCTGAACCCTTTGCAGTGAATTATAATTGTTAGCTTTAAAATAGAAACAAGGTACTGCTTTGGGAAAACAACTTAAGGTCATACATTACCTTGGGCAAGAGTTTCTAGTGTGCTAAATCAAGTTAAAGAAGTTTGTGTTACTATAGCTTTAAGAGATCGACAATAGAATGTGTCATCTCCAGCTGCAGCAGGCAAGCTATCAGATGACACACAAATAAAAATAATCCTGCTTCACAAAACACTTGGCAGACAAATTTTGTAAAGGAAATATTATAGAAAGCAAATCACTTTGACTAGCCCAGCTAGTCAAAGTGATTGCTTTCAATTAATGTTCTTAGTATTAAATTAGATTGCCATGTAGAAATAGTTCTAACTCAATTAAAACGTTTAAAATGAGGATTACTGAGATTTAAAATTAACATTGTCAGATTAATCTCACTTGCCCGAACATTAAGGAATGCAATACTGGTATGCAGCAAAAGGCAACAAATAAAATTTTTTATTAAATCATATATAAAGTCAATTGATTGTATTACGGTATGTGTTGTCCAACTGAAATTAAAGCATAAGTTAAAAACGATGACTTCATCGCAGTGATCAACCCCCTCCCCCACCCCCCCTCCTCCCTTGTCATCTGTGCGCTACTCTGCAGCAAGTCTTCTGTATTGATAAACAACCATACATAAATACATGTCTTGGCACGTCTGTTTATGCTGGACTGAAGACCTAATTTAGGCTATACATTTAAAATGCATACAAACACCTACCTTCGTCTATTTGTGCTTGGTCACATCTCCGGTCTATTAGCTCTGAAATGCATTCTGAATTTTTGCTCTTCATGGTACTGGTGACAACCATTGTTTTAGATCTTCGTACAAGTTAGTTACGTTAAAGTGCTGGATTTATTAACAACAAACAAAGCAAAAAAAAAAAAAAAAAGCCAAGCGTCAATATACTATTCTTTACAGACAAACACTGTGCACAGCTGCACTTATTTAATATAACGACATATTGGTAAGACACTTAAATTATCAATTCTAGTAACACAAACATTACCGACAGAAGCGTAATGATAACTACAACTATACAATTAAATTACAATGACTTAATAAAAAAAAACACTATACAAAAAAAGAAATAGGTGTTCCTTTACCAAACCGTATACATAATACAATTTAAGCTTTCCATATTTTACGAATACAAAAGTGTCACTGAACTTACCTTTTTTGTTTTATATATATATATATATATATATATATATATTAAAAAAAAAAAACTAGATAAATACACTTCCCCTTTCAAATTAACCCAGCCATACACAGCCAGCTCTCCATCTGCAACCGTCCATTCAAACTCACTATCAACACACACACACACTGAATGCACGCAAATGCAATGAGCTTCTCAGAAACTTTATAGTCTTCTTGCTGCCAGACGACTGCAGCACGTCAACCAATCAGTGCGCACGGTGGCATTCTGGAATTACAAGATTTTATTCGGATCCCAATCTGCCACTTCTACAGCGCCTAGTGACAACGAACATCTGTAGATGTGATTGGCTATTGATCTCAGAGAAGTAGCCAATTAAAGACAAAGGTAGTGTGTTGCTATCTGTTATTTTGTATGGTTTTCCCGAGCTTTTATTCTTCATCTCCTAAATTTACTTTTTTTTTTTTTTAATCTAACTGCTTGATTAATGATTTCCTACTGTTTTTATAATTTATATCAATGTGTATTCTACATTGCCCTTTTTATTTTACGAACATAAGAAAGTTTACAAACGAGAGGAGGCCATTCAGCCCATCTTGCTCGTTTGGTTAGTAGCTTATTGATCCCAGAATCTCATCAAGCAGCTTCTTGAAGGATCCCAGGGTATCAGCTTCAACAACATTACTGGGGAGTTGGTTCCAGACCCTCGCAATTCTCTGTGTAAAAAAGTACCTCCTATTTTCTGTTCTGAATGCCCTTTTATCTAATCTCCATTTGTGACCCCTGGTCCTTGTTTCTTTTTTCAGGTCAAAAAAGTCCCCTGGGTCGACATTGTCTATACCTTTTAGGATTTTGAATGTTTGAATCAGATCGCCGCGTAATCTTCTTTGTTCAAGACTGAATAGATTAAATTCTTTTAGCCTGTCTGCATACGACATGCCTTTTAAACCCGGGATAATTTTAAGTAATTATGTTTATGTTGCGCTAGTTGGGTGTTTATAATTACTTGTCTGTGTTTCTAGAACAATCAAATTATGTTCACAAAGAAATATACATTTTTGTTTGTAGCTTACCGGTAGTCTATTGTTTTTTATATTAGATAATGGTTTATATTTCACTTGAATGACTGAAGTAAAACAGGTTAACATTATTGTATTCTGTCCAGTTAAAACAAACAAACAAACAAACAAAAAAAACAATAGCAGTTGCTTGGGGGGGGGGGGGGTTGTTGTTTTCATTGGTGAATTTTCACAGACATCTCACTTCTTAGTGTAAAGCCCTGGGAACAGGAAGCCACTTTGTGGCTTGGAACCTCGTTTCAGGAGACTAGGTTTCAAGCCACAGCATGGCACACTTGGGGAGACTTGTGGTGACATTCCAACCAATCACAAGACAGTTTTTAAAAGGCAAGACATGTAATTTGATTAGATAATTTAAAAAAATCAGTTAAAAGGCACCATAGCAGCAAGATGGACACTGAAAGTGCAGTAGTAATTTCTTCAGTTTTCCTTATTGCTGGAGCACTGCTCCAACAGAAAAAAAAGGAGAAAATGGCCAAGACAGTGGCTATTGCGCAGAAAAGAAAAAGGCTGCTACAATACTCTGGTAAGAGAGCTGTCTGAGGAGGATGGATATGGTTATAAAAGTTGGATCAGAATGGACAAGAGTACTTTCAGAGATTTACTTCAGATGGTAGAAGGCCTGATACAAAATAAAGACACCGGAATGCGTGAAGCCATCTCACCGGGTGAATGTCTCACAATCACATTGCGGTTTCTGGCGACTGGTGAGACTTTCTGGTCTTTGGAATTTTCTTTTAGGGTTAGCCATAAGACCATTTCAAACATAGTGACTGAACCTTGCAAAGCAATTTATCATGTTCTTTGTCACAGAGGATTCTTGAAAGTTCCTGAAGCTGAAGAGGACTGGAAAACCATCAGCACAAGGTTTACTTAACTGTGGCGGTTTCCCCACTGCAGTGGTGTGCTTGACGGCAAGCACACTGTGATAGAACCGCCACCAAATTCAGGGTCATTTTTTATAATTATAAGGGTAGTCATTCAGTGGTGTTAATGGCTCTTGTGGATGCTGACCTTAACTTTATATATGTGGATGTGGACACAAACCTTCGCATGAGCGGTGGAGGTGTCTGGGGGAAATGTGGACTGCGTTCTGCTTTAGAGAACTGCGCTGCACATCCCATCTGCACAAGTTCTACCTGGGAGAGAGGTCAAGGTACCATACATTATAGTGGCTGATGAAGCATTTGGGTTGAAACCATACCTAATGAAGCCATTTCCCTGTGGACAACTTGACCAAGAGTCACGGATATTTAATTACAGACTTTCCAAAGCACGTCGATGTGTCGAGAATGCATTTGGAATTTTAGCAGTACGGTGGCATGTTCAGGAAAGCCATTGCCCTCGCTCCTGAAAAAGTTGAACACATTACCTTAGCAGCATGTGCTTTACATAATTTCCTAAGAAGTACCCCAGCTGCAAGAAGCCTATACACTCCACAAGGTAGCATTGACTGTGACGACCTTGAGACTGGCCAAATCATCCCTGGTTCCTGGAGAAATGACCCAGTCCTCGAAGCAATCACTCTCTTAGCGGAACTCACTGCAACCATGCTGCTGGTCCTGCCAAGGAGGTCAGGGAAGAATATAAGAAGTTCTTCAATTCTCCTACTGGATCCGTTAGTTGGCAGCTAAATGCTGTAATAATAAATTCTGTAACAATAATTGTATTTTTAATCAATATGTAGTGTATTATACATTTAAAGTCATTTTCTTTTCAATTATGTTTTGCGGGCCTCCGATGCCAGCCTTATGGTTGTCCCACTGACTAAACTGCGTACAGTGGGTGACAGGGCTTTTTCCTTCTATGCGCCTAGGCTGTGGAACACACTTCCTTCTGAAAGCCGTGATTCTGAGTCTCTGTCTATTTTTAAATCTCGCCTCAAAATTCACTTTTTTAAATTGGCTTTCTTATGACTTTTATTGTCATTGTATTTTTAAATTCTGTTTTAATATATTGTGTTTGTTTTATTTTTTCTGTTTTTCACTTTTGTTAAGTGCTTTGTGATATTTATTTATGAAAGGCGCTATAGAAAATAAAGATTATTATTATATTATATACAGTATATATATATAATTTCCTAAATATTGTTACATTTTAAAGCATTATATAAAATACATTTAAGAGTGGGGATATCTATTTAATTTAAAAACTGTAAAGAACAAGTAAAAATGAACAATGTACAATTTAGTGCTAGCATAATTTAAATTACTGAAATTACTCTTACAAAACAAATCTGTACAGATTTCAGTTATTTGCCTCATTTTTCTCTTTCGTACAGACTATTTCATTTCAGACAGAGCTTGCAACAAAGTTGCCAAAGGCCTCACACTGGGACCTTGCCAGTGCCACCACTGAGGTAGTCACTGTTTCTAAAGCAGCAAGAGCTGCACCAATAAGGTCCAGGTCTTTTGTTTGTTTGTTTGTTTGATGTTTGTTTGATGCTGTCTGAATAGAGGCCCCACACTCTACCTCTTCTGTTGACAACTGAGAGTCTTCATAGACATCCCCTTGTTCATTACTAAGAACTACTGTAGCTCTTCGCTAACTCTGGGCACATACACATCTGCTAAAAATGACAGTCTTTTGTAGTAGCACCATTTAGGTCTATAGCCATCACTTCCACTTCCAGATTTCATCCTGCCCTTTGCTTTCATGTGTTTCCTTCTGTATATAATTTGCATGCTCTTCCATTTGGCTTTAATTTCTGTTTCTGTGTAAAAAAATAAGCAATAAGCAATTTTGTATTTTAAATAACTAAATGTGTGCATATGGAGCCTATGAGTTGCAATGGTTGCAGTGGTGTACATTAATATTATGTTTAATAGTTTGTAGTTTGTAATGAACATCCATTGACAATGTACCATGTTGGTTAATTGGAGCTAAGGAACATTCACAAATTTATATACCGGTATATAAAATTTGGGGAAAAGTTCTTAGCAAGCTTACTCTTATTAAGACAGACTTTTAAACCGATAGCTAGCCTTGTAAAGTAAAACTCTGTTTTCTGTTTTCACTAAGAAATAAACATACCTGTAAACATGACTCCTCTGGAGTCAGCACCTATTATTATTATTATTATTATTATTATTATTATTATTATTATTATTATTATTATTATTTCTTTCTTAGCAGATGCCCTTATCCAGGGCGACTTACAGTCATAAACAAAAATACATTTCAAGAATCACAGTACAAGTATTAATACAATTAAGAGCAAGATAAAATACAATGACTTCGGTTCTAGCAAGTACAAGTATATGACAAAATACGATTCAATAACGGAGCAGATAACAGTGTCAGTGATAGTTACATCAGGATATAATTAAATACAAAATACTACAGATTAAATAACACTTGTGACAGATTACAGTACTCTAAAGTACAGGATTAAATGCAGTAAAATCGGGAGCAGATAAGAGCAAGTAAAGCATTAAGGAAGGACATCTGTAGGACATCTGTAGGAAGGTCATTCCACCACTGCGGGGCGAGGGTGGAGAAGGAGCGGGCTCTGGAGGCAGGGGAGCGTAAAGGAGGTACAGCCAGTCTTCTAGTGCAGGAGGAGCGGAGAGGTTCGAGTGGGGGTGTAGGGAGAGATGAGGGTCTGGAGGTAGCTGGGTGCAGTCTGGTCAAGGCATCTGTAGCGAGTACAAGAGTCTTGAACTGGATGCAAGCGGTGATCGGGAGCCAGTGGAGTTGCGTGGGAGAAGCGAGGCAGAGAGAACACCAGGCGAGCAGCGGAGTTCTGGATGAGCTGGAGCGGACAAGTGGCAGACGCAGGGAGGCCAGCCAGGAGGGAGTTGCAGTAGTCTAGGCAGGAGAGTACCAGGGCCTGGACCAGGAGCTGGGTGGCGTAGAGATCAGATGAGGGGGAGGAGGAGGAGGAGGGAAAAAAAATGAGGTCAGATTTAGAGAGGCTGAGTTTGAGGTGATGCGAGTGCATCCAGGAGGAGATAGGAGACAGACAGGTAGAGATATGGGAGGGGATGATGGAGTCAGAGGGGGGGAAGGAGAGGAAAATCTGAGCATCATCAGCATAGAAATGGTATGAGAAACCATAGGATGCGATGAGGGGGCCCAGGGAGCGGGTGTAGAGAGAGAACAGGAGAGGACCCAAGACTGACTCTTGGGGGACTCTTGTTGAGAGAGGGCGAGGTGTGGAGGTTGCTCCACGCCAGGTTACCTGGTAAGTGCGGTTGGAGAGGTAGGAGGGGAACCAGTCCAGAGCAGTGCCAGAGATTCCCAGGTCAGCGAGAGAGGATAATAGAATAGAGTGATCGACAGTGTCAAAGACAGCAGAGAATTAGGACAGAGGAGAGAGAGGCAGCTCGGGCAGAGTTTAATTGCCCTGCCAAACAAACCATGTCATTACTTCTTTTGTCCCTGTTGTGGTAATCAGCACATTTAGGGTTCCACAGAAATGTTTTTTTTTTCTGAAAACATAATCAGAAGTTTACATATATGTTATATATAACACTTGTTCAGTAAATATCTCACATGGGTCATATGTGAATGAAACTGATGTGTAAAACCTTTTTTTTTTTAATGTGAACTATCTGAATCAGGCCAGTGCACACAGCCAACTGGTCATTACGTTATGAACATACAAAATTTAAGGACTTTATTATTAAGTCATTGTATGTGAATTAAACGTAATCTCCGAGACTCTCGAGTGCGCCATCTAGTGATTAAAACTGTAATTTGTTTTGCTGTTTTCTGCATTTAACAAGATGCGGTATGAACTAGAGAATTATGAACTCCAAAAGCTTCATTAGGCAAGGTAGGTACACGCCTTGTATTGATGGTGACGTTTATTCAGTCTTTTAAAAATAATATTTGGTCAATGTTGGTAGCTATATGAAATAGGGTTCACTATAATTTAAGTATATGTTGTTTTTTTTTTGTTGTTTTTTTTAATAACGTAATTATTTTGTATTGTCAGTTGTTTGTCATTTGACACCCAAGTCAACGTGGTACATAAGCTGCACGGTTTAAAAGTTTCAAAATACATACTATAGCTAATTATACGTTACAGTCCAATAAATTACGTAACTGAGTCCAGTTACAAATGTAGGCTAATACGATTACGAATGGTCTGTATCTTCATTGTATGTGGTAAGCTTTTTCTGGCGAATTGCTGCTTGACTTATAGTAATACTAAGTGCAGGCCTACTGAACTTATTTGGGCTTTACATCACAGGGTCGTAGACGGGGATTCACCAAAATATGTTGGAAAAAAATAAACGGCGATTTTAGTAGCAAACTAAAATGTACTCAAATTTGGTTCGGGTTTTTCAATATTACTAATGGCTACCCTACCACTAAATATGCAATGTTTATACACACAGACACAGGCATACACAGTATGTGTTTTAATTACCATTATATATCGTAAATAACCCTTTTTTACTGTAAAGGTTATGTATTTATCACACGCAGGTCAATGTAATGTAAAGCATTATTCAAATGCTGGGGGCACAGTAGAATGTACAGATCAGTGCTAAACAGTACACTTCTAATAAGATAGTGGAAACCCTTTAAGCTAATGCAACGTATGACTGGAAATTTTAGCTGATGTTAAATTTGCAGATTTGCTACCTGGTAGATTTTGACGGTTTTTGAATTGGCATTTATTACTTAGCACGTTCACAAAGAAAAATGTCAGTTTTGTATTTCTACTTTTAATTTAAAAAACATTCAAATACATGTTTACTTAATGAAATGTGTCTGCTAAAACAATATCTAATTACAGTAACTAGTTATAGCATCTACAGTGTCACTGCAGCAAGCAACTTGGAGAACAACAGGGCCTTCTAAAACTGAGTTACAATATTTATCTTTCTTACATGGCCCTTCAGTTTTAAGATATCAGTAATTGGAAAGGATTACTCACTGCAGTACACTTTAATGATAGGAATTTGCTAACTCAGTTTTAAAACTTAGCTAGGGTTCATTAACATAACACAGTGGCATGATCACAGTATCATGTAGTAATTGTAGGGCAGTATTGCCACATGCGAAAACTTTAACAATAAAGCCGAAACTAAAACGCACTGGCGAAATCAGCTTTTTTTTATACGGTCCAGAACTTTGCGATACGTGAACGGTGGATAGTAGTATCTACACGTATCGACAATAACAATCCAAATTTTCTAATAAGTGTGGCATAAACAATTTTTGGCTGCTACTTAACTAAACCCTAAATAACACAAAACTGCTTAACCTAAAAAAGAACAGTCCTACAGTCGCAGGCACAGTTTACACAGCCTCGGAGTTTCTGATCGCACCATAAATTCCAGATTTCCTAAATCCATTGATGCAAATGTCTGGTCTTTTAAATTTTTTAAGCAAATTGGCTTCATCACTCGCTGCTATTCTCATATTCATTTTGACATCCGATACATTCTTTCCCTCGTCCAGCGCGCGCTTCTTAACCTGCTGCATACCACCAGTCTGTCAGAGGGCTGGATCGCACACTGTATGCCACACTCTGATTGGTGGAAGTTCGAAATAAATTCCACTCCAAAATGTCCCGTTATACAGTATGTCAAAGAAAATATTAAAGGAAGGTTGGTGTTTCTTATGCGTTTCACTTAAAACCGGACATTAGGGCATCCGGGTTTGTTAATTCCTGCCACTCGGACACAGATGCCAATTCCCGGAATTATTTATTTCGGTTATCATCGAAGTGTACAATTCCTGAAAGGTATTATACGGCTCAAATTCAATGAGTCCAATTTATGAGAATTATAATTTACAAAGAACGTGAATGCGCTGAAGCAGGATTAAAAAACAAACAAACTGCATTATCATTTACTCCAGTAATTACACTCTTGCACTCTTTTTTTGTGAAAAGTTGGTAAGCAACTCTAATTGAAGTTTTCAAAGATAGTTTGTTGTCAGTTTTTACAAGGTACACATAAACCATACAATAAAATGAAGGTGGGGTGGATTTAAACTGTATTCAGAATGAAACAATGTGAGATACAAGTCAGGAAGGAGTGATATTGCCCAACTGCACTGGGAATTTTGAAAACATTTTTGTAGGTATTTTTTTTTTTTTTGTCATGGGGAAAGGGGTCAAGTCAATGTGAATTGAGTAACCATTCCCAGCGTTTTTCTGGTGTTTATTGGATATACATGTTTTATATTACATTCATTGTTACGTGGAAAGAAGGAAATGAGTGGCCTTATGGCAACCCCTGTTTCCAACTGAATAACATTTGTAGGTCCTCATCACAGCATACTCCAGCTCTCTCATTTTAGACCTAAACCCAGAATATTTCAATGCTGGTTGAGTATCAAACCCCAAACATTCCAATCCAACTGCTACACTAACCACGAAGCCATTTACTTTCAGTTTTCAACCAACATTTAAAACAAGGAGTTTTAAAACAAGACATTGTATGGTTTGCCTTTTGCAAACGTTCAGTCCAGTTACCAAACACAAATCTAACTAAAATAGCTATGTTGAGTATTTTTTTATTTGGTCGTGCTCCGGATGCACATATGGCAAGAGTAAATAAATGAAGGATAACGCTGCTTAAACATTGCAATAAATAACGTTTACTGTAATTCTCCATGTTTATGGCATATATAGCCTCGAACATTGGCACTGTTGCCTTCTTAAACAGGCATAAGCTCCCCCTCCCCCAGCCAATCAGGACCTCCCAATCAGCTCAGCTTTGGGCAAGCCTTCCTGTTTACCAACAAAGCAGCAGCGCAGCTGAACCAGTGACAACGTCCTCCCTGTGACATGCAGCAAAAAAAAGACAGTGTGGTTCACCAGCATGTATAGGTTCTCATGGGGGTATAGAATGTTCCTGGAGCATTTGGCAATCGTTTGATCATGCCTATATAAATACCTCCATAACAGAGTTTAAAAAAAAAAAAACTGCTTCACATATACACTACCGGTCAAAAGTTTTAGAACACCCCCATTTTTCCAGTTTTTATTGAAATTTAAGCAGTTCAAGTCCAGTGAATAACCTGAAATGGTACAAAGGTAAGCGGTAAACTGCCAGAGGTTAAAAAAAAAGTTTAGGTTACCAAAAACTGAAAAATAATGTAAATTTCAGAGTTATACAAAAAGGCCTTTTTCAGGGAACAAGTAATGTGTTAACAACTTACAGCTGTTCTGCAGCAATAGAAGTAAATTAAGCCTTGAAAGTTGATGCTAACAATTCCTACAGGTGTCCCAACTTTTGTTGATTACTTACAAACCCTCTGTCTGTATAAAAGCAGTGTTGGAATAGACTGTGTTACTACACCTTCTTAAGCATTATTTGGACAGTATTGTACTGCAGGAAGTAGTATATTGCTATCATAATGGCGGATAAAGGCAATTAACAAAGGAAGACAGACAGACCATTATAACCCTTAAAAGTGTAGGTCTTTCCTTTAGAGAAATTGCAAAGAAAGCCAAGGTGTCAGTGAGTACAGTTTCCTACACCATCAAAAGGCACTTGGAAACTGGAGGAAACTCTGACAGGAAGAGGTCTGGCAGACCCAAAGCCACAACAGAATCAGAAGACAAGTTTCTGAGAGTCAACAGCTTGCGTGATAGGTGGCTCACAGCACAACAGCTTCAAGCACAGCTTAACACTGGTCGAAGTAAGCAAGTCTCAGTTTCAACTGTGAAGAGAAGACTTCGAGCTGCAGGTTTGACAGGTCGAGTGGCAGTAAGAAAGCCATTGCTAAGATGGCAAAATAAGAAAAAGAGGCTTGCCTGAGCCATGAAGCACCGCCAGTGGACTACTGAAGACTGGAAGAAGGTCTTATGGATCGATGAATCAAAATTTGAAATCTTCGGTTCATCACGCAGGGTTTTTGTACGCCATCGAGTAGGCGAAAGGATGGTTCCTCGGTGTGTGACACCAACTGTCAAACATGGAGGAGGAAGCTTGATGGTCTGGGGCTCTTTTGCTGGATCCAGAGTCGGCGACTTGCACAGAGTGAGTGGCACCCTGAACCAAAACGGCTACCACAGCATTTTGCAGCACCATGCAATACCCTCTGGTATACGCCTAGTTGGTCAGGGGTTCATCCTACAGCAAGATAATGACCCAAAACATACCTTCAGGCTGTGTCAGAACTACCTTAGAAGAAAAGAACAAGACGGTAGGCTTCAAATCATGGAATGGCCAGCACAGTCTCCAGACTTAAACCCCATCGAGCTGGTTTGGGATGAACTGGACAGAAGGGTGAAAGCAAAGCAACCTACAAGTGCAACACATTTGTGGGAACTTCTGCAACAGTGTTGGGAAGAACTTTCCGAACAATATTTGATTTCCATTGTAGAAAGAATGCCACGAGTGTGTTCGGCTGTTATATCTGCAAAAGGTGGCTACTTTGATGAGTCAAAAATTTAGATTAAATTTTGTTAAACAAAACGATTCCATGATTTCTTTTTTATCTCCAATTGTTTATTTGTTCTATGCTTTAATTTCAGAGTACATTGAGACATTAAACTGCGTAAATTTCAATAAAAACTGGAAAAATGGAGGTGTTCTAAAACTTTTGACCGGTAGTGTATATCTTTTAAAAATACAAACTAAAATGTCACTTTACAGAAGTCTGTGAAATTTTACATACAAATTCCAAATCACACCATCGAACCCATTGAACCTCAAGCGTAAGAGCATTTCTGAAATGAAAAAAACAAACAAACAACTATAACAATATAAAACTACAGTAGTAGTAGGAAATACATTTAAGAAAAGCACTGATGTAATGATATTGTAGCATGCTGTCACTGATCTGATACCACAGTATTGTAATACAGTATATAATAACTGGGTAATATTTGTTCATACCAATGTGATACTATTCATATGTCAAAATATGAAAATGTTAACAATGTGGTACTATTTTACCATTGTAGTACATGTTTATTATGACTATCCCACTGGCTTCAAATAAATGGTAAATAAAGATAATTGGGGTGTGTGGCAGGGTGGAAAAGCCCTGCTAATTAAAATGTATTTTGTATTATTTATGTTATTATGAGTTATTTAGGTATAAATATGATGGCAAAAAGCTGAGTTTTGTTATTGTTTGGTGGTGTGGATGGGGAAGCCCCATTCACACTAAACCCTGTGCAGAAGGTGACCATCTCCTGAGTTAATTAATTGATTAATTGTTGCTAATCGGGAGATGGTCACCAATATAAAAGCCTGCAGCTCTCCCTGTTCGAGGTGGAGTGTTTTTGGAGCGAGAGCGAGAGCAAGAGAGCAAAACAGAGAACAAAACAAAACTTTTATTTTATTTTTGTTTGTCAATAAAAATAGCACCGCACCCGAGTGTTTGCAGTTCCTGCTTCTGGCCTGACGTCACCACCCTCAGCCGTCCTGTCACAGGGTGAAAAAGATAACTGCATTTGTGTTATATAAAACGTGTCAAAGTAACAAACAAAAACACAATTGATCTTAGTTATTTTATGTTTGTTTTGCTTTGTGTTGCTTCTTTCACATTTTCAGTGTCTAAAGAGGTCTTTTAATTTCTGCCTCTTAATTTGCCAATGACTGGAGGTAAAGTCATCCATACCCTTGACCCTGCAGGGTCCCATTTTGGCCTTGCTGGGCAGTTTTAATCTGTAATATGTTGCAGTAAATCAGGTTAGAAAAGGCTGTGTTAAAATGTATATTTATAGCAATCATTTAATGTAATGTTGTGGGAAAATGCTTCAACCACGATTGTAATATAACAATGTAAAATGTCACTGCAGGAGAGGAAGGATTATCTTCCAAGGGTTCTTAATGTTGACCGAGGCTACCACATTGACAGTTTGTATCTTTATCTTGATTTTCCAAACTGCTTGTTGATCTTAAAGGAGCTGATAACAAACAGAAGTTACTAACAGTGATTTGAAACATAGTCACCTTAAACAAACTACACTCAATGGAAAGTTTTAAGAGAAATTGTGGCTTCAATACCAGCATCAGAATTCTACTCATCTCTCTTGCCTTATTGAGGTATGATTCAAACCCAATGTCACTAATACAGACTCACTTGCTATGAGTTTTCACTGATATGATTAACTCATAGTTGAGAATCACTATATTTTGCATATCAGTATCATTATGATCAATTACCAGTATCTAAAATCATATTCTTGCCCACTACTTTTCCTCAATTTATGTACATGTAGAAAACTAAAAAAACAGCAACTGAGGGTTTGGTGAACTTCACCCATTGCAACTGCTTGAACATCATAACCCTGGGTGCTATTTGCAGGTTTTGCTGATAAACGTTGCTGTCGGTAGTCGGTATGCTGAGGCAAAAAGTGTTTACTGGAGACATTTAATTTTGATTAAAAAAAAAAAAACTCCAAGCTCTGTTGTTGCACTGTTCTAAACTGATTATTTATAACAGTCGAGAGCATTTTCATGGAACTTTATTTATTACTAAAAACAGACTTTGAAGAAAAACAGTCTTGCGAGTTAAAGCTTTGCGAACAGTGCCCACTATCTTATATGTGAATCACTTACTCCTGTCCCACACAATACAATTCAATATGGATTTAGCACCTTTCCTCACCACCTGAAAACACTGTACAGCAATAAAAGGTTATACTGGTCTGAATAAAGTTATAGCTCTTGCCTTTAAGAGATACCAAATAAATATGTTTCACGATTACTAGTTCTTTTGATTGCAGGCAATTCACAGGTTGACCACTCATCTATTTGTGAGCTGATTGCTGAAAAGGGGAGAGAACCATTCTGAGCAATGGAATTCTTTCCATGTTCTGAAACCAGCAACCAAACTACAAAGAAAAGACCAGCTGTTTACAGGGTTTTAAATAAGCACTTGGGGCAAGCATGCACAGCCATTAAGTGGTATCCTGTGTGGCTGCATGGGAAGGTGCTACTATAAATATCTCCATAGCAGCTTTGGCTGATTTGTGCCAAGTGTAAACAGAGTAACAGATATTTGCTGATTAGAGGCATTTGAAACATTTAGCAGCTTAATAGCGCATTCCTCAAGAGAAACTTAAAAAACAAAATAGATAAATAAAGTCAAATTCAATGTAATAGATAACTGCATGAACCCCCAGAATTTGTCTTCTAGATGATCTTTTTTTCCTCTTATCCAAAACTTCAAAAACATAGGTAAGGTAAAACATAGTAAAATTGATGGGTGTTAATTAGGGAAATCAAACTTGACAAATATTTTAAGAATCAGTTTTTGCTAGAATAGTTGCAACCACAAATGAGGCATATAGAACACACATAATATGATACTGTATTTACCAGGTAAGATTTTAAATATTTGGGAAATGCATATGGTATAAATGATCCCTTTAACTACCAAATACGTAATTTGAAAATGTATTACTCAGAAATGAGGAACGTTATATTTCACATAGTGTAGAGTTTGCAGTTAGACAGGAAGGCTTGAAGTAACTTTAACGGGTGGTTACATGCTATTAAAATATATTGTGTGTGTGTGGATGGGAATATAAATAGGAAGGAAAATGGGCACTTTATTGTAAACAGTTTACAAGACACTGCCACAGCCTGTCCACCGGTTTCATGATAACTGGAGTATAACAGTCTGTTGGGAGCCAGCAGCTGATTGTAACCTCTGTGTTTTTTACCTTCAGATTAGGATACAGATCGTAATCGCTTGGACTTGAGGGCAGACTGAGGGCAGGACAGGTCACTGTTTCTCATGACGGTAAACTACAGCAGATGTTATCTATGCACTGACCCCAAAAAAATATGCCTTAACATTGAAGTGATCACAACCATAGTAAAATGCATTAAAACGCAGAACTACATGAAAGAGTACTTCCTTTGTACTACTATTCTGTTCTCATTTAATAGCAGAACATCATTCCTTTATTATTTTGCTGTTAATCTTTTTGTTTTCCAGACTTTATTATTTTTTACTTTGACTCGGGTTGTTTTTGTTTATTCCAAAACACTCTAAGTTGGATGGTAGTATTAAAACCAGCTTCGGATAAAATGGATAAAGTAAGCATGGCCGAGCGCAGTGTTTCCCAACCGGTGTGCCGCAGAATTTATTGAAAAACTACACGTGAGAAAAAAAACCCCAAAAATCCTTCCCTTGTTATTTGAATTAGTGTCGGAACCAGATGGCATTCTGTACTGTTGCTTTCCGGGTGTACATGACAGACGCAACATTACGCTACGCTCCTATGAATTTGCCGTTACGGGAGTTATGTGGTTGTCAGTGTGTTTTTCAAATCTTACAAATCTCAAAAGTTACAGCTGTGAATTTAGAATTTATGACCCAAAAATTGACAAATATTTGAAAAGAGATTTGGCACTTCCACATCTACTTGCAGTGATGAAACTGAACTTCTGACATGATCGGGCAGAGAGTTCCACAGTTGTGGAGCCCAAACCCAAAAAGCAACCTTTCCTTTCTTTCTAAGCCTTACCCTCAGAGTGCAGAGCAGGCCACTATCAGCTGACCTCAATGCACTTTGAGGCCGTGTGACAAGATAGCTTCATGGGCCCAGATGGTATCGGCAGGGACAGAGACAAGGAAGCTGAAGTTTAATCGCTGCTGCGCATTTTTAATAAACACAAAATAAAAAGGTTGTACAAACAAAAACACTGCTCACAGAGCTAAATAAAAAGGTTTAACAAAACAAGTCACAAACACAATAAAATAGGAACAAAATAACTGGCTCAAGGGCCAAAACAAAAGGTTTAACCAAAATACCAAACCATAGGCTGGGCATTAGCGTACACTACAAAGTTTTCAATATTTTGACAGCAACCACTCACCGTGTACTCACCCAACTCCCTCTACCCAGACAAAGGATTTCTCCTTCCTTATATGACACGTGACTGGAGCCTCATTAATCACCAGTTAATCAATGACCTACTCAGGGCTCCAGCCACATTCTCACATGTATTTAGGCAGGGATAGGAAATTAACCCCATCCCTGCCAACCACCACCAACCAGCAACCAAACAACAAAGAAAAGACCAGCTGTTTACAGGGTTTAAATAAGCACTTGGGGCAAGCATGCACAACCATTAAGTGGTATCTTGTGTGGCTGCATGGGAAGGTGCTACTATAAATATCTCCTTAGCAGCTTTGGCTGATTTGTGCCAAGTGTAAACAGAGTAACAGATATTTGCTGATTAGAGGCATTTGAAACATTTAGCAGCTTAATAGGCAGAGACAATAACTCTGACAAGTAATCTGGTGCCATTCCATTTAGTGCTTTATATGTAAGTAATAGAATTTTAAAATCAATTCTATATTTCACTGGAAGCCAGTGCAGAGATGCCACATCGGAGTTATATGTGCTCTCTTGTGTTCTGGTGAGAACCCTTGCAGCTGAATTCTACACAAGCTGCAGCCGTGATAAGGCTTGGCTAGTAAGCCCAACAAACAGGGTGTTACAGAAGTCCAGTCTAGATTAAATAAAGGCATGGATTACTTTCTCAGCATCGGAGAATGATAGAAATTATCTAATTTTGACAATATTTCTTAGGATAAAAAAACACTTTTGTAATCATTTTAATATGTGACTCAAAACTTAAAGCAGAGTAAAAGATTACACCCAGATTTCTCACCTCAAATTTTTAATTTGAAGTTAAGTCATCTTTGTATCTTTGACACACCAAGTTGTTACTGAGAACCTACAATCAAAACTTCTATCTCATCAGAGTTTAATTGCAGGACATTTTGGGACATCCAAGTTTTGATGTCAATAATACACTCAAGTAAGACTGATGTGATAATGTCACCAGGTTTCACAGATATCTATAACTGTGCATGATCAGCATAGCAGTGAAAATGTACTACATGTTTAAGAATAATCTGGCCTAGACGTAGCATGTATGAAGAGAATAATATTGGACCAAGAATATAACCCTGAGGAACACCACAGGTAATATTTGCTAAACCTGACTGTTTGAAAGGTAAGATCTAAACCAGTTTAGTTCATTACCTGTCAAGCCACCCATCCCTCTTAAGACGGTGAATTAAAATGGAGTGAACCACTGTTTCAAAAGCAGCACTGAGGTCCAACAGAAGCAGAATGGATATAGCATTTGAATCAATAAATCATTGGCTACTCTAACAGGGCAGTTTCTGTTCTGTGACTGGAGCGAAATCATGATTGAAACTTTTCAAATATATTATTAGCATTCAAGAATCCATTAAGTTGCTTTAACACTACCTTTTCAAGGACCTTAGCAAAAAAAGGAAGATTTGAAATGGGTCTAAAATTACTCATTTGCTTTTTCCCCCAGTCTCTGAAATATTTAAATCAGAACCATAGACTGGAATTTGTTCCCCAATAGTCTTTATTTTATTTTGAAAGTAATTGAGAAATTCTTCATGCTTAGTAGGTGTCACTTCTAGGTTACTAACAGGTGAAAATGAAAGATTAACCAATTTATCTATTGTTGGAAAAAGCACCCTGGAGTTATTTTTATTTACCTCAGTGAGATTGGAGAAGAAGGCACATTTTACTGATCTTATAGCCTCCTTGTACCTCAATAAGTGTTCTTTCATAATATCATAGTAGATATGTAATTTTGTAGCCCTCCATTTACGTTCCACCTTACGACAGTCTCTCTTAATTTTCCGGATGGTATTGTTAATCCAAGGAGCATTGCGTTTAGGTGAAACTAATCTAGTCTTAACTGGGGCAACAGTATCAAGAGTAGTTGTACAATGGTGGTTATATCTGTCAACAGCCTCAAATTAAACACAAAAGTGATCAGAGATATTAGTATCTGTTATGGACGAGATATTAACAACTAGACCTCGAGAAATAACAAGATCTAAAGTGTGGCCACGATCCTGGGTGGGCCCTGAATCATGCTGAATGCTGAGTCCATGAGCCTCAAAAACTCAGTAGCCTTTGAGTCAGCTTCATTATTCATATATAAATTAAAATCTCCAAGTAGAACAATGCAATCATAATTAATAGATAAAATAGACAGGTATTCGGCAAATTCTGATAGAAAGCTCTGACTAGGTTTAAGTGGGTGATAGAGAATTACAATAAGAACAGGTAATTGGCTGGTTAATATTAAATAAAGACTCAAATGAAGAAAACTCCTCAGCATTTCTGTTTACAGTTGTAATCATTACTGAATATACTAGCTAGTCCACCCCCTCGCCCCTCAGAACGTGCTTTCTGAACAAAGGTATAATTTAAAGGATAAGCTTCAATTAGGGAGGTATTATCATTCATGCAACTGCGGTATGCTCAACTAGCCACTGAAGCGGAACAGTGAGGATGGAGAGTCTAGGTTTACCCAGTGGAAGTGGGTTGTCGAGGATTTGTGGCACACTCTACAACCCGGTTTCTCAGAGTTGTCGGATTCAATGGCCAAGAGTTGCGTCGCACAGTGAAGAACTTATCTGAAGCAGCAGAGAGGAGCGGCAACTGGCTGTGGTTGAGACGGAAAGATTCTGGCTGGGGATCTCAAGCACAATAGAAAGAAAGAAACGCTGATGTACAGGTAAGTAAGCTGGGCTGAGTTGAGTGGGGGACGGAGGGGGGTGATGCTGGGACGCCAGAATCACCGTCGAGCCCTCTTGAGGTGTCGTGGGCTAGTCGACGAAACACCGAGGATGGAAGGTGCCCACTTGAAGACCCCAGAAATGTACCCTACTTAGCTCAATCCAGACGGTTGTCATGCTGATGTGCTGGGGAGACCGCACTATGGTTGATCCCCGGAGCCAGCATAGCAGCCGTTGTGTGTGCTGATGCGCTAGGGAGGCAATAAGCTGATCCCTGGAGCCAGCATTACACTTCAGCCATCAACACCAGACAGAAGGATATCTACATCATCATATGGAAGGAAGCGCAAATGGATGGAGACACATATGGATCACATTAGTTTACTGTGAAGCTACGTCTTAGTTGGTGCTTATCTTGGCGAGAGCCAAGTTCAAATCAGCATGAAGTTTTAACATCTACTCTCATGTAATGGAAATCATGAAGATCTGGATACGTCCAGTGACTGCTGTGAAAAGTGCAGCTGGCAACAAAGGAAAGACCTCGTGACAGCCTGGAGAGATAGCTGACTGGAGGAAAGAGACCCCATTGGGGCTAGCAAGGGTTAGCTACCCTTGTCGGCAGTATCCAGCTCTGTGTTTACAGGATGCTGGAGACACCCGCCCAAGGCTTCTAAGAAATTAAAGAGAAAAATACCCCTAGAGTCTGCGAGAGCGAGGGCGGAAGATGACTCAACATTGGACAACACGGTTAAGGACTTAGGAACGGAAACGGATATGAGTGTGGAGAGTACTTCACAAAAGACTAGTTCAAGATCTGCATTTAGCAAAGACATGGAACTCTAGGTTTGTGTCTGCGGCTGGAGCAAGGCGACAACGGTCAGGGGTTTGAAGATTCATCAAGGGAGAATGAAATGCTTGAGGGAGAAGGGACAAGGGCCTCGCATTGATCAGTACTTCTTACGAATTCAGTCAAGTCAGTCGAATGAATTCCAGCGACAGGAAGCAAACCACAGTTCGCAGGATATCAGCACCCCTGTCATAGATGTGAGGAGGACTTGCATGGACACAGTTAGTGATGAACCTAATGATCCTTGTGAACCCGGTCAGACAAACCAGCGTAAGAGAGAAAAGAACCTCAATGGGCACAAGCCTGGAGTTAAATGGCCAAGAGCTTGTGAGAAAACTCCATGGGACAGAGTAAACACAGATCTCTGCTTTGCATTGGAAAGGTTAAGTGGAACAATTGAAAAGAAACTGGATAAATTTGGGGACTTCATCTACGCATATGGAAGTGAGAGGTTTGGAGTTGAAAAAAGGAAGGAAAAAGTACAAACTAATCCTGGAAAGTCTAGACGGCAGCAGGAGATTGAACGCTTAGTAGAGAAAGGAGACAGCTGAGGAAGCAATGGAGAAGAGCAGAAGAAAGTCAGAAGGAGGGACTCAATCTCTTACAAAGGGTCATAAAAGATAAGCTTGCAACATTGCGCAGAGCTGAGCGCCTACAGAAACGCTACAAAAAGAAGGAGAGTGCGAGAACTAACTTTTATAAAGACCCATTCAAATTTGTAAAGAAGTTATTCACCAGTGAGAAGAATGGCACACTAAAAGCATCTAAGTTTGAGCTGGAGAGATATTTGGAGGAAACACATACAGATTCAAAAAGGCAGGAGCCTATGTCAATTCAGTCAGACATCCCACCTATCAATCCACCAGAATACCAAATGGAGGACTGTGCACCTAAGTGGAAAGAAGTAGAGCAAGCTGTGAAAAAAGTAAGGGCTTCATCATCTCCAGGGCCTAATGGAGTTCCGTACAGAGTGTACAAGAGTGCTTCAGGAGTTCTACGAATCCTGTGGAAATTGATGAAAGTAGCATGGGAAAAACAGGTTGTACCAAGAGCATGGCGCTGATCAGGTGGAGTCTTTATACCTAAAGAAAAAGATTCTACAAGCATCAGTCAGTTTCGCCCTATTTCCCTATTAAACTTAGAAGGCAAGATTTTCTTCAGCATTATTGCTCAGAGATTGTCAACTTACCTATTAAAGAACTGCTTCATTGACACTTCAATACAAAAAGCGGGTATTCGAGGTTTCCCAGGATGCTTAGAACACATCAGTGTGATCTGGCAACAAATTCAATCAGCTAAAAAGGAGAGGAAGGAGCTCCATGTGACATTCCTGGATTTGGCTAATGCATATGGTTCAGTGCCACATGAACTTCTTTGGGCAGCATTTGATTTTTTCAGTGTACCGATGACAATAACAAATGTAGTGAAAGCCTACTTTGGAGATTTGCAATTTAGTTTTTCAACTTCAGAATTCAGCACTACATGGCAATGCCTAGAAGTTGGAATAATGGCAGGATGCACCATTTCTCCACTGGCTTTTACCATGGCAATGGAAGTAATTATTAGGGCATCAAAATGGGTAGTGGAGGTGAGCTTGCTGGAATGCGACTACCACCATTTCGAGCATACATGGATGACATGACAACCATGACTACAACAGTAGCCTGCACTAATCGGTTATTGGGCAAATTAACTAATAACATTGAATGGGCACAAATGCAATTCAAGCCCACTAAATCAAGGAGCATCTCTATAATTAAAGGTAAAGTAGTAGATAAAACGTTCTTCATTAATGGTGAGGCAATACCAACAGTGTCTGAGAAGCCAGTGAAGAGCCTTGGGAGATGGTACGACGGGGATCTAAAGGACACAGTTTGTGTGGGAGAAGTTAGACAACAAGCTGTGGAAGGGTTGAAGAGCATAGACAGCAGCGCTTTACCTAAACTAAAACTCTGGTGCTTTCAGTTTGGTCTACTGCCAAGGTTGCTGTGGCCACTGACTGTTTACGAGGTTTCTTTGACAACAGTAGAGAAGCTGGAAGCTTTAATCAGTTCACACATCAGGAAATAGTTGGTAGTTCCACATTGCCTCAGCAGAGTGGGACTTTATGGTAAAGGAATACTGCAGCTACCTGTCTCCGCTCTAACCGAGGAGTTTAAGTGCGCCAAGGCCCGACTGGAAATGACATTATTTGAGTCACACGACAAATGCGTAAGGGAGGCAGCACCTGTGTTGAAAACTGGAAGAAAGTGGCCGGCAAAGAAAGCTGTGGAGGATGCGAAGGCTGCCCTTTAAATTGGTGATATCATGGGGCAAGTTCAGCATGGAAGAGGGGGTCTTGGTCTCGGTTCAGCTCCTCCTACATGGCACAAGGCAGCCCCAGCTCAACGGAGGAAGCTGGTAGTCAACGAGGTGCAAAAGCAGGAGGAGAGGATGAGGTGTGTAAAGGCCATTTCCCAGGCCAAGCTGGGAGAATGGATGAGATGGGAGAGTGTGGAACAACGCAAGATTGGCTGGCAAGACCTGTGGTCAATGGAACAGAGCAGGATCAGTTTCCTTATAAGGTCAACATATGATGTTCTCCCATCACCACAGAACCTAAACCTCTGGGTAGGAGAGGATCCCTCATGTCCTTTGTGTTCATCACCTGCAACATTAAGGCACATTTTGACAGGATGTAAGGTGGCTCTTAGCCAAGGACGGTTTACTTGGCGCCATGACCAGGTGCTGCGATGTTTGGCCTTAGCATTGGAAGACAAGCGTAACATGACCAATAAGTTGCCACCTGTTCCATCAAAACATTACACACAAAAGACAACATTCCTTCGCCCAGGAGAGCAACCACCAAGAAAAGGTGTTAAAACCAATCCTCGCCCAGGACAGCTGGAAGCTGCTAGAGACTGGAAAATGCTGGCAGATGTTGGTCAACGGCTTATTTTTCCACCTGAGATTGCCACCACTAACCTTCGACCAGATATTGTCTTGTGGTCTGGATCAGCACGGCTTGTTCACCTGGTAGAGTTAACAGTGCCATGGGAGGATGCTGTAGATGAGGCGTATGAGAGGAAGAAACTGCGGTATGCTCAACTAGCCACTGAAGCGGAACAGCGAGGATGGAGAGTCTGGGTTTACCCAGTGGAAATGAGTTGTCGAGGATTTGTGGCACACTCTACAACCCGGTTTCTCAGAGATGTCGGATTCAATGGCCAAGAGTTGCGTCGCACAGTGAAGAACTTATCTGAAGCAGCAGAGAGGAGCAGCAACTGGCTGTGGTTGAGACGGAAAGATTCTGGCTGGGGATCTCAAGCACAATAGAAAGAAAGAAACGCTGATGTACAGGTAAGTAAGCTGGGCTGAGTTGAGTGGGGGACGGAGGGGGGTGATGCTGGGACGCCAGAATCACCGTCGAGCCCTCTTAAGGTGTTGTGGGTTAGTCGACGAAACACAGAGGATGGAAGGTGCCCACTTGAAGACCCCAGAGATGTACCCTACTTAGCTCAATCCAGACGGTTGTCATGCTGATGCGTTGGGGAGACCGCACTATGGTTGATCCCCGGAGCCAGCATCGCAACCGTTGTGTGTGCTGATGCGCTAGGGAGGCAATAAGCTGATCCCTGGAGTCAGCATTACACTTCAGCCATCAACACCAGACAGAAGGATATCTACATCATCATATGGAAGGAAGCGCAAATGGATGGAGACACATATGGATCACATTAGTTTACTTGTAAAGCTACGTCTTAGTTGGTGCTTATCTTGGCGAGAGCCAAGTTCAAATCAGCATGAAGTTTTAACATCTACTGTCATGTAATGGAAATCATGCTGAGCCAAGTCTCAATGAAGTAACCAAAAATACACAATTGGAAATTTAGGAGTTTATAAACAGACAAGCTGTTTCTTATTAGTTATTAATTATTAGTTATAGAACTGTAATTTTTATTTTTTATTTTTTTGTTCCTAATAAGAATTCAGAGGACAGCTTTGAGAATATTGTCCAATGTGTAAAAAAAAACATTCAAAAGAAAAATATGTTGTAACAGATTAGTATGAGCAAGGAATAGAAGCAGTTCAAGTGGTTCAAAGCATGGATAAATGACTGACTGGGAACAATTACTATAGTAACACTTTTATTTAATGTGTTTGCTCGTCAAAACAGCAGGAACTATGAATGACTTCTATGCCCCAGCTTATTATCTTCTACTGTGGTATGTTCAAGTTTTTTTTTTCAAAATATCTGCTACAGAGCCCAAATAATCCATATGTTAGCAATCAAAGGGTTAAGGAACCTAGTGACCTCTTCTATTTGTCCCAGCAAGGTGACATTGTCCTGTGGTATTTGTCCTTCAATGCATTTATTGGAGAGTTATCCTACAAATTACTTAGCTAAATAAAAAGGACAATTGAGATTGCATTAGTGTTATAAAGACAGAGTTGTTTTACACTGTCTCGGTCTAGGATGAATTATACTTAACTGATAATACACTTTGATTTTAAAAGGTGCATTGAATTCAAAACAATGTTGTGAATCACAGGGTTAAATACACATTAATAATGATATTGACTGATTTGCTAAGTATGCACAGGTGGACTCCAAAATAGATTCAGTTTCAAACAATTTGGTAAAGATTTAGTAAGCTTTTGCTCTGGAGCAGAAAAAAGACCTTTACAGTATATCACCAATCCACCAGGAATAGCCATGTACAGTATTTTAACACAAACCCCCCCTTTAAACCTTGCTATTTTTCTAATCAACATTACCTAGCAGAGTCTTAAAGGAGGTAAAAACAAATTATATTAAATTTAAGAGCACCACCAACGTAAATGTCAGCATGACAACAACATTAGTGTAACACAACAGCAGTGTAATGCAAATGTAGATCCCTGTGACATACTGTGTGCATCAACAAAATGTACATGCAAAAATAAAATGTTAATGGTCATACATATATTCGGGCTCATCAACCTCGTCAAGGTTGTTTCACAATTTTATAAGAAGTTCTCTAAATTTAAAAACTCAAAGATAGATGTCAAACTCAAAAAGTGTGACAAACCTACATACCATATTAGAACATAAGAACATAAGAAAGTTTACAAACAAGAGGAGGCCATTTGGCCCATCTTGCTTTTTTGGTTGTTAGTAGCTTATTGATCCCAGAATCTCATCAAGCAGCTTCTTGAAGGATCCCAGGGTGTCAGCTTCAACAACATTACTGGGGAGTTGGTTCCAGACCCTCACAATTCTCTGTGTAAAAAAGTACCTCCTATTTTCTGTTCTGAATGCCCCTTTATCTAATCTCCATTTATGACCCCTGGTCCTTGTTTCTTTTTTCAGGTCAAAAAAGTCCCCTGGGTCGACATTGTGTATACCTTTTAGGATTTTGAATGCTTGAATCAGATCGCCGCGTAATCTTCTTTGTTCAAGACTGAACAGATTCAATTCTTTTAGTCTGTCTGCATGCAACGTGTCTTTTAAACCAGGCATAATTCTGGTTGCTCTTCTTTGCACTCTTTCTAGAGCAGCAATGTACTTTTTGTAACAAGGTGACCAGAACTGAACACAATATTTAATTAGTTAATAGGTTGCTTTTTTCTGCTTACAAATAAATAGGGTAAACTTCTTTGTGAATATTAGACATCAGTTGTGCACCAAACAAATGTATCTATAAATATAATACATGTGCACACACCTTTTACAGCAGTTGTCAGTTTTCTAGTTTTACGGAGAGCTCGAAGATGTTATTTGCTTCTCTCCGTCTCAGTGAGACAAGAGGTATAGTGGAGTATGGTAAAACAAATACATAAAAAGCAAAGCAAAACTATTTAAGCATGTTCAAACTTCTAAATTGTACCATCTATGGACAATTACTGAACAATTATGTAACCTTTTTTTAAGCGTTTTTTTTTCTTCTTTTTTTTCTTGGAGAATTAGACAGATGGTAATTTATCTAATACAGAATTGTGTTGACCTTTGTGGTATTTAGCCATGACTACAGGGCTAACACCCATGCTCTTCTTCAAAGGACATCAAGGGACTCTTTTACACCCATACAGTAGACAATATCTTGGTTAAACATCTCATCCAAAGGACTTAGGCAAGCACATTTTATGGGAATTTTCTTAAAGTAGATATAACTAACAAAATAATTTTAGTAAATTTGCAGCCTAAATGGTTAGGCTGCAAATTCATTTACATGTGCATTCTAGATTGACTGTTATGATGCTAAAATCCTTCAGAGATCCTATCTACTGTATAAATGTACATAGCTGGAATCGAATCAGAAGTGCACAATGTTGTGTGCACAATGATATGACTCCAGTTATCTTCAGTGACATGTCTACAGTAGTGTCAACAGTAACTTGCAAGGGAAACAAATGTAATATTTACCTGTGGGGTATTCACCTCTGCTAATCAATTGACTGAGGGTTGGTGGGTCAGAAAAGAATGTCTATTGTGTCAACTTGTAAATACTATAGTGCACCGAAGTGATAAGCAGACACATATTGAAAAGGTCACTAAAGGAAGAGATTTTTAGAGTAATAGATTACAACTGGCATTTGACATGTTGTCAACTATATTAAGGATCGTAAGAAAATAATTCTAAAGTAAAACTTATAACATGTCAAGTAGACAAATGTTTTCCAACTATTTTACCCCCATTTTCTGCCTGATTTAGTGTCCAATTATGCTCCCTCACCCGATCAATGCTCGTAACAGCATGGGAGAATTGAAGGCCTGTGGGCATCCTCGGATTCCATGACTGAGCCAATTGCCTCTTTACACTTAGGTGCTCCACAGAGGATATCAGTGAGCAACCGGCCACTGGAGAACACAAGCCAGCCCTGCAAGTGCCCACCAGTAGGCACCACTGTTATTATGTAATGACGATTTTGCCTAAGTAACCCAACGGTAGCACCAGTACCAATGCAACGCTCCATGTGGAATCCACAGAAAGACTGGCAACTTTGCACAACCTGGACACGAACCTGCACTCTCCCTGCCCATCCATGGTCATGCCTTTACCAGGTGAACCACTCTGGGATCCAAGGTTCTATTTTTAAGGGTCACATGTCTAAGTATAAATAGTCGCTGCCATTTTTCCAAAACATATCCAAAACAACTTGAGCACTGTGCACCTTCACTGTACTACAGTACAAACACTTGGAAGATCACATGAGTAAATCAGATACTCCCTCACAGCTTGCCCCCCTCGCAATAAATACTATCACATGGGTGTGTTAGCACTGGGAAAGACTGTGTTTATTTGCAGGCTTGGCTGGTGTGAAACTGCTGACATCAGTATGCCAAGCCTGTAACGAGATTCATATGAACTTATGGTGTAACATAATAAGGAAAACCAACTAAGGTTGCAACAAGTGACTCCTCAGGCCCCCTAAACATCCTGCTTTATAAAGATAATTTCATAAAAGTCCTGTGATTGCGATGTGGTTGCGATGAGGTTGTGAGGACGCAGAGGTCGTCGCTGTGTGTGTTTAATAAAGCACTTCGTAAGTGCTGTCGCTTGCGATCACTCTTTTGCGATTTGCGCACAAAAAAATCAGTAACTCTGTAATGCACTTTAAAGCCCTGTGACCAATTAGGTAATTACACAATGGCAGGGGTGCAAAGGAAAACCAATTTTTCCAAAGAAGAAATTGATACAATTATTGAACTGATTGGCCAACACAAATCTGTTCTATTTGGCAAGTTGTATGTAAGTTTAACTAACATTAAGACAAGAAAAAAAAGTGGCAGATAATCACAGATGCAGTAAATGCTCTAGGGGTGGAGCAGAGAACGGTACCTGAAATAAGAAAAAATGGATAGATCTAGCAAGCAGAACAAAAGTAAAAGAAGGGAGATGAAAAAACTCAAATGAGTTGGAAAGAATTGTCTAATTATAATTAGTGAAGTTGAGAGAGGATAAGCAAAAAAGAAAAGTAGAGAGAAGCTCTTCTGCTGCCTTTAGCCCAGCATAAGTAAACAAGTCTTTTGTTATCCATCTAAGTAAGCAATAATGAAAATAGACAAATATTTATAAGTTACACAACTTATTAATGACATGCATTATTATTATTATTATTATTATTATTATTATTATTATTATTATTATTATTTTACCCATTGTCTCCCAATATCTCATCATCAATATCTCCACTAGCAAAGTGATTGGCAATATAACAATTTGCCGAAATGAAACACTCCCTGAGTATCGAATAACACAGACATATTGGCAACCTTTCCAGGGGGCTCCCGAGTGCCGCATCCAGTAAAGGTGCTCCACGTGGAGTGCAGGATGTGCCCTATAGTCTGGACATCGCGAGTTCGAGTCCAGGCTATTCCTTTGCCGACCGAGGACGGGAGCTTCCAGGGGGCGGCGCTCAATTGGCCGAACACCACCCGGGGGGAGGGAGGGCTATGTCGGCCAGGGTGTCCTCGGCTCACCGTGAACCAGCGACCCCTGTAGTCTGGCCGGGCGCCTGCGGGCTTGCCTGTAAGCTGCCCAGGGCTGTGTTGTCCTCCGACGCTGTAGCTCTGGGTGGCTGCATGGTGAGTCTGCAGTGTGTAAAAAAGCGAGTGGCTGACGGCACACGCTTATACAGGTGCTCATTCACAGCAGGGGACAACATTGGTATTTGAGATCCATCTATGTCAAATTTATTGAATAAATCGCAGATTAAAGAATGTAGCACTTGTACATTTTTTTTTTTTTGGATTGTGATGTTCAGCGCCTTATTTTCACACCCGAGATTGCTACAATTACCCTTGACCTGACATTGTCCTGTGGTCAGTCTCAGCGTGCCTTGCTCTCCTGGTGGAGGTATCAGTGCCCTGAGAGGATTACGGATAAAAGAGGAATAAACTCTGTTATGCTGAGTTAGCAATTCGAAGTAAGGTACCAGCGCAAGAACCTCACAGGAGTGGCTTTTATAGACCTTTCAACAGCTTATGATACGGTATGGTGAGAAGGCCTTTTATTAAAATTATCTAAGGTTCTCAGATGCTAGCAGACTCTCCGCATACTATCTTTGCTTCTGTCTAAACGTCAATACTGTGTCCACCTAGCGAATGCTGTCAACAGAACCCGCCTACTAAATAATGGGCTCCCACAAGGATCTCTGCTCGCACCAGCACTTTTTAATGTGTATGTAAGTGACCTTCCTGTCACCACCAGCTGAAAGTTTGGTTACGCCAATGACCTGGCTCTTGCCACCCAAAGAAGAACTCAGTATGAGGTCGAAACATACCTGTGCGAAGCCCTAAAAAAACTTGAAGCATATTTCAAATACTGGACGCTTTGCCCTAACCCGAAGAAAACTGCTGTTACGTCTTTTCATCTAAACACTGCCCGGGCTAACCAGAAAGTTTCAGTCACTTTCTTTGGCGAAGAGGTCCAGCATGAGAAGTTTCCCAAGTATCTAGGTGTTACTCTTGACAGGAGCCTCACCTTCCGCAAACACCTGCAGAATGTTGCCGGGAAAACAAAATCTAGAGTAAACCTTGTACATAAACTTGCTGGAACAACTTGGGCAGCAAACACAACTGCACTCCGGACAGCCCCCATGGCACTTGTTTATTCTGGAGCAAAATATTGTGCCCCTGTCTGGAACAAGAGCGTGCACACAAAGCTTGTTGATGCGCAGTTAAACAGAGCCATGAGGACCATCTCAGGGACGCTAAAGAGCACGGCACTACCTTGGCTACCGGTCCTAGCGAACATCGCTCCGCAGCGATGACACCACAAAACGATTGAAAACCCAGACCTCCCGATTAACGATATTAATGCCATCACCGAACAGGCTAAAATCCAGAAAGCCATTCTGGCAATATGCTAAGAGTCTGCATGAGGAAAATAAGATGGGAAGCCTGGGAAAAGCCAGAATTGTAGTGGGAAGCCTGGGAAAACACCAACTTGCCACAGAAGAACATCACTGGCAACCCCACAGCCCTTCAGCTGGGATTCGATCTGCTGAGAAAGACTTGGTCCTCCTTGAACCGAATCCGGACACTGCATGGAAAATGTGACCTACTCTACAAATGGAAAGTTAAAAGAGAGTATCGATTGTGATTGCGGCACAACACCTCAGACATTTTCAACATCTGCCCAATCAGATCTTTCATGGACAATCTAGAGACTACATGCTGCTTCCCCTGATGCACTCGATTGGCTTTCAAAACTGGATGTCGATCTGTAATATGTTGCAGTCCAAAATGCCATACGAAAGAAGAACACCAGGCCAATAGGAAATCCACGTTATGTGGCGGAGGAAAACCCCTGAAGGCTCACATATTACAGCAAAGTTACATCTTGGTTAGTCCCCACCACTACTATTGCATTTTATCTTGGCGAAAGCCGAGTCCAATATTAACATGAAGTAACTAACAGCTATTCTCATGTAATAAGAAACAAATAACAAAGAAGCTGTCAAGAAATACAACATTCATAAAGCAAAATATACAATACATAAACATTAGTAGTTACAAGCATTTTAAAGGGTACATAAGGACCTTTTTTATTTTATTGTGTTACATGTTCCCATGTGTTGCTACAACTGTAAATCCATCTCAGTTACATATGTGAGCAGGAGGATGATGGGAAATGTAGTTCTGAGAGGTCCGTGCGGATACATGGGAAGCCATCTTGAGGCAGGGAATGCAATTTAAAAGTTTAAAAAAGTGGTCAAAATGTTTTAAAAAAATTAAAAAAATTAAAACAATACACACACCTTACGTAAACAGTTGTAGCAACACATGGGGACATGTATCTTGTAACAATTGTAAGTCGCCCTGGATAAGGGCGTCTGCTAAGAAATAAATAATAATAATAATAATAATAATGTAGCACAATAAAATGAAAAGGTCCTTATGTACCCTTTAATAGAGCTTCTTAGTTATGGGGAAATATTATCTCATGAGGAGTAAAATGATGAACTGTTGGCTATGCTAGTTTTGTATTACACTGTCCATAATAGGGAGCCATTTCAAGGAATTGCATTTCCAAATTCAACAGATTTAAGCTTCATGGACTGTTCTATCTGGAATCCATCAGGAGAAATAGCTGAAAAATCAAGATCAATGCCAGATGATGTGGTTATAATAATAAAAAAGGAAAATGTGCACAGTAATTTGCAGTTTACAATGTTTTTTCAATCCAGTGTATACTATTGTATGTTTTGTACTATTACTTATTGATATGTCATGTTTTCACAGCTGAAGAATAAAACTAATGTAAAGCTAAATTTGAGGAGGCATAATACATACATGATGGAATGGAAAACATGCTGAGAGTTTCCACTTGTAAAATACTGGTAGTAAAAGAAGCACATAAGGCTAACATAGTGGGCTAAAATAGACAATGCTACATTATTCCCATGTATATGATGACTGGTGTATTAAACAAATGCATCTATTAACAATGACCTGTTAAAGAGCTGTGTGCATTTCTTAAGATGTTATTTTGTGTGATCTTGTTTATCCAGTCAGAGCAAAGAAATACATGGGCATTGCCTGGGCAAATTATCAATTGACATGTGATAAACAGTTGTTGATTTTCTTCAGTCAATGAAAACGACATGAAATACATTGCAACAGTAGCTGGATAGACAAACCCACTGAAAACTACATTTTGCATGTATCCTGTATGTAGCTTGACCATTTTTTCTGAAACTACTTCTATCTGGTTTAACTCCTATGTGCAAAATGACACATTCTGGCATGGCACCTTAAGAGACTAAAGCAGCTGCCCATGAGTGGGCTTCCTGTGTGACACAGGAATATCTAATACCATGGGCCCTATTCACAAAGCTTTAATGCATGAGTTATTAAGCATCCCACGAGGAGAGCTTTTATGGTATGAGTTTGAAAACCTGCTGCCAACCCCACTGCCGCCCATAAGACCTGCTATTACTAATATCTCATAAACCACTGAAGCTGGCAACCCATCAGGCAAAATCTAGCAGCAACTTTTACTTTGACATGCGAGATGTTCACACTCAGACATGGGGGCATAGTCAATTGCTTTAAACAGTGGCAGATCTAATAACTGCCAATGTTTAAATATGAAATGAGGACAAACCCTGTCATTTCACATACGTTTAAAGACACACTTTATAGACTCCCTCACATTGTTAGAGACGCAGGTTTTCAGAAGGTCACCCTTGTTTTAATTAGTTAACCCCTTGCCTGCTATTGGACGAACCTGGTACATCAGTGGCTGTGCTGGCTGATTAGGGGCCCAAAGCAGAAATAATTAATTTAGCTAATACAGTAACAGGGTGATTTTCAAAGCTTTTTGCTCCAGAGCAAAACTTGCTCCTGATTTTCTGAAAGTAATTGTAAAAGGTGCTAATGTAGGTATAGAAAAGAGAAATAAAATGAATATTTTATTTTTCACTTATAAACAGTTTTGGAAAATTAGCTGGAGTTTATTTGCAGTTAGAAAAAGTGGAGTGAATTTTGCACTGGAGCAAAAAGCTTTGAAAGTTGCCATTTAAATGTTTTTCTGTTTCATAACACCATTCAGAGCAGAGCAGTGCAACACTTGCAACTGATTTGTTGTACTACTAATCAGACATATGGAAACTCGACTGAATAAACGATGTATTACAACTGAATTTCTATTGAAAGGCAATTATAACTTGCTCTCTGTATTCAGCTTGCTTACATTTGCAACATTTCATTTTATTCACGCATTTATTTGACGGGCCAGCATTACAATTTTAACATTTATGCCATAAGATGTACTGCAGTCAGATTTAGCTATGAGCTCATTTTCGTGTACAACTTTTATTTTAAATTTCAGTAATTACTGTATTGTAGCACTGGGGCAGCTGATTTGCAAGACAATGTGGGAATGGACCTGCTTATGGACTGGGGAAGGGGTTGGGAGTACTTTGGTGCTTGTGTGACACAGCTGAGAGACTGCCTATGTGTGAGTGCGTCACTGAAGGGAGTGGGAGCAAGTCTGACATGACCAGTCAGCGACAGGGAGTGTTGGACCAATGAGTGAGGGGAGGGCCTTAGGGGTGTGTGTGAGATGACAGAAAGGAGCGGGACCTGTTGGAGGAGAGTTGAGAGTGAGTTGGAAAAGAGAGGTTAAGACTGAGAGTTGTGAGGAAAGGAGTGCGAGTCATTGTTTGTAAAATCTAAAAATAATACATACAGCATTATACGACTGCTTTGAACTGCAACTTTTTATATCATTATAAGTTGAAATCCCTGCAGCTCAGTACTACACTGGTGCCAGAAGTGCAGGATATAATGGAGTGGACCGAGGACACACTGCGGGACCTACAGAGAGTCGAAGTACCTGTGGGAAGCAGAACCTGAGCGCTTAACTGGCTGAGGAGGACACCTGGCCTGAAGGCACTCTGGGGAGACGAAGAAAGTGGATCCACTGTACACTCACCCCCCCAGCAGGACACTTCCTTACCTTCCCCCCCATCCGGACCATGGATCTGGAACCCTGAAAATAACTAACCCCCCCTCCACCAATGAGGTTAGAAATGGCATTGGAGAGAATGGCCCTTGAGGAAAGCAAACCAGGACCCAGAGGCAGCCAGTCCTATCTGGCCCTGCAAGACCAGCTCCAACTCTGCCGGAGAGCTCCAGGGGAAAAGTTGGGAGCTTTGGCAGCTGACATTGCCCGGTTAGCCAGGCAAACTTATCTGGATGACCCCGGCTGCGTCAGTCGCAGCTTTGCACTGGACACGTTTCTCCACAGTTTGATGCCGCCTGCCCTGAATCAATACGTCAGACTAGCCGGTCCCCTCACCCTGGATGAAGCATTAAATTATGCCATGGCTGCAGAGAGTGTGCTACAGGACAGCAACCCCATTCAACCCATCCGAGTGAACTGAATCTCAGGTGAGGGAGACCGATAAGAGGAGCCCTACACCCTCCCCCCACCACGAGTACTGGTGGCTACCGCTATGCGCAGGAGGAAGAGAGCATGGCGGCGATGTGGACAGCCTGGCCATCTAATTGCCGACTGCAGACGCCTAGAAACTCAGCCATCAGGAAACGGTTTCGGGTCTAAGGAGGGAACCACAGAACGTGAGACCATACGTGCTGAAAAGAGCCAACACTGACTGGAGAAAGAGAACCCGACCCACCCCAGTGCAGCTGAGGACCATCACGGGCGAGCTAGTTGGGTTTTCTGCGAAGCCAAGTGCCGATACTGCATCACTCGCAGGGAGCTGCTCGCTGTGGTGGTTGCTTTGAAACAATTTCAACCATACCTGTGTGGGAGACAGTTCCCACTGAGGACTGACCATGCCTCCCTCCAATGGCTGGTTAATTTCAAGGTGCCCGAAGGCCAGCTTGTCCTCTAGCTGGAGCAGCTGCAGGAGTACGATTTCAAAAGCCTGCACCAGGCGGGCAACCACCACACAAATCCCCCGGACGCTACATGATACTGTATTGAGGGCTGTGCATGGGGTTCACAGTTGAGAGAGAGTTGAAAGAGAGAGAGGTTGAGACAGAGCTGAGAGGAAAGGAGTGCGAGTTACTGTTCATAAAAGCTAACAATAATAAATACAGCAGTATACGACTGCTTTGAACCACAACTTCTCTTGGTCTCATTATATCCTGGAAACCTTGCAGCTCAGTGCTACAGTATTATTGGGATGCTCGCTGTGCACCGTAGAAAGTTTGGGGCCCATTTTACAAAAATGTTTTAAAATAAACATAAACAATACATTCCCTTTTTAAATAATACATTTTATAGCAGGGCTTTGCCCTGCCCCCATTAATAGTGTGCAGGGCTCTCTCCTGCTGCCCTGCCACAGGCAGGTAATAACATGGAGGTAGGTGGCTGCTGCAACAAAGCTTCGTTATTGCTGTGGTGAACTGTAGCTGAGACGAATTAAGGAAAGTGCCTTTTGTTTTCCGTGATTTGGGGATCTGGCGGGTTTCTATTAGATTGTTTTTATCTAGTGAGAAGGAGGCTCTTGTCACTATTTTTTTTTTGTGATTTGAGTTTGGTTATTATTATTCATGTTATAATTGCTGCATGGCATTGTCACCAGTTTAAAGCAAGGCAATCTGCCTATAATGGTGTTATCATACTGAATATGGTAAATATGATTTAATAAATAAACTGTGTTTGTTTTTACAACTTCACCTTGTCTCAGTTACTGTTATTTTTCACCCACATAACTTTTAGGTTACACGTCATTAAATAAATAATTTTGTTTTGTAATTATTTAAACCTTTTGCATATATAATAAATAAATAAATGGTATACTGCAGTTATACCTCCATTTTAGCCCTATATATGTAAATGTAGCAACAGTTCATCAGTACCCTAAATTTCTAAGAGCAGAGGATGCATCAGAGTCTCAGACAAGATTTATATTAAAAAATAAGTTCTTTATTTTGTTAAATATATTGCACTAGCATTAAAAGAGTATTGCACTGATTGACAGAGAATTGCACTAGAGTTGTAAAAGTATTGCACTAGATTTTCAGTCATGGAAAGTATTTCCCTCCTAGCAGCAGCAGATACAGAGTATACTACTACAAACTAACATCAAAATGAAAAACAAAACGAAATGAAATATATTTTGTGCAAAATAACTTCCAATAACACAAACAAATATCAGTGAACATAAATCCAAACACATATTCAAAGCATAAATAATAAATCCAATCAAAATCAAAACAACATGCAAATAAAACTGTGATAACCCAGAATCTGAATACAAAGACAAACAGTCAATATTCCATTCTTTAAACTCTTTACAGCGCACATGCAAGTCATATCAATATCATAAAAATATGGTAAAATTACAATTAAAATACACTCTGTATACAATAGCAGCAGCAAGAATATTGATCTTTTACCATTCAAGTTCCCATTTTAGTTCTAAGCAGCTACATACTGCGATCTCTCCCGGAACACTATTAGGGAAAATATATATAAAATGCAACAGAAAATAGGTAATTTCAGAATAAATACACGAGATAAACCTTTCGTTGGTTGGTTTCCAGATATTCACCCTCGATACACAGCTTCAGCGTCCCACTAGACCAAAATCGCTTCCTACTCTAGGGTTTCCTGGTCTTAAATACAGAGGTCAATCCCACCCCTGTTCATAACTCTTAAAGGGAATTCCATTTACTTACAACGGTGGTAGGAAGAGTATTACTCTTAAGGGCCCCATCAGAGAGAGAAGCTTGCCCTGCAACCTCCCACAGTGGACCTGGGCATTTGATAAGGGTTAGGATGCTTCCCGGCAGTTGTACACTGGGACCTGGCTTTCTTCACTTGGTGAGGCAATCTCAGGGTCTCCATCGCCCAGGTCAGCATCTCCTTCTGATGCAGGACTCAATGACCGTTGTCTTCTGGGGGCATTCCAGTTCAGCGTCTCCTGGTTCAATCATCATCAGAGCTACTGCTGTTAAAAAATTAAGATCAAGTTAATCAGGATTACGTTGTCAACCTTGAGTTTGGGGGAGGGCTTCACTTGGACAGTGAACACTTGGATTGCATAAATGCAATTCTGTGCGATGCAAATTCTTTGATGGCTTGGATCCATCAACAGGTGCCACGGTGTACACTAATTTATCAGGGTCTGGGCATCCCAACACTTTCCATGGTACCCCCTCCCATATATCCTGAATTTGATTGCTCCCTCGGATATTACAATTCCGTATATAAACCAACTTACCTGTTAGCAGCTGCATGTTCGGAGATGGTTTTCCATGGTGCTTACTTCTTTGCACTGCAGCATGCGTCAATTGTTTCCACACAATACCGTAGGCCGTTTGAAGGGATTCTTGATGATTTGTGATCCATGCTTCTAGTGCCATGATCTCCAAAGGTCTCAATGCCTGTATGCTCCCTAAAAAGGTCTTAGATCTTTAGCCACCATACACTGTTCACAGTTTCTACACCACTGCTCTACATCGTGATGCATTTTGGGCCAGTAACAATGAGACCTTACCAGCTTAAATGTGCGATCCACTCCTTGATGTCCCTGTCCATCGTGCAATTGAGTCAGGACCTTTTTCAGAATTGAAGGCAGGAGCAGCTTGTCAGTCCGACCTCCCTTAGTCTCCAGAATCACTCGATACAGGATGCTCTGTTTTTCTTCTATCCAATCCCACTGTCTCAATAATTCCAGAGTTTCAGCAGATTCCATCTTCCATTCCGAATGGCCAGGAACTCTGCCTCTCCTCCAGTAGTACAGGAACCGACTGATATGGGTGTCTGCTTCCTACAGAAGCTTCATATCCCCTACACAGTACTCTGGAAAAGAAGAAACCATCTCCACGGACACATATCTGTTTATAACAGGCACATTTCTTTGGATGTCCTCCTGGGCCACCACCTGTAATACCTGGGGTAGTTTAATACCTACCATAACCATTTCCAAACTTATTTGAACTTCACCCTCAGTCGGGTAGCTTGACTCACAATTTAGATCATCTGTGTATTGCCGTGATAATGTGTCCACATTACCATTCTTCCCCGGCCGATACACAATATCAAAATCAAAGAGCACTAGCTGTGATGCCTCATGTTGTTCTACGGCATCTAGTTTGGCAGTTCTTAAGTGACTCGGGTTTATTATCAGTAATGACAGTAAATTTATGACCCAACAAATAGTCCCTAAATTTTTCCGTTACTACCCATTTAAGAGCAAGAAACTCTAACTTCATAGAACTATAGTTGGCCATGTTCCTTTCTGTAGGACGTAACCCGCTGCTAGCATAAGCTACTGGTCTCCTGCCCCCATCGTCTCGCGATAAAACGGCTCCTAACCCATGATGGCTTACGTCAATCTCTAAAAAGAAAGGTTTATGTAATCTGCATAGCCTAACACAGGGGAAGATATTAACTTTGTCTTCAGCAATTCAAATGCCGTTTCACATTCACTATCCCATTTTTCCTGGTAAATTACAACTAAATTCTGAAGGCATAATACCTTCAGTGGCGTAATCTGGCTTCAGTATACGTAGTTTTCAATTGTCACTCACTAAAGACCCCCCTACCTGCTACATTTGGCGTAGCCGGCAGGATAGGGCACCGGGCAAAATCAAATTAGAGGCACAATAAGTTTGGCAGAAGGTGATAGTTTTGAAAATTTTGGGCAGGTGAGTAATGCAGCTAGTATGTTGGTGTTACCGTACATGTTTGGGGCTGAAAAGTATTATTGTAAGATAATGAGGGAACACATGGCTCTTGGTGAACTGGTAAGGCTCAGAAGGTAATGTAGATATAAAATAAATTTATTTGAAGGGGATTTATTTATTTTAAACAGAAATATAAGATTGATGAATTTGGCTTTTTAATAGTATGCTTGGTATTTGATGTTCACACTGCTGATTGTGTTGTGCCCCTCCCTGTAGTAGGTGCTGATTGCAATGGAGAAGGCTCCACTTGAGTACTGTGGATGGAAAGAGTTCCTCAGGTGGTGGACAGTGTCGTAAGGGCAAGGCTGAGTGTGGGTTCTAGGCCTTGAGGGCACAGAGAGGGGTGGGTGAGGCCGAGAAGGTAGGCCAAGATGACCACTCCCCTAGATACTCACACCGGTCTGTAGTGCCTGTAGGCACTGTGGAAAGAAAAGGGTGCTGAGAAGGTACAGGGCTATCATGGTAAGGGAGTGTGTGTTGTGGTGACCGTAAAGGGCCGTAACCACCCTATGCCTTGAGGAAGCAGAGGTACCACACCCCAGAGTCTATTTGGATGGACCCACCAAGGGGCAGGAGCAAGGCGGAAAAGGGTGAGCTGCGAAGTGATGTGTGCTGTAAAGCATGCTACAGATGAGTGGGGCACATACGAATGGCAGAAATGTGTTGTTTTAAAGGGGATGCAGGCATGCTAAGATAAAAGGGGTAGGTATTAATTTTGTGAGATATAATAAGTTCTTACTGAACAAGAGGCGTGGGGTGGGTTGGTTATTCTTCTAGGCATGAGCAAGTAATATTTATTTTGGGGGGGTGTGTGGGAACACTGTGGGAGGCTTGTGTCTTTCAGGTACAACTGTTGAACCTGTGATGGAGGTCCCAAGATAGCAAGCCCTGGTCCCCGACAGCTGTTGCACCCAGAAGATCACTTGGAATCCCTATGCTACCAGGGCTAGGTCCCGGTAGTTTTAATTCTTTAAATAGTTAACTTTTTTGATCTTGGTAGTTACTTTCAGTATATAGAATTTGCTATCGATGGAACGTCGATAAAATTTTGGGGGGGATAGAATGTAGTGGGTGCTACCTGTTAAGTGAGTTTAAACTCTGAAAGAATGTGGCAGGTGTAATTGATTAACTAAATTCAATTGGATGAATCGTTTCACCTTGTTACCATTTAAAAGGCAGTGCAAACTGAGACACAGCATATATGCAAGGCTGCGGGAATGTCGGCTTGTAACCATGGGCTTGAATGCCTAATGATACACAAAAAAATGTAGTTTGGTATTATAGCGTCCGCACTTCTGATAAACTGCACTACCTAATGTGATCTAATGTGGTCTTGAGTCTGGTTCTCGACTACGGTATTAAACGCTGCGTAGTGTAGACACTAACTGTATTTAGCACTTTTAAGTCGCCAGTTGAACTTCTTGCACTGGCATAAAATTCCCACAGAATGCAGGTTTTCTGGATTTATTTCCTGAAAACGAATGTCCATATTTTGTTCTTTAACTACATTAACAGCCCATGTATAGTCTTTTTAGTATTTTTTCATCTTTGTTTTCTTTTTTAATTAGCTGTGCCTCATTTAATCTTATGTGTCTACTGGTGACTTTCTGTAGCACTTTTATTCTCTTTTTTTCAGGTCTTCACAAGGAAAGTTGGTGCTGTACCAGTTCCATGGAGTTTTAGCTCCAAAATATATTAAAGAAAATGGGTGGAATGTCACTCATTGTTTGGCAGTGGTTTTATAACTGATAAATAAAATGGCAGTTTGTCATGGAATTTTGTCATGGAATTTTTATATTGTTGTGCGTATTGATTTATATAGTGTGAAGCGGCTCATTACTATGCAAGCCGTGCTCTTTGAGCAAAAACTTATTTGTGTCAACCTTTATGAAGGATATGAATGGAGGAAAAAAGAGGCCTGGATAACAACAACAGTCCAGGATGGCCATGCTAATACTACACAAAATAATTTAAAGATAAATAAATGTGTGGTTACCATGGCATCAAAAGCCTATAAATACCTCCAATGTTTGTTTTCAAACACACTTTCCCTTGACAAAGGTATGTTAAACATACAGAAACGTTGGGAAGTTGTAGTGTGCTTGGCCCCCACCCTTGTGTTTCCTCTCTCTCTTTCTTTAGTGTGTGGCGACCTTGCCTGCTGCTCACTCCAGTCCCCCCCCCCCTCCCTCTTGTAGTGTGCACGGTACATCAATGCTCATGGGAGTGATTGGGCACCCAGTATGAAAATGTCTGTGTGTCCACGGTGCCCAATGAGAGCCCGGGGCGGGTATATATAAGGGAGGTGTGTGTTTTGCTTCGGTCTCTCTGTCCAGTAGTGTCCTGTCTGAGCTAACTCTTTTCCCCTGTGCTAATAAACGGTGGTCTAAAACGCCTTTGGACTGCACGCTGCCTCCTGTGTCCATTTATTCCATGGAACCCACCGCTCGCCATCACATTGGTGTCAGAAAACAAGCAGGATAGTAATGGATTGAATGAAAGAATCAGCAGAAGACGAGGAAGTGCTGTTTGGGAGCCGAGAGTGGGCGATAAGCTGGCTGAAGTCTACACCGGTCGTGAGAGTGGTCTGGAGAGCAGAAGGAGCGAGATGCCTGGATGGGAGCTCCTGTCACCGTGCCACAGAAAACGAGGGACCAGCGTCCCCCCTGCAGCCCATAGCCGGAGAAAGCGGAACAAGCCCGTCAGACTGACGCGACCACCGCCCGAAGAATACAGCTCGAGTTCCCAGAAACACCAGTGCTTATGGAGAACACTCTGCCACGGAACACGAGGTCTGTAACTGTCCCAGAGAGCCCCGACCCCACCCCCTACTGTGGGGAAGAAACCTACCCGGCCGCCTTCACCTTCCCCCAGGCTTAGGAGAGAGAACCAGCATCAACTGCTAGAGAGAGCATGAAGCCCCCGCCATTGGAAAACGAGAGGTCAAAACTCACCATCGCATCCCCGCCCAGTCCAGGAGCATCTCCACCACTGCCGGTTAGGATACCACCCCGCTCACCTGCCCCTACCCCAAAACCTGCCCATGCACACGGCCCCATGCCCAAGATACCCCCGCTTCAACGGCACATCGTCCCTGGAAGTCTTCCTTGCCCAGTGGGAGCTGTTTGCTGCTGAAAATCAGTGGACAGAGCAGAAGGGAGTTACTTGCCTGTGCCAGTCGCTAGAGGGAGCTGCAGTGGAAGTACTGCTGGATCTAGGCCGGGAGGAGAGAACTGATAGCATGGCCTTGATAACAGCATCGGAGCGCCAGTTTGGAGATGCTGACTCAGAGCTGAGCCTACAGAACCAGCTGCTGTACAAGAGAAGGGCAACTGGTGAGAAACTGGGGCCACTGGCTGCTGATATAGCACGCCTCGCTAAAATGAACCCCCAAGTTTCAGCTGCCACATCGCCCTGGATACGTTCCTGTGCAGTCTACAACCCACCCCACTGCACCACCTGATCCGCCTTGCCACCCCCGGCACGCTAGATGAGGCTGTGCGCTAAGCCTAGCTGTTGAGGCTGTGTTACAGGAGGAAGCACACCCACCGCGCCAATCGCACTCCCGCCCTGCCCGTGCTGCCAGCCCCATTGAATAGAGGAGGGAATGTCCAGACCAAGTGTACAAGACCACCACCACCAGCATGGAGAGACAAAAGGAACGCATCTGCTGGAGATGTGGCTTAACCAAGCATGTGATGGCCAACTACCACCAGCTATAAGCGAAACCCTCACCCCCTGTCCAGCCGGGAAACGACAAGGTGACTCGTGTAAGAGGGGAACCATGGGCCCGGAGATTGACCCCACCAATTCAGCCCCCCGATGTTACCATTGTTGGGCGCACCGAGAAAAACACCTGCCTGCAAGTTGCCGTGTCTATTGAAGGGGTCCCTTGTACTGCCTTAATAGACACCGGCTCCTCCATTAACATTGTGCGACCCGATGTGTTAGCAAGAGCCACCTCAGACTGGAAAAACCGAGTCCAGCCTACCACGGTCCAACTCAAGACAGTCACTGGAGAGCTAGTGCCAATTGAGGGAAGAGGGAAGCTACAAGTCAGGTATGGGGAACCACCAAGCTGTCAATGGTATGGATAGCCACCATTCATGACCCCTGTATACTTGGACTAGACTTCTTGCAATGCGTTGGCAACCTGCTTGACCTGCGCCATGGTGACGTCAGCCCTTGCAATCCCGGGCCCACGAGCTGTCCTTCATCCTGGATACTGATGCCAGCGACCAAGGACTTGGAGCCGTGCTGTCCCAGCCAATGCAGGGAGATGAGTCAGTAATTGCATGCTAAAGCCGCGCCTTTAACAAAGCTGAATGGCGCTATTGCGTAACATGCCGGGAGCTGCTTGCTATTGTGGCCACTCTCAAACAATTCTGCCCCTACCTGACCACACTTCCTAGCAATGGCTGGTCAGTTTTAAAGAACCAGAGGGACAACTTGCATGATGCCTGGAGCAGCTACAGGAATACCACTTCAACATTCAGCACAGACCAGACAATCGGCATTTGAATGCTGATGCTCTGTCCTGCTGCCCCTGCCAGGCTGTTGACTGCGCACACTGTGAGAGAAGGGAACAGCAGGAAGAAGCAGCTGGGGAAGCGGAGCAAAGAGTGTCCAGCACCCGCTGGACAACCCTACCTACCATCCCAGCCGAAGAGTGGAGAACGCAACAGGAACAGGACCTGGATTTACAGCCCATACTGCAGTGGTTGACAACAAGTGAGTGCCCCCACTGGTAAATTATTACTGGGAGCTCACTAATTACTGGGCTGTGGGCACAATGTGACGTGCTTGCATTGAAGGAGGGAGTGCTACAGCGGCGCTGGAAGTAACCCACATCGGGTCAAGATCGGTGGCAACTGGTGGTCCCGTTTCCTTCAACTCGCTGTGCTCACTGCTATCCATGGGAAAAATGGCACTGGACATTTCCGGGTTTCCGAAACGCTGGAGTCGCTGCAGGCGAGATGTGGGGGACCATTGCCACAGGTGTGATGTGTGTACAGCCCGCAAAGGACCCCCAGGCAAGTCTCATGCCCCCTTCAACCCATGACCGCCAGTTCCCCCATGGACTGAGTGGGCATGGACATTCTTGGTCCCTTTCCTGTGTCCAAAGATGGCACAGGTTAAGGTTAATGCTGGTGGCAATGGACTACTTTACAGTGGCCCAAAGCATGCGCTCTGCCAAACAAAGAAGTGAGCACGGTGGCTACCGTGCTCGTCAAGGGTTTTTTTTGCCAGGTTTGGAATTCCCCTGGAACTACACTCTGACCGGGAGATGAACTTTGAAAGCAGACTGCTCGCCGAGGTATGTAACCAACTGGGCATTAAAAAGATGCGCACCACCCCCAGAGTGATGGTTTGGTAGAGCGCTTGAACAGAACGCTCTCCGCTCAGCTAGCATTGCCACCAGCCACGATCAAAGAGGACCGGGACCACCAGCTGCCACTGATACTCCTGACCTATCGGACAGCAGTACAGGAATCAACATGTTGCATATGGGTCGAGAGCTTCAAACCCCAGCGGAGCTATTGTTTGGCTGCCCACCTGATGCTAGTGCAACCCCCCCAGGCTTGGAGTATGCGCGCAGGACACCTACAAGCAGCCGGCCTGAAGCAAATGTGGAATTATCATGTCCAGGAGAGAGGGCAACATTTTCAAGCAGGTGAGCTGGACTGGGTTTATAATCCCAAGAGGAGAAAGGGCCGCTGCCTGAAGCTGGAGAGTCCATTTATTCTGCAGAACCCACCACTCACTATATATATATATATAGGGTCCTAGGTTCGAATCCGGCCTAGGGTACTGTCTGTGTGGAATTTGCATGTTCTCCCCGTGTTTGCGTGGGTTTCCTCCCACAGTCCAAAGACATGCTGTCCAGGTTGATCGGTCACTCTAAATTGCCCTCTGAGTGAGTGTGTGTGTGTGTAGTGCCCTGCGATGGACTGGCGTCCCGTCCAGGGTGTAGCCTTGCCTTGCGCCCTGTGTATGCCAGGTTAGGCTCCGGCTCACCGCGACCCTGTAAAGGAGTAAGCATAACATGAATGACCTAAAATTCGTAGTTTTAGAAAAAATTTAATTAGACAATGTACAATATAGAAGACTAAAAGAAAATAAATGGATAAATAAACTCAGTACCATGATGCCTGAAGGTTTAAATAGAAAGGAATAGTAGATCATTACATCATCAACTACAGTATGTGGTGAATGACATCACAATCACATTAATAGATTTAAATAGAAATAAATGAGTGTAGTTGCCATGACATCCAAAGCCTGTAAGTACCTCCACTGTTTGTTTTCAAACACTCTCTCCCTTGACAAAGGTATATAAACATACCGAAATGTTGGGAAGCTGGCTCTTTTGAGCAATCAATCAATAAATAAAAAAAAAGCAGTGTGGAGTAGTGGTTAGGGCTCTGGACTCTTGACCGGAGGGTTGTGGGTTCAATCCCAGCTGGGGACACTGCTGTTGTACCCTTGAGCAAGATACTTTACCTAGATTGCTCCAGTAAAAAACCCAACTGTATAAATGGGCAATTGTATATAAAAATAATAATGTGTAAAAAATGTACTTGTATGTAAAGATAACGTGATATCTTGTAACAATTGTAAGTCGCCCTGGATAAGGGTGTCTGCTAAGAAATAAATAATAATATATATTTCTGCTCCTTCCATGATAAATTGTTTTCTATATCCCCTGTCTTGCTTGCTGATCTCATACTCTTTGCCTTACTGTTTTGTCTGTTTTGTTTTGCATTACTTGAGGAAGTAAAAAGAGGCTTTAGATACCGCTGGTCTCTAGGCAGATAGCCCACACAGTTGCCTTGGTAACAATGAGTTCTATCATGGAGGCAGCAGCCCATTTGTCAGTATGAGTATGCTGTGTCTACTGCCAGAGGTGGGGTGCTAATGGTTTAATTTGCATGTGCACTTTTAATCTGCTGTCAATGGGTGGAATACTAATTTGTTTACCTTTTGTTTAGTCTAAGTTTTAAAATGACAGCCAGTGTTTTAGTGATCAAAAGCTCAAGTGCCTTACCAGCTTGATAAACTACATGATATCACTAAACATAAGACTCAAACTGGCCTAGTTAGATTGACAGATTACCTATGTCTTAGACTATATCAAAATAAAAACTAATGCAGTCTCACTGTATGACTCCTGGAATGGTTAACCTGTCTTGGCAGTCACCATGGCAATTTTTAATGTTTACGCATAGATACTACCAGAGACACAGATGTTTCCGGAGCCCCACCCATCCAGCACCACCAATAAATAGACTATGCTTCTGCACAACCTATTTCAGTATTCCAAAACTCACTTAGAAGAAAATGTAACGGACAATAAATCAAAAACATTGGCTGGCTACCAGCAGTTATTATTTCTATACTGTACATCTGCATAGTACTTCAAGTGCCAGGTCCTATTATTATACTCTCTGGAGGACGTCATTAACACATCTTATGACATAACACGCCTCTTTAATTTACCATCAGTTCAGTAGTTGCCATCCTGAACAGCTGAGAAGTACCGGTAGGTCAAATCCTCCAACTAAAACTTTCCCCGAGGCTGCTCAGTTTCTTCAAGTGAAGCAGAAATAAGACAGAAATGGGTTCATGTTACAAATCCATAAACTTAAGGCTGCCAAAGTCATGCGCAAGGAAAAAAAGTTTCAAGGGGCCTCTGGCACATGCGATGTCTGTGCACTAAATTTATCTTTGTTGTGGTTTGTACTAAGCAAATGTTTCATCATTTTTTTTTAAACATACTTTAAAATTTGAAGCCAAAGATATTTTTAGTTTATCAATCTAATCAATGGCATGAATCTATAATATACTGTACATGTACGGGACACTTATTATCATTTACATTTTTTTAAATGTCTTTCCAATTTGTTTAATATCTTATTATGTGTGTTCTGCACAATTCTCTGCATGCTTACTAACTATTCCAGCAAAAATTGCATCAAACAAAATGATATTCTTCTATGCACTTCAGTGTACAGTGCAAGCTACCCTTAGAAAATCAGTTCTGAGGAGGGTTTTTTTTTCCAGCAGCACATTTTGCTGGGATTGTTAGTATAATAACACATATAATAGGACATTAAATTAAAATAAAATGTTGATGAAACTTTCCAAGGTTGATCATTGATATTTGTTGATTTTGCATAGCCCACAGTGCCACTGCAGTGGCAGCAGGTAGGGCTGTGCATTAAATCTGAATATGGAGCCAAATTCATACATTAGGTGTAAGGCTTCTGTTCATTTTTCGGTGCTTATTTTTAGCTATTTTCGAGTTATATGTAAATCGTTTTTTTCTGTCACAATATGTATGGTAACTCGAAAGTACTTTCACACTTCAATTGTACCTTCTTTCCTTTGCTGTCTTCCACAACTAAATCCTTATGGTCTCAGGCATATTCTTCAGGGAGTTTTGTGTATTCAGGCATTTTTTTACATTTCGCCCCAATTTGCAGTTCTGTTTTAAATTCCATTGGCATGTAAATACTACCTATCGAACTGTCCTTTATTTCTTGTAATCTCGTTTTAAATCTTGCAAGCCTGTTACAATCCTCCAATAGAAATGTAGGAATTTGCTGCCACTCAGTAGTTGGGATGGGTTTAAAGTATTCAGAATGAATCAATGCAATGTACCAAGGAAGGAGGGACATTGCCCAGCTGCACAAGTCAACGTGCACTGAGTAACCATTTCCAGTGTTTTTCCGGTGTTTGTTGGACATACACCGATTTCAATTTTTTTGTATCGGGTGTTTTATTGTTTTTTATCAGTTAAAACCCCAAAATCAGAAGACCTAATTATGTGCAACCCTACCTGACGCAACCAAGTGACAATATAATAATTATGTATTTTGATAACTTACAAATCAACCCACAATTACCATTTCTTAGGTCTTTACAGCCAGTACATAGGGCTTTTTATGAGTTATAATTGCTTTAAGGTTAGTATCCTACATTTATCAGGTGTCTCATTTAAACATTTCCTGAAAAATTACACAGATGGTAACTTTGCAGTCTTTGCAGATTTTCTTATTTTGTAATGTATGTTGTTAAGGAGGCTGTGTGGTCCAGTGGTTAAAGAAAAGGACTTATAACCAAGAGTTACAAGTCCCTGGTTCAAATCCCACCTCAGCCACTGACTCATTGTGTGACCCTGAGCAAGTCACTTAACCTCCTTGTGCTCCGTCTTTCAGGTGAGACGTAGTTGTAAGTGACTCTGCAGCTGATGCATAGTTCACACAACCTAGTCTCTGTAAGTTGCCTTGGATAAAGGCGTCTGCTAAATAAACAAATAATAATAATGATGTCATCACCAGGTATCTTACACACTAAATTACTTCAGGGAAATATTCCAAGTGCCAATATTTTTAATAATGGGGTTTAATACGTCTGTTTTGGCTTTGCGAGCCACTGTCTTGCCCACCCCAAAAAGTTTTATTTACACTTCAGAGTACACAACAGGTAGATTGCCTCAAGGCTTCAGTCTATGGAAGTTAATGACAAAAGTATGCCAAAGTGGCTCTAGTCAAAGTATATTAGATTTAGTTGCACTTACATTCTATTTAACAAAAAACACAGTCATTCTAATAAGGTGGTGTTTCGAAATTAAGAACAAAAATCTTATCTGGATCCAAATAAATCATTTACTTGATTTGGCATTTTAATATTAATTGACAAAATTAAAAAAAAAATGTCATAAAAAACAGCACTTTAAATGTGTTTAGCAAAGCACATATTTCTGTCCATTTTTTGTTCCAATTCTGTTACAGTTCTTACGGCAACATTAAAAAAAAGACTTTCAAGACCAAAGTGCAAGACACATGAATTTCCCCTTTTTCCAAATTCTGTGTTATTGAGGGAAACATAAAGGTCCTGTGATTTTAGTGGGATAATGTGGGCATTTACCTGTGATAGCCTTATAAACAATTGTATACCACATAAATTGTTATGTTTAAAAAGACTTGCACACAGAATAGAAAGCTTTTTTTCTTTTAGGCCAGTGCGTCAAATTCAAGGGACAAACTGAAGAATCATCATCTTAATGAGACTGAAATATACTTCCTTATCTCCTGTAATCCCTTTGTCTTAAATTCCATGCTTGAAAGCACATTTTCAAAATCTAGAAAAATGTAGTACTATATTGATATAAAACAATTCCATTCTGGGTGTTAAAAGTTGTTGTAAACATAGCCATTGAAAAAGTCAGTCCATCAAGTCTTTATAAGTCACAATGATGTACAGAATAATAACAGTTGGGTAGGTGTTAACTTAGGTAAGATATTTGGATCAGGGTCTGTAATGCCAGCTGCTAATCTAGGAAAACAAATATATAAATGGACTATGAAGTTTACCCTTCCTTCTTCTTCAGAGTTAATGTACAGTACTTCAATTAAACAAGATTTAATAGAATGCCAAAATAGCTTTTAGTAAGCCTGCGTCATAGGGTGATGAATAAATAGACCCTTACAAATCCTACACTGAGTGAGTCCTTGATCTTCCATTAGAGAGAATGCTTGACAATATTTGTAGGAGATTTACAATTCAAAAGCATACAGCTATATCGTGAAGGCAAAGAGTCTGTGAGGAGCAAAACATTTTACTTTTTTTTCATTTCATCTGCTCATAATTAGGCAGATCAAATAGAATTATATTGTTGTTCTTTTCTATGAATAGTTATTATGAGCTTGCGCAGTCATGCTAATGGGGATGAATAATGGTGTTAATAAAATAAGCATTCAGATTTTTTTTTTCTCTAAATTAATATAATACTCTTATCAGTCAGATGTCAGGTACGTTTTTTGTACTAAAAGGAGAAAAATTATTTAAAAAAAAAAAAATTACAATAAGCGCAACTTTGAATGGTTTAATAATGAAGACCAATAAGATTTGGCAGAGTCCGTATTTTTTCCTGATCATGAAATGAATGGATAGGCATACCACACCGGCATCATTATAGACCGATTCTAGATAGAAAACAAAAACATAGTTAAGATTACAGCAGTATTTTGTTCATTTAAATATTAGAATTAAACATATTTATCTAATAGCAGCAGTGTGGAGTTGTGGTTAGCGCCCTGGACTCTTGACCAGAGGGTTGTGGGTTAAATCCCAGGTGGGGGACACTGCTGCTGTACCCTTGAGCAAGGTACTTTACCTAGATTGCTTTAGTAAAAGCCCAATTGTATAAATGGGTAATTATATGTAAAAAAATAATGTGTTATCTGTATAATGTGATATCTTGTAACAATTGTAAGTCGCCCTTGCTAAGAGATAAATAATAATAATAATATTTCAATGTACATAAAGTTACTCAATTTGGAAGACAAATGACACATCATGTGTTTATTTTTTTTTTTTTAAGGTAAATTATGATCCTTTCGTATACTTTACATGTTTCTAAATTATTGAAATTTTTAAATTTATAAACCATGCCCAGATAAAGTGTTTTGCAATATGTGCCCCTTCATTTTCCCTATTAGTGTGACCAAGCCCTTGTCTGAATTTTATGTGCTGTTAATCCCTATAATCATTATTATTATTATTATTACTTTTAATTATTAAAACATACAAGTTAGTTCAGTGTGCACAGTAAATCCAAGATGGACTGCCAGTTAAATAAGAAGCTGATTTTTGCGCATTAAAAGGCTTTTCAATTTGTCCGACAGTACTCCTCTCTCTACTACTTTTAAGCGTCGGCAGACATCTCTGAGATGCTTGTATTATTTTCTCGGAAGTTTTGACTTACCCATTCTTCAGTTAACATGTTATTAAAAATGTTTAAATTGATTTTAAACCACATTTTGTTACAAATAAAACTGGTGGAGTGATATTGTTTGATTTGCTTTTGTGATGCGGTTACAAACATTCTAAGGGCACATATGAGGGATTATATCTCTCTAGCTCAGCTAATCAGAGTGCAGGGAATCTTTCCATTGAAGTATATGTATGTGTGTGTGTGTGTGTATGTCTGTATGTATGTCTGTATGTATGCATGTATGTATGTACTTTAAATCACAAATAAATAAACACATACATTAATGTACATAGTCTGTAATGGGCTTAGTGGATAGCAGCAGGCCTGCATTATTAATAGACACCTCTAGTGTTATGGTGGATCAGCTTGAATATGCCTTCTTTTCATTTAACCCTTTCATGCATTGCTTTATATGGGGAAAAAATGCATCCTCATATGAGGTGCTCATGCATTTGTGTCTTCCATATGTCCCCATATAACCATATTTTATAAACCAAATCCTCACCAGTATTCCTGATGCTGGCAGCACTAGAGAAGCTCGTTGGATTGCTAGCTGTATTTCTCTGATGAGGGTATCTGTTTTAGAATTGCAATGTTCTTGCTCAGTTTGTTTAAGAGCTCAAGACAGAGCAAAGTTTGTTTTGATGATGAGAATGGCTTTCACAGTATCTGGATTTGTCTGCTGTCCACAGGTCATTCATTACAGAAAACACCCTCTCAACTAAAGCATTACTGCCAGGCAGGCACAGGATCAGTTCTGCCAGTTTTTTTTTAATTTTTTTATATGCATGTGGTACTGAGGATTTCCTGAAATGCTTGATTACTTCATCCCATCTGCCACAGTGTGATCGTTGTAGTTGTGTCATTCCTTTCACACAGTTTCCCTGTCACACACTCATTTAACAGTTACTTCGTCAAACAGTGCATTCTCGTTAATTGTCACATTTCGGCATTTCTTCTCCAGTAACTCGACTGCTGTTTCAATATCAGATCTTAAAGGAACTTTCTTTAAAAGCAGACATTTCAGATCTCTCAAATCATCTGTATGCTTTCCCCATGCATGTATGTATTTTATGGCTGTATCGAAGAAAGATCTTGACACATTAAGATAGCACTGACATGTCACGACCCCACTTCTTCTAGGTCTTTAAGTAGTTTTCTCACTAAAACAGGCACAAAGTCTTCTTCATACGTTGTAGCCAGGTCCTTTTTGAGAGTGTCTAAGGAACCGGCTGACTCTACTTCACAGAGATCCTCTCCCTCAAGCAATTTGATTCATGAAAAAGTGTCATGTTTGAATGAATAAAAGCAAGCCAGAGTTCGGTACATGAGTCTTCAAATGTTTTGTGAAGAACCACTGGGCACTGTCACCCTGCCGAGTGACTGGGTTTGGCTTGCCAAAAAGGATGATAAAAACACCAGAATTAAATTGCAAAAAAAATGATTTATTTATTCGAAACAAAAGAAAAACAAGAGAAAGTAATATGCCATGAGTCTCTCCAGCATCCACCTTCAAGGTTAGAGCTCCTCCCTGAGCATTCCAAGGCCCTTATATATAGAATGAATTTCCCATAAGGCAACTCTCATTTAAAGATACCGCTCTCATTTTAAAAAAAAATAAATAAAAATAAATACAGATGCAAAAATGCTTCATTAGCATCATCAAAAAATATTTTGGCCAGATTCACACACATAAGGTTAACCATACACATATATAAGACAACAACATAAAGAAAAGTGCACTTTTAAATATTAGCTATGACCTTTAACCTCTAAAGTCAGCCACCATTTTGTTTCTGCTGATGTGGCACTATCAGCCATCTTTATATGTTGAGGTATCACTGGTGGCCATCTTTTATACACTGCTGATCAGCTACTACCAGCAACAAGGATTTTTATACACAGGTATGAATAATACAAACTTTGGTTTTTAATTATATTTTCTCTTTGCTCTTGTTGTTCTCCAAGAATGGGGATACACTGCAGTGATTTGGGGAAAATGGGGGAAATGGTATGTCAGAATTCATTACTCATGCATATCACAAGCACACACACATTCATACATGCAGGGAAGTAGGAAAGGTTCTTGGAGTCAACAAAAATACCTTGGTACAAAAATAAATTAAAAAGCCACCCTGTCACAGGCACTTTTCCTGTGACAAGAAAAAATGGCTTCATAAAGTTGAAGGATCTTCTCTAAAGCAGGTAACATCGACAACCATCTGACACAGCTATATCCCAGTATATTCTGATATTCTTTCCCATGTACTCACAAAAACTTTCCAGTCTTTCCACCACACAAACAGTGAATATATAAAAATATCCATAAATTGTAATTGGAATGCTCTCAACGTCTAGCGGGATTGTAGCCACTGCAGTTCGGGCACAGCTGTGTACGATGTGAGCAGAGCAACCAAGGCCTATCGCTTCCTTTTTTAAGCTTGTCTTTACTTTGGTGTGCACATTTTCTCTTCCTTGTCTGTGTAGGCCGCCAAAGTTTGTGTTTGCATTATCTGCTGAGAATGAAACCACCTTATTTTCGATGCCATACTTATTCATAACATTTATTATCTCAGCTGCAATAAGTTCTGCCGTCTCTCCTTTAAGTTTCAACAAAATCCACAAGTTTAGTTTGCACACATGAACTGCCATCATAAGCCTTGATGTAGTGAGTGAACCAAGACAGGAAGCAATTTTACATGTCCGTGATTCGATGCATCAACTGACAGTGACACATATTCAACATTTGTCAGGCCGTCAATTAGTTCATCATTTGCCCATGGAGCAAAAACACTTGCTTCACACTTTCTCTGCTCACACAAGAATTCTGGGTTGGTGAATTGTTTATTTAAATTGGAAGTACAGTCCATTGCTCTGAAACTGTGATTTTGTCTAACGGTATGATATGCATACGTTCCTTCTTGCACAGCAAGGTCATATTCACTCTGTGTTGGCTGAACTCTGCGAACAAAAATCGGTAACAGAACATGAACTAGCACGTGTTGTAAGAGTAGCTTTATGGTTAGTGGTACCTTAGTGTTCTTTTATAGATGTCTTGCCTCCACTCGAAATGGAAAATACACTTTACACCGAATCCCATAGTGCCTGGCAAAGGGAACGCATGTGTTCTGCGTTATACACAATTCAGTCAGCATTGTAGCTATGGCAACTGCAATAGTGCTGTACCATCTAGATGTTATAGCTAATAATAACAATAATAGAAACGGTCTGGATATTTCTCTCTAACGCATTTATGCATCAGACTTATTAACAAACACGAGAAATTAAAAGGAAAGGTATTTGGGGACGAGTTTTGTGAACCGGGGACTCTTTCAGGGACATTGTTTGGTCAGGGACAAAGTACCTCATCCGGGGACTGTCCCCAGAAGTCAGGTCACCCTACCATAAAATGACTAGAAGAATTTATTTTATATCTGTCCCCATATGAGGTCGCCATGAATGACAAGGTTAAAGTGTTACTATACCCCACTGACTCTGTACTTTTTATTGTTGCACATGTGTTTTGTTTTTTTCTATCTGCTGTATACTATTCCTCCATACACAAGTGTGACAGTGTAGCGTCACAGCCCAGATGGTATTGGCAGGGAGAGAGACTCAGACACAGAAATTAAACAGTACAAACACTAGACAAAGCACATTTCACAAAACAAACGGTTCAAGGGCCAAAATAAAAGGTTCTACAAATGTAAACACAGGACAGCACAGCATAGAACACATCTTCACCTCTAACACCAACACTAATTCTCTACTAACACCTGTCATCACCTATTTTATACACCTGCAGCATGAGCCTAATTAATCACTAATTAATCATTTAACATGTATTCCATTTTCGTCTCCAGCCACTTTACCATGTGTTTTGACAGAGAAATTTAACTCCCTCCCTGCCAACCCGATATTCCCCCCCTCTCCCCACCCCCTTTCGCTTTCGCCCTGCCGAATTGACATATCATCTATGCACTTTGATGACCTGTGAAGTGCCACTATATTTGTTTGAGATGGGGGGGATGCATTTTTTAGGGTAGTACATTTTCAACTGAACAGGCTGTCCATCAACTGAATGACAGTGGGGTAATACACCATGTCATGACACCAGCCCCAAGGACTGACTGATGATTTTTTTTATTGGAATTTATTAAGCAGTAGCTTTAATGCAGCTTTTCAAATGAAGCCTTCTTCACCACTGGGACAGGTTGCAGTCACCGTTCCTTTAACTAAAAATGAACACCATTTTTATTTCTGGACTTACCCATTGTTTCCACATTGCTATTGTTTCTTTGTTTTACTAAAATATTTACAATAATTTGGCTTGGACCCTGACACTCAGCCACACTTACAAATGTGAATAAGGGTTTGGGTGGAATAGAGTTTGTAAAAAAAAAAAGGGGGGGATAGTCGACATAACAAAGTGGCACTATAGTGCAGCGTGGATATTTTTGCAGATTTTTAAAGTGCGCCATCTAGAGGGGAAAAAATCACAAGATGTACAGGAGTACTGAAAATAAACTTAGTAATGCAGTTAGATTCAAATGCCACTGCATTTGCTTTCTGCTGTTCCCCTTACTATTTCATAGTGTTTGCAATCATTCATGATGTTTCTTTGCTATTCTTAAGCATCAATCTCAGGTTTCAGTTTACTGGCACTCTCCCTCTTATTAACATGCCTAAATACAACCCAAGTACAGTGAAATAAGGCCCGGGATAGAACAAGCTTAGCAGTTTTAGGGTGGCGTTATATATGGATGCACCACTGTTTATATCAGATAGACCCTAAAGGATTACACCACTGTTAGAATAATAGACAGTTCTTGTGCCTAACAGCACTTATAACAGTGACATGACCCTGACATGAACCTTGACTACTTAAAGCACTTGCTTTTAGTATTTTTTTCTTACTTTTATGTGCATTTACATATTAACACATCCAGACACTTGTTCTTTTTTTTATATATATTTTGTTACTTCCGATCTCCCTTCACAAAAGCAGAGCCAGCTGATAAGAAACTCAAATGTCTCAATGTCATTCTGACCTTGCTTTCTGTGGACTGAAAGATAAGTGGTTAACACATGTAGGCTATTCTCTTGGAATAAGAGTTGCATAAGTATTATTTCTTACCTACAGTATATATATAGGTAAATCTAATCACAATTGGTTATATTAAGACTTTCTGATTCAGCAGTGTTTAATCAACACTAACATGCATTGGTCGATGAGCATCCAATGTAAAGGAAGTGAGAGGCAGACTTTAATCAGGCTGTAGAAAAATAATATTTAGGCAGAACATGAGGTCGGTGAATATATTAAACTGTTGGGGAACTAGAGTTTGGTGAATTAACTTGTAAACAGCATGTATTCATAAACATGAAAGACTCAGGTGATCTTTGACTTTTGTGTGCTGACTGGATTGTAGACTACAAATGGAACCGGGGACAGACCCAGTTTGATATGATATAAATATTGAAACAGCACTAGTCTTTTGAACCAAGGTGAAAAAAAGCACAATCACCTCTGGACATCTCAAAACAAGGTACAATGCTGGCCAAATCAGGAACTCATATCAGGTAATTATTATTATTATTATTATTATTATTATTATTATTATTATTATTATTATTATTATTATTATTATTATTATTATTATTAATAATAATAATAATAATAATAATAATAATAATAATAATAATAATAATAATATGATGTCCTGTATTAATAAAGGCCATCAGTTTCATCATGAACACATTCCAGCTCAGCTCAGCAGAATAAATTGAATTGAGTGTAACTCTTCAATTGGCCAGCAGAGGTCACTCAAACCCAAACTAGTGAAGGTTTTTGTAGGGAAGCTTTTGTTTTTGGATTAGTTATTATGCCCAACTGAACTTCATTCTGCATGAATCACATAGTTGGATAATTTACAAAGAAAGCTAGAAACTGAATCACTGTAAAGGATAGTTCTGGTATTAAAAGCCACTAGAGCAACTTCAATGTAAACATGTTAATCACAATTCTATAGGAAAATCAAATAGTTAGAAACAAAATCATTCTCATTTCATAATTACAATACTCTATAATCCACTTAAAACAATGTGATTGATTAACTATGCATTTGCTCCAATGCAATTATTGGTTGGCAAAACCAACAATGTTAAAAGATTAAAGAGAATTTAGTATTAACGGTGAGAATACAGACCTACACATTATTATTTATTTCTTAGCAGACGCCCTTATCCAGGGCGACTTACAATTGTTACAAGATATCACATTATTTTGACATACAATTACATTATTTTATACATTATTTTTACATACAATTACCCATTTATACAGAACCTTGCTCAATGGTACAGCAGCAGTGTCCCCCACCTGGGATTGAACCCACGACCCTCCGGTCAAGAGGCCAGAGCCCTAACCACTACTCCACATAGAGCAGCTACAGTAGCAATTACACCAAACATGCACTTTAGGAATGTATATACATTTTGCCACTGGTCTACAGTTATGCATATTCTCTGCTGTGGGAACATTCTTGTTTAAATAATGCGCTACAAATGGTCTTTGTCTCACAAATGAGTTAACATTTCATTTGAGGATACGACAGTATAAACCATTGGTGGTCTTTAATACAGGTTTTACTACATATGGTGTATTTGTAACGAGTACATACAGTAGCTTCAAATTACATCATGTTATTGATGCTTTAAAATGTTCCTTTATCTGTTGATGATGTTTACAATCATTCTGAGAGGTTATTATTGCAATATTATATATATATCTATATATATATAATTGATAATTCAAAGCACTTTTACCAGTGTTTTTAAGAGCCAGCACCATCTTGTGATGGGCTACTTTGGATCATATTTCCTATTGTATTGCTGGTAATTCACAGCTCAGCACTACTGTAGATGGTTGTGGTGCTTACAAATATAAAGACACGTTGACTGATTCACTCTACATAAATGTATGTCTTTGGCAGGCAACTGGAACTGAGTAGCAGCTTCTGAATCTAGGTAAAAGCACCTTAGACAGATTATAACAAAAAGTACCAAATAAACCCACAATAGTTTAATTCGTTGCTGTAAGAATCTCTAAGAATGATGAATATAATAAAAAAAAGTAAGGCGACAGTTTAAAAAAAAAAAAAAAAAAAAGATTTTGAAGCTACTGATAAAGCCGTGATAATAAAGAACATATGTGTAGCCCCACACTTTACCTTTTAAACAGAACAGGCATTTTCTGAGCTATAACAGGAAACACCTCCCCGTGCTGAAAAGCAAACTACTGGCCGGCTATCACATGAAAAGTACAATAGCAATATAAAAAGTCTGCAGTTAGGGAATGCAGAATGAGAAAACAAAAACATCATGAAAGAAATGAGAGAAACTGTATGCAATGTTATCTCTGCAAATTTGTATAATATATTAGGGCGTCTGATTTTTGGGTTTTACATGATTTAACCCGATTTCGCCCCCCCCCCGAATGTTTTTTCTGCATTCGGGTTAAACCCAAAAACTCCCTGAATAGGCACATACTGTATATGAATGAATAAACGCATGCACAGTCTGTGATTCAAATGCAACAGAGCAGAACTGGCGCCAAAGATGGTAAGCTGATTTACCTATTAGAAAAATGTGTTGTCTTAGTGTAATATATATGTTTACACGTGTATTCTTGATGAAAGATTACTTTTTATTTGCAATGCCACAACATACACAACAGAGCAGTGATCTCCTTTTCTGGAACCTTCTATATTAACCTCAAGAAGGCTAAAGTATCTAACAGAGATGCTGCCCCCAAGTGGTCATTTATTATTATTACAATTACAGTACAATCATAACATTCCTCCTCCCTTAAGGTGTTACTATTATTTTACTTTTTAAAATTTTTTTATTCACTATATATATATATATATATATATATATATTATATATATATATGGGAAGATCAGGGTGGACTACCTTCACTTCCTGGTGATCTCTGGGGCGCATTCTTGCCCATAAACAATAGATTTCACCATTATTCAAATCTCTCAAATATGCCGGAGGTCTTGTGTCCTGACCAGAATGCTTTATGTCCTGTTTTTTTAAAGAACGATTTACAGGTGATGAAGTACCAGGCACGGCTGACGATGTCCCTTCCTTAGTTTATGGCGCGGTTGGTACCACCTCAGCGGTAGCCCTGTCAGGACTGGAAGATGTTTCTTCAGTGCCAGCAGAGTTTTTTTGTAACCCCACGGGACTGGAATGTACATGTATGAGTGTCTCTTCAGCTGGATTCTCCAGCTCTTCCATTGCAGATCTATCTGGCTCTTCCTGTCTCTTGTGGATTTAATCAACGTCACGGCGTACCAATCTGCCATCTCCTAACAGTGTATATGAAACTGGGACCGTCACTTCTTGAACAGTTGCAGGTATCCATTGTGGACCATGACTGAAATTTTGTGTATATATTGAATCTCCTGCCGAAAAACTTTGTTTTTTTACATGCTTATCATGGTTTTCCTTTTTCTTTAACTGTCTCTGTTGTATTTGTCTTTTGAGATCAGGATGCAGCAGGTCAAGTGTGGCTCTCAGTTTCCGACCTGTAGTAGATTGAGGTGTTATCCTGTAGCTAAACAAGGCATGACGTACTTTTGTTTCCAGGGTGCCTCCTGATGCCTTTTTCATGCACTCTTTAAATCTCTGTACGGCATGTTCAGCTAATCCATTCGAAGATGGATGATATGGGGCAGAAGTCACGTGACTGATTCCATTCCGACTCATGAACACTATCATCTCTGATAGTTCATGGTTGCTGAAGCTGATTCTTAGATTTTCTATAGTTGCTGTTGAAATCGAAGTGTTCATGGGACACACATCCATCCATTTCGAATTTACCAAAAACATTTTTCCCAGAAATGGCCCAGCATAATCAAGGTGTAGCCTCCTCCAAGGTTTGTCTGGCCACTCCAATGGATGGAGTGGAGCTGCTGCTGGGGCATTTCTTTGTTCTTGGCATGTTACACAAACTTGTGCATATTTTTCAATCTCTACATCCATCTTTGGCCACCACATATAGCTTCTTGCAAGCCCCTTCATCCGTGTGATGCCCGGGTGAAACTGATGTAATTGTTCCATCACTTATTGACGTCCTTGCATTGGTACTACAATTATTATTATTTATTTCTTAGCAGACGCCCTTATCCAGGGCGACTTACAATCGTAAGCAAATACATTTCAAGTATCATAGTACAAGTAATAATACAATTAAGAGCAAGATAAATACAATGACTTTGGTTCAAGCAAGTACAAGTGTGACAAAATACAATTCAATAATACAGCAGATAAGTGTCAGTGATAGTTACATCAGGATATGATTAAATACAAAATACTACAGATTAAACACTTGGCAGATTACAGTACTCTGAAATACAGGATTAAATGCAGTAAAATAGGGGGCAGATAAGAGCAAGTAAAGCGCATTTAAGGAAGGGTGATAAGTGTCCCAGGGGAAGAACAGAGGAGTTCTACAGGTGCTTTCTGAAGAGGTGAGTCTTGAGGAGGCGCTGGAATGTGGTCAGGGACTGGGCAGTCCTGACATCTGTAGGAAGGTCATTCCACCACTGCGGGGCGAGGGTGGAAAAGGAGTGGGCTCTGGAGGCAGGGGAGCGTAGAGGAGGTACAGCCAGTCTTCTAGTGCAGGAGGAGCGGAGAGGTCGCGCTCCCCATAAAACACGTCCATTCAGTACACTGAGCTCCTGTTTTCTTGAGACAGATGAAGTTTCTGCAATCTTATTTGGCCACCCCCTTAGAACATACTCATGAACTCTGGATAATACTGAATCTTTTCCAGTCCAAGTCCTGATCTGTGCAGCCGTCACAGGAGTGGTGTCCATGTGGTCCAACATTAGCACCCAGTCCTCTTGGGAATCCTTTACTGTTCCCCCATGTAATAGAAGACGACTTAAAGCATCAGCGTTTCCATGATCTTTACCTGCTTTATACACTATGACATATTCATAGGCTCCGAGTGTCACTGCCCACCTCTGGATTCTGGAGTCCATCTGTGGTACAGCTTTCATCTCACTGAAGAAAGAAATCAATGGCTTGTGGTCTGAGCAGATTGTGAACTTCCTTCCATAGATGTAGCTGTGAAATCTCTGCACTCCGAAAATCACAGCCAGTTCTTCTTTATCTAGCTGGGAGTAATTTCGCTCAGCAGTTCTTGACACAAATCCAATGGGCTTGTCTGACCCATCTGGCATGCGGTGTGAAAGCACAGCACCAACTCCATACGGCGAGGCATCACAAGATAGTATGAGCTCCTTGTCTCCATCATAATGAACCAACACCTCTGCTGATTGCAAAAACTGTTTTGAAGCCTCAAAAGTCTGCTCTTGCTCTGACACCCAATGCCACTTTACATCCTTCCGCAACAGCTTATGCAATGGCACTAAGAGCTATAAAATAATAATAATATATTATTATTAGCTATAATAATGTGATATCTGTATAATGTGAAATAATGTATAATGTGTATAATGTGATATATTGTAACAATTGTAAGTCGCCCTGGATAAGGGCGTCTGCTAAGAAATAAATAATAATAATAATAATAATAATAATAATAATAATAATAATAATAATAATAATAATAATAATAATAATAATAATAATAATGAGCGTTGACAAGTTTGGAAGGAACTTATAGTAATTTAACAGTCCCAAGTAAGCCTTTAACTCTGACACATTACTCGGTGCAGATGCCTCTTGAACTGCTTGCACTTTCTCTTTAACAGTGTGTATTTTGTGTCAGAAAAACACTACTTCCTTTCCTAAGAGCATGCCCTTACTTCTCTTCAGCTGAAGTCCTGCTTTTTTAAGCTTTTGTAACATTGCTTTGAAGTTGCGAAGATGCTCCCTCTCTGACAGTCCGGTCACTTGGATGTCGTCCAGGTACACTGCCACATATGGAATCCCTTGTAGCAAGCTTTCCATAGTCCTTTGAAAGATGGCAGGTGCAGATGAGACACCAAAAAGCAATCAATTACATCTGAACAAACCCGTGTGTGTGTTCACAGTGAAGAGCTTCTTAGAGTCCTCATCCAGTGTAATTTGCTGGTAAGCAAATTTGCTAGAGCAGCAGTGTGGCATAGTGGTTAGGGCTCTGGACTCTTGACTGGAGGGTCGTGGGTTCAGTCCCAGGTGGGGGACACTGCTGCTGTACCCTTGAGCAAGGTGCTTTACCTAGATTGCTCCAGTAAAAACTCAACTGTATAAATGGGTAATTGTGTGTAAAAAATAATGTAATTGTATATAAAAATAATGTGATATCTTGTAACAATTGTAAGTCACTCTGGTTAAGGGTGTCTGCTAAGAAATAAATAAATAATAAGTGTGGTTCATCTCCAGCTTAGTAAACTGTTCTCCTCCTGCTAGGATTGCAAACAAATCATCAATCTTAGGGACTGGATATTGTTCCAGACATGATATTCGATTTACCGTTAATTTGTAATCACTACAAATTCTCACTGAGCCGCCCGGCTTCAGCACGGGAATATTGGTGCTGCCCAGTCTGAAAACTTCACTGGTTCAGTGATGTTCTCTTTTAAAAGACAGTTGAACTCAGCCTCCATGTTCGGTTTCATCGCATAGGGAACTGATCTGGGTTTAAAAAAACGTGGGGTTGCACTACTTTCCACAAACATTTTTGCTGTGGTTCCCCGCAGAGTACCTAATTCTTCCTTGAATACCATTTCATGCACTGCCAACACATCCTGTAGTGTCAGGTGGTTTAACTAAATTTGTTAACTGGTCTCCAATCCAAGGCCAGTTCAGTTATCCAGCCTCTGCCTAGCAGGTTTATTATTATTATTATTATTATTATTATTATTTATTTCTTAGCAGACACCCTTATCCAGGGCGACTTACAGTCGTAAACAAATACATTTCAAGGTCCTGAGCCGGTCACTATTACTAGTGGCAGTTTTTTAACTGTACCTTGGTATGTCACAGTTACTTGTGCTGCTCCAAGAATCTCTACTATTTCTCCTGTGTAGGTCTTCAGGTTAATTGCACATGTTTCATGCTCAGGAACTCTTGCATTATTCCATAATTCCGAATACTCTGCTTGATTCAAAATAGTTACACTGCATTCTGTGTCTACCTCAAATTTAAGATTTTTGTTATTAATATCCAGCATCAGAGTGATTGGCATTATTTTTAGAATGTCTGATTCCTTCATGCTATACATAGTATATGCTTCCTCTTCCTCACCTTGCTCTTTCTCTTCTTCCTCCCTCAGGTGGTGAGCACTATGACAGCATTTGGACTTGTGGATGTTTGTCTGCCTTCCTCTTCCTGGAGTTTGCCCTTGATATTCACTTTTAACTTTATTTCTGCAGGCTTTTCATGTGGCCTTTTATTCCACAGTTATGGCATTTCTCATTTATAAACCTACACTCGAGGTAAGTGTTTACCCCCACAGTGGTAGCAATCTCTTGTCAATGGCTGTTTCTGTTGCATTTTGTTGCTGAACATTTTGTTTACAGTCCTTTGGGAAATACAACTAACACTTGAGACTTCTTTTGACTGCAGCTGTAAATCTTTCACATTTTTACTAGCAGACTCAATGGCATGAGCAATCTTCAATGCGTTCTTGAACGTTAAATCCACTTTAGACAGTAATCTTCTTTGAATTCTGTCATCATTTATTCCACAAACTCTCTAAGCATTTGAGTCAACGTCTCCTTATAGTTACAGTCCTACACTAATTTCCTTAACACTAGAAGCCCCGCAGCAGTCATTTTGGCATTTTTTGGTTTTAAAATGTAATTTTCTCCAGTCATGTAACACATATGGGGCTGTGCGTTCGTGTACCTTTCTGTCCGTATGTATTAAATATTCTAACAAAACATAAAACACGGGAGTGCAGAAATAAAGGAGATATATTACATTATATCTAAAAGCCTCGGGAGCAGTCTCATTGACGGCGACACAGAAAACAATTGTATTGTGATTATACAGAACGGTATTCTACTTTATTATTTTTATTTACCAGTCCGCAATGAGTTTCGCTGTTATTAGATTAGTCTCTACTCTGAGTGAATGACTGACAGTCTATTGTTTTTCAATCAGCCTTTTGAAAGGCTGGCGTCTGCTTGCCAGCTGCGCTGCTTTGGTCAGTCAATTAGCACCAGGACTAGTGAAAAGAAATATGAAGAGACCGTGGAGTTATACAACGCAACAAAATATGAAATTGATGTTTGGATCAGGTGGCATGGAAGTATTCCGTGAAAGCTGGCTCCTGACGGTGGTCTGTTCAGGTGTTTTACAATGTATTGGACCTAGCAGCCATCAACTCCTGGGTACTTTACAAAGAATGCACGGAGAAGAATTTACCAAGGAGAGAATATATTTTACAGTTAGCACAGGAACTTCGCAAGAAGCATTTGGAACAGAGAGAAACTGCCAAGCGTGTACCCACAGCTGAAGCTGGCAACCCCGCTGAGCGCTGCAAGAGACGCCAATGCCAGGTTGGCAAGTGCAATAAAAATAAAACTTCGAACAGCTGTGCCCTGTGCAGAAAGGTGGCGTGGAGAAGCTCATTATCTGTGTTGATTGTAAACAGCCTTAGACTCAAGGTAAAGGAATACCATTTTGTCGAAAAAAAGAAAAATAAATTAGACTTTTTTTATAACTTCTTGCGCTGTGCGCTTCTGTAAAATGTTTTCTTCTGGTAAGTTTATTTACCTACGTTGTTCAGTTGCTTTTGCTCATCTGACAATATTCCGATGTTTATTTACTTACATTTTCTTGTTTTGATTTGTAAAATAAATGTTCATATGTATGTGTGTGTCTATGTATATATATATATATATATATATATATATATATTATTATTTATTTCATAGCAGACGCCCTTATCCAGGGCGACTTACAATCGTAAGCAAATACATTTCAAGTGTTACAGTACAGGTAATAATACAATAAGAGCAAGATAAATACAATGACTAGTTCAAGCAAGTACAAGTGTGACAAAATACAATTCAATAATACAGCAGATAAAAGTGACAGTGATAGTTACATCAAGATATGATTAAATATCAAATACTACAGTTTAAACACTTGGCAGATTACAGTACTCTGAAGTACAGGATTAAATGCAATAAAATAGGGGGCAGATAAGAGTAAGTAAAGCATATTTAAGGAAGGGTGAAAGTGTCCCAGGGGAGAAACAGAGGAGTTCTACAGGTGCTGTCTGAAGAGGTGAGTCTTAAGGAGCCGCTGGAATGTGGTCAGGGACTGGGCGGTCCATATATATATATATATATGCTTCGGTTTTTCAGATGTTTATGTAACGTATACGTTCGTTATACTATTTACAGAGTTTTGAATACAGCCGTCAGAAAGACTGCTGCGGGACTTCTAGGTATGAGTATGTCTCCGGTCCTTCTAGTGTTACCCACAAAAAGGCTAAAGTATCTAACAGAGATGCTGCCCCCACGTGGTCATTTATAATTATTACAATTGCAGTACAATCATAACATTTAGATTTTTTTTTAAATTTCAGCAATATAGCTTTAAGGTTTTTGCTTTTTTTGGACACTTTTCTTTCCAGTTATTTATTTTATGAGTGTGTGTTTAAGCCAAGAGTATTTAGATGTAACAGTCGATCGTTTCTCATTGTAAAACAGCATGGAGTAAAGCTGTTTAGTTTTCCTGTATGTTCTGCGTGCAATTATACTTGCAACTTCACTATAAAATAAAACTTGATTGGAACGGAGAAATGCCTCCATATACAGTGTGTGTGCGTGTGAGAGAAAGAGAGAGGGGGAGAGATAGATGTCGTCAAAAGTTTGCACCCCAATGTGTGGAAATATACATATGTTGAGGATTTAAACTGTTAAGGACAACTTTGTTTTCTAAATAAAACCCAATTTCTACCCGAATATTTATTCTTTCTTGATTGTATATTAAAAAAATCCACCCGATTTCACCTGATTTTTTCATTAAATAATTCTACCAGATTTTAAAAAAAAAGTATTCACCCGAATTTGGAAAACAAAATTCACCCAAAAATTAGATGCCCTAAATATAATCCTAAATATATCTAAGTACCAGTATTGTTTATAGATTTCTATATTTGATATGTAATGATGTTTCCTCCTAATGAAATGTGTTTTCTTGGCACTTTGGCAACTGAATTCCATTCCCTCTATCCACAGAGTAAATGACCACCATTTTGGAGTGTGATGGAGCAGTCCGATCCTATGCTTTTCATTTTGAGGCTTCTGGCAGTGGTGGCCAGTGCCAATTATGCTGAATTCTGTCTACTGCCAACAAATCTCTTTTCACTTGTGACACAAGCAGAGCCCCGGGTCAGGGTGAGAAGGCCACTCTGACACCTAGACTTGTTAATGTATCTACTTACATACAATATTGAAAAGTAATGTACTAATAATAAAATATGAAAGGGCATTTGTGCATTAACCCGCTTATCATCAAAAAACAAAACAAAAAACATTTTTAGATGACTGTGTAGATGACTTGCCAGTACCTCAGCTCCATATTCATATTTTAAGCTTTTTTGTCTTATCTGTGACATCTGTGTCTTTCATAGTTTGACCCCCGCAGAAACATAATATAATCACATATAAGATTATTGAAGTTTTCATCACAAATTAATAAAATAAATTATTTTCAAACATCATTCTTTTCTAATCTAACTAATTTAGTTAGATTAGAATTTTCTAATCCGTTAATTAATTAATTTTTTTGATAGTTCATCGTTGTCCAGTGATTATAGCGACAACAAAGAATTATATTGCATTCTATTATTTTTATAATAATATAATATTATTGATATCATAATGAGTCAAAAGGAATTATTTATACATGTACATGCTCTAAAGAAAAGGTACCATAGATTTGAAAATGAGATTTAGACTCGTGTAGGGCTGTGCTGTGCGTTTTCAGGTTTAGGCTCATGTGTAGGGCTAGGCTGTGTGTTTTCAGGTTTAGGCTCATGTGTAGGGCTAGGCTGTGCGTTTTCAGGTTTAGGCTCATGTGTAGGGCTAGGCTGTGCGTTTTCAGGTTTAGGCTCATGTGTAGGGCTGTGCTGTGCGTTTTCGGGTTTGCATAGCTGCTCTATAAACTCATTACTTTAAATATGCATTTATATGGAAAGAAATGATTAGGCAATGTTATACATGAAAATCAATGAATTTTTTGTTCTAACATATTTTCGCTGTATTCAAATGTTGGTATTATTTCGGCAAAAACATTACACTTACAGGCTGGTGTTGACAAATGTTGACCAATTTCTGCCTGTTTTTTCTCATTCATGATGATATTTTGGACAGAGAATGTTCAATGTTGACACAACTTTGCTTCCCCCCAGAATTTTTCTGAAATGACGCCCCTGCTCTTAAGCCTGTTTAGTTTTTCAATTTTCACTTTGAATGACCATTATTCCTGGGTAACTTGCTAAATTGGTGGTCGAGTCAAGTCAAACCCTGATTCTGTTTTATCCAGCAAATGTAACAATTGTCTTCATTATTTGTCAAAAAATAAATAATACTTCATGCAGCATTAGATTTTCTTACATTTTGGGATTCCAAAAAACATAACATTAAATACAGTATGTTGCAATACATTAAAATACATTTTATACTTTCAAAACAAACATGCATTACTGACTAGAAAAAGAACATGAATAAAATGTTTAAACATGTTTATTCATAGACACATTTTGCTGTTGTCTCTGTTTGTTAAAGAACAGTAAGAAATGTCCGCTGAACTAGAAGTGTATTTTGTGGTAGAATACTATACACAGTAAGTGGAACAGCAGAACACATGGTGGCACTGTAGAGGAAAGGTTAGCTAACACATTTGCCTACCAGTTTCTTCACCAGGTTTCTTTATCTTTAGAGACAATATAATTAAAAAAATTTAAATAAAATGTTTTCCTTGTAGTATAAAGGGTGATTCAAAAGTTACCTGTCCAGTTGATGGACATGCCAAGGAATGCCAAGGTGAATTCTATTTCTTATTTGTTTGGCTCCAGTTTTGTAAAATGAACAACTGTATTCTCCTTTCAAAGAACAGGAATTAATTAAGGCAATGTTGGTGTTTTGTGTCATTCAGATGCTAAGAGTTTCAAAATTATTTTGCCTCACCAGAAGGTGTTGCAGGCTGATAATTTGTCAAAAACCACGGCCTGCAGATTAAAAAGAAATACATTTTTAACCAAATGACAAAACTGTTTAAACATACTTTTCTGTATCATTCTCTGATGCAGCTGTAAAAAAACAAACAAACAAACAAACGCATTTGGAAATGTACAATTATTTCAAAATACTGTATCAGAAGGTACATACTTTATAGTTAGTTTGTTTTCGATAATTGTATCAGATTTATAGTGTCATCACACAAGATTAATATATTATTTTGCTCAATTTCTTTTTCGCTTTTTATGAATTACTAAAAATAACTTGCGAAAGTTTTTGATCACACTATAGAATCAACTCATTTTGCTTCATAAAGTCGAATGAAACCTGCTGAATAATGTTACGTTAACATATTAAATTATATACCGCTTTGTGGTTTGCCATATAAATTCTAGGTGATGCAAAACATTTGGCCATGTAGTGTGGGTAGGTTTCACTTGGAACTGGGTTTTATTAACCCTAATAACAACAGCTACACCGAACAGCTGTCTACTGTTTTAATGCCAGTCCTCTGCTTTTAGTTTGTTCCTCATTATGTGGGTTCCTGTTGTGTACTGGATAATATGTGCAGTCCCCTTTACAGCTGTTTTTTTCCTCCATTTTAACTATGTTCATGCTATATTGTCAATAAGTGTAATAAAAGTTCTATTGGTCCAGTGGTTAAGGAAAAGGGCTTGTAACCAGGAGGTCCCCGGTTCAAATCCCACCTCAGCCACTGAATCATTGTGTGACCCTGAGCAAGTCACTTAACCTCCTTGTGCTCCGTCTTTCGGGTGAGATGTAATTGTAAGTGACTCTGCAGCTGATGCATAGTTCACACACCCTAGTCTCTGTAAGTCGCCTTGGATAAAGGCGTCTGCTAAATAAACAAATAATAATAAAAGCTAATCCCATGGCTGTTGCTTGTTTAATATATCTGAGAAAACAACAGTTTTCTCAGGAGATTTTACGATGTTTTCCATTAGTTTGGGTATTTGGAAACAGAATATTACACTATTTCTCACCCCTCAAAAAAAGTACAAATGCCTTGGTGGTTTGTGTGTGTGAAGCATTTAAATTTCATTACTATGAGAAATATCCCCACCAATACAATCAGCACGGGCAGCATTACCCACAAGGTTTTTTTTTTATCTACAAGAAAAAGGGAATAAGAGAGTTTATTTACATAATAAAGCTGGCTTACATCCATTTTACTTTCATTGTATAACCTAGTTTCTGAAATTTGATTGGAAACCGACGTGAAAATGATAACATTCATTCATTTTTCTGACCAATCATGGACTGAATTAAATCAAACTTTGTAACGCCACCATAGCTAAATAATGACTATGAAACCGTCATCATTTTGATTTCATACCCCTGTCATTAAGTAACAAAACAATCAATTAGATATCTTAAACTCTTGACAAGAAAGTTTTTAATGTAATAGCCTGCAGTAAATTAACACTACTTAAATATGGTACAGAATGCAACCAATATTAAGCCCATTCAAGCAGAGTATATCAGGCATATTCACAGCAAAAGCGAAGTTTGCGTTAAATGACTGACAACACAATCTGTGCTTTTTGTGTCACATTTAACAGTGTAGTGACTGTTGTGTTACAATTTAGCTTCTCACCAAGGGTTAATTTGTAAATGTTTTTGTAATAAACAACTGAGGCACACTCTTATTTTGCTACCACAAAAAAAAACAAAAAAAAAATGGTGTAACATGCTTATTTGAGTACATTGGCCATTTTTCTTGCTGATAATGAGGTCTATTTTATTGATCTGAACATTGGCAAAATGTAATATGTAATATGCTCTGTAAATCTAAGAAATCCTGCTGGTGTTTTGGTCCAAGGCTGATTTATCGACCCTCTTATCAATAATACTACAAACAACACACATACAGTAAAGTTAAGTCTGTTAAAAATTGGTTTAGAACCTTGTACTTTGATCTGCACATGATTAAAACAGACGCTAATATGTTTAGGCAATTGTTTCTGACACTTTTATCCTCCCTATTAGCCTGTGGTTTTTAGGAACTGCTTTTAAATATCACAATTAAATGACCATTTTGTAAGAAAGAGTTCAGCTCAATAGACATTTGTATTCAATGCATCCCGACTTGCTACTATCCCATTCTTTGAGTTTTGTACTTCCCACTATGTGAGTTCTCAGACTGTATTTGCTTCCAGCAATTATTCTGTGGGGTCTATAGAGGGATCTGCTATTAGGACTCCACCCTGTAACACTGATTCCTGCCAGCTTGCTTTTGCATTTCGATTGCCCACCAGCCGACGTGTCCTACCAACTTCCCCTACATTCCCCTCCAGCTTTGAGAGTTTCATTGTGTCACTGTGCTGTTTACATACAGAGTTTCATTTCAATGAACCAGTCATTTTAATATCTGCTTTTTTTGTTGTGTTTTTTGTATTAAAGGTGTAAAAACCAAAGCTTTACCTGTTTTACCTTTAGCATAACAACCTTCTCATAAGTCCCTTTGGCTCATGATCTCTTTTGTTTTTCAGTCTTTATTGCCACTTTGAAGCTAGGGCCGTGCAGCAGTTGAACTGTAGAAACAAACACTCCCACACTAAGGATTTTTTATCCAGTTTGGCAAATAGCAAACCTGATATTAATCTGTCCCCCTGCAACCCCCCCCCCGTGGATGTAAGAAATACATCGGTATGGAATACCACATAGAACACACGTGGTATTTCTTACATTTACAGGGGGAAGACTGTTGCACGGGGAAAGTTTAAAAGTTACAATCTGGTGTACCAAAATACATGGTCGAGAGCCCTTTTGAGGTCACCAGGCTTATAAGTCGTCAGGATTTGATAGGTGTAACAAAAAAATTATATAAAAATTGAATCTAGAAAAGAAGTATACATGCCCCTACCAAGTTGCTCTTTATTAAGTAACACATTAGCCACAATGTCAAATGCAGTTGCAGTATTGACTTAATGGAACTATCTGTACATGGTTCATGGTTGGTTGTATCAGTGCCACTCCCATTGGAGAACAAAACAGAAATTAGCAACTGCTTGTACATATTGATATAGCAAATCAATAAGCATCCATACAATTATGTGACCTGTCTGTGGGTTTTAATATTTACATAATACATTTTTATTACTGATAGAAAACTATATATATATATATATATATATATATATATATATATATATATCTCTGTGATTTCAGAAAATCGGGACTTTTGCTGTCCTCAGCATTAAAGTATTTTTTTTCAATTACATCCTAAATTGACATTTAATTCAATGTTTATATTTTAAAGTAGGATCAATTTACTACAAATTATCAATAATATTTTGAAAAAATATACACTTGTAATTTATAGAAATTTACACTTAAGTCAGTAACATGGTTAAAATAGCGTCCCAAGCTAAAGTCCCAAAATTTCAAAATCTCACCAACAAAAATATTTCTGCAAGTTGTAAAGCAATTCCGTCTCCCTGATAATAAACAGTTGTATCTTTTTAAATAACAAACAATCCAAACATAAAAATAAATGTCAAATTAGAAATAAATGCATTTTAATTCTGAAAATATCATGTCACGCAGAAATGTCAACTTGGTCACAGTTTATGGATTTCGCCAATTTAAGCAAGGAATTTAAAAAGAGAGCTACAATGTTGGGGTCATCAGAGGGGTCCTACCTCACTGCTGATAGGAAGATGATAAGAGAGGCTTGGTAAGTTTTTATCTTTTATTTCTTTTTTTCATATCCATGTAACGTATGTAGAATTGATAACCATAACATGTCAACTTGGTCCTTAGTCTCAATTTGACAAAAGTTATTTTAAATATTCAAACTATACATAAAAGGCAAAAGTTATTTGTATATTTTGGTCTAACGTTACAGTGAGATGGGGCCTTTTCTGTAACTGTCATTTTTTGGCGGGAAACTTGTCAACTGTCAACTTGGTCACGGTCAACTTGGTCACAGTTTATCATACAAATCTGTGTGACCAAGTTTACATGGCTTGTGACTAGGGCTGCAAACTACTTTTTAGTGTTGTTATTATTAGTAGTGGAGTTAGTATTATTATTATTAAGGGTGGCATGGTGGTGTGGTGGTTAGCGCTGCTGCCTCACAGCTCCAGGGTCCTAGGTTCAAATCCAGCCTAGGGGTCTGTCTGTGTGGAGTTTGCATGTTCTCCCAGTGTTTGTGTGTGTTTTCTTCCACAGTCCAAGGTTGATTGGTCACTCTAAATTGTATACATATACATATATATACAGTGCCGTGAAAAAGTATTTGCCCCCTGTCTGATTTTCTGCATTTTTCCACATTTTTCACATTGTATTTGATCTGATTTTTTTGTGGGTTGTAGTAGTATATAGAGGGAGTCTGAGAGAAAAAATGACACCAAAGTTTGGTGCTTCTTTCATTTGTTTGGTGTGCAAGGTAATCAAACATGCAATCTTCAGGTGTGAAAAAGTTATTGCCCCCCACCTAGTTAACTCAACCCAATTAAAGGGATAATTAGGGTCAGCTGTTTGAGTACTTTGGTTAACAACCAGGCCTGATTTGGGCCAGCCCTGCCCAATATACTGTAAATCTGACTAACTTTGGCCCTTACCATCAGAGTGAAGTTGTCAGCACACAGGTTCTAGAGGCACATCATGCCATGAACAAAAGAAATTCCTGAAGACCTCCGAAAAAAAAGTTGTTGATACCTATCAGTCTGGAAAGGGTTACAAAGCCATTTCTAAGGCTCTGGGGCTCCACCGAACCACAGTCAGAGCCATATTGTCCAAATGGAGAAAGTTTGGGCCAGTAGTGAATCTTCCCAGGAGTGGCCGTCCTGCCAAAATCTCTCCAAGAGCAAGGCGTAAAATTGTCCAGGAAGTCACAAAGAACCCTAAAACAAGGGATCTGCAGGCCTCTCTCGCCTCGGCTAAGGTCAGTGTTCATGACTCCACCATCAGAAAGACACTGGGCAAAAATGGGATTCATGGCAGAGTAGCGGAAACCATTGCTCACTAAGAAGAACATGAATGCTCGTCTCAAGTTTGCCAAAAAGCACCTGGATGATCCTCAAGAGTTCTGGAACAATGTTCTATGGACAGATGAGTTAAAAGTGAAACTTTTTGGCCGACATGGGCCCCATTATGTCTGGCGAAAACCAAACACTGCATTCCACAGTGAGAACCTCATACCAACGGTCAAGCATGGTGGTGGTAGGGTCATGGTTTGGGGATGCTTTGCTGCATTGGGACCTGGACGCCTTGCCATCATTGAAGGAACCATGAATTCTGCTCTGTATCAGAAAATTCTACAGGAGAATGTCAGGCCATCCGTCTGTAAGCTGAAGCTGAAGCGCAGCTGGGTCATGCAGCAAGACAATGATCCGAAACACACAAGCAAGTCTACATCAGAATGGTTGAAGAACAAGAAATTTAAAGTTTTGGAATGGCCTAGTCAAAGTCCAGACCTAAACCCCATTGAGATGTTGTGGCAGAACCTGAAACGAGCAGTTCATGCTCGAAAACCCACAAATGTCACTGATTTGAAGCAGTTCTGCATGGAGGAGTGGGCCAAAATTCCTCCACGGCACTGTGAGAGACTAATCAATAACTACAGGAAGCATTTGGTTGCAGTTATTGCTACTAAAGGTGCATGTAACCAGTTATTGAGTCTAAGGGGGTGATTACTTTTTCACACAGGGGCATTGGGTGTTGCATAACTTTCTTTAATAAATAAATGAAATATGAATCAAATTTTTGTGTTATTTGTTCACTCAGGGTCCCTTTTATCTAATATTAGGTTTTGGTTGAAGATCTGATAACATTCAGTGTCAAAAATATGCAAAAATGCAGAAAATCAGACAGGGCAAATACTTTTTCATGGCACTGTATATATATAAAATGTGTACAATGGAATTATTGGTGAAGATGCTTATAAAGATAACTTTTTAGGCTAAAATATCTATGTTCTCCTTTTAAATTGTGTTTTCCACCTACAATTCGGAAATGTGTGTGCTCTGATCTATTGCCTAATAAACACATCACTATGATGATCATTCAATTAATCATCCAATTTGGCATCCAATATAATAAATGAATCCTTCATGAGCTCACAGCAGGTAACCCCCAGACTTGTATGCAACGCCAGCCCTATTAACAAAGCTTCAACTCATGAGCAAAGCCTACTCTTTGTTGTTTCAGTGGGGCTTGAAGTTTTTGAAGATGTAGAATTCTCTTTGGTGTCAATCCCTGCAATATATAAAAAATAAAAATAACATCCTGAATAACAGCAACCTACCTAATGCAGATGTGCTTGTTGTGGATGCAGAGGTCACAGTAGTGTATGTGTATGCATGTGTGCATGTATCTACATACTGTATATATACTCTGTACTTCCACTTCATTTAGTACAATGTGTATAGCAAATGCAAAGTCAATATCTCAAAGGGTTTGGTCTTTATCATGTGAAAATGAATCTGAATAAAATCAGCATACGCTAAAAACACATTCCCTCTGTGTTTAGCAACTGCCACTTCCTCAGTAGTTGCAGCTCAGTAGATTGAAAAGTATATAAAAATACTAAAAATAAAATACTAAAAAAAAATCTGAAGGACGATTTATAAGCACCTACATTTTGTCAAAAGAAAAAAAAAAACACCCATTAAAGTGACAAGACTTGAAAAAAACAGAATCTCTATTGTCTCTGGATATACTACCCACAGCTGTATAAAAACATATTTCCTGCATTTCCACCCACTCAACTAATCAAATTATTGTTCTGTGTTGTAGAAAGTCTAAACAGAAAGATTGCTTTTCCCAATATCCTTTGGCTAAAAAAATATATTGTCTCCCTAAATTATATTTTTCCACCGCAAAATTTGGGCCAGGGTATTCAAATCTTTATACTGGAAAACATCACCATTACTATTATTAAATTAATCGATATATAGTCAATGTACAGTGAATGAAATCTTCATGAGCACACAGCAGGTAACCCCAGACTTGTATGCAACGCCAGCCCTATTAACAAAGTTTCAACTCATGAGAAAAGCCTACTTTTTGTTGTTTCAGCAGGGCTTGACATTGGCAAAGATGTAGGATTTGTGTCAGTTGCTGCAATACAAAAATAAAAACTAAAATCCTGTACATTTCATATAAATCCTCAACATATAAAACATACTATACTTTTATTACCATGGTAGGCTATGTCGCTTTACTTCAGTTACAATTTAAAAGCAGGGGCATATTCAAGAAGGGACACTGAAAAATGCAGGCCTTAGTGACCTAAAACTGTTTTAACATACCACGCACATTCCTCACACTATAAGATGTGTGTGTCTAAAATATTGTACTACTTTAAAGGGGGGTAAATCACCTTCTCACCCTAAAAATCTGTACAATTGACGTTTTTTTTTTTTTTTTGCATGGGAACATGTCTAAAAGCCATACTGTGTGCACACAAGACTTCAGCAGTTAAAATCCTGTTTGTGACGTAACCTCACGCAACTTTCTACTACAGCAAAATTCCCAGGACTGGTAGCATGATTTGAATCCATTGTAAATTGTCGATTTTTGCAAAAAGATGAGGGAGAATTTCTTAAAGAGTAAGTAGCTTCAAATGCTCCCATATTGCGTTATTATTTTCTCAGAATCTGGCTTTGAGCTGATTTGAGCTTGTCTGGGGAAAGTGCTAGGATGGGACCCTTCAACTAATCATATATATGCATGGAGCATAGCTGGCAGAGTTGTAAGGTCACAGGAACTCTAGACAGGAGAATTTTGTATTTTTAAGTTCACCAGTCTCTCTAATCTTCATGTAAATAGTGTCAACAACATTTGATCAAAGGTGTGTTCTGACCAGATGGACATAGTTGGGACCTATTTCTTAGATGGTAAGATGAATTCTTGGTGATTCAATTGTGTATATTAAGATTTAGCTGAGGCTTGATTAGGATAGACAACATATTTACAGTTGATTCCAATCAAATAGGTCTTGTCAATGTTTAGCTGCAGACAATTGTAGTTCATCCATTTTTTTTCTTTTAGATACAGCTTCAAACATGCCGGAATACAAAAATATAGTATCAGCGGGTAATTTACATTTAGCCTCAGACAGGAATGAACGCTGCCAAAGCATCTGTTATAAAAAAATGTCAAAAGGAGTGGAGGTTTATGGCTGCTGCCAAGCTCAATAACAATGTATGCCAGAATGGAAGTAGCCTTATATTGTAGCAGTACAGTGGAAACTCACTTTCAGCACTGCATTGCATGGGAGTTGTCCCCATCTGTGACAGAGAAACAATGAATCTTGGTTATAAATCTCCATCCCAACCTGTGAGGGCTCTGTGTAAAGGGAACAGTGTGCTCCAGATTTCATTGTGCCAACGTCGTTCAACCCTGTCATTCATGTCTTGAGAAATTCAGATATGAGGAAAGAGTTCCTCAAATGAAAAAAAGTGCACACAGGAATTTCAGTGCTACAAACAGCAAGATGAGCATCCCTGTTGATTCCAGGACAATCTCTAGGTTTTTTGCAGCAGACAGCTTCTTAAAAAGTGATGCCTTCCACATATACTGCATGTGCTGTAACAGCTAAAAAGTATACCTTGTTCTAACCATGATTTTAATTAATATGTTATTCTTTGCTAATAGATATAAAAGTTATCTGAAGAAAATATGTTACAGGAATATTTTATATTTGCATTCAATACATGTATCTGTTGATCCAATTATACATGCTATTTATTACTCTTTCTGCACTCATGAACATTTGGAATGTTTAATAAAGTCACCAGCATACTTTACATTTGGCCTGAGCATGCCAGAGCAAAGGATGTCTTCGGGTATGCACTGGTAATTTCTTTCCCCTGAAACAGTAATTTCCATGGCAAATCTGTAACAAACTCACTGGAGAATTTTACACTTCAGTAAAACACTTTTTTGAAAGCATCACAAACCTCTGGTATGACCATGTAAATGAATGACTATGTTCTGTATTTGTTTATTATAAGATGACGATGCATATAAATAATTTCAAACTTCCCTTGAGTATCTGACTTTTTAGCCTTTAGGGAATAATAAGTATAATATATTTTCGTTTTTATTTTATTTATTTATGTATGTATTTTGTGTTTTGTACATTTGCCATTTGGCCAGGTGTTCCTTGCATACAAGGTTTTCAATATTATCTGTAAAATGAGCCAAACCAGAATATAATACACTAGAGTTAATGTGCACCTATATAGTTCTGAAGTAATTTTGCAAAGGTGCTAACATCAAGACATCAAGCATTGGATATCACAGAATTTTCTAATGTTGAATTCAGATAAAACAGAGGTTATGCTAGTGGGATCATGATCTATCATTTGAGACTTATATTAGGAATGTTACTGATGTATCTTTTTACCATTTGAGAAATATAGCCAAACTTATTTCCGTATCTGATGCCGGGAGACTAATTAATGCCTTTAATTCATCTAGAATTGATTATTGTAATGCACTTTTTTCTGGTGTCCCAAAATGTGTGGTATTCTGCTTGCAGCTTGTTCAGAATACCGCCACTAGAATTCTGACTAAAACCAGGAACAGTTAACATATTACCCCTTGTTTTGGCCTCTTTACACTGGCTCTGTGCAGTACAGAATTGATTTTAAGATGTTGCTGTTAACTTACAAAGCCCTGAATGAATTAGCACCAAATTATTTGCAGGAGTTACTGAACCTGTATCTTCCACTCTGAGATCACAGCATGCAGGGCTACTGGTTATTCCTTGGGTCAACAAAAGCAACAGGGGAGGTAGGACTTTTTCTTGTAGAGCTCCAGAATTATGGAATGCTCTGGCTTCGTTTGTCAGGGAAGCTGGGACCATTACAGTTTTCAAGTCAAGACTAAAAACGCACTTTTATAAAATTACTTTCTTACCTTAGTGGGTTTTAATGCAACTATAAAATTGCTGCTTTTGTATTATGTGTATACTGTTATGTGTGACATGATATACAAATGTATTGTGGTTTGTTCTTTTTTCTGCTATGTACTGTACAGTGCTTTGCAATACTTTTGTATAAAAAGCACTATATAAATGCAATAAATAAATACATAAATAAAATAACATCTTTAAAGGTTTGTCCTTGCAGAACTGAACCCTTCCCATCCTCACCGCCTTCCTTGACATTACCTTCCTGCTGTTTTTATTGGTACTTCCTGCCCTATTCTGAATAGTCTTTTTTATTATTCCTTCATAAAGTAAGAATCCAAAACTTCTTAAAACATTACACATTTGGTAATCTCTATATCTTACAAAAAATAAATAAATAAATCTCAACACAGATCATTAAGTATTCTCTGCTGGCTCCTAAAGGGCAAAATTAAGATACATCTTTATGTTAATTTCACCCTCAACAGGGCTTGGAATGTACAGTATAGGATTTGTCAACTGCAGACCTCCAGTCTCACTCACATTCATTTTAAAAACATGTTCCATTAAGCAGTGTCACTCCTAAATAATGACAATGCATTTTAATTGAGTAATCAATAGTATCACCTGCTACATTTATGTTTTCAATACACCTCCCATCATAACCCTGGTAAGTAAGCTATTATGCTTCAAAAAGTCTGTTTCCATTGCCGCATAATGTCTGAGTGTTTCTTCTCATGGTCTCAAGCAAGATAAAAAAAAAATGTGTAAAAGCGAAACTATATAATTTTGGTGATGACTAGACAACATGCCGGGGTGAAAAACACAGAACACTACTTTGAGGCAAGAACAAAAGGGCAAAGGACAAGGATCTGTAAGATGAGGATTTGTGCTACTTTGTATTCATTTTTTAATGTGCCATCTTCAACAATGTAATAGTTCAATATTCATCATATATCATAAGGCTTACCAACAAAATGAAGACTGACATTGTTTTAAGGTGACACTTCACACAGGTCATGGAAAATAAATGCAAATCTGTCAATAGGCAAGTTCAATTTACAAAATAAATGTTTCACTTTTGGCTGCAATATGTAGGCAGAATTCTATCTTATAGAACCATGTTCTTTTCAGAAAAGAAAAAAAGTGAACAATATAAAGCAAGCACAAGCTACAAGTGTTTTCCATGTTGTTTCTTAATAGTTGTACTCCTCTTGGAAAATGTGTCACTGTGCTTTAAAATAGGGTCAAATCTCTTTATTTTATAAAATGAGATTTTATGAGCTGAGATTCATAGCCAGAGATTGCTTTCCAGCATAGTAAAATTCTTTAAAGAAAAAAAACGATATCATGTTCACCCTCAATTCCAAAAACCTATTCACATATTTCCTGCTTGCATCACTTTGCAATCTGTAGCAGACGAAGAACGACCTCCTCTCTCTCACCATGTTTCTTGAATTGGTATTTTGAATGTGTGAATTACCAGGTCGTTTCAAATGCTCCCAATGCAAAGTGAGAGCACTAAGGAGTTGGATTGTAGCTTATTTAAATGAGTCAGATATCGTCTACAGCAGTGTTTTTCAAACTTTTTTTTTCTCGTGACCCAGTAAAAAAAAGAAAAAGAAAAAGAAATCCACGCGACCCAATAACAATATCTCACTGGGGTTTTAATAAAATACAAAGATAAAGGGTTATAGGTGATGGTAGCTTTAATCTCCTTGATTCAAAAAGTAACTACTAAATATAGAGTAGGCATTAAGGATATATAGGAAAGTTTATATATAATACATTCAAGTTGAGTTTCACGTACTTAGTGCGACGGATGGGCTTGTCTGTTCTTATCTCGTTCCAATCTGGATCAAAAGACTATAGTGCTACCCGCATATCAGGGGGCTGTTGAGTTTGTTTCTTTCTTTTGTTTTTAATCTTGTCAAGGTGGAAAATCCCAATTCACACATGTATGTTGTTGTGAACGGTAGCAACAGCAGAACACTCATCCTACTTAACAAAAGATATTCTTTTGAAATACTAATCCAAAACGATGCCAAACTTGAAGACTTGTGGCGTGTTATCACAGGTAAGTTGTAGCAACTCGCTTTCTTACTGAGACGTTAAGTTTAGCTCCATTACCGAGTCAGGACTTTTGAAAAGAAAATGATTTTTCACCCAGCACTTTTCCTTCAAATTTTCAAAACCTTGTGCAGGGAAGTAGCAACTAAAATTGTCTGACATAGCAGCGAGATGTGATTGTATGACAGTTCATTTCGCTCATGTTTTCTTCACTGGTGTTCTCCTCAGTGTTTTGTTAGGAACATACAGTAGCTCGGGCGACTACTTCTCTGTCGTGCTTGCCACAGTGATAGTGACTTTTGGAATGCTTGTATCGGTTGACAGTGTTGAAACAAATCATCGCCTCTTCCTTGTAACGTTAGATTCATTTTGTTTAAATGAGAATATCAGCTAGATATGACAACTTTGATAACAAACTATCATCAAACAGAATTGCCAAATTAGACTGTTTCTCAACTAGAAAAATGTGCACTCTGCCCTGTGACAGCCACCTTACAGTGTGAAACAGTAAATGAGTATGCTCTGCACCCATTTCCGAAGAAAAAACTTCAAAAAGCCTGCTGTTCAGGGAGCTTGCTTTAATGAAGTTAACATTTTTCACTACTTAATTCAGGACTGTCATAAGATCAGGGGAAATACCCTTGGACGCCAAAGTTTCACAGTGGATGAAACAGTGATTCCAAACATCACCACCAGCTGCCTCAGATATTTTTTCCACGACTTCCCTCTCTCTGCCTACCTGTCGTACTTGCTGCACCGTCACTTTTAATTCCTTTGCAATTAGCCCAATCCAATTTGTATTTTCCAACTACGCAGTCATTCAGTGCTTCAAATATCTTTTCTCCTGTTGTAGTGGTAGGGAAAGCCAAACACAGCAAATCTAACATTCATCTTACAATACATACCTCACATAAACTACCATGAGTAGCCTCGTCAAGTTGGATAGCAAAGTTACCAGCTGACTAACCGAGTAATAAGTTGGGCTTCCAAATGCTACGCAATGTCACGTATTCTTCGAGAAACTGTGTTATCACTGAGAGGAATACTTTTCAAATTTTCAGCAGTCTTCTCATCGAAAATTGTACCAACCATATCTAAAGCTGCTGGAAGAATACGTTTTTCAGCAACTGTATGGGCCATTTCCATTTTTGCAACGTGGTGTGTAAAATATGATGCTAGTAGTGCCTTATTCAAAGTAGTTGACAGACTGAGAACACATGCTGATAACTTCATTCCCACTGCTTCCTTTGGAAATATTCAAGAGGCTTATTTGCTAGTTCACCATGCTACTTTTCTAAATGGCTTTAAACTCTCATTTGCAAGCACTTCGCTGCAAATAACACACTGGCGCTGTGGATCTTGGTTTGCTTTTAGCACAATTTATGAAACTATATTTAAAAAAAAAAAAAGATTCTCTGCACTGTGTCGTCCACAACTTTGTTTTCTTAGCAGATGGTTCAGACGAGGTTCCCCTGGAAGGCAGCTGGGCAGGCTTTGAAACTTGCAATGAAATCACATTACTACTAACTGACTGTTGCCGAGGACGTAACCTCTACACTACAGATGTAGAAGATGTGTTTCAGCAGTTATTTTTCTTATTACAAAACGATCCATTTTCAGGATGAAGGGTTAACGAATTAAGCTTCCAAACTCGAGTGGACGTTAAGTACTGATGATAAATTGACAACTAACAGAGCTGAACGGTATCGTTGGCGGCGAATACTTTCAAAATGGCGATTAAGGCAGTGTAAACACACGCAGAGAATTCTGGGAAGTGTAATGTTCTTGCAGTAAAAAAAAGTAATTGGTGATAACTTTCAATTTGTCTGGTATTTAAATTATCATAATTTAGAAACATTAAAAATAGCATTCAATATACTTCTAAGTAAAAACAAAAAAGAATATTAAAAAATTAAAGTTGCAAGTGCGACACAGTATTGGGTCGCGACTCGTACTTTGAAAACCACTGACCAGCCCTGCTTGAAACAATCTGGTACAAATGTCAAGAAATAGTTTAAATATTTATTGTAGTTTCCAGTATCTGCTATTAAACTGGGTTCAATAAAAGTTCTCAGTTTGCTTGTCCTACTTCCCTATACCTAGACTTTCTCCTTTTCTAAGTTTATTTTTCAGGGGCTCACAAAACATCATAATAAACCACTCACCTTTGATTAGGGTTCTTCACTGGAACCATAAAAACTGTTTGGTTTTGACACCTTTTAGTTTATGACACCCATTTTATTTGCTGTGATTTTCCTATTTTAGATATCTCCACAGTGGTGCATTTAATTTGTTCTTGTCAGAAGCAAATACTACATTGAAAAATGATTGCAATAAGTAGGAAAGCCCCTGCAACCTGTTGCATAAGTAGGATAGTTCATGATGTATCAATAAAGAACCATAAGCAACGGAAGGATACCAAAGCCCAAAGGCTTGTTTGTTATCACCACATCCGCCCATGATATAAATACTGTATTCCATGGTTTTTCATGACATATCCTCTATATATCATCAACATGATTTTGGCTGGAAACCTAACAGCAGTATCACAAGCACTGCAAGCTAATGTGAGGCAAGGGAAATGTTTTTTTTTTTTAAAGGATATCAAGATTAGTATATCCTTATGAGATTTTGGAGTACTGAAGTTTGTGTTAATACAAAAGTAATTTTTAAACATTTAAATCTTTTCAAACTTCCTTTGTGTTCAGGAATCTGGTATTTACAGTAGGCCACTGGTTCTGATCTGTTTTCCATGCAAGATATTTTTGATAATATTTGACACACTATATTAGAGATGTTTTTGATTCATTGGTTTTATTTCGAGTGACAACTTACATAGCAGATAAACCAGTGGAAGAGGAAACAATGACAAGCTTCACACTTGAAGACACAAATTAAATTAATGGAATGTTTTTATTATTGTTCTCTCAGCTTTTAAGCGTTGCTTCTCACTTGCATTGTGAAAGAAGAAAATCTGCTATAAACCAGGTGGTCATGATCACTATGTTTTAGATAAGACTAAAGTAATGTGTATTATTATTACAATATTTAATAAAATAATGATTTAATTTCAACACCCTTGTTATTATATATATATATATATATATATATATATATATATATATATATATATATATATATATATATATATATGTGTGTGTGTGTGTGTGTGTGTGTGGACTCTTGACTTTCTCTCCTTATTTCATTGTCAGGTTTGCTTAGGCCAGCACAGAGCTGACACAGTACTATCTTGAATGGTTCACCTGCATCGGAACGTGGATGGCAACATTTACGGCAATCGACAGGTTCTTTGTGATTTGCTACCCTTTCCACTATGAGATGAAAGTTTCTAATGACCGAATAAATAAATTTGTGGTAGTCTGTTGGGTTATAGCTATTGGTTACCCACTGTTTTATATTTTCCCCTTTACGGGCTACCTGTCTTGTTACTTCAGCACTACTTGCAGTTTTCTGTGCATTGATGCTTCTTTGTAGACAAGCTAATGTAACCTATCTTGTCACTGTATTCCCCAAATATTATAGAATTGTGATGATCGCAGTGCATTTGGTAGGTGCTTTAACAATTGTTGCCCTGTCCTACATCAAAATTCTTAAGGAGTCCCATGGTGCACTCTTGAGCAAGTCTTCAAAGAAAGCTTTGAACACCATGGTGACCCATGGTACAGTGCTGTCCGTTTTCTTTGGCAATGCTTACATTCTGTTTATAACCGGTAGTTTGGAGAATTCTTCGAAGGAGATCACTCTCATCGCCATAAGCCTCGTTTATAGTTGTTCACTACTTTTCTCTATATGATGGTGTAACAGGGGAGATCTGTGCTGAATATCTGGTGTATGCGTGGTTCTGCAGGAAGAAGGCAGCATCCTCATAAGATCTGCCTGTCAGTCATGGTGATGACACAGAGAGGTGGGGAAGAGGGTGTGTTGGCTTTCCCTCTCTCTGAGTGGCGGGCCTTGGGGGATTGCTCGGCCCATAAGAACTGCACTTGGTTGTGCATTCGGGTGGCCGGAGAGAGGATACCCAGTGACGCTGGCGGAAGACGTCAGTGTAAACAAAGAGCAAGCAAGCACGGCTGAGTGAGACAGCCTGCCTTAAAAGAAACTAAAAAAATAAAAGAAATAATTACCTACCCAAGGGGACGTGTGTAGTGATACACTGACCACCCCAGTGTATAGAAAATAGCGGAGCGTAGGTCGGAGGCCCGTATTGACCGGCTTAGCGGCAGTGGGGGCACTGCGTCAGCAGCACTTTTGTAGTTTTATTTTCCCTTTTTCTTTCACCTTTTGTTTTCATTATTATTTTTGACCTCTTGTATGTGCACTGGACTGTATACCAGTATTGGTAACCCCGTGGTCCTGTTTACTGTTGCCAGTATTCAGGCCATGGATAACAGTGCCCTCTGCGGGTAAAAATAAATCAGTGCGCCTGAGTGGCGTTACATATAAAACCTTGTGTCTCCCGTGTGTGTCAGTGAATTGCCCACCACCCTTCCACAGATGGAATTCCCTTAGATTAGTCATAAATGTAGTATTGCTTATGGACTGTGTTTTTAGATTTATGTGACACCAAATTTTTTTTTTTACCATCACTGGAAACATACAGTATAGCCAAGGCACATACTGCTCTTCTTACCTGGATCACATGTTGAAGTTATTTTCCTTGTTTCATTGTATTTTATTTTATAGTGTTGTTAAATTCCATTCAGGTGGGTCATGTGTTTCAGAATCTTTACCAAAATTAATCTGAAGACAAAAATGACCATTGTAGCACCCTCTTGGTTCGCTGGCAGGATAAGTACAGGAGGTAGATATAGTAGATATATTCCAGATATAGGTTACTCATCAGTTTTCCTACATAAAATATAATAGTATAGTTGTAAAAGCTATATAAATTGATATAACTACATCTGTAAATATGTAATAAAAAAAAATTAAAAAAAAGCAAAACAAGCCTGGCTCTTTTGTGTGATGGTGAAGGCAGTGTGTGGTAGCCTGTACGCACCCAGACTCTGCCCTGTTACACTTGATACAATTTGAAAAAATGATTTCAACATTCAGCAGGGAAAAACATTTGAGAAATGAGAAACGCGGGAACTTTTTTGGGCAAAGAAGACCAAGGTGGTCAGCCGGAAAGTAAATAATTCAAAACTATGAAACACATTGAAAAAAAAAAAAAGTTCAAAACATACACATTACAAAAAATATAGAAATAATAAAATAAAAAATAAGCCTTTTCTTTTGAGATTTAACAACATGTAATGTTACCTTTATAAATAAAGAGACACCATTCAAGTTCATGCACGTTTTATTGAACAGTAATATAAAATACTTTTAATTGTTGCAAGTGCATGCTTCAACTGCCAACATTTCAGAAGTCAAATTACAAAAGCAAGGCTTCATGTTGTAGTGAATTACTTGGGCACTTATACAGTTGTTAAAAAAGGTTGATGGACTTTTTTTGTTTTAAAGTATGGAGCAGTAATAAACACGTAACTGATATACAAAGCAAAAAAGTTAAAAAAAAAAAAAAAAACACTTTTCTTTGTGGCACGTTACAGAACAGAACAGAAATGACGAAACCATCATATGACACTAACAGCTATCATGCATTTAGAGCTCCACATGTAACCACAAACGTATTTGTTTTTATTTCACAAGATTAGCTAAACATGCTAATTGACTGCATGTGCACTTACAAGCTTATGTTAAAATATTATGAATCCTCTCCCCTCTTAAATATTTCAATGCTTTAAAATTACAAAAAGTTGAAGGCATTAAGCAGTTTCATTGAGTGAATATAAAGTATGCCAGTATACATTTCCAGTATATACCCACTAAGCGCATTACAGTCCCATGTAGGCTTAGGCAGCCAAGTTTATTCTTATAAAACATGCATAGGCAGATTACTATTATTATAATTATTTTTATGGAATATAGATGCTTTTCACTGCACTTAATATGACGTTTTGTTTACTACACTTAAAAAACAAAAAAAAAACCTCATATAGAATTCCAGCAAGCCACAACCAAATACTTCTACCCCCAAAAAAAAAAGAAAATCAATCAAAAATGATATCTGCAAATGATAAGAAGTAATTATTCCAGTTATAAACTTAAATGAAATGATATTCATTGCCAAGGTAGTTAGCCATTATACAGAAAGTAGGGCATCCAGAGCACACTAAATAAACCTGAGGTAAGCATAATCTGTACAAAAAAATTTAACTTTCCTTTTTTTTTGGCATTTTAACAAATTTGCAACATTCTTTTAAGACTGCCTAATTTATTTTATAGCGTTTTAGAGTAGCAAAAAAAAAAAAATCAATAAATAGTCCTTATTTAGTTTGTACACCTTTATATGTTAAAAATGTTGTTTACGTTCTGTTCATTTTAGTGCTGTATTTGTAAATGTACAACAGTTAGAAGTTAGAGACAATTTCCAAGTCCAGTAATAAAGGCCTTTCAAAAAACATGCCCAGGAAGCTCTCCCCGATATAGTACATAATCACGTTTATTCCCCTAGATTCTTACAAGAGTTAAACCAGCATGAACTTTTCATGTTTCTACAAGCATTAAAGGCATATCCAAAAAGGGGAATCGTCACCCACCAAATTATTATTATTATTATTATTATTATTATTATTATTATTATTATTATTATTATTATTTTTATTTTTATTATCTTTCTCTCTCTCAATACCGTAAACTGAATCCCACACCTCACCTCCATAGCAAGCTGCTATGGAGTAGAGGCAAGAACGCCTCAACTACTGATTTGGCTGCCATCCGAGCATGCCTTGCAGCCTTAAATACAGCAACCTGTCACTGGATGTTGCTGCTGCTGCTGCCTTTACTGTCAGTACCATTGGTCTCTGTGGAAATGGCCTTGTTGAGCGAGTTGAGGCTAGCATCGGTAGGGAGAGTGTCCTTACGAGGGGGCATTCTCTCATTGATCCGATCCAAACCCTTAGCTTCCGCGAAGCTTGTGATCTTGTGTTGTGGTGAGAATCCTTTGATGGCTGTAGGAAAAGAAAATATGTGGGGGGTAGAGAGAGACAGAGAGAGAGAAAGAAACAAAACAATCAGAGTACAAACCTACGGTATCTATATTGTTCCTTGCTAACACTTGTTTACTGTACAAGTACAAACAAAAAAGTTCAATATTTCAATTTCTTTAGATAATTCAAAATTTTAAATAGATTTGTTTATATATTTACTTGTATTAAGGGTTTTAGCTTTTAAACCTATTTTAAGGCCATACATATGTTTGTAGCTAACAATTAGTAAATACTTGAATTAAAATTTCAAAGGCCTGAAGCTTATTTTTGGAAAAAAACTGGTTATGTCTCTTGCCCTAAATCTATACCTCTCTTCTATTGAGACCAGTCTTTATTGCTTGGAAGGCCAGTGGCAAGTCCTCCTTAGTTATGAATCTTTTATAAATGACTCAGGGGTAGATGTACTAAAGTGTTGCGACTGTCGCAATAGTCGCAAACCAGTTGCAAAATGAGCCGGAAGTCTAGGGTGAAATGTACGAAACAAGTGCAATATAGTTAGCGACTTTTTAGGGAATGTTCTGCGGCAGCAATTTTTCTTTGTGGTTCAGCCTTAGATGAATATGTAATTATGGGCGTTCCTGTATTAATTCTCAAAAATGGGGTGGAGATCAGGGTCCTCAAATATTATAATGAGATGTACTAAAGCTGTCGGCAATTGTGACACTTACAATTGCATCAATTTGTTAAGAACTTTTAAAAGGCAGTATTAAAAACACTATCCCCTAACCATAGCTGCTGTGATTGCAGCAAGAAGGAGACAATGTCTTCAGCAAGAACGAGTGATTTGTAGGATGAGAAAAGGAAGGGTATTTCGTATCCGCATTATCCTCTTCGATTTAAATGAAGACTAAATTAAGCACAGGTCCAGGCTTGGCAGCCACATAATTCTTGAGCTGCTGCCTGATTTAAAAGATGACCTGGAGCCTGTCACCCAGAGGAGTCATGCTATCCCTGCAGTGGTCAAACTATTGTCCATCCTGCATTATCTTGCCTCTGGGTCCTTTCAGCAGACTGTGGCAGCTGTTCCTGGCATTTCCCAGTCCGCTTTTTCTGGTGCGTTGCCAGTTGTGGTCAATGCATTTTTGAGGCAAACATCCACATACCTATTTTCCCCTGAAAGCAGGGTGTACTTAGAAGACTTGAAAACAAATTTCTATGACATTTCTGGTTTCCCCAAAGTGTTGGGAGCAACAGACTGCACACATGTGCCGCTAACCCCTCCAGCTCATTCTGAGCATCTGTATAGGAATAGGAAAGACACCTATTGTATTAATGTGCAGGTGGTTTGTAATTGCACAATTTAGCACTGCACCACTGACTAATTAAAATAAAAACTGACAGTAGCTCCATGTTACATTACTGAATCACTTACACATTACACACCTGTATGTAATCTACGTTCTTCATCCTCGGGTTTATTGGCAATACCCAAAATTAAGCTTTGCTCCATGGGCGATAGGGCTTTTTGCCGCTAAGCGCCCAAACTTTGGAATTACCTTCCTCAATCTATCAGGGATGCTAAGACCATTGATGCTTTTAAAAAACAGTTAAAGACACACATTCAGGCATTTTTGTCATAATTTGGTTTTTGATTTGTGTAATTTCTTTTTATATTATGTATACTCTTAATATGCTGTATGTATATATGGTTCTCTGTGTTTTTTTGTGTTTGTACAGCGCTTTGAGATGTGTGCATTTAGGCGCTTTATAAAATAAAGATGATTATTATTATTATTATTATTATTATTATTATTATAGTATACATTTGGCTTACATGCTACTCATGATAATATGAATTAGAGGTAGAATGCAAAATGTGTTGCTGGTCCCTTGGAATTCATATTAACAAGAATTGACTGTCCTCCTGTAAGTATCATAACTTGTCAATGCGGTACCATGATCTATTTTGTGTTAATTGTCTAGGCTGCTAAGTAGGCCAAGTTAAAAATAAAAATAATACAAAAAAAAGATAAAATAATTTAGTTTCAATTTAAAAGTCTTTTATTCGCATTGTACAACAATGTGTACAATGCAGCAGCATGATTTATTTTGTGTTACCATACCGGTAGCCTACAGGCTAAAGTAAAAAGAAAGTGCACTAGGTATTCATTTGATTTTACTATTGTACTGTATACTGTATCAGCCTACTGTACAGAATTTATTTTTTACATAATGTTATTTCAACGCAATGATTGATACAATTGAAATACATTGAGCACTATAAATGTATGTGTTTGAGATATAATTGTATTTTATTAAACCCGACACCTCGTTATGTCGGACAAACATGTCCGGTTTAGCGAGGGGTTACTGTATGATTATAAAAAGCTTTTTGATAGAAACGCATTTTTCTGGTGAGATTAAACTGCCTTTCATTATTTATTCAAAAAAATGCCACACGACTCTCGCAATGCTAGAGATCTCACTAAGAGGACGCAAGCATTTTTTAAATATTCTAATTGGTATATTGTGGCTTTCTTCATTAACGTATTTTCTCTTAGTACATACGACAAAATATATACTTTGCGAACTGTCGTAACGAAAAATGCAAATTGTGGTATGTTTGCGCTGTGACTGGCCCATCTTAGTACATCTACCCCTCAGTATTGACTAAGAAATATTCAAGTCTCTTATCATCCTTTTACCCTGGTCCTTACATTCTGGGCCACCAGAAATGAAAGAATGACAATGCAGAGCATGGAAACAGCACGACTGACAGATCAAAGGCAAGCTTCAGAAAGAAGTACTAGAAAGGTTTCAATTCCACTGAGATTTACATGGTATTGGCGAACTATCTTCTAGACCTCTTCAACGACGAAGAGCATGTAGAAGACTAACAACTGGTGCAAAAACTCTATTTGGTGCTTCTAAAGACTATATGCATACATGTAAATAATTAATTTGTAAACACACTCGTAATCCACATCGGCTAGACCTATAGTATAAAAATACATTTTTATGAATGTGTTCATTTTAAATAGGGCATGAGTACAGCAACAAGTGTCTAATAAGCAGGTCCTAATTTGAATTCATATTTTAAATATATAGATAGCGATACATGAATTACATCCATTGCATTGTCAGCTTTTTTTTTTTTTTTTCAATGTAGTAGTCGTCAATTATTTTCCCCCAATTTTAGTTTCTCCCCAATTTTAGTAGTGTCCAATTATTTTTAGGCTCAGCTCACCACTACCACCCCTGTGCTGATTTGGGAGGGTGAAGACGAACACACGCTGTCCTCCGAAGCGTGTGCCGTTAGCCGCCCGCTTCTTTACACACTGCAGGCTCACCATGCAGCCACCGCAGAGCTACAGCGTCGGAGGACAACGCAGCCCTAGGCAGTTTACAAGCAAGCCCGCAGGCGCCTGGCCAGACCACAGGGGTTACTGGTTCTCCCGTCCTTGGTCGGTAAAGGAATAACCTGGACTCAAACTGGCAACGTCCAGGCTATAGGGCGCATACTGCACTCCACGCGGAAAACTGTCAGTTTCTGATATACTTAGCCTTGAACATGGGGATATTACTGCATGCCAGAAAATAAACATCACTGGATTCAATGTTATATGTTGATCAAGCGGGTGTATCAGAAGCAGATAATCTTTGTATTTGTATAGACTCTACAATATAGAGTGAAAGGTTAATTTCAGTAGAGTGATTTTTAGTGGGAAGATTAACGAGAGCTTATCAAATATAATTAAGATGTGCAAATCAGTATCTCAGTGTAGTATTTTGAGAGATAATTGAAACAATACAGATGTATAGTACAGTATGTGGGAAATACTGGACACAATATTTGGTGCTAACCACTTGTTTTGTCTGCTTGAACCATGCAGCAACCCACTGAGAAAATAAAAGTTGGTATTAAGTGGTTTTGTAAATAAAGACTTAATTATTTCTGGAATTCCAGTCTGATAATGCTGTATAATTTGAATTCCACTAATCTTTCAGCTTTGGATATTTGGCAGTGTGTTGCTGCAGTTTGCAGGTCAGACACAGGTTATTAGCAGCTCACATTAATAACACAACACAGCAGAGTCACAGAAATCACAGAGAAAAGCAAAAAGTTTAAACACAGATGCACATTGTAGATTAGAATCAGTTTAGAAGGAATTAATCAGCAATTCCAACATAAATAGCAGTTAGTCAACTGCTATTTAGTAAGCAGTTGTTCTTGTTCTTGCCTTCACTGTTTTTTTTAATAATACTTACAATTTAAGACAACAGAATTGTCTTTTTTTTGCGCAACTGGATACAACTGAAATAGATGTTGTATTTTAAAACAATACAAACACATATATTGCAAGAACAAAGTACCACTGCAGATATTAAATTGTTTTAAAGGGGAACAATTCATGTAAAGTTTCCTTCAAGCACCCTATAATGTGATATGATATTGAAGCAGTAATGACTATAACAGAATTAAGCCATACATTCCTACTAAATGTTGAATGGGCTTCATGGTATGCCATTGTAAGACTGATAATGCTCTCATGCGGTACAAACTGCACAGCAAGGCTTTTTGCACATATCCATTCATGAAGGCTCACCATTGTACACGGTTTCTAATCTAGACTTTTGCATCTCACAAAAGATCACTGAATCAAATGTGATGCGCATGACATTTCAAACTCAGTGCAGTCATGGTAACGGCTGTCCCATGTAGCAGTGAAACAATGAATTGCACTATGCGTTATCTTTATCTTTTACAGCATAGTGTTACATGGATAAAGATTACTGAGAGATTAGTTGTCACTAGCAAGGTTTTACAAACAGAATGTACATTACATCTATGCATGTGTGTTGGCTTCACTATGATATGAAGATTGCTCCCCTTTAAACCAAGCATATTGTGGTTAATACTATGCACAATTTGTTAGCCCAACACCCACACACTCTATACAAGCTATGGCAAAATGAATAAATCCAGCAGGGCCCTTGTCTGTTGCAAAAGCAACAGAAAGGGGGGCTGGCCTATTTACCTTCATCAGCCTCAATAGCCTCAATAGTAGCTGAAGAGAAGAAAGGGGTTGCAAAATGAATGAGAAAAGTGAGCAGATTTCAATTCTATGAACAAGTCAATGAGTAGCAAAGCAGCTAATGCAAACTAAATGTTGTTCCTGGTATTGTGATAGAAGGACACACACGAATGTTAGTATGAAGGAAAAAAGTGATTGTTTTATTTTTAAAATACTGTATGGTGCTCAGTTAATAAGAACATGTTGGGTTACAATGGATATGTTGTCAAATAAGAATGCACAATGGTGTAAGTTCTGATTGGAGCTTTGCTACATTGAGATTTAAATAACAATATAATTTATACTCTGTGACACAGTTAAAGCAAGACTGAATGCCAGTAAACTAAGAAACATCATAGAGAGGAAGCAGATACCAGAAGGGGTTCTGTTATGAAGCAGCAATGGAAGAACGCACATAATGGAAGAATACAGGTGAAGGTGCTGTATCTACCAGTTTAAAGCCTGAATGCTTTACCTGTCTACCAAAGGGACTTTTCTACAAGAATTTAACTCTCCACAAAAAATACCATTATGGGCTGGTGATGCATTTTTAAAATACTGTAATTATAATGACATTTGGCAATGTATAAAACAGGATTAGAGTATCAAATCTGATCAACTTGTATATTCGAAGAACAAAGCTGCTTTGTATCACTACTCTGAGACAATATTCTTATTTGTAAGGACATAATTGTATTTGTTACTATAGCACTGCATTACCAGCCTTATCACCTATGGTTTGACAGCCACCATTTTCGAGACCTCATTCTTACTTAGAAAGTAGACGAAGCATGTGAGTTAAATAAAACACTTCAATATTTACTCTACAGTTTATTCTCCATCAAGAGCACATTGAGTATCAAATTATATAAAAACAAACAACAAACAACAACAACAACAACAACAACAACAACAAATGCTGATGAGTAAAGCACAACATCATGACAGGAACATAGTTGTCCTTTTCAGCTGAGATACTTTGTGGTATCTATTATGACTCCAGAAATGTTTAAACAGGAATCAGAATAATATCACTCACTTTTGAAATATTTCAATGGATTTCATACATAACATTGTAAGATATTTCAGATAACAAAGTATTTTTTTTTAGTGCAGGCCATATTCATGTTAAAAAAGAGCTTGGTAACCCTGAGGGGAAATACTTATGTGCAATAGAAAAGAAAAGAAAAAAAAATCCAGGAAGACAATTTCTTAGTGTTAATTATTAAATGGCCAATCTTTCTAATTGTTTACTGAATGCTTAATTTGCTAAACAGCTACACACCCACTGAATGAGGGTGACGGGGACTGAAGTGAGACCCACACTTGAGCCTTGTGCATTCTGATTAATATGCAGGCTTACTGTACTGTACACAGAGTATATGAGCCAGTGAAGTTCTCTCTCAAAACAAGCATGATCCTTACTTGAACAAAATGCATTTTGAATATAGAAAAGGAGTGACATTGGTTAGATTTCTGTCCTTTTTATTGTTAATGACAAAAGGTTGATTTCTGGTATCCCCTTTCACACACAGTTTACAATAAATGTAAATTTCCGATTGAGCCGTTTCCCTGACCTTTGAAAGGTACTGAAGTGGAAAAAAAACTAAACTAATAAAAACAAAACAGGATTATTCTGTGATGTAAAGGAGATAGAATGACAGCTGAATCTGATATTCATTATGGGTGGGGTGAATGCTGTTTCTGTGTCACAAACACGTCTTTCACAGAATACTTGCGCAATGATAATACCTGAAGCTTCTGAGAGAAAGAAGAAAGAAGAAGAACAAGAACAAGATAGAAAGAGAGTTTCAGACAACGAAGAGACTGCAGCAAGAGAGAAAAAGGCCTGAAAGTATATTCAGAACAACAATACCATTAAGCCCTAAATCATATCTATGCATATTAACTAAATTAACGTTGGGGCAATTCCAGTGAAGAAATACCAAACCAAAACTGTTTTTGTATCTTCTTCTGTATGTTACAGTATGGATTGATGTTTCCATACAGAGAGGTTATAAAATCAATAGGCCACTTTACAAAAAATATTCCCAGCAGAGCAATGTCATTTGGTAGGTGGCAACAAATGATGGCTCGTCAATATTGTAGGATCACCACTCATGGGTTGAAAAAAAGTCCTGTTTATAAATATTCTGTTATGCACCTTCGTGGTTTGAGAGAACACTCTGATTGGCTAGAGATTCTAGAAGGGGTGCATTAATCTCTGGAGAACAATACAGCATTCTCTTCATCAACATGCAGTTTTTTTGTTTTGTTGTGGCATTGATATATATATACAGTATATACAGTACTGTGCAAAAGTTTTAGGCAGGTGTGAAAAAATGCTGTAAAGTAAGAATGCTTTCAAAAATAGACATGTTAATAGATTATATTTATCAATTAACTAAATGCAAAGTGAGTGAACAGAAGAAAAATCTAAATCAAATCCATATTTGGTGTGACCACTCTTTGCCTTCAAAACAGCATCAATTCTTCTAGGTACACTTGCACAAAGTCAGGGATTTTGTAGGCATATAGTCAGGTGTATGATTAAACAATTATACCAAACAGGTGCTAATGATCATCAATTCAATATGTAGGTTGAAACACAATCATTAACTGAAACAGAAACAGCTGTGTAGGAGGAATAAAACTGGGTGAGGAACAGCCAAACTCAGCTAACAAGGTGAGGTTGCTGAAGACAGTTTACTGTCAAAAGTCATACACCATGGCAAGACTGAGCACAGCAACAAGACACAAGGTAGTTATACTGCATCAGCAAGGTCTCTCCCAGGCAGAAATTTCAAGGCAGACAGGGGTTTCCAGATGTGCTGTCCAAGCTCTTTGAAGAAGCACAAAGAAACGGGCAACGTTGAGGACCGTAGACGCAGTGGTCGGCCAAGGAAACTTACTGCAGCAGATGAAAGACACATCATGCTTACTTCCCTTCTAATCGGAAGATGTCCAGCAGTGCCATCAGCTCAGAACTGGCAGAAAACAGTGGGACCCTGGTACACCCATCTACTGTCCGGAGAATTCTGGTCAGAAGTGGCCTTCATGGAAGACTTAGGCCAAAAGCCATACCTCCGGCGTGGAAACAAGGCCAAGCGACTCAACTATGCACGAAAACACAGGAACTGGGGTGCAGAAAAATGGCAGCAGGTGCTCTGGACTGATGAGTCAACATTTGAAATATTTGGCTGTAGCAGAAGGCAGTTTGTTCGCCGAAGGGCTGGACAGCATACGAATGAGTGTCTGCAGGCAACAGTGAAGCATGGTGGAGGTTCCTTGCAAGTTTGGGGCTGCATTTCTGCAAATGGAGTTGGGGATTTGGTCAGAATTAATGGTCTCCTCAATGCTGAGAAGTACAGGCAGATACTTATCCATCATGCAATACCATCAGGGAGGCATCTGATTGGCCCCAAATTTATTCTGCAGCATGACAATGACCCCAAACATACAGCGAAAGTCATTAAGAACTATCTTCAGCGTAAAGAAGAACAAGGAGTCCTGGAAGTGATGGTATGGCCCCACAGAGCCCTGATCTCAACATCATCGAGTCTGTCTGGGATTACATGAAGAGAGAGAAGCAACTGAGGCTGCCTAAATCCACAGAAGAACTGTGGTTAGTTCTCCAAGATGTTTGGGCCAACCTACCTGCCAAGTTCCTTCAAAAACTGTGTGCAAGTGTACCTAGAAGAATTGATGCTTGATGCTGTTTTGAAGGCAAAGGGTGGTCACACCAAATATGGATTTGATTTAGATTTTTCTTCTGTTCACTCACTTTGCATTTAGTTAATTGATAAATATAATCTATTAACATGTCTATTTTTGAAAGCATTCTTACTTTACAGCATTTTTTCACACCTGCCTAAAACTTTTGCACAGTACTGTATATATTACTCTTTACTGCAGAATATCCCATATATTGAAGAAGTTAAACAAAGAAACATGAAGCAATAGCAATAACACAACATGTATAATTACAACAGTTTTACATTGTTTACAGCACACACAACAGTGTACAGACAAGGATCTCATGGAAAACAGAAGTACCAATTCAGCATCCTACAATATGTATCTATAAAATATGTGAACTGTTAATGTTATCTAAGGTCAATATATAATGTATGCTAACAGTGACGGCTTGTGCATGCTTGCTTACCATTCTGAAGATTTTCCTTTCCGCCTGATAGCACACCACTGGGAAGCATCCCGGTTGGTGTCAATCCTTTCAGAGTAAGCACACTCTCACTCTCTTCTCTGTGTGGGGAAACAGGCCAACATGCAGGGAAATACACATACAACATGTGAGGAGTGGATACCATACCAAGGAACTTCAGAATAAATTATGCAGCACAGTATATCCAAAAATGTTGTGCAGATACTGCTTTTATCCAAAAAAAAAGTGTCGCACAGGCTGCAAACACATTGAGTTAATTAAATATTAAACTAACAAACTCCTCTAAATCCACAATACAAACCTTGAAAACATTTTACTGCAAATAATTATAACTTACTTTGTCCCTGAAGGAAGGAAATCTGAACAATGTCTGTTATCCCTGTTATTAATAAAATCCCTGTTATTAATAAAAGTTTATTGTTCTTTTAATACCGCTAATTCAATGGGATCTGATAAAAAAAAAAAAAATACAGAATCAAAGTTATTTTCCTGTTCAAAGCTGATGTTTAATCCAACTTCTCACAGATCTGGTATATTTATCTTTTGAATGAAGGGTCTACTGAATGTTAAATACTTGACATTTTTGCAAATGTAATGGAATGGCAGTTCTTATATCTGCAAGCAGTGGTGTAATTTTTGACTGAATCTATTCCTTATTGTATTAATGACTACCTGATAATGAAAAGATTGTATCTGTATCTGTTAAGACATATTTTTCATGTCCTCCAATTAGCCATCTTAACCACTCTCGCAGCAGCTCAGTCTCCATGCCCACTAATCCTTAGCCTCTTTGTGAGAGTACTTGAAAATGAGTGCCAGTTTGTGCCAGACTTTGGGATTTTTTTGTCCATTTCCTGTGAAGTCCCAATTTTACAGTCACAACTTTTAAATGCCCTGGTGCGGAACTGATAAAAAAGACACTTACCTGAGGACAGAAAATACCCTCGCCATCTTTCCGATGGCTCTGATCTTGTTTCTAATGACCTCTTTGCGGGCAGATGCAGTAGCACCTAAAAGGAGGAAACAAAGTAAATTTTACTGTGCTACGCAATTAAAATAATAATAATAATAATAAAATACTAATAAAAAATAACCAACACATTAAGCATGCCTCAGACTGTGAAATTGGATTATACATTTGTCTTTTATCATTTCAATGATAATGCCTTTGCCTGTTTGGTCTGCTGATTTTCCATAATATATATAGAAGGGCTGTGTGGTCTAGTGGTTAAAGAAAAGGGCTTGTAACCAGGAAGTCCCACCTCAGCCACTGACTCATTGTGTGACCCTGAGCAAGTCACTTAACCTCCTTGTGCTCCATCTTTCGGGTGAGACGTAGTTGTACGTGACTCTGCAGCTGATGCATAGTTCACACACCCTAGTCTCTGTAAGTCGCCTTGGATAAAGGCGTCTGCTAAATAAACAAATAATAATGAAGAGTATGTTAAACTTTCTCAGAGCAAGTAGCGGGTTTCTTAAAAATATAGTGTTATCATGCGATGTTGCTACAATTGTTTAAATAACGTATCTGTAATTGTTCTTTTCATTGTTAACATCCTGACAACTTTTTACACTTATAACTTTAAAGTCTGGTTTCAAAGCTATTTTCAAAATGTCTGCTCTAGTGCACTGAGGTTTGAGATCTGGCCTCTAAATCGCTGCAGGAAAAAAAAAAAAAAAAAAAAAAAAAAAAAAAACTTAAGTGGTCTGGCTTTCCTGTTCCGTACTACTACTACTGTGTTACCTGCTTGATAATGTGGGCAATAAACCTTACACTATCAGTGCACTAGAGTGGATATTTTGAAAAGAGCTTTGAAACAGACTTTAAAGTTATAAGTGTAAAAAGTTGTCAAGATGTTAACAATGAAAAGAAAAATGACAGGTACATTATTTAAACAGTTGTAGCAGCACGTGGGACTGTATAACGCTGTATTTTTCGGAACCCCGCTACTTACTCATTAACTACGTATAACTATTGAATACATTTTCTTTGTTAAATTTAAATACATTCAAGTAAGGAATAGAAGGGTATGATACATTTGTATAATGCACTGGTGAGACTGCCCTTAAGAGAACTGTGTGCTGTTCTGGTCACCACTGTACCAAAGGGACCTGAAGAGAGTTAAACGAAAAGTAACCATACTAATCTGAGGGCTTAACTGAAGTTAACCGAAAGGAACACTATAAGTTCAGTACAGAAACCAGGACCAGAGGATACAGTTGGAAATTAAGTGGAGGCATTTCTCTACACACAGTGGTGAAGGTATGGAATGGATTATCTAAATGACGTTCTTGAGGCAGTATCACTTAGATTATTTACAAAGTTTTGAGATCAGCTACTAGGATCCGGACAAGCTTACATGGCCTAATGGCCGCCTCTTGCTCGTAATACTTCCAGTGTATCAAATCTCTTGTAATTGAATGGATTCAAAAAAAGAATATTCATGGAGTTGTGCAGCACGACATTTAAATCTGAAAGCTAGACATTCACTTGAACCTTATGTAAATCAATATGCAGAACAGATTATGCAAAGTAAAAAGCAAAATGACAGATGGTTATTTAAGGAAAGCTTGTATATGTGAGAAGCGCAGAAAACATAATCTTGTAATCATTCGAGACCCTGACTACTTAATGTAAGGTGCTTTAAGGACCCCTGTTAGGTTTAGAAAGGTATCACTGATGAGATGACTAAGAGGTGAACTGTCCGCCCACCCTTTATCTGATATTCCAGTCATGTATAATAAATTCAGCTTTCTTAATAGAAAAAAAATCTGGAAAAAAGATGAATAAGAACAATACCTAACAACAGACAGTTATATATCGCCATGTTATTTTTTTCATTTATATTACCAATACAGTGGAGAGTTAAATGTGCAGTTGAGAAATATAATAATCTAGGCATTCTAACCAAATAAAAAAAAAGAATGGTTGAAGATTGACAGCATTCAAATATTGTCTAAAGTGACCAGGTTTTAAGATTCTAAAGTCCAGTTAGGGTTAGAGAGCCTGTGCCATAGAATAATGGAACCCAACTGCCTGAGCTGTTCAATGAGGTTTATTATTAATAAGTTACCTTGTCATCGTTGAAGCATTTTTAAAGTGACATTAGCTTTAAAAAAAACTAAAACTAATTTCTAAAGTGCTATCATTGAACATTTGTGCTTGTTTTATTGAAGCTAATGCTTTCTTGCATTTTAAACCTAATGAGACAGCCAGTACAAAAAAGAACATAAGGACTGAGGACTGGGAGCCCAGAGACACTGCAGTTTTGTGTAACTCAATACAAATCAGCAGATATGGCCTTTCTTAAAACTATGCAATGAGTGCATAACCTTGTGTTTCATTCAAATTATTCAATAGCAGGGAGTTGTATCGTTTCTGAGTAAGCAGAATTAGCTCCTTTTAGAGTAATGCATTTCCAAATGAAATGCCACCAGCTTGGCACCAATTTTGTTAACAAGTGCCTTCCATTTCTAAGGAAAACCCTGCCCTCTTGTGAAAAGGGCAGATACTGTACCTCCAGTATAACATAAAAGGTCAAGGTGCTTTTATTTTTTAATTGCACATCGACAAAGCCTTATTAACTCATTCGGCACTATGGAGTGGATTTCATCAATCTATACAACTGGGATAAGCCACAGATAGATTTTTACAGTACCAGGGAATCTGGATTGTATCAACTCTATTACAGATTGCTAATGCAATCCAGGGAGTTTTCCCACTGCTGCAGATGCTTTTAAAAATGTTTTTTTTCATGGTGGTACTGGTTGAACAAATCAACCCCTATGTAACTTATTGCTTATATTTGACCAGTTAACATTAGTTTAGTGGTCTGCTGCATTGAGTGGAATTACCTTTCCTAGACTTATATACAGGATGTCGCTGGTGTTATTTTTCCTAGACCTCAAAACAGTGTTACAGTGTTGAAAAAATTATATTGACCTTGCTCCAACTTCAGTGCTTTGTTTGGAGAACTGTTTGTTCTCTACTAATTACAATAAGTGCAGCAAAAGGTACATGTGGTTGTGCCGCTGCTATTTTGTTTCTTCTTTGTAACCTCTTCAGTTTCCCTCGGTGCCCCAACTGAGACTCCACATTGAAATTCACTGGCACAAGGAGGGGACTTCCCCAGAAAGGTCACACAGAAAGTCAGAGCACAAACTGGGATTCTAAAGCAGAATTTCTTGGCCCTCAGCCATAACTACAAGGCTGCATTGTTCCTTTTTCAAATTATAAATACACTAACTGAAGTACCCAGCATTGCCCGGGGAAATTCAATATTTCAATATTTCATGCATGACAAATTGGAGAATGGTAGCCTTATGGTTTCCAAACATAGCCCTCGACCTTCCCCTGGATGAAAGAGGAGACCATGCAAAGTTTGGTTGCACTGGCTCCTGCGGGGACCGAATGCATAAAGGAACAGACAGACAAACAGACAGACTTTCTTCTTTATATATTAAGATTCTTACAATTGGTTTACAGGGAATAAAAAGGGTCTTGGTTTAAAAGAACTGTCTCTCAAGATGGTCATTCATATCAGTTACCAGTGTTTTCATGAAGATATACTGCTGGTCAAATCACTAACACACTTTTTACATGTGCATTCTGTTATTTGTACATATCATTACACAAATGTGGTTGCTTCCAGTTACTGAGAGCTCATAGTGTATACATGCACACGACTGAGAAAAGTTAAAAATAAAGGCTTACATATATCCCTTAGGTGCATTTTTTGTACTAAAAAAAACAGTGCTGTTGTCACACATACATTATGATAATTAGCAATTGCTAATGGGTCCTTTTGCAAATGGGCCCGCAAACTCAATTTAATTTGCTTAATTGTTCTGGGAGTCTAAGAACATTTGGCCATATATACTATTGTATAAAAGAAAATACATTTTATATTTACTGAGGAGTGAAGCTGGTATTCTATACCTATAGAATAAGTTTAAGGAAATTGTAATTAATCATAAATCTCAATTCCTAATGTATACATTTTTCCTCTAATGAACCTGAGTTTGTGACCTGGTCATTGTGGTCTATGTTCTGGGTGATCATGAAAGTGGATCAGTGATGACAATGGATGTACAGATATTAGAGTGAACGGAGACCAACAGAGAAAGGTTCTGTCAGGTCTGGACCCTGGTGTGTCATATCAATTCTGGGTTTCCTCTACCACTGTAGTAACTGCTTAAAAGGGATAACCAAGGCTTACAAAAAAAAAAACAACAACAAAAAAACACTTTAACTCCTCATTAGCAAAACTCTTGTGCTGCAGTTTTTTTTCAGATTGACAGACAATGCATCCTGCCACAATACTGTAGATTCCCAAGTGATCCCAAAATTATTCCAAGTGCCAAAAAAAGTCTATAAAAAAATGAAAAGGGTCTTATGAGAGAAGGCAATGCTACAGCCTTGATAAAAACTGCCAACTGCCTAGACACTATCAAACATTATAGGATTAGCCCTGGTATACGAATAAGAATGTAATAATTTCTAGAAGTATAAATCAATCTGTCAATCTGTATCTAATTGTATTACCTGTGGATAACCGACTATCATTTCCCATCTATTTTTCTGTCTGTCACCAATTTAAAGTAATTACCGGTATCTGTTCATTCATGACCCATTTGGGTAAGTTTTCATATCAATATTGCATTCTATGTGGAATAAGTGAATTAATGCTTTTAGTTTTGATTAATACGGTTACAATACCATGAACTTTTATAGAAGAAAAAAAAACACCCAAGCACAATATTTTATTGTTAAAGTTTCATTTCATTAGGTTTGTACCTTTCTTCTGGCCATAAATAAGCTGTTCTTCTCAAGAAAACCCCAGAAGAGAATAAGACACAGAGAGATCAGTGGAGGGTTGAAGAAATGAGAAAGGAATAAAAGAAAATAATAAAGCAAAAGAAGACCAATGGAAAAAAAATGCAACGCTTAAAATTTACTCTGCAAAACAGAAGAAAAGAAACAAATTAGATCAGAGACACTGAACGATAAAGAAAATAAACACAAGCATAGGAAACAAAAGAAAACAATGCAATTAAATATTAGTGGATTAGATAATGAGCAATGGAAATAGTGTGATGTTTAGAAATGGCACTCTGGACCAACTTTACAGCTCGGGAACCCCAAATCACATAATAACTGCTCAAGAAAAGCTTGTTTAATGGCTTTGTTGTTACTTCAAAAGTTCTCTATAGTTCATTTATACTTTAATCCAGTACTATATAAATGTGCTATAATATGCTATCCCTTTATGTTTGATGTCATTTATTTACAGCTTACGAACAAGGGATTTTACTTTTGGCTGCATTTTTTAGCTTTCAGCAGTATACTCTGAGGTTCAATTAATACTGTTGACTTTGAATAACTGAAGTCAATTGGGGATTTCTGCTTGGGGCCTCTAGCATCTGAATATCTGGCAAATTGTACCCTCAAATGAAGGCTAGCTTTGACAGCCTGCAGTAAATATAATGGATATGGATTTCAAAACTTTTTTTTAAAATTTGTATGCATGAGTTCAATTAAAGTCATGTCTGTTTTCCGTTGGGAAGCTCCACTTTGGCTCTATGCAGTGGGTCACTCCATTCCAGGGTTTAGGCTCCAACTAGGCCATATACAGATTACGTTTTAATCTTTATTACTGCACATAACAGGTCAAATCAATCACTGAAGTGCCTTCATTTATTTTCCTTTAGTAAAACTGCACAAGATCCCTCACAATTGGGTGCTATGCTCACCAGGCCAAAAATAAATACATTCATTAATAATAATAATAATAATAATAATAATAATAATAATAATAATAATAATAATAATAATAATAATAATAATAATAATAATAATAATAATAATAATAATAACATCAACTTTTCTGTTTCTAATATATGGTCTGATTGGAATGAAAACCTGGAATGATCTTGTTCATTTGGTAACTGATTTGGCCAGCCTTGTACAAATCTTTATTATCTCAAAAAAAAAAAAAAAGCTGATAAGCTGACATTGGAATATTCTTTAGTTAAGTAATTGAGAGCTCTGTTGGAATGAAAACCAGGAAGCCCTGCTGTTCACAAAGCTTTGACTCTTATTTAAAGAATGCTTTTTATAAACATTTTATTATAGCTTATATGGTGCTATATGATACAAAATCATATCTTAATCTTGCTCCCTGTGTGTGACAGCGCTTAAATGTTCTCTTTATCAAGCTGATTCAATTGAATAGTACATCTAATCTTAATGTGACCTCATATACATCTAATACAAACCATTTTCAGATGGATGGATTTCACATTAATATCAAGGTCAGGTATGATTTTATTATTTTTTTTTTTTTAAATCAGGTGTATTCAGCTGTGCCACTTAGTTTTTACCGTGGTGCATTCTCCAAAACAACACGTTTGACATCACCTGCTTTAAAAATATCATACCTGAGGCACCTCTCGGAATTCCATTAGACTACAAAGCCATTCAAAACGATGGCATCACAATCGGCCGCGTACCTCAGCCACCGCATGCATACCTTACCCGGATTCTCTTCATCAACCTTTTTCCCTTTCAGTGAAATTGACACTGGACTAAATAAAGGTTGGTAACTAACATAGCTGCATTTTTTATTTGTATTAACAATAAAGCAGAATATATGTGTATGGGTTATATCAACACTCGTAGCACTTCAAACATTCAATTCTACTCATGCTGATATTCTGCCATACCCAGAAGTTAGCTGTCCTACAACATGGTTTGATCAATTAAAGAAAAACAAATCTTTACATAACACATGAGTTTGTCAATAGGAACCACTGTTTTCAATTCAGAGATGACAAGGTTTTTAAGAATATGTGCTTTAAACATCCCTTAAAACTCAGAACCTGTAGTAATTAAGAAATTACGCTTTAAATGCAAGACTGGTTAATCATCTTGTATGCCAAGCTTTCACTGTTCCGTCAGGTCATGCTGTACAACTAACACAAGTCCCTAGCCAGCATGTGCTCAAGATATTCTTTGATGTACCGGGGTGCCACATTGCGAGAAAGAATAAAGGAGATGTCACACAGGGAGCAAGATGAAGAGTTCCACCCTTTAACTGAACAGGCTTGACTTTTTTTTTTTTAACAGGAATGGGCAATCAGGTTTCTCATTCTGTCTACAGAGAGTGTAAATGTATCCTACTGATAAGAAGTATTGAACAGCCCCCCCCACTGAGGCACAACAAACAGGAATGCTAAAACGCTGCAGAGACATCTGCCTTCCAGCGAGGTGGGGAGTTCAGTAATACTGCCAAGCAAAAGTAACAGGTGGCATATATGAAGCTGTAATGACAGTATGAAGGAGGAATGATACGGATCTGTTAAACCTCCTACAGCTTGTTCTGCAATGAAATATTGGCTTAAGCCATGAACAGTGTCTAATACCCCTTGTGGTAGAGTGACGGGTAAAATAGTGGTGGGAAGATACACAGGGCTGCGATTATTGCATAGCCTGTACCCTTGGCATTAAAAGTAATGTAGTCCTGGTTTTAAGTCTGGGGAATGAGACTACATTTCCCAGAACTCTGCTCGGTAGAAAATGGCTGAACATAAATATACACAGGGTTTTCTAATGGGTCTCATCTGATGGTAATTGACATGTGTATATAAGCAGGTGAAAATGTTTGGGCTTGGTTGGTGTTAAGGCTGAGACCTAAGCAGAGTACCAGTGTGGTTAAAAACATTGTGTTACTGTGTTAAAGAAATGAACTGTTTTGTAAATCAGTAAATGGCTTATCCGTCCGGTTATCAGCTAGGGCTGAAATCAAGTCCAGTTAGTGCTCCAAATTGGAGTGAGGTTTTTGTTTGGCTAGTTTGTATTTACTTTGGAAGAATAAATATACAGGTACCACCCTGTTTTCCTGAACTATGTTGTCTGACCAATTCCTTTTCCTGCACTAGAAGACAGTGTTTAAGGTGCCAAACAGTGTGATCAAGTCACGATAATGACTAGTATATAACACCCTTAGAACAAGCAGACAGAATCAGAAATACATAACACATACAAATATTGTTTGTCCCCCATCCTATATGATGCAATATTATGAATTTACTAGACACATTATGGCATTAATATCAACTGGAAATGACACTGCTCCGTGTCTACATAGGGAGTATGTGAGTTTAAGGCATGGGAATGGTTTTTATGGCAACGATGAAAGCAAAAGGGAGCGCTCCGCTGGAAACCCATTGTAAAGAAATAGAAAGCTGTACCTTTGGTTGAAAGGAGATCAAGAGCAGGTATTGCAAAGAAAGGTACCCATTTCTGTAGTAGATGTCTTAATGTATCCTTTTTTTAAATGTCTTGCCACAATAAACATTTTCTATGATGCTGAACATTCTCGGGGTTGGAGAAAAATTTCACAAACACACTGCATGTTCTTACCATCAATCTCTTCATCGGTTGTGAGCTCATCACTGGAACAGATGCTTAGAACATTCACCAACATCTCTGTCACTGTAAAAACAAAATGAAAAGATGGATTTAGAGCCAGGTTGGGAAATATAGGGGTTTTAATTACTGCATACACCAAATCTAGAGGGTAAATGTAACTTTTCAAAGGGAAGAACATTTCTGCCCTATAAAAGTTTCTTGGCTCAAATACTAGTAAACCATTAGGATACAATTATATGCTTCCAGCATTAACTTGCATCTGAATTGAACTCCCCTAAAATAGGCTAAATAAGGTAATTGTGTAATATTGAAAATAAGCACCCACGAACAGGACTATTATCTTACTCTTTTTTAATATTATATATAGCTGTACCCAGGCATACCCAGGGCCTGTAAGGAGCAATTAAAGGTGTTAATCAAACAGACAAGCCTGCTGGTGCATACTGTATACAAATAAGTCTTTTAACCTTTCTCAGAACACATTTAACAATTTATTTCTAGTATCGCAGTCCTTGCCATTACTCTTCTTGAAATCCATCAGAACACAGTGCTGTTTGTTAAATGTGTTCTGAGAAAGGTTAAAAGATGTATTTGTATGCAGTATACAGTATGCCTGGGCAGGCTTGCCTGTTTGATTAACACCTTTAATTGCTCAGTAACACAGATTTATTAAAAAACAAAAACACAATATTTGAGCGCTTGTAATAAAAAAAAAACTCAAAACGTTAAACATACAAATATAAGGGGCTGTAAAAAAACATACATTGACGTGTATTGCTACTGCATTTCCTCTTCAAGATACATACAATTTCAGACCAAAACTGACATTTTGAAGTTGAAGCGATTTAAATGTTGGAGCTTATTAAAGACTACAAGTATTTGCTTTTATGTATGTTTAAACTTTTAATATCTAACATTCACATGACATTAGCCATTGTAGATTTGTTTTCTTCTTTTTTTCAAGAAAGTATTACCAATAACTAAGCAAAAACATCTATTAAACAGTGTTAGGATTATTATCTTCATTTGGCTCTCTAACTTTTTTCTTCTTCAGGCAGACGATATTTACTGTACACAAATATCTTTACTTACCCTTCTCTCCAACAAATGGCAAAGACCAAGTGAAAACATCCATGAAGTTGGGAAGCCAGTAGGGATGGGGAGAACAGTTGAACTGCCGAATATTCATTACATTGTTCTCATATTTCAATACTGCAGCTGTAATTACGAAAGAAGAGAGACCACCTCAAGATTAGTGACAGTGTGCGATTACTGTGGTTCTCCTCAAGAAAAAAACCCACCTCCAGCTCTATGCTATCAATTTATTGTCTGACTAGTCTTCAGAATGGTTATCTTTACAAGTCTTGGCTGAAGATGGGTTTTTAGAACGAGATGTATTATAAATCAACTTTTCAACCAAGTAATTTGTTCCAGCAGATGGAATGACTCGGTTTTATATACGACAGAGAATTGAGAAGCAATAGGTCAGACTCACTGTACATTCAGTATGTGACTGGAATAGCCATTTAAAAATGAACTACTGCAATGCTCAGTCTTACTATACACGACTGCAGTGTTTTGTCAAGAAACTGCAATTAGAGTCCAGTACAATATGGCCTTGTAATCTCAAAATTATTTTTAGTTTTTAATCAAATACTACTAAACACACTATAACCCAAGAACAATGAGACATTGAGAGACAAATGCCCATTGAATATTAGTTTTAGTTTACGGTGAGGTCTTCACCAGATTATGAAGAAATATGGACTGAATTTTAACTAATCATCAGGGATTCTGCAAGGGAATGCAGGAATGACACAAAAAACCTTAAACAGTAAAAATGTTCTTAAAACAAATCCTTGCTTTTATTTAGTTAAATATAATGTTATTAACAAAATCCTATAAAACGTGTCTGGCTATTTTTTATATTTTATACCAGATAACAAAAATAAAAAGACTTTAAAAGAGCATTTACAGTACAGAATGTTGATGCATACTGATAATTGAAGTAAATTAAAGTAAAATTTGAAATAAATACAAAAGTAAATTGGATATAAAGAGGACAACAAAAATGTAATGAAGTGTATGTTTGCATTGAAAATACATGCTAGATGAAACAGTAAACTTTAGAATACCAAGCATTACTCATGTGTCAAAATCTTTGATCCACAGCGCACAAGCAATTAACAAGAAAATGTCAAATAAATGGATTGTTTCCACATAACTTCCTCTTTATTGATTATAATCATTCAGGTGTTTTGCTGACTTCAGTCTATCTCCACAAAAATGTTGGCACTGCATATATTAAGTTTTTCACTATTTATAATACTTGGATGAACATAGGCCTTTTCTTTAAAGAGCAGCAGGGTTCTGAAAAATACAGCATTACACGTCCCCACGTCTTGCTAGAACTCTTTAAACATACTTGTAATTATTCTTTTCATTGTTAACATCCTGACAACTTTTTACACTTATGACTTTGAAGTCTGTTTCAAAGGTATTTTCAAAATGGCCACTCTAGTGCACTGTCAGTGTAAGGATTATTGCCCACATTATCAAACAGGTAACACAGCAATAACGATCCATGATGTGGTACGGAACAGAAAAGCCAGAGCACTTCTTGTTATGTTTATCTTTTTTAAATTTTTTTTTTTTTTTTTAAATCCCTCTTCCTGCAGTGATTTAAACCCCAGTGCACTAGAGCGGCCATTTTGAAAAAATAAAAAGCTTTGAAACAGACTTTAAAGTTGTGTAAAAGTTTGTCAGGATTTTAACAATGAAAAGAGTAATTACAGGTACATTATTTAAACAGTTGTAGCAATACGTGGGGACATACAACGGTAGATTTTTTCTGAACTCTGCTACTTACTCTTTAAGTGAAATAAATGTAGTAAAAATGGTCTGTAAATCATTTGAGGGGCGAATATCTATTAAGTCCTTGTAAATGTTTACTTCCATGCTACCACTGCCATTTCAGGAATTAAAATAAATCTGGAGTTGATTATACCTAAACAGAGTTCCTTCGTGTTTGGTAAAGTTATAGTTTGCACATGCACCAAAATGCACCTAAAACACACCGTTAAAGATTATACCTTGTAGATTATATATCAGAGTATATTAGCAACTTCATCCCTGACACTGCAAAATTAGAGATTATCGATATCATGAAAAAGTTACCATGACCCAAACCCACCACATGTACCATACACATAAAAACACAAGCGTGATATAGGTACAGACAGACTGAAGTGTTCCTCCCTAGGTTCAGATAACACAAACCTGAGTAGAAGCAGGTGAAATAACCTACAAAAAGAGCTGGAGGAAAACCCCAACCACACTATAAAACCACACTTACAGCTAATGAGCAGATATTCTCTATTAGTGCTGTTAGAATGGCTATTACAAAAAAGATTGTGTCTATACTACACATTTGTATTAAAGAGACTTTGTATAACTTCTTAATACTATGCAAAGAGAAACACACACACATACAATGGATACTCAGTCATGGACAGTACCCAAGCGATGCAAGTGGTTCAGAAGGAAAAAAAGAAACAGAAGTAATATTTACTTGTTCGTATGGCTTACCATATACAAACCAAATCGAAGAATATGACTGTACAGCTATGGCCAAAAGTTTTGTATCATCTAGAATTTTAGTTTGAGACAAGGAAAAATAATTTAAAAAAACAAACAAACTATATGAACATAATTTAGCTCTTTTATTTAACATCATGTAATCATAGAAATTGCAACATGATAATGCAAATGTCTACCAGAAGCCATAATAGTAGTACAGTATTTCATGTTAGATTTCGAAATGTCACATTTTTCAATTTTTGTCAGTTTTTCGTTAAGCATATTCAATATGTTAACATAACATTATTCAGCAGGTTTCATTTGACTTTATGGGGCAAGCTTAGTTCATTCTACAGGTTAATGCAAAACCTTTGGCCATAGCTGTACAATTAGCACTGAATTTATAAATGATAAAATTGGGAAAATACACCAGCTCTGTGGCTTTAAAATTACCTGTCAGAAATATATCATTCAATAGCAAAATACATGTATTTTACACTGTCTCACACAGCCCTGGATAGAAAATTTGCTTTCATACCAAATTCAAGGCAAGATAACATTTTTAGCAACAGGATAAAACAGAGTAAGTATTGTATACAAATATAATTCTGGACGGGGATTAGTGTTGTAAACAAAACATGAGAATAGTTCAAACAAAACAGGGCGATGAGACCCTTTCGATAACTTCGCTGGCTGGTTTTACAGTCAGAATCCAGGTATTAAATACAAATACAAAAGTAACCTATATCAAAGGCTGGTAGGTACACAGGGTCATATCAAATAAAATAACTAGTGGCAGGCCTCTATTATTTTTACTTAATTGACTCATTATACATCCAGGCTTAGAATTAAACAACGATTTAGGTGAAGGGCTAGGAAGCAACCACCCATTTTGTGAAAACAGTGGGGATGGGTGGATGAAAAGAGTACCTTATAACTTGCACACTTGGCACTGCTCTCACTTTTCAAAACTCCTCTAATCAACATGTTTACATATGAACACAAGCTGTCACAAGCTGGTTTGTACAGCTAGGAGAACTTGTATAAAAGGTTTCCATGCATAAAAAAATAAAACAATAGCACATTAGGGTGTGTTTAAATGAGATTGATACACTGGATAAACAGTCAAAGGAATTGATTAATAAGATGCAAGATGACCATTGTGGTTTAGAGGGACAAAACCTGAGAAGAAAAAATACAGAGAGGCTTAAGATTAACTGTCACTTGAACGCTTCCTATTTTTCCTATCCTGCATTGCGTTCGTAGCCGTGTGGTTTGGGGTAATTATCATTCGAAACCTTTTCTTTCAGGTAATCATATAGGGTACAGTAGTTATAAAGAGCATATGTCATTTTAAACAGCATTACTAAAACAAAATAAAATGAAATAAAATGAAAAGGTGTATTGCATATGAAAAAGCTGCTTTACATATTATCTTGATGATGGAATCCTTCCTTGAGAAAAGCAATGCCCACATTAAGCAAATGTTCTTCCAGGCTTCATATATGGGGCCCTGAGGACCTTTGTTGTCCCTTTTCACGGCTTTGTCCCCCGTCGCCGTCGCCGTCGCCGTCGCCGTCGCCCCAGCATTGATAGGTGACATAATGACTTTATAATCACTTTGCATATTGATTAACGTGGGATTCACGGCTTTCCTAGCCCTGTATGCAGGATTGTTGTGTTAAAGCTGGTGTCCTGTAGGCCCACATTCCACAATAAATTCATCTTATTCACAACAAATCCAAATTATACATTCATACAATTATCATTTTAATGACACCCTCCTTCAAGTATTTTAGACCACGCAAACCCTTGATGGGATAGTGCAAGTCCTATATAAGTTATTGAAATTAACAACATTGAAATATGTTCTTAGAAAACATATGTATTCAATATTCATGTGGACTATATTAGAAGTAATTTACGTTTCGACATTGTAGTGCCACTGCTTTACACTAGGTGACTCCAGACTGCTGGGTGCTCAAATGTATGCATACACAACCCTTCTTTAAAACAGGTTTTTTCTTTGCTCTTTGCTGTCAGAATTAGAATACACTGTGCTTTATAATGGACTAGCTGAAGTACCCGGCGTTGCCCGGGGAAATTCAATGTTTCCATATTTCATGCATGACAATTTGAGGAATGGTAGCCTTATGGTTTCCTATAAGTTATCAATCTTGGGTGTCTCACAATGCGCTCGGATCCCTTTCCTTTTTTTAACTTTTTTTTTTTTGGGTTTTGCCATTTTTACATTTTTTTTTACATTTGTGCTCTTTTTATTTATTTATTTTTTTATTTGAGATACATGGCTACTGTAGTGATCCAGCAATGGGGTTACTAAATAAGGTACACCGGGGGTCCAAATTTTGAATCCAAACCCTCCACCTTCCCCTGGATGAAAGAGGAGGCCATGCAAAGTTTGGTTGCACTGGCTCCTGCGGGGTCCGAATGCATAAAGGAACAGACCGACAGACAAACTTTCTTCTTTATATATTAAGATAATGTAGCAGGACATGTTCAGTGCAGAAAGTGACTTGAGTTATCAATTATTCATGTGATTCATATTCCCTATTTTATCTTTCTTTCAGGTCATTACACTTCCTAGTTTCAGGAAATTGTACTTTCAAGTTCACATGGTCAAAATTCCTTGAAGGGATTCATTACATTTTTTGTATATTATAATAATAATAATAATAATGATAATAATAATAATAATAATAATAATAATAATAATAATAATAATAATAATATACATACATACTTGTTGGTTGTTTACAATATGTATTACTAAGGACAATTTTAGACGTATTGCACATTATTTGATGTAAAGAAAACCCCCTTTTTTTGCAGGTGCAAGCATACGACAGTGAGTCTTGCCGAGGACAGCGCTATACAACCACTGATCCAACAAGCTGCACATCTGTTTGGATGATCTCAAAAACAATGTGATTTTTTTTCAGGCCATTTTCTAACAAATCTTAAATATCAAAATAGAGTTATTTTAAGTATATTTATTTATTTATTATCTATTACATTTTAAAACAAAAATAAAAACTTTAGTTTCTGGCACAAAAGCGATTTTTCAGTCGATGATTAAAACTCAGCAGTGTTGGCAGGTATGTCTGAATATGCATAAAAATATGTATTGCTTCAATGAGTACTGGTGGGTCTTACCATTATCTTGATCACTGATGATCATCGTACTAAGTATTTTGTATAGTTGACATGGGTACGGGTATCATCTATGCCCACCATTTCACAAACATGGGCACCTTTTGTTTAAATACAATATTTGAACAACTGTAGGATGTACCATAAATGTGCTAATTAAGAGTTATCAAAATATTGGTGTTTTAATAAAACAAAGCATCTCTGGAGAATATTTTAAGGTGAACGGCACCTTTTTAATGGAGTAGTTTGTAAATGAGAAGTCAAGCAGTTATGTGGAAAAATGCATAGTTGTTGTACAGTATATTCCTTACATTTAGTAAAAGTAACAGTATAACAATTACTGTTTAAGCAGTCTTGAAAGCAAGTGTTTAATTATTTTAATTACTCAATGTTTATACAACATAATCCCTTGGAGGTGCTGTAGAGGGTGTATGTGCACCAGGTACAGCAATAGTAATACAATAAAATCCGTGTATTAATTGGGACTGACAGACAGGATGTAAAACATGGACTTTGGCTAAAAACAAATCAACATGCCATCCTTCATGTGGAGTCTTTCACATGGGCCTGAGAACTACATCTCTCATAGAAACATTTAAAATGTAGGCCAAGTCCCAAAATTCAAGTCAGACCACTCCAGTAAAACCTTTTCAGCATTTTATGAACCACAATGCTCAAAAACATTGGCAGCTATGATGTAGAGTTGTTAAAAGGTTTTTGGGCTGGGCATGGGATATCTCATAGTTCCTAGCAACTGTTTTCAGTTCAGTTTGCATGATTTCATGGTTGCTTGCCCTTCTCCAGAACTACATTTCCCAGTAGCCTTTGCAAGTGCTCTCACTGCGCTCACCGTGGTTATACCATTATCCGGATGGTTCCAGCAACCAAGAAAACACAAACCACGGAACTACTGTAACTGAAAACAGTTCCCCATCTGAACCAGCTGATTTTTAAGGATTTCCTGTTATTGTTAAAATATTACTTTACTACAAAATATTACATGACATGTGATTGTGCCATAAAACTTTTACCTGGTTAAGTTTTGTGTATGACATCATGAGCTGGGCCTATATAATTCCAAGCACCTATTTCATCTACATCAGGGCTCAGTGAAGCAAACAATGGCATATTTTAAACACATTTTATTTTATTATTTTTTATTATTCATATAAACTAAAGAATTTTGTTTTGACAAATGTAATTTGTGAGTATGAATCTAAGGAGATTTTGTACAAATGTGATACAATTCTTTCTGCAGAGTACCTCAAAACTTGCATGAATCTGATGTCCACAATGTAATGTTTTCAGCAACTTTGCAGAGGAAGCACTGTTATTTTGACCAACCACTGTAGCCTTTTTTTCGCTCAGATAAGAATCCCTGGAGGTTCTGATTGTTTTGGCTAAGCTGTACAACATATATAATTTGCATGAAGTGTAAAACATGCTTTTTTCCCCTTCCTCTCAATTTGTCTGGTGCTGAAGTCATCCAACATGATCTAACCTGACAGGAAACAGACCGTGCTCCACTAACCTTTAACCTATGGTGTCACTGTACACGTAATACAGGCATTTAATCTTTTCCTGCAGTACCACAGGTTTTTGAAGTCTACAGAAATACTGGTTTGCCTTAGGGGCAACACTTCCTTAGGAAGAAAAAAATAAATGAAAACAAAATACTGTTTTTCGCCTTCTCCTGCCAAAATGCCTTTGATGTGCACCCCAGTCTACCATTAAATATATTTGTAATGGTGTAATTAGCTTGAAGGATTGGAGAAATCATAACTACAAAACTTTTTTTTAAGGTCTGCAGTTTATTTTGCTTTACAAATACTTTGAGTTGTAGGCAAGGAAATGTATGCACTGAAACTAGTGTTATTATTTTTATATAATGCTCAAGGTGGTTTCTGCAGCAGCACAAATACAACCCAAACAATACTTCTAAACGTGAAATGATGCAGTTTTACTACATCCCTAGATGAAACACAGCCACACATATAGAAGGAACTGCAAACTTGAATATCCAAAATGTTGCATAAATAAAGCTTCACCTGGTAACCTCTGGAATTATTACAATTGCCCAATGCAAACATTACCCTAGTGTGTTTACTCCCTCAGTAACCAGGAGTAGTGCCCATGTAAAGTGTGTGTGGGAATGTAAGGTTGGCAGGGATGGAGTTAAAACTGTCCCTGCCAGCAATCACAGGTGTGGTCATTCCCCCAATTAGGTAATTGGTGCTAATTGGGGAGTGGCCACATGTATAAAAGCAACCAAAATGTGTTTGTTTGTTGGAGGAGTTTGTGCTGTGATTTTTGTGTTGGTTTTAAACCTTTATAGTGAAGGCGAATGCCCAGCCTGTATTGTTTTGTTTGATCATTTGTTTTGGCCCTTGTGCCGTGTATTTGCTTCTGTGTTTTGCTTGATTTTTGTTTAATAAATTGTGCAACAGCACTTCACTGCAGCTTCTGTCTGAGTCTCTAATTCCTGCCTGTAACATTTTGGGCTGTGAAGCTATCCTGTCACAAGCAGCTACTTGATTATTCCAAATAAATTGATCCAGATGATTCAACTTCATCCTCAGTTTCACTTATAAATGACTACCTAGTCAGGCTTCTTCTCTGTCTCTTTTCTGTATGCATGAGTCACTATCATTTGGTAGAACGAGTGGTGCATTAGACACCTATTGATTTTGTGGCCGATAGCAACAGACGAATGTTGAGGCAGAGGCACGCACTTTGGTACTACAGCTTGCTGGCTTACAACTGCATGGCATTGATAAAGACTCAGTGAAAAATTCACACATTTCTAGTAATTCTCCATATCTTACTGTGGAGCATTTTAAAATTAAGGATGGAGATCTGTACTAATTGCTGTGACAGAAAACAAAAAGCAGTATACATCATTATTTTTTAATCTGATTTTCTAGTTCTAATGAGACAGGAATTTTAAACGAATTAAGTCTTTCTTAAGACACAATGCTGCACATTAAATGCAACAGCTCTTTAAAAAAACCCCACATAATTCTTTATATATTTTCTCCACATTCTGCACGCTTACTGCAATTGAATAACTGCATATGAAGAATTTGCATTATCTACTTGAATGGAAATTTTATTACGTAATATGCAAGTTAAAAGTTGTTTTTTTTATATACTGTATATAAAACCGAACAAGGAGACCCACAACACATTGATATGCTATTCTGCTTTTATACAATTTAAAACACAAGTCTCCAGGTACCAGATGGTCTTATTTATACTCTAAACCCCTTGCACCCAAACTCTTTAAAGCCTATGTTGTCTGTTTTGCGTTAATCCTTCCTATCAGTTACTCCAGTGTAAAGGACTTCAGGTATCGGATCAATAGTGCAGTTAGTTATTTAAAAACACCTTTTAAAAATCACTTAACTTTTGGCCCAATAAGTGTCTTACACATACACACTACATTATATATCCTTGTTAAATTGTACAAGTTGCAATCCCTTCACTTTAAAAACGCTGAGCTAAAGAATTTTAGTAAGCATAACTATGCTTCAATGTCTTCATATTATGGATTGGGGCTGCAAGCAAGCTTCTCTTGCTAAAAGAGTTTAATGAATAATGCAGTGGTGTTCACATCCTCTTGCACTAAACGCAGGGAATTGCAGCAGCATGGAGTATGGATGGGTCTGTTGGCTAAGACCCTGATTTTCTTCATCAACAGTAGTAGTAGAAGAAAACACTGCTAAGATTGCACTAAATATAAGAAGGTAAGCCTGTTGGAAGAAAAGGCTGCAGGGTTATAGCACCATATTGCCAAGACTGAGTGCAAGAAACATTAGGGAAAGTATATCATCATCCTTATCATAGAGGAAGTGGCTGAGGATCAAACCCTGGTCATCAACTTCCAAAAAAGTCTAACTGACAGATATGCCATTATATTACTCAACTCAGGCAGTAATGAAGGCCCATGGAGGACCTATCAAGTCTCACCGAAGCAACTGGTAACAGAGGCGCTCCATTCTAGTGATCCCAAAACAAATACAGACAGGGTCACTAGAATAATTTAAGTAAATTTAAACCTCATTAACCAATCAGGGACAATGTATGGTAATCGTAAGCTAAACATTATTAAAATACGATCCTTTCACAGTCTGGAAACTGCAGGAAATAACAAGAACTGTGATCTCTAGTCCCAATTCCAATTAATAGTACTAGTTCAAACCTGAGATCTACTGAAAATGGAGTGACCAGGTATAATTCATAGTTTATAGTGTTTGACCACCACGTTTCTATATGAATCCAAGTTTGAATTCATAGTTTATAGTGTTTGAACACCACGTTTCTATATGAATCCAAGCTTGAATTCATAGTTTATAGTGTTTGAACACCACGTTTCTATATGAATCCAAGCTTGAATTCATAGTTTATAGTGTTTGAACACCACGTTTCTATATGAATCCAAGCTTGAATTCATAGTTTATAGTGTTTGACCACCACGTTTCTATATGAATCCAAGTTTGAATTCATAGTTTATAGTGTTTGAACACCACGTTTCTATATGAATCCAAGTTTGAATTCATAGTTTATAGTGTTTGACCACCACGTTTCTATATGAATCCAAGCTTGAATTCATAGTTTATAGTGTTTGACCACCACGTTTCTATATGAATCCAAGTTTGAATTCATAGTTTATAGTGTTTGAACACCACGTTTCTATATGAATCCAAGTTTGAATTCATAGTTTATAGTGTTTGAACACCACGTTTCTATATGAATCCAAGTTTGAATTCATAGTTTATAGTGTTTGAACACCACGTTTCTATATGAATCCAAGTTTGAATTCATAGTTGACTGAGTGTTATTACTATGACACCTTGAAGTAAAGAATGGAATATCTTCAAATAATTCTTCCAGAACAGTTGTTTTAAGAATTGACCAGCTTGGAGCTCAATGAAAATTGGGTATGCATGTATTCAGGTGATTTTAAAATAGAGAATTTTACTGTTATCCACTGCTCTGTATGGCTACTGTAACTTTCACACATCTGAAACTGTACTGTAAAAACTGAATATTTCAATTTCAACTTGTTCATGGTAACCAAAAAATATACTGTGCATACAGTACAGGAAGAAGCAATGCCTAACAGGTGCTGTACTACCAATATAAAATGCAAAGACATTCTTTTATCCAGAAACATGTGGCATATTCTTACCTTTGTTATTATACACATCTAGATAGTTGGGTGCTGAAAAAATGGTGATTAATGCTGGGAAACCTGTTGTTTGGCTCTTCCTGTACATACGATAACTGCAAAAAGGAAAGAAGGAGGTTGCATCAGTAACAGAAGAACAAATCTTCCATGCTGAAAAATTCCTGAAGTTGTTAATGTGGCAGTTAGCGGGAGGGTTAAAGCCTGATAGCGGTTACCTCTGTCCTGATTAATAAGTATACATTTACTGTCTTTGTTTGGGAGAAATAACTTCAAGGAAAAAATTCAAGGACACGGTTCAGTTTTTATAATACACTTTGAAATTATTGATTTGTTACAAACACACACTGAGATACTTGTAGCATTACGTTTTTTGAAATGAAAGTAAATTAAAGCGAGTCGTTCAACAAACGTTAATTGAAGCGCAGTCAAAGTTTGCATAGTTCTAGTTCTTGTTTCCAATTCTTATCCTGATTTATCACCACTTCTGTCTCTAATTTAAAGTTCCTCTTTGTTTGCCTTCTTCAGTTAAGTCTCCTAATAATAATAATAATAATAATAATAATAATAATAATAATAATAATAATAATAATAATAATAGGACATACAAAAGCATAGGTTTAACCCAATGCCCATAAGAGGGGACTTTAATAAGATAAATACAGCTGCTGAGATAAATGAAATAGTTTTTTATTTTTTTATTTTAACAGGCATATCATTAAAAAATTCACATTGCACCCGTCTAGTTTCCCCTCAAAAATACATAAAACAGCAGCATTTACTGCATTAGGGACGGGTAGGTGAGCCGTTTGAGATTACTGAGATTATTGAAATTATTTTTTGTCATGAGATTCCCAAACTGAGAAATTAAGATAAGGAATGCTTGTCCTGTGTAATTATAATGCCCCCACAGACTTCCTTGCCTTTAGCAACATGGTCTAGAATTGCTTTCATACAGTTACTTCACAGTCAGCAGTTTGTTGAACTCTTTAATTTTGTAATGGGTTTTACATTTAATTTGGGCCTCGTGGTACCTACAGTTAAACTGAAACACCAAATGAGCTCTTGTGACAATGTGGTCATTTACACTTTTCTTAAAATAAATAAATAAACAAAATAAATAAATACAATACAAACATATGTCTGCATACAAAACCCATGACTGTGCTTCTTCTACAGTGTAAAACTAAATGAATTAAAAAATAAGCCTGCTACTCCAGTCTAGAGTAAATCCTATCTATAGTTTATAACTACAACACTTACCATTGCAGCACACACATTTATTTACTCAGCATCACAAAAACCTACCCAGCATCCTGCGCTTCATGGGCCCGGATTACCGATAATAAATTATTATGTTGTAGGAAATCACACACAGCAGGGTAGCTAGAAAAGAGAAAGAAAATATTGAAAATGAAGCACATTCTGTATATATCAGGATCTTATAATGAAACCGTGTATATTAAAGTCTAGATTAATAGTAGCACAGAATATAATTTAGGAAATGTTCACAGAAGCGAAGGAAATCAACACTAATAAGTTATTGCTTCACTTTGGGCAGGTGACTTTACTCAATGTACATCAATGCTCTCTAGTATTTCAAAAAGGCAAACAACTGAATGTTTTCACTATAGCAAGGTCTTTCCGTGATTAAATGAAAAAAAATAAAATTGTATTTGGTTATTTTTTAAGGTTTTTTTTACTAAAAGCATAACACACTTATTCTTAACAGTGGCATGTGTGAATAGTTTTCGTCTTGTCTCTATGGAAACTTCTAGAAAATCATTAGAAAAACCCCAAAAAAAACAACAACTTGCGAATGTCTTAAACACACAGGTCTCTAAACTTGTGTTGTGTCTGCACATTAGTCCAGCTGTTAACACCAGTTATTGTGTAATTACCTTGAGTGAAAATAATAAACTGCAGGAATGTGGAAGCCAAAATAAACCCTCGGTGAGCAATTCATGCAGTAAAGTGGCTAAACTTTTTCCATGCTATAACCTTTCATTCATTCAGTGGAATTACGTGATTGTGCAGCCTGGAATTTTCCCATGTGAACAAATGATCTCTTGAAGGTACCCAGAGTAAAGGAATTGCATAGCACGTGAAACTAGAAGCCTAAATGCTAATTCAGCTGTGAAGAAGCATTGTTCTGTAATTGTACACCCAAACACATGGTTGTGCAAACACTAGGGGGCAGTATGGGCAGTATTGCTTGCAGGGTATAAAGGAGAACGGTTGAACCAGTAAAGCCACTAATGTAAACAGACCTGATGGACCCTAATGGTTGTGAAATATTATTTTCAGTAAGTCTCCAAGTTGCTTAAATTCACTTTGTATCATTCTCGGTTTCAGTCTTCACACCCTAGAGACCTTTTAAAGCGCCCCTGTGATACCCATGCAGCTCTCAAAAGCCTGTCTAACCTCTCAGTGTATCTGGTACACCAAAGTGTAACTCTTGAACTTTCTCCCTGCAACACAATATGATATTTCTGATGTATTTGTTTGATCGACCAGAGGAAACGTTCATGGTTACACTCCATGGTTACATATCAGATGTATTTGGGGCTTTGATTGTAAGAGCTATATTGAGACCACAGGGGAGCGCTCAGCTTTTGGGTTTGTTTTAGAGAGACCAGGATGCGATGACTGAAAAAAGAAAAACATTTACAGTACAAAGTGAATCTAAGCAACAAGAATACATTAGTTATGATAACCCTGATACTTCACACCCACACATACCCATAAAGTTGTTGATTAAGGACTTTTAAGGAACGTTTGTTTAAGGACTGTTTTTTGAATAATGCTTGTTATATGCATTTCTTAGGTTAAACAGTGCAAAATACTGTAAGAATACTTCAAACCTTCTTTAAAACTGTTGAAAAAAGGTTTCATGAACAACAAAATTGATTTCATGAATCAGAAATTCTTTAACAAAAGTCCTTGAGGTTTTGTGTATCATTGATACATGATTTGCTAGAGGTTGTAACAGAGATGGCCCGTTCTAATTGGGTTGGGAAATCACTGTTACTGATTGCAGGGCTCGGGCTAGGGATGGCTATGAAAAAAGGCTCTGTTACAGGTTAGACAGACCCTCCAGAAAAATGAAGGACCGTGTACGACAAAAAAAACAACAACAAAAAAACAACAACTATATTTTGAAGATTATTGTATAAAAAGTGAAATACATTACGGTAATTGCAGACATCAGTGTGTATTATTATGCAGTGAGCAGTTTTGTTCAGGTCAACATATGACTGATATGACAATCTACATGACTGCCTCATTGACTGTCTGGGAGATAGTGTTGAGAAGAGACAGCATGTTTGCAGCACGTTTGGTGGAATAAAAAATAAAAATGGCAGAGCATGATCATTGTAATAGTGAAACCTTGATTTCAAACGTCAACTTTACTCACCAAAGTGTATAAAACATGTGAAAAAGCATATTATATATATATATATATATATATATATATATATATATATATATATATATATATATATATATATATATAATTTAATTAGCAATGATACGTTTTTCCAGGAAATTTGTAGCTTCTAAAGACAAAGTACAGGAACTAGTTTGCACTGGCAGAAGGATACATTACATAAAACTTAATTTAAATTTTAAAACATTTAAGCATTTTTCTGAGTGCAATAACCCACTCCAGGGGGTGCGGTAAGTTCTTACTGCACTTCTGGGTGGTTGAAGACACCTAGCCTATGACCGTGTGCCTCACAACACACCCAGGCGTGCGTAAGATAGGCCTATGCCTTACCGCACACTGTTGTGGGTTATTGCTTACTTAACTAACTATGACATAATTTTTCTTATTTATGAATTCTCATTAACACAATTTTAATTGAAAAGTAACTACCGCAAAATTGGACAAGTTATTAGCGGAAAATTTTCTCTTTGCAGATTTTAAGAAATTTTGCTGCAGATTTCTGTGGGGCCAAAAAAATAAAGCAATCTGTGTATGTGTACGTCCACTTTCAAAAGCTGGGGTGCAAAAACGACACTAGTTGTAATATACTGTAAATGCTCCAATGCTTTTGTACATAGTTTCAAAACGTTTGTAAAAAGCAAACACAGCAGATGGTACTAAATGAAGCAGAGACTCCATTCTAGTTTTACTTTCAACAGAAATTAAACATTCTGTTTGATCCTAAGAGAATAAACTCAGCCGTGTGTCTTCACTCTTGATTCACAAGCTACTATTCGGCATGTCTTCTTTACCAATACAGTAAGTCTTCTGAGGAGTCCATCATTGATGCCAGCTTTAAGCTTTACTTTGCCTTAGTGGGGTCATTCTTGTGCACAATTTTACAGCTTGGTTGATTGATGCACAAGAGTGTTCAGTAACATGAATCAGGATCATTAAGTTACTCACTGGCAAACTGTGGGTTCAGATCTGTAATATTTATAACCCCCGATACTTAGCTCTGAATTCTCTAAGGCCACACTGCTTCAACTATACTCATTGCAGAGACTACAGAGCTAATACAGCTGACATTTAGCTTATTGAATCCAGTCACTGCAGAGAATATGGCACCACAGTACAGCCTATATAAATAATTCTGGGTCTCAAAGGATATATCTAACAAGGAAAACGCATGTAAATAACAACTCACCCCCAAATAAATGTCCAGTGCTTCACATTGACATGGTTTGAGATTTTTGTTTTATTTTAAAAGCAGTAAAATGTATCTCATACTGGTAGTATCATTCAGGACATTAAATATTATGAAGTTAAAGGTATAAACAGGTTATTTGCAATATCACAGCAATAAACTATCAGTACAAACTCAAAAAAGACAACAATTAGTGGTCACATGTTTGAAGTTAGGCAGATATGAAAGACAATACAGGGGCTTTGTGATTTAGAACATTTAGAACATTGTCATCTTATTAATGGAAGATCTAAATAATACTCGTCTAAAATGGTTTTCTTCATACTTTTACACTTAAGAGACTCTAATGGACTTTTACCGAATCCCTATTTAAATGATTCAAGTGACTGTGGTATTTAGCCTTGTAGCTGTTCAGGTCATGTGTTACATACAGTAGACAGTATAACAATTACCTGCCACAGCTCTAACCTAACTGCATAGGAGGGGAATATAATGTCAGCAGCTTCATTATTGGAATATTCATACATTCGTAAAAAAGTGCCTCCTATTTTCTGTTCTGAATGCTCCTTCATCTAATCTCCATTTGTGACCCCCGTTTCTTTTTTCAGGTAGAAAAAGTCCCTTGGGTCGATGCTGTCAATACCTTTTAGAATTTTGAATGCCTCAATCAGATCGCTGCGTAGTCTTCTTTGTTCAAGACTGAATAGATTCAATTATTTTACTCTGCATATGACATGCGTTTTAAACCCAGAATAAGTATGGTCGCATTCTTTGCACTCTTTCTAGAGAATTATATGATACACAATACTCAGACCAGCCAATAAAAACCACAAGTCAAATGGCAAATTCAGCCCCATCTGCCATAAGTCTGCCTGTTCTCTGGAATGGATCTCAGCTTGATAAGTTTTGCTTATGCTCTTAATTTATAGCATCTGCTGAGTAACAGAAAGACATTAACTGCTGAACTATCTACATCGGCAGCTGTTTCATTACGGGAAATGGTCCTAAATCACAAAAATGCCAATTCAACTTTCCACCGTTATAAAAAGTGATGGCTTATGAAATGTAGATTACTTCAAACAGCAGTTTCTATCCAGTGAGATCCCTCAATGATGCAGCAGATTGTTTTTTTTTTTCAACTGACATGGCATCTATACTCTGGTCACATAACTCTTGGCTACTTTTACAAGGAATATTTATTCTAGTAAGCAGGTAAAATATTGCATTTTCCCCTAAACATTTTCACCATTAGAGTCTAAAGTCTACTAAATTAAAACACTAGTAGACTTGTGCATGAAATGCTTTTTCATCCACTCAACTATATAACGTATTAACACTTGAGTAGTCATTAATTCTAAATGCACCACCAATAAGTACTCTAGCAAGTCTCCCATCACCCTATAAGGGTCGCAATTTACTGGCTAGTCTGAGGTGTCAAGTTATTGCTGACAAGTTATATCTTTAGCCTGCTGTCTACCACTGTGTCATTTGAGAGCGATATACTAAACGGGGTGCGGTGCATGCCATCATAGTTAAACAAAATGGACAGATCAACAGAGCTTACAAATAACTGTGGTTAATTTAAAAAATAAAGGGCAATTCCCTATGTATCCAAGCCAAGATACTGAGGTCATCAAATATAGCACTGATGAGGGAAAGGACGTTTTACTCCAAATTGTCATTGGTGGCTTTATTTTTTCAAAAAGGAAACTAAAAACCCATTAATAAATTCCAAAACTGTTCAGAAATAACTTACAAGCCTCTTAACTTAAATGCCTGGTAACTTAAATTAGGTGACTTTTTTGTTTACCAAAAAAAGTAAAAATAAAATTACGTTAGTTAAAAAATAAACTTTTTTTTTTTTTTTAATTACCTCTAAGATGAGAACCTAGCCCATGTGTTTTCCTATCCAGTAAGAGTGTGCAGTAATGATTTAAGGAAAAGGAAAACTCCTTTGACAAGCAGATGTTAAGGAATGTACTTTTATCATTAATAAAAAGAACCAACTAAACCAATTCTTATCATGAGTAGTTACTTTTATACTGCAAAAAAATATATATGATGAATTTCATAAGGTCTATGAAGACCTTTGAAGGCCAGAAAGTGGTTGCAGTGAATAGTATTTGTAAACAGACCAATGGTACAACTATGGCAGTAGAACTGACAAATTAAATGCAGGTTGGTCTGTCAGTATTTCCTCTGTCATAATAACCTGTAATCTGGTGGTTTCAATGGTTATATGACTCATAATAATCTTTTACTGACACCTAACCTCAAATAAGACTCTGGACTTTGGAAAAGCTTATGTGGATGAGACAGACTCGTTCTAAGTTCTAAAGTATGTACTGTGAACTGTAAAAGTAATGAAGCCACAGTGCTTTTTTTGTTGTGAAAGTAGAAACCACAAAAGGCTTACAAGTTCCATTGGTTACCTATACTAATTTGAGTTTAAAGGAGGATTTTGTACAGTACTTCAGTGATGTTACAATTGCTCCTTTTATGTGGAGTGGAGCCAGGTGCTTGGAAGCTTGTGGACCAGGAGCTGTGGGAAACAGCTGCCCATAGCTTTTCCACCCGTTTGGAACAGCGAGTTGTCTTCTTCCTCGGGGGAGGAGAAGGTGAAGCAGAGGAAGATAAGGAAGACAGTGAAGACGGTTCCCTGCATGGGCTACTTTCCTGTGTGCGTCGTCCAGTCTGCCTTGGCACAGAGCCATGAGGTGAGGATGCAGCCACCTCTCTAACAGAGGGGGGTGGGGAAGAGTGCTGTGGAGGAGTAAGGGATGCAGAGCCCTTTGTAAAGCTGCGGGAGAGACATTTCTCCAGCGCGCGCTTAGAGAAATGTGCACAAAACTCACAGAAACTGTGGTCCACCAGTGCCTCCTTGGCGTGCTCTGGTCCCAGGCAGGAAAAGCATCTGCCGTGATTGTCTTCAACAGGCCAACTGGTCTTGCATGTGTCGCAGGGATATAACCCAGGCATGATGCAAGAAGCAAGCAATGCAGTGTACAATATACAGATGTACAGGTGCTGCCTCAATCTACTTATAGTTAGCAACCGGGCGGGTCAAGACCCGAACAAGACCGGTTTGGTAACAAACCGGAGGCGGGAGCACCTGGTAGCAGGCCATGTAGAAACCGGGTCAGTTTAGCGACTTTAGCACCGGTCGGTACGGTACCTGGACTGTACCGGGTCGGTTCAGATACCAGTTTGGTACTGGTTTGGTGACTTTAGCACCGGGTCGGTACAGTACTGGGTCGGCACCTGTGCGGTAACCTTGGTTCCGGTTCAATACTGGTACAGTACCGTGTCAGGAATGGAGCGGGTCGGTGACCTCGGTACCGTTCAGTATTGGTCCATCGGTTCGCAGTTACCATGGGTAGCAATGCCACTGGCAAAACTACTCAGTCAGTACTCACACGAGGCTAGGGAAGCCTGCTTGTTAGAATGGACTAACAGCCTTCGTAATGGTGATGCTAAAGCTGTCACCAAAACGGCATCAAGATACTGAGGGAGAGATTGCAAGCAACCACAACCGAAGCAAGTATCTTGGTCCTGCGCAGTGCTGCTGTTAGCCCAGCAGCTGCTCTCACTACACATGTGCAGTAGCACCACGTTGCAGACAGGGCTGTGTTTAGTCTGTAAAAACAGAAAAAACACAATGAGAAAAACACTTCTCAAAACACTACAGTAATTTAACAATTACATAAATATATAAAATGTTTCGTAATTTTACCTAAAGACAAAACGAGAAATACTCCAGCCGGAGCTATTGCAGCCTGGGGGGAAAGCACAAAGTCAGCCGACTTATGTTGCTTGAACCCTGGGAAGGAGCGACTCAAGCTGCTGGCTTCACGCGGGGCACAAGACCGCAGTGGGACATAACAAACAGGCTGTAGTGCACAAATATGCATAATTAGTAACAACTAATACAGCAATTAGTTTAATATCACATGTAATTTGTGTAAAAACACAATAAATGTGAATAAATACAGATAGAAGCACCAATGTACTTATCTGAACAAGGCTCTCTGATAAGGTCAGTCTTGAAAGGAAAAATGGCACAGAGATCTGTGAGCACAGTCCTTATGTACCCTCGGGGGTGTGGCATGACTGTCACAGGCTTGTTGAGCAGCTTTGGTAAATCAATATTCAGGTTTCGGGTCTTTAGGAGGTAAATACCCATATGGTAATGGTTATATGTCATACTTCAAAGGGAAACATAAAATCAGTAGCCAGTTACAGGTGGGTGAGCTATTAAATAACGGGAGTTGTTTTCAATTACAAATGATAATGAAGTTGCATACCTGTAAAGAGTTGTAAAGCATGGGAGTAAAAGGAATAACCAATGTTTTACACACTGCCATGAAGACGCCCTCATAAATAATATTACTCATACTATGTGCCATGGCTGGGTTAACTGTTGGACAGAGACAACAAGCTACACAAATGAACTTACCTATAGAAGTATGAGCAGCCTCTTACTGTGTTGTGCGTAAAGTGTTCCTGAGTCTTTTCATTGCCAAAGTCCTCCAATGGGTCTGACCACAAGAGATCACACATTGGTCCATATGCTGGTGGTTCTTTAAACCTATCTAACTACAGGAAATAAAAATAAAACAAACATCAAAAGATTGGTGTTAGGTTAATAACATAGACACACAGAGGTTGAACAAATGGGCTGTAATATTTCAAAAGCTGAATCTCTCAGTTGCAAGTTTGGTTCAGTCACAATAGACATGTAGGGCGTCTAATTTTCGGGTTTTACCCGATTTAATCCGATCCCCCCTGAATGCTTTTTTCTGCATTTGGGTTAAACCCGAAAAATCCCTGAATAGGCACATACTGTATATGAATGAATAAACGCATGCACAGTCTGTGATTCAAATGCAACAGAGCAGAACTGGCGCCAAATGTGGCTTCTTAGTGTAATTATATATATATATATATATATATATATATATATATATATATATATATATATATATATATATATTTTTTTTCAAAATTACAGCAATATAGCTTTAAGGTTTTTGGTTTTTTTGGACACTTTTCTTTCCAGTTATTTATTTTATGAGTGTGTGTTTAAGCCAAGAGCATTTAGATGTAACAGTCGATCGTTTCTCATTGTAAAACAGCATGGAGTAAAGCTGTTTAGTTTTCCCGTATGTTCTGTGTGCAATTATACTTGCAACTTCACTATAAAATAAAACTTGATTGGAACGGAGAAATGCCTCCATATACAGTATGTGTGTGTGTGAGAGAAAGAGAGAGAGAGAGAGAGATAGATGTCTTCAAAAGTTTGCATTCCCCAATGTGTGGAAATATACATATGTTGGGGATTTAAACTGTTGTCAACACTTTGTGCTTATGCATTTGTTTATTTCTTTCTAAATAAAACCAGATTTCTACCTGAATATTTATTCTTTCTTGATTATATGCAAAAGAAATCCACCTGATTTCACCTGATTTTTTCATTAAATAATTCTACCTGATTTTTTAAAAAGCATTCACCTGAAATTTCACCTGAAAATCAGACGCCCTATAGACACGTTACTTTGAGAAAGGGCTAATAGTTGGGGCTTGGTTGGCTTCCATATTCAAGACTGTATACATCACTGATGTTTCAAGAGGAACAGTCACAAAAGTGATGACTAGAGGTCATTCTGGAGTTTCCACTCTAAACTGATCAACTATCTACAGATACGGAAGATATAATCAACTCACTATATTAGTCAAAACTTCAAAATAAAGTAGAACATTTCTTCCTCAATTTCTTTTCTTGTCTGACCTAGTATCTCTCACCCCCTCCAGGTATACTGTCGTGGAGCCTGATCTCCAAGGTCCTGTTCTAGAACTGCCTACACTTTTGACATGCCGTCTATAACCTTCTGAAAGCTACACATTGTTAAGCAAATGATTGCTACTTCTTTTTGGTAGCATAGCTGTGAGTCTACTCTTTTCCTGGTCATACAAAATGGAGGATTAAAAAAATATATATATATATATATATATATATATATATATATATATATATATATATATATATATATATTAGTTTTATTCCCTGCTGAGAGAAATGGTCACACGGATCCAGTAATATTCTCATTTTAGTGTTCCACTGTGGGGCTTAGCTGCATTTACATGATGACCCAGCTACATTCCTTGTAAAAGCTCTGCACAATTTAATTGCAGTTAAAAGCCAATATTAAAACTTTCAATTGCAGCACCAATTACTACACAATTAAGAACACTCCTGTACTTTTAATAGAACTGATTCAAATAATTAGCTGCATTATCTGCTGATGTTCATTATGCAAACATGTAACATTGCACCTTCTTAGCTGTGACTGCAATGCTTTTTATTCCCGAACAGCTGCCTACATTGCACTCGCATTTAAAATAGCAATAGACCAACTTTTTATAAAGTGACACAAAAATTAGTGTAGCAAGCTACATTTAGTAAATAATATGACTATTTTACAAATGCTATCTGAAGTGGAAGTTTATTGGACAGCATGCCTTTTATCATCATCTCTATTTATTGCTGAACACATTTTATTAAAGAATATATTTATAAAGAAAATGTTGTCAGATCCAGAAGGCTTAAAATGTTTTTATTTAAGTACAAGAGGTTACCACCTTATAATCCTTTGTAATACCACCCTACTGCTGCAGGTAGCAGCTTAAACATGCCTGTGTAATTCTGAGAACTACAGAGTGGTAAACCCTTCAAGGTCTGGTCGAAAGAACAGGATTGTGGGCACTACAGCATTAGTAATGGGATTATGCAGGCGGTCATAAGTAAAATTAATGAAGATAAAAAAGATGAAAGGTCTTTAATTCCTTGTTACTAATATCTAGGAAACACAAACCCACAATATGCTACCACAGCAATGGTTGACTGCTTTCAATTTTTTTTATTTTATTTTTTAAAATTATGACATTTTAACAATTAAAACTAGAAAGCATAACAAATAATTGATTAATGTATTTGAATGCAGCACACAATTTGTTTTTCAACTTGTAAAGAAAGTTTGGAATGTTTTTAATACATATTTCAAACCACAATATGCAGCAATTGGAGGAGAATGCTTTGTTTGGAAAAACTGCTGCTTTGCTGAATAAATTCAGGCCCCACATCTTTGCAGAGACTGATATTTTATCAAATAGTGCCTGATGTCCATATCTATTGTGAAACTGGCAGAACGCTTTTTATCCAATCAACTGCGCCACCCAGTCCCATTGAAAAATTGTACTTAGTACAGTACAGTCCATGCAGTGGAATTAATTTACAAGCCTCTTCCACACTGTGACTCAATGTGTGTGGATGTGATTCGCATATTTCTCCTATGGTTATCTTCCAACATGCCATCTGGAATGAGTGTGTGCATTAGGATGAGCAGTTTATTTCTAGAACCAATTTGTTAAAATGTGTTTGTTTTTTCAGCTATGTACACCAAGGTGTTACAACCTCAATCCAATGTTAAATGGATTGGATGCTGCTGAAATGCAGTGTTTAAATGAGTTTATCCTAGGTTATCCTCATATCAATTACATATTAGGAAAATATAGTGTCCCGTTCATTATCTTACCAGCTTATGTCCGACACATCTTTGTTAACTGATATTCAATAACTTACCAGTATATGGTAATTCAGTACTAACTGACTGTATTTTTATTTTTATTTTTTTACCTTAGTCGCTGATCATTGCTACTAGCAAGCTCAAATAGAAAAAGTCATTGTGCTGGATAGCCTTTAGTGCCATTTTGAACGTTCTAATGTGAGTATTTGCATGTACAAGTTTTTGTATTAAAGGTTGCCTTAGTCCAGTTTTGCTAGCGTTTCTTGAACTCTTAATACAAATGTATTGCTCAGATGTTGTTACATACAGTATAACCATTCAGTGCTGCATGGTATTGGCAAAATAATGAAAGGCTCTTCTAAATTGTATTGGACCCTCTTAGCATAATACTGATTATACTGTACAAAACAGGTAAGGCCCAAAGTGAATCCTTAAGTTTGGACTTTCTTCAACTTCAACACAGGCCACACTCATTTAAATGCAAAAACATAATTAAAGATATTCTTTTAGGAACACAAAAACAAGCTATTATTGTGATTTAACTTCCCATTCCAAAATACCTCCTGACATTTTATCTACATTATGCTAAATAAATAATGGTGAATATCATTTACCAAATTTAATAAGCAGAACCACATAATAGCAATAATTAGCTCCAGGGTAGCTGCTCTAGCTGACAGCTTAACATTTACAAGTTCAATCTGGGGAGCCATAATTCAGATATTGCTTTACTGAATTTACCACATTACACTTTTTTTTTTTTTATTCCTTCACCAGAATAGACTATGTTGTTAATAAAAACATTCAAGATACTGTTTATATGCTTATGTGGTTACAAATTATGTACTGTCGTCAATATTACTGTGTTTGTTATTTACATACCAGCAAAGCCAAGGTTTAATTATCATTACAGTAGACTCCTGTTAATCTGAACACAGGTTGTCCAATTTGACCTATAATCCAAACTATGCTATCAATATGAAATGCATGCTGATAGTATCTGTAGAAGCAAAACTTAAAGATTTTAATTCTATAATAAGTGTGTAGAACATTTACTGCAGTCTCTGCGTTTAAAATAATATAAAATAGGTTATTACTGATTTTCTGATGAAATATCAAAAACATTAAAACAGATTTTTTGATTAAATATCTAAAAAACATTAAACAAAGACCAGTCAAGGCCCTGTTAGTACAGTAGTACAGGTCATGTTCAGTACAACTACTTTTGAATAGTGAGTCTACTGTACGACGATGACAAAGTGGACATACTTACTTTCCTGATGTCATCTAGAGTGTTGATTTCAGGAGACAGGCCTCCATGTACACATAAAAACTGCTGGTTCATCAGGGCAGCCAAGGGTAGGCAGTCAAATGCGTCCATACATGAATCGTATATTCTCTCTGAATACTTAATTTTACCTTTACACACACAAAAAACATAGTTAGGTGTCAATTCAGCCATTAACAGACTACTTTGAATTATTTCTTTGCATAGTAGTATTTTAATACATTTTATAATATGATTTTCAAGACATACATTTGGGAGAAGTATGCAAATTTTATACAAGGTGTAAAGTGTACTTTGGTTGTAGTATTATACTGTGATGCTTGATAGGCTAATGTAAACGGGGTGCTCATTGCACAAGGGAAGTGGCCCCAAGGCTACTCAGTCATGCTTGTTCTATTCTGAAAAGGGCAGTCTTTCCATAAAGTGATTTAGTGCTGAAAGTGTTTAAGCTAAACTCCCTGTGACAGGGAGCCCTGTCGCTGGATCCTGTGCAAGTATGTGCGGCTGAGATGCGTTGCTGGGCAACTGATTGGGCAGTGAGGCTTGCCAGCACTGAGCGGATCAGGAGGTCAGGAGGATTGGCTGGGAGGGCGTGCCTGGGGATACTACGTGGAGTTAAAAAAGCGTTTGCACCACAGTTCGAGGCTAATGTAAGGCCACTGCTACACAGATGGGCGCCAAGCAGAAGCGTGTGTTTGTTTATACCAAGGAGGGCAGCATCTGCTCTGAAGGAACTACTACGGAACCCTTCAACTGCATGGCAGTGCCTGTGAAGACGCTTGACGACCCAGGACCATTGGAACGTCCCGGAGTCACTGGGAGGCCGGGACTTCGGAAGCAACAGTTGGTCAGTTTAGGAGATGGTTATCCCAAAACAGAGAGGGTTACCATAGAGTAGTAGGTCCCTGGAGCAGGACGTCTAGTATAGTGAGACTAGCGCTCGCCATTTTGTGTGGCAACCTTTTAATTTTAGCTTGGTTTTGTTTTGTTTTCTTTTGTTTTCTTTATTAAATGTGGCACTATGGCTACCATTGGTACCCTAGTGTCAGCACTTGTGTTGAAAATAAATCTGCTGCGCTTGCAATGGTCGTGTCAACACCAATGCTCTGTCTGCCTCATTATTATCCAGCGATGACCCACACACGTAACACGTCCTGTGTACACTCCCTTTTAAAAATAAAACACAGATTTGTATTCATTTATCATACTGTGGTTTCAACAAATTAGTGAAGTAAAAAAATATGGTGATGGATTTCTCATGTTCTTTTCTCTGCTATCCTTTTCTTCTTTGTAATCTGTATTGTGTGAATTAAAGTTTAGGTAAATGTACAGCATACCATTATATCTTATTTCTCTGATGTATTTTCTATTTGAAAATATTGAAGTCATCTTAAGGGAGTTTGTCTTTAAACAGACCCATCATACAGAAATTTATTTTTCTAGTAAGTCAAGTCAAATAAACGTGATTTAAAGTAATCAATGTCTGACCAGTAAATCAAAAAATTGCATTAGAAATCTGGTCCGGATTGAACATGATGACCCAGAAGGTCACACAATTTCATTAAACGATCTAGCTTTAAATTAAAATAATCCATCACAAAATAGAAACAAATGCAATAGGTACGGATCATATCCTACTACAGCACACATCTCCAGTGTAATCTCTACCTGTTACTCTTTGATATGGGTTTTTAATTGACTCCAGCACAGATTACAGACACATCCCAAGAGTTGTTTGATCTGTTTTACACTACAAACCATAAAGTATGGAAATATGTGAAACTGGTGTATTAAAAGTATGTGAGCATCCTCAGAATTTTTCATTCCCAGTCCCTGTCAAGTGCAATCAGTGTGACCATTGCAGTAACATCACATGCACACAGCTTTAAGTCATACTTACATTCTTGTTTAAATGTGAAATACTCTGTTAAATGTCTACATTCATGGTTCCCACGAAGCAAAAACAGTGTTTTTGGATATAGGATTTTCAAGGCCCATAAGTACACCACACACTGAAATACAACAACAAAAAGGGTACAAATGCATCTAAATGACTCCTCCTATTTTACAGCAAATATGGGATACAACTGATACTTTCAGCTACTTTTTAAAATCATATTTCTTATTGTATTTAATGTAATTTACAGGACAATCAATGGGCATGGGGAAGCAAACAACCAAATGGCATTGAAAATCTAATTATGGCTATTTTAATATTAAAATACTATATCATGAAAACCAATACCAAAGGAGGCAGAGAATGCAGGAAACTAGCAGACATTTGTGTTGAGGTATATTCTTAATGTGTTACAGAAATGTATAAAATTACTTTATTTAATATCCAGATGGTAACACTTTATATTAACAGGAAAATAACAAAAAATTTGGAGTATTCCTTGTTTATGCTGTAAGAGTGAGGAATAAGAAAGAACATTATAACAGTGCTTGGTCTTTAAAAAGATGTTCTGTGTTGTGCTACGAATTGTTTCTAGTTTTTAATGAAATCAAAGCCATAGTTTAAAAATGGAGCAGAGTACATTGCCTCTATTAAATTTTGATAGCTACTAGACTGAGACATCTTTACAATAGTAGTTGAAAATGATAAACACAAAATAGCTGCACTTACATCAATACTGAAATAGCCTCTGTCAACATAATCGCCTAAAAAAAGGTATCGTGTGGTGGCTGGTGAACCTCCCACCTCAAAGAGTTTCATCAAGTCAAAGAACTGCCCATGGATATCTCCACAAACTAGAAGAGAAAAAAAACAAAACAAAAAAAACATAAGCTTGCACAAGGGTTCTGTCAGCCAACTTCAGACGATTTGTTTGTAACATGTTTTAGTGACACATTTGATTTAAATTAACTTGAATATGTTAATTTTAAAATAAGAAGGGAGTAACTGTATACAATAAATATATCAAAACAGTCAAAATTCACTTTGTTTTAAATGGTTCAAATAAAGAAATATACAAATCTATGCAATTGCAACAGTGCAGTACCTACTTCAGAAAACAGAAGAGAATGCAAAGATTAACAATATAAAACATGACATGTTATACCAGATTAATTCAATTCTCTATTTTTTAACTAACAAATGATAACTAAAATTGTTAAAATGAAAGCATAGCACATTCCAAAATGACATCATCAAAACTATTGAGTCCTTTGGGCCAGGTAAGTGTTTGACTGGGTGTCTCATCTTAATCCCAGTCTACTCTGTCTGGTCTCAGTTAGACTCTGGATGTTATAAGAAACAGTACACTAAAGCAGACACTAGTCGAAACATTGTCTACTTGCTTCAGTTATTTTTAGGTTGTACCATAGCATTTTAGAATGTTATGGAAGATTCTAGAAATATTAATTATTATTATTTACTTTTTTTATATAAAATGAAAGCAATTACAAATAACTTAAACCTCTGGGTGTTTTATGCAAACAACTTGCACATTTCAATCCCATCGACAGATCTGAAACTTCCAGAACCCTGAACTGTCTGCAAAGTTTGGTCAAAACTATTAATTACTCTGTTGAAACACAGTGGAAATCAACTCCAGTGCAGCCAAGCAAAACATTTTAACGAAGTGTACAAAACCCAACCGCATATTTAAATAATCAACTGTACTCCTGAAAACTTCCTAGCTTTGGCACATATAATGAGGCAGTATCTGAATATCTGTGCTCAAGAGAGAAAGGGAAAAAAAATCAAACAACCAACTGAACGCACGCACACAAACACACGCACGCACCGCTCTCATTTTTACAAAAAACCTTGGAAAGATGATGTGCTGCATTTTCATTTCAAATTCACAAACGATTCATGCAGGAAAGCAATTAGTCATTTTGGTAAAGCTCTATGTCATTGATTATGCACAAAGTGAGCCAATTGGACTGAGCCACAGCAGTAAAAAGAAAAATATCTGTCCTCTTCTAATTGATTAAAGCAGCATTGATGTGTTTCAGATCACAGTGAAGTGATTCTATCCTGTATGCTAAAGGTGTGGTGGATATGTGGGAAAAGTATAACTTTGACAGTTCAGAATTTGTTGGCTAAATTGCCTAGGAATATAAACAGACAACAAAAACGGCATTACCATGTGTTTACAAATTATTGACACATCAACATGTGGTGTAAGAAACTCATACAGGAAGATAAAATGAGCACCTTTTTCATATTCAAACACTGAGAACTGAAAACAGAACTTGCATAGGTTGTGGGTATTTTATTCCAGGTATACCAGAAAGGAATATATATATATATATATATTAGTTCATAGAGTATATATATATATATATATATATATATATATATATATATATATATATATATATATATATATATATATAGATAATACAGTACACACTCGCTATAACAAACCTGTTGGGGTCCAAGCCTTTGGACAATCAAAATTAACGATAAACTGTTGGGAGTAAGTTGACAGTGATGATAGTGTGAATAAAAGTAGAATTACATGTATTTCGTCTCATGTATGTAGTATTCTTCATTTGCTTTATCCAATTTGTTAAAGAATTAAAACACAGTACAAAAAGCAAAAATCCCGAATTGAAGCTGAACTTGTATTCAAAACAATCTGGTATGAATTGTTTCAAAGTGCACCAAATCTTAACCCAACATGCAAGAATCCCAAACTGAACTTTTATTCCAAATCAACCCAACATGATGAGTTTGACATGAAAAGTTCATCAGATGCTGAAGTTGTTTTTTTTTTCGTTGTTTTTTTTTTTCTTTAATCAAATTTTGCTTTGCCGCAAAACAGAGTGCTTTTAGACGACCTATATTCACGAAAGAGATATGCCTGCGTTACTCCTTTTTTCAAATGATCAATATAGTTTAGTTTTGTGAAAAATGTGCAAAAATGCAGAAAATCAGACAGGGGGCAAATACTTTTTCACAGCACTGTATAATATATATATATATATATATATATATATATATATATATATATATATATATATATATATATATATATATATATATATATATATTAGGGTGCCTAACAGGAATTGTTCTAAGATAGCATGGAGCTGGGGATGATCCACAGATAGTACTGTACTAGCTAGTACTCAATTTACTACAAAACTAAGTACTAAATTCAAGTTCTTGCAATTTAACCAATATTACCCCCACTCAGTCAGGCAAAGTTTAAATGCAGCCGATCAAAGAATAACTTGAGTTATGCAGTGCCGTGAAAAGTATTTGCCCCTGTCTGATTTTTCTGCATTTTTGCACATTTTTCACATTGTATTTGGTCAGATTTTTTTGTGGGTTGTAGTAGTATATAGAGGGAGTCTGAGAGAAAAAATGACACCAAAGTTTGGTGCTTCTTTCATTTGTTTGGTGTGCAAGGTAATCAATCAAACATGCAATCTTCAGGTATGAAAAAGTGCCCCCCCTAGTTAACTCAACCCAATTAAAGGGATAATTAGGGTCAGCTGTTTGAGTACTTTGGTTAACAACCAGGCCTGATTTGGGCCAGCCCTGCCCAATATAAATCTGACTAACTTTGGCCCTTACCAACAGAGTAAAGTTGCCAGCACACAGGTTCTAGAGGCACATCATGCCACGAACAAAAGAAATTCCTGAAGACCTCCGGAAAAAAGTTGTTGATGCCTATCAGTCTGGAAAGGGTTGCAAAGCCATTTCTAAGGCTCTGGGGCTCCACCGAACCACAGTCAGAGCCACACTGTCCAAATGGAGAAAGTTTGGGACAGTAGTAAATCTTCCCAGGAGTGGCCATCGTGCCAAAATCTCTCGAAGAGCAAGGCGTAAAATCGTCCAGGAAGTCACAAAGAACCCTAGAACAACATCCAGAGATCTGCAGGTCTCTCTCGCCTCGGCTACGGTCAGTGTTCATGACACCATCAGAAAGACACTGGGCAAAAATGGGATTTATGGCAGAGTAGCAAGGTGGAAACCATTGCTCACTAAGAAGAACATAAATGCTTGTCTCAAGTTTGCCAAAAAGCACCTGGATGATCCTCAAGAGTTCTGGAACAATGTTCTATGGACAGATGAGTCAAAAGTGGAACTTTTTGGCCGACATGGGCCCCGTTATGTCTGGTGAAAACCAAACACTGCATTCCACAGTAAGAACCTCATACCAACGGTCAAGCATGGTGGTGGTAGTGTCATGGTTTGGGGACGCCTTGCCATCATTGAAGGAACCATGAATTCTGCTCTTTATCAGAGAATTCTACAGGAGAGTGTCAGGCCATCCGTCCGTGAGCTGAAGCTGAAGCGCAGCTGGGTCATGCAGCAAGACAATGATCCGAAACACACAAGCAAGTCTACATCAGAATGGTTGAAACAAGAAATTTAAAGTTTTAGAATGGCCTAGTCAAAGTCCAGACCTAAACTCCACTGAGATGTTGTGGCAGGACCTGAAACAAGCAGTTCATGCTTGAAAACACACAAATGTCACTGAGTTGAAGCAGTTCTGCATGGAGGAGTGGGCCAAAATTCCTCCACGGCGTTGTGAGAGACTAATCAATAACTACAGGAAACGTTTGGTTGCAGTTCTTGCTGCTAAAGGTGGCGTAACCAGTTATTGAGTCTAAGGGGGCAATTACTTTTTCACACGGGGTCATTGGGTGTTGCATAACTTTCTTTAATAAATAAATGAAATATATATCACATTATTGTGTTATTTGTTCACTCAGGGTCCCTTTTATCTAATATTAGGTTTTGGTTGAAGATCTGATAACATTCAGTGTCAAAAATATGCAAAAATGCAGAAAATCAGACAGGGGGCAAATACTTTTTCACGGCACTGTATACTGTATGCTACCTTTAACTTGATTGGATCCCTACATAAATGTATGCCCATTAATCCCACGATGTAACGCAATTATTTATTTTATGCATATATTTAATTTCACAGAACCCCTGCTTGTCTGTGTATATGTCATCAGTCATATCATGCGAAACATCTAGTTGTAATCTTGCAGTTGAAAATGTTTTTTGAAGGTGGTTGCTTCACTGTGGCCTTTTGAACTATCCCAGTAGCATGCCTCCCTAAATGAGGTGTTTACCTTTCTAGTCCACTAAAGGTCTCTGTGTTATCATGCCACTCAACTTCCATTTTATAGCAAAGTGAAATTAGCCTAATGTGTTCTATAATAATTTTGATTCTTCACATTAAACCACATCTGGCATGCAGAAAACCTCTTACCATTAAAATGTTAAAGCTCTCTCTTATTTTTTAAATGGAGTTTTAAATAAGCAGTATTTTAAGCTGTCATTATTCTTTCCCTCATCCTGAAGCATTATTACCCAGAGTGGTTGCGTGTTCTATGCTTTCTCTTCTCATTATATCTGGTCAGGAACTCTGTGCAACAACTATTACAAGGGCACTATGAAGCAGCAAATATGGTATAAATAAATAATATCCCTAGAAGGCAATGTACTTGGAAGTAAAACAGAGCGGAGACTAAATAAAAGCATGCTCACAATAAAACAACTGTTAGGGTTTAAACTGTTACTGGTGGGTTAGGGAGTACATCATCCCCATTCAAGTGCTACAACATGACTTCTTGGTTAAGTTTGGTTTGAGCAGGCCATGGCTGAACCTCTACTGCACAGAATATTATTGACCATAAGTCTTCCCAAAAAGAACTATATCGAACAGAGTTGTTTTTTTTTAAACAGCCAGACAAAAAAAAAAGTTTAACTAGAGTACACAGGCAACTTGTTTAAACACAGCACAGCATTTGTTTTTGCACTTTGACTTGCTTCTACCAAAGCTACTAAATGTCCAGCCTTCACCTCTAATTGTTATGCTTCATGAGCAATATATGGCTAAAGAGCCTGTAACAGGGGAGGTCTGTGCTGACTATCTGGTGTGTCCGTGGTTCTGCAGGAATATGGCAGCAACCTCATAAGATCCGCCTGTCAGTCATGGCGATGACACAGAGGTGGGGAAGAGGGTGTGTTGGCTTTCCCTCTCTCTGAGTGGCTGAGAGGCGGGCCTTGGGGGATTGCGCTTGGTTGTGCATTCGGGTGGCTGGAGAGAGGATACCCAGTGACGCTGGCGGAAGACATCAGTGTAAACAAAGAGCAGACAAGCGCGGCTGAGTGAGACAGCCTGCCTTAAAAGAAACTAAAAAGTAAAATAAATAATTACGTACTTGAGGGGATATGTGTAGTTATATGGGGAACTCTGGCCACCCCAGTGTATAGGAAATAACTGAGTGTAGGTCGGAGGCCTGTACTGACCGGCTTAGCGGCAGTGGGGGCACTGCGTAAGCAGCACTTTTGTTTTGTAGTTTTATTACTGTGTTTTATTTTCCCTTTTTCTTTCGCCTTTTGTTTTCATTATTATTTTTGACCTCTTGTATGTGCACTGGACTGTATACCAGTATTGGTAACCCCGTGGTCCTGTTTTACTGTTGCCAGTATTCAGGCCATGGACAACAGCGCCCTCTGTGGGTAAAAAATAAATCAGTGCACCTGAGCGGCGTTACAAATAAAACCTTCTGTCTCCCATGTGTGTCAGTGAATTGCCCACCACCCTTTCACAGAGCCCTGCAGTGTACTCCAGTAAAACCAGTGCCATCAGCTAAAGTAAACATATTTCAGTTTACAATAATAATGCTTCGGTCATGTTTTTAACAATGCCTGCTTTTAATTTGTATTTTACTGTTTTTGTCATTAACCGTAAACAAACGTCAATGGTCAATATATGAAATCTGAAAGAATTAAGGGCAGCATGCTTGCCGCAAGTCCTTGTCTGCCAAAACTTCTAAAACAATATTGTGCAGATGGCTTCTCTATGTCATGTTCCACTAAAACATTAGGTAAGGTATTCATTTATTATAGCTGCATTCTGTAAACCTGAATTGACTTCTAAGAATAAAACCTTAATCACTCTCTTTGGGTGGAGAATCACAATTAAACAGCTACTATGAATACTTTTACGATGGCATTTGAAAAAGTGAACCATGCTATAAGCTGTTCTTGACGGTTTCTGCAGCCATGTTATAGCTTTAACAAGTTGTCTCTCAAATGGAACATAAAAATTGTAATTCTACAGCTTTCTATTAAAATCTGTATTTTACCATCACATAACATTAACTTACTGATATCATATAAGAGAAAACACTTTGGCACAGTATACAAATAAGTAGTACACATTAATCAAATAAGTAGTACACATAAGTTACACATTAATCGTAAAAAAATAAAAATTTTAACATGTGCTTAATGCATTTAACAGGGTGTGACAGGCTAGCTGTAGGGGTGACATCAGACCAGAAAGGAGTACACAGATAGACAGTAGTGGAAGGTGAAACTGAGACACTGCGGCGCTCAGTGTTTTAAACACCCGTTCTCCACTCACTGAACACAAAACCCCGAGTGAGTAAAACATGCATCTATGTATACTGTTGTGCCGGGATTCAATTACTAATTAATTATTTACTTGAATCCCAGCACGTGAACTCATTTGGGCAACCCCGTGCTCACATACTAATAAATACTTTAAATGCACGTGAAGTGAAGTGCAATCCCTGTGCCTAAATACAATTATACATTTTAAATACTCGTGCCCATTACCCACATTATATCCCGTGTACCAACTAAAATACACCAACATTTACACTCTACATACAACATAAAACACAAAAAAACACACAGGGGTGGGGCACATTGCCACAGAGGGATATACTCGTTGTCATCAATTGTGTTTGAATCAAACCATTTCAGAAACAGCCCTAACACCCTAATATCTAGGCAATTTGCTTACAGTTCTAAAATGAGGGAAGTACCACCAATGGGCAGGCCTGAAGTAATATCCTTTGCAATGTTCCCCATCCCTGGACCTCTTAAGCTGACGTTTTCAAAATAGTGCGAATTACCATTTTGACCTTTACAGCTGTCATTCTGGTATGGTTTTCAGCCACTTGTGATTAACTAGGGTTCAAGCGCTAAGCCCCAGTGGAAACTGATGAAAAAAGCATACCAAAAATAGATCACATTTTGTGAACTCCTCTCTATGAGAGTAAAAAATGGCAATTAAACTGACATCTCTTTATCAAAAAACATAAAATAAAATAATAAAAAAAACACACATTTGCAGTAGAGCACTAGACCAAACTCCAACACCTGGATAATACCAGTTCTTACATGTTTTCACCCTATACATTAAACCACTAATGAACAACAGCAATGTCTATATGGTTGTGTTTGAATTACATGTATATCACAGAGAGATCCCCTCTGTCACAACTGCATGCTGCATGAGGTGGTTAGTTGACGTTTAATCAAAATATCTGCTGAACAGAATACAACACTATGGCAGGATGTCCCGCCCCTTTGTGTATTTATTTGTTTATTATTTGTATTGTTATGATTTCTGTAGATATATATGACGGCGGTATGGTACGTTATTATTGTATGGCGGGATGAGCAAGGTGCCGTCTGCCAGGTTATTGTTTTGTGTTTATTTAATTACCTCGTGAAAATGTGTGACTGATCAGCTACTAAGTGTAGAATTAGCTGACAGTCACGCATCTTCTTAAACCTGTGCAAAATGTGACAGAGGGATAATAAGATAATTGTTAGCTAGTTAATCCCTCGGTCACCAATATAAAAGACCTGCAGCTTTGGCTGAACAGGGGTAGGTTCAGAGTGGAGAACGGGTGTGGAGTTAGGAGGTAAAAATATAAAGAGAAATAACCATTGCTATTCACGCTGGTTTGCACCAGCGTGCTACTTGTTAGTATTGTTTGTTTCTTTCTTTTGGCCAACGTGCCTTTTTCTTTTGTGTTTTGTGCAAACCTTTTATTTCTGTTTACTTGTTTAATAAAAGCGCAAGCAGCGCGTTTCATACCACAGTGCTGTCTGAGTGTCTATATCTTCACCCACCAGCCATCCTTGTGACAAACACACAATTTAATAAATGCCTTTGACAAAGCATTAACAGAATAGCTCTATCACCCATACTATAATGCAAAATATATCCTTTGTCTTTTTTGTTATTAAAGCAACAGGCAGTAGCAAATTTTAAAGTAAGCTTCAATTAGCTTTGTGCGGCAAATATTAAAAACGCATAAAATACAGCCTTATTTTGAAGCGCAAAGGAAAATGTTTGGATGAACCAAATAATTTTAAGAAGTAGAACACATGCATGAAACTTCTCAGAACAAGAATTGGAGCAAGAAATGTTTGGTAATTTCGAGTTTATTAAAAATCTGCAAAATGAATGCCAGAGGAGTTTCAATAGCACTAAAGTAAGAAGTCGGCATTATCAAGTGGTTTATTTAGCGGGTGAATTGGCGACAGTGGATTCATTAAAACTTCACTTGTAGGGATGTTTATTTCACTGCCTCTCTATCTGCCTACATGGACAGCAATATGCATGGACAGCTAAATTATGTGTCCACCTACAGACTTTGCATTTACTACTGGGAATAGTATTGCAGATTAAAATTTAAAAAAAAAATTGTTAAAAACCAAGTATAACTACCAAAGTCTAATTTAATGCATAGCAGAAAAAAGAAGGTGAAAATGAGTAATTGTTACTCAGTATTATAATATTTAATATACAAGTGCTATGCTTTTTGCTTTTGGCAACTAAATAGAGATTCTGCAAGGGGATACCTAGTCTTTTCATTTGTAATCTGATTAGACCACTAGAGCTGTTTTATGTGCTATTTTCCCCCGGTAACACGGGTTCCAATTTTCATAGTTATGCAACATATTATCCAGGAATGCATACACTCATTGTGATGTGGCAGAACAGTTTCTTTCTAAACTAAAACCTTTTATTATATTTAGAAAAATAAATACATAAATAAATTGATGCTGTGCCATGGTTTTCAGGAGAAATAGTAAATCAATTAAATAGATGGACTGTTGTTTGTTACTAACAAACAGTTACACAAAATTAATCTGTAAAACATGAGGTAAAAAAAAAGCAGGATGAAGTTTACTACATCTGTGCCCAGTTTCAAGTTCCCCAAACAATCAATAACAATTCAAGTTACATATATTAAAAAAGTTTAATGGTCACAGTAATCAGTTAAGTTTGCATTCCAGTACTGGGTGGGAGTTTTTATCTAATGTGAACTAGCTGTTTCAAACTGCAATAATGTTAGCATTATCATCTTAAAAAAATGCATGTCATTCACCATCAACATGAACAGGTGAGTAGGAGGCTACATTACACGAATCTGCTTCCTAACCTACACAGGTCAGTATGTAGGCACAGTGGATTAGTTATTAAAATACTATATATATATATATATATATATATATATATATATATATATATATATATATATATATATATATACAGTACTGTGCAAAAGTTTTAGGCAGGTGTGAAAAAATGCTGTAAAGTAAGAATGCTTTCAAAAATAGACATGTTAATAGATTATATTTATCAATTAACTAAATGCAAAGTGAGTGAACAGAAGAAAAATCTAAATCAAATCCATATTTGGTGTGACCACCCTTTGCTTTCAAAACAGCATCAATTCTTCTAGGTACACTTGCACAAAGTCAGGGATTTTGTAGGCATATAGTCAGGTGTATGATTAAACAATTATACCAAACAGGTGCTAATGATCATCAATTCAATATGTAGGTTGAAACACAATCATTAACTGAAACAGAAACAGCTGTGTAGGAGGAATAAAACTGGGTGAGGAACAGCCAAACTCAGCTAACAAGGTGAGGTTGCTGAAGACAGTTTACTGTCAAAAGTCATACACCATGGCAAGACTGAGCACAGCAACAAGACACAAGGTAGTTATACTGCATCAGCAAGGTCTCTCCCAGGCAGAAATTTCAAGGCAGACAGGGGTTTCCAGATGTGCTGTCCAAGCTCTTTTGAAGAAGCACAAAGAAACGGGCAACGTTGAGGACCGTAGACGCAGTGGTCGGCCAAGGAAACTTACTGCAACAGATGAAAGACACATCATGCGTACTTCCCTTCGCAATCGGAACATGTCCAGCAGTGCCATCAGCTCAGAATTGGCAGAAAACAGTGGGACCCTGGTACACCCATCTACTGTCCGGAGAAGTCTGGTCAGAAGTGGCCTTCATGGAAGACTTGCGGCCAAAAAGCCATACCTCCGACGTGGAAACAAGGCCAAGCAACTCAACTATGCACGAAAACACAGGAACTGGGGTGCAGAAAAATGGCAGCAGGTGCTCTGGACTGATGAGTCAAAATTTGAAATATTTGGCTGCAGCAGAAGGCAATTTGTTGGCCGAAGGGCTGGAGAGCGGTACATGAATGAGTGTCTGCAGGCAACAGTGAAGCATGGTGGAGGTTCCTTGCAAGTTTGGGGCTGCATTTCTGCAAATGGAGTTGGGGATTTGGTCAGAAGTAATGGTCTCCTCAATGCTGAGAAGTACAGGCAGATACTTATCCATCATGCAATACCATCAGGGAGGCATCTGATTGGCCCCAAATTTATTCTGCAGCATGACAACGACCCCAAACATACAGCTTAAAGTCATTAAGAACTATCTTCAGCGTAAAGAAGAACAAGGAGTCCTGGAAGTGATGGTATGGCCCCCACAGAGCCCTGATCTCAACATCATCGAGTCTGTCTGGGATTACATGAAGAGAGAGAAGCAACTGAGGCTGCCTAAATCCACAGAAGAACTGTGGTTAGTTCTCCAAGATGTTTGGGCCAACCTACCTGCCGAGTTCCTTCAAAAACTGTGTGCAAGTGCACCTAGAAGAATTGATGCTGTTTTGAAGGCAAAGGGTGGTCACACCAAATATTGATTTGATGTAGATTTTTCTTCTGTTCACTCACTTTGCATTTTGTTAATTGATAAATATAAACTATTAACATGTCTATTTTTGAAAGCATTCTTACTTTACAGCATTTTTTCACACCTGCCTAAAACTTTTGCACAGTACTGTATATATAAGCAATAAGGCACAACAGCATGAGTGATACTCTAATATCACCACACCCTGAAGTGCTTATTGCACTTATAAAATGGGTTAACTAACTAACTTGAAAAAATTTTTTTTAGTTCCACCTAAAACTGAGCTAAAATAGTTAAAAAATAGTTCTATATACAGGAACTTAAAAACAAAACAAAACAAAAAAAAAATTGCATTATTAATTACAGAGGGTGTACTAATATACAACAAATTGTGTGTCAGTGGAATTTCAAACTATGAAATAAAAATCATGCTGAATTAGATCCAGATATTAAAAAGCTTGTTTGACTTCAGGGAAAGACAGTCGCACCCCATGAAATTATGAAGGATGAGGGTTGCGGCACCTCCTACAAGAGTTAACTGTGGTTCTGCCCACCACTGGTAATACTCCGCTAGCTAAGCGCCAACTAATTCAAATGTGGTAACAGTGGGTCTGATATAACAAACATTTCTTCTTTCTAATGCTTTGCTTCTATCTGCTACTGGGATTGTAAGAGATTTGATATCTGTTTGTTTCCTTCTGCAAAAGTTTACAACAGTAGATTTACACAATGCATTTATCATAGTTTACTATAGTTTGTCATGATTTTTAATATGCTGTATCATAACTTTCTAGGCTTTACAATGTTTATCTTTACTTCACTGTGCTTTTACTATTACACCACTTTACTATGGTAAACTCTTATAAGGGGTTATAAACCAATTTCAGCTGGGCAATACAAGTTTGAAAGTCCCAGCTTGACATTGGAACAAAATAGGAATTTCTTACACAAACGGGATTTCTTAATGTGCTATGTTAAGGTTGTGCTATCATGCTACTGGTACTACTTCTTTATCAGCATAACCAGACATCTATTGTGTGTTGCTATTTATTTATACTCTATAATTAATACATTTACAGAATTAATGTAAACCAAATAACATCAAAGACTATTAATACTCAAGTTTGTTAAATTAAAAAAAAAGCTGTTTGTTTGGTTTTTCAAGGACATTGCTTCCAAATGCCCCTATTATGGTACACCATCAACATGGTGACCTAATTACAGTCAAAGCTGAACAAAAGGTGGTTAAGAAATCACACAAAATAAAGCGTCATATCTGTGTTATAATAGCTGTTATAATAACTTCCACTACAGTTCTATTTCCAAAAAATGGGTTAAATCGGATACTATGCCAGTTAGTTAATTACTATGGAAACGGAGGGGTTATTTCTTCTATGGTGACAGCTGAAAAACTAAAAAGCTGGAATTCTGGAATTGTAAGCTGCCCTAACAAGGTTACAAATTATACATTTTACAGGGACGGTATATATATCTCATTTGTTTCATAATGAGACATTTAAAAAAATTGCACGTTTGTGTTATGATTATACTTATTTTAAATCTAAAACTGATATTTTCAACAGATGCTTATTAATCTGTACACTTTTAAACACATGAAAATAATATACCATAGATACCCATCACATAACATTAAATTAACAAATAACATATCAATTTAACTTATAGACAATTATAATCAAATATATTTATTATACAGTACAACGTTGCATATCCGACCCCCTGTCGACTGGAGTATAGGCGGACATGTGGATATTTGCGAACATCTATAGAAAATGCATTTATACATACATAAATAGGTTAGTGAACAAAAACAACATGCAAACATGCAACATGCAAACGTAAATGAGATTAATTAGGCTACAAATACACAGTGTTGCTATGCGGTTTGTTAGAAGCCATCTCCATGCAAAGCTTTTAAAAAAAAAAAATACAAAACAAAAACGGTAAATGTACAGTAACCTGCAACTGATGGCTTTTTTTAAAACTCTAAAAGTCCCTGCCTCTCTGGTTCTGCTTTCTTAATATCTGTTTCACGGTACTTTGCGCTCTTTCTTGATATTGCCAACAGCCGATAAGCAGCTCGGTTTGAATATTGCTTTGGCTATTTTAAACAAACAGCCGGTAAGCATTTCATTTATGAAGCCTGCTTTGTTTAATTCAAATGCATTTAAAAGCTACAACAACATGCTGCCAATATCTGCAAGTGTGCGCTCCATCATATAAACACATTGCACTGGTGTATTGAAACGTCACTGCTACACGCAGCTGACTGACACACGCACGCAGCCCATCTCTCATAGGGGAACGCACCAAAAGGCTGATTACTACAACACTTTCTATCTGTTTCCATCGTGGAAGCTGCATTTGCTGCCAATGCCATTACTCTCGTAGCCTAATTTTAATATTTATTTATTTATTTATTTAGTGAGGCGGTTAATTGATCAAGGCGGTTATGTGATGGTCGGATATGCGACGTTCCACGGTACACCACCTGTATTTTTTTCATTTGCACTATACATGATTTTCATACATTTGTTCACTTTCCACTTCAATAATCTTTGTACTTTCTGTTTTTTTCTGTCAACGAACTTGTGACCTTTTTGCCCAGATGAATGTGCTGCTCACTGGGCCATTAGCACCTACACATGAAGACATAGTACTAGGCCAAATCCAACAATTAGTATGGGAGACTTCAGAACTCATATAGCTGTGTTATAAATCTCCAGAATGATGGTACATTACCCCTTTTGTTGGTATTGTGACCATATGGTAACATGTCATTAGCCAATGATAATAATGCTAAATAGATTATTGTAATAATTACTTTAACATTAGTATAAATGGTTTTTTTTTACTGCTTTCTTGATACATGACGATAATGATGATTATGCTAAATACAGGATCCTAACCTTAATACAAATAATAGAGGTTCCACTTTCATCTTGGAGATTAATGAAAAATCTACCATAGTAAAAGGGGTTTACAGAAAAGGGCTTAAAATGTTTTATCCAAGAAAGCAGACTAGATTATTTAAAAAGCACTATGACATCATTTGAAATTGCTAGCATGGAATTATCCCTGTTTGACTTTTTTTTTAAAATCTCTGGTATTATATATTTTTTCAGTTGTGTCTTTCAATTTGCAGTATGTATTGCTGGTAATACAACATAAAAAATCCCTCTAAAAACCTTAACAGACCAATTGACACCTGAACTGCTGTAACATCAAGAAAATACCTTTTATTCTGTTGTGTAAGGGACTGGAAACTGAACCTATCCCTCATTGAAATCTCTTAAAGAGAGATGCAGCTAGATGTTAAAACATTTTTTTTTAATTGATAGCTTAAACAATGCACTTGGTTTTATTACAGTCAATGCTAGATTCAATTAACACAAACCATCTCAACATTTGTAAAAAGCACGGTCTTGATGTTTTTTTTTTTTTAACATAACTAAGGTGTACAGTAAGGAAGAAATACAAGGTTTTGTTTATGCCAAAGTGTGTGGTCTTGATCTTCCAGGGAAAATCATATAATTCAGCTGTGAACCAAATATAAAGAAAATATCTCAAAAGTGTACTGTCCATAGACAAAGTCAGCATTGAAATCTAATGCATTCAATCTACAATATTTATGCAGCCTGGGTTAATGGCATTTAGCATGATAACATTTAGCACTGTGTTTTTTTTTTGTTTTTTTTTTGCAGGCAGCAAATTTAACCTCGGGTAAAAATGTCTTTGGTGCACCATGTCTCCTAAACATGTGATATACAGTAATCTGAACAGGGAGACATGCATTGGTGAGAATCTTCATTAACTATTATATAGAGACATCATTAATTAGTGTGTAAGAGAAAATACTGCAACCCTCCTGTCCTTGCAGAACCATCAAGGAGCAGATTGTACAGCATTGTCTGTCTCCACTGGCATTCTCTGAGTATCAGGCCTCCCCCAGTGACCACCATCTGGACAAAAGGCTTGTAGTTACGTGGGCAACACAAGGGGCACAGGGTTTAGGAAATGAAGCACACAGTACAGTACACACAACAATGTAAAAGCACACATTGCCCTTGACAAGAATTATATTCGGTAGGTACACTCTTACTCTCTTCGATATTAAACCAACTAGCGCCTTTGTTACCAGAAGTGTTTTTGGTTAGGGGAATTTTTGTTGTGTCTCCCCAACTCTAATTCAAATAAATCCAGATTCAGCTAACACTTGCTAATCTTTGAACAGGACAGTTCAAATTTGTTTAGATTACTGAATGTAATCTGTGGCGTTTTAAAAATGCTTGGTCTAGTCTTTGAAGTTTTTGCATACATATGTCAGCAAAAATAAGAAATAACCTTTTGGAAAAAAAAATATCAATATAGCTGTAAATGTACACAATTACATGCATACACAGAATTCTGATATTTAATTCTGGTCTCTTCATCTGTTCTTGGCATGCATTTCTGGTTGAGATTATCAATCTGTTCGGACTACATTGATTCAGACTAGTCTAGGTAAATAGCTGTTGAATCCTCCCTATTTTGAACAAAGTAAAATTGTATTATTTATTGTACAATTCTGTAAAGAGATGAGGGTCTGTCGCTACATCAGGAGGTTTTTTAACACACACTGAGATGCAGTGGTCGACCCTAATAACCTGGGTGAGTAAACAGCTTGTCTCCGATGAGGGCAAATCGGTGGTGGTGGATTGCTTATTCAACAAGCAGACTGTCACATTGCAATTTAGAACACAGCTGTTTATCAGTAAACCTTCAATCAACAAGGTGGATTGCAGGATAGCTATATATATATATATATATATATATATATATATATATATATATATATATATATATATATATATATATATATATTCTCAATTGTCCATATGTGATTGGTATTGATGAAGATAGAGAGGGTTAAGTAATCCCCACATTGCTATATAGAGCAAAAAAACAAAAAAAATACAAAAATACAAAAGAAAAAAAAAACAGGTACCCGGTTGAATTACCCAAAGTGTGTACCTGATTTACAGCATGATTCTCCCATCTCCCAGTGAGAACTCCTGATAGTGTAGATTGCCAATTGTAATGTATTATTACCTTAAGTAAACAGTAGAAAAGGGAAAACAGTAAAAAAAAAAAAAGGTATGTATATATCTTAATTGAGTACCACCAGTAAAGTAGAATGTGTTTTGGTCTGTACCTCTTGACAGTAGTCAAGATAAAGCAAGTAATGACCCATCAACTAAATCTATCAAACCTTAGGAATTCACTCAACAATAAGAGTTCACTCAACACAGGGCAATAACCAAAAAAAAACAAAAACGATTATGTGTTAAAAGTCATAGATCTGGATTGTTGTTTGATTCAATAAGTATCTCCAGCAAACAGAGGTAGTACACTATGACTGTCACGCTATGATTCCTGAATTCTTGATCCTGTCCTTTTTGTTTTGACAAGGGTTTACAGCACACGTCTAAGTGCTATGCCAGTGGTGTCATTTTATGTTTGTTTGGGAGGTGCTTTGTTAATATTTCACACAGCACGCATCTTAACAACGTACCAATAATTAAACACGTATTGCATTAAAAAGGGTGTTTACAACAACTTTGTACGATTTTAGAATGCCATTTTAGAAATGTTCCCATTTTAAATCGTGGCCCTCCGAGTTTACAGCTGTAACTGGAGCGTTCTACTGGTCATCTGTTTGTTTGTTTTTTCTCCAAGGATGATTAAATGTAATTATTTGTTAATTGTTTCTATTAAGTTTCCCTCATAGCACAAAAGGAATTCCTTAATGTGCTATGCTAAAGTTGTACCAACATGCTACCATTCCTACAAATTAAATTGTGCTTGTATGTTGGTTACTCAGCACCACGACTATCAGAATAGCTACAATTAATAAAAAACTTGTCCAGTAAAATAAGTAAGACTTTAAATGAAAAACAGCTGCCACAGAAATCAAAGTATTTATTTTGTGCCTTTCTTCTTCAGCTGGTTAATGGAGTTTCAAAGCTGCCCTGGAGTTTTGCTAGCATATTTAGGATGCCCATTGTCTAATTAATTAGAAAAAGCATAATGTAGTGTTAGTCTAGTGTAAGTAAAAATAATTAAGCAAGGTTAATTTGTCTACCTAAGATTACTGTTATATTTTCAAAAGATCTTTAACATTGACAAATATAACATAAAGGCTATGAATCACCCAAGAGTTGAGAATTACATTTTCCAAAAAGCAAAACAGTACAAGTTGTATAGCATTGTACTATTGAAACTTGAGGTCAACTGTGAGTCAGAGGAATAGTACACAATGAAAAGTCCATTCTCAGCAGACTGTATCTTCATCAGCTGTAAAGCAATAACAAATTACAGAACCAAAAGGTGTTTGCAGAATAATGATTAAACTATTAAAGCTCCTCAAATTACTTTGGTCACCAGGAAATTTCTAAGCATTTACATAATACTCCATTTAGTATAATTTTCTACAACAGAATAATTTGGATTTGGAAAGCCAGTTCAACATGTTTAATTGAATAAAAAGAGAATTCTCTTCTTTACTAGGAAGCACAATTCAGGGCAAAGAAGTCAGTGTTAATGGCAATTGGATACCAAGGGTATTTATTACTGCTGGTAAAAATCTTCTGCTTCTTCAAATGAAATTCTGAGTCTATGGGTATGAGTCCTATTTCCGTCCATCAGATTGCTGGAGTGGAACACAGAACAGCTGATGATCAGTTAAGGTGCCATTCTCTGGAAAAATGTCTTTTCCCTTAATGCCTTTGGAGATTTGATTTAAATATAGAAGGCATACAAAATAGTGTGTTGGCAAATAATTGCTATAGTCTCATGATAATTTATCTACACAGAATTCAACAAAAGCGTACTAATATTTATATAGTTGCATGGATACCATTAGGTCAAAAAGCACTGAATACGTAATGCTAAGTACAGTTCAATTTAGGACTACTAACATGTACAATAATAGACCGTGACACAGCTAAACAATTATATTACCTAAACTGGGGGAGAGAATTTCCCTGCCTTTCTTTTGTTATATTATTGTATAATATAACAAATGTATATGTATAGTCGTGCACCTCTTTTGTGTGGATGTGGTTGTACATCTTTATACATGACTGAGCATTTAAATGTACTGATGAATTACCTTTAAGTAATTTAAACACACTGGTTGGTCAGAGCATGTTTTCTGAATTTAGCATACATGTGCAGAATCCCAAAATGAACAGTCACTTGGTAATTATACCGCACATTGTCATGAGACAATATAAATGACCTGTATTGCTGTACCAGAAGATCTAGTACATTAGCAGAATTATTATAGTAGCACTGCCTCACCAGTGCATAAAAGGTGATTCCATTAAGGGGTTCTGGTGAGATGATAAACCACAAATACAAGAAAAGAGAAACGGGATCAACTATAAAAATAGTGACATTATCATTTTTGACCAAATAAATCTTTTAGTGTCAATATTGTTAAAATCCACCATGCCTACTAATAATAGAATCAGTTGAAAATGCTAGGTCCTTAGAAATCTCAAAACCACAATATAAAGCTATATATATATGAGTAGAAACATAGCAAAGCGTAATACAGCATAGTGAAATCATGGTAAAGCACAGGCAAGCATTGCAAAGAATCAAGGTATAATAAAAAATATTAATAAACAAAGGAAACATGGGTAAGCTACGATAAATGCGTAGTATAACCACAGGAAAAGCAAGGCAAAACGGCAAAGAACACTGTGCAAAAATACCATGGTAAACTTGTGTAAGGATGGCAGCTTCTTAAAAATCTTTTCATTTCTATATGATGATGACTAGAATGTCCCACTCAATCAGAATGTCATACTTCATTGTTGGTTTTAAACAGGACTGTATTCATGGAATTTACTATTGTGTTACTGTTGCGTCTCTCACATGAAATACATATTATAAAAGGCAGTTTCAGGAGCCAGGGTATATTCAGTTATTAACTGTATCTTGCAATAAACATGTGGGCATTAACATCTCAAACTCATGATGAAGTACCAGTAATAAAAAGAGGTTTATAGCAGAGATTTAGATCATTTATGGTGGTCATGACGATTGCTGCAAAATTTTACATTTGTCCTTCAATAACATAATAATTGGAAATGTGTGGTTATGTACAGATTACAAAACAAATAAACAATATGGACAGGGTTAAGCAGTTTTTCATCTGGGGTTTAGAGGACCACAGTTAACTTGTTCATTTTAACAGGAGACTTATTTTGAACTGTTACAATATAAATTTTTAAATAACAAATCAAACTGTCGAAAATGGTACTTTATGTTGAAATACATTTTATTTTCATTTTACTTCACAAAACTAAGACCTCACAGAGTTTTACTTCCCACTCAGTCTTCAGTTAACTGCAGCACATGCCATTTTCTTTTTAAAGTTACACTGAAACAATCTGTTGCATAAAAAAATGTTAATGAGTGTATATTAGTAATCATTAGAAAGCATCTCTGCTCCAATGCATTCCGCACACTTTTTGTCATTCCTGTAATGAGATGTTTGTATTACACACTCTTTAGATAACGCACACTGTTTTAGCGACCCTGGTAATGGTTCTTAATATTACTATGAGCTCTTTTAGAGTTTTAGATTATAAAAAAAATATGTTTCTTTAAAAAAATCCAACTTTAAATGAATAGTATGTTTAAATTTAATTTGACGCTTTTCTCCCTTGGTCATTTCTCTCCCTGTACAGATTCAGGTAAATAACATTAAATGTGACTGACTTCTGGTTTAACTTAATGATTTATTTTTAAATTTGTATTTAGTATATACTGCTCATTTTCTTATCACATCTGAAATCGAGTACAATGTGTTTGAAAAGGCTAATACATTTCTATGGAATTCAACACATGGGTGTTCTCAAATACGTTTTTCTAACACTGACGTCCTTGCAGTGAACAGTGGACGTGCAGGCTCAAAGAAACTGAAGAGAGAGAAGGGGAGAGAAGAAAGAATAATAAACACAAATACATACAGAGAACACAAATAATAAAGTTGTTGTGTTTATTTTTACTTTTTCTCTTTGTTTTTGTTTTTTATTCTTTCTTTAGTTCACTCGAGCCGGAAAGTGTGCGTCACCCAGCATTTCACCAGGAGTCGCACTTGAACTGCCCAGCATGCTTATAGACTATAAAAGTCAATGTAACAATATGAAAGACTTGAGATAACTACGTTACATCAGTTCAGCATTACATCCAGATTTATTTTGGTAGAAAGTCCTAGCAAGTTTTAAACTAAAGACACAGCAAAACTTCAAGTATCCCACAATCCACTGCATAAGAAAGGGTTAACTGATATCCAAAGACATGTATTTATTATTATTATTATTATTATTATTATTATTATTATTATTATTATTTATTTCTTAGCAGACGCCCTTATCCAGGGTGACTTACAATTGTTACATTTATACAGTTGGGTGTTTACTGGAGCAATCTAGGTAAAGCACGTTGCTCAAGGGTACATCAGCAGTGTCCCCCATCTGGGATTGAACCCTCGACCCTCTGGTCAAGAGTCCAGAGCCCTAACCACTACTCCACACTGCTGCTTGTAAAAATCACCTAAACTCTGTGTTTTTTTGTTAATTCTAGAAATGGTACGTATAATGATTCACTGTTAAATACTTACTGACCAATAAATATACTTGCAATGAAAGTATATTTTATACAAGTCTAACATAGTTTTGTTACATTATGCATTTTATTTACAGTTAACTGTTATAGCATAAATTAAACATCACATGAAAATGCATTTGGTTATTCTATGTCAGTGGTTCCCAACCCGAGATCATCGGATGGAGGTCCACAGGAAAACAAAATTAATAGCCTCCTCACACGTCAAGTCCCCAATTTCCCAATGCAAATCATCTTCAGCAGAACGTAGCACCAGCGGCTGTACACTTCGCACACATTGTATAAAGTGTGGCTAAATGTGCAGCGAGTTGCAGCGTGTTACGTGATTTAGCCCCTAGTGAGAAGTATCAGCAATGGATCTCTGGACAAAACCAGGGTCTTTGAAGAGGAAAGCAAATGAAAATTAAGCAAGTGGCAGTGGAGTACAGAGGTGGCTTGTCAGTCGAGGCAAGTGAAGCATGGCCTTGTCAAGAATTCCCAAAGGCTAAAAAAACATTTTGCATATTCAGATGCGCTAGTGGCATTATTTAAAAGCCACAGCTTGCTTTCACCAGTAGCGAAAGCGCAACTCCAGAAAGCTGGAACACTGTAGTGTGGCGCACTGCTGCATGAGCACAAACCTTGAGCGCCTCACAAAGCTGCTTGTTACCATGGCAACCCACCACTGCTGGGGAGTCCTTTTCTGAAGACATTGCTGTGGTAACCACAGCTTGTTGAAGGACCTACTGGATTTGGAGCAGTTAGAATTTGTGCGATTTTAATTTTTTTTTAACAATGGCTTTAGTTGAATCTGATATTATATCCGACCTGAGATTTTACAGCAAGAGCCCAAGAAGAGAGATGTCCAGTTGTTAAGGATGGCACAACAATACTAGAACTGAGATTTTGAAGGTAAACAACCTCAGCAAGGTGTCCATAAAATGGCAGGCAGCGCTGTGAATAAACTATTGTTGGCCATATTTCCTTTTGTTGTATGTGTTGTATGTGATCTGTGCGCTGCCATTGCTGGTAGTGTCATGTGAGCTGTTCAGTATGTTGATATGTAAATAAATCCTGTTCGCCTGAGGAGCGCATCAACATCAACCTCTGTCTAGATCTCCTGCCTGTCACTCAGCAGTGGATGCACGTATCCACACAGCACATGGCTACACTGTCACAAGCATTAATACCCTGTATCTTTCTAAACAAGGGATTTAGGGGAGCTCCTTAATAAAAGCTGAATACAACAATTGTGTGAATATAGTAATTGTTACAGCTGTGTATAATGGTATTTAAAACAGGATTCATTCATCTGCCTTTTTTTACTCTGGCCCCACTGCAGTCAGATATGCGATAGATTACTGTATTTATTTTGCCAGCTAAATCTGAAGCGAACATGCAAATGAGCCCCCGCCCATTGACGTGTTTGATTTGGAATTGTATGCTGCAGAGCTGCCCTTACACTCCAAGAGACAATCCTTCCGCTTCCCTGTCTCCTCTGCTTACAATGCCAAACACATTACATTTTCCAGAACTGCCCCTTTAGTTATAGTCGCGCCCCCCTTACTTTATTATTATTATTATTTGTTTATTTAGCAGACGCCTTTATCCAAGGCGACTTACAGAGACTAGGGTGTGTGAACTATGCATCAGCTGCAGAGTCACTTACAATTACGTCTCACCCGAAAGACGGAGCACAAGGAGGTTAAGTGACTTGCTCAGGGTCACACAATGAGTCAGTGGCTGAGGTGGGATTTGAACCAGGGACCTCCTTGTTACAAGCCCTTTTCTTTAACCACTGGACCACACTGATTCTCCACACTTTGCGCACCACTGCCCCTAGTGGCAGCACCTGTGTTGTGATTAAATCTGCGTGCCTGTGCGGTGTATCAATGCTCTGTGTCTGCCTCAGTATTAACTAGTGACGACCCACGTATGTAACATCGCCCCTGTTACACGGTCTCATTGATTACATACTGTGTTCCACAACCAGCAGCTCTCACACGCTTTTTAGGAAGCCTGTATGTTTTGATATTATTAAAACTTTACTTAGCTAATAATATCAAAACTAATTAACTAATATGCTCCTTATGACTGCGCTGCCGCCCATGGCCCAATATTTCAATAAATGGCTGGCATGTAAACAGGCTAGAGTTTTCAAGCACGGCTGCTATCATACAAAAATGGACAAACAAAAACGGAGTTAACAATAATAACAGTGTACAATATATGAGACACCATGCGATACCCCGGGGTAGTGCTATATCCTGGTCTGTTCATTTTATGTTATGAGAATATTCCTCATGGCTCCCGCATACCTGGTAAAAACAAAAATGGGTTTGTATGCAGGTGGATTCTCGCAGCTAAAACATAAATGTAATACAACTTGCCAGGCAAGTCAACGAAGAAAAAATAGGAAAAACTCTGCAAAGACCAGAAGAAAAGCTAGGTAAAGAAAAACAGATGTAACAGCAGGACTTGTATTAAGGCTATTATCTTCACTGTGCTTGAAAGCATTATTTGTATTTATATTTAAACGTCAGACAACTTTATTATAATTGTATTCTAATTCAGCCTTCTGTTTAGCGTATTCGAAATGGTGTAATGGTTTTGCTGTATTATCTGTGCCTCGCGCCAAATAGAAATAATTCCATAAGGATGGTGGACTTGCACGGGGTACTCCAGGGTGCCCCGTGCTCTCTGCATTGGTTTCTTCTATTGAGACATTCCTTCCAGTTCACAGTGCTTTCCATATTAGACTGACATGTTTTGAAGGCCAATTAGCACCTTTTAACTGTACCACTTATACAGATGATTGATATGAGCTTTTACCAGGCTATTTAACAAGCTGGAAGGTCTACATGTGCTACTTTGCTCAGAAAATAAGGAAACTCATTTGCATTTCCTGTGCTAACAACATAAAACAGAATGCTAGTTCTTATCCACAACCTGTTGGAAAATGTCAGCAATGAGAAGCACAGGTCAGAGATGCTGGTGTAACAGAGATGCTGGTGTTTTGCTGGTGTAACAGAGCAGAGACTGGACACAAAACCAGCCACCACACACTGCAAGCGAACATTGTTAAAACAGCTTTTAACCTCATTTCATCGGCAAAGGTCACAGTCCGTAACAGCAGGGCATCACACAACACTGCCGTTTAAAGACCAAGTAGCTGGGTTCCAAAAATATATAGCATTATATGTCCCCACATGTTGCTGCAACTGTTTAAATAATGTACCTGTAATTTATTTTTTCATTGTTAACATCCTGACAGCTTTTACTTTAAAGTCTGTTTCAAAGATCTTTTCAAAATTGCTGCTCTAGTGCACTGGTGTTTGAGATCTGTCCTCTAAATCAGGGTTTCCCAAGCCTGGTGCTGGGGGACCCCAGTGTCTGCTGGTTTTCATTCCAAGTGAGTTCTCAATTACTTAATTGAACCCTTAATTGAACTATTCTTTAGCTTAATTAGACCATTTTAATTGTATTCAGCTTTTAAACAGTTGGAGATTTCAAGTTAACTATACAATTTTATAATTAACTTGAAATCTGCAACTTTCTAGGAGCTGAGAACAATTAAAAAGGTCTAATTAAAGGGTACATAAGGACCTTTTATTTTATTGTGTTACATGTTCCCATGTGTTGCTACAACTGTTTACGTAAGGGGTGTGTATTGTTTTAACCCTTTGTGGTTCTATGTCGGACCAGGTCCAACATTACAATTTTCCCTTTCCGGTCCGATGTTGGACCTTGTCTGACATCATCAAAAAGATGTAAAACACATGTCTCTCCGGAAAAAGCAAAGAAAACCATTCAATGGCCGAGTGAGACCGATAGGAGCTGAGAGAAGGGGCAGATCTGAGCAATACAGTTAGCCCCGGCACCACAGAGATAACACGGCCATAAACAAACAACATAGCTGCTTCTGCATCCAGGGCCCAAAGAATATCACAGACATTTGCAGAGCTTTTTGAGATGTTATAGTAATAGAATAATGACTTGGATCGCATTATTAAGGAGTTTGGTGATAAAGCTAGTGATCAGGAGATGAGTATTATTATAATTATTATTATTTATTTCTTAGCAGACGCCCTTATCCAAGGCGACTTACAAGTGTTACAAGATATCACATTATTTTTACATACAATTACAATATGCACGACTATGAAGAGGTATGTGAAAAATACAGCGAACAAGGGGTGGGGCAGGGCTGGAGATGCAGTACTGAGTGTCCTGTTGATATGCAGTGCCTTTTAAAACTGTTTTACAGTGAAAATTTTAAACAGCGCACACCTGAGATGCGCTGAATAAATGGACCGCTAAGGTTCATTTTTTTTTTTACATTTTGACCACTTTTTTAAACTTTTACATTGTATTCCCTGCCTCAAGATGGCTTCCGATGTACCCGCATGGACCTCTCAGAACTACATTTCCCATGCAATTTAAAAGTTTAAAAAAGTGGTTAATTTAAAAAAAAAAAATAAAACAATACACACACCTTACGTAAACAGTTGTATCAACACATGGGAACGTAACACAATAAAATAAAAAGGTCCTTATATACCCTTTAAGCACATTATTAGTTCAAATAAGGGCTTGATTAAGTAATTGAGAACTCAGTTGGAATGAAAACAAGCAGACACAGGGGTCCCCCCCAGCACCAGGATTGAGAAATCCTTCTCTAAATCACTGCAGGAAGAGCAATTTAAAAACACAAACAAACATAACAAGTGCTCTGGTTTTTCTGTTCCATACCACATCATGGATCGTTATTGCTGTGTTACCTGTTTGACAATGTGGGCAATAATCCTTACACTATCAGTGCACTAGGGTGGCCATTTTGAAAAGAGCTTTGAAACAGACTTTGTAAGTGTAAAAGCTGTCAGTATTTTAACAATGAAAAGAAAATTTACAGGTACGTTATTTAAATAGTTGTAGCAACACCTGGGGACGTGTAACATTATAATTTTTTGGAACCCCACTACTTTAAAGTACACCGTTTGCAAATACTTCAAATGGTTCATGTCAACTTCGAGAGGTTGCATGAAGGAATTGACATAGGAAAAGAAGAGATTGATACTCAAATGGCAGCCAATGCATGAAGCTTCTGAGATTATGAGTTCCTTGAAAGAAAATAAATGAACAACATTTAGAAAGTTTCAGAGTTTGCTTTTTGTTGTTTTTTTCTGGAGAAATATACATTTTAAAAAATAAGCTCAGGAGAGCTGCATTCCTTCCACAAGAAGTGCAGCAATTTTTTATTTACAAATACTATGAAAAAAATACCATTTAAAAATCAATACACGTTTAACATAATTTGTGTATCTTTCAAATGTGAGATCCACGAATGACGTCAATACTGTCCATATTAGGGCAGCAGTGTGGAGTAGTGGTTAGGGCTCTGGACTCTTGACCGGAGGGTCGTGGGTTCGATCCCAGGTGGGGGACGCTACTGCCGTACCCTTGAGCAAGGTACTTTACCTAGATTGCTCCAGTAAAAACTGTATAAATGGGTAATTATATGTAAAAATAATGTGATATCTTGTAACAATTGTAAGTTGCCCTGGATAAGGGCGTCTGCTAAGAAATAAATAATAATAATAATAATAATAATAATAATAATAATAATAATAATAATATTAGATAAGCATTAATGATAATATTTTGTTAGCTCTTTGTACTTTAAACTGGTCACTTACACGGGTCACCAGCTTAGCTGCACTTACTGGAATTTTTAGCAGAACATTTTCCCTTCAATACTTAATATGTGGTTTTCATAAACTGAAGTCATGACATTTGGAAAACAGTAACACTCGTAGTTATTCAGTTTTTCCTTGTTCCAGTAAAACAAATCAATATGTGTATCAGAGGGCTTCAACACATTTTGCTTTTATTACACCCATCTTTTTCAAGACAGAAAGCTTTTGTACATGGCTCATTGAGCAAAGTGTGTTTGCTTTAAAACATTAAATTTGTATTGGATCAGCTCCTGGTTTGAATTGGGTGGATCATGTGTTTTCTCCAGTGGATATGCAGCCCTTGTTCTAAGACCTATCTGTATATTTACAGTTCTTACCGTTTATGGTGGCACTTAAAACACAACTATCAAATGTTACTATTACGTGTAACTTCCAATAAGGTGGGGAATAGATAACAGGGAAAAGCAAAGACGGACAACTGACTGATTACCAGGGCAGGTCCTGCCTTCCAGCGCATTCTTTCCGATAAAATTACCTTCTTTCATATAAAATTATCTAAAGGTTACGCAACCTACGAAAAAAAAAAAATGTTAACTTAATGTTAGAACATTTGGTTTGGATTACATTGAAGTTTTGTTTATACTGTTGCCAATGCCAATACTGTTTTCAAAAGGTAAACAGCACTGTGTAAACCCAATTATGTCAGCTGTCACTAAGACCATTTACCTCAAAGAACCGGCATAATTTCTGGCATTCCTTTGTCAGGTGAGCTCCTCATCTATGTTTTTTTTTTAATCCATTTACAATTTCAATATTTTGTCTACAGGAGTACAGTTTATCAAAGTTAACATTAATAAGAGTGGTATTTGTCAGCTTGAAACCCAGACAACACTTTATTAACAAGACTAGAAAATAAATCCCTAACAAAGAAAGACGGGTATCTGTATATATAAAGTACAAGCAACATTTGGTGTTTCAGTTAAACTTCTGGTTAATTATTATTATTATTATTATTATTATTATTATTATTATTATTATTATTATTATTATTAATTTCTTAGCAGACGCCCTTATCCAGGGTGACTCACAGTCGTAAACAAAAATACATTTTAAGAATAACAGTACAAGTATTAATACAATTAAGAGCAAGATAAAATACAATGACTTCGGTTCTAGCAAGTACAAGTATATGACAAAATATGATTCAATAATGGAGCAGATAACAGTGTCAGTGATAGCTACGTCAGGATATAATTAAATACAACTGAAGTCAGATATCAAATTCCATCTTTTACAATTCAGAAAAGGTGCATTTTTATGAATAAGAATGTTCCATTGTTACAATAGCCACAGTTTTGCTCCAATACGCAAAACCACCACCAACAGACCACTATACAGCACACAACCAGTCAGACTTCAAACTGTATAGCAGGTCAAACTATCAGGGGGTAGGACAGTAATCATTTTGGGATGAATATCCATCACTTGGAAGGTTGAAGAGTGACAATAGTGAAGATTGAACTCAAAACCTTCTCAATAACAAAGATACTTACTGCTGAGCTTTAGATACAGTTCAGCTACTATCAGATATTCTTTTACTTAACCTGACCCTTCACAGTATATGCGCCCTTACCTGTCACAGGAGCCTCGATATCTAACAAGTTCTTTTCAGCCCGAAGTATGGCTGCTCCTTCTGTGATGAGTCTCAGGGCCACGCTCTCCTCTAGCCGGCCTTCCTTTGTCAGGTGGGCCTTTAAGACATCCACTCGGGGCTTCCCATCGGTGTCAAACACTTCCTTCGCTGTTAGCAGGTGACTCGGAGGAAAAGGGACAGCTGTAAATAAGAATAAACAAAACACAGTTTTAGTTACTATGGTATACAAAACCAATTTAGCCATGGGGAAATAAATGTTGGGTGGATTATGTGGACAGATGGGAGTCTTTTCAATGTAATTTCATTTTGGTTAGTGACTGAAATTAATTCCATCTTATTTTTGTGTCTGTAGGGCTTACAGAAAAACAGACCACATCACAAAACAAACACAGCCGTCACCGTAATTTTGTTCGACCCATAAAGCAGTGGTGCGCAAACTTTTTACAGTACAGTAGTACAATTGTGCTGGTATTCAATGGACTTTTACAGTACAGTAGTACAATTGTGCTAGTATTCAATGGACTTTTACAGTAAAGTAGTAATAAAATGGTGCTGGTATTCAATGGACTTTTACAGTACAGTAGTACAATTGTGCTAGTATTCAATGGACTTTTACAGTACTGTAGTAAAATTGTTGGATGGTGAATTGTCAGCAACCCAACCTTCAATGTTTAGGACAGTTTTATTGACATTGCAATAAAGCTTAGACAGTGGTTTCCAACAGATTTTCTTGTAATAAAACAGCTGTAATTCACATAATTTTGTTTTACTGAAATTACTCTGTAAGGGGCATCATTTCCTTTGAGTCAGAAAGTGCTACTTGACAAAGTGCTGCCATAAAAATAACAATTCACTTTGCCTAACAACTGCAGTACTAGCATGCACTGTCTTTGTAAAGTTGAGTTAAAGTAAATAGCAGAAAAGGTGCCTGCATTGTATGCAATTTGGTGCATTAAATCTATTGTTCATTGTGAGTACAGTATGTCTCATAAGTGCAGTACTATACAACATTTCATCTGGACACTGTTTCATTCTCCAATACATAAGAAAAAAGCATGGTAGTAGTTATTAGGAATATGTTCACCCTGCTTTAATGAGTAGACATTTTTTTGCCAAGTAGTAATGCTGGCAATATTATAATTTCCTTACCCTAACCTTCACTCCAAACTCTTTTGAGTTAATTCAATTATTCCATTCCATTGTTCCAACTGAAATCTGGCAGACAATTCTAGCTCAATTCATAATGGTTAGTTCTCTGTTTGGACCTTGGAATTGTACAGGTATTGTGTTAATCTGAGCTCTTCCTCACTGGAGAAGCACTGGTACAAGAAATCAATAATATACTAAGCTTCCTAAATAACGACTGGCATCTCTCTGGTGTGGGGCACTATACCCTGGGTCCCTAGATAACTCTAGACAGACCAGCAATGCTGGTCTTCAACCATGATGCTGATGTCTGGTTACTTTTTAAGACGACAATGCACGAATCCACCTTGCCAAAACCATCGGTTTGAGGAGCATGATAGACAATTCAGGCATCTTCCATGGCCACAATAATCCCAGGATCTCAAGGCCTACCTCACTGGACCAACTGCACGAAATATCAATTACTGAATGGATCAACATTCTTTTAAACACCTTTTAGTACCTTATGAAGACTAAGCCACATCTTATCAAGGCTGTGATCAGGGTAAATGATGGCCCAATCCAAATGTTTATATGTACACTTTACTTACCTATGAACAAACACATAAGAGGAAAGTTCAAGTAGATTATTTTCTTCAACTTTAACTGGCTATTCACAATATAGTGTTTATTCACTGCTTTTTCTATGGTAAAACATTGAACCTATGTAATTAACTACTAACTTTCATACTTGAGCGTAATCGCTGCAAATAAATAAATCGAATTTGATTTTTGGTTGGATTTTTGGACGAAAAAGGTAGTGATCACCACCCTGTCCTGCTAAATTTAGATATAATCTGAAGGCAATAGGGATCAAGTGCAAGCTGCTGCATGGTTATTGCTCTGAAGAAGAAGAAAAGAAAGATGAATGTGGATTTGCCCTGTGATAACAAGCAACGGGACACCCTAGGGGAGTACCAGCGTCTTGTGCAAGAGCTGAAATATACTGTATATATATTTATATAATCTCAAATTGTGTTATTGGTAACAAATAATCTCAACAATGTTACTGGCAACAAAAACATTGTTAAAACAAAATTAGAAGTACAGACAGGACAACCAAACGCAATCATTTCAATGCATCCTGATGTGTTTTTTTTCTCTTTTTTTTAATAAACAATACAGTAAAACACAGGTAGATGGTACTGGCAATGCAGATGTAACGTCAGACAGCACAGACAGTGTTTTATATTATTGGGGAAAAATTACACGTATACAAACATATACAATTGACATAAAAACCGTTTTAGACAATTTAATTTGCTGTAAATACAATATCACTTACCTGCATGTGCTACTGGATATAATTAGATACGTGATTTTGTTTTGTAGTTCAGTCTATATTTAAGAATGGACTCCTGGATCTCATGGCATGCACTAAACTAAGCTACACCCGGACATTTAACGAAAACCTGTAGTAAAAACAGTGTGTTTACATTAACATACCAATAGTGCTTACTTTCCGATTTTCTCATTTTTTTTTTTTTTTCTCATATGTTTGTATTCTTTTTAGAGATATTTCCTGTGCTGCTTATCAAAAGAACAAGATGTTCTGCACGGCTATAAATCAGACGTTCCCCATCTTGCCTGTGATATTTGACGCGCAAGTCTGAATACAAAAATAGCACAGTGATAAACGCTATAGTGTGAATAGCCCTTAACACAGTTTAGTGCTACATTAAAATGATCTATGAACAAGAGTCATTAAACATATGTTTCTCTATTTCTTTTACATTAATGAAACTCAACATTATAAAATAGAAATAATTAGACAAACAAATCCAATGTTTTCTATTGATAACTCAGACATGTAACTTTAACGAAATACTCATATGCAATTCTCTAAAAGCTCAACAGGGAAACGCATTTAATTTCCTCATTAAAAGGAGGCCTTTGATGTCCCTGTATGTATTATGCTGCTGTGTCTTTAATGCAAATCTCAAATCTGGTGCTCCAAAATACTAAAATAATGATTTCTGAGGGCTATGGAGATGTGTTAAATAAATGAAGGATGTGCTGCTTCAAAACATGGATGTCTGCATTAATGGATGTGATTTGAAATGTGTTTAACCACAATCTACTTTACTGAATCTTATTTAACCATGTATTATTATTATTATTATTATTATTATTATTATTATTATTATTATTATTATTATTATTATTATTTTAGCAGACACCCTTATCAATGGTGACTTACAAAGTATCACATTACAAATGATCTCTTTGCAAATTATCACATTACAGCATATCACATTACAGATAAAAGCAGTTTTAAAAGTACAATATGATCAAACTAAAATAAGAGCAAAATAAAGAATACAGTAAATAATCAACTAGAGTTGAACTATCTTGCTGTTTAACACTTTCCATGCTGTGCTAGACATTAAATTAAACACAGACCCCACTAATACATTGCATCTATACAGGAAAAACTGTTTCATAATACAACTAATGAACTTTTCAGGTTAACTTGTAGACACAATATGCTACATTTGATTAATTAAGATCTATGTGCTGCATCTGTGCAATAGTGTGGAATATGGGATTAAGACCTCCATCACTAAAACTAGTTCTACTGTACCACTTTGTGTTCTGTGATACCACATTTAGTATCACGATGCTCGATAATTACAATATCACACACTTAAATTGATGTGAAAATTCAAATAAAATATAAAATTACTTATGGAATGGAAGTCTTGACACTTTGAGCTTCCTTACGTATTTAATGTCAAAATCAATGCCTTAGGTACACCACATAGATAGGAAACCACCCCAAGGTGTCAAAAATTATTAATGAGTCAGGAACACATGCAACTTGGTGACCTTTATTCAGCAAATTTTATAGCAAAAGCCTACTTTACAATAACAAAAATATTATGCCATTTGCATGACTCTGGACATAAAACTCAGTGTCTAACCCACTAACCCAGGTCTGGCAGACAAAACACCCAGTTGAAATAATGGTGGTTTTGCGAATAAACAGTTTGAAATAGTTCCTCAAATCTTACTGCCATGCACTTCCATTCCATGCGTAGCCCACATGTGCAGTTTTGAGAGAAACACATTATATTTATTTTCATTTATAAAAATAGTATTTGGCACTACATTACAGTCGCATGGTTCTACCCAGGCCTTTTCAGCCAGGCAGGCCGCCCGGCAAAGTGGCTGTCTCTGCCCGGCTGAAAAAACCCGATCCGCCCGTCTTGCAGATGCTACTGTGCCTTTAACAATAAGGATTAACAGCGCTTCTAGCAAACTAGATCAGTTGCACGTTGCTGGGTGAAAAAAAAATCTTGAAAACACATGACAGCCGTGTTACGTCTTGACACAACTTTTAACCAATCAGAGAGTTGAAGGGTCGGGTTTTCTGTGTTATGCACTTCAAGGGGCTAAAACGTTAAAAATGACTGCTAAAAAAATAACCAATTATTTTCAAAGCAAAAATAGTGACAATGAATGCAGGGGGTCAAAATAAGCCGGCGATCGGTGCAATCCACCGCCTAATACTATATTTGTGCCAGCTGCTTTATTTAAAAAAAATTATAAGATTATTTTCGGGTATTATCATTCAGCCCATTTTTTGTCGTATCATTGTACTGCAAGGTGATATATAGTACATACTAGCTATACATATGCACCATAACAATATGTACCCAGGTGCTTGTGAGAGATATTGGGGGTTATTTTATAGAGGCTGTACGCCTTTAAGAAGAAAGGCGTGATGGGATATCAGCTGTTGTCAGCTGACATACAAATGCTTAAGTGCAGAGGTGCTGGATTATTGCACTGCGGTTTCATGCAACAGAAATGATGGTGACCAAACGGTTAAATGACCAAGGAAGTGCAAGGATATCTGAAAGTAAGGCATGAAAACCAAACGTTCTTTAACCCAGTATAATGCCAGAATTCACTGTTTTAATGAAATGCACTTATTCCAATGCTGCACATCTGAGAACTGTGTAGTGAATGACAGTGCACAATGGGTAAGATTTATGGATTTTTTACTAAATAAATAACGTTTCATATTCAAAAACTGTTCATGACTTCTGTTGTTTTCTTTAACAGCAGTCAGAGTTTCATGAAAACCAAACATTCATGAATTAGTCAAAACTGACTTGAAAAACACTCCTTTAATATATCAGGAAGTGAAGGTTTATGAATAGGGCTCAGTACACAATCTCTGTAGCTCTTTGTCTGTCACAAGTTTACAAGGATATAAACCATTCTAACTTCAACTGCATTGCTTCAACACCAGCCCACCCAGTATTCATGAAGATTAGATTAAAGAGAACTGGAAAACCAAAATAAAGGCTGTGCTGTAACTCAAATAGAACCACCTAATATAATTTTTTAGCATTTTTTATCATAACATTCGTAAGCCTTGGGTGTTAATTTGCACTAGTCTGGTTTTATACATCTACATTTAAACAACTGTGCATTTTACAACCTAGAACAGTCTAAGGTCTTATAACGATCAATGGGTACAAAGCCTAAAAAGGATTGAGTGAGGTATTTTAATAAATATGAATGAAGGGAATTACAGTCTAGAGTCACCTGACAAGACAGAGTTGACTGAAGTCAGGATTCCATTAACTGAGATGCTTAATTAATTTGGTCTTGATTCCCTCTGCTTTTCAGTGACAGGGATCAACTGCAAGACATGTTCATACAAAATACTAACAATGACACCTTTTACATTGATTCTCCACAAGTTAGTTGAATTGCAAAGATGTGAATTAATTTGGAACGAGTTCAAAATATGTGAATTCACAAGCATTTTAACACTTTCAAGACACGTTCAAAAGAGAATCCAAAAATGCTTATTTTTCTTTAGCTATTCCTCTACATTCAAAATGTTTCAAAATAGTCCAGCTGTGCTGTGTTGTTGCTCTGAAAACACAAAAAGATTACCTACAATTTTTTTTTTTTTTATTCACTAAAAGAGTATTACAACAACAATGAACTACAGGGATACCCTATTCAATTCTATATTAATTTAGTACTGGAACACACATTTTAATAAATCAAACAAACACTGTATGAAATATATCTAGTGGCAAAAAAATAACTATATCAAAAAGGACATTATACAAAGGAAACCTATTAATAAACTATGCCTGAATTAAACAATACATATTATACAGTACCAAAGAGTGTCCCCCTCTCCTTTCTTGAACAGGTCATTTGATGGAGTAGCAGGTTTATTTTATCCTTTTTTGGGGGGCTGTAAAACAGTAGGAATTATACTTTGGTTTCCCACCATATTCAATACTAAAAATATATTCAGTTACATTTTTAAAGAATATTTAAAAAAATGAAAAACCCATGTTTGTCCCAAAACAAGAAATGAAGCCAAAAAATGTTGACCTGTTCCTCTTAAATCTAGAGGATCTATAGCATCTATAGTATAATCCAGACAGAACCTTGATTTTACAAAACAGTGCCACCAAAAAAGCTTGATGTAGTGCATCCAGGCAATCTAGAGGCTCTCACTGACTTTTGGTCAAAAGCTAACTGTAAATGTGTGGACACCTACAGCTGCAGACTACATACGTCATAATTAATAGTGATTCATAAAATGAAAAGCAATACTGATGTGGAGATAAATACTTTAAGAGCTATTCATGAAGTGAAAGAGAATGTTAACAATATATTCAAAACATACAATAGTCAGTCACTTTAAGCAGCACCACGAGCTTAAAATAAAGTAACGAAATGTAGCCTGTAGTTTTAAATCAGTTTAGATGCTTCAAATACTTGAATTTTAAAGGGCCCCTTCACTGGTATGCTTTTAAAGGTACAGAGTACAGTACATTTACCAAGTGTACTCGACTCTTTCCAAGGGAAACACTCAGATAACTTCTCTTTCACACTGGATGTGTACTGAGTACACTTGGAAATGTACTGAGTACACTTCTGTCCAAGTCTGCAATATTGAAATCGCTCATGAGATTAACCCTATCCCTCCATCAAAGTCTGTCAGATCTGCTGTCTCTGCCATCATGACTGAAACACACTTGCAAAAGTATTTCTATCCCCCCATGCCTATATAACTTTAGACAAAATACAGAATTGACAGATGACAGAAACAAGTCTTTGGAAAGAAATCTATTTACTGCAGAGTGTGCTCTATAATGCACCTGTCAAAGTGCCTAGGAAAAGTGGAGTGCTATTCACTAGGCTGAAGATATCAAAGGTAATTACCATTGTTACCAGATAGGGAGATATGATTTTAGACATTTTTGTTCTGCTTGTGTTTGACCTCATTTGCAAATTGCACAATATGGGTTTGAAATCTGTCCCTTAATAGTCTACAACTTATTTCAATTACTAAAAGACACTCTCTTTTGCTAATTTTAAGTTCAATACAGTGTATTTAGGTTAAAGTGAGCTAGGTGGCACAGTGGGCTTACATGACAAACCAAGGGTTCCAACTCTTGCATATAATCACGACATCAGAGGCCTGCATCAAATACAGCTCAGGTCAAAAGTGAAATTAATTTTGTCGTCTCAATTTAAGACCACATCACAAAATCACAAGACAATTTATAAAACTGATAGGGCTCCAAATTATATTTTAAAATCCATTTCATTTTCACAGTACAGTATTCATGTTGACCACAGCATTGTGGTCTGCCTCCAAGTAGAGGGCATTAGAGTGTAAAGCTATCCATTCACTGAAAATAATGTTAGGTAGGTTGCACTTCTAAGCCTATCAGAAGCTTGCATGTGGCCTGTTTTGGTTAAGGACAACAAAACACATAATCCAATCTATTCTAACCACATAAATGTCGATAACTGGGTGTCTGGTTATCCATTCTGTTCTGTATACTGACGTGACGTGTTTGGACCCTGTCCGACGACATCAAAAAGACGTAAAAAACAGGTCTCTAGTCGTTTTTTCTCCGGAAAAAGCAGAGAAAACCATTCAATGGCCGAGTGAGACCGATAGAAGCCGAAAAAAAAGGGCCGGATCTGAGCAATACACTTAGCCCCGGCACCACAGAGATAACACGGACATAAAACAACAAGATAGCTGCTTCTGCATCCAGCGCTCAAAGAATATCACAGACATTTGCATAGCTTTTTGAAATGTTATAGTAATAAAATAATGACTTGGATCGCAATATTGAGGAGTTTGGTGATAAAACGAGTGATCATGAGATGATTTATCGGTATGCACTACTATGAAGAGGTGTGTGAAAAATCATCGAACAATTTCCCTGTATAGGCTTGAAATGTAGATGGTTTTTTTTAAGTTAGTAAGATACTGACTACTTGTTCAGAGAGCCCCTGATCTAGTAATTGTTGCCGTTCAATCTCCAAGCAGCTAGTCGTAACCATGCAGGGCTGTTGTGAAGCATCCTCCCTCTGTTCTGAGACAGCAGGTTGCGGGTCACTGGCAAGTGCACTGGTTCACTTCTGCTATCGCTAATATTTCTGAGAACCAGAACCTCTTTGCCAAGTAAGGGGCTACTTGAATGGCCCTGTCTCTTTTTACCTTTCTGAGCACAGCTGGGATTAATAGCAGGGGAGGATATGCATACATCAAACCGGTCAACCATGGGATGAACAGTCCGTCTACTGCCATGGCTGCTTCTTGTTGGAACTGAGACAAGAACAATGGCAACTGGGTATTCTCTGTTGTGACAAATAGGTCTACCTGTGGTTGCCCTAGTTTGTGGAATATCCAGTGTAAAACCTGAGTTGCCATTGGTAAGGCAACCTCTTTCTGCTCAGATGGTCTGCAAGGCTGTTGTCAAGTCCAGGTAGGTAAGCTGCCTTTATGTTGATGTCTTGTGTCCTGCACCAATTCCAGATCTTTATGGCCAGAAGGCATAGTTCCCACAACTTGTGCCTCCCTGGTGATTTATGTATTTTACTGACGTGGTGTTGTCAGTAAGAATTAGCACGTGTTCTTGAAACTGGTGTGAAGTGTTTCAATGCCAGGAAGATTGCTAAAAGCTCCAGATGGTTTATATAGAGGTGTGTTTGTCTTGGTGACCAGGTGTCCCTGGACTTGTGCTTCCTTTAGGTGTCCTCCCCACCCTAGTAGGGAGGTGTCTGTATACAGGTGGAGTGTTGGAGGTCGTTGAGACAGCTGTAGCCCCCCTATTACTTGAGGTGAGAATCTTCACCATCTTGCTTCTGTTGCAGCTTCCAGAGAAACCTCGATACGGCAGGAGTCTGGAAGAGCTGGGTTCCATGAAGAAAAGAGACATCGTTGTTTGTGTCTCGTGTAATTTTGTGTCTCTTACCAGAGAAACTGCTGCTGCCATGTGCACCAGAAATTGTTGAAAGGAGTGTGCTGTTGGCCTGGCTCCCACATTGAAATGACCCGCCAGTTCCCTTGTGAAATACACCCTTCCTGAGACCATGTTGAATTGGGCCCCCAAGAAAACTAGACTGTGCTGGGAAGAGCGATGATTTTTCCGTTTACCAACAGGCCCAGGTCCTGAAAAAGTTGAAGAGCTGTGTCTCTGTGTTATAATGCCCTTTCCTTGGGTGGGGCTCATATCAACCAGTCGTCGTTGTAAGGGTAAATGTGGATGTCCCTGCTTCGTAGATGTGATGCTACTTCTACCGTCAACTTGGTGAACGCTCAGGTTGTAAGGGTAAATGTGGATGTCCCTGCTTCGTAGATGTGATGCTACTTCTACCGTCAACTTGGTGAACGCTCAGGGAGCTGTGGAGATCCCGAAGGGAAGCACCTTGAATTGGTGCATGCAGTCCTTGATTGGAAACCGAAGGTCTTTTCTGTAATCTCTGTGTATGGGAAGATGAAAATAGGCATCCTTGAGGTCTATAGAAATCATCCAGTCTCCGAGTGGAACTGTGTTGATGACAATGTCCAAAGATACCATTCTGAATGCCAATAAAGGATTATATTAAGGAAATCTTGGTGAAAGAGATCGGCTTTTCTTCTGACCCAAGCAACATGTAGACTAGGTGTTCATTAAACAAGGTAAGAAATACAGTTCCCTAAAACACAAATGCCATTTGAACCAACTGAGTACATGCAAACTGTCAATTCCAAACCACAATTTACTTCATAAAAATATCTGCAGATTTGTGACCTGGTTAAAAACACTATACAGGCCTGACATTTGAAGTATATTACAAACATCACCTGTAGGAGAACCACTGTAAGGATTAAACAAACATTTTCTGTGCTGCTGAGCTACTCCAACGCTCCTGGTGATTCAAACATTACCACCGCTCCACACAGAGCTGTGTGTTTGACATTTACAGCTTAGAGTCTTTAAAATATAGGTCAATTACAGATTGTGCTGTACATACTTGGACCCCAATGGGGAAGTTATAAAACTCCATGATTTTTCACCGGCCCCTTAGGTATGAACACAATTTACAACCAAACATACTGTAGGTCACAATTGACTGCATTCAGAAATCATTAGTGGAGCTAGGTTTTTTTTCTTCAATTTTATTTATAATATCATTAACGTAAAAAAAAAACCCTGATGCTTTTATGCAAAAAACAAACAAACAAACAAACAAACAAACAAATAAAAAAAAAACAACTTTAGGGAGTCGTAACAAGCTGCCTACTAAACTTTCTGGCAATACACCAATAATAAGGTAAATTAGAGCTGCCAGCAACTTTACAGCTTCCAGTACCAGTACCAGTAACAGTACCAGTACCAAACACTTTAGCAAATAGTACAGAATGCCATTACCAGTACCAAACACTTTAGCAAATAGTGCAGAATGCCAGTACCAAACACTTTAGCAAATAGTGCAGAATGCCAGTACCAGTAACAGTACCAGTATCAAACACTTTGGCAAATAGTGCAAAATGCATACATGGGTTACTATATGTATAGTACTATAGTAACCATGACCCTATCTGCACTCTACAAGGAGTTATTAGCCAGTTTTGTAAGTTGATGATGTCATCCAACATGGTCGCCATGTTTTTTATTGTAGCAACTTCCCTTGAACAACGACAACCACACTAGGATCATGTGTGCCAATTTTTGGTTCAATCGGGCTAGTGGTTTCAGAGACTAAGGTTTTTGTAAGCCAGTTTTGTATGCTGATGATGTCATCCAACATGGCCGCCATGTTTTGTAGCAACTTCCCTTGACCCAGTCTTAAAGACAACCATACTAGGATCATGTGTGCCAATTTTTGGTTCAATCGGACTAGCTGTTTGCAAGAAGATCTTTGTAATTTGTCATTATGACGTCTGTACTCTGTGATTATGACATCATGCAGCATGGCCGCCATACCACATAACCTATCAGCTTCTTAAAACACCAGTTAATCTTGGAATATCCCTCAACAACTATACCAACTTTCAGCACTCTGCAATAAGTGGTTTTCAAAAGACGAATTCTTACATTTAGGCAAAAAGTTTTTTTTCAATCCAATATGGCGACCAAACCATGTGACCTACAACATATGTTCAATTAACATTTACCAACTTCCCATAAGCATCTACCATCCTACCGAATTTCGTGAGTTTTCGAGCAACTTTTGGTGGAAAGAATAATAATAATAATAATAATAATAATAATAATAATAATAATAATAATCCCAGCAATAACAGTAGGCTTCCCAGTCCTATGGGCCTGGAAGCCAAATTATATAAACTTTATTTTCTTTAATTTTATCTTAGAATGTATTAATGTTTTTGAAGTTATGGATTTTTTTGTGGCGATTTTTCAAGATGGCCACCGTTTACACAGCCACATAGTGTTTAATCAGTTATTTAGAAAAGTGTGGAATGTGGCAAGGTGATAATTGATTTATTGTTTGTCAATTAACCCCTGGCCACATGCTATATAAAAGACAAATACATGTTTGTTTAGGGGGAGATAGTTCAGCGAAGGCGTTGCCCAGCCTGAACAGTGTTGAGAGTAGCAGGCAGTACTTGTTATGCACCGAAATCGCAGAAGCTTCAGTGATGTTTTGGATTTATTTGTTTAAACAATTTGTTTTGTATTAGACAGAATAGAATGCACAAAAGCAGTGAATTGCAGATTCCCGTGTCTGGGTCTACTTTTCTTGCCGTTGACCAGCCTTGACTGGGACGCTACGCCACATGCCCTTTCAAACTGAAATGTATGTTTAGTTTTTATAGATTTGCAATGTTTTCTACAGACCAAAAAATTCTCAAAAGACTCGGTAGGAATACAGTATGTTGATGACAGCACAGTAAAGAAAATACCTTTTACCTACAAATCCATCCTCTCCCATATTTATTAACTGGTGATAAATCTGTTGAAAATAATATTCTGGTGTTATGTTGCTAGATAGCTTCCAAATAATAAATCAGTTCTTATGTAATTCCATAAATACATAATAAACAATAAGCAATTCTGTTCATATTCATAGGAATATGCTGGGCAGGTGTAAAAAATCGATCCAATTTGAAATTTAATGTCATTTTCTTTTTTGATTTGGCAAATACAAAGCAGAATAATAATTTACATCTGAAATTGCAAATCGTCTTTAGAAATCTCTGGGTGGTTTCACAGACCCTGAATAGCACAAATCGTGCACTACCTTCTCCAATATAACATTAGTGCTAAATTGGGGTCTGTGAAACCAACCACATATCGCTTTTGGATCCAATATAGCCAGACAACTGTCTCACATTTATATTGTTGTTTTGAAGCCTGCAATTCTAAATGTATTGATCTTACAGGGTTTTTTATTTATTTATTTTTTTTAAGAATGATCTGCAGGGATAGTATCAAGATAAATGTACTGATTGAGTTTCCTTTACAAAGCTAGAGCTAAAAACTTACGGTCCATGTAACAAAACAGCTTTGTCCTTAATTGTTAAAGATTATGTGATCCTTGTTGCAATGACACATAATGCACATTCTCTGCACTTGTTCCACGTGACATATAATGACACTATTTTATTGCTGTGTAAACTGGAAGTCAGTATGGAGACGACTGATTTAAAGCACATCACACAGCTTGCTGACGGAATACTGAACCACAGACACAGAAGAAAAACAATATTTTATTCTCAACTCATGTGTACCTTAGCAGTGCTTGGAGGATACGCTCCCCAGAAGCAGCAGCCATCAATCATCTTTGAGGACTGCATTGCAGTGCCATTAAAATTCAAATTCTAATAGTAGCAGAATGGGTTGTTTGATGTACTATATGAAGACAGCACACTTCAGACAAGTTACAGTACCACGGATAACTAATCATTGCTGGAAGGGACCATCTAATGGCAGAGGTCCATGGCATCACCGAGAGTCTGTCAGTTCTACTATAAATCATACTGATTTTCATGTTATGTTGAATTTTATCAAACCGATTTTTATAATATGGAACCCAGCTCACTGGGCTTCCCTCCCTGTTCCAGAAAAGGTTACATTTTGCTAAATAAAGAACACACAGATACAAATACATTATGGTACGCAGGGTATTATGTAGTGCTGTTATTCTTTTTTCACACATACTCTCCAATGCACTGTGTGGCAGGGAAAAAGCCCTGCTGCTGTAAATAGTGTGTGTGTGTGGGAATGTAAGGTTGGCAGGGATGGGGTTAAATCTGTCCCGGCCAGCGATTACAAATGTGGCCATTCCCCAATTAGGTAATTGGTGCTAATTGGGGAATGGCCATATGTATAAAAGGAGCCAGAAATCCTTTGTTTGTTTGAGGGTTCGGTGAAGTTTGGACCTGTGTTTATGTCAGGGCCGGCGTCAGAGAAGGATGCAAGGGAAGCAACTGCACCCGGGCCCAGCCCCTAGTCCATTTCTGTTTTGTTTTTTTCTGATCCTACTTTAATGACTAGATGTAAAAAATATTTATTAGGTGCCATCTACTCTAGACTACTGGGATTAGAAAAATAAACTGTAGTAAGGTAGTATTGGTAGACTGTCAATCAAAACAAAAATTTGCAAATCAGAGCTGACAGATTGTCTATCTGGAGGCAGGGCCTTAGAAGCGGCTATGGCAATAGGTCAGTGTTAAGGTTATGTGATTGCTCTGCGGGGAGATGCGATACTAAAGGTGTAATTTCGTGAGACTGAACAGATTAGGCTGTGCTGCAGTAGTGCTGCACATTTTTTTCTTTTTGTTTGGCAGGGGTGGTCTACTTCCCAGTCTTGCACCAGGGCCCAGTAAGTCTTAGCGCCAGCACAGGTTTATGTACTGTGTTTTGAGTCTGGAGTAAAGGCAACGGCCCAGCCTAAAGGCACTGATTGTATTGCATTGTTTTGTTTATCGTTTTATTTTGACCCTTGTGCCTGTTTTGTTTGTTCCTGTTTGTGTAATAAACATGCACATATGAGCTTGAACTGCAGCTTTCCCTGGCTCCGTCTCATTCCTGACGCAATTTCAGTCGTCACATCGATGTGGCTTTTCAAAAGTGAGAGGTTTAAAGCACCACAGTTGCCTATAAAGGGCTCTCAAAATCATGTCTGTCCTCTAAGCTCAGCTTGTACACCATAAGAACTTAAGAACATAAGAAAGTTTACAAACGAGAGGAGGCCATTCAGCCCATCTTGCTCGTTTGGTTGTTAGTAGCTTATTGATCCCAGAATCTCATCAAGCAGCTTCTTGAAGGATCCCAGGGTGTCAGCTTCAACAACATTACTGGGGAGTTGATTCCAGACCCTCACAATTCTCTGTGTAAAAAAAGTGCCTCCTATTTTCTGTTCTGAATGCCCCTTTATCTAACCTCCATTTGTGACTCCTGGTCCTTGTTTATTTTTTCAGGTCAAAGAAGTCCCCTGGGTCAACATTCTCTATACCTTTTAGGATTTTGAATGTTTGAATCAGATCACCGCGTAGTCTTCTTTGTTCAAGAATGAATAGATTCAATTCTTTTAGCCTGTCTGCATACGACATACCTTTTAAACCCAGGATAATGCTGGTTGCTCTTCTTTGCACTCTTTCTAGAGCAGCAATATCCTTTTTGTAACGAGGTGACCAGAACTGGACACAATATTCTAGGTGAGGTCTTACTAATGCATTGTAAAGTTTTAACATTATTTCCCTTGATTTCAATTCAACACTTCTCACAATATATCCGAGCATCTTGTTGGCCTTTTTTATAGCTTTCCCACATTGTCTTGATGAAGACATTTCTGAGTCAACATAAACTCCTAGGTCTTTTTCATAGTTCCCTTCTTCAGATCGTAACAAATTAACTTGTTTCTCTACAACATAGTAGATGTAAGAAATACAACATAGAAAAAATGCATAGAATTTCACATGCTTATTTGTGTGTTTTATAACTATAACACCCAAAAGGGATGTAAAATGTACTGTCTAGTACTAACTCAATTTAATCACCTGCCCTCCACATCTCTCACAACCAGTCCTTTAACAAAACAGTTTATGAACAAAAAGAACGATGACCTGAAACTGACAACTAGTCTAAAAGCTTATGAAGGTTTGTGTCAATTCACCCACCTCCACCTTACATGTGGTGCCCTGGAGTTGTGACAATCCATTCAGAAAACCTGCCATTTTAGAAGGATCTCTTTCTGCTGTGAATGACACAAGACCAGCCCCATGCTGTTCCTATTTTCTTTCATGTCAGTTTTGAAATAAAAGTGTACAAAATAGCATGCATTCAACACTTGCACTGACCGCTCCACTCTCCCAAAATGTTTAGTTATTGATAATTTGTCTTCATGGTTGGAATGAAGGAATTATTTTAGAATTCATCAAATTCAATATACTCAGATGCAGTCTTTATTTTAATAGTCAAGTATAAAACAAAAATGAGCCAAGCAGCCTTTTGCCAAGGATCAGATTACCAGTGACTATTTCATGTTTTGACAAGTATAAATCAAAGCTCATAAATACAACTTCTGATGTCTGTTTGATGTAAATATAACTTCTTGCAGCTGTAATTTATTAAGAGCAATATTACAGATCCTAGAGATGATGAGAATAACAAATTAAGGCTTGTAAAATGACACATGATCCTACAATATAAAGAGGATTAATCTTGTACAGGAAGTGATATAATGCCATACAGCATCCTGTATATTCCAGTTCAAGAAAATGATTTGGAATAAATCTATTCAACATGGATGAACACTCATTTAATCACTTCAATGCATGTTATGCAATGTTTGCAATTCTCATATCATTTTTAAAGAAATAACCTTAGCCCCATTTAGTTAATTTAAATTTGGATATGGCTGAATTATGCATGTGTTATTCATTACAAATTAAAAGCTTTTTCACCCAGAAAACTGTGTATTTTTACAACTGATAAAACTAATATTCTGTCACACAGGTTTTGGTTTTTCATCTTAAAGGTCGCCTTCCTAAGATAGATCAACATTTTTTTTTTTTTTTTAAGTTTTAGAATATACTTTTTATTTATCAGCATGGCTAATTCAGCTGCTGGGGACAAGGATCTATTCAACTCGTTCCCCGTTGATTTTCAACAGCATTTTATAGTTTAAAAAAGACACTATTTACAACCAGTAGGATTCTGCAGCTGAAGTTTTCATGAGTTCATCAAATAAAATACAATCATTATTAACATCCCCTTCAGCTTCTTCGAAGACATACAGAGGGTGTTAGAAAGCCATGGGGTAAACTAGCGTTCTTTTCGCAGGTATTCGGGTACTGACTTCAATACACGACAGGTTTCCTTGACTTCTAGCTGATGAATCTTCCACCAAATACATTTAAACTTTCAGAGTGCATTTTAAAAAAAGCACTACAATGTATATTCATATTGTTATAAAGTAGGGTTGTGAACCAGGTTAATACGGTATTATAAACTGCAGTGGTAATTACAGTATTATAAAGAAGTGTAAAAGAGCTTCCCGTCCTCATGGCCATAACACTAAAGGTACTTGAATTATATTGATTTGTTTGCTTGAGTTTGGTCTCAAAATCTGCCATGGGAGTCCAAACACATATTGGAATGTAATTAATCAGAGTAGATAAAGAGCTGCAGGCTTCTCTTTTGTGACTTTCTGGATTTTGAGTTGCCTGTGTTTTGAACAGTAACCTCCAAATAATTTGTAATTTGGGGAGGGGGTATATATTATCAGGTTTTATCCAATATCATCAAACTAGTAGTTGCTACCCCCAAGCCATCCACTGAATGGAATTATTAAATGTTAGCTTGTCGTTTTATCCTGATAGATCACTTTAGCAATAGCTTGTAGAATGCAATATTTTAAGTATATAATGGCATTTCAAATTTAATAATAAGACTCCTTGGACTTACAAGACTTTGAATTAGAAGCAAGTTTGCTCCTTAGGCATTCAGACTGATGAGTCAGTAAAACCATCTCCCCGGAGTTGTTAGCTAAATGCTCTTGTGTTTCGAGTTCATAATGCTTATTCCTTTCTCATTATTACATCCTTGTAACAATGTACTGTTCTGATTCAGCAGTATCACATGTGCTTAAGCTGTATGCTACAAGATGTAACTCTACACACCAGGGCAGATGTGGGATGACCCTTTGACTACACAGCGCAGCTGATTTCATACAAAATGAAAAATCATGAGCAGGTGGGAGGCAAGTACCTGATGAAATAAAATTAATAGTGGGGGCGAATACACACACCAGGAAGAAGGAAGCTTTTGTGTTAAATTCAGGAGACTGCTCCAATCCAGGATAGCGTTAGTAGAAGAAAGCTTTGTAGATTCAGTGCCCATTGCCAATTCTGACCTCTCGCATGTGTAATAGAGTACAGCTTTATTACATAACATACATTGCTGAATGCAAATCAGGTGTGCAGGTATTATTATTATTATTTTTTTTTTAAACACACCACAAAAAAACAAAACACCCATATCTACATGAGTATGGGCAAATATGACTGAAGTGTTGAATAACAGATATTGCATCATTCGGTTTCATGTCCAATTTTCCGAAGGTGATTTTAAGTGACTAGAAAAAAATAAAAGAAATCCATCATAATGGTAGGAAAATTAACTGTAGCAAATGCTTTCAAGTCAGTGGATAAATTGTTCTAGGAACAGAATATAACTTCCTGTTTTAGAGTGTGTAAGAAATGTATTGTGTTTGTTGAAATGTGCAACTGAAAGGAGTTGCCTCATAAATGCAGAGAATTTGATCATTGCCCCATTTCTGAGTTAATTTGAATATATAATCAACTGAGGTTGATAACATATAATTAGTTTGGTAGATCACGTCTAAACTAAATAAATCAACACAGTAAAACTAATTTGCTGAAATAGGTACTGGAATGTTGGATTCTGTTCTGAATGGGAGGCTGAATTAATTACTGTGCATTTTGATATGAAACATGATCGATTACAACGATAAATGAGTATTGAAAATACTAATGCAAAGTAGACACTTTGTGTGATCAGCCATAATTAATATTTGTATATTAACCATGTATGCTAATAATGTTATGGTCATTGTAATCGTTTGACCTGTATACTCAATGAACTGTATACTATTCACGCATCTCTCTAACCAATAGCCTTTCCTTTCTGTAATATTAGATTAGCACCCCTTTTTCTTCTTAAATAAACTATTGTTTTATATTTCTGACACGTTGTGTGAATGTCGGTTATTGTCAAGGGAATTGGAGTTCTACATGATCCAGAACTTAAATATGGTATGTCTCATTTCTTACATTTTGACATCCCTGAGTGGGCGACTAAAGACTAATTTATATTTAAATAAACTGTATACTTAATTCACTACATCAATTAATAGCGCAGGGATTTCCCAAACGTGTTTTTCAAATTCAAGGTCAAGACAGTCCCAATCAGTAGGGATTAACAGGGATCTACTCTATTAGATTGTTAGTATACTATATTTAAGATGCCTAGTTTAAAGAAGATTTGTCTTTATATATTTTGTATTTTTCATTGACTGCCTATGGGTATAGAATATTTAATTAATGAACTGCTGTTGAGTTGCAGGTACAGAAAAAGTTTGATCATAACATTTGTAGGGGAATATAGAGAGATATTTCATTTTACTTTCCTTACGAAACAAACGTAATAATGTAAATAGGAGAACATTTTAATTCCCTTTTTATTTGTGGTTGTATAACATTTGTGTATTTCTGTAGTTACTTGTTTTGTTTTATGTAACTTACTTAATACTTAATACTACACACCATAGAGAGAGGACAAGGACAGTGAGAATTTGCTGCACTGTAACATCACCCTGTGAGCTGCACTCTAACATCACACTGTGAGCTGGACTGTGACATCATCACCCTCTGAGCTGCACTGTAACATCACACTGTGAGCTGCACTGTGACATCATCACCCTCTGAGCTGCACTGTAAGATCACACTGTGAGCTGCACTGTGACATCATCACCCTCTGAGCTGCACTGTAAGATCACACTGTGAGCTGCACTGTGACATCATCACCCTCTGAGCATTAACACTTTCATAGACACACTTTATAAAGGGTATGTATCCAAGTACCACATCAACACACTTGTTTCTAGCTGTTTTTGAGATGATGAGAGAGAATGGAAAAGAAACAATCAGAACAAATTACTTTGAGCTGCCACAACATTTTTGTATTTGAAAAAATAAAATAATAATAATAATAATAATAATAATAATAATAATAATAATAATAATAATAATAATAATAATAATAAAGCATTCACTCTTTTTCAAATCACAAAGTAGAATAAAGTGGCTAAAATTCCAGTGGGAGCTTGATGCCAAAAAGCACATTACTGCAGAAAGTGGAAATAATGATGTGACATTACTACAATTATTCACTGTGCTCAACCCTACGTGGAAACCACCACACAGTTGCCTAACAGACCTTCTAGAAGCAATGCTAGATTAACTGTGATTTTAGAGCATCACATCATCCTGGTCACTGGTTTTAAGGGCACAACTTTCTCAGTTTTCCTCTTCTGGACATTGCCTGGTTTGATGGCGTTGAAGATCGCACTATATATACAGTATAAAAAAAATAAAAAATAAAAAATAAAAACAACATGCAAGCAGTGCAACTTTTTTTGTACCAAGTTATTTTGCTTGTTTTGTAAAAACATATTACAAACTAATATATAAACCAACAAGAGGAGGCAGAGCAATTACTAATAAGTTGTTACTAAGGACAACAGGGTGCTTGTAAAGCATCACAAGAAAACCATCCAAAAGAACTACTTTGCAGAAAACTGTTAAGGATACACTGTTCTACCTGTTCCACCAACTCTTACTGTTTGGATCATTAAAATTGCTATGATACTTATTTAAAATATTGTTAATAAAGGCTGGTTCCCTATATGAAGCACCATGTTTCTTAAATAGTTTATAGTGTTTTTGTCTCTACTGAAAAAATAGTGCCAATGGCATGTTGGAGTAATCAGATTTGTACATTTTATATCATTTATGTTAATTGATTTGCAATTATCGTCTTGTTTCTGTTTTTCATCTTATATTTAACACATATTTTTTTTAAAGTTCTTTTTGCATCTTCGATAATCCGAATATTCTCACCTTCAACCTTCAACACCTGTGCAAGCTTCCTGGTTGGCCTTTAATGTTTTGCTAACAACCTGTTAATTTTACTTTTACCAGTTAAACGTTGTGGGACATAAAGAACTTTTTGCTATTTTAGTTATGTGTTTGAGTGGTTAAGGTATTGGCTGTTTTTTTTTTGTTTTATTTTAAAATCCTAGTTTAAAAAAGAAAAAAAATACTCCTCAGTGTTTTTCAAACTGATATTGAATAAGAATGACATTCAGAAAAAAAATACTTCAAGGAAAGTAAAAGTGATGTATCATCGTAATAAGCATGAGGCTTCTGAGAAGACTTCCTTATCTGACCAAATCAAAATGTGTCATCCTACAGACAGAGCATGCAAGTTAAGCTTTAAATGACCTTCAAAGGCTCATCATTTGCTTTTTATGTCACCTGCTTTAATAGCACTGTTTCCACACAGCTTCAGGGACTTGCACAGTATGGACTTTTTCCCCACAACTTAACTTGACAATTAGGTTCCAATGGCATGTTAAGGTAAACTACATGACACTTCAACACCAGCAAATTAAGTAGAATTATCAATGGGTGAGTCCAGTGTCATTTGCTACTACAGTATGTAATCACATAAGGCAGAAGAAGCAATATCATGCAATGGATATTTCCCACAAGGAAGGAAACAGTGTTCTTCCAGTTTGATTAACCTTTTACAGCCTGGACACAGACAAAAACCCATTATTCCTGGATGTTTTAGGATGTTGTTTAACAACATTTTCCTTAAACATTTTGAGCGTTTTTTAATATATACAGTTGAAAATCTCACCCTTCCAGTTACATTTTTTGCAATGGTCATGATGTTGATTTAAAAGTGAGTTCCGATGTTTCTTAAGAAAATACACAAAGTCCTTTTCTTCAATTAATAATATGTTTATTATAAAACATGCAGATAATCATGTCCCAAGCACAGAACAGACAGATTCCAAGTTATTATGACTTTACAAGATGTTAAATACCCCTAACACAGGGTGGTTCCCCTCCCGTTTCTGGTACGTAAATAATGATAAAGTGACCTGTTAATGGGTGTTGGTATTTTTACATGCCCCCCACCCAGCCAAAGCCTGACTTTCAAAGGGTCCATTGAAATTCAGAGTAACCAGATCTTATCCTGTTTCTCCAGACAGACAGGGTGTTGGAGGTATGTGAGATTACAGGGGGTGAGATAGTTCAGGATTTATTCCTTCTAATTATAACAAGAGAATTGTCAAATGGTTAAGAATGTCCGTCCATGTTGTTGCATGAAGGAACAGAAAAGTTTAGGTTTGTTAATTCACACACATACACAGAAATGAAAGTAGTGTGTGTGTGTGTGTGTACCCCAATTGAGATGTGTTCAAAAGATGTGATATGTGTTTGAGGCCTTGTAAATGGCTCGTCAGCAAGAAATGACCATTTATGTTAACCAGCTATTGTTATGTTTATTATCTTGGGTGTGTCAGTTTTGGGGGTTTCTGTCAGCTGCCAGCAGTTGTTTGTTGGAGAAGGTGCCGTTGGCTAATTTAACTACCTTCAAGAATATGCAACTTCAGATGACATTACCGTTCACTCCCACTTCCGCTGCTAATCCTTATGAACTAACAGCGTATAAGAGATTTGTGAATTTAGTCACTCAAGTGTATGGAATGTGCCCTGAAAACAGTCAGATCATTAAACCAAGCAGAATAATATCTGCTGTTATTTCTCTTTTCCATGTTACAACAGGCCAATTAAAAAAAATGGTTTGCATTATTCACCTAATAAATAATATATTCTTAAATAAATAAATAAATAAATAAATAAATAAATAAATAAATAAAGGCTCAATTGTCCATCTGCCGTTGCCAGCAAGTAAACTGCATAAAGTGGCTGTCCTGTAATATTGTTAACAAAACACAAATTGTTTACAAAGATTATTTAACAGATAACCAGGCAGATATAACTAAATATAAAACATTATCTTCTACCAGCTGTGCATGCTAAAAGCTTATTTCACTTTTAATGTGCTATAGCTTGTACCATTTAGGCAGCAGGATTTATTTTGCATCTCTTACTGGCACTTGAAACTAAATAGCAACTGAACAGAATTTAAATTCCTATTGTTGTTTTTTTGTCTGTCGCAGTACTGGAGACACGAACACAGAGCAATATTTACATCATAAAAACAGAAGAGAATATTAAAAATCTGAGAGCCTTCAACTACTGCTACGCTAGTGAAGTACTGTTCTTCAAAACAAATACAGAGTACCTTATTATACAATCATTTTTTCACACGTATAATAGACTTACAGAACTTATAAATAAATTAATTCATTACGCTGAACAGCATTACTCTGTGTTCAGGGCAGCCATTTCATTTCATTTAAGATTTCAGGCTCAGGCATGATTGTAAAGTTAAGTATTTTTTTTTGAAAGTCGTTTGAAGAACTAGTTTTATAATAAAGTAGGACATAAAAAAAGGAATGCAAAATTGCAGACATACAAGAGTCTCAAGTTCAGGTCTTAATCAGGAATATTCTGATTAATTGATGCACTTGATTTTAAGCCTAGCAGGGTGCTGCTTTGTGGAATAACTAACCAATCGATCAATCAACTGTTTCTATACAGCTTGCGACAGCACTATAGACTGCCCTTGGATTGACAGCATGAGCACCTTTTGCATTTGTGCCCTTGTGAATCGCTTTTGAAATAGGAATGCTTTATCATGTGCATACAATTTTCTTTTTGACTTTGTCTTTAAGATATACAATGAAGGATGACAGTACATAAGCACACATAATAGGAAAGTGAAAGCCATCCTGCAGATAGATAAATCAACCAAAAGCCAGGAAAATCTCTGCCTCAAGATTTTGATTTTGCTTATATTTTGTGTAGTGGAAGACACAGGTCAGGTATGAAACCAGGCCAAATATGTAAGCTCAATGATATATACTATAGTATAATCTGTACATGCAAATAGTTTGTCAAAGGGCTACAGAGGTACTGTTGACCTCTAATTTCTTCTTTGTTGCCATCTTTAAAAATGGATTCTTCTGAAACAAGCTTTCAAGGATTATAGATGAGCGTCTGAAGGACTTTAAATAATTGACTTGGTAATCTGTCTCTTTCACAGTTTAATAATTCTCTGTCCAGGTGGGGCACCACCACTATATACAGACTTTAATCAGTCAACAGCAAGTCACAATCCATCACAAGACTCAAAAACATGTCATAAAACCGATATCTGTTCTGCCCATATAATTTTAAGTCGGATTTCAAGAACAATACCTTTTTCTATACCACTGGAAAAAACAGATGGAGACCGATTACCAAGTCCATTATTTAAAGTCCTTCAAAACGCTCATCTATAACCCATGAATGGTTGTTTCAGAACTTTGCAAGAATCAATTTTTAAAGATGGCAACAAAGAAGAAATAAGAGGTCAACAGTACCTCTGTAGCCCCATGACAAACCACTTGCATAAAAAGATTATACGCATTTTATGGGTTTAGTTTTATGGATTTACTTATTTATACATGTTTTATGGGTTCTCTTGGTTTAAACTCAAACTATTTGTTAATATTGTGCAATATAACCCAAAACAACATAAATGTGTGTTGTTCATGTTTGTACATTTATTAAACTGTGAAGGAGACAGATTACCACGTCAATTATTTTACCACAAGTCCTTAATATCCTCATCTATAAACCCACCAAAGTTCAGTTTGTTAACTCGTGTCCCACAAGGGGTTTCTGCCCTTCAATGATGGGGCCATTTTCGATACTTTCATCCTGAAGCCTTTTTGTAGGGTCATTAAAATAGGTAAACAGTAGCAGAGCTTCTTACAGAACCTCAGTTAAATTATGAGAACCTCTAAGAAATTTGAAAGTGATATCTCTTCTACATTAGAAGAACATGTACTTAAAAATCACTCAAAAATATGACAATACGACAATTTTTCAATTTTAAGGCCCCCAGAAACACAGAAATACTAAAGCGGTGGTACTTATTTTGCATGAAGACCTCCCTGGCTATCTGTACAGAAGCATTCATAGGGCTACTCAAAAAGCAAAATCAAAATCTTGAGGTGGGAAGCTCTGGTTGAGTTAACACGGAAAGACCCAGAAACCTCTAGATTTGTGTTGTTTCTGATGTAAGCCAGGCAGACATGACACATCTTTCTATATTCACATTAATAGGAACAAGAAACAACACGCCAACATACATGCTCACATTCCTTACTTTTCATCCACCTGCCTGTTATTTTTTAAAGTATATCTTGCAAAGATATTTGAATTGTATTGGCTATTATATGCACAAAATGTACCACAGTAATACAATAGCATGCAAATGGTATTGGCAATTTTGTAGCATTATGAGAGTTTTAGTATGGTATTTTAAACCATGAGGTCTACTGAATTCAATGCTGGCATATTTAAATTTTACTGCAGGACTGTTTTCAACTATTATGATGACTATTTTATTCTATTTTATTTTACTTATGTTTCTCTTTCCTTTCAATTTTTATTAGTATCAAAATTCACTGGAAAGCAGAGTGTCGACAGTTGCCTCGAGAGCTTTTCCCCTCACAATCCTCAGAGCACACCTCAGTCCTGCTCTGCCTCAGCATTGGGCCTCTCTCAAAGTGAGACAGCCTATTGTGCAAAATGCTGTGGTGGTTTCCTTAGTGACCTGAATCCTATTTACACCCAGGCCTCCAAAGGTGAAAGGGAGAAGAGGCCAGTGAAGCAAGTGAATTAGCCATCTTTTAAAGTTATAAACAGTGGGCCTATTTAGACCAATTGAATGGACTTCCATAATTTGGTTATACTCAATTTCTCACAAGATCTATCATGGCATTCCTTAAAGACTACATGATGTTCTAATCACAGATGCACATCATAATTAAGCTCTTTGCCATGGCCTCTCCAAAGCTTTAGTAATAAAGTGTCTTTCTGCATGCACTCGACAAGTTCAATATCTGTTAAGGGACAACACACCCAACCAGTATAGAGAGCTTATAAAAGGGTTGTTCATCAGCTCAGAACATCTGCAGACAAGCATCTCGCAGCAGAGGGCTCAACTAGACAGTGATGTTTGCAGAGCCTACTAAACATACAGTATTTCATAATAATAATAATAATAATAATAATAATAATAATAATAATAATAATAACAACATCCAGGTGTAAAAACTATGGTCTGCAAGGCTCAAGCAGCTTTCCAAAAACAGGTATATTTCTGACAAATATACTGAACTGAAATCCAATGCACACTATATCCTCCTACTACTATAAAGGTCTTTTACAATAAATCAAGCAGTGTATTTAACACAAAATGTGTTAGGCTCCAATTGCTATGTCAATGAAAGATCATAGATACAATAAATAATTTAAATCGCAATGTTAAAGTAAAATACATTTTCGTTAAATGTCCGGGTGTAATTTCTAGAAAGTGCATGCCATGACAGGGTTAGAAACTAACAATATTGTGGTACTAGTCCAATGGACTAGTACCTTTTGAAACTTGCTAGTCCTGATGTAAACTTGCTAGTCCTTATGTGCCTAAGTTGGAATCAACAACAACAGCTGGGGTCCCTAAAAATATTAGGCTTAAATTGTATTCTCCTAAAAAAAAAAAATAAACACGTTATAAATTTAGATTTTTTTTCTTTTTTTTGTTGTTTACGCTCATTAAAACAATAAACATGACTGGAGGGTCATTCAGGTAACTTTCTTAGCTATTATTTAGCAGCAGGTGCATGAGTCCTCCAAACAGCGTAGTAATCCCTTGCATTATAATGTTAATGGTGCAACACTCAGGTCCAACACAGACATGTAAAGACCTAGAAAAAACTGAGTATATGCCACACACAGATTGTAATGTCAAGCTTGGCAGTCTTGATGAGCCAGTACAGATATGGGTCTGTATGCTTGATTGTTGCTGATTGCTTGGATGTTTTTAGAAATCAAGGCTGAGGCATACTTCTACTTTTACAGTGGGAATTACATTTTTACATTTGTACATGAACCAGTGCTTGAGAGTGTATTTTTCTGTATTTTTTTTTAAAAGAGCATGGAATTATAATTCCGTTTCCATTACAGGTCTGGGTACTACGGTATACGGTCATACTAAAAAAATGAAAGAGAAAATATTAAATAGGACATGGACAAGAAAAGGACAAATGAAAAGGCTAAACCACTCAATTAGAATCTATCAATTAAAAAAAAAAACATCTTAATAACAAGCACTTAGCCTATACAAGGCCGCACTGCAATAACTCAATATTGGGTTTATGTGGAGTAACAAATCGCTGCAAGCCGTCTCATTATAACAGACCCCCTTTCACCTTAGTAAATACGGGGCCAGTTTGATACTGTGTAAAAGATAACTTGCATGAAAGGATTCCATCTATTCAGTTTTGTACTACTGAAAATACCGCACTATTATCCCACCTCAATGACAGAACCCTTTTGAGGCAAATGCTTGCCATATTAACAAATTAATGCAATAACACTTACAGGGAATGACAACAGCATCCTCTATGACCTGTGGTGGTGGTGGTTCTATGTTCTTGTTGCCCGTGGTTTGCTGCATCCACCTGCCTGTATCCATTGCCATGCAGTGAATGTGTGTGTTTTTTTGGTTTTTTTTCTACAACAGCAACAACATGTGGCTAACCAACATTACTCGATTACAGGCTTATATTTCATTGCCCATAATACCTTAAGCTATTTTTGTACCTTATCCTTTGCTGAATTAAGGGTATAATGGATTAAGGCTAATCTAAAGGAGGCCTGGATTGTGGTGTAAATATCAGTGAGGATGCTGGGACAGACTTTCTACCTGCACACTATGGCCTTGCACGAGCAGCATGGCCAGGGTAATCTCCGGAAGCTGCAAAGACTGCAGTATAACTAAGCAGCCTGACTGATAAAATCTACACACTGACTATATAATGGTTTCAATTTGGAAATGTAAACTGGGTGCAAGTTCTATGTTCCTTGTCCATTTAGAAGTTAGGAATTGATGTCCTGATTCCCAAAACATGTTCACCGAGCACTGAGGTGAACATGTTTTGCTAGTTTCGTCTAATGCCTTTAGGTTTTTGCTAGTTTCATCTAATGCCTTGATCAGAAAAAATGTCTTCATCAGTGTCTTGATATGTGCAGTGCCAACTGTTTATTCCCAACATGTGGAGAACTGTGACATAATCATAAGTGCTAAGTTTTGCAAAACAACATGGAACAACAATGTGCAAAGTAAATGCACATCAACAAAATAAAAAGGGTTCCAGAAACACATAAAATGCAGTTTTGTAAAGTAATAGTTTGGATTGAAAGAAGCATTTTAAAAAGCTTTTAAAAACTACAAAGTAAATATTAATAAAGGCCCTAGTGCATTTAATTATTATCTTAAATTGGGGGAGGATTACTGTGTGCAGGAGTGAAACATGTAGCTTTGAGTTCAATTTGTAAACGATTCACAATGGGACATAAAAATCCCATCACATTTACCGAATGAATTATTAAAGACTAAAAATGCAGAAAGAAATGTAGTAATAATGAAAATTGAATGACTATGACCTCAACGTTATATCAAACTGATAAAATATTAAAATGGCTTTGTTTCTGAAGTCGAGGGACAGATATTGCAGCATAATTAGAACTAAAGTAATAATTGCACATTAGCATCTTCTTTAAAACAATTGTTTCATTTTTAATATAAAAATTACAAATTGAGCAAACAAACTCCTTCCATCCTCAAAGATCCCGAGAACTATAAAGCAAAGGTCATACACTAACGGCTGTGATATGAGCAGTGGCATGCTTTATTACATTCTATTGACATTTAACCATGTTATGGAACATTGCACTTACTGTAATTAATGTCACGGCAACGCTGGAATAGTGTTAACATTTACTTATGTCAAATATAGAAATGTAAGTATTTATTCATGAAATTCTATCAAAAGAACAACTAGCTTAAAATTGGTGACTACTTTATACATATACATTTACTCTACACACTGAAATAAAATAATTTTCTCTGGTCTACATGTCTGGCTAAACTTTATTGTTTTGTTTTGCTACATGTTGCAGAATTTTACATAAAAGTATTTACTAACAAGTTAGTGATTACTCAAATCTGAATTTCTAAGTGTAGATGTCTAAAACATTATGGTGTGGGAAGACCAAATCACTGTAAGAGGAACAGATTTTTAAGTCCTTTAACTGGGACAGTATGGAAATACAGAAACAGAAATTTCTTTCTGAAGTAGTTATTAAGTATGGTAAATAGTAATCCAGGTAGCAAAACCCTTTATGTTTCTCTGAATGGTTGTATTTCCAAAATCCCCCTTTAACGTGCTGTAAGCTGTCAGGTATCACTTAACACACCAAGGCGGTCATTTTGACAGTTTTTGAAATTTAAATTTAAATTGCGGTGCGTGTGTTTAAGATACAGAGCTGTGCTTTCCTGACTATTCCTAAATATATGTACTAATTACCCTTACAAAGAAAGAACTACGTAGCTGCAAAAATTAGAGAGATAAAATACTGTCACACCTATTCTGACCAGGCGCAGTCAAATTGACCGATACATATAAAACATATTATTATTTGTATTTATCAGAGACTTGTAGACATGTATTGAAGTTTGATTATATCCAGTCTGCATTCCTCAAGTGAGCAGTCTGTTGATGTTATTGTTTCAATGAGCCTCCTGACAGCCCATCAATCAGCCTTGACAGCTCAGGGCACCAGGCTGTCTGTCTGCACTGGTTACTATAATTCACTCATTTTTCTAAGAAATTCATTGTTACCCCATGTGACAGAAATACAATGATTCTTGGTTGTAAATCTCCCTCCCGACCTGTGAGGGCACTAAGCAGCGAGAACAGAGTTCCTTGGACAGGCTGGTCTGACAGTTCTTTCCCAGGGTTCAAGGGAAGTTGGTCAGCCAGGAAGGGGGCGAGACTCCGTTGCAATAACGCATTGACTCGGAAGGGAAATGACGTGGCAGCCGCAGATTGGAGCGGCGGTTGCACTCTTTTACCAAGGGGTCATGTGTGACAGCATAAAAGGGGACGGAGAATCGCAATCTGTTCCGTCGCATTTGGTTTTGTATTTAAACTGAGAAGGACTGTGAGAGACACTGTAAAAAGAAAAAGCAGTATCGCGAGTGTTTTTGTTTGTTTGTCTGGGTGTAATCGTCTTGTTTGTAACACTACACTAGATGGCTAACACGATTCCGGAGCTGTCGCCGAGGGCCAGCACTAAAGCCGGTCTTATTTATAGCTCCAGGCAATATAGAGGATGACTTGCCCCTGTCCAGAGACTCCTAGCACTAAAATCATTTCGAATGGGGGAACAATTGGTTCCAGATCAGCGATGTGAGCTGCGTAAGCTTATTGAGGAGTTCAGCAATGTTTTTTCTGACATGCCCAGCAGGACTAACTTGGTTGAATATGACATTATCTCTCCCTCAGATGTCATAGTACGAGAGAGACCTTACCGGATCACGGAAAGTCGACAAAGTGGCGTTCGCGATTATAGTATGTCTGTATATAAATGCATAGCTTTATTTGTGTATATGCGCTTTGTTATGTAGGCAATGTAAACTAATTTATTAAAAAAATGTTGATACTTATGTACATCATTTCTGTTGTACAGTTTTGTGTGTACATTATATAACTGTATATACACAAATTTCACTGAAGTCCATTCTGTTCAAATGTTTATTTATTCATGTCATGTCTGTATATAAACGTGTAGCTTCGTTTGTGTATATGCGCTTTGTTATGTAGGCAATATATACCCATTTATTTAAAAAAAATTGATACAGTTTTGTATATGATATACCTCTATATACACAAGTTTATTTTCAAATATATTTGATTTCCGCAATTGTTGCCCATGGCTACACATGAAGCAAAGTCGTTTCCACGCAGATATACAAAATATCATGGATGAAGAGAATAATTCCAACACAATACAATGGTATCTGTATGACGCATTAATGTTAGACTACCCTAATCTAACCTCTTCAGGCAGCGAGAGTGACGATTCAGACGAGGATAGCCGCCAGTTTGTTTTAGTAACAATCAGTGGATAAACCCACCCGCATTTCTTCTCTGTGATTGGTTGCAAATACGAATGGTGACTGTTCAGCAATTCTCCAGAATTGCACTGCACTTTATAATGCTACTGGTCGTTCTACCTTCCCTTTAGACACATCAAGTGTCATTGAACTGTAATAAGTAGAGTCCCGTGTTTTTCACAAAGAACACTAAATGCAACATATAAAACAAAATAAAATGAAAAATCATTATAAAAGCAAACATAGAATTACATTTTTAAATTGGGAGGTTTATACAGAAAATACTTTAAATAAATACTTGCAATCATAGTTGTCATGGCTCAGCCGTTACCATAGACGCGGTCTGAAGGGAAATGAAAACTCTGTCTAGCACTTGTGAAAATGTATAATTTGGAGCGAGTCGTTGAGCATAAGGAACTGTAAGGTGGCACAGGTGTTGTTGTCCATCAAATCAACAGTACGAAGATCAGTCTTGAAATCAGGACTTTAAGGATGTGTTGCAGTAAGAATACCTCTGTTAAGAAAGGGGTACAAGACTAAAAGGCTCAAATATGCACAAGAACACAAAAATTGGACTATGGAACAATGGTCAAAGGTGCTTTGGACTGTTGATGGATGGACAACGATACCTGTGCCTTCTGCCAGTTCTGGAGTCAATGCTTGTCTTCTTTCTATTTCTTAAGGATATTATCTTCAAGTATTGCTCATCCTTGTTAGACAGCTTTTTGGGTCTTCCAGGCCTGGGTTTGTCAATTACAGATGATGTTTCTCTGTACTTTCTGATTATGCTTCGGATACCACACCTTGAAAATCAACTGATGTGAACTATTTCACCCAATGTTTTTCCTTCCTTATGCAAGTCAAGGTTGTTATAATAGTAGAAAACACTAGTGGAGACTTTGAGTAAACTGTTGATACTCAATGCATCAGAGTAGAAAAATGCAACATGTCTAAGACTTTTGCACAGCAGTGTATATGTAAGAAAGATTTATAGACATAAAATGATTGTCAAAGTTTATTTTGTGGAAGTTAAGACTTTAGTATTACTACAGTCATTAGAACTTGACCCGTAAGACCTATTTAACAAAATAGACAAAAAGGCTACATGGTGTTAATTTTTTTTTCTTATTTATGATATTTAGCCTGGAAAGAACCCATAATAATAATTAGAAGAAAATATTTCCAGTGTGGAGTCTGCTAATCAATTAAGGTGTGTTATGTTTTCTTTCAGAATTATTTAAAAAAGCAGACTAAATGTTTTAGGTAATTGTTTTCTATAAATACATTCTGTTAATTTAGCTTCACAAATGTAATTATTAGATAATTACTTCTATTAGTCATGCCTGTAATCCTACATCTTAAGTTCTAATTAGATCAAAGACAAAAGAATACTTTACACTTAAAAATAGAATTATATTTAAACCCAACGAATTTCAAGCTGTAATTAAATGAAAGTCATTCACTTCATGGCATCTAGCACATGTCTCCATATGCAAACATAAATATTATTTGAGATTATAAAATAGGTCCCAAAACCTGGCACTAGATCCAACTGAACTTTTTTTTAATTTTTTTTTTTTTAGAGGAAATCCATAGAAGTAAAATCCTACAAAAACTTTGCCATTTAAAATGAAGCCAGAAATACACAGGCCAATCTAATCATTTGAAATAGTTAGAGACCTGTTGTATTAGCCAAACTGAACATGCCAAAAGGCCAGGACAACAAAAAACTAGCACCTTATAGTCAATGCTGGCGCTAGGATTTACTGGGCCCTGGCACAAGACTTGGATTTCTACATTAATGTTAACAAGTACAAAAGTTAGTATGAAAATATGTCTGCATCTCAAAACTTAGCCCATAGTACAAATTCATTCAATAAAATTCATAAGCAAAAAAAAAAAAACATAAACACACTTAACAAAAAGCATGTACTTTTTCAAAAAAATACTTTATTTTTACCATCCATTGTTAGTCACATCTCCCCGCAGAGCAATCACATGACCTTAACACTGACCTATTGCCAGAGCGCTCATGCCCCGCCCCAGATAGGAGGCTGTGTGGTCCAGTGGTTAAAGAAAAGGGCTTGTAACCAGGAGGTCCCCGGTTCAAATCCCACCACAGCCACTGACTCATTGTGTGACCCTGAGCAAGTCACTTAACCTCCTTGTGCTCCGTCTTTCGGGTGAGACGTAGTTGTAAGTGACTCTGCAGCTGATGCATAGTTCACACACCCTAGTCTCTGTAAGTTGCCTTAGATAAAAGCGTCTGCTAAATAAACTAATAATAATAATAATAATAATAGACAGACAATCTCTCCGCTCCAATTTGCGAATTTGTGTTTTGATTGACAGTCCGCCAATACTACCTTGCTATGGTTTATTTTTCTAATCCCAGTAGATTAGACGGCATCTATATATTTTTTTTACGTTTAGTCATTAAAGTGGGCTCAGAAAAAAAGAAAGAAATGGACTCAGGGCCCGGGTGCATGTGCACAGTTTCAAACAGTTAGCATGCTACACTTACAATATTTTGGAATGTAGGAAAAAGTGATGAAATCTGGGATTTCCCAGTGGTTTAGGTCATATTAATGTATTGTTACCAAGGGAACAAAGCTGTTAAACCGCTTTGCTAAGACTCTTAAAGCACTGATGCCAGGATGCAAATTACAAAAGTACACAAAGCATGCAATGCCTTTTTATAACTTTCTTTAAATACATCATCCCAGTCTTAAATGAATAATGATAAAAACCAATGCAAGGCAATTTAGCTATATGTAGTGCACACATCATTCTTTGGGTGGTAAGTGGTGCAAAAAAAAAAAACAAGCTGACATGCTACTATAAACTTGTAGAAAGTAGAAAAAACAGAATTAGCAATTTGCGTAAGAGGTACTGTACAGCATATATCAGTGAAGTATCACACGCACAAAACAACATAAGGCATTTCCATAGACGTCAGTCATGACAGGCTTTCAAGCACTCAGCATCTGGAAGCATATAAAAAATAAAAAAAACTCTGTGCAATATATGTAAAAGAGCGTTGAAAAACATGTGGATAGACTGAATCCCAAGTCTGATTTGTGTACAGCAGATAACAAGAAGTTCCTAATTTGAACTGCAGGTTGCACACAACAGTCTTGCGTGCATTTGCTATCTGTAATATTAAAAGTGGCCAAAATGCATTCCTATTGAATGACCAAATAAAAGGGGCCTATGCACTTTGCAGTGGGTTACATTGGCTTAGTGTGGATGGTGGACCCAACTGGGGGATGTGTGCATCAGAATTGAAAATAAAACACAACAGAATTTCAAAAGGATTTTGCCAGTTAAAACTTTTAGTAAATAAATAATTCCCAAGTTCCCTCTTCTATGATTTAACCATACAATGGTTGATCTTCATAATTAGTTTCAAGACAGAGGCATCTGTACTGCACAGGCTGCAGACAATACATGTGTTTCCGATGGCACTTAAAGAATAGTACTTATAGGCTTGGTTGTCATCCAGCACCACTTTGGAAAGTGCTTTACCTGCATAAGTGCACTTTGTGGTATTTTGAATCACTCTCTCCAAAAGATACTAACAGCAAAGCACAGTTAGTAAAACCCTTAGTGAATTAAGTCTTTCTGGGTTCTGTTCCTTCCTCCTACAGTCACTTACATACATAATAAATTGCTTAAGCCAATAAAGACGAGTTTAAATGTTCCACAAATCTCAAGAAGTTATTACAGATCAAAATAAAATCATTAGCTTAAAATGACCATGACTAAACTGACTAAAATGACATTAACTAAACAAAAACAAATCACCACAAGCAACATGTTATCCCATGATGCACTGCATGCAATATAGCAATCCTTGTACAGCAAGGGATTGTGAGTCATTACACTAGAGCTAGGCCAATAATCACTTCAATGATGGTATTCAGGTCAAAATAAGCCAAATCGATTAGCAAAGGTACTCTAAAAGAGATAAGTGTGGTACAGCTGTGTACAAAAGAAATCGGTGACAAATAAAATCCAGTCTAACAAGTCACACTGCTATAGGAACTCTATTGGGACTGGTGCTGGTTCTTGCTTGGATGTGTGCATTTATGGAAGCAGCTGACACGCCCAAAAGGTGACGCGTTGCTAGGCTATCAATTGAGCAGGAAGGCCCGGCCGGTGCTTAGCTGATCGGGAGGTCATGACTGGCTAGGGGGCGTGCCCGTGGAGCCTGCACACAGCTCAAATAGCATCTGCACAACAGCTCAAGGCTACCGTATGGTCATGGTTACACAGACGGACGCTGTTTTGCTTACAGCAAGGAGGAGAGCGTCCGCTCCGCAGGAGAACTACTACGGAACCCTTCAACTGCAAGACGGTGCCTGTGAAGTCTCTGCCCAGCCAGGACTGTCAGGAAGACCAGGAGTCGCTGGGAGGACAGGACTTCGGGAGCAACAGCAGTATGGTAGGTTAGGGGATTTGCTCCCAAACTAAGTATACAGAGGGTTTCGTAGTGTAGTAGGATCCTGGAGCGGGACGTCTCTTTTAGAGAGGCTAGCGCTCGTCTTGTGTAGCAAACTTTTATTTTTAGCTTTGTTTTGTTTTCTTTATTAAATCCGGCACTAGGATTGCCATTGTTGGTACCCTAGTGTCGGGGCCTCTGTTGTTATTAAATCTGCGAGTCTGTGCGGTGTGTCAGAACCCACTGCTCTGTGACTGACTCATTATTATCAGTGACAACCCACATAGGTAACATCGCCCTGTTACAGGACTCAACACCCGAAAATCAATGGTGCCATTCAGAGAAAGTGCACACCATTTCTCTATCCGTCATGAAGGCTACAGACTAAACAAACAGGTTTGTTAGAAACTGCTACCCAAAAACTGTGACAGATCTATGGTTTATACTATCTAAGGCATTCATGTGTAAGTATTTTCTTTATCTAAAAGATACAGAACAATGAAGAGTCAATATGTGTTAATCTTGCATCCTATATGATATTTAATTGTAACTGGCAACTTAACTTGCAACGGAATTTAGCAGTATAATACATTTTAAAGCTCACCGTATAATAAAAACAAAGGTTGTTTACTGTCCACACAACACAGAATCATGTGTGGTACTTCCACATCACTACCTTGATAAGCATATAATGGCCTTTCATCAAAATATATGATTGTCATTTTATACAAAAACAATGTAAAAATAAATAAAAGCATGTTACATAAGTGTGCTCTTATAAAAGTAGTTTAAAAATAAATAAATAAAACATAGTATCCTGGATGGTCTCAGATCCACAAATGAAATGTTTTTTTTTTTACCTTTAGGAAGTATAACAAATAGTAATAATAATACTATATTTTGTGGTGCTCAATATTCTCTGTGGTTGTGATGCAATTAAAAATATTTTCTTTGAAGTCAATTATTGTTACTGTATGACACATAGTGATGACATCACCAAAACAAATGTGACAGACAAAGCCTCAGGTAACACATATTAACTGCTGTATAAGAGTTCTTGAAATAGTGAAATAGGACAACATCTCTAAAGCCATGATAAGAAACTTGTACCTGTAAATTAATAAATAATGAAATAAATAAATAAATAAAGTGTAGCTGGTAGAGGGAAATAATAATAAGAGAGAATGTCAATTCAACACAAGGAGGTTTATTTTCCCTTTCTTTTCTTACAGCAGTTTCTAAGAGTCACAGGGCTGAACTCTTTTTTAATATATGGTGCGTTTCTATCTCTTCAACCAGCAAGACAACTAAACACTGCGGTATAAGAGTCAAACACAAATACAAGATACAGGAAGTAGTTATAATTAAGAGCAGTAGTAGAATGTGGCCAGGTATGGAGCAGTTCAGTGCAAGTACAAGCTGAAGCAAGTACTGGTGCAATTGGGTGCCATATAGTCCAGTATAGTCGAGAGTTGTGAGGTTTACAGATGCAGTCTGAACAGTTGGTTAGGGACTGAGCTGTCCTGAGATCCATGGGTAGGTCGTTGCACCAATGCATGGGAACCTGATCTTGTCTCTAACCCCTTCTGAATTCTTTGTAAATTGGAACCCTTGTTCCTGCAAAATGTGTTGTACCAAAAACAACTTGTTATGCTGCATTTCAGCAGTCAGGGAAATAGTCCTTGGTTGCTTCAAACCGCAAGCTTATTTGTGTGAGGAATATTTTGTGGGTCTCAAGGGAGCTAGTAAAGAATGTGTTAAATCAACAAAACCTTACTGCATGGTTCTGTTTGTATTCTGTTTGTATTCATATACTGTTCGGCAGTACAGTAGCAAATCTATTGAGTTATTGTATTGTTATTGATTGGGTTGGTGTGGGATGGGTTGTTTGTACAGCAAATGTAACTTAATATTCACTGAACAGTATAGAAATATATCTTACATATATATATATATATATATATATATATATATATATATATATATATATATATATATATATATATATATATATATATATTTGCCATGTAGATTTGTACAACAAAGTGTGTTGTTGGTTTTATTTATTTACTAAATATAAAATAGATTAAAAAGCACTGAATGTAGAGTTAAATTAATCTTGTTAATACCCTGTTATTAGAGCTGACCTTTATATATATATATATATATATATATATATATATATATATATATATATATATATATATATATATAGTCTTGAAATGATGACCAAATACACTAACTGTATATTGGTTTGAAGCAAATCATGAAAAGAAACCCTGGAATGTGTGATTTGCCTCCTGTTGTTGCTGGGTATGGAGTATCCTTGCTTGTCTTGTCCAACAGACAATTAAACCCTATAAAATTATGCTGCTTTTAACAAGACATTGCATCAAAGTGTTCTAAAGATTTAAAATAAACAACCAAGCCTAGCTTCCCAGCAAGTGTAAAGCAGCTGTTACACGGATATTAGCACTGACGTGTGGAGTGACAGACACCCTGCCAACAACAACCCGAGTACATTCACATCACCAGCATATAATGAGAATGATTATACAGTGCTTAAAAAGACAGTCACAAATAACCAAATCCAGGTAGTTAGAACTGTGTGGTGGAGCATAAGAGATCATTACAGTAGACCAGCAGAAAAAGAACAGATTTATTTATTATGTCAGGAGCACAGTTTTCTCCAAGTAGTTTTGCAATTTTGATCAGCAACAAACAAGACCCAGTAAAATTTGAGTGGAAGCTTCTAAGTTTTACAAACTGAACACTATTCTGTAGCATTGTACCATTACTACATTAGACAGGAAAAAATATGTGCAAAGCAGAAAGACATGCTGCAAGTAGTTGCATGTATTTGCCTTTTTTTTGTTAGAGGCAAAAGATGCAGGGCTGCAGCATTCTTGCATCCTAGCAAAGAAAGTAGCTGAAGTGCTTATTGTTCAAATAAATGGAGCAATAAAATGATTTTAAAGCTCAGGCATCCATGCAAAACAAGCTGATATCTCATTCCAACATCATTACGACTGCAAGGGTTTCTGTTCATCCTCCTTTGCAGCAATGGTTCCCATGTATTTCCAGTGAACATAACGAAACAAAACAAGGCCATCCAGAACTGACACACGGAAACTAACACGAACATAACCATAGTGCATCTGCTGTGAACAGTGTATTCTTTAATTTGCCTATTTAATCATCGGGTACAATTGAAGAGATGTACAGCACAACTTGAAAAGAAGCCTGCCACAGGTGCAGCACCAATAAAGACCTTGCCATATGTCACTCACCAATGCATGAACAAATTGGGATCCTATCGTTTTACTCGGGTTGCCTTTTGCATGAAGTGCAGCTTGTCTGTTGTGGACAAAAGATACTCTTCTCGCCAAGGTCTGACCTCATCACTAAACTAATCTGTCAAAAAAAGGCTTGCAGCCAACGCAAACATTTAAGCCTCATGACAATATATAGATTTCACTAAATATTCTTTCCTGCTGTTTGTTTTCAAGTGGTATCCAAAGGTGGGCATTTCAATTTCTCTGAAACAAAGAAACATCAGCAGCAGCTGCCAACTACTGTATATTACAGTATATTGTATATTATACTTAAATGGGCCCATATGGCCGTATTATATAGCCATCATAAGGAGGGCATTCCTAGTTTAATCTCAAGCCAAAATCAATGCACTTGGAAATTGCATGTAGGCAAAGAAATATGCCTACACCCACTAGATCAAACACCACAGTTTACTTCTATAGCAACTGGTTTAAAAAATGTAATTACTGCACAAGCAGATGAAAAGATGAATGTGTTCTACTTTCACATCACACTGCTCTTGCGCATGCGTGACACACAACTATACTAACTATGACCTATATTAAGCTTTTACACAATTTAATAATTTATAAAGAGGTTTTTCAAGATATGTAAAGTTGAAGACAGCATCATAACCATAAACCCTCAGCCTGCATGTAACACATAGAGGATGATGTTACTATATTATATTATTACCCTTTGTAAGATCCGTCAAGTCAGATGTATGATGTAATGTGGCATCAGCATCACTCTGCCTTAATCCATTACCCTTAGACATTAACAGGGTTATACTTAAACATTTATCACAGAACATTCACCATAACCAGACTGTTGCTTGGGGGTCTGTGACGGGATACACCCCGCCCCTGTGCATATTATATTTTGTATTATTTTTGTATTTGTATAATTATTACTTAAATGTACTTTATGTATTTAAAGTAAGCCATTTTGTTAGTTTTTTAGTACCTTGTGAGAATATGTGACTGTCGGCTACTAGTTATTGAATTAGCCGACAGTCACGCAGATTTATTAAACCCATGCAAAATGTGGCTGAGGGGTTAATAAGATAATTGATAGCTAGTTAAATCCCTCGGCCACCACTATAAGAACCTGCAGCTTTCGCAGAGTCGGGAAGTGTGTGTTCGTAGGCGGAACGAGGGTCGGGAGGTAAATCAAAGTTAAGCTTAAAATAACAATTGCTACGCGTGCTGGTTTAGACCAGCACGATACTTGTTTGCTCCATGTCTTGTTTGTTTTGTTTGTCTGTTTTTGGCCAACATGCCATTTGTTTTTGTAAAAGTGTTTTCGATTGTTCAAACTTTTATTTAACGTGTTTATCCTTTATTTAACGTGCAAGCAGTGCTTTTCATACCCCAGTATTGTCTGTGTCTGTCTTCTTTCGGGTCTGTGACGTCACCACACACGCCAGCCTGCCACAGGGTCGTTTTGCATTTCAAAATGAACTTCAAAACACTAAACAAGAGAATATGAACTAAGCTGGCCTTTTACCCAAAAGAGGAGTAGTAATAAAAACATAGAGATTTTGTTGTTGTTGTTTTGCAATTTAACATGTCATTTGACTGAGCTGCAGATTTTTTTTGTTTTTGTTTTGTTTTTTTGTGGGCCAGTTCTGGGCCAGTTTTACAAAGATGTAGTTGGGCTTTTATTCTCTCCATCCATAAAATCTTTTCGTTTAAACTTTGCAGAACAATGAGAGACAGACATTTGGATCCAATTTCTTTGGCTCTGAAAGCATGCGTGCAGGGTATAATTACATTTAAAAAAAGTTCTTTTTAGAAAAAGATACCTGTGTTCTCTGTCCGAGACCCCTTTTTAAAGGATCATTGTCTCCAGTCAGAGGAGGAGGAGGAAGAGGAACCCTTAATTTCACAATGTTCATCTAATCTCTGCTTTTTATCAGGAGATGACATTCCTTGTGGTGCAGAGTGGAGAGTAGCAGGAGGAGCAATGGCTGCAGTGTTCTCCAATGTCGTTTTTGGAACTGTCAGCTAAACAGGTGGCCAGGTCACATTACAACACAGGCACGTCTCCCTGCAATTCTCATACAAACAATACCACTGGGACTAAAATAGGCTGACCTGGGTCAAGGAACAAAAGCACGGAATCCCAGAGAGCTGGGGAACTTCTGACTGTGGCTGCAGTGAATTAGTGTCCCTTTAAGACCAATACTTAACAGAGGTTGCGCTAGCATTTCTGTTTATGCGTTCCTGAAACGCACATGCCCCAAATTTTGCGTCCCATCCATCAAATACTAAACTATTGTTAACACAAAGGCAATAAACTCCACGGATGTGCATTTTGATACATTTTTATGAACTATGCCACATAGTAGTTTAAGCAATCTCTGTCTGTGTATAGATATACATATGAACAGACACACTTTTTTCTTTGTTACATACTAACAATAGTTGACAACGAGACGGGATTCTAAGCACTGTTTATTGTCTTCATCTTCGTGTGTTTTCATATTTTTTTTGCATTCCAATAACAGTAACAGCATCGCCATGTCTGTGTCTTTTAAGCGAAGATTCTTGAAAAACTGTACATCCGTGTGGATATACTTCTTTTTTTTGCCCAGCAGCTCTTTCACACGCACACTACAGTACATCTTGCCATCTCAAATCAACAAGCCACGGATACTTCATCTCGCATTCAAAATTATAAGAAAGTATTTTTCGTTTGCATTTTTCTGCATTATTACTGCTTGCAACTGCTTCGGTCACTGTAGTACTCGTACAGTCAGAGGTAGATGGCTGAGATGCAGATGAGTGATCTTCTTCATGAGAATCCTCTGAAGATGCTGACTGCTTAGCAAAAAAAAAACTTCCGATTGACAGCTGACTTGCTATCAGTGTACACTCCGCACGAGGTATTCATTTTTATGCTTAAAAAAATCTTGTCGGGACATTCCTGTTAAACTAGTGGGGAAAATAACAAAAGCACAATGTTAAATTAGGCGACTGCAAAAATGAAATGCGAGTTAAAAGTAGGATCGGGGATGAACAATTCACGTAATTTGTTCAGCGCTGTTTGAAATAAAGTTAAAAGGGACCAGAATTAGGCTCAGGCAAGATAATTAACATCTTTTTCTGAGTTTAATTATGAAACAGAATCAGTTAAATTTGTTTAAAGGGACGTCACCATTAAAAATAAAACCCGATATTTCTTAGCAATATGGACCTCTGTTAATATGGGGAATAACATATTATTTTCAAATAAAATACAGTGCATGGTGGGACACTATCATATTAATTTCCACTGTTCATTGCGCTGCTAGGAAGTGTAACCGATCTATTTTAATACTAATAGTGTGTGTACATATTATGCCCGACTAAACATGAAACGGTACTTCAGTGTGGATGCTCTGAGCTGGATTAATTAAAACGCTTTTGAGTATGGTTCTCAAGATTGGTTATGTAGTGTGGACAGGGCCTAAAAAGTAAATATCCTTAATATTGTTGCTTGAGACAAATATGAGGCTTATTGCTGCCATCTACAGGACGAGTGTACCTTAATCAGTGCTGTTCTACGTTTTTTTTTTTGTTTTTTTTTTTTAAAAAGCAAGGGTCATTCCATTACCAACTCAACCAAAGCCATTGCCCGACCGTGTCAGAATTTGCTGGAAAAATTCACCTGGGGGGTTTCAGGCCCGCTGAGTTCAGAAACACTAATCATTTTTTATTATTATTTTTTTTATTTCCCCTTCGAGCTATGACCTGTCAAAGGTCAACCTAAAGTGAAAAAGTGATTCTGACCAGAAAAATCACCCTGGGCTCAACTTAGACGCTATCATCAAGTGTAGCACCTCGTTCAACTCGTAATGAATAGGGCTTTCGAGAAAAAAAATACCAGGAGCACCTAACTCACTTTTGGCAAGTTGCAAGACAAGGGGTAAGTGATGAGTTTTATTTGAATTTCAGCCCAACCCTTTACCCTGAAGGGATTGTGGGTCCTAAAATGTTAGTATTGCTGTAAGAACCTTAGGGACCACTCTTCCAAATTTATGGCTAGTTTTAAGTCCCCTCACTGGTCATTAACCCCCTCTGAAATTTTAATTTTTGGTCGACCAAATTTATAACTCATGCGGCAGGGGGCGGGGCTCCAAAAAGATATTTTCTGATAGATCTACAAGAATCAAGCAAAACATTTTGGTACCCGTGGATTTCATATTTTTGAAGTTGCATTCGAGCATTGCTTATAGCCACTTTGGTGAGGCTAAAGTACCACATAGTCCTAACCTAACTGGTGTTATTCTGCAATATTTCATTGTCTGGGGTTAGATCTAGAGTAAAAAGTGACAGGGTAAAAAGTGACAGGGTCCAGTGGCACTAGCTTGAAGCTGAGGGGTTATGAACTTGCGTGTGGAACTTAGATTTCTTGGTTACAGTGACGCATATGAAACTATCAAAACCTCAATTACAAACCGATAGAAAGCACAAAAAATAGATTACCATGGTAAACTTAAGGAACCTGAGGAGTTAACAGCTTCCGATGTTAACATTTTAAAAGTTGCATTCACAATGTGGTTGGTTAACAATTGCTATAGAAACTACACATCACAAAGTTCAGTAATCATCAAATTTAAGGGTATTGCGGGCATGAACTGGAACAGGGAGCGAGATTTTCTTCACAATGTTCTTCTCTTTCCTTGTGGTTTCTCTCCAACAAACGAAAACTCTTTTTTAGTGTGTGGTGCCTACCTAGGGGGATAATTAGGCCTCCTGGGCAGGCACACCTGAAAGTCTTTGGAGTTTAAGTCTTTAGTAGCAGGGAACCTCTACCTTGCCACAACAGGCCAAGTCCTATTTCTTCAGGATGTGCCAGTTACCAGTATGCATGGCACCAGGACCCTGGAGCGCCGCACAGAGGAGTGTTCAAAACCACATGGCAACCATGCTGCATTGTCAAGATGGCGGAAGGCATGCGTATGCAAATGGTGGGGTAAACAGGACGTTTTTTGGGGGACAGTGAACAGCAGCTCTATTTACGTTGTGCTACTTTAGAGCGAGCCAGAATCTCATGGGACAGAAAAAAGGCAAGCATGTCATTCTGAAATGCCTCGCTTAAACAGTACCCAACTTCCAGAAAATGTTGTGTAGTGATTTTTATATAGACTGTATATATTATATGTATTTTGTTGTGACTTTGTTATGTGGAATGTAATAAACGAGCACCAAAACACTGAGTTTTTCCCCCCCTTCACTTTACAACGCCATTTCCACGTTTGTTTTATTTGAAAAATAAAAAGTAAACTTTTAGTTTTCGTTTGCTTGTTCAGCTACAAAAAGGCACAAGTAAACCTCGTGTTATTACTGTACTTTATGAAAATGTGTTGATGGCCACTGTTTACTATGAAGAAAAAAAAATACGATCCCTTGTTAACTTTATGTACTATACTTCGGAAATAAACAAACAACGTTTAACTTGAACTGCTATTTGGCATCCTTTGTTTTGTAGCTAATTCACTGGGGTAAAGTAAGTCTACACTGGGATATTTTTCTATTTTAACGTGTTACATTTTGTAAGGTCTTGCTGTAAAACAAAGGCACATACACAGAGGGCATGGCCATAATTTTAACGAATGTTAAAATTATGAGTGAATATCCGAACACAATAATCTTGCATTCATCCAAGCACAAATTTTTTTTATAGTATTTTATAGCAAATTTCAGGGGGAAAAATAGCAATTAAAAATGATTTCAAAATTTAGTACCCGAGGTGCACCTTCATTTTTCCATCTGGAGTTGAAGGGGTTAAAGGCCTCATTCCAAGTTAAAATGACTTTTTGTCTCATTTATTGCCTTCGGTCTTTAATGTAAAAGGATGTTGGGACATTATAACCTGTATGTTTGTTGGTGCCGAGGCAGAGAATGTAAAATACCTGCACAATTTAGTTCCAGGCCCCAACCATATTGCCAAACATATGTTTTTTGTAATTATAATAAATCCAAGAAATTAAAGATGTTCAAATACATACAAAGATACATTTCTGTCCTTGGAAGGCTCAGTTAGACAACATTGAGACAGCCCTTCTCAACATTACTGATGTAAGCACTGCATCAGTGCCTGCTCTTCGGAACTGAACACTATGGTGCAAGGGACAGACTGCCAGATTCTTCCTCTTACAGTCTGGAAACACTGCTTTATAGCCACTGACTCCTCCCACCAGTGCTGCAGAGAACTAGCACAATCTGACATTCTTATTCAAAGAGCTTGCCAGTTTCTGGTGGAACCCGACCCTTTATAGTTAATAGTATCCCACATGACTGTATCTCCTTTTCAACCCTTCATCAGCCAAAAAAGGAATAGCATTCTACTACATCCAACTTAAAGCCTAGAGATTGTTATTTTTTGGTCAAAAGCACTTTAAAATTAGGCCAGAAGTTATATTGAATATTAAAAAGTATATCATTTGATAGCCAAAAATACTGCAGGACTAGAGTCTGATTTCTAATTACACAATACTTTCCATGCCAAACTTTAAAAGACAAGACATCTTTCATCTGAATAAACCTCAGTTTACGGCAGATACACACCACAGAAAAATGGTTGGTTTTAGAAAAGAAAAGAATATGACTTCCATTAAAAAATGCATTTGATTAATAAAGCTCTGGCACGCTTTCTGTGCCTGTAGCACCTGTGACAGGCTCTTCCCAGGGAAGGGAAGGGAAGGAGAGGCTTTGTCTCTATATGGTCAAGTGGCTGCAAGCCACTGGGTTCTATTTAATCTTGCTCTCCCACTACTGTTGATAGCCGTTGCCAAGGTGCTGTTTCTAATGCTGCCACGCTGCCGATTAATTATGCAGAAAGATGTCGAAGATTTATTGTATGGCAAACTGTTTTTGCTTGAAGCAAACTTGAGCAATCTCCGGAGCACTGCAGTGGCAGCCGTGCGTGTCACAGCATTAAAAGGCGCATAAGCCAGCACAGTCTCTCCACCAATGTTTTAGTAAGTAGGTCAGTCAAGAGCAACGGGAAGGTTCAAAATACTCCTTGCCACTCAGAGCTCTGTAGTAACAGCAGAATTCAGTTATGAAGTTTACCCCACAGCCGAGACAAGAACTTCAATTGCCTTTTAATACAGAGATTCCTTATGCACTCAGTGGCACACCGAGCACTTTTAATTGTTTTTATTCTCTGCTACGTTAAGGAGGTTACCATTGGTAAATGACATTCACAATATGCATTGCTCCAATAAAATGGGAGGGGAGTTCTAGAATGCAGACCACATGCATTGAATTTTAAAGGAATTATATCAACAACTCCTTTAATACAGGATTCAGAATCTTGGGGGATCTCAAGGGGACTCAATGACATGCTATACAGTGTTTCCTATTAATTCACATTCACCACAGGCAGCAATGCATTCTGACAGGGCTCACATTGCATACCATATGTGGAGGAAGCCAGGGTTTTACATGTGTGGGGGCCTTCCCCAACATGCTAATCTTTACTTTGACAGGCCATTATTGTTCAGCTTAAAAAACCATGGAAAGCAATTGCTTATGACTTTCACACGCAAACAATTTTAAGAGGTTCATGACATTTTCTAGTATAACCAGAACAAATTACAATATGTTTCTTTTCTGCATGTCAGAGGTTTATATTTCTTTTGTCCCCAACATGTAATGTTCTCCTTGGCACGAGAAATTTCATTACTAAACATGACATTATAAAAATAAAAACAAATTTAAAAAAAGATATATTATTATAATTGCAATGTGTAAAATATGCAGTTGAATCCATGAAGTTTCCAAGGGCCTGTCTCACTGAGAACCAGGTCCAATTTAATGGTATGCTGTAATATTCCTACACTCAGTTCTGAATAAGATAATAAAGCCATTGCATTCCATCAGCATTACCCATCACTGTAACTACTGTTGCATAATAAGCAAGTGCATGATAAGCAAATATTTTGGTGCTCCGTTATACTAATAGAAGCAATGGGATATTGTGTTGTGTAGAGAGCACACACCAGCAAGAAATGATGGTCTACCCACTTAATTGAATGAAACAGTGGAATTCAGCCATTTCAAAAAGTTGACACGGTTGCCTTGCATATCAAGACTCCAATTTCTACATGCACCATTATAATTATGTTCCTTTATTTATTTGTTTCATATTTCAGATGTTTTTTTCTAAACAGTGAACATTAAGACAAACATGTCTGCTCTACTTTGTTGTTACTGTGTACTGTATTGATGGGTTGATTTAATTATTGGTAAGGTGGAGCTGAGCTAAGTGGGGGAAAGGGAATTTGTCAAATCTACAGAAATTTTTTAGAACCCAAACAATAAAGAGTTTACTGAGTAAATATAGGTAAGCTTGGAAAATAAAAACTACTCTGACCATCTTTCAAGGGTTTAAGCAACACAACCAAGAAAGATGCATTTTTAACTAAGTAGAAAAGCCCCCTAAAGGGAAGGAGGCAACCCACTGCTCTAATGAAGGAGGCAGCCTGCTGCTCCCTTTTTCTCATCAGGGTGAATGTTGCTGGAATGACTCAGCTTGGCCCCTGACTTCAAATGGCTCTGACTAATGTCCTAGGGCACAGCTTTCTACACCGAGCTCATAAATCATACTGTATTTCTTCTTCACAGGGCCTTCCTTTTGTCTTTCTATTTAGCACATACTGTATAATGATAATGTGATGAAGAGTGGCACAAAGATTTGAAAATTACCAAGAGATTCAGCTAAAATGTCACCCTGTCATCCACCCCTTCAATCTGGGTAAAGAGGGAGAAAGGACACATAAAAGATATGAGTAAGATCTGAAATGCGCTAAATGCAATACAGCCTCTGACGAGTAGAAAAACTATATATTGAGTCAGTTATTCATGGAGACAACTTAGGCTTGCTCCTTTTCGAGGATTATTTTTCAAGGGCGCACAAAACACTGTAATAATCTCTGTTTTGTTTTTTTATTGAAACATCAGGAAACCTGTTAATCGTGCAATTAGTTGCAGGGGCTTTGCTACTAAATGTGAATATTTTAAATGTATTCTGACCAGCAGCTGACCAAATGTGGCCTGAGCAGAGATATCCAAACAAAGGGAAAGTCACAGCAAATGAAATAGGCGTCAATCATACCCGACTCTTTCCTATTAATGACTCTGGATACCAGTATCTCCACTCAGACTAAAAGTGCCAAAACCTGTTGTACAGTTAACAGGTCGCATGGTGTTCCATCGAAGAACCCCAATCAAATACGCTTAGTTATATTTATTCTCTTTCTTTTTCGTCTTTCATTTCTTTTTCGTCTTTAACTTTCATTTCTAGACTGTACTAGGCTAAATTTATATGGCTGGTTTCACAGACCCAGATTAGCGCTAATCTTGGACAAAACAATGTTAATTTAGGTAAAGTTGTCCAAGACTAATGCTAATTGGGATATGTGAAACCAGCAGATACAGTACACAATAACACTGAACTATAGGAGCCACAGAATTTTTCCTCAAAAAAACAAAAACAGAAAACAAGAGGTCCTTTATTAGAGTGAGAATGCTATTTAGTTCTTCAAAAAGTAGCACAAAGCTCCCGAGTGGCGCATCCAGTAAAGGTGCTCCACATGGAGCGCAGGATGTGCCCTATAGTCTGGAAGTCGCGAGTTTGAGTCCAGGCTATTCCTTTGCCGACCGTGGACGGAGCTTCCAGGGGTGGCGCTCAATTGGCCGAGCCGCCTGGGGAGGGAGGGTTAGGTCGGCCAGGGTGTCCTCGACTCACTGTGCACAGCGACCCCTGTAGTCTGGCCTGGCGCCTGCAGGATTGCCTGTAAGTTGTCCTCCAACGCTGTAGCCGCAGGGGTGGTAGCGGTGAGCTAAGCCTAAAAATAATTGGCCATTCCAAATTGGGGAAAAAATAATACAAAATAATTGGCAACAACTAAATTAAAAAAAAAAAAGTAGCACAAGATATTGTCCTATTTAGACAAGCTGACCACCTAGTTTCACAACTGAATTGCTTGAGCAAGAAGCCAAAGTCTTGAACAATGTCAGTGTTCCTTGTATTTTTCCCCAAAGACGACCTTCAGACTTTCAGCAGTAGGCAAGCAGAACAAAAACCTCCTCATTTTCTGTCATATTTATGACCTTGTCTTTAAAGAATCATGCAATTCATTTTTCATGTTTTGTTCATTTCAATTTATACGTGTGTGTGGGACATGAGTCACAGAGGAAATGCATTCATTTTAAGGTTAGTGTCCTGTTTTTTTTTTAGCAGGTCTAATGTTCATATTACACGACTTCAGTCCATGGCAATACAATCAAAACAATAATATTTGCATACTTGTAGTACATTTCACTGTAGGGTGCCATAATAAACTTCAAATTTTTCAGTGAAAACAATTATGTTTAAAAAAGTAATATTTAAAAAATATATAAATAAGATGCTCTAATCAACTTGACCTGTTCTAGTGCGGAATCAGTTATAACAAGGTAAGGTCATGGCTCCCATTTCCCCCATAATGCAATTTGACTCACAAACGTAGGGTGAACTTTCCAGATACACAGTACAAAGCATGAGAGTCTAAAACTAAAATCTTTCTCTGTTAAAATGAAACATAATGCAGTGGACAGAGTAAGAAAAGGTGAAACAGCAGCAGTTTCAAAATATATAAATGTTGCAGAATCTACATTGCGTGGATGGCTAAAAAGACGAAGAAAAACAAAGAGGTTTTCTTGATAAGATTTACTCCAGAGGGCTGCACTAGTGGAAAATAATGTGTTCCAATAAAGACTTTACTCAATTAGTTTCTGCAGGAATGTCAACATGAAAGCATATAGGGGGTGCCCACTTTAGCCCCGGCTAACAGGGGCCAGGAACAATCGTCCCAATAAGCCGTGAATTGGAGTACCTGCAAATTGTGTGTCTCCTTCTTTCTTAATTTTCCACCATAAGCTACAATATTAATTTGGCTTGTGGGCATTGTAAATCATTTCGGGAACAAAAATGGCAATATTCGTTATAAGGCGAAACACAAATAACGCAGTCTCCTAATTATGGACCCCATTATGGTTGTGCATGCTTTACTTGAATTAACTACAGTACAAAACAAATAGTGCCATATAGAAGTTAGGTAGACACACTGTTTTGTTTTTATATATATATACCTCCTAAAAGAACACTTTGCCTAAAGGAACACCCTTGTGGTGAAACAGATTTTTCCCAATTGTAAATGCTCCAGCTAAAGGAACAGGAACTTCACTTAAAAGAACACCTTCTTGGCACCGATAGTGATTCGTTCACCATGGATACAGTACTGTTTTGTAAAAACAGTGACTTGTCATCACGAGAGGGGCACCGATTGGTTTATTAAATCCTTCCAAAACTGCCGTCATATCATTGAATTGTTTTGTATTCTGATTTCCACGAGTGCACCTCAATCGCTACAAAATGGCATGTAAACAAACGGCAAAATGTGCCGCTGTTTCTCTTGCTACACAAAGTTGGAAATTGTTCGAGCACTTGGTAAAAAAACCTGAATCAGACACAAGTTGACCAGCAATTTGGTGTTTCCCATTATGGCGAGTTGCTTCACCATTCTGTTAAATAATGTGCATGTCTTGTATAGTGCTGCTGCATTTTGTAACGTGTGTTGGAGTGCTGTGTTAATTTAGTTTAACAGTTAGTTTATTAATGTTGTTAACCCTAAGTAACGGCCATTATTTTTGCCTCTGCCGTTGTGATAGCCCGAAACGCACCCGCTAATTTCATAGTACATAGCGATTAAGCTTTCTGACTGTGTTGTTTTGCTTTAGTTTTATTAATGTTAGTTTGTCTGTTACTTTATTATTATAGTTTATTAACATACACTTGCCTATTGTTTTGCTTTTCGTTATTCAGTTCATTTCATATGTTGTTGTATGTGCATGATGACAAGTAATACACATGTATTTATTTATTGATTAATTCATATTGTGTCTGCTGGCTAACTCCGTCTTAGAGAACACTTCGGCTATAAGAACACTTTGCTTGCTTCCCTTGGGGTGTTCTTTTAGCCAGAGACAACTGTATATCCCTGCCATTGTCGTGAGTTTACAACAATATTTACTCACCATTTTGCGTCTCGATATTCCACATAACAAAAACTAGGATCACTACATAAAAGAAAAATTTTGATCACTATAAGAAACACTTCCTTCTTAGACAGAGAGGGAACCCGACTGACTTGCTTCCCAAATCCGAGGCAATATTGGTGAGATCAGTAGAGACCAATACTTGGCAGCTTGGGAATGGCTATTGAGCACATGTTTTTATTTAGAAATCCCACAGATGGAGCACTTTTCCCCTCTTAGTGTTTAAAAAAATGTCTCGCAAATTCTGGCAAGGTGGTAAATTGGTATAAGACAAAACACATTGTGATATTTCTCATTTCTCTCAGTATTTTGACAGTAAAACATTTGGAATCTAATAGACTAACATTAACAGAGCAATCACCTAGTAGTTATTGTTGTGAAATCCTAAGGGAAAGAAGAAGAAAAAAAAACGTATAGATATGCTTAGCAATTGTACCATATTTCCACTGTTCTTTACCATGTTTTAATAATGTTTTACTCCACTTTGCTTTACCATGGTAAACTCCAGTAAACATCCAAAAAGGGAACTACAAAGCTGAAAGCATTCATCTACCCTTGAAACAACTCTGCTCTTCATGTATGGGCTTTTCATTTGCCAATTCCCAATAGACACATCATACTTGTCTAGACAATGCAGTTTATAGAGTTGTTCATAGACAGAAAGCCCTATTTATAACAAAGGGTGTCCACTATCTTTCTCAGCTGCATGCTCTCTGATCCGCCCACAAAGCACAGTTATGCAACCAACTGTCCTCCCTCAAAAGCCATAAAGCAGCCAAACGCCAATAACCATCATTCACTGAACCACAACAATAATGCATAAAAAAAAACAAAAAAAACTGGTGGCTAAAGTCATGAAAGTAATAACTTCCAATCTGTCCTCAGTAAAACAATAGCTATATTCAATGTTAAATTCAGCATGCTGAGATGTTCTATACTGAGATATATAATTTTTTCCAAGTGTGACACCCAGGATAACATTTTAAACACGTCAAATTTCATCTTTTCTTTTTTTCATCTAACTTTAATTTCTAGACTGTACTAGGCTAAACTTGTATGGCTGGTTTCACAGACCCTGAAAAGCACTAATCTTGGACAATACAATGTTAATGGTATAGATACAGTTAACCCAAGTCTGCTTAACATTTAGCTTAGAGGAGTTGGACTAGAGGCAGGGCTTGAATTTCAGCGCGGGATTGCAGGTAATCGCACATTTTCCAAGTTGCTCCCGCATATCTGCAACTATCAGAGATATTCGATGACACCAAGCTACTGTATTTTTCACCCAATTTAGAATGCCTGAAGCGCTACAACAACCTCTAAGGAAGTGGGTGTCGGTGACGAAAGCACTATGAGCCGCATTCTGAATAGTTATGGTTAAAAACAAATAAATAAAAGCTGTGCTGGATATTTTAAGTGCTGCGAGACTTTATTCTCTCGTACGTGATTCTCGGCCGCTGTCTTTAAGGATTATAGAAACTCAGTACACTGCAGTAAGTAAACAGTTTAGAAAAAAAAGACGATATTAAGTCTATCTAGGTGTTGTTTTGCAAGCAGTGACCTTCGCTTTAACTCTTAAAACTCAGTCCTATTCATTTTGGGGTGCCAGAGCACTGAAGGTTACGCACATATTACTCAGGCACTGTAAAAGCCACCTACATGGCTTGTTTAAAAGTACAGACTCGGGGCTTTCCAAAGACGTATTCAGTGTGTGTATGCGGTACTCCTAGCCGGAGCTACGATTGCCTGAAGTGAAGCCTCTCATCATGTGACAGAGTCCACAGCTTAGGTTTCGTTTTGAGTCTATTGCTCTGTCATTGTAGCAGCTAAGGGGCGGTATTATTGGAAAGCTTAGAGCTGCCAGTATTTCCTCCTTTAACAGTGACTCCCTGGGTTTGTGAGGAGAGTGAAGAGACAGGGAAGCTACTGACTTAAGAATGTGAACAATGTATGCTTCCAGTCTTTAGAGAAAAAAAAAACAGCTGTATGGTATGTGTGTGTGTGTGTGTGAAGGTGTGTTTATTCAGCCAGCTAAAAGATCTGGCTGATACCAGCACACCTGTCTGTCCCGGAGTCTCCCATGCTTGGAGAGCGTGGTACTAACCACCCATAAACGCTCTGGGACTGCAGTGAAGCATCCTGCACGGTATCATTGCCACAAACAAGACTGTGAGCAGAATAAACCCTGAAATCATAGATCAGTGCCCTTTTTGTACAGAACAAGTGTTTTAGTGATTGTTCAAGTGCACTAAAACACACTGGACACAGTTGGCTAGCGTTGTTAATGTAACAACTCAAATAATAATCTAAGCAGAAACAACTACAGAGAACCATACAAAAACCCATAATATAAGGTATGTTGACAATATAAACCATTCCATTAAGGAATATGTAAAACCTGGCACTAAAAAAAAAGGTTAGCCTCAGGCATACAAAAATACACATTCACTCTCGGGTATTTACGCCAGGAGCAAGGCCTAGGCAAATGAGGCAGCCGCCTAGGGCGGCAAGTTTAGGGGGAGGCAAAAAAATGAAAATGAAAGCAAGGAATCTGACATTTAACACCAGGGTAACTGGCATAGCACTGAAGAATCCTATCCATATATGCTCTTTAACATGGTATGGTGATCGATAGTAAATTGCGTTCACTCTATTATGGTATTCTACATGTATAGCGAAAATTGCTTTATGACTGACTTACGTCATCCGTATGGAGAAGTGACGTTTCAAGAAGTAAGCCACTAGACTGGCATCGATTTTTGCCGTCAGAACAAGAATTTGGTCAGTTAATAATTTAAACTTTCGGAATTTACAGTATTTTGACAGTAAATACCAATGTTAATAAAATGTGTTCAATTCTAATCTCTGAAGTCCCGAATCAAATCGATAAAAAAATAAAAATCAGACTTTTGCCTATCACATGGCATTGGCAATATTACTAACCAGCAAATAGACATGTAGGAGTGTGCAATTTTTGAGAAAAAAAAACTTCTTGTCCAAGGGACAAAAATACTACAAGAATCTACTTGTCCTTTTTAAAAATCTACTTGCCCCCTCACCGTCTCACAAAACACACACATAAATAGAATGTAACTTTTAGGATTTGGCTTTTATTAAACAATGAACATAATCAATTGGTGATTAACAATAATTTTTGCTTCATGAAATCAAATGAAGATAACGTAATTCAGTCCAAACATACTTGCCAAAACTAAGTCCATCTAATTTTTGTGCATGACACATGGCAAAACAAAAATAAAAAATGAATACATTGCTAAACCGTTACATATAAAATAGTTTAAAGGTTTTTGTCATTATTATGTTAAATAATTTGTCATAGAGCTGGAGGTCAAACTTTACTGGACTCCTACTGTAGACAAAGGCAATGTAATAGTATTGTTGCATTAAAAGGAGATGCGTATTTGTGTACTCTGTATATATTTTTGCTTTGAGGTTTAGAGTTACGAATTTTTAAAATGTTTTTAATTTTTATTTCTATATGCGAGACTTCAGGACCTTGCGTGACTCTCTAGAAATCTACAGGAGTTTTTCTAGCAATAGAATGTCGTGACAAAAGAAGAAAAAAGTACTTGTCTGACGGGCAAAGCATAACGGTAAAACGTGTTGTCCCTCACACAAATCTTGTGTTTCGGGCGTCGGGCGATATGAACTGCACACCCGACATGCAATACTATTTAAATGGGACCCAGGCATAAGCTGAATTAAACTGACTAGCTAAGCTACTGTCATCACATTCAAATCTTCCTACTAACTCATTATAAGTAATTACTAAATCGGGAGATGGTCACCTGTATAAAAACCTCTCTGCACTCCGGGTGGTGGGTGTTGAGAGGAGGAACGAGAGCGAGCGAGAAGCAAGAGAGAGATTTAGAATAGAAGGTAATACAGGATCAGTGAAAACGATTGCCCAGCCTGACCTGTATTGTTTAGTTTTTGTGTTCGTGATTTGTTTTTGTTAAAACCTTTATTTTTGCTCTGTGAGCAGTGTTTTCTGTTTAAATATTTATTTTATTTTTGTGTTAAAAATAAACTGTGCTTGCTGTGCCTTTGCACTGCAGTACCTGGTGTCAGTGTTTGTTTGTGTTCCTGCATTCTGCCCTGACGTCACCACTACATCCATCCTGTCACAGTGTGTTAAAACTGAAAAAATGCTATTGTGTCATTGCTAATATAAGTAAAAGTAATTTTTCTCACAGTCATTACTGTGAATTATTGACATCCCTGTCTGATTCATATACTGTGTGTTGATTTGTTGTTTATATAGGTTAACGTAGACTCTATTCCTTACATCATACATCAAATTAATTCTGAAATGGTATAAATTAAAAAATAAAAACATGTTTTCTATGTAAGATCGTCTTTTTTACATACTGGTTCAAATTAATTCTGATGTTAAACCAATTTTCCTCTCTTTCCATTTCTGACAGAGAGGATCATATACCTGTACAATCATATACCTGAGTCAGTAACCGTACAGCAGAGTTAGGAAATTGTGTACATTTAAATAAATAAATAAATAAATAAAAACAGTTTTCTATGCAAGATCGTCTTTTTCACTCAAAGTGTACGGAATACAGTGAGTATATGTTATAGCATTGTAAAATGCCATGCAACCTAGCATATACAATTGATTCAGGAAACAATATTCGCATTGCACAATTAATTTAATACGACTTGATTTTTTTATTTTTATGTGCTTTGTTTTGCTGATTCTGTCTTTATAAAACAAAAAATATCCCTAATGCGAGCTACAATGTGTACAGGTCAGATCTTTTGCTGCATAATCGGTTGCTGTAAAACTGTGGTGTAGTAATATTACTGACTGTTTACACACAAAATGTATAGACAGATAAAAAAAAAGTACACCCACACACAAAAAAAATGCAAGTACAAATATGCATACAGAAGACTAACTAAATTCCCTTTTTAAGAAGTTTAAGTCAAATGGAAAATTATGTTCAAACTTATGTATGGTTCACTGTAAACAAGCAAGATAACTATGTTCTGACTTTTCCTATTTTTATCCAAAATGAGACTTTGACTCAAAGAAATATGAAGCATAAATGTTTTTCCAAGACAACCCTGTTCCTACTAATCATAGATGCAACACTGTAAACCATGTTGAAGAAACAAGGAGGTAAAGCGAGATACTGAAAGGCTAGTGTTGCTTTTAAAACGACCAGGAACAATGCCTGTATGTCAAGTGTTTTAGGTGTGAAGTATTCTAGTTATGAAGACCATACAGTATGTGCCTTGAAAAACAATGTTGTTCAGCACAAAAGGGGATTTAAAAGGTCAGCAATAACATAAATATTTACCTGGTTCGAGCAAGCACCTCAGAGCTTACGTGCCAGAGCAGGATATGCTCAGCCGCTCCATAGAAGACACATTCCCAGGCAATCCGTTGTTAGGGAGGTATATAGCAGAGGTAATTCTTTATTTTCTTTGCTGTGTTTTATACGGTACTTTGTTTAGCATTTTTGTTTTGTTTCTCTGTTCCCACACTGTGTATTACCAGCTGGCTCAGCTACCCCTGGTGGCGGGCACAAACCACTGCAACTGCGCGTTTGTAAATAATAAAACCTGGACGCCTGTGCAGCGTTTCAACGTCAAACCCTCTGTGGCTCTCTCGTTTCTCAATGGATACCCACAGATTAACAGTACACCCATGTTACACACACAGAGACACACACTCCAGGCCTTAAGGGGTTGCTTTGATCAACCTATACAGTGCCCTGCTGGAATAAGTCCCAGCTGTATTCAAGGTATTTTACAGCACCAGGGAATCCACCTGAATTGCATCATCCAGCTTTAAGTGTAATCCCTTAATAACCAAGGATAGGTGTTCAATACAATCCAGGGTGCTTCCCCAACACTGTAAAACGCAGCTGTGATTTATTCCAAAATGCATAATCAAGCACCAAGTACTTCTTGGACTCCACTGGGAGGTAAGTTAATATTGTCCCTCAGAGCCCAACTTCCCCACCTTAAAACCCACTCGATCCACATTTCTATTCCACAGACAGAGATTTACATATAAATGTGGCAGTTTAGTCATCAGTTACATTTCTTCTTGAACATATTAAGCATTAGGCCACAACACTATACATGTTTCTTTGTATTATCCATAATTAAAAGTAAATAAGGGAAATAGAAACTACATAACCTGACATCCTTTCATGGAAGGGCAATGCCAACTAAAGCAACATTTCTAACATATTTATATTCAGTCAAGCTTAAGCTCTGAAGGACTTGTTCCCACCAGGACCACTTCTACTAAACAACTTGCAGAGATGGAAACACTCCAAGCTAAGAAATTAAAATAACCTGCTGCATACTGATGTTTAAAGATTACATTGCATATAACACCAAGGCCTTTTAAACAAATTGCATTAAATGCATCCAGCTATTTTAACTTTATACTAAGCATTACATCAGTAAAAGAATTCAGAGTCGGTTCTAGGCTTTCTAGGAACTGGGTTACCCGATTCCTGGAAAGGGGTAATTACACCATTTTTGCCCCTAAAGTACTACGAACTAATGCACGTGTGGCTGTAGGTCGAAATAATCAAGTTTGTACGTCATGGCCGGAGCAGAGGAGGAAGGGAATGCAAGCCAGCTGACCGCACGCATTTCTGTGTGTACTGCTTTCACATTTTTTAAATGGTCAGTTTGAGAAATAAACTGTGTTCCACAGCTGACCCTGCTTTAGTACAAAGCTCACGCTACATACTGTTTTACATAACGGTAACGTAGCTCTTAAATTACTGTGGCTGATTCTTCGGCAGAAGAGATATTATCAGCTCATCATCTAACCATGGAATTTTGTGACAGTAAACAATGTAACAAAATCTACTGGGATGCAAGATGCAAGAGAACCTTCATTAATTACGTTAAGTTTTCAGGGCATTTTGTTAATGGCACGTGTGCAAGACACAAACCTTAAGTGTATTTTTATTTGTTGCTGTTCTTGTTCTACATTTCCTAAACAACTGTTCATTTTAAACTACTTTTTATTACACAACAGTACTCACACGTTTGGTCACCATCATAAATGTTGCAAGAAACTGGGGTTCATGTATTCTGCTGGTGTTAATATACCTGATGAAGACACTTTTTTAAACCAATAAAGAGATTTCGATGAAGAATATAAAACGAGCAGGAGTCAAGTATTTAAACCTCTTAGAAGAAAAATGATGAATTTTGTTTGGTAAGCCATTTAAATATAGTTTGGCTGAAAGAAATTTGAATGCTTGCATTGCTGTAGATATATATATATATATGTCGGTGTAATCTTGCATTTGTAAATATTGACACTTGCTTTTAAAGGGAGATGCAGCATTTTTGTGACTAACCCCTGAAAAAGTTGTCAAAATGTTTTTTTGTTGTTCTTGCATTTCTAAACATTTTATCGCTCTGCATTACTGCATTATAATTTATCATTTCTCTGTGCTTCAGTGGTACAAACAGATTTGTACACGATGGTGCGATTGACAGAGCATTGTGTTTTGAGAAATCATATCGTCAGAAAACTGAGACGTTCAATTTTAGCAGAAAGGGATTGGAAGAGGAATCGAATCCTGAAAATGGATTCGGGTAACATCGAGAAGCGAGTAACAAGGATACCTATGTACCGTATGTCATGTCTGCTTTATACTTCTGTATTTATGATATGATTGTAAGTGCCCTGAAGTCAATATTCCCAGGGTGCTTATCCAATGTATTGCATTTACTTCAAATTGATTTACATGCAGCACTTCCACCATCAAACAATGTTTGTATTTAGAAGATTGCCATTTAATCACATGTATTAGAATACATCAAACTTCTTACTGGTTGCTTACAATATACTAGCAGTACTACTGCTTAGTGGCTGGAACCTATTTTCAGATGCCACAGGTTTTAATATTAATATGGAAGCTTGGTGGTTTTGGTATTCATATCCATCTTAGGTCTCAAACTAGGCCCTATAAATTCTGGTTACGGTGATCTGGAAGATGTGGATAAGCTTGCTTGACCATGTAGCCAGAACCAGTAGTCGCTCACCTTCCATAAACAGTACATTCACAAACACCAAAAGGAATAACCACATATTATTTCCAGTCACTCATAAAATGCTTATTTTTGACATGCATCCATTGCCGTTTTTCTTGCTTAGAGAAAGCTCTGACAAAAAAGTTGCTCCCTTTGACAGCTAACAGTTGTTTAAATTAGCCTTACAATATAGAGGCTTTGGGGGAACCGTTTTGCATAGATGTTAGGAGTAGCTAATTGCAGGTTGTTTTGTGCTGGCTACATCAAAAACAGTTTATGGTAATTGCACATCCAACTCTGTTAATCTCTCTAAAGAATATAAAGCATTTTCTGTAACAAATCCACTGATTGGTAAAGAGAACATAAACAGAAAATTACAGTCATTTCATTTCAAAACAAAAGAACATTCTGCATGTTTTACCTAGCTCTAGGGAGATGGTTCATGTAGAAATTTGTCATTGCTCCTTACTTAAATACAATGCCTTTAATAAGTTTTATTTATTGATCGGATTACAAAATCATGAAATGCATGCATCTCCAAAATTAACTTGCATAATAAAACCAGCAAGTAATTTCCAAATGATAATTTACATATTCTCCCCCATCTTCTGCTGCTGTGACAGAAGCATAAGGAAGCAGTACCCAGTGGCACATGAACCAACAGCCTGGGGAAGGGGGCAGCTGCTATCATTACTCTGATCAAAAAGAACCTGTTCAAACAGGGACACTTTAGGGAAAGGGAGGGAGAAATAAAATAGTGTTGAATACATTTAAAGAAAGGCGGCCCCTTCCAAAAATAAATATACAGTAACACAATATTTTAGCTCAATCAGGACTTGAATATGGACAAGTAATAACACACAGGAAAAAACATGAAACAAACAAACAGTAATAAACTGTTAAAATTTACCAGTTAAGTTGCTGACCAATGAAGCTGGCAGGGGTCCATATAATATTTAAACTCCCTTGGCAAAATTACACACTTGGTCTCAATGAAGACTTGTGAAGGCATATTAGAATTTAGCCTGACTAATAACCAGGGGTTCAGATCATTTTTATCATTATTATTTTATTTTTTAGCAGACGCCCTTATCCACAGCGACTTACAATTGTTACAAGATATCATTATTTTTACATACAATTACATTATTTTTTACACATTATTTTTTACAAACAATTACCCATTTATACAGTTGGGTTTTTACAGGAGCAATCTAGGTAAAGTACCTTGCTCAAGGGTACAGCAGCAGTGTCCCCCACCTGGGATTGAACCCACGAACCTCCGGTGAAGAGTCCAGAGCCCTAACCACTACTCCACTCTGCTGCCCTGAGAATCATTAGGTTCTCACGCGAGTACCTCTTAAGGCTTAGCTGTGAAAGAATCAGAAACCAATGGGCATATTAAAGTAAGTAAGTAAGTAAGTAAGTAAATAAATAAATAAATAAATAGTGTGCAGTCTAAAAACAGAATTGTCAGTGCAGGCTGTTCCAGCCTGGCTACTGGGAGGTTGTTTTGAACCAATACATTTTTAATCTCCTATCAAAACACAGTGCTTTCTCTCACTGTTGCCCATTCCAGGCTCCTCAGTGCTCTGACAGAAAATACTACTTCAGCAAATGCAATGAATTCTGGAAGCATGCATCATCAATCTAATGTTTATCCCAAGATCTGGTGCATAAAACAAACAGTTTTATTGCATTTAAAAGATAAAATATATGACTAAATGCTAGAAGACACTAATTGAGCAGAGCAGCAACCCTATAATTAAAATGTAGCATGCAGCTGAAACAAAGGTTTAACACAGTGCTGCAGAATTCCTACCATGGGACCAGGGTTTGTGTTTCGCTATCTCCCGAGTGCAAAGCTGAAGGTCGTTTTTCGTGCTGAAGGTATAAGGGGGGTATAGATAAAGTGGGTAAAGATAGCAGCTGTTTTAATGGAAAATCATACAGTTTTGTGAGATACACAGTCCCACCCGGACAAGCTACGCTTGTTCAAGTATCAATTGTCAAATTGATTGTTCTGGGTTGTTCAGGGTGAGCAAGTGGAATACGTTTCAGAAATGGCAGGTGGAGTGGTTTGCCAAATCAAACTGTCCAAATCGGTCTTGATATTCACTGGGGTCTCTCAACCAGTTTCTATCCACCAGGCCAAACTGTAAGAATAGCCTCTGAGGTTTGCCTGCAGGCCATGAATGGATAAAGCATTCTATGTTTAAATGGTTTCATAATGTTAAGAAATGTTCTGGGGTTTTTTTCTTTTCATTTTAGGAACTTCCTAACCTGCCACATCAAACAGCTTCAGAAAGGAAAAGGGTTAGGGAGTTCAGGGTTGTTTTAGTTGAACACGTCGGCAATCTTCTCAGTGCCATTCAGTGTTACAACAACATGAGCAAGGACAGTGGAGAAATAGTATGCCTGGATGCTCAACTTCCATGAGCTGGCCTTTATTAAAACCAGTTTAAGCATATCACACACCTAATTAGAACATGCAGAACGTATTTGGACGAGGATGAACTGACAGATAGAGTGCATACAGAAATCTAAACCTTATGTTTTATAAATTGATTGAGTCCCTCTCAGTCAATGAAAATGCTCAATTCTCCAATTATGGTTTATGCCCACATACCTGCTAAGGAGAAAACAGTGTACCATGAGTGACGTGGTCAACTGTACATATTAACTTACAGACTGCAGTATTATATAATGTAAAGCCCATATATACAACTTGGAAGTCCAAGAGCTTCCTATACCCCCCTCCCCTGTAGAAAAAGCACAGACTGCAAATGTATCTATATTCTAATGAAAACATACAGACCCAATCCACAGAAAAAAAGCACTTTAAAAATAGGCATACTGTACACATTCTGCACAGTTGCTGCTTTGTTAGGCCCTGGTATACAAAAACATGTATATTTTATTACCTACCTACAACTGCACTAAAGAAAACAGGACCATGTGGCAAGTGATGGCCTGCTGCCAGGTTCTGCTAGTTAAGTGGATGTTGCTTTTATTCTCTTTCAACAGTGAATGTACAAATAAACCCTGAGGTTCTCAAGCAACATACAAGGTATCACACATACATCTGCTTCGTTCTCTACCAAATTAATTATTTACTGAGGGTTGGGCACCTGGAAAATACTTTTATTTACTATGTCTGTTCAGTAAATCTACATCATTTGCTTTAGATGTATTTCTTTAAAGCTAAACCTGATAAAAAAAGTTAAAATCTCTAGTAAATGAAAAGTCCTCTAACACATACAGTACTGATGTTATGTCTCTGAATGAACTGGCTTCTCAATTTAGGAAAATAAAGAAATGTTATGACCATTCATAAAATAAATTCTGAGCATTTTGAACAAACAAATCTTGGTCCAAGTTCAAGGCATTTTAAGTGGATTTTATAAATTTCTCTCATCCTTGGTGCTGTGTTCTGTTGCACCAATTCTGACTTGGTATACCTTTTCTCCCCATCTGTCTTGACCAAACTTGACCATTGCAAGCAACATCTAAAAATGAATACTTTGTTTAACATCCACAGTTCAAACACAGAGACAGGTTTACTCAAATAGTTCCCCTTGTTAAAAGGGACATATATATATTGCTACACAATATAAAAGGTTATGTTCTATTTAAAAATTGACCTTTCAGTTTGTTATATTTCAGAGGCTATTTTTCTAGCACTGCACAAGTGTAATAGTGTATTACTTTGACTAGGGGTGTTTTGATGCTCTTATTTTCAGAGTAATTGACTTTAAAAAGTATTTGTCAGGTATTAAATAAATCAAAACGCACCCACTTATTAATGTGTTCATTTCAAAACAAGAAAAGCTGCCTTTCCTCACCTTTACAATTGAGTACCAACCAATGGTAATTAGCTTCCACCTTGAGTGTTTTAAAAGTCGATTGGAAGTGAATTTTCCTCTCATCCAAGGTGCTGACATTTTTTTCGCTATACTGCAGCATCAAGGCCATAAACTAACAATGAAAATATTCACTGCAGAAGGGATGCATTTAAGGAACGTGGGGAAAAAATGATTTCCTATCAGCAGGATAAAAGAAAGGCAAGACATATAAATCACTTATAAAATATAAATGAGTTTGCGTTAGTATTAAATAATACTGTCAGATTGTTATTGATTGATATGCTGATTGTGTAAACGTGGGAAACCGCATTGCTTTGTGTTGAGTAATTAAAATGTTTTATTGCATTTAATTAATAATTAACAACTTCACCAAGAGAGAGGCCAAGAGAGAGATAGAAATCAATATTGCTAAGGGGGTTAAAACCAATTCCAAAATGTTTTTCTAATATTTTAGCAGCAAGAGAACATTCAAAGAGGAGGTTAAAAGTCTAAGAGACACAAATGGCAAAATCATAGATGAAGAAAAAAAACAGCAAATATATTAATTGATTACTTTTCACAGGTTTTTACAAAGGAGGACAAAGACAACATGCCCGACATGTCGACCTATTCCTATCCAATTTTAAATAACTTTAGCATAACAGAGGCAGAAGTGTTAAAGGGACTAGGAGCTCTTAAAATAAACAAATCCCCTGGGCCGGATGAGATCCTCCCAATAGTACTCAAAGAAATGAAAGAAGTTATTTACAAACCGCTAACCAAGATTATGCAACAGTCTCAACAGTCTCAGTTCTGGTCACCTCGTTACAAAAAGGATATTGCTGTTCTAGAAAGAGTGCAAAGAATAGCTACCAGAATTATCCCGGGTTTAAAAGGCATGTCGTATGCAGACAGGCTAAAAGAATTGAATCTATTCAGTCTTGAACAAAGAAGACTACGCGGCGATCTGATTCAAACATTCAAAATCCTAAAAGGTATAGACAATGTCGACCCAGGGGACTTCTTTGACCTGAAAAAAGAAACAAGGACCAGGGGTCACAAATGGAGATTGGAGGCACTTTTTTACACAGAGAATTGTGAGGGTCTGGAACCAACTCCCCAGTAATGTTGTTGAAGCTGACACCCTGGGATCCTTCAAGAAGCTGCTTGATGAGATTCTGGGATCAATAAGCTACTAACAACCAAATGAGCAAGATGGGCTGAATGGCCTCCTCTCGTTTGTAAACTTTCTTATGTTCTTCTTATGTTATAGTGCAGCCGATGCTTCTGTAGAACTGGTTCTAAGACCATATGTATGTCACAGTATGATTGTATGGCAATACACCATGATATGAACTCCCCATCGTAGCAATACTGATGAAAAAAATGATACCGTCATAACCGTGTGGTCACAGTATTGTCAAAGTCTGCATGACTGACTAAAACATATATTGAATAACATTCCATATCAACATTGAATTGCTTACTTAAAGACTGTGTACATGATTAAAAATACCAGCAATATAATGTTTAATCACTTTGACTAAGTATTTAGTAAATGAAAATGTGACTGACAGTTTCAATAAAGTATAGTAGTGCATTTTGTTTATGCACCGTTTCCTAGGTTATTGTCACTTTTGACCTCTTTCATATTTGGGGATAACTGACTGATTGTGGAATAGTGGATATTACTGTTCATGTGATATTATGAAAGGGCAGCCCTAAACTGAAAAGATCATATAATTGGCAAATGTATTTTTAATATCATCTTTTTCAAGGATAACTATATGAACATTATTACATTAATCTACACTAACTTTCATGAGATAGTAAATGATATAGTGACATCCCTAGCGGTTTGGTCCATTTGGCAATAATGTCATTCAGCTAGCACTTGCAGAACACAAACAGCAATGGCTCCCGACTACAGCATTATAAAGGGCAAGCACTGTATAATGTTTATGCTAAGGTAGAAAAAGAACCTGCAGCCAGCAATGTGGACATGAATTACCTACAGAGCACAGAAAATAGGCCTGGAGGCATCTGAAAACTACTGCATTACTTAAACAGAAGTCTCCCAAAAGACTTAAACAGGAAGAAAAGGACAACAAAAAGAACCATGGAGAGAAAGAGTGACAGATATTAAGTGGAGGTACAGAAATGGAAGCTATCCCCCTGAGCCAAGGTATCTATTTCAGTCTGTTCCAAATTACAAGGGTCATCACCGAGCAAATCGACCTGACAGGACAAGGTTCGGAATGAGGTTCTCAGGGAAATATGTTGCAGAAGCAATATTTACTATTACTGTTTGAAACCTAAATAATTAATAAGGGGTCACTCATATTTACTTCAGAAGTACCAAATCCAGAAAGCTTTGGAACATATTTTAGAAATAGGTTGGTTCTAGTAGAATTAGGATCATTGCAATTTAATCTGACAGACAGATTTCACAATTTACTTATAAACAGTTTTCATGGGAATGCAGATTATTCTCTTGTAGGTAGATCTAAGATTCTTTCTACACTCTCTTTGCTCACCACCGTACTTAAAGTGGATTGCAACTCGTAAGGTTTTTTGAGGTTGTAACGGGAGGTTTGTACTGACTATCTGGTGTGTCCGTGGTTCTGCAGGAAGAGGGCAGCAGTCTTGCAAGATCCGCCTGTCAGTCATAGCGATGACATGGAGAGGTGGGTGACTCCATATTCATTTTATTTCTATTTTTTTCTCTCTCTTTTCTTTGCCTGCTTCCCTGGTAGTTTCACCGGTATTTATAGTCAACCATGTAATTTGTGCGCAGTTTAGACCTGGTTTTCACAGGTCTACTGAAACACAAATGCTAACGCTGTTGATGGTTTGCTAAATCGCTACATTTGTATTTAAATGAGGACACTCTCAAGTTCAGGCCAAGTCAAGCACTGACGCTAACTTACCGAGTGGGCACAAAAACACGGGTTGCTAAATCACATAGGTGGGCAAAGTCTGTTTGCCCACACGTGCGCCTGATTCTGGTGAGCTAACTGTCCGCAAAGGTGTTTTGCAATTGCCTTAGGGGTTTGCGAACGTTGCTAAATAGGGCCCACTGTCTTTATCCACCATTCATTTTCAGGGCTTCATCAATCCTTATTCTATGTGAATCTGTAGATTCTATAGTACATTCCAACAACATAAGATGTGTTTTCTATGGTTTTGACTAAAAACATAATAGGACCATTCACCTCCAGACTGAACACATCTATTCACCAATGTCTACCTGAATAAGAAACTTGAAAAAATGCACATGCAGAATTCCATTACTTTTGGAAACTGCAACGTGCTTCTATTCAAAAGAATGAAATGCTAAATTACAGATTGTGCAGTCATCAATACCACCATGAACTTTCTAGTGAAAAGGTAACAATGCATTAATTTATAACAAGTTTGAGAGATACAACTTCCCTAACGCAGTCTAACCTTGAATTAAAACAATGTCCGTGAGATGGCAGGCTGTACCTTGTGAGAGCTGATGTAATATTTGCACAGTCATGATCCATATAAAAGCACAGCTTATTTGTTTAAAGTTATTTGGACAAAAACAAAACAACCCTTTAAAAACTACACAGAGCGAGGCACACCAGTATAAAGAAGCATGCCTTAAATGCTTTGTTCATCCTTCAAAAAGGGCCTGTCGATGGCAATTTACCATTTGTTTCATTGGATCAATATTAAACTAGTGGCAAGCCCAAGACTGAGATTTAAAAATGCATTAGGATAGACCCTTCACTACAAAAATTATCAGCTTGCCATAAGTCTGATATCGATGACTTAGGGCTGTATTTTTTTCAGGGTAAAATGTGCTTATTTAAACAACATTTTATGGTCTAAAAATAGGTATTTCAAGATAGTTCACAATGAAGCATAATATTTATTAAAAGCAGAAAAAAATGTGTTGTAACATTAAAAATTGATCATTTCCTCTAGAGTTATTATACAACAAATGTTCCTAAATATTTAAATGCTTACCTGAACAATGTTTAACTTGGCCTGCTATTTGGCATCTTTTGTTTTGTAGTTAATTCACTGGGGTAAAGAAAGACCTACACAACGTATTCTTTACTCCTGGGATATTTTTCTACTTTATAATGTGTTACATATTGTAACGTCTTGCTGTAAAATAAAGGCACACACACAGGGGCCACGCCCCCCTGCCCCTGCTGCTATACTGTCTCTGCTCATGCTCTGAGCAATATAATGTCTTTTATTACTTATGAATGTGAATGATCAAACAAAATAAAAACATAAATAAATGTAGAAATAACAACAGACATGTAAAATGTCCCCTGGTGTCTTATTTGTTGAAGACATTTTAAAGAAATCGTGCTGCTCTATGCAGTGTGTTCGATCATTTACCAATCTGAAGCAAACTAAACAAGCTGCCAGGTTCGTAATGCAGTGTAACAGGTAAACCTCTGCTGTATTTATTTTTAAGTGATAAAAAAAAAATTATATTTATAGTAGTATAATTCATCGCAGTAGTAAAATCTGTGAAAACCGTGAAAAAAATACAGCCTTTCTTATAGTATAACAAGCATACTATTTTCAAGGAATTGGTTCACCTAGGGGTTTTCAGACACGCTGAGCTCAGAAATGATAGCCTTTTTTTTTTTAATTTCCCCTTCAACCTGTGATCTTGCAAAGGTCAACCTAAAGTGAGAAAGGGACCTTGACCAGAAAAATCACCCTGGGTGCAATTTAGATGCTACCATCATGTGAAGCACCTCATTCTACTCGTATTGAATAGGGCTTTTCAGAAAAAAAATACTAGGAGCACCCTACTCACTTCTAGCACATTGCCAGACGAGGGGTAACTAACGAGTTTTATTCGAACTTCAGCCTAACTTTTTACCCTGTAGGGGATGTGGGTCCTAAAATGTAAGTATTACTGTAAGAACCTTAGGAACCAGTCTTCCAAATTATGTGAAAAACTTTTGGTTTCAAGTCCCACCACTGGTCATTAAACCCCCTTGAAATTTGAATTTTTGCTATTTGTACCAAGTTTAGGCCATAATAACTTGCGTGGGGGCACTCTAAAAAACGACCCAAAGATATGTTTGGATAGATGTTAATGAGATCTACAAGTATCAAGCAAAATATGTTGGTATCCAGGGATTTTTATTTTTGAAGTGCATTTGTCATGCATTCAAGCATTGCTTATGGCCACGTTGGTGAGGTTAAGGTACCACATAGTTCTGTCCAAACTAGCTATTTCTTCAATTGTGCTTTCTCTGAGGATTGGATCTAGAGGAAAAAGTAACATTGTGGGCTTTCAATGGCACTTGCTTGGAGCTGAGCGATTATGAACCTGCATATGGGACTTGAGACTTCGTTGTTATGATGAAACATTTGAAACTACCAAAACGTTATCAGTCAATCAGTCAATTTCAGGCACAACTGAAAGTCTTTGGTTTAGGAGGTCTTTGATGACAGAGACAGGTGTATTTAAATGGTGCTGTAAACAGGGAAGATTTTGTTTTTAAAACCCAACTAAGTAAGGTTTTGGTAGTTTCAAATGTGTCATCGTAACAAAGAAGTCCCAAGTCCCATGCAAGTTCATAACCCCTCAGCTCCAAGCTAGTGCCAGTGGAAGCACATACTGTTGATTTTTCCTCTAGATCAATCCTCAGAGAATGCAAAGTTGAATAAATAGCCAGTAATAATTTGAACTATGTGGCACTTTAGCCTCACGAAAATGGCCATAAGCAATGCTTGAATGCATGAGAAATGCAACTTCAAAAATCCCATTTCCCTGGATACCAACATATTTTGCTTGATGCTTCTAGATCTCATAAACATCTATCCAAACATATCTTTGGGTGATTTTTTTTGGTGTCCCCAAGTTATTACGGCCTAAACTTGGTACAAATAGCAAAAATTCTAATTTCAAGGGGGTTTAATGACCAGTGGTGGGACTTAAAACCAAAAGTTTTTCACAGAACTTGGAAGACTGTACAATACTGTACAATACTTACATTTTAGGACCCACTTCCCCTACAGGATAATGGGTTAGGCTAAAGTTTGAAAAAAACTTGTCAGTTACCCCTCGTCTGGCAATTTGCCAGAAGTGAGTAGGGCGCTCCTAGTATTTTCTTCTGAAAAGCCCTATTCAATACTAGTAGAATGAGGTGCTACACATGATGGTAGCATCTAAATTGCACCCAGGGTGATTTTTCTTGGTAAAGGTCCCTTTCTTACTTTAGGCTGACCTTTGCAAAGTCACAGGTTGAAGGGGTCATTTTTAAAACTCATTTTTAAAACATTTCTGAACTCAGCGTGCCTGAAAACCCCCAGGTGAATTTTTCTAGGAAAATCTGAGAAGGACGGGCAAAGAAATGTCCCTTTTTTGGTTGAGTTGGTGTGGAATGACCCAATTCTTTTATAACAACAACCTGATGGAAATTATTTTAGTTTTTAATTTCCACATCATCCAAGATTAAGATAGCTTCTGGTCATTCCTGCACCTCAAGTAGCCATTGTATGATGCACCTGGTTATATTCCCTCTAGCCCAATCCTTACACAAGATGTTATCAAGTAGATGTTTGTGACCTCTGATCGCCCCTACACAGCTGCTCTTCTGACTTGACACTCTCTGCTCTATGCAGTGAATGAAGCCCCAGCTATTTTATTCATAACACTATGTCATAAATCACATACAGGTTCTGTAAAATAGATGCTAAAAAACAATTCTAAATAGGCTACCACTTTCGTTAACAGTTCAGGTGAAACAAATGAGGCAAAAAGGAAATAGGAAGAAATTGCTTTCCAACAGTTAGATGCCATATATCACTCGCGAGGTTTGGAGTAGGCCCAAGGTGGTTTGGATCAAGACAGAGCAGAAATACCTAGGTAATCAGAAACACAGCAGCAGTACAATAGCATCATCATTTACCTACAGAAAGGCAATATTTATTTTTCAAACCAGTTATTAGATCACATCAGCAGAACTGGGACACTCTGTGTGTACTCCTTTTTTGGGTTTTATCCAAAGTTAGAAATCTGTGACACAAATTTTTACGAGAACATTTTTTTTTTCAATAATAACAAAAAAAAAAATGAATGCTTGTAATGCAGGACACTGACCAAACAAAATTTGATGACTTCCATTTTTTTTCTTTGAATTGATATTGCCTATTTGTGTTTCCAGTCTTAAAATTGGAAATGAAAGGCATTGATTTCATATTAGCAGGGCTTGAATTTCGTTTTTGTGTGCTGGGGATTTCCCCTATGCTGCAAGCCATTGGGGGATTCCAAAATTTTGGGGAAATGGCAAAAAAGGCACTTTTACATATAAAAACTATATATATATATATATATATATATATATATATATATATATATATATATTACTGCATCATCATTCACACCGGTGTTGCTTTAAAATAAGCTGCTTTCAGGAGACCTAACAGCTGTTCACCACTGTGAGACAGAGCACTCTCCATTGCTTTTGCCATTGCCTGACGTGAAGTTTTTGCATGCAGCAGAAGAAAATGGTGCTTTTCTTTTTAACCAGAGCTCCATTTATTTTTTTTTTACTCTTTACACTCAGCCCTATTTCACTGTTTTCATTTATGTATGTATAACTACTGGCTAGCTTGTACTGCATGCATGTAACATATCAAATGAAAGGCCACAAATGTCCTTTCATATTATGTAAGTTGCAACAGGATTAGGCATACTATATGTGGTAGAGATGAGAATATGTGTAAAAAAACTAAACAAAAAAAAATCATGTTGGGGTGGGGGGGGAGCTTCTAAGCTTTCCAACAATACCACCCCTTTCAGTCTAGCTGCTACAATGACGGAGCAATAGACTCAAAACGAAACCTAAGCTGTTAACTCCAACACATGATGAGAGGCTTAACTTCAGGCGATCATAGTTCCGGCTAGGAGTTCCGCATACACACACTGAATATGTCATTGGAAAGCCCTTGAATCTGTACTTTTAAACAAGCCATGAACCATGTAGGTGGCTTTTACAGTGCCTGAGTAATATGTGCGCTGGCACCCCAAAATGAATCGGGCTGAGTTTTAACAGTTAAAGCGAAACTCACCGCTTGCAAAACAACACCTAGATAGACTAGATAGACTATAAGATCAAAACTGTTTACTTACTGCAGTGTACTGAGTTTCTATAATGCTTAAAGATAGCAGCCGAGAATCAAGTACGAGAGAATAAAGTCTTGCAGCACTTAAAATATCCAGCACAGCTTTTGTTTACGACTGTAAGTCGTCTGCTAAAAAATAAATAATAATACTAATAATAATAATAATTAGTGAAACGTACATGCAAGTTATTATAGAAACTGAAAATGGATGTGTTTGAGTGGTGTTTATTATTAATGGTGTTGGTGTTAAATAAAAGATCAAAATTATGTTCATGTAGGTGATGCAAAATTTTTGGCCATAGCTGTAGATTTTAGTATAAATTTACGCATAGGCTTTTACTGTAACACAAATCCAAATGCAAGCCCTAGTTGGGATAAACCCGTATTTATGGTTGTCAGAACATTCACCTGTTTTGACCAGCCAATAAACCCTAATATTGCTAGGTTTTTTCCTAAACAAAATGAATGACAGGCACTGTTTATTATTTAGCAGATGCCTTTATCCAAGGCGACTTACAGAGACTAGGGTGTGTGAACTATGCATCAGCTGCAGAGTCACTTACAACTACGTCTCACCCGAAAGACGGAGCACAAGGAGGTGAAGTGACTTGCTCAGGGTCACACAGTGAGTCAGTGGCTGAGGTGGGATTTGAACCGGGGACCTCCTGGTTACAAGCCCGTTTCTTTAACCACTGGACCACACAGCCTCACTGTGAATAAGCACCCACAAATGTTCAGTCGTTTGACTGGTTAACCCCAGTTTTAGAGTAACCACTGTAAACTACATGAATGAAATGGAAATAATCAACCTTTTGTCTACATTGATAAAGCACTTAAGATTGTCAACGATTAAACCATTGCTATAGAATGCATCCACCACTGCTTCTGTCAAACCAAGTCTACCTAGAAAAAGAATTAGGACAAATATGTGTCCCCATTTTTGCTTTTGCAAATTAGTTACTAGACCTATACAACATAAATCAAATTTTAACTGAAATGAAATTCAAGCTGGTTTCCTATTCATTCAATTAACCATCTGAAGCACACACTGGAACATCTGGACCATGCAAAACGCCAAGTCCCCATGTACCCCTACAGTTATTTTAATGAATGAATGCAGTGCTCATGAAATAGTCAGGAGTGATATGCATGTATTAAAAAAAGAGTTTATGAAAATATACTTGAATGAAATTGTGTAGCAACAAAATAAAAAAGGGCTTGTTGTTGAAACATTGCTACTTTCATGATGTTACCACATTCAGCCTGCTATAACACACAAGAGAATCTTATAATTTAGGTAGACAACAAATCTGTGTTATGTGAAGAAACCACAGTACCACTCATTAGCAGCAAGATTGAATGTGAGTGATTGAATTTCAGAAGGAGAAGCTATGTAAACATTACTTCATTGAAAAAAAAAATACCAATATGTAGAAATGGAAGAAGATCATTTGGGTAGGCATTGCAAGCCTTAACACAGAATTTATGTATTTATTCTTTTGAGAAAAAAAATAGCAATGTTCAATTGATGCAGATACTGTCATCTGTAAAATAAAGGATTCTTTAAATGGTGCAAGTATCTTTGTGTAAAAATGACTGTAAACGTCTGCATAATGCAAGGGAGAGCAATTTTTAAAGACTCAAATGTGTGCGACATTTAGATCCACCACAGTTAAGTTTTATGGAAAAAAAGTTGCATGCAGTGCAATATTTCAGATATAGGGCACATCCAGAGCCAGACTGCCTCATGGACATTTTATGTCCGGTTCTGGGGTTGCTTTATATTAGCCTGTTGTATTAAAATTAAAATAAAACATGCATCAAAATGTATTTTGATTAAATGACAATATTTTCTCTCATAATTCTTAAGAATAAAATTGCTGGAGTTTGATCTGCAAATATGAATGACTTACTGAAACTAATGATCAGTTTAGTACCAGTTAATGATAACTGTGTCACAATGCCTAAACCAATTGTTAAGAATGAAGGTCATCTGCAAAGTAATAAACACTTACATAAAAACATACAATCATACATATATGGATACATGCTGTAGGTGTATTAGTTCTCCATTCACCATCGCCCACAATAATATTGTACACATTTCAGTCTTACACAAATACCTTCCCAGTGTGTGACTGTCCAACTTTAAAAGGTGGTGGCCCAAACCACTGCATAGATGAATTGCAAATGCATCTAATGATCTATAGGAGATCACCAATATCTTTACCATAAACACCTGCTTCAAGCTTGGGCGAGGACAGTATTTATATAGCTATACATAAATAACAATAGTGCATATAAAATACAAAAGTGCCTCTTTCCTAAGGCACTGTACATAGACTATTGAAAAAGCTAGCTAGGTCAAATAAACACCCTGAAAGCGTTTCTTAATATGCTAAACAAGTTGGAATATGACATTCAGTTGTACTCGTAGATAGACTATTGAAAAAGCTAGCTAGGTCAAATAAACACCCTGAAAGCGTTTCTTAATATGCTAAACAAGTTGGAATATGACATTCAGTTGTACTCGTAGACAAATTGTTCATAGCTGTATATAATGAGATAATGACACTGCTAAATAGGTTTATTTACACCTTATATGGATGTCCATGTTATGTTTTTTGCATAGGATTCGTATGGTTTGCATTTGAATTGGAGATCATCCATTAACAGAAAAAGTAAATAGAAATACAAACTGGTGAGAATATAACAATACTCATGATGATACTGATAAAAATAATAATAACAATAACAATAACAATACGACTACTACGACTAGTACTACTAATAATAATAACAATAACAATAACAATATGACAACGTTTTATTTAGAGTTTATTTATAATTCCTTAAAAACTGCTCATTACATCAAGCCAACTTTTTTTTTTTTTTTTTTTTTTAGAATGACAAATATCGATGTTGAATTTTGTATCAATTTATAGACATTCTTGTTCAACATACAGTACTGTACACAACAAACACATATTTGTCCACTCTGGGATGACAGGAAAATACTTGTTTAACTCCAATGTATACTGGAATGTATTTCCCATATAACTTATACATGTCGACACTTACATATAATTATCATTATTCGATCATATTTTGATACCGTTTAGACAGACTTTATAAACAGCACGATAATGCACAAAGTACCAATTAACCTCTATCCTAAATGCGTACTGTATAATCTGTATACCGTACGGAATAAGTGATTTGTAACATAGCAGATAATGCCTAGATAAATGAGGAAGCAGCACTTGCACAGGTCTCGTGCATTACAATCCATCTACAGAACTGTAAACATCGAGGACGCAACAATCCGCGATATTAACCAACTATGTCAAAGAAAACGGTATGTGGAACTGACAGGCTCAAAAGCGTGTAAATACTACCCGCACTTCCTACTTCTGCCAATACAGCTACACCCTTTTCGCTGCAAGCAGTGTTATTCAGATTTCTGGTAACAGTATTGGAAAAAGAGCTATGGAGTGGACTCCATAGTTCAACAATCAACAGTGTAAAACACGTGAAAAAAATATAAAAATACAGTAACATCGCTGCTTACGTTTCACCGCCCTCTCCGTTGTTGACAACTTCTCATCATTCGGCTTATTTTCAGACATTTCCAGCGTAATATTTTAATCAAATTTAAACTTCAGCTGAAAATGTTCCTTTATAGTCCTTTCTTAATATTTTAGATCTTCCCCAAGTGGGAAACCACTTCGTCCTTTTGACTCTTTCAGTTATATTAGCCAGAAACACTTGCAACAATGTCACAAATTTCTACACAGTAACCTCTCCCAATAGATTTACAGCTGCACTGTATCTATCTCACGGTGAACAGCTCGACGTGCAGCCTAACCTGCAGTTTGATTGTCCCGCCTCCTCTCGCCATGTATTGGCTAGGTGCGTCTTTCGTATATCATCCTGGAAGCCCTTCCTCGATTGTGTACGGGCGAGCAACCTGCCCATCACAGTATCATCTACTAAACTGGAATACATTTCAGGTTAGATGACACTATGGGCTGGCTAAATAGTGTGTGTTTTTTGCATAGGACTGCATAAAGTAACTAGGAACAGTAGCGGCTCTTAGGGTGGCAGTGGTAATTAATAATCGTCCATGTACAGTGGGGTTTGTATTTAGATTGCGTTTGAGTGGATGCAAGGCAGCCATAAACTCAGTGTACGCTCGGTGCAGTGGTTGCCTGTGTTAGAAAAGCGAACCACTGCGTCCTCATGGTTTCTAAATATCTTTATTGTCAATGATGCAGGTTGAAATGTCAAATCGGGAAACAAAGGTCAATACATCTATGTTAGTATTATTACTACACTGCTTGAATTACAACTGCCGTTCTGTAATCTGAATAATTATCGCACCACTCGGGTCATAGCGGCATGAGAATGCATATTTTAAATTAAAAAAGTCCCGTTTACCGTAAAGTATTGACAATATCATATATTGCACACATTTTTGCAATAAATGTGCTCCTTGCCACGTTTTCAAATCAAAGGGATGTTGTTGAAATAATGTTGTCATAATTTTGGTTAATACTGTAGCTATATTTTTTTCACCTAAAGCAAGCTAAGCTTTTCAGTGATCAAGTACCATTAATTAAATATTTCGCCCACGCAATGTTTGCCAGTTTGTATTTGTTATTTGTATATGCAGTAAGTGATCACATGTTTTTTTTTTCTTGTTTTTTTTGTAGACAACCTTGGCTCTTCCCAGTAGGCCTAAATTAAATTGCAACACTGTAATATCCTCTGTATTCATTTTATAAAGTCGCAGACACAAAATCTGAAGAACGGGCAAAATGTATACCAATTTTACTGTAGTGGATTTGTACAATACTTGACCAAATGGGTATTCATGACTATTCTCTGATTATGCTGACCCAGCACCTTGCTGCCTATTAATCTTTATTTTTGATAGTGGGATGTGAAGGTTGGCTTCAGTTTTACTGTTCACTTACCTTTTCATGATGTGCAATTATTCAGAGTGTCCTATAGCTAAAATGCAAACATATTTTTTAGTCTGTTTAGGTGCTGAATGGCTTGAAATTGTTCTTCAGTTCTTGTGGTCAGCCATAGACATATTCAGATAAGCCAGACTATGTTGTAAGTAAGCAGCAGCAAGTTAGTTGATATAGCTTCTGTTACACACAGTATGTCTATGGCTGGTCAGTAGAACTGAAGGGCAACACAAGTTACTACAGTAAGAAGCACTCAGAATCATTTATAAAAAGATAAGTGAACATTTAAAACAACTATGAAAATGTCATTTGAATCTACTTCATTAAAAGGTTGAAACCTCTCCAGTAGCTGATTGAGTTCTGTGATAAAGATGCATTTGACTGATCTGAGCTAGTTTCTTCTGGCATAGCAGACAACAACTTGATCTACGGTGAGCAGTGGGTTATGTACAGTCCCAGCTAAAACTACTTCTGTTGAATGTATCCCTATAGAACATAATGTGGCGTGCTGTGTTAAAAGCAGCAAAATGTGATGAGGCATTGTAAATGCATAGTTAAAGTATGGTTAATCACTAAGAAGTATAGTAAAGCATTGCAAAAACCATGACTAACCTGGGGAAAGTGAGGCAAACTGCAAAACTACTGTGCAGATTTACCAAAGTAATCTTTTATAAGGGTAGACCAGGTTGATTGCTTACATGGTCTGTGTTCTGACAATGTGCAGCACTCATGCTGGTTAAACTAAGTCTGAAATAATTTAATAAACAGACACCGAGGAATTCTGTTTTAGTGTAAACATGCATACAATATTTAAGCAAAATTAACTAGTAGTGTGCCGATTTGTTTTGCATTACATTGTGTTTCAACCTTACCAGATATTTGGATAACTGGAAGACAATTGAAAATCTAGTGGATCAATCATGCTGTTGAATGAATTCCAATAAATCACTGTGTATTTTTGTTTCAGGTAATACTTCTCACTTAACCTTTAAGGCTCATATCTTTTGTAGAACCAAGGCATTCTTCTTACACCTTTGAAACATGTCATGTTTATGCCTGTCACAGTAGTCTGTGATTGATCATTGCTACGCTGTGTTTGCTGGCCTCTCATAGTAACTTGTAGCCATTTTATAAAAATAAAAAAAGCTTTTATACACTAATAGGTCATTGGTATCAGACTAATGGCAATATATTTCTAAGTCGCTCCTTATTTAACAGACTACAACATCACATGCCAATCAAACACACACTGTCATCCCCTTTATCAAATTTGGTCAATTTGCTCTTACCAATCATGACTGAAACTTACTTGCAAAAGGGAGATGCACATTTTATATAGGCGGCTATGTGGTCCAGAGGTTAAAGAAAAAGGTTTGCAACCATGAGGTTCCCCGGTTCAAATCCCACCTCAGCCACTGACTCATTGTGTGACCCTGAGCAAGTCACTTAACCTCCTTGTACTCCGTCTTTCAGGTGAGACATAATTGTAAGTGACTGCAGCTGATGCATGGTTCACACACCCTAGTCTCTGTAAGTCACCTTGGATAAAGGCGTCTGCTAAATAAACAAATAATATATATTATGCATAACATGTTATTGAGTTACATGAAGGATAGACCAATCACAAAAAGCAAGTACTACAACACCAAACCTTGCGTAGTAAGACTGTGATATATTAACCACTGAAGACTTCAGAGGAAGATATCTAGTAGAATTTACTTTTTGATTGTACATATTCTACCATTGAGAGTTTTATAGTTACATGTAAATTAATAATAAAAAAAGGTAAAGTAGATATCCACTTAGAACAGGGAATGAATATAGGACAGTATACAGACTGTAATCAAACACCACATGCATTTATTTGCATATAGGCTAACAAACAGGGTTCTGTTTGGAAAGAGGATCAGTCACGTGGGATTTAATACAATTCACATAAACTCAGCTCAGGCTGAAAAAAGAGGGTATTTGAATAGGCTCAGATTATTATCTAGCAAGCTCCTCCATCTCAAGTCATAATAAAGCAAAGCTCTGTCTGGTATATAGCCATTGGTTTAATCTGAATGTGTTGATTTACTATTGCATGCGTTCTAGTCCACAGTCATTTGCATTTACTTGCTTAAATTTTAAACAGATTTGCAAGTCTATTTGATTATTATTCAACATATTGTGGATATATAGGTCACATTGACCTGTTTTCATGGTACCTTTTCAACGACATTACATTCCTTGTTCTTATACGCAGTAATAAGACTAGTATCTTGTTTCCTTTACTCAGTGATTTGAAATTATAGTAATGGTGGTACCATATAATACCAGCAGTTTACCTGGTGTGCAATTCCACTCGATATGTATTGCGTGTTATATATTTTTCATTTGCACTTATATTCTAGCTGATCAGAAAGATTTGTAAAAAAACATATAATGACACAGGGGCGGATTAAGAATTTTAAAGAACATAAACCATACTTTTTTATATTTTGGTATAATCCTAGAAGAAAAACATTTCTAAACTCGGGCACATTTATATTAGCCATAAATTAAAAGCCCAACACAGGTTTAATTAATTATAAATAAAATGAATAACGTGAAAAGAACGCAAGTAATATTAATGCTAACTATGTTTAATACAATAATTTGCTTTATGATAATCTGTTCACATACACAGTTATTATTAGCGCCAAGTTTTAAAATGTATTTCATAATAAAGGCAAGAAAAGATCAACTTTATTTTCTTTTTATTTTACTTATATACAGTATATTTTATAGAAAACAATAATGCTTGACTACTCCAGTCTTGAAGATACTGTACAGTAGCTGCAAATGCAATTCATTCTTCTCGTCTAAATTGGTAGAGTAATTAACATGGAGACTGTGGCTTATGAAAGGTCTTAAGGAAGGTATATGTTATCCCAGAAGGACTAAGGCTCATCATTGTGTTCAGCCTGTTCATATTGTACTGTGCTTACTGATAAATGGATTATTTCTGAACGCTCTTCCATTCAGTCCAAAACAAAACAGCAACTGCTGTTTGCCTTACACTGATGTTTCTGGTCTATACAATTTTATAATAATCTTTCAGCAGATTCAACCTTCACAACATTTTATGAATTGTAGCCCTAATTTGAGGCACGGTGAATGTCCAAAGCCTCCTTAAAATGATCTTCAACATGTAAATTATAAAGGCCTACTTATATTTTTATTTGTCTGTAACTTCAGAGTTTTAAATAGGTTTTCCCTAAGCAAAACACAGATTACATTTATTCTTTAACAGAAACAACAGTCCTCTTTTATTTGTATTTATTTTTGTAATAGTTTGCTTATGCGTAGAACCAAATCCTACCCATACTGTATGTGTCTTGCAATTTGAAGAAACAGAGGATTTGTGATGGTTCTATTAGAGCAGTGGTGCCCGCGGGGAAATTCGTGTGCGCGAAGCCAATCCATCGTGCCCGCGGCAGTTGTTCTTAAATTACAGGTCGTAGCGTGGGAAAATAAATAAAGCTTTAAAACGTTTTCCAACAAAAGCGTCACAGCAGTCTGTTGACACTGCTGCTCGCATATACTGTGTTTGTATGTTCTCGACATATTTTTTTGTTTCCTGAAGGGCCTCTGCGATAGGATCAAGCAATTGAATATCTGCATTTTCTCTGCGGTAACCCAATCATAAATGAGCTGGGTGGGACATAAACTGTGTCTGTTTCAGTTGCAGGTACTGGCAGTAACTTTAACCAATAGGAGAGTCAAATATCTGCCAAGTTTTACGCAGCTATCCAATCATAAGCAAGCAGAGGCCGTTCACGGTATTCTGCATGGACATTGAAGGCGAGTGAGTAGCCAATAGAAAAGTGAAACACCTGACAGCTGTCCAATCATTCATGAGCAGAGGCGGGGTGTTAATATGCTGGGTAAACGCTAAATTTCGGCGACTGTTATTGAGAAAAATAATACATTTCAGTATTTAGAATTTAATTTTCTCTCTCTAAATATATTTTTTAATTTCACCATACAAGGGAAACACCGAGTTAGATTTAGTTAAGAATCCACTTTCTCTGAATAAATGTTGTGGGAAGGCATTGTTTAAGATAAGAACCTATGCAATAGTCAGTGTGCCCGCAAACAGCCAAGTAAGATCAATTTATGCCTGTGCCCAAATTACTTTGAGGACCACTGTATTAGAGGGTAACACAAACATAACCAATGAGGAACGGAAGACTTAATCACTGTTGGTTATGTCTTTCCTCACAAATTGATTATTTGCATGTTACCAATGCAGAATCATCATGCTTTGAGTTTATCCTACTACAGATATTTTAAAACGGAACCTTTTCAGATTAAAACCAACAGTGGTTATGCCAAAGGTGCTAGCTGACTCTCACATGTAAAATGAAGCTCGACTGGCTAGTGTTACAAAATGTCTTTTTTTTCTGTTGTTTTTTGTTTTCTCAAAAGCTTGCCATCAATTTATGGAAAATGATGCCACTTAGTATAATCTAGTGGTTACATTTTCCCAAACATTTTCTGTCCTGAACTTTGACTGTGATAGAAACACATTTATTTACTTCTAATCTAACTAATTCTTATTTGGCTCAGTCAGTTTGGATTGACATTGTTTATGCATATGTCACATTTTTTCTCTGCAAACAGGCATGTTGTACCTTGAGGGAAATAGGTTATGTTTCCGTGTTGCTGCTTTGTGCTGGTGAATTTGTACAATGTGCTCATAATGTATTAGCAAAAAAGAAAAACTTTCTGAATAATAATTAGTGCAATATAAGAAACAATAATCTTTGTTATACCAATCATTTTGTTAAGGGCTGATTTGTGAGACTTAAACATGGTCATTTACATAGTGGTGACAAACGTTGTCAATGGGAAGCATGAGCTGAAGAAAAGTGTGATTGATTATATGTTAGCTTCCTCTTTAGGTGTTGAAAAGTTATTTAGCAAATTCCTATCAATGCTCCTCACACAAAACTGTAAAAACAGAATCTTAGGAAATTACTTGGTTGTCCAGAAAACCTCACAAAATTGAGGCCAATCAAACCTTCACCACATTATCCCTTGGAGAAATGAACCAAACTTCTTGGAGAACAATTGGCTCCATACCAGGTAAATTACATCTCTAGAAGGCTACTCAAGTTTTAATGTGGGAGGTGAAGACTGGAGAAAGTCTACAAACAAGGTAGACATTATCCATATAGATGGGATTATGGAGCTTCAGAGAAAGAAAGGAAAACATTATATTGTCTAATCCTTAGGCTACCTGGCTAGTGGCCAGGAAGACTGAAGTCTGTTATAAAACACTTGGGAGAATCTTTAAGGGTTTCTGTAGTTTTACTTAGTAATCAACAGTCATCTCTAACTAATGTTTTCTTCTGTTTTAGAATCATAGCCATTCTAGCGCTGTGAATCAGCATTTAGTTTAAAAGCTTATCATTTTTTAACAAGTGCAAGCTATGTTGCCAAAGAACCTAAGAAATGAACTGGTAACAGTGAATTTTGCACTACAGAGGATCAGTACACCTTTCCAGCAGTCATGGCAAAGGTTTTTCTGCTAAGTTGTTATGCTATTGCCAGATGGATAAATGTAAACTGAAGTGCTACTCACTTGATGAAAATCCTTTGCACACAGATTGGATTTATGAGTTTATTAATCAAAACCAATGTCATTTTTAAAATGACCGGTGTTGCGCAAATTTTTCTATTTTGATAGTTGTGAATTGCTATCCATTCTTCACCTCTAAAATCAGGCCATTAGCTTTCTTTTATTGAACTTTTTTATCCATCTAGTCTCTCCATAGACATTGAACTAGTTAGGTCTGGAGACCAGGGCCGGTGTTGCAGCTAGGCACATTCGTTTTGATCATCACAATAAGCATGTTACAAAGTGAAGGTTACAAAACCACAGATACAACCTCCCACTGCTGAGCTTTGTGCCATGTATGTTACCTGGCTCTAGTAAGATATTCATTGTACAATAGCATATGATTTCCTCTGCATGCTGACCTTTGCCGAGCCATGTTTTAACAATACCAGTGGTGGGCCGACTAATCTGATGAACAGGAGCGATGGCACTGTTGCTGTTAAGAACTATATATTTTTTTGGCATTTTGGAGTGAAAAACTAGTAATTTTTTTACTCATAGACGTCGCATCCTAAAATATATCGTTACAATACACTTTTGTAATTCAATTCATGGAATAGAAACGTTTTTCTTTTCATACTGTTCATCATTTGGAAAACTAATACTTGCCTTTCAGACAAAAAGGTGCCGGATCTGGTATCCTGTGCAATCCGGCACAAATTAACCCCTGGTTATTAGAATATAATAGCTGGTTCAAATACTATATATATATATATATATATATATATATATATATATATATATATATATATATATATACAGTATATACTGTATATATATATATATATATATATCAGGGCTTGAATTTCACTGTGGAAATCGCGCATTTTCCAAGTTGCTTCCACATATCTGCAACTTTCAGTGCGGGAAAATCCCGCAGAGATATTTTAAGAAACCTAGCTACTGTATTTTATAGGAGGCTATGTGGTCCAATGGTTAAAGAAACGGGCTTGTAACCAGGAGGTCCCTGGTTCAAATCCCACCTCCGCCACTGACTCATTGTGTGACCCTGAGCAAGTCACTTAACCTCCTTGTGCTCTGTCTTTCGGGTGAGACGTAATTGTAAGTGACTGCAGCTGATGCATAGTTCACACACCCTGTAAGTCACCTTAGATAAAGGCGTCTGCTAAATAAACACATAATAATAATAATAATAATATTTTGCACCCAATTTAGAATGCCTGAAACGCTACAACAATCTATAAGGAAGTGGGTGTCAGTGATGAAAGCACTATGAGCCGCATTCTGAGTAGTTATGGTTAAAATAAATAAATAAATAAAAGCTGTGCTGGATATTTTAAGTGCCGCGAGACTTTATTCTCTCGTACGTGATTCTCGGCCACTATCTTTAAGCATTATAGAAACTCAGTACACTGCAGTAAGTAAACAGTTTTGAAAATTAAAATACGATATTAAGTCTATCTAGGTGTTGTTTTGCAAGCGGTGACTTTCACTTTATCTGTTAAAACTCAGCCCCATTTATTTTGGGGCGCCAGCGCACCGAAGATTATGCATATATTACTCAGGCATCGTATAGCCATCTACCTGGTTTAAAAGTACAGACTCTGGGCTTTCCAAAGACGTATTCAGTGTGTTTATGCAATACTCCTAGCCGGATCTATGATAGTTCAGCCTCTCATCATGTGACAGAGTTCACAGCTTAGATTTCATTTTGAGTCTATTGCTCTGTCATTGTAGCAGCTAGAATGAAAGGGGTGGTATCATTGGAAAGCTTAGAAGCTCGAGCTTCCGCCCCATGTTCATTTCATATTGAGGTTCAATGGTGCAGTGTGTTTTTTTTTTTTTTTTTAGCTATCTATGACTACAATATACAGCATATAACAGTGACCATATATATATATATATATATATATATATATATATATATATATATATATATATATAGTTTTTAATATGCAAAAGTGCCTTTTGCCATTCCCTTCTAAAATTTTGGAATCCCTCCCCCACCCCATTGGCTGCAGCATAGGGGAAATACCAGCACACAAAAATGAAATTCAAGCCCTGTATATATATATATATATATATATATATATATATATATATATATATACAGTGCCTTGCATAAGTATTCACCCACCTTGGACTTTTCCACATTTTGTAGTGTTACAACCTAGAATTAAAAATGATTTAATTGGGATTTTTACCATTTGATTTACACAGCATTCTTAACACTTTGAAGATGCTAAATATTTTTTATTGTGACACAAACGTTAATTAAACAAAAAAAAGACATTTGTTGGTTGCATATGTATTCACCCCCCTGAGTCAATACTTGGTAGAAGCACCTTTGGCAGCAATTACAGCTGTGAGTCTTTTTGGGTAAGTCTCTACCAGCTTTGCACATCTGGATCCTGCAATTTTTGCCCATTCTTCTTGGCAAAATTGCTCAAGCTCTGTCAAGTTGGATGGGGACCGTTGGTGAACAGCAATTTTCAAGTCCTGCCACAGATTCTCAATAGGATTGAGGTCTGGGCTTTGACTGGGCCATTCTAAGACATTCAGGTTCTTGTTTTTAAACCATTCCAGTGTAGCTTTGGCTGTGTGTTTAGGGTCATTGTCCTGCTGGAAGGTGAACCTCCGCCCCAGTCCCAGGTCTCTTGCAGACTGAAACAGGTTTTCCTCTAGAATTTCCCTGTATTTGGCCCCATCCATCTTGCCCTCAATCCTGACCAGTTTCCCAGTCCCTGCCGATGAAAAGCATCCCCATAACATGATGCTGCCACCACCATGCTTCACCGTGGGGATGGTGTTCTCAGGGTGATGAGCAGTGTTGGCTTTGTGCCACACATAGCATTTTGCGCCAAGGCCAAAAAGTTCAATTTTGGAACCTTTTTCCACATGTCTGCTGTGTCTCCCACATGCCTTTTGGCAAAATCCAAACGGGATTTGATATGGGGTTTTTTCAGCAATGGCTTTCTTCTCGCCACTCTTTCATAAAGCCCAGCTTTGGAGCGTCCGGGTTATAGTTGTCCCATGGACGGTTTCTCCCATCTCAGCTGTGGATCTCTCCAGCTCCTTCAGAGTTACCATTGGCCTCTTGGTTGCTTCTCTGACTAATGCCCTACTTACCTGGTCACTGAGTTTTGGTGGATGGCCTTCTCTAGGCAGAGTCGCGGTTGTGCCATATTCTTTCCATTTTTTAATAATGGATTTAACGGTGCTCCAGGGGATGTTCAAAGTTTGGGATATTTTTTTATAACCCAGCCCTGATTGGTGCTCCATTCAACTAATTATGTGACTTCTGAAAGCAATTGGTTGCACCAGAGCTTATTTAGGGGTGTCACAGCAAAGGGGGTGAATACTTATGCAATCAAGACTTTTCAGTTTTTTATTTGTAAATAATTTTGAAAAATATGTAGATTTTTTTTCCCCACTTCGACATTATGGACTATTTTGTGTAGATCAGTGACAAAAAATCCTAATTAAATCCATTTTAATTCCAGGTTGTAACACTACAAAATGTGGAAAAGTCCAAGGGGGGTGAATACTTATGCAAGGCACTATATATATATATACACAGTCACCTCCAAAATTATTGGCACCCTTGATAAAGATGAGCAAAAAAGGCTGTATAAAATAAACAACACAAGTAATGAGTTATATTTTATGCTCAAATATATGGGAAAACCATATTCTTTTATTCTAATACAATTGCTCAGAGAAAAAGTTTTTTTATTAACAAGTAATAAAAAATGTTCCCAAAAAGATAGGTGTCAGAATTATTGGCACCCCTAAAGATTCTTATAAATAAAATCAAACAAAATTAAATCTGCATTAACATTCTACTTCTTTAAGTTCATATCAGTCTTAAGGAACTGTATTGTGGCCTTCCATGGCTTCCTGTTTCACTGGGGTATAAAAATGAGGTAACACGCATATGAAATCCATTTGTCATCCATCACCATGGGGAAAGGCAAAGAACTCACAAATGAAAAGAGACAAATGGTTGTTGACCTTCATAAATCAGGCTGTGGGTACAAAACAATAGCTAAAAATCTAAATATACCACTTACCACTATTAGGGCAATAATTAAGAAGTTCAAAACTACTGGAACACTGGTAAACTTGCCTGGTAGAGAACGCAAGTGTATCTTGCCCCCACGCACAGTGAGACAGATGGTTTGGGAGGCAAAGGGAAATCCAAGGTCCACAGTTGGAGAATTACAGAACTTGGTTGCATCTTGGGGTCACCAAGACTCCAAATCTACAATTAGACGCCACCTCCATGCCAATAGGCTATTTGGAAAGGTTGCCAGAAAAAAAAGCCTTTATTGAGAGCAACCAACAAACGTAAGCACCTGGAGTTTGTTAAATGGCATTGGCACTTCGATTGGAACTGGGTGCTATGGTCAGATGAGACGAAAATAGAGCTCTTTGGCCACACACCAGTGATGGGTTTGGCGTCGATAGAAGGATGTGTGTGCAGAAAAGAACCTCATACCTACTGTAAAATATGGTGGTGGATCTTTGATGTTATGGGGCTGTTTTGCTTCCACTGGTCCTGGGGCCCTTGTTAAGGTCAACGGCATCATGAACTCTACCCAGTACCAGGACATTTTAGCCAAAAACCTGGTTGCCTCTGCCAGGAGGCTGAAACTTGGCCGCAAGTGGATCTTCCAGCAAGACAATGACCCCAAGCACACATCAAAATCCACAAAGAAATGGTTAATTGACCACAATCAACATTTTGCATGGCCATCTCAGTCTCCGGACTTGAACCCCTTTGAAAACCTGTGGTTTCAATTGAAGAGGGCAGTCCATAAGCGCAGACCAAAGGATATCAAGGATCTGGAAAGATTCTGTATGGAGGAATGGTGTAAGATCCCACCCAATGTGTTCTCCAATCTCATCAAACATTATAGAAAAAGACTCAGTGCCGTTATCCTTGCAAGGGGAGGGTGCACAAAGTACTGAAAACAAGGGTGCCAATAATTGTAACACTTCATTTTTTGGAAATAAATTTATATATATATATATATAGTGTCAAATGCAAGATTTGTATTTCAACTATCTTTTTCAAAGAAATCTGATTTGCAGATTGAAAGTACTCACACCTAAAATTCACAGAAACTGCCTCAAGCTACATTCATTATAGGCTTTCCTCTGAATTAGAGGGTGTGTGTTGCACTAAAGCAGATTATTCCACTGTCAGGTCATTGTGGGGTGGTGGGGAGCTTTACCAAGCAATCTCCAAAGGTTTTGAAATTGAGAATAGGCTGGCCAGGGGGGAAACATGTGCTGTTTAATTTTAATCTGGGTTGACCCCAGCTGTGTAAGGGCATACATTACTCTGTTAAAATGTAAAGTCCATCCCATTTTGGTTGAAAAAATGCACCACTGTGGGTTACTTGATCTCCATCAATGTAACTCCAGGCAGTCTTTGTGATCATGGAACTGTGTCCAAGGTCCAATTATAATGCATCTTAAAACCACCACATTTTGTATCTGGAAGACAGATATCCAGACATAGTTCTTGCTACAGATTAAATTGCTTACTTAGTAAATCACAACAAAAAGCTGTCACTGTTTTACCCTGCACTGCGACAGGTACTGTACTGTCTACATCTTTCTTCCTTTATTTCTTTCACAAAAATGTAGTTTAATTTGTTGAAGCTAGTGCGCAGCCCAAAGCTTTAGGGTGTAAACAAAATGACCATTTAAATATATACACATGTAGTGTAGTAAAGACGCAGGGCTCTATAACGGTAAACGGGAACTGCTCTTTATTGCTTTACAGATGCACACTCAGTCACTGTTTTCTAATCTGTACTCTCAGTCCTTCCATCACACGCCATCCAATTGGAAACACTAACAATTTATGGCAGTGTCTTGAATATCACAACAATCCTTAAAGACGCAACTGCTATTTTCACTGAACATATGAAAACCCAAAACATAACAGCACATACATCTTATAATTCTAGGCAATGCAACCTGATGTAACATCTCAAAAACGGGCCAACACAGTTTGTGTTACATTTCACAATTTTGCTGTTCTTAATAAAACTCATTACCTTAATGAAACATATGTCTGTTTTATTACAATGGATCAAATTGGGATGATTTCTTTGTAGCAGCAGGTAAAATATTTGTGGGTAAATTAATGACTGATTTGTTGAAAAAAAAAGTCTTCTTTGTGTTTGAAATTGACCTTCTTTAAAAATTCACATTTCATGGATTTGTGGATATGCAATTATTTGACTAGCTGAAATAAATCAGACAGTTTTTTTTTGTTATTTGTTTTTTTTTTTTCATTGTAGCAATAGCAGTGGGCCTCTACAGCTCAAAGTGTAAATACATTGGGCTCTTAACATCTATTTTTCTGACTAAGTGTTCAATGAGCTCAATAATTGAAGAATGTGGTAAACAGTTTATTGATATTATTATATTTTATTTAAATATTAAACATCACTTTAGGACACCACAGCTTCATGCTATCCGACAATAAGCTTACCTCTTAATTATTTAAAATGCTGTAACTGAAAAATGAAAACTTTTTTTTTTTTTTTTAGAATAGACTTCATAAACATCAAAGAAAGAAAACTAACTGACAAAAGCTCTCAAATATAGCAATCCTGTGGGTAAAAGAAAGAAATGTGAGGTATATTATATAACTTAATTTCATTGCTCAGAAGCATCCAGGTTTCAGATGTAAACTGCAATATATTGCAATTTATTTTTTTAAACCATTTTAACGCTTAGAATTAGACACCATAAAGGAAGGACAAAAATATGGCACACAAATAAAGGGATCCATATCATAAGGAAATAATATCTGATTAAAAACTCAATTACACGGGGCTCCCGAGTGGCGCATCCAGTAAAGGCACTGCAGGATGCGCGCTATAGTCTGGACGTCGCCAGTTTGAGTCCAGGCTATTCCATTGCCGACCGTGGATGGGAGCTCCCAGAGGGCGGCGCTCAATTGACCGAGTGCCGCCCTGGGTGGTGGGGGGCTCACCACGCACCAGCAACTCCTGTGGTCTGGCCAGGCACCTGCGGGCTTGCCTGTAAACTGCCTAGGGCTGCGTTGTCCTCCGATGCTGTAGCTCTGAGGTGGCTGCATGGGGAGCCTGCAGTGTGTAAAGAAAGGCTACGGCACACGTTTCGGAGGACAGTGTGTGTTCGTTTTCACCCCTCCCGAGTCAGCACAGGAGTGGTAGTGGGGAGATGAGCCTAAAAATAATTGTACATTCTAAAATGGGAGGAAATAATAAAAATAATTGGCAATGACTAAATAAAAAAAATAAAAAATAACTCAATTACACTGGACAACACAGGAGGACAATGAAGGAAATAAATATGTATTGTTGATTTACTAATATCCTCTTTATGTTTCAGACATCTTATTGATTATTCCCTTAACATTTACAAGGGATAAATATTTGCTGCAAGCCAATGTGTACCTGCACCAAGTCTGGCACATTTCACCCCTATCATCAGCCACTCTGGCTTTTACTGCTGTATACAGATGCTTCCAGCAAAACTGTTGCCTGCAGCAAAACTGTTGCCTTGGTAGCAGCAATGAAAGGCAGCTGTCCTCTAGGCTAGAAAGCTGAGAAAACACTGATAACCACAATGTGTCATTATGGAGGATGATGTTGTTATTAAGGGTCCTAAAGCAATCATTACACTGATTTGAGACTACAATGCTTAATCATTGGCGCAATTATCATTATTCTAGCTGCTGTTTAAAAGCATCAGTAAATGATGTGTTCAAAGCTCCCAGCTGTCTGTTATGACAAGAACAACCACTAGTGGAGATGGTTTGGGGTGAAAGTGGTGATAACACACTTTAAACAGTGTACTTGCAATAAGCCTGATCTGCTTAAGGCATTCTCTCTCTTGGTGCAGCAAATCAGAAATATCACTACATGCTCTTCAGTAGGTATTCATTTTAAAGCAGATTTGTTTTAATAAGTTTCATTTTCAGTTTTTTATTTTTGTTCAGTGGGCAGCTGTTTGATAACATACTGGGGATTATTTCATTGATCTAAATAGTGCCAAAAAACTGAAAAGGACAAATCTGGTCTTGTACTTTTGATATATTTAAGAGACACAGTGCTAGAGATGTTGGTTTTCACCAAGTGCCTTTTTGTTAATGATTTAAACAACAGTGATACTTAATCTAATTTGAAAACAAGGCGACTTACAGAGACTAGGGAGTGTGAACTATGCATCAGCCGCAAAGTCACGTACAACAATGTCTCACCCAAAAAACAGAGCACAAGGAGGTTAAGTGACTTGCTCAAGGTCACACAGCAAGTCAGTGAGGGAGCCAGGATTTGAACTGGCCACCTCCTGGTTGCAAGCCCTTTTCTTTAACCACTGGACCACACAGCCTCCAAATTAGTGTTTTGTTGTCAGTGTTCTTAAGATCCAGTATCATAGTTTAAACTTCATAGTAGTGTACATGCATTCTTTTTCAATTCTAAAAAAAATTACCTGACCTGAAACCCCAGGAAATAAAATTCCAGCCATCAAAGCGCAACTTGAAATAACACAGATTTATTTTTAAAAGACTTCAGAAATCAAAATTACCTGCTCAACTCAAAAGAAGTAACCTGCTGTCAATTATTGCTCCCTTATCAGTGGAGGAGAAAAACACTTAGCATAGCTTTTTTCCCAAAATGACTAGTAATGTGGGGTGTTCTTAAAATCATGTTTGTTTTAAATATTTGTAAATGTTTTATTAAGGAGGTGTGTTTTCAAGACCCACGGTCCCGACCTCGAAAACAAAAGGACGAATATAGGCAAAGTAAAATATAAAAGATAATGTCTAGTCTACACATTTGCGAGTCAAAGTGACAGTTTTTTATAATGTTGTAGCCCTAATATTAACATTATTAATAATTATTACAATTCACATTTATATAAAAACATTTATTTGTTGCCACAATATACAGAAAGATACTTTAGGGGTGTTTTTCAGTTTCGGTTGATATTATAATGATTCAAACATGTGTTTGTAAGCCTTTTTTTCTTTTTTTTCTATTATTACAGTAACAATACTGTACCATAAAAAAATGAATGCATGAATAAACAGCCTCTTAAAACTGCCGGTATGACAGTTCGGAATGATCAGGAATCTCAGTAAGTTAGAAATCTCAGTAAGTTAGGAATCTCAGTAGTTGCGGAGACTTGGTAGTTAATTTGTATTTAAATTGTAATATAAATTGTATTCTTACCTGTACTGTAACACTTGAAATGATTGTAAGTCGCCCTGGATAAGGGCGTCTGCTAAGAAATAATAAATAAATAAATAATAAATAATTTACTAATACAGGCAGATTGTATTCCTAGCAATCTAAGCAGTGTCTGTAAAAGGTTGCTCAGGGGAACTCTCGAGTGAGAAAACAGGTGCATCTACTGACTTTTTTTGTTTTTTCCTGATTGGAAAGAATGAATATGCTAATTCCGGAATGGCAGCCAAAAATGTAAACAATGCCATCAAGCTTTGGGAATAGATTGGAGGTGCCCGATGGAGTTCATAATGCCAAAAAAGTACTGAAAGTTATTTCCACTGATCCAGGAAGTTAAGAAACAGCAAGGTTCAATACAATATATAGATATATTTATACCTCAATGGTTACATGTTCTTTAACAGACTCACTGTATATTTCTTAAAACTAGCACTGCAGTTTGTTTAACAGGCACACTTTCTAGAACACCTTGTGTTATGTTTTTACTCACTTGGTAATGGCTGGCTGTATAACCAGAAATTAGGGGATGCTGGAGGGCAGTAATAAAACATAGGCCTGCCATATGCTGACAATTATTGGGTCATCCTGTCATCTCTAATAACATTGCAAGCGAGGTAATATAACACAAGGCTAGCAATGGTTAGCCTACAGTATTTGGCAGAATCATGTTTTTTTTTTAGGAATATCTTTCTTTAAATAAAAAGTACAAAATAACTACTGACTGTATTCGGGAAAATATGTTTGTTGTGCATATTTGATTAGGTTTGAAAGTATAACCTCTATTTACTTGTTTCCAGCGGCATACAATGGTAAAAGCCGAGCAAACTGTTGTAAAGCATAGTTACAGTATTGTTAAAAAAACACAGTTATCCCTGGGAAATACATGATAGAAATGGTTAAAGCATAGTAAACAGAAGCAATTTAGGCCCGTATTACATAATTAACTATGAATTTTACTGAGCTATATGATGTTGAATGAACGGTAGGTAATTGATATGCACATATGGGCTTAAACAGCATCCCCTTTGGAAAAATGTTCTATTCAATCATTGAGTTCCCTGTGGTTTGTTGAATGACAAACAGTCCCAAAATTAAACTCTTTAGGTGGGGTAGATAGCAAATGGTTTTGACCAAAAAAGTGGAACCATGTGTGGAACCAAGTGCTGTAGTATTTATTTATGCAAATTGCATCCGTAAAACCTATTCTATAATATATAGAAGCTGCACTGTCCTCTTGCAGGTTAGCGCAGACAAGCAGATCTGATAAAGTTTGATAAGCATGGGGCTTGATTGGCAGTCACTTCTGGGGGGTATATTTCTCTAGAAAAACAAGTGATTGAAGAAGAGACACATGGGTGAACCTATGAGCAACATGAACTGCAAGCACAGTTCAAGGGAGATGTCTGGAATGAAAAAAAAAATTGGCTCCAACAATGGACATCTGTTCAAACAACTGACTATAATAGTTAAAAACATTCTAAAAGAACCATGTTTGAATACATGCGGCTTTGTTATGCCCTGTTTGTTGAATGCTTTTGGGCTTTATATTCACAGAATTAATTTAAAACTGCATTTGCTGTCTCCCGTTAAAATTTAGCATATTGCAACAGTTAGTAAGTATACTTCGACACAGAACTTTATTCCTTAGGTCAAGCAGACATCCAAGGAAACTGAATAATGTATTTCATAAATGTCAGCAAGAGTTTTGTTTTCAAAGATGTTATCAGATTTTGAGTCATTATTATTCCACAGGTAGATTAACAAAAAAAACATAAACTAATAAAACATTTATAACATTTGTTCATACACAAAAAGATCTGATCGGTTTATAATAGCGCTGAAATCCTTTCTACTGGTCATTAAATAACATACTTTTTCTTTTGAGAAGCACCCTCACCTTTGGCTCCGGACAGCTAACTGTCACTGCAGCCAATTATCTAGAAGGTAATGACCACTGCAAAGAAACATTACTGCACACCTTATGACCCTGCAGATGTAAATACTATATTTTGGTATTTTTGTTTCTTTGTCATTTTATAAATAAAGTTTGTTCAATTAGTTTGTGCTAGATATGAATCCCACCCCAGTATATCAGTGTGTATCAGGGAGAAGGTTCCTAAAGCATGACCCTCCTTTTTGTGGAGGTGCAGTAGCGCTTGGCAGCCTGTAGGCCAACTTTATTCTGTTAGCTTTGTTTTCTAACAGTTTTTTGCTTAGCATTTTTGTATTTATTTTTTTCATTCACACTTGTGTGTATATCCATCCGAACTAGGGCGTCCATTGCTGGTACCGTAGTGGTGGCCACCCACAACTGCAACCTGAGTTGCTTAAAATCTTGTAAATATTGTGAATAAATCTGCGTGCCTGAGTGGCATGGCAAAGACAACCTCTGTCTCTCCTATATCAGTTAGCGGATACTGACATACCCTTTTTACAGTGTAGGACTGTGGCAGGGCAGAAGCCCTAAAATGTAAATAGTGTGTCTGTGGGAATGCAAGGTTGGCAGGGATGGGGTTAAATCAGTCCCTGTCAACAATCACAGGTGTGGCCATTCTCCAATTAGATAATTGAGTGCTTACTGGGGAGTGGCGTCATGCACATAAAGGAAGCAAAATTATTTTTTTGTTGGAGGAGTTTGTATTGGTCGCTTTGAAGTGTAGTGATGGCGACGGCCCAGCCTACAAGTGAGAATTATTTTGTTTGAACTGTTTTGTTTGGTTCTTTTGTGTTTATTATAAAGTGTGCAACAGTGCTTTAACTGCAGCTTTCTGTCTCTGGGTCTAATTTCTGCCGGTAACCGGCCTGGGCCGTGAAGCTAGCCTATTACAAGGACACCAATGTATTTTCTTTAATTTACAATATAAGAAGAGTGAAAAGATATAGCAGAATAGTTCAGTACAATGTACTGAGGAGTGTCAGAAACAACATTTACAGCTAATTAAGAACTTGGCTAATTAAACACCTAAGCTCAAATTATATTGACATTAAACAATAATTGGGACATATTGCAAATGTGCTCTTTGTCTCCCTTAGTGACACCTAGAATATTAAATAATATAATTAATTCTCAAGCCTGAAAAGTAATTAAAAGTTTCAGTAATTGCATCAAGATACAGATCTTATTAACTTAATAAGTGTTAGAACCGATTGTATATGGGTGCTCAGTTTGAGAGCAACCTCACTTACCTGCAGGGAGATATAGAAACTTCATACAATTGAATTCCATTCCTTGATGTGTTGATTTAAAAACAAGGAAACATGAGGCAGCTTTTCTTGTTTTGAAATCATGATTTCAATGAATGGATTTATTAATTATATACTTTATTATATACTTCATAAAGACAATAACAAGTTTCTACACATCCCTAGTGTGTGTGTGTGTGTGTGTGTGTGTGTGTGTGTGTGTGTATATATATATATATATATATATATATATATATATATATATATATATATACAGTACTGTGCAAAAGTTTTAGGCAGGTGTGAAAAATGCTGTAAAGTAAGAATGCTTTCAAAAATAGACATGATAATAGATTATATTTATCAATTAACTAAATGCAATGTGAGAAAACAGAAGAAAAATCTAAATCAAATCCATATTTGGTGTGACCACCCTTTGCCTTCAAAACAGCATCAAGCATCAATTCTTCTAAGTACTCTTGCACACAGTTTTTGAAGGAACTTCGGCAGGTAGGTTGGCCCAAACATCTTGGAGAACTAACCACAGTTCTTCTGTGGATTTAGGCAGCCTCAGTTGCTTCTCTCTCTTCATGTAATCCCAGACAGACTCGATGATGTTGAGATCAGGGCTCTATGGGGCCATACCATCACTTCCAGGACTCCTTGTTCTTCTTTACGCTGAAGATAGTTCTTAATGACTTTCACTGTATGTTTGGGGTCGTTGTCATGCTGCAGAATAAATTTGGGGCCAATCAGATGCCTCCCTGATGGTATTGTATGATGGATAAGTATCTGCCTGTACTTCTCAGCATTGAGGAGACCATTAATTCTGACCAAATCCCCAACTCCATTTGCAGAAATGCAGCCCCAAACTTGCAAGGAACCTCCACCATGCTTCACTGTTGCCTGCAGACACTCATTCGTACTGCTCTCCAGCCCTTCGCGAACAAACTGCCTTCTGCTACAGCCAAATATTTCAAATTTTGACTCATCAGTCCAGAGCACCTGCTGCCATTTTTCTGCACCCCAGTTCCTGTGTTTTCGCAGAGTTGAGTCGCTTGGCCTTGTTTCCACGTCGGAAATATGGCTATTTGGCGCTAAGTCTTCCATGAAGGCCACTTCTGACCAGACTTCTCCGGACAGTAGGTGGGTGTACCAGGGTCCCACTGTTTTCTGCCAGTTCTGAGCTGATGGCACTGCTGGACATCTTCCGATTGTGAAGGGAAGTAAGCATGATGTGTCTTTCATCTGCTGCAGTAAGTTTCCTTGGCTGACCACTCGTCTACGGTCCTCAACGTTGCCCGTTTCTTTGTGCTTCTTCAAAAGAGCTTGGACAGCACATCTGGAAACCCCTGTCTGCCTTGAAATTTCTGCCTGGGAGAGACCTTGCTGATGCAGTATAACTACCTTGAGTCTTGTTGCTGTGCTCAGTCTTGCCATGGTGTATGACTTTTGACAGTAAACTGTCTTCAGCAACCTCACCTTGTTAGCTGAGTTTGGCTGTTCCTCACCCAGTTTTATTCCTCCAACACAGCTGTTTCTGTTTCAGTTAATGATTGTGTTTCAACCTACATATTGAATTGATAATCATTAGCACCTGTTTGGTATAATTGTTTAATCATACACCTGACTATATGCCTACAAAATCCCTGACTTTGTGCAAGTGTACCTAGAAGAATTGATGCTGTTTTGAAGGCAAAGGGTTGTCACACCAAATATGGATTTGATTTAGATTTTTCTTCTGTTCATTCACTTTGCATTTAGTTAATTGATAAATAAAATCTATTAACATGTCTATTTTTGAAAGCATTCTTACTTTACAGCATTTTTTCACACCTGCCTAAAACTTTTGCACAGTACTGTATATATAATATATATATTATATATATATAAAGTTTTTTTTTTTCCACCTTCTTGCAGCTTTTAGAAATCACTCTGGAGGCTCACAATACTGTTATATGCTGTAGCACACTTTTATTTATAATAGTTACAAAAGTAGACAACAAAGCTTCTGTCACTTTAACTGTGTACAACAAAATCAAACACAAAAGAAACATAACCAGTTTTTTGGTCCTAAACTGCACAACCTTGTGAGGGTCGTTTTCTGTGGCCCATTTTACAGCTAGACACCCCTTTTCAATGGCAGCATAATTTCAATCCTGTCGAAGCAGTTTTCTACTGAGATACAATATTGAGTTCTTTTCCCCGTCAAACAGTTGGGATGAGACAGCACCCAACCCTACTTCTGAGGCCTGTTCGTAAAATAAATTGCCAAGACAGTTTCTGAGCATAAGGCCATTTTCAGGTAATTAAAGGCAGCTTCAGCCTCATCAGTCCACTTTACCATGTTAGGGGCTGAACCTCTGTTTAATTTAGTTGAGTATACAGCCTGGGTAGCAAAATCTTTGATGAACTGCTGGTAATAACCTATTAGACCTTAAAAGGACCTGACCTGTTTCTTGTTAACTGGTCTGCTACGATTGCCCTCATTTTACTATTTTGAGGTTTAATCATCCCATTACCCAGACAGAATCCAAGATACTACTCTGCATCTTTTTATCTTGTCACGTTGAATCCATAAAAGCTCTGTGCCACAACTATACAAATATGGAATGAATACTCATGAATACTGGGTCACACAGAAAGCAATTCCTGTTAGACAAGATGGATTCATCCAATACACCAAATCCAAAGCTGCGGTGTCGAATTTAAAATAGAAACACTTAACTTCATCATTGACAGTTAAAAAGTGTCCCTGAAAAAGTGAAGCCTATACCCGTTATAATTTCAGGATTTGGGCTTCCTTTCCAACTTCAGCATTATGCCAGCCATGGAGATTCGTTCCTGATCTCAAAGCAACTTTCTCAGCTGAGTTTGAGCAGTTTTGTAGGTTCGTGAGAAATGAAGAATATAAATTGAGAACCTACATTAGCTGTTGTACACAGATACATTAGCAATGGTAAAAAAAATGTATACATAATAGACACAAAACATACAACACTGACATAAAAAAAGAACCTGGGACATTGAGCAAGGATGACAGGTGTGTTACTGTTTAGCCACCCAGGCTGGTTGAATGGTTAAGACAAAATTGTGACGCATACTTTACTAAAGCAATGCCTTTACCATTGTTTATATATGTGATTGCTTCTGTTCAGTGTTTACGTTATATTGCAAATAACATGTGGCTGTCTCTTCAATGTTTATTACAGTATAGATGGATTATTCATTTGTTTTGTTTAAAACATATTTCCTAGAACGAATAGAAGATTCATTAACTTTTGAAGTGGTAACCTGAAAGTGGTTAACCCTTTGTAGTACTGCATCTCATTTCATAAAACATTAAATATAATGCCACAGACAGTATCAATGTTTTTTTTTTTAATCACATAAATCTGTTGGGTGTCTGTATTTGATAGCTCTTCACAAAGGCCATGAATTTACAGAAAAAAAGGAATGAGGTAATGAGACGTTTACAATCATTCTGAGTTCTGATATTGAATTTGAATAATTTTGTCTCTGTGTCTGAATGCACCAAATAAATCATTTAATGTATTTATTTATTTAACATTTTTATTGGAAAAAGGCCATATGAGCTATAATTAGCTTGTTTACAATGGCGTCCAACAGCAGCAAATTACAATCACATAAAACACACAGAATACACATTTATAACTATAAGACAATATCATATGCATACACAGGACTTCTTCAGATAATGAAACAAAACATTTTTAAATTGACGATGGGAAGTCTCTGATCTAAGTCCCATCGGCAATGCATTCCAATCTGAAACTGCAGCAAAAGGAAAAGATTTCCTTCCAGTAGCACTTTTTACCAACAGTATTTTAAAATATTTGGCACCACAAACATTTCGTAAGCTGTAATTGTCACAGGTGACAAACCTTGTTTATTTTGTTTCACTGTGTGTTTCCTACACGAGTGAATCTGCTGCACTTGCTTTTTCTTTGTTGCACTATTTGTTTCTACCACTGCACAGTCACCAAAGCTGAGACACGGAAGTCCCGCCCTGAGCACAGAGCAAGACTGGCGATTGTGCGAGTGGTTAGGAAGGTGAGTATAAAAGGGGAGGCCGGGGAACCAGGAAGGGGTGGGTCTTTCTTTACTGGAAGTGTGAGACAGGACATTGGAAAGAAGAAGGATTCAGAAGGGGTTGAAGGAATATTAACTGGAGCTTTTGACCATGGATTGCTTTGGACATCGGGACTTTACTGGAGCTCAGGTACTGTAGCCAATTTGGATTTTGTTTTTTGTTTTTTCTTTCTTTTATTTATTTTTTATTTTTTTTCACTTATATTGGCTACAGTACCTCACTCTATTTTTGAACTACACCTCATGTTGGCTTTGTACTGTGTATATCTATCAGTAAGAAGGAAAAACAGACTCATGACTACAGTATTTTGGTTTTAACGTGGGTTATTTATTTCTAATTTTGCTGCATTTGAGTCAGGCGGGTCGGCCTGAGGGAGATGCTAGCTGGAAGGAGAGGAAGAGAGGCAGTGATACGGCTATTGTTGGAAGGCTGAATGTTTCCGAGTTACTTGCCTGGGCGCGCAGTAAATCCATTCCTTAAGCAGAGGCTTCTCCGGCACCAGAGGAGGCCAGTTTGGGAGTGCTGAAAAATACTTTTCCACGGGAGGGGAACTCCTTTGTTCATTTTTAGTGTTTTTATTGTGTGGGGGTATTCCTTGCGTGCTTGTGGAGAATTTATTAATTTTAAACCATCCACTGTGTGTTTACGGACCCCTAGGGATCAAGGATTACCTGTGCAGGGTTATTAATAGTTCTATTTGGCCACAAAGGTCCTTGCCCTTTTAAAACGCAAGGTGGCATAGCTGGCACTACAATTGCAAGTATTTTGTTATAATTAACTGTTTGGTTACCGCTGTCATCCTACCTGTGGCATAATCACAGGTAAACTCCTGGAATAGAGGACTCAAACAGACAGTTTGTTAAGCACCCCTTTAAAAAGAATCTGATTCCAGTGAAAGTTCCTTCTATTATCAGGTGACAACAAATTTAACCTGGAATACAAAGTACAGTGATGTTCTAAAGGAGTACACTGAAGAACAAACCTACAAATCCTGTTAATCACTGTATCAGTCTTCTTCAGCGACTCCTTACTAGCAGTCATGTAAATCACATCATTGTAGTCCAGAATAGGAAACAAAAGTTGCTTAGCTAATTTAAACCTTGATGTAAAATTTAAGCAATGTCGCAGGACATACAACAGTCAGAGTTTTCTCCCAATTTTACGACATATTTCTTTTATGTGTTTTTTCTAATTTTAGAGTTGTATCGATATTGACACAGAAGTATTTAAAAGTATCAACTCTCTCCAAAGGTGTATTATTACAAGTAACAATACTACAATTGGAATTATTGTTTTGTAACATTTGTCTTTTTTTCCCATTTAAAATCAAACCATTTTTAACAAACCAATCTTGAAGTTCAAAAAAATCATTCTGCAGTGTTTTAAATCATGGACATTGTCAGAGCTGTAGTAAACCACAGTGTCATCCGCATACATATGTACAGAACTTTTTTCTGTAGACAATAGGTATTTCATTAATAAAAATACAAAATAAAAGCGGTCCAAGAATTGACCCCTGAGGGACACCTAAGGACACAGGCATAAAATCTGATTTCTTTCTGTCAAAGACAACCGCTTGGGAATGTTCTGATACATGTGATTTAAACCTCAACAGTTTAATATCCATAACTCCAAGATTTATTAATGAATTAAAATGTATTTTATAATTAACTAAATCAAAGGCCTTAGAAGTCAAAGATTGCACCAGTTATTTTCTCCTTCTTTTTCTCTATATCCCAGTATATATCATTTGGTAATGTCAGCAATGCTGTTGTTGTGGAATGAGCTTTTCTAAAACCAGATTAATTATTAGGTAATAAATTATTTGTTGTTAAATAATCAGCCAGTTGAATTTGGACAATTCTTTTAATGATCTTTCATAGAACTGGTAAGACAGATATTGGCCTGTAATTGCCAAGGACAGTAATATCCCCACTTTTTAAGATGAGAAATACTATAGCATTTCACCAGACATCAGTGACATATTAATTAACACAGTAAGTGGACTTTTCAGAGTGTAAGCAGCAAGCTTAAGGAGTTTGGGTTCTATCCCATCTGCACCTGCTTTTTTAGTAACATCAATTTGCATTAAATGGTTATATAGTTCGCTCTCGCTTACCGGTTCAAATTTAAAACATAACTCATTGTCATGGTCAATAGACGTTACATCAGAAGTTTTTAATGTATTCACTCAAATTAGTAAAATAATGGTTGAACACATTTGCAATTTGCACCTGTTCACTACCCTGTGACCTTTTCCCACCAGGTCTATAGTAATTATGTGAAGCAGGTGGGACCAGCAGAGTTGTTTAAAAACCTCAGTTAGATGATCTGTGTGCATTTTCAATGCCCCAGTGTGGTAACAAACATGGCCCTTATTGACAGGAATGATGTTGTTATTATAAGGCAAGCATGCTGAAAAAATAGGATGTCTATTTTGTTTATTCAGACATATATTAATATGATCTTACTCCTTAAATGCCAGCAACAGCAGACATTTGTCTGACATGGTGGAGTCCTGCAGCTCGTGGCTGTGCAACTGAAAATTCAATAGCTCAGATTTATCCTCAGTGTGGATGGACGTATGTGATTAAAACATATGCAGTTTGTTCAGCTGAATGGCTATATACACAGGATGAGGAGAAGATTTGCATATTGTTTGGTTTCCATGGTTTTCAAATATTTTAATGTAGCATTTGCAATTAGTAGATATTTGGGTACAAAATCACTCAGCAGAGTTGGAGTGTTCTTTTTGCAGGTATTATGAGAGCTGTGTGGACATCTGTAAACTATGTCTTTGAGTGGGATTGCAAACTGTTAGTATTAAGTATTAGTGCAGTGACGTCCATGATCTCGTGTTCAGACACTACGTGTGGTAAAGTGGTTTGCAGTGCGCAGGTGTAGAGGTGATGCAGTGCTCAGTAACAACAATCCAACAACAGTTCAATGGTGAAAAATGAAGCTTTATTATTTGCTTTTAAATAATAATACTGGCTATACACAGCGATGTGTAAGTCAGTAAAACCACGGGGTTCAGTCCCGAAATAATAATAACACACACAATACACAGACACAGTCACGAATCCCAACAGTGAGTGCTCCTTGTGTAAGTGGTGATTTATACAGTAACAGTGGTGCAGTGTAGTCCGGGGTTAATGCTGGCTAGCGACAGCTTCTGGATAGTTTAGCTGTCTAACAATAACAAATACAATTATTAATAGACAGACAAAAACAACACGAAAAACACTCCTGGTTTAAATCACAGTATGTCCTTTACAGGTCTTTTCCGTAACCGTAACAAAGGAACAGTTTGCATGACCACATACCCTGATATACTTTCAGTCCTGTCCCCTTCTATGATGAGTGCAATCACATATCCTCCAAGCCATGACTGACACCTCGCCTGCTGCATTACGGTGATGACTTCTGGTATAGTGGCTCTGCCACCTTCGGGAGGGAGATTGTTGACTTGGATTCATTTGCTGTCTGTCACATAGCCCACCGCTCAGAGTGGAGCCGAAGGAAAACCCGGCTGAATCTACTTGCCCCATTACACCCCCCTCCTGGGAAAAGTAATCTGCATTTTGGTGATCTTTCCCTGCACGGTGTGTCATAAAATACAGGAAGGGTTGCAGCGCCAGATACCACAGAGTTATCTGGGCATTGCCATCCTTCATCATGCTTAACCACTTGAGTGGGGCGTGGTCAGTGACAAGATTGAATGAATGTCCCATTAGGTAATAGCATAAGGTTTGAGTGGCCCATTTAATGGTCAGACATTCCTTTTCAATGACAGAGGAGTTACGCTCCCGGTGGAGCATTTTTTTACTTATAAAGAGGATGGGGTGTTCTACTCCGTCGACCTGCTGGGACAAGACTGCCCCCAAAACAACATCCGAAGTGTCGGTGTGGAGGATGAATTCCTTATCAAAATCTGGTGTGATAAGGGTAGGGGATTGGTAGAGTCTCTGCTTAATAGTATCAAATGCCCCCTGACATTCTCCTGACCATTTAATTAAATTTAGTGCACACTTTTTAGTGAGGTTTTTACCACTGTGGCATATTACGGGATAAATCGTTGGTAATAACTGGCCAACCCCAAGAGAGACCTCACCTGGGACTTGGTTTTTGAGATTGCCGCGTCCATCAAAGCCTGGATTTTGGTGGCGATGGGTTTCACCTGCCCATGTCCCATAATAAATCCCAAATAAATCTAATTTGGCAAATGCACATTTACCCAAGTTGGCTGTCAGCCAGGCTACCCTCAGAGACTGCAGAATGGCCATGAGCCTAGCCATATGCTCTCACCAGTTGGAGCTGTAAATAACCACGTCATCAATATATGCTGCTGCATACTCAAGATGTGGGCGTAAGACCTGGTCCATTAGTCTCTGAAAGGCAGCAGGTGCTCCATGTAGCCCAAACGGCATGGTTATGAAATGAAACAGACCATCTGGGGTAGAAAATGCAGTTTTCTCCTGTGAACTGCGGGTTAAACTTCGTCAGGTCCAAAGTTGAGCTGAACCTTGCCGTTCCCAGTCTGAGAAGCTTGTCGACCCGAGGCATGGGGTAGGCATCGATATTGGCAATAGTGTTTACCTTACGGAAATCAACGCAGAAGTGGTTGGTGCCATCCTTTTTGGCGACTATCACAATTAGACTGCACCACTCGCTCCTGGATGGCTCAATCACCCCAAGTTTGAGCATTGCCCGCACCTCTTCGCTAACGCCACTTCGTCGACTTTCCAGGATCCAATAAGGTCTCTCTTGAACCGTGATACCTGGGGGAGTGATAATAGCATGCTCAACAAAGGTTATTTCTGCCGGGCACATCAGAAAAAACATCCTTGAACTCTCCAATTAACTCACGCAGATCTCGTTTCTGATCTGGAAGTAACTGTTCCTCCATCGAAATGCTCTTAGTGCTAGGGGCCTCTATACAGGGTCCAAAATCATTCTCTACCTCGCCTGGGGCTATAAATAAGGCCTCCTTGCCTGCCAGGGCTTCAATAAATTTATGTGGTAAATTTCACGCTCATTGCGGCGATCGGGCTGCCGAATTTCCTATAGCCCGAGTTACCTCATATGGCCCCAGCATCTTGTTAAGTCTGAAAACGCAGAGATGGATACTGCTAACTAGGGTGGCTAACCCTAACTAGACCCAATGGTGTTTATTTCCTCCTGTCATCTGTCTCTCCAAGATTTAATCTCACGATTACAATTTGTAATCTTAGTTAATCTTGGTTTTAATCGCATATTTAATTGATACAATTACTGCATTCATCTCATTCAAGTGTGTTTTATTACTGATGCTATTATTATTATTATTATTATTATTATTATTATTATTATTATTATTATTATTATTTTAAAGTTCTTATTACCTATAAGTCCTTATATGGTCTTTTTAAAAATAAACTTCCCCTTCACAAGTCCTTCACTTTTAGTACTTTGCTCCATAATGCAGTTATATGACTAACTTTCTATGCAAATGCTGACTGCACTCAATGCATTGCATTGCATATTAAAATGGTGACGCAGGGAATGAGTTACGGTATGCTAAGAGGGTCAAGACAGGAGTGTGATTAATGTGCGTTAAAAAATTCTCTCCAAAGAAATTAACACGTTAATTACAGAAGTTAACTGTGCTTGACAGCCCTCGTATAAATACATTCTTGGCATATAAACAATGTACTGTATATTTCCTGACTTTCAATAATTTTGCATTATGAAGAGAAAATCATACATATGTTAGAATTCAATAAAACCACCAATAGCAAATGAACAATAACAACAGCAAAAAAGTCTATAGTAAAACAAACTATATGATGATAAAGCAGTAAATGTAAAAATGATCGGGTGATGCAATAAATGTGTAAGAAAGCAAACAAACAAATAAATAAAAATGGTAAGTAAGCCTCCTCTCGATCTTGTCCTATTAAACTTCAAAATACGTGGTGGTAGGCACGTTTCCTGTGTTTTTGAAGTGTATCACCAAAACTGGCATGTAGGGATACACATTTTTTTTGTTCCAGATTCCTGCCCAGATGCCGACGACAAGGCACAGAAAGACTGCTTTAATTGCCCCACGGCTTATTATTACCGTGAGATATCCAGGAAAAGATTGCATGATCGGTAGTGAGGCACCGACATTAGTGCAGTCTGGCGCGTCTGGGTTAAAAAAGAAAAGACCATTAGGTGTACAATACAGAAAAGGTAATGAGATGAACTTGCTTCTTTTTTGCGGAAAGTAACTAATATTATTACTCAGATTAAAAATCAAACAGATTATATTATTGTTATACCTTGTTATTATATTATCCCTACTCTGAACATAGCACCTAGCGTTGGCTTCACGCCGCATCAAAATCACCTCACAACTAAATGTTAATGACACTCCGTCTCAAAAGTTATGCCGACCACTGCCGCTAGCGTGAGCCCAAACAAACGTCGCAAAGCATGACTCCAAAATCACATTCCAGCGCAAAAACATTTGCCCAACTTTGAGCTCCAACAAATTGTGCCCAAACAACCTTTGTGCTTGCACCACCACTTTGCTGACTTTTCAAATTTTTAATCACACATAAATCAACTGGGCAATACATTTCTCAGCATTTAGGGGGTTCACCTGGGGAAATTTGATTATTTGTCTAACCTACAAGTTGTGTGAGTTTCCCTGCTGTTTTGATGGAATAGCTGCTGCTTGCGAGATCCAATGAGTCTGATGATCTGAGTCTGAAGGTTGCACAGGTAAGACATAATCAAATTAGTCTTAGTCTCACACTGATAATGCAAAGGACTTTTGGGGAACTAAAGGAGCATATTTTAATGGTCTTTAGTAGAAAAAAAACATTGTTATGAATCATGCTGAGGTTACATTTTTTTAAAACAGGTTTAGAACAGAAACAAAACAAGAATTGGATACCACATGATATGTGTGATACAGAGATGAGAGAATGATTTATTTTTGTGCACTCTGTTTTCCTAATTAAACCTATTGAATGTTTTACTAACCTGCATTAGCAACATTCAACTTCAGCACCCAGGTTTTGCCTGGAGTTTGTGCCTTCTGTAACAACAGTTAACACTTTGGGACAGTTACTTGAGTTATCGGCTGTCAAATCCAAAAATGATACCTACAGATTGTTTGAAGTATGATCAGTTGATCTAGGTCATATCTCACTATAGGTTCCTCCATAACAGGTAATCAATATTGACACTCAAACATGCAACAAAATAATGAGCCAGCTAATATGTAATACTGTATAATATATAAATAAAAGAAGGAGATCTTGAGTCTACCTCACTCTTGCCAGGGAGCAGGCGCATTGTCCTCATCCCCAGTAGGTGAGTAAGGGGCTCTGCTTTCTCAACCTCGCTCTTTACACAGTATTCTACTTTTTATGAGGAAGAACTTTATGTGCACTGTTTAACATTTTTGAGTATCAACTAGTCCCTAGGTATCATGTAATCATGGGATGTCATGTAATTATGTGACTAGTAAGAGGCACATGAATTTGGTATACTGATGAAGGCACAAGCCGAAATGTTGGTCTGCTTGACTTCAGCTTCAAATATGTTTTGGTACATTTTCTTTAGCCCTTTTGTGGTGTTTACAATCATTCTGAGTGGATTTTATTTCTTAATTTTAATTTTTCTCTGTGTTGAATACACTTGGGGAATTACTGATTCCAAAGAAATAATTTCATGCAGTGACCTTTTACCACTATGTCTATAGTAATTATATGTAGCTGGTGGGACCAGCAGAGTTGAAAGCTGACAACTGGGATTCTAGTATTATACAAGCTTAGATAATGCCAGGTGGGTTCTGACAGAGAAGTTATAACAATTCAGTACTGAAGCAACCACTCAGAATGACTGGAAACATTATAGAAAGGAAGAGACAAGTCGAATAATATAATCAAATTACATTTTAATCTACTTATCCTTTAACTTTAATTTTGGTAAAAAATAAATAGCAAATATCACTGTACTTCAAGGTAACATATACTAAATTATGTATTTGGTCTTTTAAGACACGTTTAGGTATAAGCTGTTGTTACAGCTATGAGATTAAAGATACACAGCGCTGTTAAAATCTATTAAAGCATGAGTTATGGGATCAATTACCCTGTTACTCAAATGAATGGCGGATTTAAGTTTTGTGTGCATTAGTTAGAAGATAACAAGATTGCCTTTCTCATGACATATACAATATAACAACAACATTAATTATGTATACATTTGATCTAATGGAGTTACCATTATCACACTAATATATACCTGTCCTCAAGTTCAGAATAGTATTACTTTGAAAAATATGTAGCAAGCATCTTCTCCTGTCACTGTCTCTAAGGCCCTGTCCACAATACATAACCGATCGAGAGAAGTACTAAAAATGTTTTTCATTATCCAGCTCAAAGCATCCACACTGAAGTACCGTTTCATGCTTAGTCGGGCTTAATGTGTACAAACACTATTAAAATAGTTTAGTTACAGTTCCTAGCAGCACAATGGACTATGGGACTTAATACGATAGTATTACAACCTTACAAATATGGATTCCGTGCCCACAGAAGACATGACGCTTCTTAGCATAAACGTTATAGTTTGTTTGTTTCTTAGAAACCCAAGGTCATAATGTGTGCATTTTGTTTTGAACTCTGAAGTTCTTATTGACCAATTTCATCGATCCAGATATCAATGTGCATTGATTTCGACATCTGATCACGTCTCTCCATGATTCACCATTTTACAGCACGCCTCGGAAATTGTATACGGTACAGCGGTACTGATAGTCGTTCTCAACTCCTTCAGGCGCCTGTTCTGTACTGTATTTGTAACGTCCACACACCAAAACATATCAGAAAGTATTTGTGGATATTAGTGTATGCACAAAAAAATGTAGTTTGGTATTGCAGTGTCCACACTCCTGAAAAACCGCACTACCTGATTCGATCTAATTTAGAACTAGACTCAAGACTGCCCCCCTGGGGTGGTCTCGAGCCCGGTTCTCGAATATGGTACTAAACGCTACGTAGTGTGGACGCTAACTGTATTTAGCACTTTTAAGATGGTTTAAAGGCAACTATTATGGTTTAAAGGCATAGTGTGTACAGGTCCTAAATTGCATCAAAGTTACTCTGGTCAGCATGCTGATTTTTGGTAGCAAGGAGACTGCAAAGCTAGATAGCAAGAATGAAAAAAATAAAATGACTGCATACTATTGAACCTTTTCAGGTGGAAACATTAAGACTGGCAAATACATAACCTCAGGATTTTGTTTCTTTTGGATTAGGCTTATATTTTTTAATGTATCACGAGACATGGTTTACTAAAACTTTAGAGTGAAATGTGCAACTTTGCTTAATCGAATTTTCATTAATTTGATTCCTGCAATGTTTTACAATGTTTACTAAACCGCTTCGATCAAAATTCCCTCCTCCTTCATTCATTTGATGCAAAATGTTAATGTGTCAAACTCATGACACACTTGGATAATTTTAGTAAATCTTTTAGACAAAATTTCCACAAATCTTTTTCTGGGTTTAAACTTGAAAGAATGAGTGAAAATGTAAAATTACAGTAGGCCTGTTCTTGATTGTCTGTTTTGTTTCAAGTACTTATTAGGGCCAGGCCCAAACCCAAATTCTAGTTCAGCTTTGTTACAAATGTGGACATTTGATGATTGGTAAGCTATTCAGGGTTGTATTCTGGAAGGGAAACAATAATCTATATAATCAGTAATCTATTGTATACTGAAAGCTAGCTAGCTATTGTCCAATTGCTCAGAAAATGTTCATGTGACCAGATTTCGGTTTATTTACATATGTATATCCAGTCATATTAGAGAAGCTTATTGTTTCCTGACTGCTGCTGTAATATATATTTGATGTGTATGATTGAGAGTAAAATGTGGGAGCCAATGGAACACGAAGGACTGAAGTTAGCTTAATTTTGCTATTATCAAAGCTTCATAGCTCACACTGTTCAGCAGTTTCTTTATCTCTGTTAATGTATTCTTGCTGATGTGCTAGGGTGTATGTTTGAATGTGAAGGGTTATGCACTCAGGACACTGAAAATAAACTATTTGTTCTTTAGAAAATTGGAAGCAAAAACTATTACAGTCAGCACTCAGATATAAGACACTCAGATACATGTCAGTCATGTTTTACCATCCTTGTATTAAGAAACAAATCAATTCCCATTATATATACGTAACAAAGTAATGCACTTACCCGTCACACACGATTTCTGACTCCATCACCAGTTTTCTGATACAAAGCCAGTCTCTTCAGTGTTACAATTTATTTGATTATCCGTCACAGTCCGCGTTTTCTTTTCTCGAATGCGCAAATCAGTCTGTCTTTATTTGTGCAGTTACACAATGCTTCCTCCGGTTTCACCTAACAAAAATGCAGAGGACAAGATCAGCTTCTGTAATGTAAAACAGTTGATCATTAAACAGATTTAGATACTGTGATGTATTTTTTTAAATCTGTGATCTTTAGTTAATTTTGTACATTTTCATTTGCAAGTGAACTGTGACATTAGGGCCTTATCGAGCACTATATTCTACAATTTTGAATACCTGTGAACGTGTGAGTTGTAGTGCATAGTGAATGGGTGATGCAGGTGCTCCAGACAAGGACAAACACAAAGTTCACGGTTCAAGCCTTTTTATTCCTTGAACAGGAATTAAATAATAAAGCTGGCTGTACCCAGCAATGGGTACTGCCAGCGCCGAAACAAGGGGTTGCAGTCCCGAAATAATAATCCCAAAACACAGCACAAACACAGACACGTCTCCGGACAGTGAGTGCTCGAGTGCAGGTGCGGTGCTGGATACAATGATGCCGGTTAAGTGCAGGTGCGGTGAAGTCCGGGTGAATCGCTGGCCTCAGGCTGCAGCTCCCAGATCCGTGCTTAATCAGTCTGACAAAGACAAAACACACATGGTTGCAAAAACAAACAAAACACTTAACTCTCCTTCCAAACAGTCCTCGTTTCCTCCCATCAACCACAACAAAAGGAAACAATTATGGCGTCACGTCCCCCTAAAGTACCCTCAGCCTCGCCCCCTCCGATAGCTAGTTCAATCACGTATCCTCCAATTCATGAATGAAACTTTGCTTACCGTACTAGGGCGGGGACTCCTGGTACCGTGACGCCATCCCTGTCCTGAATGGTCAAGCTTCCGACTGCCCCGAATGAACTGCGAAACATTCAGTACGGGCACGCAACTCCTGCTGTACAGTGCTCTCACAGGTCGAGAGGGAGATTGTTGATTCAGATTCATTCCCTCTTTGTCACAATACCGTACTGACTTTGGATACTGTTTTAATTCTGGAAACTGTGTTGTTGTTTTTTAAATCTTTTGCTAAATTTCATTGCCTTTTACATTTTACACAGTTCTGTGTATGGGTAATATTTTGATTTAATTTTGCTGTTTGGTCATTGTGACAGAGAAAGAATGAAACTGAGTTACAAATCTCCCTCCCGACCTATGTGGGCGCAGTGTAAAGGGAGCAGTGTGCCCCGGACTGGATGGTTTGGCAATTCATTCCAGGGAAAGGTGGAAGTCGGCCATCTAGAAAGGGGGCGGAGTCACAGTACAACAAGTCATCGCCCCAGACGGGAAGCGATGTGGCAATCGTGCATTGGAGGAAAACGATTGCACTCGCTAACCAAGGGGAGGTGGCTGACGGTATAAAAGGGGATGTGACGATGTGAACGGTTCCTTTGTTATGGTTACGGACAAACCACTGAAGGACCCTATATGTACCATGAGTGTTTTGTGTTTGTTTTGTTTGCAGTGTTAATTGTACTGTTTGTCTTTTACAGACGGCTAACACATCCGGGTGCTGTCGCTTAAGGTCAGCACCCAACCTGGACTTCACTGCACTCGTACTTACTAAATAAATTGTATTTCACCACTTGCACTTCAGTACTCACTCTGGACTTGTGATTGTGTTTGTGTTCTGTGTGTGTTTAAATACTGTGTCTATTATTTCGGAACTGAACCCTGTGTTTAACTGCGCAATACACATTGTTGTGTATTGCCAGTCCTCCATTATTTTACTGTTGTCAAGTGACGTTGAAAGCCTACTTATTTTAAAACACAGTTCTTTCAGTTATGTATTTTTGACATTGTATCTTTTTTTTGTGTTCCCTAAAAAACGGACAAGGGATGGAACGGGCCAAAATGAAATAATCAGATATGCGTCACAATCTTTTAAACGTCACTGAAGTCAACATTTTATAGGGTTGGATATGTGAATGCTGACTGTAACAGCATATATTGCAGTTTGATTTGATTATTACAGCAAAACCGTTCTGAATCAACAGCATGTTGTGCTGTGAAAAAGCAACTTGCTGGGGCAGTCGTGCAGTCCTGCATTTTTGCCAAGCAAAAACATATTTTGAGAATTGGCACAAGAGCTTAGCACACTAGTGCACAGATGTGTGGAGATACAAATCTCAATCACACCAAGGCCAGCCAGAAGGTTAGGTCTGTTTCCTTGGTAACAAGGTTACTGATTCCCCTCTACAAGTAAGAAAGCTTGAAACTTTTAGAACCTTCTTTCTCCATACACACTAGTTGGATATTATTATGAATAGACTTGTTCCTTTTCAACATTTATTTTTCAAGGGCTCACAAAATACTCCAATAAATCGCCTGGTAGAGTACATATTTGACTGGTGCTCTTTATTGGAACACCATGAAACCTGTTAATTATACAACAGGGTTTGCCACTTATTTTAATGAATAATTTCTGAACAGATAACCTGATAACACGTTGGGACATCAGTTTCATTTGCTGTGACTTACCTTAGCTTAGAGAATCTCCTCCCTGACCGCATTTGGTCAGTTGATGGTCAGAAGTAAAGTAAATAGAAAATGTTCACAATTGAAGAGTAACAGGGGCTCAAATATAAATAGGGTATTTTTGTGAATTTTCTGCAAAGATAAAACGTTGAAAAGGAGCAAGTCTAATTATATACTGTTCATTGAGTGCCTGTGGCAAGTTCATTGAAGCTTTCATTAAGAAGATATTACTTCCAAAGATGTGAAGACATTTATTTTTCCAATTAAGAATGCAAAACTAATAAACAATGCTCATTTCCTGCTCCCAGAAGCCATTCATTTCTATCATTTCACCAGCACTGTTGTGGGATGGTCTGATCTGAAACTGAGTAAAAGTTGAGAAATGCACTGCCAGCTGATTTATGACCCATGGTGCCCTATTCCATTGATCTTAAGGTTAGTGTTAATGTAACAAGTTGCAGATGCATGTGTGACAGGGTAGCGTTGCGGGCCCAGGTGGTATCGGCAGGCAAGGAGACTCAGAGACAAGGAAGCTGCAGTTTAAGCACGGCTGCACGTTTTAATAAACACAAAAATAAAAGGTTAAACAAAAACAGGTCTGGCACACTGTAAACAAGAACAAAATAACCAGCTCAAGGGCCAAAACAAAGTTTTAAACAAAACCAAAGCTGTTCAGGTTGGGCAGAGCCTTCACTGAACTTTATCCAACAAATACAGAGAGAAAAACACCAAACACCAAAGGATTTTCTCCCCTTTTTATACCATGTGGCTGGAGCCTAATTATCATCAATTATTCAATTAGCTCCAGCCACATTCTTGCATGTATTTTGGCAGGGATAGGAAATTAACCCCATCCCTGCCAACCACCACCAAAACACCACAAAACAATATTATTTACAGGCAGGGCCCTGCCCTGCCACAGCATGTGGTAAAATTCCCTTATTAAATTCATTACATGGTTAATTCAGGAGTCACCAGGTGCATTTTCAGAACTGTAGGCAGTAAGACTGAAGGGAAACATAGTTTTGGTTCTCTCTGAAAATGGCTGCTTACATGGAGTAAGACAGCGCAGGGAAAAATACCAAAAACGCAGAAAATAAAATCCTGTGTGAGTGTTGAGATCACAGATAAAAAACAGGTAGTGGACAGGCAGAATAACACCTTTTATATTAAAAGACACCTCTTTATACCATATTACATTGTTTTAGTGATGTTAATAAACCCTTTGTAATGCAATGCACGTTTTAATTCATACAGTTCTTATGATGAGTGATCTGAAATATTAGCATAGCTCCTCCTTAACACCCACTGGAGCAGCACTTAGAAGTCTGTTCTAAACCTCTGTAAAAATAAGAGGATCAAGTGGATTTTTTTCAGCAATAGTAGCTCTACAATCATAGCATGCTACCTCTATTTCTATTGTAAACATAGCCAATAATCTTTTTTTTTTGCATTTTCTAATATGTTTAGACCACCTTATCATTCCAGTTAGGAATGATAACCCTGTCCATTGACAGTGATAACCTCAATATTGGTCAGTGTTAACACTTTTAAACCAAAACAAAGGAGGAGTTTAGATCATTTTGAATTGGATGATAATTAGACCACCCGATAATTAAGAAAGGACATGCTGGGGGTCCCTGTGTGGCTCACCAGGTAGAAGCGCAGCCATGTGGCGCGCAGGTTGAGTCATACAGTGCAGGTTCGTCGAGTTCCTGGGTGAAAAAGGAAGCTGGCTTGGTTGTGGGATCGGAGGACGGCCACTGAACTTTCGGGTCTCCAGAGACGTGGGGAATTGCTGCACTGAGGGGAAAAGTGATTGGGCATTCCAAATTGGGAGAAAATCGTAGGGGTGGGGATAATAATTGAACACACTAAATTAAAAGAAGGGCATAATGCATGAATAAATTATCTCCATATTTAGGGTTAATCTGCAACATGGGCAATGTAAGATCAAAGGTAAAGTCTTGTTTTTTCTTGTAAACACTGCAGGGTGTTCTGTAATACTTTAAAGTAGTGATTTTGAGGATACCAAAGCAAAATCCTTTGCACTGAATACAGACCTTTTATTTATTTATTTATTTATTTTTTAAATATACACCCTAGCAGGGGATGAATGTCGATGAAAAGCTTATTATACGTCATTTCTAAGTCTATGACTATTTGAGCTCCCTCTGGTGGCTGGTTTAACACCTACTGTTTTCAGTGAGAGTCTATTATTTGGCTCCAATTGTAGCTAATTTATGTTCAACTTTAGAGCTATACAGATGTATAAAAATAAGCAAGTTATTCAAGATGCTGCTGCCATCCCAATCTACCCTGTTAAACAAAATAATTGAATTTAGCTACTTTTAACAATTGTGTGATTTTAAATATTTCTGTCCTGCCTGACCAGACAAGGCTTACAAATGCCTTCTTGGATAACAAATCAGTTTGTGGTATAGTCATATTAAACACATGCGACCACAGCCTCCAATGCTGTGGGTCTGCTTATGTCACTCCTCACTGACATTAACCAGGAAGTATCAGATACATAAATATCTAGCCCATGAATATTTCCTGACAGTACAGGCACTGGTGCTTACTGCTGCTTCAACTGTAATTACAGGGCAGCTTCATAAAACAGGGGAGAACCGCATGTGCATATTTCAAAATGAGCCACTCAGGTTTGTCTTCAGTTTTTCTATTGAGGTGTAAAAAAAAAGAAAGAAAAATAAACCTTTTTAGCATTTTTAAGGTAAGAGGGGTTTTTTTTTCTGGAAACAACAGAATTGGTGCAGAAGGACTTCAATTCCCAGGGAGGCCACGGGACTGATGGGAAGCCATTTTAGATGGCATAATTATAAAATAGGTGATTGGGTAATTGATTCAACAGCTGCCTTCAATTAAACAATTGGGAGCCTTTTAAAAAGGGCAGGGTCAACCTGTTGGTTGAGGAGAGCTGGGTGCTGGGCCTTTTGTGCAAGGTAGGATTTAAGAGCGTTGGTGTTTTGTTATTATGCTCAAGCGGACACCCACAGGGCTGCATTTTGTCCTTCAGACAGCATCTTGCCAACATTTGATCAAGAGCTCTTGGGTGTAACTAGGCAATTGTCTTGGTTGTGGGATCGGAGGATGCCTACTGACCTTGAGTTCTGCTGAGCTGTGGTGGGGAATTGCTAGGGTGAGGGAGTTTAATTGGACATTCTAAATTGGGAAGAAAATCAGGAGTTAAATAATTGTGCACACTAAATTGAAAATAAATAAATACAATTATGATCCTGCTATCCTTACAGCAGCTAAATAGTGTTAGCATTGAACATGGTTATAATAGTTTTTGGTATTTGGTCCTATACTTTTTTCTTTTTTTTTCAAGCTGCAAATAAATCATTGGTTAGGGCTAGAGAGTGTTACTTTAAATTATCATTAGCAATTATTTTTTTCTTAAGACTCACTTATTCTCTCTTGCTTTCCATGCTCCTTTAAGCCTGATATCTACTATTGGCTGCTGTGTTGCTGCTACTATTTCATGTATTATGCACTTTCCACTGTATTTAATGTATTATGCATTTTTTTGTTTTACTGTATAGCATATATTATGCATTTCTCTGTATATAAAGTATTATGGATTTTCAAGCATCTTGTAAAGCTCTTTGTGATGGTGGTCCACTATGAAAGGTGCTATATAAAATAAAGCTTGATTGATCTGAAAAGGATTAGAAGATGTCTCAAACATTTTGAGATATCTTAAAATGATTTAAAGATATCTGAAAATACATTTTAGATATCTAATTTAAAGCTCCATTTAAAGATCTCTGGAAATCATTTTGAGATATCTTTAAATTATTTAGAGATATCTGGAAATTATTTAGAGACATCTTAAAATATTCAGAGATTTATAAATTAATTTAGGATATCTAAATGATAACTAGATGGTAACTTTACAAGTAAAGCTGTGGGGCTTGCTTTATTGGGAAAGTGGTCAAAGTAGCTGATTTGTGTCAAAAGTCACATTGTTTACTAATTGTCTCATGCTTAGAATGTGCTAGAATTTGAAATTTCTCAAACAGTTAATTCAACAGTGGGAAGTAGCCTACTGAAAAGTTGATGCGGTTACTAAAACAGCTGTACCTCTTGATTGGTAGATGCCATTCCTGTTTTGATTTTATATTTGAATAGCTGAGAAGTAGAGGAAGATTTAATTTCCTCTAAGTAGTCTAATTTGTTGGGAAAGTGGTCAAAATGGCAGTTGTTCATAAAAAGTTAGAGAAAATTGAGTTGGTGCGGTTACTAAAACAGGTGTACCTCTTGATTGGTAAAAGTTATTTCTGTTTTGATTTCAGATTTGAATAACAGGGAAGTAGAGGAAGATTCCATATGCTCTAACTTTTTGTCTTACTTGTTGGGAAAGTGGTCAAAGTAGCTGATCACTATTCCAGACCGGTCTACACGTTTTAAAGTTTGAACGGCGTTTGTAGCTTAAACGGTGCAAGAGGAGTAGCGTGCCAAAGAATAAGAAGAAGAAGAAGATGTTTGTCGAAGATTTAAAGTGGGGACTCTTGCTTCGCAAGCCCCACTAATTAGGCTTGCCATAGTTTCTTAGGCCACATTTCCATCTGCCACTGGGGTTGACTTGAAAGCGATTTGCATTTTGTGATTTGTCAATTTTTATCAGCAGCTGATCAAGACCAAACTGATTTCAATTGGGACTCTGTCAGTCCAATTTACTATTGTGCACTGGTAGAACTCAATCTCTCTAGAGCAACTCGCTCTAATGGTGGATGTTAGCTAACAAGCGTCCAATACGAAGGATGCGAGACTGCTGAACAAAATATCTAAAAATTGTTAATATGTTATACTGTAAATAAAATATCGGAGGTTGATGAATTATCGTATTACCTTAAATTACCGCCGCCCTTGACTCGCTGTCAATACCAATCTTGTGTGTGTACTAGTATAAACAAATATCGTAACAATAATGTTATATGTAATACAATATGCATTTTTAGTATCATTTACATGACTCAAGTTTATTCCAGACATAACAGCACAAGCCACAGAGCAACAACATTCGTGAAAACTTTCAGAATCATTTACTTTCAACTTTCAAGTTTTGAAATCCCAAAAATATATATATATATATATAAAGAAAAAATAGGGTTGCTGCTTATATACAAACTTATATACAATCGTTGAATTTGCAATCTGTGACTACGCCACCCCTTGTTTATAGTGAGGTAGGGGACCTCTAAGTCGTGACCAAGATATGGGCTCCCTCACACAAGCCCCTTCAATTAAATGAAAGTTAGAAGTCACAAGTGCAGTTTAAAATTGCCTTTACAAAGCAGTTTTATTTAAATTGTACAAAATGTAAAACAAAAACAAGTATAGATACTGCACGTTTTTAAAAGGTAGCTATATCAGAAGGAATTGAAATTGAAGTAAATAAGTATCTAGGTCCTGTAGTTTAACAAATAAGATTGAAGCACAAAAGAAACACCAGGGTCAGTAAAGATTTATATACAAAAAGACAACCGTACCACAGAAAGCATAGAGGACAATTGGCACAGGAAAGGTGATACTACACAAAAAGAAAGTAATAAAAAAAAAACCGTGAAAGACAATAAATCAATAGAAAGCCAAAAAAATGCCAAGTGCAAACTCAATTAAAAACATAAAAAAATTGTGGAAACCAATTCAAATCCCCAAATAATATAAATCAAACGTGACTATTCCCTGCGTCTACGCGGACAGTGGTAGGGTTGCACTTTGTTGTAAAGAAAGTGCAAAAGGCGCAATAAGTTACACTAACTGAAAAACCCAAGGCACGTATCAGGAATTATATTTTAAAGAAAAGAAACAAAAAGACAGCTAAGACGATCAGTAGACCTAATCGAACACAGCAATCCATACAGTACACAAAGAAAAAGAGAGGATTGGTAATAAACAATAATCAAAGTAAACAAATGATAATAATAAACAACTAGAGTTGCTAGCAACTATAAAGGCTTCCAAGCAGTTATCGTGAAATTTAAGCGCATTGGTTATTATAGATGAAATGTTATCATCACAACTGTGCTAACTGTGTAAATTTTGACACAAATATGAGAATACTTTTGAAAATTCCGCGAAATTGTCATTAAATCTAAGATGGCTGCCACACCATGTGACAAAAGGCCGCCATATTGACCACGGCACAACATCCCATTGTCCTCTACATCCATGTCAAATTTCGTGCATTTTGGTGTAGCCAATCAGAAGTTATAGGCAGTTTTATAGCCAGGTGCGTATGTTGCTGATGTCATACATCACCGTTTGACCTTAGGGAGAGGTCACGGGCGATGACATTTTTTCATAGAGCATATATGACTTCCTATACGTGTTCCATTATAACTTTGACCCTGTCGGCACGCTCTAGGAGTTAAAATTTCAATGTAAATTCCAATATGGCCGCCGCGCCGTGTGAGCAATCGGTTTCAATCTTCAGCAGTTATTACTTTCCAACGGTCTGTACAATTATGTTGACACTGAAGAGCATAAGTGCAACAGTGTTCTTGTTATGGGTTGCAAAAGTTTTTTTTACAATTATCAATATGGCCACCAAACCATGTGACCAAAATGTGTCATTTTCATATCACCAGTACTTTCCGTGAGTCTCTATGGTCATATAAAGTTTCATGACTGTAGTGTATTGCACCTTGGATTTATGCAAGAATGTATGAAAATAGAGCCGTTGTGAAACGGTTATTTGCACACCGCGGCCATGTTTTTAGCGATAAAGCGTGGATTTTACAAACGGTAGAAAGGACCTCGTCATGAACATGCGTGCCAATTTAGGTGTCGATTGACGTTGTGGTTTAAGACAAGAAGATTTGTTGAATATTTGGCGCCAATCCAGCGTAGCGGGCAAAGTAATTGTTCAATCGACCTCGATTGAACATATGTTTTTTATAGGCCATTGCTGCACTATCTGCTGCCATTGTCACAGTTCCACCTTAAGTTGTTTTTAAAGGCAAGAGTTTTGAAAAATTCCCAAAATTTCCACGAAATCCAATATGGCGGTCGAACCATGTGACTTTTTCATTCGGGGACGCCAGTCTGGTTGTCCAGCCATAGGCATCTACTTGCGTATGCATTTTCATAACTCTGCGATGATTTTGGGAAGAAAAATAATAATAATAATAATGGGCTTCCCCAGCTTTTGGCTTGAAAGCCTAATAATCGGCGCTCGCATCATAAGGAGGCTGTGTGGTCCAGTGGTTAAAGAAAAGGGCTTGTAACCAGGAGGTCCCCGGTTCAAATCCCACCTCAGCCACTGACTCATTGTGTGACCCTGAGCAAGTCACTTAACCTCCTTGTGCTCCGTCTTTCGGGTGAGACTTAATTGCAAGTGACTCTGCAGCTGATGCATAGTTCACACACCCTAGTCTCTGTAAGTTGCCTTGGATAAAGGCGTCTGCTAAATAAACAAATAATAATATATAATCCTCGGGTAGCTGTAAATATGTTGCGCTGCTAATGGAAAACGTCTCGCACAGTTCACCCTGGTAGTAATTTGATTTGAAAACAACCCCAGAAGATAGGACAGACCGAGCATTCACCATTCCTAATTCAGGCAGAACGCGCGCTTTATAGGGATTCCCAACAACCGCATTCTGCATGGTCTTAGTGTCCCACCCGCTACATTCGGAACGGGAACTAGTGTTTTTATGCTAATAGAAATTTGCTTTGTGTCTTTTAGTAAAAAAATAATAATAATAATCACCCACTGTTTTTTTTCTTATCGGTAATGACCTGGTAATCATATATGAAGAGGAAGCAGAGCAATGGGCTACTTGAAATCTGTTTTCTTCGAGAAGATCAAGGTCCAGAACATGTGCAGTTAGGACACTGGAATGGTTTCCATTAAGAATGAAGATTTTCTCAAATTCAGCTTCTACAAATGTAAACTGCTTATCTTGTCAAAGGGGATGCTGGATAAGCTGTGTCATATTAGGAGGTTCTTTTTGTCCAGGGTCCTGCTGCCTCCCCAAACAGTGTGATCCTGCAGTGCGGGGTCAACAGTTCAGGCAAGCTTTTTGAGTTGGTTCCCATTGGGAGTGAGTGCCTTGAGATTTCCAGCGATCAAGATCCACAGGAATACTTGGCTACTGTCACTGGCATCATACATAAAGGTAACCTTAAGCTGTTGCATTCAATTATTCACAATGTGAAATCCTGGAGGCTTAATTATATCTAATTAGGCTTTACAGGCGCATAAGGTTAGAATTTGTTTTATACATTAATATATTCCTGCAGTTTGACACTTTCTTTTGCCCAGGAAGAAGCTGTTTAAGAAAGGAAAATGTACAGTTTATTCTCAATACTGAGACTCTCTCTCTTTTATTTAGAGAGAGAGGTTTGGGTTATGATTTCTGATGCAGAACCATCTCATCTCACAATAGTTTTTTTGTATTTATTTTTATCTGACACACAGGAAAACTGTTTTTGTTGTTGTTGATGTTGTTGCAGTAATGCAAATTTACCTTACCAGTCTTTCTGTCTGTAATTCTGGTTATTCCTTTTGTGGAAGGGATTACAATGCATTATATGTCAACCAGTACTTTATTTGTATGCATTATTCAGTGCAACTTTTGATGCCTCTGTGCACAGTATGTTACTGTTATGAGAAGTTGGGTAGTGATTCATTTTACCATGAATCCAATTTTGACTCGATAATCTGTAAAATATAATTTGCCAAACAAAATATTGGGACACCCTGGCCCTGAATATCAAAAGTGTCTTCCGACAGTCTGAAACACACTTTTTCACACAACTTTTATCACAAACGTTGTTGCCATCCTAAAATGAAACGTTTTTCTGCTGTTTTCTGACTGGCGGAATGGGTGCAACAGACAGAAAAAAAGTAAAGTTAGAGAGCTCATTTTAATGTAACCTCATTTTGTAAATGTATGTTCTGTATTAATGAAATTATAGTTTCGCGTACCCGGTTATGGCAGATATTTTATGCCAAAATAAAAAATAAATGAATACATAAATATAGAAATACGTAAATAAATATACCGACAGATTTGTTTATTTCTTTCTTAATTTTTCATTTTGGCATAAAATATCCTCCATACCCAGTTGCACTTTATGAACATTAATAACATGTGAGTGTAGGATCTCATACAAAAAACTGGTGGCAAAGAATGACAGGGCTGTGAGTGACTGGCAATGCATGACCCCTCAGGGTGCTTGTCTCAATTTAAGTTCATCACATAAATACAATATCATAGCTTTATCCATTCGATATCTCCGTAGCACTTGCTCTTCTGTAAGGTCCAAACAGGTGGCCCTTTGATACACTGGTGGGGTATACTTTCGGCAGCTACTTTATTCCTTTCAACCTCTAAAATTGCAGCAATCCCTAGCAGCACATTGGGCAACATCACCATTAGTCAAAGAGCCGCTCCACCCACAGCAGACCTTTTTTATTTTAGCACCGAGTCTGTTTGAAATAGGTTCCCACCTCCATTAGGACTGTTTAAAACAGACAGAAAAATACTCAATCTGACCCTTTTCATTTTTGCACGGGGGTATGTTAATTAGGTACCCACTTAATTTGAATAACATTCCTCATAGTGTCGGAATTGGGGTTTTGCAACTTTTCTCCTCCTTCCTGGCCATTTTTTTATTTTGCTCGGAACACGAAAAACTGTCAAAGTTAAAACCCCGCCACAAAAGCCTTATCTGATGGCTGGAAAAGCTTTGATATTCAGGGCCCCTGTGCCCAAATAATGAAAAGCTATCAGTTGTAAGAATCTGTAACAATTCCAAAGAAGACAATGGCTGTGTTTCGACTTTTAGAAAGCCAGAATGGTACTGGTACATTATCTACCCACAATGCATTATTTTGTTACACACTTTGAAGTGCTATGACCCAAAGGGTCAAATGGTTCTTGGCTGTTTTGGATTGATTAATAATGTACTATTTACTATAGGGACAACAAGAATCATTTTTCAAATATACAGTAACTGCAATGCAACTTTTTTGACAGTGTGATTTGTATTCATATTTATTTAAAATACACCCCCCTAGCATTATACGGAATAGGCTTACATTAAACACTTAGGGGCAGATGTACTAGGATGGGCCAGTCGTAGTGCAAACATACCGCAATTTGCATTTTCGTTACGACAATTCGCAAAGTGCACATTTTGTCGTATGTACTAAGAAAAAATATGTTAATGAAGAGAGACGCAATATACTAATTTAAATATTATTTGCGTCATCTTAGCGATATCTCTAGTGTGAGTTGTGCAACATTTTTTCAAATAAAATAGTGGCAGTTGAGTTGTGGTTTGCTACAGCAGAGCGTGCCCGAAGGATAACGTCTATACATGCAAGGGTGCAAGAATCAAAATAACATTGTTTTTGTTAAAAGTAAATGTCATCTGTACAATGTATTCTGTTCCATCTTCATTTGACCTATTTTAATACTGATATATATATATATATATATATATATATATATATATATATATAAAAACACAGTACCCACGATCCTCCGGTCAAGAGTCCAGAGCCCTAACCACTACTCCACACTGCAGTTTAATCCCATCAGATTCTATAGTGGGGCCTGAACCTTCACCCCCAAAAAGCTTTTCATAATCATACAGTAGCCCCTCGCTAAGCTGGACATGTTTGTCCGATATAAGGAGGTGTCGGGTTTAAAAACAATACAGTAAAATCACACACACGTGCATCTAAAGTTCTCTATGTATTTTAAATATAAATCATTGTGCTGAAATAACACTAATGTGTTTTGGGTAGGTTACACATTAGATTAAAAATATAAATCTGTACAGTAGGCCAATATACAGTACAGTAGTAAAATCAAGTTAATACCTAGCACACTTTCTTTGTACTTTAGTCTACTGGTAACGCAAAATAAATCATGCTGCTGCATTGTACACATTGGTCTACAGTGCGAATAAAAGATTATTTTAAATTGAAACTAAATAATTTTAGGTTCTTTTTTAAATTTTATTTTAATTATTATTATTTTGAACTTGGTCTACTTAGTAGCCTAGACAATTCACACACAATAGATCATGGTCTTATACATATGCTCAGAATGAGCTGAAGGGGTTAGTGGCACATGTGTGCAGTCTATTGCTCCCAACATGCTGAGAACTAAATGTCATAGAAATGTGTTTTCAAGGCTTGTAAGTACACCCTGACTTTAGTGAAAATTAGATACTTGGGTGTTTGTCTCAAATGCATTGAGCACAACTGACAACACATGAGAAAAAGCAGACTGGGAAATGGCAGCAACAATTGCAACCCGTTTAAAACATGATTTCAAAAGTTCTTAACAAATTGATGCAATTGTAAGTGTCGCAGTTGCCCACAGCTTTAGTACATCTCATTACAATATTTGTGATCCCTCATTTGCACTATCTCCACCCTGTTTTTGCAAATTTCTGCAAGACTGCCCAGAATTACATATTCATTTAAGGCTAAACTGCAGTGGCAAAACATTTGTTAAAATGATGCTAATAGCATTGCATTTGTTTAGCACATTTTACGCTACACTTCCAACTGGTTTGCATGTGGATGTTGCAACGATTGCAACAGATGCAACACTTTAGTACATCTACCCCTTAATTTGCAATTGTTTTTTTGTAATTATGTGTTGATGTACTGTTACCTTTCGGCTATTTAACATTTAAATGCATAAAAAAGATACCAGTATTGTGTTGCCAGATATTTAAATGTTGCTTCTTTCATGGAACTCTTTCACAGAAATCAACCAGCATCTTTAAATGTAATTGTTCAGAAATAAAGCCTAATTTATAAACTTGTTGTAATGACTTGTCTAATCTTTATTCCTTGAAGAAAACATTAACAGTGGATTGTTTATGGTATTGTAAAGCCAATTCCTACTGTATATCTGCAATATATTTAATAAAATCCCACAGGGACTAATGATTTTCCTTCAAAACAGACCTGTATGATGTCGGATTTTGCAATTGGTAGTATTTTGTGCATTTAAAAGACACAAAGGACCTTCATAAACCAATTGTTAAGGGTTACATTTCAATCTTGCTCTAAAAATGTATTCTAACCATGTCCTATAGGAACGGCTGCAGCGTACAAACACTGCAGCTTTACAGACTAGGCAGAATGCTACCTGTTAAAAGCAAAACATTTAAATAAGACTTATTTAAATAGTGCGTGGGAGATCTGCCTGGAGACAAAAATCAGTATGCACTAAATATACAGCACATACACATAACAGCAGGGAACTGAATTGTTATAATAGGCTACCTATGTTTTCTTAATAGAACATGCTGTGTTGTTTTTCTTTGCTGCATGGTTAACATTTATTTTACTATACTGTATGTCCTGAAGTTATTTTAATTTTAACTTTCATTAAGCGCTACCATTTTAGCATAGACCCACCTCAATTAAAATGCAACGATGCCCACTTAAGGCCACAGACAAGTTTATTGTAAACTCTCCTAAAAATGCAGGCAAATCGGAAATGTTATCATATTAAATTATTTTTTTTCTGTTGTAAATACAACCATACACCATTTTCTTCACCAAAGGACTATACGAAAAACAGGATGTCTACTACACCACATTCAAGATGGAATTAATTCAGAAGTGGGATATGGCTCAATATACCATACCACATGGCTCAATGCTCCCTCAGATCAAAATTAAAATAATCTTTTGAGTATAAAAAGGTTCAGAAATTGTTCATGAGATAATGTGGACTGAGGCACACATTTTATGGTTTTTGTTTTTTTTTTTCTTTTTAAGCTTGTAGTATTCTTATTTCTGTTTGTATGCCAACATGTTGCTTTACAGGACATTCAAGTAAATGACAAACAAATACAAAAAAACTTGCCTGACTTAACAGTAATATTTGTCTTTGAAAGGAACTGCACTCTTGTTAGACATGAAAATCAATTCTAATCTGTGTTTAGCAGCCACTGACAGTGCTTTTAATTAAAGCTTATTGTTTTTACATACCTTGCAAGGCTGCAGTCCAAATTGAATGTGTTGCTATGGGGGAAGCTATATATATATATATATATATATATATATATATATATATATATATATATATATATTTATATTGTGTCAGTGTCCCAGTTTCATGCATTTAAATTAGAATTTTTCCCATTTATCTATACACCATACTCCACACTGTTAAGGGGGAAAAAAGTTTTTATTGAGAGAGATTATTTGTTAAATACAAAACTGAAAGATCATAATTGGATATGTCTCCATCCCCTGAGTTAATACAAAAGTGTTCCAGTGTTCCAGCCTCTGTTTCCCGAGTCGCGAGGTGGTTGCAGCGGTGAACCAGGATACAAATAATAATTGGGCATTCCAAATTGAAAAGAAAAAGAAACAATAGTTGAAATTGGGATACTCAAATGCTTGGAAATCTTCTTGTATCCTTCTCCAGCTTTATGACAATAAATAATTTTCTAAGGTCTTCAGATAGCTCTTTGCTTTTTCCCATATTGACTTATTGGTAATGACAGCAATCATCCTATGCCTAACCCTTTTATAGAATGTTCACCTACAATCCAGCATTTTCTAGACTTTTATAGAATTAGGTTCTGCATTATCATACTGCAATTTCTAGCACCTTGTAGACAATACTATCATACCATCAAAGGGTATGAATACTTTTGAATTAGCATTTTTGGAGTTTTGCCAAAAAAATTGCTGAAATAAATAATTATAAACATCTATTTCTTGTAACTTTTTTTCCTCATCTACAAAAGCAAAACTTTTGCTACAAAAGATTTTTCCTAAAATTATTTGTTTTCGAGAAATTTCTAGAAATTATAAATTTCCATTGAGCTATGTAAACTTTTGAGTACAACTGTATATATGGGTGTTGGGTTTCAAATGTAAAACATTAGAAAGCAACAATGCTGAATTATCCAAGTAACCCAAGGCCGTAGCCAGCCATGAGGCTCCCAAAGCACGGGCCTCGGTTAAAATCATACTAATTATTTATTTCGGTCCTTTTACATGTTGCTTTGTCGTAAAATAAAATGCATTTTATCCCTCGTTGTGTGCATACATTCATTCCCAAGTCCCCCTGAAATATATATCCTCTGTACTCTTTAAAATCTTTACTCTCATTGCAGACTACAGCGACACCATACAACTCAGTTCATATCACCGTAACGCTTATTAGCAACATTTTTTACAAGGTGAGGCAAAGTAATAATGTTGATTAGAACAAAGTACATATCAGCCTAATAATGGAATAATACATTCCCTTGGTAGTCCGCAGTTTAGCCTCGGAGCTGGCCAATCACATTAATAGAAGTCAAATGCATATTCATGAGTATAAGTCAGAACACAGCAAAACAGCCAATCAAATTGACTGGTCAGCCGAAAAGCTCGAGCTGAAACCCTCTGAACTACACATTGGCTATGATGTGCTCACAACTCATGCAGCTAAACTCTCTCCATCCTGTCAACCCACTTCAGCTCATTTTATTGCTGAATGTGATTTTATAATTAATATCAAACAAAATGTTATGTATTCAAGCACTCTTGTCTTCTCAGTGTTTGGATAATGACATCACTGTTAAAATTCTAATTTGATAGATTAGGATTTAAAACTAAATATAGTGTCTATATTCTGACATTGCTACCATTGCTCCATTTCTTATTTTCTTTTATATTGCAAATACTTATTTGCACTGTAGAAATCCACATAGGTCCTGCAAATCTAGAAACTCAGGTACTCAAAATTCTATAATAATATCTTATTCAGAAAAAAACCTGTTCACTAAACTTTTTGTATTTAAATAAACAATATAATAATGTGCTCATATCTTTTTTCTGCTGTTATAAAAACTTTAGTGGGGGGGGGGGGTCGGTGGGGACATAGGCAAGTGCCTTGGATTTTTCATGGTTGGCTACAGCCCTGTAACCTGTAAATAAATTTCAACCCATTTTGATCAATGGGGTCTATTCACATATATTCACAACAGTGGCTGATCTACAAAGTATACCACAGCAGTTCTGATCATTGAAGTTAATTACATAATTCAGTAAATCTTACATTGGGAAAAATATATAGAATGTTCTTAATAGTGGATAGAATCACATAGCTCCTGGCACATTGTTCAAATGGAATAATGGTGTCTTGTCCAGTGTTAAAAGTTTCTGTGATTTGGGCTACTATATCATGACCGTTTCTTGTTACAATAAATTGCACCTGTCTGTGAACTTGATGGACTCCTTGGTATATGCAATCTGTGGTGAGGGATGAGCCTGTTACATAAACACCCACTATAGACACCATTGTGAAGTCCCTGAGATCCTTCTTCTTTCCCATGCTTGTTGCTGATCAGTTACACACAACTAACACAGCTTATATAGGTCTAGTGGATTTTATATATTTGGAAACATTGCAGACTATGAGATTTTCTTACATTTTACTTACTTTCTCAGAAGATATTTGTTCTATACCAACTCAGGTTCTTAGAAACATCACTTTCAATTTATTCTTTGGTTTTGATCATCTGCATTAAACTGTACCTCACTTGAGGTAAACAATGTTGAGTGCACACGAGTTGTATGTCCTGTCTTCTCTCCACAAGGACCCTATAAGGACCTACATGTACAATAAGGGGCTCTTGTCTAACTTGATCTTGTCCAGTAAGCAGTAAAATGTTACTGACAGATGGTGCGGTTCAAGTGAAGTAAAATTCCCCATGCAAATACTCTGTAGTGCCAGTAGTTTGCAGAATTTGACATTGTGTATTTTATTGGTGTTTTATGATGTTTTAGATTGCTGTGCAGCTAAAGAAAATATATTTTGTGGTTTCAAAACAAAAAGAAAAAAAAATAAATAAAATATCTTTCAGTCATTTAGAGTAGCTTGACAGATTGCAGCTTCTGTTTTGAGGTTTATTTTTCGAGAAGAAAGTGGGTCATACAGTAGGTTTACATTAGACAATTATAAGAAGGCCAAATGTACCATTAGTTTTCTTTTTGTAGTCGTTCCTAATATTTGATTTGACAGTTGTTGCAGTTGGCATATATTTATTTAAGGCATTTTTGTAATGCATATTTATGGTGCCAACCATAGGATACAGGGTTACTTAATGCCAATCATAGAACAAAATTATTGTGTAATTTACAATGTCAAAATTATAGTCACAGTACAATTGTGTACATCACGAAATAGCACATATTACACATTTTTAGTCTTTGAAAAGTATTAAAAAAAAACCCTAACAACTCCATGTTTCAAATGTTATTTTCAAGCAGCATGCCACAGCAAGTATTTCAGGATCATGGTTTAATGGCTGTCTTTCAGAGGCTAACCTGAGTAAATGATTGGATTTGAACTATACCTGACTAACTAAAGAAAATTGTGATTTAAAATAGCACGAATGCCATTAAGCCCTAAGGACTCCAATGAAGGGAATTATAAACAAATTAAGATAAATGTTAACCAATACCTCATTTGCATAGCGTTCAGTTCTGAAACTTGTTAATCATAAACTGGAAAGAAAACAGAATGCTGTTGACAACTAGGTGTTCAAGATGTCAGCTTGAAGTAAAGTCTAATTTAATGACAGCCTTTCATCCATGTGTCCATCATGTTTGCAGAGATTCTTAAAATAATGTCACTGCTTTACACAATCTGCAGCAGATTTGTATTTTTTTTGCAGCATATCCATTCTCCATTACACGTAATAAAACTCTCTGCTTAAGAAAGTCACCAAACCATGGAGGACCAGACATGCTGTCAGCTTACAACAGACCCCAATCTTTATTTAATAATTTCTTTAGTGTGACAGAGAGAACAAAAAAGTGACACATGTAAATGAAGTAGAACATGTAAATTAGGTGGGAATAGCAGTAATACTGTGCATTTTCATATCTATGCAAAGCAGAACATTAGGTTACCTACCGTAACCCTGGTTCCCTGAAAGAGAAGACCACCACCAACGACATTATGTATGGGATATGCCTGCCCATTGGGTAGGTATTGCTGAGCTCTTTATATCGGAGCTGCCGGCAGGCCCTTGCTGGGGTGATGCACGCGGTCCCGCCCACCAAGGGATTAAAACCATCATCCTGATGAAGCCATTTCTTTTTTTCCATCGAATCCGTGAGGGCGACCGATGTGACCTCGCGGTTGGTGGTGGTCTTCTCTTTCAGGGAACCAGGGTTACGGTAAGTAACCTAACGTTCCCTTGCAATTCGATGACGACAACCTATGACATTATGTGTGGGATAATGTATACCAGAGCCGTCACGAGGGAGAAGAAACGGCAGCATATGAGGAACGCATTAGAACCGCATAATATCGGACAGCGAGGCCCTTTTGAAGAGGGCCCAAGATGTAGCTAACCCTCTTGTGGAATGTGCAGCTACCCTCCCAGGTGGGGTCAAGCCAGCACCATCATACGCAGTCGAGACTGTGTCCTCAATCCAATGTGACAGACACTGCTTTGAGAGGGGCTGTCCTAGGGTCCATGTCCCATGACAGACAAAGAGCTGGTCAGAATGAGCTCTTGTCCTATCCATGTAGCATCTCAATGCCCGCACTGGGCAGAGGAAATTCTCTCATCCTCCTCCGAAGAAAACGGGGGTTGATGGAAGGACTCCAGTTCCACAGACTGATTAACGTGGAAGGCTGTGATCACCTTAGGGAGGAAATTATTATTTATTTCTTAGCAGACGCCCTTATCCATGGCGACTTACAATCGTAAGCAAATACAAATACATAGGAAAGCAGAGTTTGTATGCAGTGACACCCTGCTGCCATCCTCCCAAATACACCGACAGCACCTGCAGCTCACTAACCAGCGGTCCCTTTTAGGAGCCAGACCCATAGCTGGAACCTGCCTGGTTCTGGGTGCCAAAGAGTGCCTCTCGCCTGACTGAGGAGATCCAGGTGAAGTGCGATCTCCCAGGGCTGGCCTTGTAAAAGGTGGCACAGGGTCGAGAACCAGATTCTCCTGGGCCACCTGGGGGCCACTAGGAGAACTGACACCTTCTCTAACCGAACCTTTTCGAGAAAGGCCGGGAGCAGTGGTATAGACGGGAAAGCGTACAAAAATGGTTTGGTCCATTCATGCACTAGGGTGTTGATGCCGAGTGGAAGGAGTACCATGGGGGCAATGTGTCGTTTCCACTGAGGCAAAGAGATCAACCTGTGCCTTCCCGAATCGTTCCCAAATACGCTCCACCACCTGAGGGTGGAGTCACCACTCTGACGGATGAGCACCCTCCCTTAAGAGGAGGTCCGCTGCCCAATTCACCACTCCGGGAATGTGCGTTGCCCGCAGGGCAGCAAGTTCCTCTGAGCCCACATCAAGAGCCTGAAGGCAATGCGATGCAACCCTGGGGACTGTAGGCCACCCTGGTGGTTGACATACGCCACCACTGTTGTGTTGTCCGTCCGGATCAACAAATGTACCTCACAGCACTGGGAGGAAGTGGTGGAGAGCCTGCAACTCCAGCATGTTTATATGCAGGGATGTCCAGCGGTCCAGCCAGGATCCACGGACTCCTCTGCCTTCCCAGACTGCCCCCCAACACAAGATAGAGGCGTCTGCCGTTACCACTTGGCGGTTTAACACCATTCCCATCCGCACACCCTTGCACAGGTGAAAGGTCGCCCTCAACCAGCATAGGGCTGCTGAGCACGTATCTGTTGCACTTGGGATGTAGGTGGAATGCATTGAGCCACACTCGTAGCGGGTGCATGTGCAGTAGACCCAGCTGAATGGCCGATATGGCGGCGGCCATCAGACCCAACAGTTTTTGGCACAACATCAGACTGACTTGCAATCCCTGTTGAAACAGGGAGAGGTGATCTTGGATAGCTGCTACTCTGTCGTCTGACAGGTATGCGCGAATCATACTGGAGTCCAGCCGGAGCCCCAAGTACAGTGGTTTGCAGAAGTATTCACCCCCAACCAATGTCACATTTTGTTGAATTACAAATAATGTAAGCACAGTTTTTCAAACAAACTTTTTTTATTCAAAGCTGTAGTAGTTAAATGCTTTTATTTACACTTTATTTACACTACACTGTCATCATATGAGGAGGAGGTTAAATGTCAGCAAAACTTGCAAAGAAAATGTACAAAATGAAATTTACTGGTTGTATAAGTATTCCCCTTAAGTTAGTACTTGGTAGAAGCCCCTTTTGCAGCCATTACTGCTATGAGGCTTTTTGGATAGGTCTCTACTAGCTTTGCACAGTAGGATGGTGACATTTTTGCCCATTCTTCACTGGAAAATTTCTCCAGTTCTGATGAGTTTGTTGGGGATCGTCGATGGATTGCAATCTTCAAGTCTTGTCATAAATTTTCAATTGGATTCAAGTCAGGACTTTGACTGGGCCACTCAAGAACATTAATTCTCTTCTTGCTCAACCACTCCAGTGTGGCTTTGGCTTTGTGCTTCGGGTCATTGCCCTGCTGAAATGTGAATTTCCTCCAAAGTTTCAGAGTTTTGGCTGACTCAAACAGGTTCTCCTCAAGGATTAGCCATTACTTTGCACCATCCATTCTCCCCTCTATCCTGACACGCTTCCCACTCCCTGCTGAAGAGAAGTATCCCCATAACATGATGCTGCCACCATCATGCCACCACCAGTTGGGATGGTGTTGACTGGGTGATGTGCAGTGTTGGGCTTGCGCCAGACGTACCACTTGGAATTTAGACCGAAAAGTTCAATTTTTGTCTTGTCTGACCATAAAAACCTTTTTCCACATGTCTACAGTATCATCTACATGCTTTTTCACCAACTCCATATGTGCCTTACGATGAGGCTTTTTGAGTTATGGCTTCTTTCTTGCCACCCGTCCATACAGGCCAGCTTTGTGTAGGGACCGGCTTATTGTTGATGCGTGAACACTGACTCCGGGGGTTTTAATCCCTCGGTGGGCGGGACCGAGTGTGTCACCCCAGGAAGGTGCCTACCAGCAGCTCTGATATAAAGAGCTCAGCAATACCTACCCAATAGGCAGGCATATCCCATACATAATGTCGTTGGTGGTCGTCTTCAAATTGAAAGCGAACAAACAGTTATCCGATCTGCTAGCTTAAAGTGTATGGAGCCTTGTAAAAGGGGTGTGGAAATACGCTGTGAAAGATGAGACAAAGGAGATTACAGTTGAAAATGCTGCACAGGTGTCCAGGTTTATTTACAATATTTACAACCAATTCAGTTGCAGGTGTCCACCACTTGGGTACCAGCAACAGGGGGTTGCTCCTTGGTAGATCACTTGGCTGTACCAGCAATGGTATAGCGCACAGGCAAGAATACACAAACAAAAGTGTAAGTGAGAACAAATACACAAAGGCAAAATGAAACACAGTGGGGAATAATCAGCTGAGCACTGCCCCACTGTAAGGGAGGTTCCAGGAACCTACAGTGACACACTCTCCGTATACTTTGTTGGAATTAAAATCCCCTGAACTAAACCCTAGTCTTTTAATTGAAAGAGTGAATCTGGTATACAAATGGTGACCACATCTTTCATAGTGCTCACAAAACAATACCGTCTCCATCCCACATCCATCGGGCTTTGGCTTCCTTTATAGCAATATGCTCCACTGGTTCCTGCCCACCACCCAGTCAAGGAACTGCAGCCGTCCAATCCTTAGCTGTGATTCCCTGTAAACAAACTAGGCTGGCAGTGCGTCTCAGGCGGAGCGTCTGGCCCTAATAACTGTTTACAAAAACAATGAAAGATGACAAAATACAAATCATACCTCTGCTTCCCTCAGTAATGTAATATTTACTTGTGTGTGTGTGTAGGTGCACAGACCGCTTCAGAAGTCAACAGCTGGGATGGAAAAGCATTCCGTTGGGTCTCTTCCTGTCAAATCGCCAATCCTGGTTATTCCAACAAGAATTCCATGTGAGATGAGTTATATGAAATAATAATCATTCTTAATAGCTTTTGCCTGTGCTTTTGTTTTAAAGTTTGCAAACATCATTGCAGCAAATACAATAATTGTAACTTCTCATGAGACAACCTTATAGATGAACTCATCACTTTACTTATGGAATACATTGAAACCTCTACTTACAGCCAGTAACCAAAACAGATTTTTCTTTTTTCATACTGAGTGACATAGGCATAATAAATAAGCAGCCACCACAAGTGCAGTGCCTTTGGTGATAATTGTATTCAGTTTTCAAGTATTGGCACAACACATAGTATCAGAAGGCTTTGTACAATATGTTATGGTAACCTCTTAGCAAGAACAAACAAAGCAAATTAAAGAACAGTGATGATTTTCAAGGGATGGGGTGGTGAATTCACACAGTACCATTTTTCTAATTTGTTTTGTTGGTGGAAAACCAAGACAGTGCTATGCAATCTCTATATACAATGGCCAAATATATGTCCCAGTTTAACAAGAGGTAACACTTTAAGTTTCTTTAATTACAGTGTAATTACTCTGTGTGGTTACATTGTAAATACAAAAGATGCTAGCAACATTTTTCATTTTGTAATAAAGCGTATTGTTTTATGCTTTATTACAAAATGAAAAATATCCATAGGGGCGGGGCTCCCCGCCACAAGGACCTATTGACACATGACCTTATTTTTCTTAGATAAAGTTTGCTGATCAGCAAACTCATCTTCAGAAGACAACTGTACAATCTTCCTCTTCTTCATTCCTCGACCACATTCCTCTAATTTCGACTCTATCTCTTTGCCAGCTAACCTTTTGTTTATTTGTAATTAAAACACGCAAGCAGCGCTTTCATATACCCTGCAGCACTTTTCTGGTCTGAACATGATAGGCCTACATAGATACTACATGAAGATCGATGGAGTTGTTCTGTTATTAAACAAATGAAAATGGCCAAGATAAATAAATGAGGATACCAGTGGCACTGGGCTCCACTTATTACGTGTGTGCCTACTGAAATAACCAAATACTGTCTTATTATGGTGTGTATAAGGGTTTGGTATGATGAGCAGCCCAACCAAACAATGTAAATTCATTTCTGTTAAAATGTAGTGCTAAATTTAAAAAATGCTACATTAAATCTTTAAAGAGCAAGAAGCTTTAAATGTTATGTATTTCCTTTTTTACTGTCTCCTTAACATTGTGGGGTCTTTGCCGTCATTCTACTTGGTCTGTGTTAAATGATCAACAGTAATTTCAGGTGCTGCTATTCAGTTCTAGTTGCCAGCCATAGAAAGGCTAGATCAGTCAAAGGGTCTTTATTGTAGTAGGAGTTTCTAGGTGACCAGTAGCAACACTGGTGAATTTTTCATAGAAATTGGAAGAGCTTTTTTGATAACGGTGCTGTTTTATTTTTTTATAATATAGGATTAAATAAAGATTTCACATCAATGAGGAAATACATCCATAAAACTCTCCTCAGAAATAATGAGTTTCTTTCACTTCAGTCGGGCTGTCAGATAAAGAACCTTGCGTTTAAATTTTATTCCATGAAAGTTAAATCTGCTCTTTTTGATATAGGAAATTCATTGCCAGTCATTATTAAAGACAGTTCTCCAGGTTGCCAGTGAAATTGATGTTTGAATGTTTATTTTTATTTTTTTTGCAGAGAGCCAATTGCATGTCCCCCATAGACATCCCCTTGTAATCAATATCTTCTATTTTCATCCTACTCTAGGTGTTCCGGATTTCATCCACTGACAAGCTCAACCAGTTGCTCACCTTCTCCCTGCAGGACAGGGGCAGCAGTGTGGAGTAGTGGTTAGTGCTCTGGACTCTTGACCGGAGGGTCGTGGGTTCAATCCCAAGTGGGCGACACTGCTGCTGTACCCTTGAGCAAGGTACTTTACCTAGATTGCTCCAGTAAAAACCCAACTGTATAAATGGGTAATTGATGTAAAAATAATGTGTAAAAAAATAATGTAATTGTATGTAAAAAATGTGGTATCTTGTAACAATTGTAAGTCACCCTGGATAAGGGTGTCTGCTAAGAAATTAATAATAATAATAATAATAATAATAATAATAATAATAATAATAATAATAATAATAATGCCTGCTGGTGGTTTGGGGGTTCTTCAAATTGACGGCAGCAATAAAAGCAGTGAGTATAGCATCTTACTCTGATAAATTCCTGTCTGATCAAGAGAGCCAGCAAAACAAGCATTTCAATGACAACCCCCACTGTGGCTATAAATTAATAAATATAATTAAATTATCAGTAACATGAGAAACATACCGTGAACTACCTCCACTGTATGCACATGTGAAAATGTAAGTTTGACAAACAAGCCGAATTCCCCCAAATGTTAACTTGTGCTGAAGAATTTCAAAACCAAGCATCATCACAGTTGAACAAGTTCTTTCAGCTGACTTCAGGGCCAGATTTGTAATGCATGTTGTAGTTTCATCTGGTGCCAACACCCATGCTTCAAGTAGCATCTACACAAAATAAAATGCTAACCTTAAATCATAATTTTTAACTAAACCTTTGCCATCTTACACATTTCCTGCAGGATTTTAGTTTCTCCTAATGCTGTTCTGCATTTAACTAATTGTACTGTAAGGTGCCTTGCCCTTCATTTAATTTAAAAGACAGTGTGTCTATTTAGAAGTTGTTGCAAGCTGTGTATGTAGTGTAAAAATTCTGTATGTATGAGTGTTGAAAATAATTTTAACCCGGTGGTGGAACATGTATTCATAAAACTTAGATCCGGTCTAGGGAGACTAACACTAGCCAAATAGGGATAATGCAAATTTGAGAATGTGTAATACATTATGGGAATGATGCACTCAACTTTGAGTACCATCGGTAAAAGCACCATGTAGTTCAGTATGAGCACTGAGTATAATAAAAGGCATTACAATCTCTGTTTGCAGTTTGTATTTTAGTACAACCACAGGGAACACTGTGTCTGTTGCAGTTTTATTGTATATACCATTTAATATGACTGCATACGATTTAGAAACATGATTTTAGGTTTCCACACATTATTAATGTGTACGAAGTCCAGTTCTACTAGATTTGGGATTAGACTAGAGGCAGGCTTGCCTTTTATTTTGCTTCCCCTGAAGTAGGCTGATAATACTAAAGCTTAATAGACATTCACTTTTACTATAGTACACTGCAGAAAATTTTTAGTAACAGCAAAATATATATTGCACATGTTACTGTTCTTTTTTAATGATAAGGATATTCTATAATTAGATTCTCAGCTCATGCTGATTTATGGAACCAACACACCTGTTCCCTCTAAGGAGAGATAGCAAAAATATTACAGAAATAAGAGAAGGGGAGCCAGCTGAAATGAAAACATCACACACATGAATAATAGATTTTAAAACTGAGATTAAAGATTAAGCTGTGAGGTGGCTCACCCGTACGGACTGCACTGCATCAGAAGGTTAAAAGTTCAAATTCAAGTCCTGTATGTCACATACACATGGCGGGTGGCTGTGTCTTTGGATAATGTGATGTGTGATGAGTAATTTGAAAATGAAAATTGGGTTTAGTGATTTAGTGAATATTCAGGTTAAGAATTTGGGATTTTAATCAGTGTGACTGTGATTTCAAATAATATGCATGTATTATATACTACAAAACGCAGAAAGACAAAAAGACAAGGGAGCAGTATCCAATAGCACTAATACTCATATCAGATAGCCCATTTGTAAGTAACGAAATATATTTTCTTTACCTTCTAATTTTCTTATGTACACTGCTGTGCAAAGGTCTTAGACATGTTGCATTTTTCTACTCTGATGCATTATGAGCATCAACAATTTACTCAAAGCCTCCACTAGTGTTTTCTATTACAACAAACTTGACTTGGATAAAGAAGGAAAAACATTGAGTGAAATAGCTTGCATCACTTGATTTTCAAGGTGTGGTATCCAAAGCATAATCAACAAGTAGAGAAACATCATAGGTAATTGACAAGCCCAGGACTGGAAGACCCAAAAATCTGTCTAACAAGGATGAGTAATACTTGATAATATCCTTAAGCAATAGAAAGAAGACAAGCGTTGAATTGACAACAGAACTGGCAGAAGGCACAGGTGCCGTTGTCCATCAAATCAACAGTACGAGTCAAGGTTGTTATAATAGTAGAAAACACTAGTGGAGGCTTTGAGTAAATTGTTGATGCTCATAATGCATCACAGTAGAAAAATGCAACATTTCTAAGACTTTTGCATAGCAGTGTACATTTTTTATATTTCCTTTATTCTTTACCTATATGACCTACTGTAACCTGTGCATGCGTGTCATTCCAAATATTTTATTTGTTTAAAATTATGGGTACTAAAAATGTTTATCCATTATTGTACTTAAACCAAACCAAACACAAATAGTAGCAGCAATAACACCAAGTAAACATGGTTTATTAAAAAAAAACAAAAAACTGTTGTACTTTTAATAAACTGCCCCAATGTGTTTCGCTGAATCAGTTTGTTTTGCATCGGTTTTGGCAAGGCATCCACAGTGCTTTTCACTCAAACAATATTCATTGAACAGTAGCATTTCACATGGGCTGTGAGAGAGGGGGAATAGGATTGAAAATGACAATACACAAATAACAAGTGTACATGGGGATTTATTTAGCTTAAAACTCTGCTCTGTCTTAACAAGTGTGATAGCCTTTAGCCTTGCTGTGGTTGCTAAGTGATCATGGAGAGTATACAGGTACCATAGTTCTCAGGTGTCTCAGGTTATTATAGGATGTCATGATTGCTGCCTGCTTTGGAAGCACTTAAAAAAATGTCACTTTTGATACAAAAAATATATATAATAATAAATAACATTTCCATATTTACTGTGGCATGAGAATTGTTTTTACGCTCACAAATTCTGTGGACCTGCAGGCCTTATTTGAATCGCTGCCTATAGCCTCCAGTCACCTATATATAGACCTACTATATATAGTATATCTTGCATTTAATTAACATTTTAAACAATAAGCGTGTTTTTTTATAATGTATAAACCCGTTCTCAATGTCATTCTCTGAAAACTGTAGCGGATTTACACCTTACAATAAATTAAAAATAGACCACAATCTATTTAATTTAAAGTTCATAAATCGAGGCTGTTACACGGACAGGAATAAAACAAAGGAATTTATTAAACATGCATTCAATCTAGTAATACGTTCACAAAAACGACAAAAGCAATAATGCATAATATCAACATAAACAATTTCAGTCACTATTCACTGGAACAAAGTTACAATAAAACAAAGCATTAGACAATTATTTATCAATGACACAACAGTAATAATTGGTCAAAACAACTTCGGTAGATTTCGATGGAAGAGATTCTTTTCTAATCGCTTAGCTTGAAAACTGTAAATTGCATGCAGTTACGATGGAAATGCCTTCATAGCTTACCATACACAAAATAAGAAATAAACATTTAAGGTCTTTAAATGCAATGCTCCACTAGTGAAATATCTGATTCCGTATCATAAGATATTCTCCATAGCATGCGACATAGTGCTACTTACATCACGCATTCTCTAAAATGACTTCACAATGACTACCACAAGTTACCAAAATTACAACATGAACTCTATTTATATGGTAAGATACCTGTTATCTAATCACATCTAAGCATAGATTTTTACTCTACATCTTGGGTTTACCTCTGTTCTTAGGTAAACCTGATAAGCATTAGCTTCATACTTGCGTGTGTAGACCAGTCGTATAGTTCTGTTTAGATAAAGCAGGTCGTCTTAAGGCAGGGAGACCAGGATCCATGGTACACCTACTCGAAAGCTTTGCAGCCATTTTGAAGGGACAAAAAGCAGTGGTACACTGACTCGACAACTTTGCAGCCGTTTTGAAGGGGCCACTTGAGTAGTAACGGTAGCACCAAATGGTCGACTAAATTTGAGTGTAGTCGACCTCAGCGCTGGTATTCAACTAACCGGAAATGTCACGTGACCGTTCACACCATTCGCTAAAATGGTGGATGATACATCTGATATGAGTACTTCAGCATCAAAAGAAAGACAAAAAACTAGTTTAGTGTGGAAGTACTTCAAAAAACAGACAAACGTGAAGTACAATGCACACTTTGTCAGAAAGTGCTAAAATACAACCAAAGCACATAGTCTATGCATGCGCACCTCAGAGGAAAACATCCATTAAACCTGTCTGGTGAAAGTCAAGCAACGAGTGGTACTGCAGTCAAGGCAAGTGATACGCAGAAAAGGCAGTCAAAATTTTTTGAATTTTCGAAGTGTCCAATAAATGAAAGACGTAAACAGGAAATAACGGAAAAACTAATAGCATTCGTTGTGAAAGATGTACGTCCAATTTTAGCAATTCATGAGCAGGGATTTCAGGATCTTATCCATTTTTTTTTAACCTGGTTACACAATTCTATCCCGCGCTAGCATCTGGAAACAAATTCAATGCGAGTATGACAACGTAAAAAGCCAGCTTGCCGCAGAACTTAAAACACAAAGCGTTTCTCTCACAACTGATCTCTGGACATCGGTCACAATGTATGCTTACATTACTGTAACTGCACATTACATAACGGAATCATGGCAGCTGAAGTCTAAAGTATTGCAAACTGCAATTATGTCTGAAAGACAAACTGCTGTAAATATTTCTGAACATATGAACAATATTGTGCGGGGCATTGTTGTTTTTTGTACGGTTGATAACAATGCCAGTAATATGAATCTGGCAATCGAGATCTGTGATCAGTTCCCGAATGACCTGGGCTGTTCCGGCCATACACTACAATTAGCGATCAAGGCAGGTTTAAGTCTTCCTGACATTTCCAATGTAGTAGAAGCAGCAAGATGAGTTGTGGGGCATTTCCGTCGCTCTACATTGGCCACTAGCGAGCTGAAATAACAGCAAGTTCAGCTCGACTACAAACGTTCTTCATATTGGAGCGCTTATTTGAGCAATGACTGGCTGTTCAGACTGTCCTGACTGATGAAACTGTCACAAAAGCGGCCGCTCGCAAGTCACTGTTGTTGAAAAGTAATGTCTGGGAGCTGATAGAGCAGTTGTTACCTGTACTAAGACCGCTGGCAAAAGCAACCACTATTATGTGTGCAGAACAGCATGTGGGGCTTTCTTTCATTTACCCTGTCATTATGAATTTGTTGGACAGCACCCTCAAGCCAGCAGACAGTGAAATGTGAGCTACACGAGCCTTTAACCCTTTGTGGTCGTATGTCGGACCAGGTCCAACATCATCAAAAAGACGTAAAACACAGGTCTCTAGTCGGTTTTTCCCCGGAAAAAGCTGAGAAAACCATTCAATGGCCGAGTGAGACCGATAGGAGCCGAAAAAAAGAGGGCGGATCTGAGAAATACACTTAGCCCCCGGCACCACAGAGATAAAACAAACAAGATAGCTGCTTCTGCATCCAGCGCTCAAAGAATATCACAGACATTTGCAGAGCTTTTTGAGATGTTATAGTAATAAAATAATGACTTGGATTGCATTATTGAGGAGTTTGGTTATAAAACGAGTGATCAGGAGATGATTTATCAGTATGCATGACTATGAAGAGGTATGTGAAAAATACAGCGAACAAGGAGTGGGGCAGGGCTGGAGATGCAGTACTGAGTGTCCTGTTGATATGCATTGCCTTTTAAACCTGTTTTACTGTGAAAAAAAATACTTTTAAACAGCGCGTCTAAAATAAACTGTGCGTATGAAAATAAATTGGACCTGATGCGCCTGAGACGTGCTGAATAAATGGACCGCTAAGGGTAAGGCACAAGTCAGCAAGCAACTAACAAAACGATCTTGCAGAACACTTGCAGAACACTTCCCATCATGGCATGCCTGTTGGACCCACGTTTCAAGCACCTGCAGTTTCTACAGAATGACGTGAGATAGGCAGCCAAACACCATCTTTCAGAATTGGTTCTGAATCTGAACCAGTCAAGATCCTGTTATTCTGTTGCTGCCACGGTAGCTGCTGCCATCTGCTGGCCCTGTGATGGTGAAGCCTCAGAAAGTGCTACCGCGGACGCGGAGCCTCAAACGAAAAAGTCCAAAACTGAAATGGACTATGCAGAAATGTTTGCACGTCACTTCGAGTAAAGAAGAAAACCACGGTCAGCAACAGATGACAGTGAAATAAATGATTACCTCAAGTTGACCCCTCACATTCCGACAATGGACAACCCGTTACTGTTGTGGAAGAAAAGGAAAGACCGATATCCCCGTCTGGCAGCTTTAGCGAGGAAATATCTTGTTACCCCCTGCACGAGCACTCCGAGCGAGAGAATATTTTCTCTTGCTGGAAATACCATCAACCAAGGAATGACGTATCTGATGAGTCTGAGTAAAGATCGATTCTGACAGTTTCCTACACGCTGGAAAAAAACCCCTTATTTTGTTTAATGCCAGCAATATAATATTGTGTTTCTTATATGAAAGGCTTTGACTTGGTTACCCAAGTTAAAAAATCACCAGGGTAAGTTTTTATTTATTTATTTTATTATTAATTTCCATGGTAGGCTATGCTATTGCATCAGAACAGAATATGAGTGTTTCTGTTGTTTACTGTAACACATAAGCATATTGCCTGATCTAATGGTTCAAATCCGTTAAAAAAAAAAAAAAGTAATCAGTAACGTGAATATGAATCAATAATTATGATCATAGGCTAAATAATTATACGAAAAACAGCAGTTAAACAACAATGTTGCCTTTGTTGCTTTTCGCTATGGCCATGCAGTACTGTAGTTGAAGTTCTACCTGTCTTTTCTACCGGTTGGTTTTACAATAACACATAATCTCCGCTTTAATCATCAAAATAGAAGTCATCGTTTCTGGTAAAGAGGAGCACTTATGTAAGATTATTAATCTCTGATGCATCAGAGAACTACTTAATAACAAAATAAAGCAGTGATGTGTTGTTTGTTCTTTCTTTGTGTGCTACATCCCGACTAGTCGACTAGTTCTAAAACTCTTGTCTTTCAATGGATTTTCAGAACAAAAGGAGGCCAGAGACAGTGTGAAGTGAAGGTGTCAAGCACCGATTCCTGTGTCAGCCAAGTTCTGATTAAATTACCATGGTTAATTGCTGGGAACCTAGTTAGTGTCTCCCCATGTTGTGCATACTTGAGTAATTTATCTTAATTGGCAATAGCCAGTCTCTATGCATTCAAGACTTAAACTAATTACTGAGAATGCCAATCTGTTCTGAAGATAAATCAGAACTGGATATTAAAGCCAATGTGTATTTCACCTGAGCACCAGGTTAACAAATCACATAGAAATTGGAAACATTTTAATTTAATTTATTTTTAAATCACAGATGTTTGTCTGTAATGTATGTAAAATATCTTGAAATACATCCACCTTAACCTTGTAATTTCAGGTTAATTTAGTTAGGTTGCCTTAGTAGCCAGTTTGGTCTTCAGGGATCAGCAGGACCCTGTAGTTCAAGTTTTGAAATTATTTCAAAGCATGGTGTCTCTCAGTCAAAGGTTCATGAAACATGATGTCTAAACTTAAATTACTTAAAACCTTAAAAGTCCATTAAAAAATATGAGGAGAACATTATTTAAGTATTAATGTCCTTTTCCAACGCAATGGCCATTATCTGTGAATAACCTTGCCCAAGTGCCCTTACCTTGTCAGGAAGGGGTAAGTAGTTGGTTTTAGGGGTTTATTCTCCTGCTTTAGATGGATGCTTTTGTAAGTATTATGTAGCATTTTGAAACTGTGGGAAAGGGTGCCCATCAAAAACCAGGGAGATTAACAAGCAAGCAGTTTTGTGACTGGAAGCATGCACTTAAGGTTTTTTGTGAGCATTAAAAAAAAAAAAAAAGTATTATGTGGATTATAGCGTCAGGGCAGAGAGTTTTAAAAGTGTTCTGCAAATGAAATTGGATGATATTGCATAAAAGACTCGGACAGGAAAAAACAGGTTGCAGAGAACAGAAAAAACTGAAGAGCATAGTAGAGACTTTAATGCTCTGTGGTCACCAGGAGTTAGCTTTACGTGGACATCAAGATTCAGGCCCAGTTGGTATCGAAGATCCAACTCAAAACGACGTTAACTTTAGAGCCTTGCTCAGATACAGAGCTGGAGGGTGCGATACATCCTCCTAGACCACTTAAAAACTGCAGCCTTGCTCAGATACAGAGCTTGAGAGGGCGATACATCCTCCTAGACCACTTAAAAACTACTAGTTTTAATGCTACAAATGTTAGCACCGATAATGAGCTGCTAAACATAAGTGGAGAAATCATAGTTAACAAGCTGGTGGAAATAAATTCAGCTCAATCTTTCACTGTACTAGCGGATGAAATGAAAGATACGTCGAGTAGAGAGCAATTGTCTGTGTTCATTAGGTACGTAGATAGAGGTGACAGTGGTCACTACATGATACCTACTACTAACTACAGTAACTGCTTATCTACAGTAACTGTATCTTGTATTGATTTTACTCTTATATGTAACCGTACTCACGTTTTTTGTAATTGCTCTTATTTGAAATCATTCTCATCCATTTATCATACTTACTACGTGTTCTTACTGGACTTTACTCATACAGTTGTCCCGCATTATAATCCCACCCTCACATACTGCCAGTTATTCTCTCTGAACAAATGTCACCAATATAAAAACAGTGCTATTTGTACCCGTTATATCGCCACCCCTTTGTCCGCCACCTGCCAACTTCTCAATCCAAGCAAACGTAAATATAAACATTGTAGTTTCCCTTATTGTAGCGCCAGCGAAATAATCACGGCCAATTAAAACAACAAAGTTATGCAGTTAACCTTTGACTCACTTTCCTAATTTGTTGTTAACTGAACGTTCATACCAATGTCATCAACACTCCTGCTGCCAAAGCAAAACAGAAAGAATACTGTTGAGCTTAAATTGCTTTGTGAAATAAATAGATGGCATCGTTCAATGGGGGATAGTATTCAAATGACAGTACAGTTTTTATGGAATTATTGTTTGGGTGATTTGAAACTAAGTGAGTGTTTTATTTTTATTTTTTTTATTTTTTTTAAAGTATAAACTGTTCCTCAAAAGTAACCATGTATGTTTCATACAGATGGGAAAAGATGATAAAATGTCACTAGTATACCTATAGTTGTGTTAAGAACTAGTACTGTAGTTTAAAAAAAAGATTAATGTTTTATTAAAATGGCCTGGAGATGGTTGTGTGTGTGTTTTTTTTTGTTGTTGTTGTTGACCCTCACTATAACGCCACCCTCGCTTATTGCCCGTTTTTGCCCATGGCCCTTACCTGGTAGTATAAAGAGGGTTGACTGTATAAGCAAATATTTACTATAAGTTTTAACTGCTCTTAGTCAAACTTGCTTTTTCTTATAATTTAATTTATTTTGCTCTTACTTGAATTTGATCTTATTGTGCTTTCATAACTGCTCTTATCTGTATTATGATATTCTGTAATGTGATATTTTATAATGGAATACTTTGTACTGTGATATTTTGTAACAATTGTAAGTCGCCCTGGATAAGGGTGTCTGCTAAGAAATATATAATAATAATAATAATAATAATAATAATAATAATAATAATAATAATAAATAAACCTTCCTTTCCTTTGTCAACATAGACAATGTGACTTGGTAGGCTATAGCTAATTTTATTGAAAACCAAATGTTGCAAGCTGGCCTTGATGTTAGTTTTTTATGAGGCCAGGGCTATGATGGTGCCACAAGGCAAATATGCCTCACTATGTTCATTGTGCCAGCCACAGTCTTAATTTAGTACTCAATAAATGTTGCTTCGTTCAGATGGTTAAAAACTATTTTGTTACTCTGTCAATAATTTGCATTTTTTTTATGATTCTGTTTGAGAAACAAAATCCAACGCGTTTTACCAGATCAGAAGAAAAGTCAATTGGTATCACTGTGTGAAACCAGATGGGTTGAGCGTCACAATGCAATTTTTATTTTTTATTGAACTCCTGTCTCCAGTCCTCTCAAGTCTGTTGTTGATCAGACACTTTCGAGTGATTCCTCGGCAAAAGCTGATAAACTTTTTAGTGCCACTGACAAAGTGGAGTTCATATTGATCTTGTATGTGTGTGAGAAAATGCTTGCAAAAATGTTTCACCTGTCACAATAGCTGAATAGCAAAGCTGAATAGCAAAGGAAAGCGCAAACCTTTGGAAAAACACATAATTTGGAAAATGTTTGCGAAACATATTACCACCAGCAACTGTTCACACCAGTCTTAGACCTTTATGCATCTCAAATGAAGGAGAGATTTACGAAACACAGAGCAATTCTTTGTAACCTTAATTGCATCCTCCCGTGCAATGCACATATGTTAACAAGCAACTCTTTCAAACTCCAGATGATGTCACACCCACTGTGGCAATATTTGATGCTGAGATTGCAATGTGGAAGGCTAAATGGACAAACATGTCAATGGACCAGTCATCAGTGCAACAGAGTGCTATAGGTGCCCTAAATAACTGTGACAAGAACTTCTTTCCAAATACTACTGTGGCTCTTTGCAGCACTGCCAGTGACCACTGCTCATGTGGAAAGAAGTTTCTCATGACTTGCTCGAATTAAATCCAACACAAGAAATACAATAAGCGAAAGCAGACTGAATGGACTTCACTTGCTTTCTGAGCACAGAGACATTGTTGTTTCACCTGATAAAGTACTCGACAAGTGTGCAATGAAAAACAGAAGAATGGACTTGGGGATCTAAACATCAGGTAAGGTAGGTTATGCGTTCTGTTATTTAACTGGTATGTTTGATAACTGCATAGTAGTGGTACTAAATGTTCTTGTGAGGTGAAACATCACGGTTCTTTATAGGGCAATTTCCAGGTAATTGCAGGTTTGGAGTGTAGTTAATTTTTACTTACAGAAACAATTTTATAAATGAGTACCCCTCTGCAAAAATCATTTTGCCATTCTTTTTTAGGTGAATCTGCCAGTATCTACAAAGACTGTGGATTGCACATTTAAATCCTGGGTAATTAATTATCAAACTGCTGTTAAGCTTTCTGATGTCTTGAGCTCATTACCACTCTCTGAGTCCTCATCAGTAGAGGAGCTGGTTAATACCTACAACACCATGTTGACAAGTATCTTAGATACTGTAGTGCCAATCAAAACTCTGAGAGTGTCTTTAAAAAAAAAAAGCTCACTGTGGTTCAATGATACGACTCTTAAGATGAAATATGAGGGTCGTAAAATAGAACAGAGATGGCAGAAATCTAAATTGCAAGTTCATTACATCGCATGGAAGGGCCCCCTGGTTAAATATAGGAAGGCTCTGGCATTGGCTAGATCATCATATTATTCTAATTGAAACAAATAAAAATAATCCTAGATTTATTTTTGCTACCCTAGATAAACTAATTAATCCTTCCCCTAATAGTCCTACCCTTGACATTGGATCCTCTCACAGCTGCAATGACTAGTTCAACATATGACAGCTTCTACATGCTTTCTTGATCCTATTCCTACAAAACTATTAAAAAATGTTCTTGGTGTTATTAATACCCACATTTTAAAAATGACAAATGTTTCACTTTCCTCTGGTATAGTTCCTTCAGCACTCAAGGTAGCTGTGGTAAAGCCTAAGATTAAGAAACACAATTTGGACCCTAAAGTCCTCAATAACTACAGGCCAATCTCCAACCTACCATTCTTAGATAAGGTTCTAGAGAGAGTTGTTGCAATTCAATTACAGAAATGTCTAACTCTTAATGGTATATTCGAGAAGTTTCAGTCTGGTTTTCGTGCTGCACATAGCACCGAGACGGCCCTTGTCAGAGTTGAGAACTATCTGCTGATAAGCTCTGACTCGGGCTTTCCATCAGTATTAATTCTGCTTTATCTAAGTGCTGCCTTTGATACTGTAGACCATTCCATCCTACTGAATCATCTTGAGAGCACATGTTGCCTTTGATACTGTAAACCATTCCATCCTACTGAATCATCTTGAGAGCACACTGGGACTAGCTGGCCTTGTCCTAGCCTGGTTCAAATCTTATCTTTCCGATAGGTTTCAGTTCATCTCTATTGGGGAGGTAAAATCAGCATTATCGGAAGTTGTCTGTGGTGTTCCACGCGGCTCCATTCTAGGTCCCTTGCTGTTTTCATTATATATGCTACCATTAGGTGACTTTATCCACAGACACGGAGTGAACCTCCATTGCTATGCTGATGATACCCAGCGCCCTATAACAAGAAATTTCTTCTGCCTGGGTGTTATTAGCTACTTGCCTTACAGACATCAAGCACTGGATGTCACATAATTTTCTAATGTTGAATTCAGATAAAGCAAAGGTTATGCTAGCGGGGTCACTCTGTTGCGGTGAAGAGCCAGTTGTACATATTGAAAGAGAAGAATGCTGGGAGGAACGTCACAAAAAAAGTAAATTAAATAAGCAAGTCAATTGCACTAAGCAGCAAACTTCCTCCGGTAGCCCTTTGAAGTCTGAGAAATGAAAGATTCCTATGTTCTGTAAGATAGGTTGATAATAATTTTGCGTAATGAGATCCGATAACCAAAATATTACCTAAAAACACATTAAAAAATATGTAGATAACTGACCTTGTTTTACATTAAGTGCCCTCTCCTTCGCTCGGGACACTGACCGTTATCTCACACGTAATGATTGCTGCACCCGACATTAATGCTTAAGAATATAGATGTAATAAAAATGTTGTGGTGTGAATACACCTCTAGTGGTTTACTTTTTATATATTATTTCAGTAGTTCAGCATTCAGATGAACTTCCAACTCTCCTCCACTTTACTGCTAAGAATGGGGGGTTCAAAATCTTTGTAAATGTCCAATGGAATGCACGAATAGAAATAAAACCTAGCGCCTACAAATGTACTTTTCTTGTCTTCAGTGATGCTAAGTCATTGATGACATGGTGTGGCAAAGTGGTTTATTGTAGACAGGTGCAGGGGTGATGCAGTGCGTGAAAGAAGCAGACAGAGATAATTGTAATCCAGTTTTTAGAAATGTTTTTATTTTATTTCCAGGTGTGGCTAATTAAACAATAGTTCCCAGCAGTACACACCAATGTGTACAGCCCGGGTATATAATAAGAACAGACAGTCCCAAATTATAAACAGTATCCATCCCAATAATACCTACATGGTCACCAGTCCTAAAAGTGCAGTAGTGCTTGTGGTGGTTGATACAGGTTTATATTTGTGACAAAGGTGCAGTGTTGTCCGGTTTCGTGCTGGCAGCTCAACGGTGTTAACTGTCTGGTAACGTACAAGACAAGACGAGACAATTACAAACAAACAAAAACACAACACTCACGATTTCACTTTAAATACACAGTGTACCGTCCTTCTGGCTCTTACTCACTACAAACCAATGCGAAGGAACAGATTACGATTCTCCGTCCCCCTTATATGCTGTCACGCATAACCCCTTGGTAAACGAGTGCAGCTGCCTTTACAATCATGGCTGCTACATCGTTTCCCTTCCGGGTCAATACGTTCTTGTAACGGAGTCTCGCCTTCTTCCAGACTGACTGACTTCCCGGGCGCAAAATATTCTCTCCCACAGTTCATCAATATATTGATTGAGTCACATAGATCACTATTATTATTATTATTAAGCAAGGTTACAAATCTATTTTATTCTAAGATGATTGTAAAAAAAAAGATTGCAACTAAAGGGAGCACGTCTATGGCAAGGTAGTAAAATAATATGCTTTTGGAGAATGTAATAATTATAAATCAAATATTTAAATATCACACAATTGTCACATTTCTGTATATAGAGTTATCTATTTATAACTAACTCATATGATGAAACATATATTTAATATACACTACCGTTCAAAAGTTTGGGGTCACTTAGAAATTTCCTTGTTTTCCATGAAAACATACATGAAATGAGTTTGAATAGGAAATATAGCAAAATGAATAGGAAATATAGTCATTGACAAGGTTAGAAATAATGGTTTTTAATTGAAATAATAATTGTGTCCTTCAAACTTTGCTTTCGTCAAAGAATCCTCCATTTGCAGCAATTACAGCCTTGCAGACCTTTGGCATTCTAGTTGTCAATTTGTCGAGGTAATCTGAAAAGATTTCACCCCATGCTTCCTGAAGCACCTCCCACAAGTTGGATTGGCTTGATGGGCACTTCTTACGCACCATACGGTCAAGCTGCTCCCACAACAGCTCAATAGGGTTGAGATCCGTGACTGTGCTGGCCACTCCATTATAGACAGAATACCAGCTGACTGCTTCTTCCCTAAATAGTTCTTGCATAGTTTGGAGCTGTGCTTTGGGTCATTGTCCTGTTGTAGGAGGAAATTGGCTCCAATCAAGCGCCGTCCACAGGGTATGGCATGGCGCTGCAAAATGGAGTGATAGCCTTCCTTCTTCAAGATCCCTTTTACCCTGTACAAATCTCCCACTTTACCACCACCAAAGCACCCCAGACCATCACATTGCCTCCACCATGCTTGACAGATGGCGCCAAGCACTCCTCCAGCATCTTTTCATTTGGTCTGCGTCTCACTTAATGTTCTTCTTTGTGATCCAAAACACCTCAAACTTAAATTCGCCTGTCCATAACACTTTTTTCCAATCTTCCTCTGTCCAGTGTCAGTGTCTTTTGCCCATCTTTATCTTTTCTTTTTATTGGCCAGTCTGAGATATGGCTTTTCTTTGCAACTCTGCCTAGAAGGCCAGCATCCCGAGTCGCTTCTTCACTGTTGACGTTGAGACTGCTGTTTTATGGGTACTATTTAATGAAGCTGCCAGTTGAGGACCTGTGAGGCGTCTGTTTCTCAAACTAGACACTCTAATGTATTTGTCCTCTTGCTCAGTTGTGCACCGGGGCCTCCCACTCCTCTTTCTATTCTGGTTAGAGCCAGTTTGCGCTGTTCTGTGAAGGGAGTAGTACACAGCGTTGTACAAGATCTTCAGTTTCTTGGCAATTTCTCTCATGGAATAGCTTTCATTTCTCAGAACAAGAATAGACTGACGAGTTTCAGAAGAAACTTCTTTGTTTCTGGCCATTTTGAGCCTGTAATCAAACCCACAATTGCTGATGCTCCAGATACTCAACTAGTCTAAAGAAGGCCAGTTTTATTGTTTCTTTAATCAGCACAACAGTTTTCAGCTGTGCTAGCATAATTGCAAAAGGGTTTTCTGATGATCAATTAGCCTTTTAAAATGATAAACTTGGATTAGCAAACACAACGTGCCATTGGAACACAGGACTGATGGTTGCTGATAATGGGCCTCTGTACGCCTAGGTAGATATTCCATTACAAATCAGCCGTTTCCAGCTACAATAGTCATTTACAACATTAACAATGTCTACACTGTATTTCTGATCAATTTGATGTTATTTTAATGGACAAAAAATTTGCTTTTCTTTCGAAAACAAGGAAATTTCTAAGTGACCCCAAACTTTTGAACGGTAGTGTATGTGAATGAAGTTTTTTACTGTATATTACCCAGAAAACAATTAGTATTACAGAAAATGAACAGACAGATAGCCATTTATTTTTTAAAGTACTGTCACCAAGCATTGGGTGTAGCCTAAATATGCAAAGCTGCTATTTGCATTGTCCCTTTGGCAGTGAGATGGAACAGCTGTCTGATTTCACTTTTTTGCATATATTGACACTGATTAACATGGTTATAGCACACCAGACATATCTGGTAATGAAAAGTTTGGATTCCAGAAAGAGTGAATTTACATTCTAGACCTTTGCTTGCTAGACATAGGAGCATGCAGAAATTTGACATAGCTTACAACTATTTTCTGTTCACACAAATTTTTTCCATGCTAATATAAAATGATACAAAGAACATTTTCAGTTTGCTTATCTTACTTTCAGGTAGTCTGTTACACTTCAGTTTCCCCTTTCATTTCACCTGAGGTGAAATGGCTGAGGGAGTGCAATATAACATTACTACCTGAAAGTAGGACACGCAAAACCTAACCTAGTATAGTACCATAAAAACATACTCTTGGGTTTTACATCAAAATGCATGTTGGGTATAACTTTTTTTTTATCACATATGGTATAGTGTCATAGTACGAAGTTTGACGACATATGATCTAACCCACACACTTGCAGTTTAAAGCTATGCAACATTTCTTTCTCTTTCTTTCAAGGGACTAGGTCATGCACTTTCCCTACTGTGAATTCTGATGTACAGAATCTGGTGGGCTAGCTTGAGATTGATTTCATTTTCGTCCCTACAGTCTATTATTTATTTTTGTACTACAGATTATTCCATTTCGAATACTTCGTTACAAAAAGCAATATGAAAAATGGTTTATTGCAGGCAGGGATTCTGTACTCAGCAAGTAAAGCGTGCTGCTGTATTACAGCAACAGCTGAGTAACGTAGTGTTACACAGACTGTAGAAACAAAATTAAAGCACACTGTAGGCCGTGTGCCACACCAACTAAGCTGCAGTCAAATCACAGAGTATCCACTAGCTCTCTAATCCCTGATCTCCTCCACGCCAATGCCCTCACTCCCTTATATGCCCTCATGCAAGCCACGCCCCCAGCACATCACCCACCAATCCCAAGCATGCATGACCTGCCCCATCTCCCATCCCTCGTTCTGCAAAGTGTTGATCCCTTTTTTCCTTACAAATGGGGCCCCTCCGTTCTGCAAGCTGAGTTCATGATTGGTAGAAATTCTCTTGCTTTTGGTGTCACTGAACACCTGCAGTAGCAACTAACTTGGCTTTGGGCCAAAGAACACATTCTAGTACTCTGCGAACACACAATTATGTCCCGTTGTTGTAAAGCAGACCCACGGGTTGTTGCAATATATATATATATATATATACAGTCAAACCTGCTCATGCGACCACCTTTATTTAGCGACCACTTTAAATTCCACCCAATGATATTTGTGCTTTTATTTAATTGTATTAAGCGACCACCTGTCTAACACGACCAGCAACCACAATTCTCTTACCCAGCAACGGACTCAAACCTGTATTAAGCACCCTTACAGAGGGCTATTGTTATACGAAAAATATGGTTTTAAATAGTATGTCCTAAATTCAAAGGAATACGGTAACCATACGGTCTTTTATCCTTAAACAGTGCTCTATTGTAAAGGAATAGAGAAAATATGGATAAACAAAAGGTCCTCACTCTAGGTTGCAGAATTAAAGTTATTAAACTTGTAACGACAGTAAGTGCTGATAAATTTGGCACTAGAAAGACTCAGATACAGCATTTTCAAATGGAAAGAACTAGGGCTTAAAGTTTTAGGTTTGTATTTTTGTTCACGTGACCGTGTTCTGAGCCGATTCAATATCTTAATTAAACTTGGAAAAAGCTGTTAATTACTAAACAAAGTCGCTTCTTTTTACCTTGATGTCCTGATTGACTTGTTGATTCTGTTTTGAACACAAGAGCAAGCAATGCCATTAATCACTTCCCCCAGATGCTACTTTAACTTGCATTTCTTTCATGTGAATCACTACAATTTAACACAGGTGGAGGCCACTTAACTTGGTGTGTGATTTTGAAGGTGATTGGTTACACCTGAGCTAATTTAGTATTTCTATTATAAGGGGGGTGGACACTTATCCAACCAAGCTATTTCAGTTTTTATTTTTAATTAATTTTCTACAAATTTCTAGAATATTTTTTGTCACTTGGAAGTTGTGGGGTAGGATGTGTAGATTAATGAAAAAAAAAACTATTTTTAATGCATTTTAATTCCAGGCTATAAGGCAACAAAAGGTGAAAATTTTAAAAGGGGGTGTAGACTTTCTATAGGAACTGTGTGTGTGTATATATATATATATGTATATATATATATATGTAAAATTGTCCCTGCCAATGTTATAGTTTGCAAAAATGAGTTCACACAGAGAGGCAGTCATGCAGTGGAGAGAATACAAATGTACAGTAAATTGCTTCATAAGAAGTGTACACTATAAAATGCAAGCGTAGCCTGTACAGTATTAATCTTTAGTACATATTCGGATACGTGTATGCAGGCCTTAACACCCAACAACAATTTGCACTGTTTTTGTGAAAGGAGAATTAAACAGTTAAAGATAGTTTTACATGTTATGTCTGTGTAAGGTGCTTTCTCTTTAAAACTGTGTTAAGGTGCTGTCTCCTGAGTTCAGATGCTGCTATTCAGGTCTAGTAGATATATGTAAAATAGGTTTGATTTGTTTTCTTCTGGTTGGGGCACCTTTTAAAATGGCTTGGGTATAATCCAATGGACTTTCATAACACCACTCTCAAAACAATATGTAGCCCCCCCTGAACCCTTTCTGCGATTTCCCCAGTTTGAGCCAGACCACCCTCTTGCTACAGTAAGTGTCCATTATAGTCTAATAGCAACCCTGTTATTAAACACACCATGGGTTCCCTGTTTAAAAGTAATGCATCTTTCGTGCAGAGACAGCCTATAAATAATAGAAGACTAATATGTTAAAAATGGTATGGTGAAAGATTCTCCTATTGGTATTTTCTGACCTGGGTCAAGTCATTTATATTACATTTTACTGCAGCCAGGGCATACAGTTCCACTAAACTCAATATTATGTTTATGGCTTTCTATATGTAGTGACTTAAAATATGTAGCCCTTTGCCATTGAGCTGGATCAAACCCATAAACTATAAAGGCATATTGTTCATTGTAACAGTCACTTATAGTAAGGTCAGGCTAATGGCCACGAGAAAGTACAGAAGGCAATGGAGCCTTATTTTTCTAATATGTTTAAAACTGTCGTTTGAATGACAAATGGTACAAAAAGACAGCACCATACAATTAAATTAAAATACAATACATTGTTAAATGAAGGGGAAATATGTTTTTGTTACTTTATTCCCCCAGTTTGCATATACGTGCACAATTCATTCAAACACAATACCTACAATAATAATAATAATAATAATAATAATAATAATAATAATAATACATCTGTTTCTCATACAGTATATTGTTTAATTAGTTCTATACATTTTTTACAGACTTTTAATATCAACAAAATACTTTTGTCATGAACAAATATTTTAAAATGCTTAAGTGCTTTTTTTTGTTATATAAAGAACTACCAGAAATTGTGTATTTTGTTTTTTTTCATATTAATTAGTGGCTGCTTGTATTTAACATGTTTTCTTAAATGATCTTATATTAAGTGTAGGGTGCCAATACCTGTCTGTGACTGTGTGTGTGTATATATATATATGTGTATATATATATATATATATATATATATATATATATATATATATATATATATATATATATATATATATGGTAACTGTTATAATGATAATTCTTTTTGATATGTGAACTATGGGGAGGAAGGATTATAGCTCGGTATATTTTAGATTTTCTTGATACTTTTATGAGTAGCTGTTCATTACATTTTATAAAAAAAATAAAAAAAATAGGGAAACTGCTAAAATGATCATTCTTTTTGATATGTGGACTATGGCAGTGGAGTAATCATTTGGTGTAGGATTTAAGAAGATCAGACACCTTTTAATATCCCATCCAGGCAGTTTTGTCTTGGTTCGGATTTTACCCACTCCCTTTTTGCCCTATTCGTAGCTGCTAAAATACAACCTCTTAAACTAATTAAGGCTACAGGAATACAATCCTGTTTGACACGAATATGTATTTTTCAAAAAAAATACTAAACACATGTACCTTAAAATGACTTGAGCTGCCTCTCTCGATATTATTTATTTCTTAGCAGACACCCTTATCCAGGAAGACTTACAATTGTTACAAGATATCACATTATTTTTACATACAATTACCCATTTACACAGTTGGGTTTGGAGCAATCTAGGTAAAGTACCTTGCTCAAGGGTACAGCAGCAGTGTCCCCCAGCTGGGATTGAACCCACAACCCTACGGTCAAGAGTCCAGAGCCCTAACCACTACGCCACACTGCTGCCCTACTCCACACTGCTGCGATAGATGGAATGCTATGAAAAATATTCTTTATTGGGTGATTTATTTATTTTTTCTTGTTTTAATATTATTTGAGACAATTATTAATTTTAGATTAGATAAAGGGGCATTCAGATCAGAAAATAGAAGGCACTTTTTTACACAGAGAATGAGGGTCTGGAGCCAACTCCCCAGTAATGCTGTTGAAGCTGACAATCTGGGATCCTTCAAGAAGCTGCTTGATGAGATTCTGGGATCAATAAACTACTATCAACCAAACGAGCAAGATGGGCTGAATGGCCTCCCCTCGTTTGTAAACTTTCTTATGTTTTTATGAAGTCACTGAAGGGTTATATTTAGTAAAATAAGAGTTTTTTTTTCTAATTAAAAACATTTGTCAGTGCAGAGACTTTTCTCTTTGTTTAAGCAATATAGGCATGGTTTCCATGCAAAAATAAAAATAAGTCTGACCTTTTTGGCTATTTTGGTAGTACCTTTAGGGCGATTTGGGTTTGCATCTAGTTTTCTTTTAAAATTCTCCTTCCAAATACAAATTACTATATAAAAATAAAATACGGCAGGGTATATTTAAATGTCTGTCTGCATTCCAATTTGGCCTTGCGTGATCACTGACATCGTGCAGCTTTCTAAAACTAGGTTTACAAGAATTTTTTAATTTATGTTGAAGAACCGCAAGTGCAGGCTGCATCATTTGGCCTCCAAAAAAAATTAAATAAAATAACCGACAGAAACAAAACAAAAACTCAGACACATTGTTACATAGATACCCCATAAGACTGCGCTTTGCACTATCCATGCATTATTTGCTAAACATTTTTGACTGCATATATATTCGTATACATATTATATGTACATATATAATATATACAAGGTTTCCCTACAGGACCGTTAGCATTAATGACATATATATATATATATATAAAAATCGGTAGAGTACATTTTCAAAATACTGGCAGTAAATCTACAATAGGCTACCCTAATTGCCCACATTTCCTACTACATGTAAATGGAAATAATTTGAAACATTGAATAAATCATATAAAAAACATACTAAGTGAAGATGTCCCTAAACCCTTTGTATTATTATTATTATTATTATTATTATTATTATTATTATTATTATTATTATTATTATTATTTCAGTTTGGTCAAATAATATTGCCAGGGCTACGTTCAGCAGATCTCAGTTGTTAAAGACTTGCTCGACACATTATTGTGAGAAGGTGATTTACCCACCCTTTTTAGCCATACCATATTTTGGCCGCTCACTTCCTATAGCATGAGGAATGTGCATGATTTGTGCATGCTAGGTCACATTCTCATGACAATGGAGTGAAAATCTGGAGTTTCTAACCTGCATGGAAACCACTCCATAGACTAGTTTGAAAATTGTAATTCAAGGACACTGTTCAGGCCGAAATGTTAACACGGATAGTAACCTAGCAACACAGAGCTGTGCTGTTTGAGGATTATAATTGAGATAATATAAAGTTTATAAAAACAGCACTCAAAACACAACAGTGATTGCATTTTGTACTTTAAATAAGTAGTTTGTAGGTTTTTTTTAATCTGTCCTAATTTATTGAATATAATGTCATATGGCATTTCCTACTGATGGATGTTCGCATTAAGCTTGTGATCATTGTGCCTGATAATGCCTGATATCCCTTTTGAAGGCTGTTCAAGGTATTACAATCTTCCTTAGGGGGTGAACCAGACAAGAGGTTATTGTGTTTGAGAACACCTGTATGTCCCTTAACAATGGTGACCAATAAAGCTTGTTATTCACTCCAAGTTGTCATTTGCTTCTGTGTCCTCAAAGGAGAAATCGTTCATCCCACTTCTGTAAGCATAAGTGGTATGCACAAGCCTAACAATACTATTACAGTCCTTCCTGTACCCTGAAAGTTACAATACCATATGATAAGTTGATCGAATCAATTCCAAGGCTGCTTATTAGGGTTAATATCTGCTTTCGTTTAAGCAACTAATGTATGTCAATGGAAATATTATAGGATGGCTGGTGTTTCTTATGCGTTTCACTTAAAAACCGGACATTAGGGCGTCCGGGCTTGTTCGTTCCTGCCACCTGGTCACAGATGCCAATTCATTGACTCTCTGGGTCAAACCTGCAACAGGTATAATTGTCAGAGTTATTATGAACGAATGAATGAATCTGATAGAAAATTAAACTGTAGAGGATGTGCTAAATACATTTTAGAATAAAACAACAGCATTGAACATTGCTTGGCATGTTGAAAAATACGGGGGTCTGATTAGCATTTCTGATCTGTCCAAACTGGTACTGTTTGTTAGAAATGCTGAAATTGTAACCGTTTCTCTTGGAATTCCTCAGGAAGCTTGGTTTGTTTTTTCTCAGCAGTGTCACGTTGCTGCTTGTGTATTCGGGCAGTCACGTCTTTTACTAGCGATTTTAATACACGCATCACTATACTGCACTCGAATTTAAGACACAGGCTATTTTTTAAAAAAGTGCGTCTTAAATTCGAAGGAATACGGTATCTTATCTCCGGTATTTTGTTATGGGTCAAGATTCATCCAGTGTGTCCTGACTATAAAAGTATTTGTCATGCAAAGTTCTTGTCCACATATACACTACTGTTTCATGTTAGCATCCCACTGTGAACTTTTGTGCATGTTGTTTGTATTTATAGGGGATCAGCCATCATATGCAAATGGTAAAATTTTGACTTTACTCACATACATACAGAAACCATTGTTGGAGTAATAAACAGTACATTTAGGAAGTAAACAATACCATAAAGAAACTGAGCAACTGAAGTCTGTGTTTAGTCTGTTTTCCTTAACCGTTGTGTTACATCTTTAGACTACTGTTTTGAAGAGGGCGTCATTCAAACTGAATTATCTACTGGATCTTAAAGAGTAAGTAGCAAGGTTCTGAAAAATACAGCATTATACGCCCCCACGTGTTGCTATAACTGTTTAAATAACGTACCTGTAATTCTTCTTTTGATTGTTAACATCCTGACAAGTTTTTACACTTATAACTTTAAAGTCTGTTTCAAAGCTCTTTTAAAAATGTCTGCTCTAGTGCACTGGGGTTTGAGATCTGTACTCTAAATCAGTGCAGGAAGAGCAATTAAAATAAATGAATAAATAAAGCAAAACAAGTGCTCTGGTGTTTTTTTTTCCGTACCACAGCGTGGATCGTTATTGCTGTGTTACCTGTTTGGCAATGTGGGCAATAATCCTTAAACTATTAGTGCACTAGAACAGACATTTTGAAAAGAGCTTTGAAACAGACTATAAAGTTATAAGTGTAAAACGTTGTCATAATGTTAACAATGAAAAGAAAAATGACAGGTACATTATTTAAACAGTTGTAGCAACACGTAGGGACGTGAACCGTTATATTACTTGTTCATTACTTCCTTCTTTGACAATTGTTTTTAGAAATAATGGGCAAAGTTCCATACTTGTCACAGGATTTGTCCTGGACACTGACAAGGTTAAGCCTTTTATCCATATGCTCACCACAAATTCTGAAGTTCAAGGAAGATTTACAGTAGACCGAAGTGCTCTGATTGCTAGTACCTAATCATTATGGCTATACATCTGACAGTTAAAAAAGGATTGGTTTTCTATGACGTGGCAGGTGGATGCATGCAGTTTCCAGCAGGAAGAGAATTTTACTTTAGAAAACTAAAGGGAAAGAAGCTTGATTAAAAGTAAGTTTCATGCATATGTATGGGAACATCTGAAAAAGGCCCAGAGGACTTCTGGCATACTACTTTGCTACTGGCAGACAGAGATTCTTCCATAGGTGCTCAGGCTAGAAGATCATGCATGAAAAATATTGTTGCTACAGTCTAAAAAGGTGGGAATAAGAAAGCCTTCATATTTCAAGCTGGTTGCCATCTATGGAGCTTAAAAAATGTAGCGTTACACATCCCCACGTGTTGCTACAACTGTTTAAATAACGTACCTGTCAAAATTTAATAAGTGGACTTTTGGAACATGGAAGTCACCGTTTTTTGTTTCTCTGCAAGTAAAGCAGTCGCAGTACTGCTCTGGATTTCCGCCTTTGTCTTTCGGTGAATACTTGCTGTCAACAGACGAGTTTCGGTAGTGATCTACAGTGATCTACGTTGCAGGACGTACAGACAACTTTACCTCCACTGCTGCTGACACATTTTTAGCCTTTTTAGAGACATCCATTTTCTTGTTTACAGTGTGCGTTTTTAATTTTCCTATTAGATTGTATATAGTCACATGACATAATCACTGCACAGCACTGTGTGCATGGCGAATATTACACGCAGGCACATATCAGAGCTGTACAGTTTTGTTAATGTGATTTTTTTTTGTATGAAATACAATTAATTTATGAAATTATTTTTATTTCTTAAGAATATTGTAAAAATCACGGTATTGGGCTAATTTCACGATTTCCACACTGCCCGTGAAATCGCAATTTTCACAGGGCCCTAAAAATATAACTTTCTTAGTGTGATGTCTGGAGAGTATATAAGGCTTATTGTTATGTCCACATTCTCCTAGAAGACATTTTGTGTGTCTGGAAAATTATTATGTGGTATTTTGGACTGAATATGTGTGCTTTCTACCTCTATTAATTAACACAAAACAAATTGCATCTATGAAGATGCCACAAACCCAGGCTGCCACAACGTATAGCAGATAGAGAGTAGACCTAAATCTAAAACAGTTGAGATCAGACCCCCTTCAGATTGATGATCATAATCTCAACTATGCTAAAATGGTTAGTCATCATTTTATGTTTGATGCTCTCCTAATTTACATTTCATCAAAAAATGCTGCAATATGCTGTACAGTACCTTATCATAGAACTACAATTTTAAAGTTTGGTTTCTACAAAATATAGAACAGCGAATAAGAACTCAAGTGGCTGTGTGGTTAAAGAAAAGGGCTTGTAACCAGGAGGTCCTCGGTTCAAATCCCACCTCAGCCAGTGACTCATTGTGTGACCCTGAGCAAGTCACTTAACCTTCTTGTGCTCCGTCTTTCAGGTGAGACGTAGTTGTGTTTACTCTGCAACTGAGGCATAGTGCACACACCCTAGTCTCTGTAAGTTACCTTGGATAAAGGTGTCTGCTAAATAAACAAATAATAATAGTATTTAACTCTTCAAAGCAGACTTGGGTCAGATTTGGAAATAAAATAAAACAAGCTAATAGTCAAGATAACTAGATAATATTAATAATCATGTTTGAGATGAAAGAAAATCCTGGGAAAGCTGAGCAGAATCTTTACAGCTGAAATGACCATATCAAACCCTTTTCTTAAGTTATTGTCTGTTGTGTAATGGTTTTAATACATTATACATAGATTAAGCAACTCAAAAATACAACATTCCTAATCATAGCTGTAACCCAAGGTACTTGAGCCTCTGTAAGTTAAATCCCACCATTTGCATACAGTACATGCCAACAGTCCTTATATGGCCGAGACAGTCACGCTTTCCTAGCAAATGTCCTGCGTCCCAATGGATAGGAAGGAAATCCTGATATTTAACCTTGGAAATTCTTCACAGCTAGTCTAGGGCGTTCACTCTTGCGCTACACTGTTTTTTTTTCCTTCTGTCTCTCTAGCGGCTGTTGACCGTCATGCACTGCTCTGCCAGGCAGGGATTGTGTTCATTATGACCGGATCTCAGTTTATTGACATATGTCATATGCAGTCATATTGCAGAAGCGTATTGTTTCCACACAGCTGCTGCAAATATGATTTGATGTGTATGATTTTGAGTATAATGTGGGAGCCAGTGGAACATGAAGGACTGGACTTAGAGGGGGGTAAGTCTATTACTTATTGGAAAATGAGTGCCTGTATGTGTGTTTTTATGTGTATGATTTCCCCCCATCTCCCCCACCCCAACCCCCACAGGTGTCCCACTGAACAGTTTCCAAATTGTGGGAAGTATGCATTTGTAGAATATTGACCATCTCAGAACCACCACATATTCTCTATTAGCATGAGAAATTTGAATCTAGAGTATTTACCAGCCTGCATTTGATTACCATACTTCAATAAAATGAAAAAATAAAAACATTGTAAATATGTAAGTATACAGTATTTATAATAGCTTAGTATATATGATTAGTATAATAAATATACACAGTATGTTGGATCTCACAGTAATGATATGTTTGACTTCTGTTTTACTTAAGGAACATAAGTCTCTCTTCGGCAAGCAATATTAAAAAGTCCTATTACAATTAAAAGAGAAATGAATCTTCTCAAACGTACATTCTCACAGTGTTTTGATGTTAGTAAGCGTAAGCACCATCTAGTGAACACCAGCTCTTTGTATTGCTGGCGATACAGAGGAGGTGATCTAATTGTGGCTGGCAATTAGAACTGCAGAGCAACTTCGGAACTCAAAGTTCCTTAAAAACAGTCCTATCGAGCAAAATAAAACATTGTATTTGAGCAATTGTAATAAGAGCCATTAAGATTCATTGCAAACACCACAAGCAGCTACAAAAAGGCCATTTTCAGCCAGGGAAGTGTATGGGGTGCAGGGAGGCAGAAAAAAGTCAGAAGGATTGGGGTCCCCTTAAGCCCCCAGCAGCAGTTGAATCGTATTGTTGTATTCTGACTGACAATACTTCATATCTTAACATTTTACCCCAATTTGCCTGTTGAACACATTTTCTCCACTTGCCAACAGAGAAAAGAAAACAGTAGTCCATCATAGTTTATTAAAATAAATGTAACTGTTACACACTGCCAGCATATGTTTAAAAATGCGCTGTATACAACATGAATATAGCATTTATATTTCAAGACCACGTCACTAACATTGCAAAAAATATTTTCTGAGCATGGTTTTTAAGTCAGAAAAGGCACAACTAAAAACCTGGCTCATCAATACGCCATTCAAAAAAAGGAGCCATACTTTGTCAATTTGAACGAATTACCACAGTTACTGAAAAGTAAACAGGGCCAGCGAGAGTTATTAGCTGCACCCCCAGTCAGCCAATCCACTGTCTCATACCAACCACTTTGAAATTACCTGTTCTTGTTAGAATGTTCCATTTCCCTTTAAAATCCCTTTTAAGTTTTCTGTGTAATCTATCATGGCTAATGGAGTCTTCATCAGCCAATCAACAATATTATCCTCCATTCTACCTTTAATGCCTGCACAAGACAAGCCCCAATGGCTAAAAGAAGACTAAACAGTTTTGTTGAAATATATTGTGCTTTTAAAATGTTCCTACCGTTAAGGTAGAGCCTTAAGGGGGCAATTTTTCTCATTATTTTCTTATTCAAAAAACACTAAAACCTTTTTACTTGTCAGAGTAGCTTATAGTTTATCTGAACAATACCAGATATTTGACTGGAGCAATATTACTGAACTGTCCCTGTCTCTCGGATTGTTGTTGTTGACAGCCAGATTACATTTTTTTTTCAGAACAGCCAACACAAGCAGTATAATGAGCATGGATTAAAAAGATGTGCATTTACGTGAATACTAGATGTATTGTTTTTTTTGTTTTTTTTTTAAATAATGCTGGCTACAAAAAAAGTCAAATATATATTACACACCCGTAATAAAAGAAGAGATAAAGGGGGGAATGCAGACAATGATAGATAATGTGGTTAACCCTTTAAGGACCAAGCATTTTTTAATGGGATGCTCCCTCAGGACCAGTTTTTTTTTTGTTTTTTTTTTACAGTAGCATCTTGGAATTGGTGTTTTTCAGAACACTCTGGATAACATTACAAAGTACTTCAGAATCCATATAAACTTTTCACTTTTCAACTTTTCAACACAATATATATATATATATATATTTTTTTTAAACATTAAGTAATTTTTTTAATTATGTATTCTACTTAGAGAATCTAAGTAGATCCAAGGGACCTTACCTTTTGTTGAAATATATTGATGTTTGGGCAAATTACAAGACATGGTTTCACCTGAGTGACTGCAATGACATATTACACATTTATTCTCTTTATAAGCAATAATGGACACTACTCTCGATTTATTTTCTCAAAATAAATATTTATAAATAAAACAATAGTTCATTCATTCCATTACTATCAGTAATAAGGAAAAAAAGGTTACTTAAATTTAGTTCATGGAATAGTATCTGCTTATATCGTTAGGTTACTTACCGTAACCTTGGTTCCCTGAAAGAGAAGACAACCATCAACATTACGTATAGGATGTGCCTACCTATTGGTAGGCATTTTCTAAGCTCTCTATACCAGAGCTGCCGATAGGCTCCTTCCTGGAATGATGCCCTCGGTCCCGCCTACCGAAGGATTAAAACCGTCATACTGAGGAATGTTTATAAATATATTGTGGTTTTTACTGACCAGGCTTGACATTCTGGAACTCCATCTCCCAGAAACTAACTCCCACATTTATTTGTCTCACCTTCTCAGTAACCAATCACTGCTGTTCCTATTACTTAGGGGTCTTCAATGCACATGTATGTAAGAGCACTAAAAAATAAATGAGGGTTCATCAATATTTAGTTCAATAGCCACTGCTATAACAAAACAAAAAAAACATCAAATGTGTCTTTTTATGTTTGGAAAATTATCAGTGGTTTGTGATTAAAGCAACCGGTAAACAATTTTCAGAATGTGACCTGTACGGTATTCCTTGCCCATCTGTTGGTAAAGCCAGCCATAACATTGTTGTGTAAAAGCCCAGTCTCTATCAACCAATACATTCAAAATTATATTTCCAAAATTAAATGATTGAAGAGAAAATCACTGTTTGAGATAATTACCGGTATAATTTTATGCTGTATATAAAAATCATACATGTGTCATATCTTTCGGTTAGGAGAAGTAAAGACAGATAAGTGTTTACACAACTCCAGCCTGAGAGGTCTCCAGCGGTATTCAGAGGAATTCATGGTTGTCATGGAAAAAGCGATGATCTAACCGTTTTCAAGATTGCTGCTTAAATTCATGCTAATGGGTTTGCTTATTTGTCATGATAAATACTGCAAAATAATGCAATTATTTGCAATCCATGCTCACTCAATTATTAAATGTGTAAGGCTGACTCAGTAGTACAATTCCAGAAAGCACTAGAGTTTGAACTCCTTTAAAGTCACCTGGTTTAGCAATAGTGGGGATTAAGGGAATCAAACAGAAACATAATCGGGTGGTTTTAACTTTGGAAAATTGTCTGGAGGCTTCCCCTTCTTAGAAACGGAGGTTGTTTGTGGTGAAGTTAACATGTTGTTGGCTTAACCTTGTGGTTTAGTAATCCTCTCTAAAATCACCCTTCCCATTAGCGTGGAACAGTAATCCAAGCTCAAGGCCTAGAATCACAAATAACTAGTGGAATTAGGAACACAGTAGTGACGATCAGAACTGACAGAAATAGATTATATATGTATGCTTTCATAAAATGACCTTCCTACAGATGTCAGGACTGTCCAGTCCCTGACCACCTTCCGGTGCCTCCTCAAGACTCACCTCTTCAGACAGCACCTGTAGAACTCCTCTTTTCCCTCTGGACACTTATCACTCTTCCTTAAATGTGCTTTACTTGCTCTTATCTGCCCCCTATTTTACTGCATTTAATCCTGTACTTTAGAGTACTGTAATCTGTCACAAGTGTTATTTAATCTGTAGTATTTTGTATTTAATTATATCCTGATGTAGCTATCACTGACACTGTTATCTACTCCGTTATTGAATCGTATTTTGTCATATACTTGTACTTGCTAGAACCAAAGTCACTGTATTTTTATCTTGCTCTTAATTATTTTATTACTTGTACTGTGATTCTTGAAATGTATTTTTGATTACGACTGTAAGTCGCCCTGGATAAGGGCGTCTGCTTAGAAATAAATAATAATATTAATAATAAAATGACGCTAACAAGCCTTATGGGGATTTTATGTCACCTAATGTCCAATTTAAACAAAATCAATGAACTTAATCTCTACTAATTGAGCCATCTCTATCATAAGTATAATACCGTGCTTGTATTGTGAGTGGTTTAGGTAATTATGTTGTTTTTTATTTGTTTATTTAACAGACACATTTATCCAAGGCGACTTACAGAGACTAGGGTGTGTGAACTATGCATCCGCTGCAGAGTCACTTACAACTACGTCTCACCCAAAAGACGGCGCACAAGGAGGTTAAGTGACTTGCTCAGGGTCACACAATGAGTCAGTGGCTGAAGTGGGATTTGAACTGGGGACCTCCTGGTTACAAGCCCATTTCTTTAACCACTGGACCACACAGCCTCCACACAGTTTTACCTGCAGATCTGCTGCATTTCTGATTTTAGTTTTAACTAGATAGGAAGTTCAACTTGCCTTCTGTAGCACCACATGCAATTAATTTCTCACACTGACATTTATCATCTAGATCAGGGGTCTCCAACCTTGGTCCCGGAGAGCTACAGGGTCTTCTGGTTTCATTTCAATGAGCTCTCGGTTAATTGCACCAATTATTGGCTTAGTTAGTCAAGATTTACAGGTGTTTCAGATATTTAGCCATTGATGATGTAAAGACACCTAGAAAACCTGCAGGATAGGGGCTCTCCAGGACCAGGGTTGGAGATCCTTGATCTACAGTATGTTTAGGTCGGTAGTGTTGCGAAGATTTTTCTTCTGTGGATTGCATACTCCAACACTCCACTGCCACCTCCCAGTAGATGCAACTTATAAAAACAGATGCTTAATCTTTTATGTGAAATGTACTTACTGTACATACTGTAGTAACAACCATTTTAAATAATTAATACAAGAAATGACTGTGGGATTCTAAAAGGTTTCATTACTTTAAAACCAACAGACAACTTATAGTACTCCAAGAAAACCTTCAATGCACATAGCATCTAACAAAAAAGGATGGACAAAATGTTTATTCCTACAGTATAAAATGTTTTGGAAATTTCCTGAATACTGATCGGATGCTGGCATTTCAATTCCTTATTGTTAAAACAGTACTGTACAACCAATGATTCTTAATTCATCCACTTCGGACATTTTATAAGAACAGTAGGACACTAGAAGGCATGGGTTGTACTCGGCTGTACCCTGTACCTCATCCTTTTTTTGACCTCATAACAAACAATTAAGATTTCTGACTGTTTTTATGTGGCTATCCAAGATTTTTTAGAATGTTTCATAAACAATGATTTATCAGTATGCCTTTCGAGTCTAAGATTTTAGTAATGATCATTTATACCATTTATTCTTATCATTCTTTTAGCATTTATGTGTTTATATTATATATCAAGTGATTATAGTGACAACCATTTTGATTTCCAAATGTTTCAAAATAGATACATACAGAATATTCACACATACAATTGTTTTAAAATGAAGTGCATTCTGTGTTTTTTTTTTTGCAGAGATATTTAGAAACTGATATTCACATTCAGAAGCATATAAAGTTGTTTTTCCATGTACACTTTCTACAAAACCATATTTATTATCAGTGCAATTGTTTTGATAGCTACTTTAACACAATAGCAGGAAAGGCCTCCATTATCTCAAAAGCCCATGGTCACCTGCAAGAGACATTTCTCATTTTCCTGTTCTGCCAGGATATTGTTTGCATGTCAAGAATCCCCTGGAGGTGGTAAGAGGTTTGAGTAAGTGCTTGAAGTGCATTTTTAGCTGATTCAAAGTATCATAATTATTAGTCACACACTAACATTGCTGCTTTCAGTCAGTTGATCTGTTTCAAAGTAGTAACCATGGATGCATGCCTGACGCTTTACATTTTTACCACCATGCTTTGCATAGTGTATAATAGCTACTTTCAAGATGATAAACCTGAACCTTTTAAAAGTGTACAGTATTTTGCTTGGATACTAAAAAGGTGTGGCTATTACAAAATCTATTAAACACTCAAAAGTGCTAAATTTAGAAATATGATAGGAAACTTTGTAAATTCAATGACAAATGTAATTGAAAAAGACTTCTAGTTGAAACATCTGTCAGTGAATTTATTACATTTCTTTTAGTATTTCTAAAATTGTTCAACCTATATTGAGGCAAGTTATTGCCGTTTACATAGGGTAAATGTAAATAGTAGCCTAGTCTGTTGAAAGGGTTAAGATGTGAATCTGTGTAGCGTAGCGGTTATGTAGTTGGAGTGAAAGTATGACTAGTTAGGGTTCAAATCCTGCCTTATTTATTTATTTATATACAGTATATATGCGCACGTTAAAGTTGCAAAAGTATGTATGTTCAATGAACATGTCATTCATGTCAACTACATTTTGTTCACATAAAAATGTGTTTATTACACATAAATAAAATACCTTTTTTTTTTTTAAGTTTGCAATATAAACCCTGTGTGGGAATCAAACCCAAGACATGCTTCTAATGTAGCTTGCAATGCAGACGCCCAAGCTTTCACACCACATTTGCAAGTAGTATAGCAGTAAAGTTACAGTTTTTAACAGGTAACGAGACAAACCAGATTTGTAAATAACGAGTATATATTATCCCAATTGTATTGAAAGCTTTCATCTGATTTTGCAAACTATCATAATAAGCTTGATCTGTTCATTTAGTACATTGTAACGTTTTCATGTTTAGGAAGTAGTACTCAGGGAGATGGTGTTGAATTCTCAAAATGTTTGTTTTATTTGAAACTACAGAGAATTCCTGTCAGGGGCCGGAATTCACGGCACCAAAATAATAAACCTACGTTTTAGTCTTGGCACGTTCACTGCATATTCTCTCCGGTCACAACTCACTTATTCGCACCCACAGATCTACATCAATGTACATGTGCAATAAATCAACCCAAGTGTGTTCAATAACCATTAGCTCCTGAGTCTTTAAATCCAAAGTCATTGAATTCCCTTTCAGATTTCTGAGGAGAGTGGAATGCAAAGTGACATCTTCTAATTGGTATGATGTGGATAAAACAGAAACAATATAAACCTGTGATTCAAATCCATTGATTCAAAAAATGAACTTCTCATTAACCAACCACCAAATCACAGACATACAATGTTTCAGACAATTTCCTATCCTTTTTTGTTTATGTTAAGCTGTGAACTGTTTATACCCTAATTAGATACGTGTTTACTGTTGGATTCATTATACCTTAAGCCTTTTTTCCTTCTGCAAAACAAAACCAATTTAAACTAAATTCCCACTTTAATATGCAATTATTGCATTCTCCAATATACTTTGATATGTATTTAGCAATTTTTTGCCACCTTCTGTACAGGTTAACCTTATATCGGTAGACTTGGCAAAAGCTCTGCAGACTATTTTATCATTTCTGACATTACTAATTGTTTTGGTTGGGTCTGTTTTGGCCTCCCCATGTTACACAATACAAGGCATTACTTAAAGACTTGCCTCTGTATTACAGTACTTTTTTTTTTTAGTATGTACTTGTGTATTTTTCATTCCCTTTTCACCAGCTCCACTGCCGCTTTAACCCACCTCCTTTTTTTGTTATTTAGCCAATCACAGAATCTAAATCATAAATCCTACTCTTCTTATTGGTTGTTGCTCGAGAACCGTGTGACCACATGTCAGTTCCCACCGGCATCAATAGAGCGGTGATAGCTACTGAGTTTTGTAATTTGAAAAGGGATTGAAAGCAGCTGTAAAAAATGGAGCGTTTAATTCGCAAAAAAACAAACAAGATATGAAAATAAAGAGCTTTCTGCTGAAGCCACCAATACTGCTCCCAGTCAAAGTACAACAAGTGAGTCCCCAGCGCTGTCTGATTCTGAAGACGTTTCATGCCAGGCAGCAAGTCCTCACATTCAACCAACACAAGTAAGGCTCATTGAATCTGCTAAAATTCTTTACGCTAACTTTCCAAACAAAGTTAAAGTACTGAAAGAGATCAGTCTCTTGCAGCTATCGGACAGTACAGCTACAAGGCGATGCAAAGTTCTTGGTTCTGATGTATTTGAACAGCTGATAACTGACTTGAACGTGGCGCCTTGCTTCAGTGTAGCACTGGATGAACCGATGTCCAAAATATTGCACAGCTACTTGTATGGGTACATTTTCCAAAACAATCAGATGGTGAGTTTCGGGAGGAGATGCTCTGTTTACTGCATCTTGAAGGCCACACTCGGGGGCGAGATGTATGTGAGAAGCTGACAGATTTCTTTGATTATCTTAATCTACAGTGTGATAAGCTAGTTTCAGTTTGTAGAGACGGAGCGCCTTCAATGATTGGATGTGAAAATGGTGCAGTGTCGCTGCTCAGACAAGCCAAAGGTGTTGGAAAGTTTATTTCATACCATTGCATAATTCACCAAGAGGCTCTGGTTGCAAAGATAAAAGAAGGGGAACTTTCTCAAGTCATGGATCTTGTTATGAAAACAGTAAACTATCTGTGTGCATGAGCCTTAAACCACCGCCTCTTCCACGAGTTTCTCAGTCACTGCGATGCAGAGTAGAACGACATCATTCTGCACAGTGAGATTCGATGGTTGTCTCGTGGACGTGTACTCAAGCGTTTTTTGTCTTTGCTTCCAGTAGTTCGGGATTTTTTAACGAAGCAAGGCAAAGTTTGACGCAAAGTTTTCCGACCCTAACTGGATATTAAAACTAGCTTTTCTCACAGATATGAGTGGGCATTTAAACACCCTGAATCTCTCCCTGCAAGGAAAATGTAAAATGGTGAGTGACATGCTGCAGTGTGTGCTTTCCTTCCAAAGCAAAGTGGGGCTTTTGATCAGCGACTTGAAAAGCGCAGAGTTCACACACCATTTCCCCAAACTTGCGTGCTTCACCACTGAACGAAAAATTCTACATAGGGTTCCATACACATGGAAAACAATTTGTAAATATATTTTTCCCATCTTGCAGACCATTTTCTTTTTAATTATCTCAGTGTTGGTATTAGATATACAGCTGTTTAGATCATTTGAATAGACCCCAATATATCCGTGCACATATTTTTTTTAAAGGGAAAATTTACTATCCTATTTTATACTGTTTCTTTATTTTGTGTTTTTTATAAATGATGTACATTTTGTCACTGCATTTTAATGTAAGATTAAAAAGGCAGTTTTTTAAAATAATTTTAATATATGTAATTTAAAGGGGTATTTTATCTTATCTTTTACTATTTCTTAAAAATTAAAAACCCATTCTTATAGGTCACAGAACATATATTCAGTAAATGAGATCTTAGACAACAATGAAGTAAAAAATTTTAATTGGTGTGGAACTCACTAGACCATTGCGATTATACATTTTTAAGTGCCAGTGTATTTCCCAGAAGAGATGCAATTATCAGAGTCTGGCTTTCTACACAAGTCTCTTAAAAAAAAAAAAAAAAAAAGTTATTAAAAGAACATTTTTTGTTTCAATTTGAAATGATTACAGTATGTCTGGCGCGGAGGGTTTTTCATTCCCCATCCACACGGTATTCATCAGTTATCCTCAACAGGGTTCCATCTCTGTTTCATGCTCATGTTCATTATGTATTTAAACATGCTTGAAATTAATAAAGTATAACAAAAATAACAAACAAAAGCCTGGAGGCATTGGTGCTGCTGCAATATGAATCATTCACTGTTAGTGTATATTTTGCTTTGAATTAAATCCCTTCATTTAAACATCTGCAGTAATACAATGGACAGGACCTGTGCATGTTAGGAAGACTCAGGAAAAAGGCCTTTGTCTTGAGGTGAATAGAGAGTAGCAAGTGATGGCACATAATTAAATATCCTACTAAACTGCAAAAAGGAGCCAAATAATAGAAATCGACATTCTTTCCTTGTGATTCATAAGGTTCTATTTCACTGGTACAGACCTTAAATATTATCTTCAAGATATATTATTCCATGAATCAGAAAATGACAGTGGAGAAGAAATGAAGACAGACATAAAGGCTTAGATTTTTTTCCCCTTGATAATAACTAAAAAGCAGTGTGGTGAACTCTACCATCACCATCCATTGTTTTGAAACAGAAATGATTGGAGACTGAAATAATCAGATACACTGAAAAAAAATTAATTGTAATGTGTAATGTTTCTAAATGTATGTTGTTAGCTCTGTAGATTACAGGGAATGCAACATATGTAATTACATTGTAATAACTGGGTAATTATAGATGCTTCCTGCTTCTACGTTTTACCTGATGACTCATTTCCATGTATTTGCACCCGTATTCCCCCAGTTACTGTACCATGTATGAAGAGGAGCCATTAGTAATTAACTAGTTATTACAATGTAATTAAACAATTATGTAAACTGTGTCATCTAAAATTATACTTGTATGCTACCTGTATGCTTAAGTACAACCGCCGAATGAAGCGGACATTTTTTTGTGTGCCTATCCCTTCTATTGGACTTCAGTTTTGTGTACTATTCCTGGGAATTGAAAGAGGCAATAGCCGTCCATGATCAGAAAGCCTACACAAATCTATTTAATCAGGAGGCCTTGGCTGCCCTAAGTCACATACAGCTTTCTGGGTGGCTCGTTATTTCACGATTTAACTTCCGGTTTTTCATTTTGTATGTGTGACAGTCCATATTACACCAATCATTTATATTCCCTGATAGCCTAGTAACACCAGGCACAGTCATTGTATCATATTATTTCAGTGAAATGCTTCTAAATTCCAGTTAAAGAAACAAAGCACACATGACATTGTTTTTAAGTGAAGCCTGTTTTTGTTAGCATGCAGATGCTTTAATGTGCCAATATCATTTTGTATGTTTGCCCAAGATGATCATATTATGTTTTAAATGTTAATGCTTAAAGTCCCGTAGGCAGAAGTAGTACATGTGTTACAGGTAAGGTTCATAAAGTAGACTGATCGTTTTTTTTTAAATCTACATAGCTCTTTGCCATGAATATATGACAAACGTTTCCACAAGAAGTCTTTATCAATGTCTTTATGATATTTCAAGCTGACAGCTGGCGGGTTCACTGCACAGTAAGACTACCCTTTATCTTGCCTGTCAAAGAAACCAGCTTGGTAACTGTTTGACTGCAGATAAAGTAATGTAAAATCAGTCATTTCATTTATTAGAACTGAAATTCATCTGAGTACTGTTCAATGCTGCTTTCATCTGTGCCAAATTCAGAGGTGATCAACTTCATTTTATAAACACCCCCACAGAAAGCTGATGGAATTTCAAAGTACTCTGAGTAAAGGGTGCTGTGGGCTACCTGGCCTAATTGGAATGCTTTTTAGGTGTAATAAATGTAATTGTTTGTTTACTTTATGAGCTATTGTTAAATGGGTTTTGTGGTTCCTCTTTAGTCGGAAATGCTTGCGCTACAGGATAATTTCCTGGCAACCTGATCAAATAGAGAGCTGTTTGCTTGTTTTTTTTGTTTTTTTTTAATGAGCTTTTTACTATAGAACTAGAGATTCTTTCAAGAGTGATGTTTAAAAAGCAAAAATTCCTGTTTCTTACCATAACAAGAGATCTATCACACATCACCACTGTTTTCTTCTCAGTTAAGCCAGTCTGGTGGCACAGTGTATACATTGTCTCTGATGTTTGGATTTGTGAATGGGTGGTAAACAGTAACTCTGAAAGTTTACATTTGAATCTGGCACCTGTGTTTGATTGTTATACAGTTAATATTGGATATCTGCCAACAGTAGAAGTCGCTAAATGATTACTAATTAATGGCTTTTTGATAGAAAGACGTCTGTTTCTTGTGATTGTTAATGATCACAAATAATAATGATTAGGGATGCGGAATTACCTGCTTCACCTAATTAGTCTTATAAAATAGGTATTTATTTTGACGCTGAGTGCGGCCGTACTGCACACGCACAGTGGCAATCCAGCTTTCATGCTGTGGATTAGCTGCAGCGCGGTTGTTAACAACAACAGCCAACCAGTCGTGAATTCCTCCACCAGGCCCTGTGTTTGCATGCAACCTGCTGTAGAGTAGACCTCGCCAGTTGCATCGGCCCGCCCACCTCGGTGTGCCGAGCCTTCATAACAACAAACAACAACAGTGTGTTCTCCCCCAATTGTTTGTGCTGTGTTTTGCTTTTCAGCTTGCCCGCCGCGGCTTCTGCCCTTGTATCTCCCTGGTGTACACTCGGCACAGGGTGCACACGGTACGTGGTGCAAACAGTGCCTGGTGCGCATGGTGCTCGATGCACTCGGTGCGCACGGGGTTAAAAGTGCACGACGTTAGTACCTCAGTGCTTGCAGCGTCCTCGGTGCTTGGTGCAACCGGTGCACGTGGTGCTCAGTGCAGGTGGTGCTCTGTGGAAACGACACTCTGTGCACACGGCACTCACTCCACCCACGGTGCGCAGTGTGCACGGTGTTAGTGCCTCGGTGTGCATAGCGCCCTCGGTGCGGGTTATGCCCGCGGTATACTCGACGCTCGGTGCACGCAGCGCTCTATGTAAGGGAGTACGGTACACACTTGGTGCACGCGGTGCTTATTGCACTAAGCCCCGGGTGCGCCAGAAGCGGCTAGAAAGGGCCACAGGGACGAGTCCCACATCCTCTGTGGCCGGACCATCAGCGGCCCTTGAAGCCCCAGAGCCCCTCCTCCTTAAGCTGTCCCAGAGCCCCTCACAGGGCATCCCCTGCACGCAGGCTCCAATGCCGACCCCTCGTAGCTGCTCCCCATCTCCGCTAGCAAGACGGATTAAGCGCTCTAGACAAGCCAGACTCAGGCTCAGATCCTGGAGCTCATGTCGAGACAGCTGGCACCTGCGGTTCCGGTCACAGCCCCGACTCCGCCGTCGCCCAAAGTATCAATCCCAGAGCCAGTGGCTACCGAATTGCGGCTCCTCTCAGGCATGCTGCTCCAGATCTCTGGTCTTCAAGGGCAAGCCCTGGGCCGGAGCCAAGCAAGTCTTATAGTGGCTCACAGACAACTGTGGCTGTCACAAGCGAGGGTCCCCGATGCGGATAAGGCTGCGCTGCTAGACATGCCGTTATCCCCGGGGCATACTTTTGGGCCAGCCGTGGAGGAGATCCTACAGCGATCCCACGAGAACACGAGGCATCTTGGCAAGTGGCCACGCTACTCCCTCCCTGTGCTCCGGTGCGGGGCAGGTCGAACTGTTGGCAGGCTCCTCTGGCGCGGACTATCACCAGGACGGTTCTGGTTTGCACACAAGGTAAGGGGGATGCAGGACGTGGTGATTCCACACAGCAGCATTAAAGGAGGTGATTCCAGGGCTGCCGCCCTAGGCAGCCTCCTCAAACTGCCCTGCCCCAACCTCAGCAGCCCCAGCAGGGGCCGTGAAGGCTTGCAGCCTCAGACCCACCCCTTTTCTGCACACCAGCAGCATTACTGGCGCGCTTGCACCTAGGACACCTGGGTGCTGGCCACCATGCACAACGGTTATGAGCTTCAGTTCTGCTTGAGACCTCCTCCCTTCTGAGGAGTCACAAATACTTTCATGAAAGACCCTCTCCAGGTCTCAGCACTTCAGAAGAAAGTGGTCATCTTGCTGTGCAAGTGAGCCATCCCTCTCGTAGACCCCACCTCCCACTGGGTGGGGTTCTAAGGTATTTTCTGGTGCCCAAGAAGGATGGCGGCCTTCTCTCCATCCTAGACCTGAGGTTCCTCAACGGGTACTTGAAAGAATGGAGGTTCCAGATGCTGACTCACCGTCACACTCTCCACACTCACCGTCACACTCTCCAGTCAGTCCGTCCGAGCGACTGGTTCACCACCGTGGACTTACGTCCAGAGCACAGGAAGTACCTCCACTTTGCCTTTCAGGGAAGTGCTTACGAGTTCTCCATGCTGCCGTTAAGCCTCTTGTTAGTTCCTCATACATTTTCAAAGTGCGTAGATGCTATCCTGGCCCCCTTGCAGTTGCAGGGGATCAGAGTAATGAACTATTTTGATGACTGGTTGATCTGTTTCCAGTCACGAGAGGGAGCAGTGGCCCACACGGCGGTTGTTACAGAGCATCGATGCAACGATGCAAAGAGTTGGCTTACACCAGCACAGTGCACAATGTACTTGGGGCTCCGGCTGGACTCCAGTACGATGCACGCATACCTGTCAGATGACAGAGTAGCAGCTATTCAAAGTCGCCTCTCCCTGTTTCGACAGGTATTGGAGGTTACTTTGGTGTTGTGCCAGAAACTGTTGGGTCTGATGGCCGCAGTCGTATCAGCCATTGAGGGAGGGTGCTCATCCATCAGAGTGGCAGCTCCACACTCAGGTTGTGGAGTGCATTTGGGAAGGCGCAGGTCGATCTCTTCACCTCGGCGGAGACAACACACTGCCCCCTGTGGTACTCCATCCACCGCTTAGGCGGTCCACTTGGCGTCGACGCCCTAGCCCACGAGTGGCCCAGAACACTCCTATACGTGTTCCCGCCGATACCGTTGCTCCCGGCCTTTCTGGAAAAGGTCCAGTTAGAGAAGGTGACAGTTCTCCTAGTGGCCCCCAGGAGGCCCAGGAGAATCTGGTTCTCGACCTTGTGCCAGCTCTTACAAGGCCAGCCTTGGGCTTCACCTGGATCTCCTCAGGCACCCGGAACCGGGCATGTTCCAGCTATGGGTCTGGCCCCTGAACGGGACCGCTGGTGAGCCCTAGGGCTATCAGACGCGGTTCTGAGTATGTTGCAGAATGCTAGGGCAGATTCCACTAGGTCGTTGTGCGTCTACAAATGGAAGTATTTTCAGAATTGGTGTCTGACTAGAAGTCATGACCCTGTCTCTAGCCCCATGCCAGTTATCTTACAGTTTCTGCAAGAACTGCTTAATGCTGGTAAGTCACCTTCCACATTGAAGGTGTATTTAGCAGCTATTTCTGCGTGCCACACCCCAGTAGATTCGCTATCTCTGGGTGTTTATTTTTTGGCTACCCGGTTTCTTAAAAGTGCTCGGCGGTTTTGCCCGCCCAGGAGGGCCGTTCTTCCTAAATGGAGCCTTGCAATTGTACTGGAGGCTTTAATGAAGGCCCCGTTTGAGCCCATATATTCCATAGAGTTGAAGTATCTGTCTATGAAGACAGCCTTCCTCTTGCAGGAGCTGTCATTGCACAGCTCCTGTATGTGTATTTGGGACGATGGCAGCAGGGTGTCACTGCATACAAACCCTGCTTTCCTCCCCAAAGTGATTACAGCCTTCCTGTGGCAGAGTGGTTGCAGTGCGCAGGTGTGGTGACGTCACGGACCAGGGCGCTGCTCGTATTTACTAATTAAACAAAATAAACAGTTTAAACAAAAAGAACACACAAAGCAAAGGGCACTCTGGCAGTGGTAAAACAAACATGAACACTTTCAAACAAGTATATTTTTGATATAGGAATTGTTTTTATATTCATTTAGACTCACGTCTCTCCTCTGACACACTCCTCTCAATAAGCCTGGAGTGCGTCTTTTTATATTCTGTGGCTGGAGCCTTAGTTACCTAATTTAATACAATAATTACCTTAAGGCTCCAGCCACATTCCCACGAGGGTTCTAGGGAAAGGGTTTTAGATATATGGTTTTAACCCCATCCCCACCAACTACACATTATAAGACCGGCTTTTTCACCGGTCTCAAACAGTAAATAATAAGACGGACGGCTTTGTCCACCTGCATACAATATAATTATATAACAGTAATAATAAAAAAAATAACAACAAATGAAAACATACATAAATAAATGTGCAAGGTGTGGGCACATTGCCACACTTCCAGTCTGTAGAATTGGAGTCATTCCATCCAGCCCCGTTTTCTTTGGAGGAGGATAGGAGATTGAATTTCCTCTGCATGGTGCTGGCATTGAGATGCTATGTGGATAGGACAAGAGCTCTGCATCTTTCTGACCAGCTCTTTGTCTGTCACGGGATACAGACCCTAGGACAGCCCCTCTTGAAGCAGCGACTGTCGCATTGGATTGCGGACACAGTCTCGACTGCGTATGATGGTGCTGGCTTACCCCGACCTGGGAGCGAAGCTGCACTGATCACTAGAGGGTTGGCTACATCTTGGGCCCTCTTTAGAGGGGCCTCGTTTTCTGATATATGTAAGACGGCTAGCTGGGCTACGCCACATACTTTTTCCAGGTTCTATCGCCTTAATGTGATAGATCCTTCCATGCCTTCATTAGGCATGAGGGTCCTTGAGATTGCACGCTTGCACCGCTAACCTTGGTTTAGAAGGTTCTGACGCGTCCCTCGTATGCTGCCGTTTCTTCTCCCTCGCGACGGCTCTGGTATACATTTCCCATACGCAATGTTTTGGTGGTCGTCTTCGAATTGAAAGGGAACGTTAGGTTACTTCCCGTAACCCTGGTTCCCTGAAAGAGAAGACGACCACCAACCATGAAGTCACATTGGTCGCCCTCACAGGTTCGATGCAAAAAGAGAAATGGCTTCCGTGGAATGATGGTTTTAACCCCTTGGTAGGCGGGACCGAGGATGTCATCCAGGAAGGGGCCTATCGGCAGCTCTGATATAGAGAGCTCAGTGAATACCAACCAATAGGCAGGCGTATCCCATACGTAATATTTTGGTAGTCGTTTTCTCATTCTTGGAACCAGGGTTACAGTAAGTAACCTAACGGTTTCATTGTTGTTGTATTGTTGTTGTCTGTAGCAGAAGAACTACTAGAAAGTGAATTTTGAGAAGTGAAAGCATGTCTAGCATGCAGGTGGTAAGCAGATGATATGCTGATACTGGAACTCACTTTGACAGTAGATAAAATTAACCCTCTTTCTATCCAATGAACCATCAGAAAGTTAAAAAAAATAAAGTCCCATTCACAAGTCCTTCAGTTTGAGTGCTTTGCTACATCATGCGGTTCCGTGACTAAATTTATATTCAAACGATGACTACACTTATCCTGGCATGCACTCAAGTTTATTAAAAATGGTGTCATAGGAAATTAATTATGGTATGGTAAGAGGGACAAGACAGAGGAGTGCAATTAACATGAAAAATTAGGTTAATCACAGAAGTTAACTGCGATTAATTGACAGCCCTAATTGTCATATACTGCAAGCATCATGCCTCCAAAATTTTCTTTGAATAATCTACCTTACTATGCTTTCTGAAGAAGAGGCCAGTTGCCTTCTGGGTTAAAAGATTAGGAACATGGAACTGGGGAGAGTAAATACCAAACCGAATGTAGGGGCTTGGGTTCTATGTGGTTTGCTTTTCTTCTGTGTTGCTTCAAAGGTGGACTGGGAGTACTGTTCATTGCTGTCGCACTATCGTAGAATTGTTATGTTACTGTTTTAAGGAATATTCTGTTAAGGACTATTTTTTAAGCACATTTTAGTTAGTTAACACTAGAACCGCCAGATTTTCGAACTACCTAGAACTGCCATGTGGGTCATTTTGACCCATACATTTTTAAACTGCTTCATTATGAAAATGAAAGGCATACTATTGGATACTCAAAAGTTTTATTCATGAACAGCATATCTAACATTTGCATAGCAGAAACACTGTATTTAAATGGAACATTAAACATAAAATGCTTTATTTTCAAAATTAGCGCATAAACAGCACAACTACAAACAGTGAAAAAATATAATAAAATACACATTTCAAAAGAAACGGGTATGTACAGTATATATACCAGTTTACAGGTGTAAACGAGTATATGTACTGTACATACAAAATTATAAAACCGAAGTCATTGTTTCTAATACTACATTAAAAGAAAATATAACACTACTTCCGGTATGGTGGCTGCATTGTACTCTATGGAGCGTATGGGCTCTGTGCTTGCATCCAGGAGCTGTGTTGTAAACATGTGTAAACTGGTACATACAAACCTGTAAAACTGAAATATTTTTTTCTAAAAGTAATATATATAAAAAAGAATATATAACATACATTTCATAGTAGGCACATAAGTTGGTATCCTACCTGTCATTTTGGTTTGCTGTATGTATCTGAGTGAAGCTTGCCGTATTCCAATTAAAATTGTGCTGAATATTTCCTTCTGATATATACCCAGTTGCATTTCTGGAACAAAACGAAGGATTGATGTCTCTCAGGTACATTGAGAAATAAAGCATAGGCTTTCACTGAGTTGGCATCTTGGGGCAATTGTGCAAATCCACAGTCATAGCAATCTCTGTGTCGTCTTCAGTCTACAAACAAAGAAAGGCTTGAAATGAAACCAAAAAAACATGTGTGCTAGAGGAGGAAGGGGCGTGTCTTGTTTGCTACATTTACAAATAAAATAGAATATCTTACGTTATATTAAAAAAAATACATGTATTGTAATGCATGGGTCAAATTGACCCACGTGGCGGTTCTAGGTAGAACTGTTTATAACTTTATCATTTTTGCGGTATTGCCAATCAAATGCCGTCATGATATTTAATTCATATATTTAAGAAAAGTCCAAAACCGACATACACATACGATTTACAACAGAAGAGTAACATTTCAAATCCAAAATGGGTCAAATTGACCCGCACGATGGTTCTAGGGTTAAATCAAGTTTTCAGTTCATGAAACATTCCTCAACTGTTTTAGACAGGTTTTATTCCTATTTTCATCAAAGCACACATTCATAAACACAAAAAAATCCTTTCTTATTTTTTTCAAAATTACCTTAATGTTTGGTAAATAGGGCCTCATGTACATTTTATAATTACTGCCTGTAATTCAAAAGTAATTATACAAAAACTAATGTACAATTTATTTAATTAAATAACAGTAATCAATAATGTCTAATCAGTATCTGCTAGATTAAACCAGCACAAATCAGATTGTAGTGTCTTCATTTTCAGATCAAAGCCATTCCCATTACATTTAAACCAGCTTGACCAGCCTCAAAACCAACCCAAGAGCAGTATTCAATAGTGTAGAACCGCTATCAGTATTGGGACCAAAGAAATTGTATTGTGATGAAACCATTTGCAAAACATTTTTTTATCGCTATTAAATATTTAATAGACTTGGATCCCATATACCTGTATTGCTAAAACTGTTCAAATTGAATTTAAGATACCACTGCTTAGTACTGTTTAAAAATAAATATTTATATATATTGTAACGACCAATGGCATCGTTGCAAGACTCTGTCTGTCATTTGTTTGTCTTGTCCTATCTGTTTCATGTATTGTGAGGGAACGGGTTACGCTGTTAGAGTAGGGAAGCGGAGTGTGTGTGTATGTGTGTGTGTGTTTGTGCATGTGTTTGCGTGTGTGTGCGTGTGCGTGTGCATGTGGGGGAGGTTTCGCCTGCTGCCGAGGGATGCATCAGCAAGAGTCATTCCTTGCCGCTCTCCAGAATTGGCAGGAGCTGGAGGGTCGTGGGGAATGGATCTGACTGAGCCCCCCACCCCGAGGCTATATAGGAGGGGCAAGCCCCTGCAGCGGGAGGCTGCACTAAGACTTGAACCTGAAGGGATGCTGAGAGACTGGGACAGAGAGACAGGCTGAAAGGGGCCTGTACTGTGAAGTGGTTCGGAGGATCCTGAGGCGAATTTGAAGAGTGGGGCCGAGCAAAAGAGTTGGGGACAGAGTAAGGAAGGGTGTTTGAGAGAGTGAAAAAGATAGACATTACTCTTAGTTGTTTTTAATTTTGTCGTGAACCCCGGCCCGAACATTTTTAGCGGTTTCATCAGACAATAAACCAGTATTATTTACAATCCCACCTGCTTCACTCAAACCTGGCGAACGCTACAATATTAAAGAAAGCTCATGTTCAAAATATTAGCTTTAAGGCATTGTTTTTGTGAAATGTTATTAGTTTTTTGCTTCCCTCAGCAGTAACACTAAAACAGTGCACACCTACTCATGTGGGTGCAATTTATAAAACCTTTTAGTTCAAACTAAAATCAGAAAAACACCCATTGAATTTACAAAACAAAAAACAAAAGAGTTGATTTAGTCCCAGCTCAAGCGTCCACGCATGCATACCGTGCCGGGTACCTGCAGCACAGTCAGAACAAGCATATTCCAGAAATTTTATCTGGGGTGCAAATGGATATATTGTACATTTATTAAAAAATAAATAAATAAAAGTACATCAGTAACATACAGTACAGCCCCCGCCACAGCTGTCATTTCAAAATTAGAGCTATCTGTATGATAAAAAATATTGATGGCCTAACATATATCAAAAATATGTTGAGAACAGTATAGAATAATAATTAGCAATGAAATGTTTGATCAGAATTGGAAAAACCAGATATATGCAAAAATATAAGTGTGGCATAGAGACAAATGGATGAAACAGAGAGACACCCCCTATATCTCCAGAATATGATATTCTCAATAACTTAAACTAAGTCATGTTTATACCAAGTTTCATGACAACTGGATAAGCATACATACGCAAAAGTGAAAGTGTGATCTACCGATGCATAAATGGGCAGACACCCCCTGTACAGTTTTTTGGCTAATCTATTTCTACTTAGTGGCAGAGTAGCGACGGTAGGAGTCATATCAGTGTTACATCAAACAGTTTACAGTGACAGTAGCTTAGTATGTATTATATATAATTGTATACTGTATTGAATCATGTACACAACCTGCTGTTCATATAGCAGTATACTGTATAAATTAATCCACAATTAAATGTATGCCTAACCCCTTATTAACACTGAAAAAAAACATTTAATGGTTGCTTATTTTATTGTATCAAAGTACATCAAAGTATTTGTTTCAGTATCATGCAACTGATTAATGAATAACAAATGTTATGCATATATTAACACTTTTTTTAATATCTATTATACTTTATTGAATATATTAATATTACAGAATGTATAATATACAATATTAATATCAAAGAAATGAGTTAGAGGCATTATTAGAGTTGAATGACCTGGTTGCTAAGTAACGGCACAAAGACGTAGGTGTTTTTAATGACTCCAAATGTAAGTTGCTTGTTTGCCTTTGACTGCACTTGTAGCTAACACTAATGAAAAATACCTTACATTAATACAAATATTTCTGAAACGTGTTGTATAGAGGATGCCATGTACACCATTTACACTTTTGAATTCATGTACGGATGAAATTGAAGGCCACATAATTACATCTGGATATCTAAGACCCTTCGGGATCTAAGAATGAACAGTGGGTGACTAGGAAAAGTGCACAAACTGTCAGCAATTACTGCTATGTAACAATACAGCTTCAATGAAAGGGAGTGTCATTCACATACCTTTTTAAATAGAATGAGGCAAATTATTTGAATTAGCATTTAGTATGGAACTAAAATTGTCAGTTGCCAGTTGTACGAGAAGAAAAAAAAAACTTTTGATGAATGGAATATCCCTACTACGACTACGACTATGACTACGACTAATAATAATAATAATAATAATAATAATAATAATAATAATAATAATAATAATAATCATCATCATCATCATCATCATCTTACATTGCCGCTTATTTTACTAAAAGCAGCAACCAGGTGTGTAAAAACATTATTTTGGTTAGACACGTGTTTCACACAATTTACACAACTGTCCCTTTGCATGGCCTAATACAAGTCTTGCACACCCCTAACTGTTATTCTCATTCATTTAGGCTTCTAGATACAGTATACTTGTTTAAGATTTGCACCTTAAGGGTATTGGGTGTTGATTGTATATTTTTTGTCTGTTGGGGTGTATTATATATTGTAGTGCAATACTGTGGATTTCAGTGATAACTGACCACTTTAAATAAAAAATAAAAAAAATCACAATGTTCTTAGTTGGTTTCTATGGCACCAATAAAATATATAATGCTCCCCAGTACTGCTACCATTCGGTTTCATAATTACTTATTTTAAAATGATTATATTAGTCTCCAAACCTGCTGCTAATTGAGTTGAAAAACATAAATTGTAGATTTCCTGTTGGCTATAAACACAATTTGAATGCTGACCTTCAACCTCTCTTCAGTTTAATTTAGCATATCTAATTTTAGTTTGCTTCAAATTAGCAAGCTATTTATATACAGCATCTGTTGGTAACCTGTATTGGATCTTATTAAAGTAATTTAATGTTATCCTTCCTTGTTCAGTTGGCTGCAAAGTATTGTTAAAAGGTACCTCTCATTTGCCACCCAGCAGGATAATGTGTAGTGTTTGGGCCAGTTGAACAGAGCCATTTGGGTCCCGAACCAATACCATGGGAGAGATATTAGTTGATCTCCCTGCCCTTCTCCAAAAACTGACTGGCTGTCACACGGACAAACAGGTTTCTCATTGGTTCAGATGCATGATTCGTTTTTTCTTGTGCTGCTGGCAGATTGAAAACATCTTAGGGATGAAGTAACCAAATAAAGATTGTATCCTGGTCATTGTGGTTGTGGTCACGTATGGCTAATCAATGCAGCACTGCTGCAGAAGAATTATCATTCCCAGTTTTGAAATTGCCAAATAGCTGTGAAAAGGTAAATATTATGATGTCCCAAATGGCACATTTAAATCCAATCCTTTAAGAAGGTAGCCATGTTTTAACGCTTGCCTTGAAAGTTGGTGGGCATTTCTGGATGTTTGCACTTGGTAAAGTGAAGGTGTAAAAAAGGAATGAAGAAAGAAATGGAAATGTAACTTGTGAATGTGCACAACCCCACACATTTGTATCTAATTATTTGGGGGATACCCCACAGCCCCACACTGACAAAGTCTCATTTTAATTCTATAAGCTCCAATAAACTGCTTGTGTTGAACTAATAAGATATTTTTTTCTCATTGTAGAAGGAGGCAAGGTGTGATGCAGATGAGGAAATTGATGAAGATTGTGTTTATGAACTCATGGAATCTGCTTCATAAGTTTGCCCACGTAAGTATTAACAACTGGAATACATGTTCTCAGGCAGAAATGAATTTATACTTCACATATCACTTTTAAATACTATACATTTGTAAAGTTGTGACATATTGTGGCAGTCACAAAGTATAACAATGTATAATAGCTATACTATAGAGTTGCCAGCAACTTTATGGCTTCCAGTACCAGTACCAGTAACAGTACTAAAGACTTTAGCAAATAGTGCAGAATGCCAATACCAGTTCCAAACATTTCAGGAAATAGTGCAGAATGCCATTTTTACATAGTAACCATGACCCTATGTGCATTCTCTCAGGAGTTATAAGCCAGTTTTACATTTGACCTTTAGGTGAGGTCAAAGGTCACAGACAATAACATTTTTTGATAGAGCATACATGGGTTACTATATGTGTTCCATAGTAACCATAGCCCTATCTGCACTCTATAAGGAGTTATTAGCCAGTTTTGTATGTTGATGATGTCATCCAACGTGACCGCCATGTTTTTTTATTGTAGCAACTTACCATGAACAACGTTTAAAGACAACCACAATTAGATCACGTGTGCCAATTTTTGGTTAAATCGGACTAGCGGTTTCATAGACCAAGGTTTTTGTAGCCAGTTTTGTATGTTGATGATGTCATCCAACGTGGCCGGCATGTTTTTTTTATTGTAGCAACTTCCCTCTAACACCCTTTAAAGACAACCATGCTACGATCATATGTGCCATTGGGTTTGTTTCAATTGGACGAGCGGTTTGGGAGAAGAAGATCTTTGTAGTTTGTGCTCATGACGTCGATACCATGTGATTTTGACGTCATGCAGCATGGCCGCCATACCACACAACCTATCAGCTTCTTACGAACACCAGTTAATCTTGGACTATCCCTCAACAACTATACCAACTTTCAGCACTCTGCAATAGGTAGTTTTTGAAAGACGAATTTTTACATTTAGGCAAAATGTTTTTTTTCAATCCAATATGGTGGTCAAACCATGTGACTTACGACATATGTTCATTAGCATTTTCCATCTTCCCATAAAAACCAACATCAAGAGAATGAAAGGAACAACATCCAGGACCCTATTAACAGTGATGGCCAGACGGGAAAAGAAGGGAGGTCATGTTTGTTGGGGACTCCATATTGAGAAACACAGCAAGTTCAGTGCGCAGTCTGGACCCCCTTACTACAACAGGAGCCTTTGTCACACACAACACTGAGAGCGTGGACAGGATCCTAGAACGAACAGGAGACAACCCGGTAGTAGTCATCCACATCGGTACAAACAACATTGGAAGAGACAGATCAAAATCCCTGCAAAACAAATTCAATGGAAATTAAAAGACAAGACCAAAACTGGTATTTTCTGGGATACTGCCGGCACCTTGCAAAGGAGCATACAGACAGCTGGAAATAAATAATCTAAATGCATGGCTGAAAACGTGGTGCACACAGGAAGGCTTCACCTTCCTTGAACATTGGACCACGTTCTACAGCAAGAACTATCTATATGGTCGGAACGGACTGCACTTAAATAAAAAGGGAACAAATCTACTCGGAGAAAGGATCCTTGAGGAGGTTCAGAAGCATTTAAACTAGAAAGGGGGGAGAAACGTCTCTCGATTTCCAGATCTTGTTTAGCATAATGAAGGCTGTCCTAGCTTTGCGATTCTTGCTTTGACAGCTGTACCTGTACCACCTGTTGTGTCAACAATGCTGCTCAAGTATGTGAATGAATCTACTTCTTCTATGTTATTGCCTCGTATTATCACTGGATTGGTACTAATGTCTTGATTTTCATGATGTTTGTTTGGTTTGTTTGGTTACTGTTAGGGGGAGCACACTGCGGCTGTACCCTTGATTGCTCCAGTAAAAACCCAACTGTATAAATGGGTAATTGTATGTAAAAATAATGTGATATCTTGTAACAATTGTAAGTCGCCCTAGATAAGGGTGTCTGCTAAGAAATAAATAATAATAATAATACTGTGAATTGTAAGCCTGTTTTTTTCCTGCATTTGTTGTTTGTTATGTGACTGTAAAGTGATGTCGTCAGCATCATCCAGATCATCTAGTTGGTGAAATAAGGGCCAATGGATTCAATTTCTTTTCCCTGCTGTTTAATTTTGCATTACCCAGTCAATTTCTAGTAGAAATAAGAATGGTGAAAGCAAGAAGTGCTGTCTCACTCCGGTCTTCACCTCAGAATCTTCTGATAGATGTCCTTCGAGTAGAGTTTTGCTAGACATGTCTGTATACGTGCCATTGATAATGATGATGAATTTCTCTGGAATGCCATAATGTCTTATCAGATGCCACAGAATCTCCCAGTCTAGACGGTGATTTAACACTAGAACCGCCGAGAGTTCGGACTACATACAACCGCCGCACCCGCAAAATGTGCGGCTCCATTTTAAAACGACTTCGATATGAAAATGAAAAACAAACAATCGGATAAACTTAATATTTTTATTCATAAACATCATACATAACATTCTCAGAGCAGAAACATCGTATTTACATTGAAAATTAAACTTTTCTCTTATTTTTTTTCAAAAAGAGCACATATACATAAACATGAAAAACTGTAATAAAATAAACTTTACGCAATAAACTTCTGTGTAAACAGGTATAGAAAGCTGTATGCACTGTAAGGAGAAGCAATTCTTACGTGTTAAGTCGGGACTCGTTCACTGTCTACTTTGTGCTTAAAACAGTAGATTTCCATCCAGGGATAGTTTAAACCAGGACAGTACCTGGATATTTTATTAGTTTCAGGGTTTCCACAAAATAAAGAGAACAACAAAAAACAAACAAACAAAACAAAACCTAGCTCGTATCCGAGCCTAAACTAAACAGTTGTAGTTTTCCCTAAAATAAATTCTGGACAGCTAGGCTGCTTACCAGTGGCAAAATATATAACCCCCCACTTGCACTTTCAATTCAAACTTAAACCAAATATAAAGAATATCTTCTAGTTCACAGAGTCTCAGTCCCTTCCACCATGAGGCCTTAGATTTAAGCACAAAGAACCCTACCATCAGGGTTTCCCTTGATTTTATCCAGGGGGCTCATCAAACCCAGGTGCTTCACCTGCCTCTTGGTGCAGTGCATGCTGGTAAATGTAGTCCTGGTCTTTAAGTAGGTCCCCAGGACTACATTTTCCTCTGCCTCCAGTTAAAGGGAAAAAGTACCATCCTGGAATCTTGCACTAATATTTCCCCTCTACTACTTTACCATAAAACATAAATAACTAGTTATAAAAATAGCATAAAACAAAAATATAACATCTTATGCAACGTGAAAGCGCTTTGAGTGAAACAGAGTTTGAAGGCTGTCTGTCTGTTCAGAGTTCTATTATAGCTTTCTAAGTACAATCTATGCAGAAAACACAGACTTGCCTTTTCACAACGGGCGCAGACATCAAAAGATCTGTTTTTTTTTTTTGCATTTAGCAACCTAGCATTGTCTTTTATTCCGTGTGCCAGTGGGCGCAGTGCTGGCTGAAGGTTGAGGGGCATTTGCCAGCCGGCTTTTGTGTCTCTGTGGCAATGTGTCCCGCCCCTGTGTGCATTTCTGTGTTATATGTTGCGTGTGGTGTGTTAATGTTGGTGTATAGAGATGGCTGCACGGGATATAAATGGGTGTGTGCAGCACGAGTTATTTAAATTGTATTTAGGCACGAGGATTGCACATCACTTCACGTGCATTTAAAGTAATTAATATGCGAGCACGAGGTTGCACGTAATTAATTCACGTGCTGGGATTCAAGTGAATAATTAATTAGTTATTGAATCCCGGCACAACAGTATATATAGATGCATGTTTTACTCACTCGGGGTTGTGTGTTCAGGGCGAAGGAACGAGAGAGAGAGAGAGAGAGAGAGAGAGAGAGAGAGAGAGAGAGAGAGAGAGAGAGAGAGGGCAAAGAATAAAAATAATCAATTGCTACGTCATGCTGGAGGACCAGCACGGTATGTTTGTTTAGTGTTCGTCCCTGATTGTTAGTGTCTGTTCGTTTTGTTTGTCTGTTTATTTTGGCTGCAAGTGCCGTGTCCTGTGTTTTGTTAAAACCTTTTTAGTTATAATAAACCGGCGCAAGCAAGCGCCTTCATCATTTCACCTCATCTGTCCTGTGTGTTATTCATTTCCTGGATCTGACGGCCCCACTCAGCCAGCCGTGTGACAGTCTCTTATCAAAATGTTTCTGCCGTAGCTCCAGGGGCTAGCTGCAAAATGATGTCCCTATGAGTGATTGTGTTGCTGGTGCACTCCTTGTACAAAACCAAAGCGTTGATGGCTGCCAGGTCAAAACATTATAAAAAACAGACACAGGCCACCTGCGAGTACCACCTTTGACAGAATACAGCCGTGCCATTTGATCCAGTATATCCACACCATACTTCGTTGCGTTGTAAAATGCAGCAGTCTCTGGCTTTCGTTTAGCATCAGTTCCAATGGTCACTGATCTGTGCAGAGCTTAGAATACGCAATTATTTTTGCACCGTCACACTCAGGGTGGCACACATTCTGCTTGAGAAATGTACTGTAAATAATAATAATATATGATGTGTAGAATGACTTTCATCAGCGTTTCAAGCACTCAACAGGATTATAATACGTTATTTCACAATGATGATGATTTTATTACAAAGCCCAGACTAAATTGTCGGCTATATTGTATTGATTTCAATATGCCGCATAAACTGTGGGTCTTGGGGTTGAAGTAGCAAGTGCTTATAACTTATTAATTTTTACGATTCTGCAGCTGAAACACCATATGGGTATTTAATTCAAATATTTAGTTAAACTTAAGAACGGACATGCACGAGATATTCACATACGCAGAGATATTTAAATTTGAATTGCAAAAGCCATTCAAAAAGCGGCTATGGTGGTGCTAGTGTTAACTGATTTTAAAGAAAAAAACTGAAAAAAGACCGTAAATTAAATATTTAGTTTCAAAAGTGCACCAAAAAGGACGGTACAGAGCACGCCCCCTAGAGCACCACTGGTCGACAAAGGCCGTCATGTCGCCAGCGGACTGCGTGGGCGTGCTCTTAAGAAACCCGGGACCAGACCAGGGCCCAGAACATGGCCCCACAGTCAGAGAGACCCTCCCTGGTGATCTTACACTTCCTGGTTTTGTAGATGGCCAGTTTAGCAAGAGCCAATAGCAGATTCACCAGGTGGTCTCTCGCCTTGGTGGAGCCACGAACCGGGTGCCCGAAAATAAGGAGGGTGGGAGAAAAATGCAGCCAGAACTGCAGCAGGAGATTCTTCAACAGTAGGAAGAAAGGCTGCAGCCTGGCGCATAAAAAATAAATGTGAACCACTGACTCAGACTGTCCGCAGAAAGGGCATGTGGCATCCGAGTCAGTGAAGTGATGCAGTAGTAGTAATCATAGTAGTTGAAAAGAGATGCCAAGAAAGCAGTTGTACCAACATGTTTTCAAATAAAGAAAATACTTTCTAGCTTAATCTACAGACTTCATTTAGATAAACCTACTGCAGCTCTGTCAAATACTCATCGCCCCCCAACCCCCCTCACTAAAACAAACATGTTTTTTTGTAGCATTGTAATATAATATTATTTGATAATATAGATACAGTAAGTCCACTTTGGAACAAATCCAATCCTCTTGTTAAGGAACTCTACAAATGCCAGTAAACCAGGCCTTTCGTTTACAGCTAGACAACTCACATCGTAAAAAGCTATCATAGCGACTTTAGCTAATGTCAACATAAAATGAGTGATGTATTAGGGGATGTAACACAAATGTCAGATACAAAGCACCTGGCCTTTATCAAGGGTCTGAGCTGGATGGGTTAAGCCTGGTGTAGCTGAGTCGTTTCTGAGTGTAAAACAGAAGCTAGCTTTCCCATCAGCATCTGCATCAAATCACTAGGTTATTGAGCCACTGAAAGCATGCATGATGCATTTCATGTGTTTTCCACCATTTCCACCATTATCTCTTAACATGAAACAATACTCTAAGGAATCAATCAGCAGGAGGCAGGAAAAAGGGTTTAATTTATTAAACAGATTTTTCTTTTTTACCACATAATGATTGTATTTACATTAATTTTCAACCATGGGATAGGTCCAGGGGTCTCTCATTGAAGGGTCATGCTCATACTTTAATAATGACTAAAGGGTTTTAATCCATTAAATGCCTGTGTGTGTATTCAACCACTCTCAAGCTCTAACTACAGAACCAGCTCAAATATTACAAACACACAGACGGGCTCTTCCAGTGTAAATGTGGGCAGGGAGGCAATCATGAGCATAACATTTAAGAAATATCATCATTTTAGATGGCTATGCAATGCAGACAGTGCCGTGCTCAGCAGAATGGTACAGCCTTTCATTTAAAGTACTGCTCAATCAATAGCATTATTGAGTGTATTCCTTGTTGGATTAAATTTTTTTTCTCTATTGATCTCTGTGAGTCCAGGCTTTTACCTTTCAGATTAGCACTGCTGCGTTCATAGAACACCATAGCTGTGGTGCGTTAAGGGTAAAGCGTCTGTTAAAAAAAAAATGCTTTATAGTAATTGTGAAAGAAACTTGGATCAAAAGTGCCACCTCCTGGTTTATAAGTGGGTTGCTTGCCATTTTTTCAAATCAATGACACTTAAACCTAGACATTAATTTCACCTCAGTTAGAAAGGCAGGGATTAAAAATAAAGATTCCTCGTCAAAACTGCTTAATGCCAAATTCTCATTTATTTTCCTTTTTTCAAATTACTTTTGAGATTGGATTTAGGGTTAGGGTAAAATGGGGAAGTTATTTTTGAACCAGGTATTATTATTATTATTATTATTATTATTATTATTATTATTATTATTATTATGCTTCACTGGCTTCAACATGTTTTTTAACCATTTATCTTCATCTAAATATATCAGCCAAGTAGACCAATATGGAACAAAAAATTAAATAAGCAACAAATGAAAAATTTTACAAAATGTCGGCCTAGGACCGGAATATGTTGTGAACAGGCCTTTTTTCAAGAGACTCCATGTTTCCACTTCAATAGTTTACACATTGTTACTGTTTACATGACTGTTACTATATTAATAATGACTTTGGGCAGGCTGCTAGGTGCTTGAGAGGTGCTGGTTCAAGCTGTAATAAAGTATAAAATGCTGATTTACAATTATTTAGCATGTGGGTGTAAATTGAACGCCATGGATTTAAAACTCTTTTATAGTGCATTTTTCAATATTTTTTTGGTTAAAAAGAAAAAAAATACCTTTTTTTTGGGGACGGTGGGTATGGTAGACTTGTCAGCTCATGAAGTGTAGACTATGTAGGCTTGGTTGAAATTTACTTTTGTATGTGTTTGTAGTTGTTAGTTATTATACATATATATCATGTAACACTTCATTATATATGTATTATGCTTTTAAAATTGCAATAGAACTCCATAACCCAATACACAATTTGTTTATAATTAATGGTTTGGTGAATTCCTTTAATCATACATTTTATCTGGTACTCTTTGCTCGCCTCCACGATAATCATGATTAGAAGTAGCCACTGAACACTTACAGTATTATAAGAACATTTTCTATGCATACAAACGTGTGAAGGTGAAAGTGTACATTGTACATAAAGTGCGGGGGGAGTCTGACAACATTACAAATACGTTTAGGCAAAATCCAGATCAATGATCTCGATCACATTCCTAGTGGATCTGTGTATCCTTGACGCCTGTTCTTTGTTCTTGTGTGGATAAGACACAAGTGTTAAAAGACAAGGACGCATTGCAAATCCGCAATCACCTAGGAAACTTTATTGTAATATCTAGTATGCCGTTTTCTATATGATTTCATTATTTACTCTTCAGTTTTTATTTGTATAATTCAAATAAAATCTACAGTAGAGGTCAGCTGTCATATAGTTGTAGATGTAAGTATAGGCGCAGTGCAAATACCGCAAAAATCGGTATATAGATTGCACTGGCATAAAAGTCGCTTGATTTTTTTCCTACATGCTCAACACCAATAAATAAAGAAAGAATGATACACAGGTTTCAAGTAATTTTAAATGCAATGTCAAAATATATCAAAACAGATATAATACTACTACATTACTGTAAATTCCAGTAGTAACAGTGTAAACCACTGACAAATAGTACTTGAATGAATTTAAAAAGTAATAATTAACAGAGTGTAAAATCAAGTTATACATCCTACATCACATCTGTATTAACCTATTTTATTTTAGCTTATCAAGTACCCAAACAAGTTCAAGAACAAATCTTCTTTGCTTTACTGAACATTTCTTTCCAAAACCATACTTAGACAATAGTTCCAGCTGCATTGGCTTTTAGGAGTAGTGGTTAGGGCTCTGGACTCCTGACCAGAGGGTCGTGGGTTCAATCCCAGGTGGGGGACACTGCTGCTGCAAGGTGCTTTACCTAGATTGCTCCAGTAAAAAAAAAAAAGAACTGTATAAATGGGTAATTGTATGTAAAAAAAATAATGTGATATAATTGTAACAATTGTAAGTCACTCTGGATAAGGGCGTCTGATAAGAAATTAATAATAATAATAATAATAATAATAATAATAATAATAATAATTCCAATTTAAAATAAAAGTATTAAACAGTGCTGCTTGCATCAATTAAAAAAGCAAAAAAAACAATAAACTAAACAGTGCACAATCTAATAACTAGTAAACAAAACATCTTAGTGTTGCATACGGTGCAGTACAACTGCATTACATTTCCAGCTGCACAAATACATTCATTTTGTTTTGTTAATCAGAGCCAAACAATACACATACTTTAAAAGTGTACCACTGTGTTGCACTGACATGTAGAACAAGTTACAGTATGTATTAAAGTCATTCAAAGTACTCCATTCAAACACAATGTTTTCTACATCAGGCCATAACCACGTTCCTGCTCTATCAGCTTGCTTTTCTTTCGCCATATTTAAGTTTGTCTTTGTTTCGTCTCCAGTACTGTTTTTTCAGCACTGCGATGCATTTCGGCAAATTCAACAACCCTCAATGTCAAGCCTGTTGTGTAGCATTTTCGTTTTTTGTCTGACTGCCCTACTTTATCCAGTCTCAATGACAGACACCTGCATTATTCTATCATTGCAGTTACAATGAACGGAAGACTTGATTCCTTAGTTTACTCGGCTTTCTAACCAATAGCTGTTTGCTACGGATCCCAGGGGCGGGTTCAGTCTAAATGTTGACAAATCAATGGCTCGGGTAACAAATTGATCAGAGTAACAAATTAAAACTTTTAATTAGAACAGTGGTTTTGTGTTTCTACCTAACAACATGACCTGAATGTCATAGATCCTGAAAAAATGTTGTTGAAAGTTAAGTTTGTGTGAGCAATAATAACGTGTCTGTAGTAATCCCATTATGGCACCAGTACAGTAGTTTATTATTAGACACACCAGCGCATACGTCATACCGGTGTATTAGTCGCTCCCCCCTTTTAAGAGCCCTGCAAAAATGCCTAGAAAATCAACTTATATAACATTTTTTACGGCAATTGCAGATGCAAAATTCAAATTGCATTGCGGCCAGGCAATTATTTTTCACTGCTCCTTATGTAAGCTTAAGAGCAATGCAAATTACTCAACACGCACAAATAATGATCCACAATTATGATGATGAGGGTCTCAATGAGCACATCTGTCTATTTAGCAGCCGCACTTGCAGAGTTTTGAGTACAGATAGGAGTAGTCGCTGTATGACATTTGTGGAGCACAAAAATATAAACCAAAAAAATATGTCAGAGGAAGGGTAGCACAGTCCTCTTGGCGCATGGAAAAGTTTTCTGAGAAGGAGCCGAGAGTCCTCACGGCTGAGGTCACTCAGCATGAAAAAGAGTTGTTTGGAAAAGCCTCAGCCAACAGTTATGCTAGTATCCTAAGGAAATTATATGTATTGGCCTGCCCCTTTTTAGCATGACGTCCAGATATGTGCCTAGCACTGGAAAAGGTGGATTGGGCTATCCCTCCAGACATCCAACTGTGGTCTGAAAGGAACCAGCGGCTAAGTAGTGCAGAGAACACAGCACTTTCTCATGTGTAGGGATAGCGGTCCCTAGATTGACGCTGGGGTCTAGCTCATCCCTCAATTCAGCTATTAGGTCTAGAATGACTTGCGGATTGAGACGATGACACTTTAGCACTGCATCCTACAGAATCCCAAACAAAGTGACCCTGGGATTGAATATGCAGGGTCTTCTTCGTCTTGCCCTTCTATTCCAAACATGTTCCTGCCTCTCCTCAACAAGAGCCAAGTGTTGCTGCATCAGGAAGTTTAGCACAGCAGCCATCCTGAAGCCAATGACAGGTCTCTGCAGGTGAGTGCTTTTATACAGCTCTTAGTTACTCTCTTCTACAATGGTTTGCACCTTGTAAGAAGAGGTGTAAAGATTTTGGAGGGTCAGCAATTGCCGAAGTGCAAGGCAAAATCCTTACATCACAATATAATGTTTGCGCCCGCTTAGTATCCAGATTCCACCCAATTCCATGCTCTTTTCTTCCTTTGAATGCATTTAATTATAATTGTAATGGATTAATGATGGCAAAATGCAAATTTGATAGCGGGTGCAGAACGCCAGGTGAATACCATTCTTTACGTACACTGCTTTTTTAGCGGCCGGTAAAATCAGACTTTAAGGCGGCTAAATACGCGTTACAGCAGCATTATGGGGGTTTTGCACCTGCAAATCACTTTGCACGTATCCTTACATCTACCCCATAATGTACCAGAGTTCAGATAGGCTACAGCTGCATTGATAATTTCTTGGTAGTAACATTACACTGGGTGCAAATAACGGTATATCATTTTAGCAACACAACAAACATTCTGTAAGGTTACAAATGGTTGAAACAAGCGAATAAATCTCATTCATAACCACAAGTATAGAAAGGCTAAAATATTTTCATAACTACAAATATTGAATTATCTAGATAGTCTGTAAGAAATTAACTCTGGTCCTGTACTCTCGCTGTATCGTCGGCTTCCCACGCAAACAAAATAAATAGTCGCAAGAAGCACTGTTCATAAAGATATTAACATTATTTCGTAAATCAACATCATTTCGGAAATCACATTTGCGTGATTATTTAAAAATGAAATAGGCATAGAGACCGCTTGAAAATGCCCAAATCAATGCTACATACCGATTTGTTGATTAACACTGGTTATCATTTATGACCTTTTGAAAATCCTGCCCAGAAAGCCTTATACCTGGACCTATGTACCAAAACGTGATGTTTCCCTTGATGCATAATTCAAGTTAGCCATTGAGAACTCATCATGATGTCGTCTCCCTCTTTAGTCAAAGGCAGAGACAGTGTGACTTTGATGTACGACACCTTTGTGCCTCGCCAGCCCCCTGGACTGGAGGAGCTGATCCAACTGCAGGAGAAAGTCAAGAGCGGGTCAATCTCCATGGATGAAGCTTTGGACAAATGCAGCAAATGGCTGAAAGATCAAAGGGGAATGGACAGAATACAGCAGGTACTGGATTTCACATTATAAACCTCAGATAATAAGGTTCAAAGCTTACTGCAGGATTTGTGTCAGATATAATTGCTAAATTAATCTTACTTGCTCAGCAGCAAAGGGGGCTTTATGAAACCAGATATGTTAATAAAATACATATCCTCCAATATTATAGATAACACATTACTGGTGCCAATGCCATATAAGTAGGCTTGCTGCTTTTTGATTTTAATCGATAAAGCTTGTTAAGCGTCGAATTCTCCTCTCTAAAACAGTGGCTGTCCAACAAAGCACAGCGCTCTGACAAACTCATTCTGTGCGTTCTTTTTATTAAAGTGTGTGTAAAAGCCACATAAATGGCTTTTACATTTTAGTTTAATGTTTTGCTTATTTTTCAGTATGATCTTTTATTGTCAGTGCGAACATGTACCTCAATGCAGCAGTATTTGCAGCGCTGTGCATCCTCTGCCTCATCTGACCCACTTCTGCTATTTTTGCTTTTTGTATACTTCGAAACATTAATTTTCTTTTGAATATTCATAAACTGATTTATGTTTTCTCCCCATTCCTTATCCACTAAAAATATTATATTTTGTGCAAGTATTTCAATTTAGATTTTGATCAAGCTAGTAGTTACTATGCCCAGCAATTGCCACAATAATCAGACTTTGATTGGGCAACATAATCAGGTGATAATGTGTTGGTGAAGTGACAGAGAACCATGTTTGAACGTTACTTGATCCTCTGACGTCTAAACGTCTGCTGTATTATTATTTGTTTATTTAGCAGACGCCTTTATCCAAGGCGACTTACAGAGACTAGGGTGTGTGAACTATGCATCAGCTGCAGAGTCACTTACAACTACGTCTCACCCGAAAGACGGAGCACTAGGAGGTTAAGTGACTTGCTCAGGGTCACACAATGAGTCAGTGGCTGAGGTGGGATTTGAACCGGGGACCTCCTGGTTACAAGCCCTTTATACACCTAAGATACAGTGTAAGTCTACTTATTACAATAATAATCAAGACTTTCATTTGACAGGCGTTTTGGCGATCCTCTTTATCATAACGCCTAAACACCTATTATAATTATATGATTTTAAACCATCAACAATGAAACCTACCGAACACTGGAGGTCCCAACGTTTTGTTTTGTTGTGATCCTAGTATTTTCTGTTATGAGGACACTATAATAAACGAAAACCAAAATGTTGAGGTGTTTTTTCTTTGTACAACGCCCCCTTTTCTAAAACATTCTGAAGAGTTTATTTAAGCTAAATGTGAGTTATCACTTGAGTGCACATCTAAAAAAAGACATAAGTAAACCACAGTAATTATATTACTTTATGCAAATGTGGCTTTTGGCACTTTGTTTCTTGTGCAGAAACCACAATTCCAGGGATAAAATAAAATAAAAAATATAAAAGTCTACTTTTATACTGTTTCTGCCTGAAAAATCTTTTTTTTCTGGAATAGATCATGGTAATTAATCTACACAGAAACACAACAGAGAAGCACACAGAACATATTATTGTAAGATAAGTAATACGTACAAAATAAATTAAAGAAACAGGGATATATGTTCTAATCCAAGGCTATTATTGTAGCATGATCAGCTCCTGTTGTAGGTGTGTACTCATGGGGATGATTTCAGAGAATACTATGGAGATTAAAATGGCTAAGTACATCATTAGTCGTAGTAGTGCCTGTTACATAATAAATGTGAGGGGTATTTTAGCTCCTATTGTGCATTATTTGACTTAGACCTTTTTATATCATTTTTTCATAGCAGTTGTTTTTTTTTTATACCATTTTTTATAACCGCATCCCTTTTTTAGGATATTTTGAAACAAAACGCCCTCTCTATAGCAGTTACTGCATAAAGTAATGTTTATTAATGCTTGTCATTTAAGGTTTATTAATAATAATAATAATAATAATAATAATAATAATAATAATAATAATAATAATAACTAAAAGCGTAATAGTCTGTCAAGTACATTTTGTTTTTAATAATAAAATTCCACATATTTCCTGTACAGTCATAGCAAACATAAACGTTGGGTGGAATTAAGGTTACAATTACATGGAATTTTGAGCCATTGCAGTTTTTTATGAGCTTGCCCAGGCACACCTTAGCTCGTTATTTACATACAATATGCTTGACTAAACTCATAGCAAAACCTGGAACCCCGTTCCATTTTAGTTGCTTTTAAAAAATACCAAACAACAACTGAGATGAAGGTGAATAATGTTTTTTTGCTTGTTTGTTTGTTTGTTTTTTACATTGCACTGATCAAGTTACTGATCAGGCATTCTAGGGTTTTTGCTGTAGATGATAAAGATCTACTATACACTGACAAAGTCCAGCATGAGATTCCATTAGTTGATGACATCCCTGTAGCCCAGTCATACCATAGGATACCCCCTACACAGTAAACAGAGGTAAAAGAGCACATAAAGAAGCGTATCAATAAAAAGATCATTAAAGAAAGCTCAAGTTCATATGCTTCCCCTGTAGTTTTGGTCCAGAAAGCTGACAGCAGTTTGCATTTATGCATAGACTACCGTAAGCTGAATGCTAAAACCCGGCGCAATGCTTTTCCTCTACCAAGCATCGACAAGTCTTTTGATGCATTATATGGGGCACAATTTTTCTTGACCATAGATTTAGCTTGCGGGTACCGTCAGGTAACAATGCAGGAGAAAGATCAGCATAAAACAGCATTTATTACTCCTTTTGGTTTGTTTGAGTACACTCGCATGTCATTCAGTTTGTACAATGCGCCCGCTACTTTTCAGCACCTCATGCAGGCAACCATTAATGACTTGACATTCCATATTTTGCTTGTGTATCTAGATGACGTGTTAGTTTATTCACATACTTTTGAGGAGCACCTAGAAAGACTGGATGTTGTCTTGACGCAACTTAGAGATACAGGACTTATATTAAAGTTAGAGAAGTGTCATTTCCTGCAGCGTGAAGTTTGTTACCTAGGACATCTTTCAACAGATGGTGTTGCTACAGATTCCGAAAAGCTGGCTGCTGTGAGCAATTGGAAGACTCCCACTACAGTTAAGGAGTTGAGGTCCTTTCTAGGTTTTTCGAGTTACTAATGGCGTTTCATTTAAGGCTTTTCAAAGGTAGCAGGTTCCCTCCATGATCCGGTAAATCAGTGTCTTAAGGTACAAGGGCATGTAAGAGCTGTTTGGTACGTTGTGGAATGAACAGTATCACGGTTCATTTGAGGAGCTTAAAAACAGACTAACTAGTGATCCTGTATTGGGGTTTGCAGACTTTAGTCACCCATTCATAGTAGAGACAGATGCCAGTAACCAAGGGTTGGGGCAGTTCTCTGTCAGGCACAAGGAGAAAGTAAAAGAGTCATAGCATATGCAAGTAGACGATTGAGAAATGCTGAGAGGAATAACATAAACTATGGCACTATGAAATTGGAACTTCTTGTACTTAAGTGGGCGGTATCAGAAAAATCTAGAGGCTCTAAATTTACAGTGCTAACAGACAATACCCCCCTCTGTCACCTTCAAACTGCAAAGTTAGGAGCTGTAGATCAAAGATGGGTTGCACAATTAGCAGCATTTGACTTTGAAGTGAAATATGGACGTGGGAATGCTGCTGCTGATGTCCTCTCTAGACAGCCATTAGCAGGGGAGGGAGAGTTTGAACTTATTGATGAAGACGATAATTGCGTAGCAATTTGTAATGTAATTTGCAGAGGTACATCGCTAGGGCCTGACTTGGTGCAAGAGGGTAACTGTTGTTTTGATGTATGCCAGATCCGTGTGCAAGACACTGAACCTGATGGGTTGTTAGGGCAAAGCCCAGTTCTTCCTGGTTACACCAGGGAGCAGCTTCGCCAGTTACAAGATTCAGATCCCACACTCTGTGAGTTTCATAAGTACTGGGATATGAAAAGAAACCCTACTAGTAAGGAAAGACAGTGTGTGTCAAGACCTGCTCTCTCATTGTTAAAACAGTGGAATCGTATCAGGGAGATCGAAGGGTTGTTGTACCGGGTCATCAGTGATGTTCATTTAGGAGAATGTCGACAGCTTTTGTTACCCAAATGTCTGAGAGAAAAAATACTTGAAAGTATACATAGAGCGCACACTGAATCTGATGATGAATAGGTGTTTTAGGGTGGGAATGTGCAAAGATTTAGAACACTGGGTTAAGAAATGTCAGCGTTGCATTTTAACAAAATTACCACAGCCTAAACCACACGAGCCTATGAGTACCCTGTTAGCTTTAAGACCCTTAGACGTTGTAGCAGTAGACTTCACTGTACTACAGCCTGCTAGTGATAGTCGTGAAAATGTGTTAATTGTAACTGACATATTTACAAAGTTCACCCAGACATTTGACACAAAAGACCAGAAGGCAAATACAACAGCCAGAGTCCTCTTAAAGGAGTGGTTCATGAAGTACAGTATCCCGGAAAGACTGCACAGTGACCAGGGGAGAAATTTTGAGAGTCAGGTCATTGCAGAGCTGTGCTGTTTGTATGGGATTAAGAAAACCTGTACCACCCCTTACCATCCCCAGGGGAACGGCCAGTGTGAGAGGTTCAACAGAATCCACCATGACCTTTTTGCGTACTCTGCCTCCATAAAAGAAGAGGCGATGGCCAGAATATCTGCCAGAGATGTTATATGCCTATAATGTCACTCCACATGCCTCCACTGGGTATTCCCCCTATTTCTTATTGTTTTGTAGGAACCCCTGTCTGCCCATAGATGCCCTGTTAGGTCAGGAAGAGGAGCTAGAGGTAAATAAGGGACTTGGCTGGCTAGTTGTACACCAGGAACATCTTAGGGAGGCACATGCAAAAGCAGGGGAGTATCTCCAGCTCAAAGCTGCTGAAAGAATTGCCTCACAGAAAGGTAGAGCTCAGTGTCTGTTGTTGCAAGTTGGGCAGTTTGTCTATTTGAGAAACAGACCTTTAATACAAAATAATATAAATAATAGGGACGATGAGTCTGTTGTTGTGGAGCAAGTAATGCCTCAGAGGCCTTCCCCACCATCAGAGGTAGTAACCCCTGATTTGTGTGAATCGTCAGGCACAGATAGTGCAGACCAGAGTCAGGAGGATAACATAGATACTTTGAGGGATGTGCCAGTTCCTGCACCTAGAAGAAGTAAAAAAAGACAAAATGCAGGTGTGCATACTAACCCTCGTCAGGAGCCTCGCTCAGCGTGTAATTCACTAGTCTTAAGCCAAGATGTTGTTTCTCAGTTGCTCAGTAGTATAGGAGCAGGACTTTTCAGAGAAACATTTAATGAGGTCAGAAATATAGTCACCATGGACGTTGACTGTAAGCAGGGGAGAGTGACCAGATGGAGAATTTGGTGATTTGTAGTAAGTGTACCGCCCCTTTAAGGAATGAATCTATGCAAACCAGTGTCATATTCGCACATACTCTTTATATATATATATATATATATATATATATATATATATATATATATATATATATATATATATATACTCTAAGCACACTCAAACTCAGGGGAGACGTTTAGGAGGACATAAAGATGTTTCAGACTCCTGTAAGTGGATCGTTTGTGCACTGGGCTTGCAACGTATCCAGATAACTTTTAATAATCAAGAAATTCACACAGACTCATTCGATTTGAACTTTTAACGAATCAGAGTAGTATTAGTACCCCTTCGGTTTATTAAATGCTTAAAATGGATTGAGTAGTTACAGACTACGTTGAATCCTAGCTGACAGGCAACCTGGGCGGCCCAGTGCCTTAACAGGTATAATAGCATTAATACTTCAATACATTTATGGTTACAACATGTTTTGCCCTAACGCTATGCATGCATAAAACTAAAAATGCCCACCGCTAAGTCCTAAAACATCCAAAATGTCAATCTCATAGACTAAGTCATATACCTTATAGCAATGCATCAATATAAAAGAGAGATATAGATTCCAAATAGTTCTTACCTCCCAAAAATATATATGGAAGTGTAGAATATACAGTAAGGACAGGAACTGTCTTCAAAGGCCAAGACTTCTAAATACGACACCAACAGCAATCAGCTCGATCAGAGACCTTCAGAGCATGGATCACATCAGCTTGTAGTTAGCAAGTTCTCAAGTCTGCAGAACATAAAAGTTTGAAACTGGAAAATTAATGGTTACCATGCAAAGGCATGATGGAAAATACTGTACAGTGACTGCATCTGTATTTGTCACCTTCTTCTTTACATTTTTGGTGCAAACTCCAAGGCCGAACATGTATTTAAGAAAAATAAAACCGTGCTCAGTTCTTCTCAGTGCTCTACTGCAGCAACTACCCCGCTCTGCTCCCCCGCTCCGCTCCCCCGCTCCATATATAATTGGCTCACTCTGCTCCGCTCACACTCTCTGTCCCCAACGCAGGGATGGATTAACCAATATGCCAATAACACCATTCTCCACAATATGCATAGGGCCCCCAAAATATGGGTTAGCGTAGGGCCCCCATGTCCTTTAATCCAGCCCTGGTTCTGGATGCAGGTTGAATTAAACAATTTAGAACAGGGTTGGAACAAAGACCAGGAATGGAAGGGACAACTTTGACCTAGCCTGACCTAAAGGAATTATCTGTCACTTCTGTGTCTAACGGCAGATGCAGCATGCATAGAAGTGATGTTGCATAGCATTTGCCTATAAAACAGCTTGACTGTAAAGCACAATTACTGTGCATAACAGCATTTTGCTGGTGTTTTGTGGTATTTACTGCTATGACCAGTAGTTCCCATTTTAACAAGGACTGAATGACACAAGTACTGTACATTATTCCTTTCCTCAGTAGCTGTGTTGTTGTACATTTTGAAGGACTTGGGTAAAGCATGGTTCTCTGACACACCCAGGTACAGAAATTAAACCACAGGAAATAAGGTATGAAACAATTTACAGATTTTAGTCCTTATTGCCTAAGATTTACAAAAGACAAAAAAACAATAAATTATATAATAAATAACAGCCCGTAAACTCTAAACTATTTTTTATTACTATATACTAGCCTTTTAAACAAGTTATAGCTGATTCCAGTTTTGAACATAGCTTTGTTATCTTTATGGCGTCACACACGTACCATACCAATTTCACCTACAATATTTAAACACCTACTTTTATTATTATTAATAATAATAATAATAATAATAATAATAATAATAATAATAATAATAATAATAATAATAACTAAAACCAAAAAGCTTAATAGTCTGTCAAGTACATTTTGTTTTTAAAACCCTAGTAATAAAGCTCCACATATTTCCTGTACAGTCATCGCAAACATAAACGTTGGGTGGAATTAAGGTTACAATTACATGGAATTTTGAGCCATTGCAGTTTTTTATGAGCTTGCCCAGACACACCACAGACAAATAGTTAGTTATTTACATACAATATGCTTGACTAAACTCATAGCAAAACCTGGAACCCCGTTCCATTTTAGTTGCTTTTAATCAAGAGGGTTTAAAATACTAAAATAATTTTTTGAAATACTAAAAAAAACTTTTAATAAAATCAGTTAGACTATTTTATCATGTAAAAAAATAATTTACAGTGGGGGGGGGAAGTCCATTCAATTCCAGAGGTCACTGATGTGTGTCAGTCATCACTGCTTAACCGCGGAGTCAAGTCAGATTTGATGTCTTAAGAAGTATTATCAAAGGCAGCATTGCTGTATTCGTAAGGGTCATGGACCACATAAGTTTTGGCAAAGCTCTGCTTACTGGCCTTGGGTGTGGATTCAAAGCCATGGTTAGAGTAATGAGAGCTGTAGCCAGTGTTTAAGGCCTGACTCAATACAGGTGGCTTGGTTCTTGCGCCACTGATCTGGTATGATGGAATCCTACCACGATGCAGTCCTCTGACTGTGTCAAAGCCTTGGCCTTTCTCTAGGGTAGAGTCTTCCACTGGCTTTTTACGTTTGACACAGCAGATGCACTTATTCCTGGAAACAAAACAAAACAAAAAAAAATACAATGAGTTACTGACTGTTATACATACAGTATAAGAGTATCATCTTATATAAATTTCTATATCTTATGTAACTTAATGCAGTAGATTCTACAATCAAATTCATACCTTACAAGAAAAATAACTGGTGCATTTATCAGTGTGTTTAAAATTGAAAAATAACACAGACACACAAAAAAGTGCTTAATTTTCTTACCCTTTCATGAAGGTGACAGCCATGAGAAAGATGATAAATATAGAGGAGTGTCACAAAGACGGCAGCAGTGAGTGACGTCAGACCAGAGACCGGGAGCAACACAGAACAGACAGAGACTTGGGGTTTTGGTGAAGCTGAGCGCGTGATCGTTCTCAGCATTTAATAATTAAACAGCACAGAAAATAAAAGGTTTGAACACAAAACACACACGGCACTTGTAGCCAAAATAAACAGACAAACAAAACGATCTAACACTTAACGGTGCACGGAGACAAACAAACACGGTGAGTAAAAAACCACTTATTATTCTTCTTATATTTTATTTAAACCTCCTCTCCACACCCGTTCTCCACTCTCGAACACCCAACCCCAGGTAAGTGAAAACATGCAGCTTTTATGCAGTTGTACCGAGACTCGATTGCTAGTCAATCATTCAATTGGAATCTCGGTACAACTGCACGTGAATTAATTAAGTGCAATTCCCCGTGCTCACATATTAAACACATTTTATCTGCACGTGAAGTGATGTGCCATCCTCGTGCCTAAATACAATTATACATTTTTAAACACACGTGAAACACAGACCCGCTTATATCCCGTGTTCCAATGCCTATACACCAACATTTACACACAACACGTAACATATAAACAAACTACGCACAAGGGCATGGCCACATTGCCACAAGGAGATAATGCAAACTATGACAATCTTGGGCCACGCTAAAATAAAAACAACATAAAAAAGTTCACTTCAGATAGGGAAATCACATTGAGAGTATAATGTATTATATTTGAGTGGGTAGGGACTGCTTACATTTGTCATCCTTGATTACTGGAATAAAGTCTGTGATTGCCAAAAAGAAAAGAAAAAAAGATTCAAAATCCAACTGTTTTATGCAACTATTAAACAGTTCATATCATATCCTGTAGGATTTGTTATAGTTCTTGAAAGTATTACAAATAAATCTTACTATTCGGGTTGAAGCAGTACGCTGAAGCAAGCTGGCTGGGTTTGTTTACACATGGAGTAACTGTCAGCTTTCCACTGGAGAACTGAACCACGTCCTTGTCTTTGCTCCACGCAGGTCTGCACAGGGAAAGACAATGCAGTATACTAAGGGATTGACCTTCAACTCTATATTAATCCCACTGATGTCATGCAGATTCCCTCCCTCCTGATTAACATCATACAATACAAGTATGCTGGACTGTAATAGACCAGATTCAAGGATGAGATCCTCCACTGATTAAATCAGGGGTGTCAAATCACTGTCCTCTAGGACCATTCCACTCCAGGTTTAACAGGTAAAATTATATAGTAAACTACTTCAGGGTCTGGATGTAGGTTTAATTGGCTCAATTAACCCTTTAAGGTACAAAGGAAGCATGTGTCCCACAAATAAAATTATGTTAACTTTCTTTTTTTTTTTTTTTGCAATGAGGTGCATGAAACATGGTAATGTACTGACAGGTTGGATCTGGTCATCCAAATTGTCAGTTTCCTCCCTGTGACACTTGAGTCACTCTCAAATGTATTTTAAGAAGAAACCGTTTCAACAGCCACTCAAATCCCAGTGTACCTTAAGGGTTTAAACAATTTAGAACAGAGCTGGAACAAAGACCAGGAGTGGAAGGGCCAGCTTTGGCCAACCCTGGTTTAGATCAAGACAAAAAATAAAACAAATAGTGGTATATTGTTTTTGTACATTTTTTAGGTGTCAGTCTAGTTCCAAAGAGAAGGTTTGTCAGCACTGCAGAGTGCCATTGAGATCATAAGGCCCTTAGGGAATTTCTCTGCCCCCCCCCCCCCGCCCCGCCCGTAAAGAAATGCAGTTTTATTACTTACATGCCGGCAGGGATGGGTGTGGATATACTACTCAGTTGTTTCTTTGATGCCAAGCTATCACCAAGAGATAAACACCGTTGCATAGCTTCACTGTATGTCATGGTACTGTTCCCAAATGGAGGATGGACCACGTATACATCTGTAAAAGACACTGTGTGAAGAAACAGAACCAAACTGATTTTTACCACTGTATTCCAAAACCTCTTCAGGTCATATCCTTTGCTGTTATGTTTTAATTCTGAATAGGCGTTATACATGGAACTGGTTGTACAGTTAACTAGATCAGGAAGATGCACAGAAATCTTTTTGGGAAATGAAAGACTTGTAAAGTAACTGAGCGGAGACCAAGCAATATTGTATTATTGTACATCTTACCACGACAATCTCAACCAGCTTTGCAATATTTGTTTTAGTGTTTTGTGGTATTTACTGTTGTGTACATAACAAAGAATTGTTTTTAAGAAAGTGTTTTACAAACGATGTACATGTGCAGCAGTACAGTAAAGCACACAAACTAAATTAACCAGCTTATAAATCAAATAACCAGGCATTTCCACTAGAACACACTAGAACACACTAGAGACCCAAGATGGTTACCATTGGTTTTGTAGCAGTAGGCACTGGGTGCAGTGTAGTATCCACAGGGCCCTTTTTTAATGATGCCTATATTATTGTTGCCACAAATCTTGATCAGTGTGGTACGGGCAAGAAGAATTCGCTGCTCTTCCACCCATCCATACCTGCCATTGAAAAGTTACATCATGAAAATGAAGGGTGAGCCAAAGCATTTACTGCCATAAAAAAGTTGAACTGAATGTGGTTCAGAAATAGATTGTAGTATAAAATCTCTGATGCTTTAGAAATTAGGTTTACATGACATGAGAATATTACAAGTACAGAGCAATGTATTAAAATTGTAATGTGGAAGGATCCTTCAAAACACACGTATTTTATTGATATTCGATTGTAATGTAGACGGTATTCAATGTATTGGTATGTGGGTTGTGCAGATTATGGGTTATTTTCAATTGACTCAACCAAGATAATGTATTTGATAATGGTAATCAAGGTGAAATAGACCCCACTGTAAGAGGTTGAATTATTTGTAAGTACTTCATTTATTTCCATTTTAATATCCTACTATGTCCTCTATCACTCTCTATTGTTGTTTCTGTTTAGATTACTATTTTTCAGGATTACTATCCCAGCTTTTTTCAAGCATTGTCTAAAAGCTGAATTTCTGAAGTGAGAACTCTGACCCACTAGGGTGGTGTGCATCTTTAATTTCCAGTTCCTTGCGAAAGATATTTTTCCATTGACTTTACAGATCAGTTGCAGAGGTGTGGCTGAAATGACTTACACACACCCCCAGTGGCCATTTAGAAAACTTGCCGCAAGTTCAGCTTTTCGAAGCGGAATATTTAATAAGCAGTGCAAACCTGTTGACGAACTAGAGCCAGCAAGAATTGTTTAAAAAAATGCATGCCGAAGAGAGTCCTCTCTCCATGGATTGGAAGCAGCCGTTACTGGCACTTCTTGACCATCATAAGAATGTGTTTAGCGCACATGATAGTGACTTTGGCCGAACAAATGTTTACATACCCCTGTGGAAATGTATAATTTCTAGAAATTTCTCAAACAAAGAATTTTAGGAAAAATGTACTTTTGTGGATGAGGGAAAAAGTTACAAGAAAGATTTTTTTTTTTTGCAAAACTCCAAAAATGCTAATTCAAACCCTTTGATGCTATGATAGTATTGTCTACAAGGTGCTAGAAATTTCAATATGATAATTAAGAACCTAATTCTACAAAAGTCTAGAAAATGCTGGATTGTAGGTGAACATTCTTAGAGAGTATAAAAGGGTTAGACATACGGTGATTGCTGTCATTACCATAAGTCAATATGGGAAAAAGTAAAGAGCTATCTGAAGACCTTAGCAGAAAATGAGTTATTGTCATAAAGCTGAAGAAGGATAGTTCCAAGCATTTCAGAATCACAATTTCAAATATTGTTTCTATTATCAAGAAGTACAAGACTCATGGTACTGTCACAACGCTCCCTCGGTCTGAAAGAAAGAAGGTTCTTTCACCAAGAATAAGCAGAAGAATTGTGAGGAAGGTTAATAACAATCCAAGATTGACTGCCAAAGATATTCAAAGTGAATTGGCTGCAAGTGGGACGGGATTTCCATTTCATCCATTGGTCAAGTATTGCATGGTGAATGTCTCAGTAGTCACAGGCCAAGGAAAAAGCCACTCTTAGGAAAACGTCACAAGGACAATCGCTTAAAGTTTGCAAAACGGCATTTGAATGATGGATATGAGTTCTGGGGAAAGGTTTTGTGGAGTGATGAAACAAAAATCGAGCTATTTGGTCACACTGATAGTCGTTACGTTTGGAGAAAGTCCAAAGCACACATCAAAATCTACTTCAGAATTGTTAAAGAAGAATAAAATCAAGGTTCTGGAATGGTCTAGTCAAAGTCCCAATCTAAATCCGATTGTGAATCTTTGGTATGAGTTGAATGCTGTGCACAAGAGAAGTCCTCGAAATTTGAATGAACTGGAACAATGCTGGGTTGAAGAATGGTCAAAAATCACTAATGAATAATGCCAAAAGCTCATTGACAAATATCCTAATCGTTTAAAATAGGTTATTATTGCTAAAGGTACCTCAACTAGCTATTAATTTCATTTTCCTGGTCAGGGTATGAATACTTTTGAATTAGCATTCTTTGAATTTTGCAAAAATAATTGCTAAAATAAATAATTGTAGAATCTTGTAACTTGTTCCTCATCCACAAAAGCAAAAACTTTTGCTACAAAAGATTTTTCCTGCAATTATTTGTTTTTGAGAAATGATAAATTCCCATTGGGGTATGTAAACTTTTGACCACAACTATATATATACAGTATATATATATATATATATATATATATATATATATATATATATATATATATATATAGTAACAAAGCCTGACGGCTCAGGTTCAATGTGCCCTTTTAAAAGCAGACCAAGACACAGAACAGTACTTTTTTAGGCACTTTCATGCACTTTTATTAATTACAGAAAATAAACTAGCAAAACACAAAATACGTGGAGTACTAAACTGTACTTTGCAAGCTTTTAACTAACACCAGACATCTAAGCTGTTTACCAGTCAAAACCCAGTTGTTTCACACACAAATAGGTTAAGCCTTTGTTCACCCAGTACCTTTTCTTGTTTACACCGGTCTGTTCTGCACATGGCCTTTCTCCATCCGCCTACTCTATAGGGTTTCCCCTGCCTTAATCAGCCTTGGGTGCTTCACTTTAAAATGGTAACCCCGTGGAATCCTGGGAAATGTAGTCCTGCAGCACATATTTTCTCCTCCCCCCTATACTCTGCCACATATCCTACCCGGCCATTGCAACCCAACCACCCCTCTTTATGTCCATGATTCTTGGTGTTACACCTCCTTCCCGACCTGTGAGGGCCCTGAGTAAAGGGAACAGAGTACCCTGGACTGGATGGCCCAGCAGTTCATTCCCAGGGTTGGGCGGAAGTCGGCCATCTAGAAAGGGGACTGAACTACGGTACACTAAATCATTGACTCAGAAGGTTAACGGTGTGGCATCTGCGGATTGGAGGAGCGGGTGCGCTTGTTAACCAAGTGTTAACGGTATATAAAGGGGACGTAGTGAGGTGATCTATTCCTTGTGATGGTTATGCTAAGAACCGAAAGGACCGATACTGTGATTATTACTGTGATTATTACTGTGAGTGTTTTGTCTGTCTGTCTAAAACGTACTGTTTATTAACACTAGACGGCTAACACGATCCAGAGCTGTCGCCCACAGCCAGCACTAAACCCGGACAATCCTGCACATTGTATCACAAATAAATTGTACTTCACAGCGAGCACTACAGCACACACTTTGGACTGCTGACGGTGTTTGTACCTTGTGTGTAAATCTCCCTCCCGACCTGTGAGGGCGCTGTGTAAAGGGAACAGGATGGACTGGATGGCTAGACAATTAATTCCCAGGGTCTGATGGAAGTCGGCCATCTAGAAAGGGGGTGGAGCTACGGTACACTAAATCATCGACCCAGAAGGGAAACAGTGTGGCAGCCGCAGGTTGGAGGAGCAGTTGCACTCGTTAACCAAGGGGTCATGATTGACGGTACAAAAGGGGACGTAGCAAAGTGATCTGTTGATTAATGCTGAATGGTTAATGCTGAACCGGAAGGAAAACCTGTAGTGTTATCGTGAGTGTTTTGTTTATTTTTGTCGTGTCTAAAAATTGCTTGTTTGTTGTTATTAGATGGCTCACATGATCCGGAGCTGTCGCCAAAGGCCAACACTTACCCGGATAACACTGCACCTTTGTTCACGATTAACTGTATTTGCACCACTAGCACTATAGCACTCACTGTGGACTTGTGATTGTGTATTGTGTTAAGTGTGGGTGTTTAAAGATCGGGACTATTATTTCGGGACCACCCCATGGATTAAAACAGAGTAATACACAGTGCTGTATTGCCTGTTCTCATTATTATTTACTGTGTTTTGTCATCAGACTTTGGAATATAAAAATAAAACATCATTGCACCTGGATTATCATTGTTTGTCTGTTTATTAATCACCGTAGCGCTCCTGCACCTGCGCACTGTTAACCACTTTGCCACACACATCCATAAAGAGACCGAGAACCAGCGACAGGGAACCCAAACGGGGTGGCAAGGGTGACTGGAGTGCAAGCCAGTTACCGGGAGGCTGCAGCAGCCGGCAGAGTTGAGAGCCCTGAAGCCGGCGCAGCAACGTCTGATCCTCCAGGGGGAACAAAGCAGAAGGCAGGGAGAATGCCAATGACGTCTACAGACAGTGCAGTGACATCTGGGGTTTCAGGGGGAGCGTAGTAGGAGACCAGGCGAGCAACCCGGGAACTAGGTCCAGTGATAAGGTCCAGAGACAACAACAGGATGTCTAGGAGTATAGAAGGGAGTGAAATAACCGACGGCACCGGCGGAAATTGTCGCAGTGCCCAAGCCACTTACCGCAATGCCTCTCAAAAAAAAAAAAAAAAACTTACGGCAAAAGTTGCCTATTTGCCCGCCCATCATTGCCACCGGTGTCCCTCAGCACCAGCACATCTCAATTGAATTTTGCCTAATTTCATCCTGCGAGAAAGTGACTCACTATCATAATATATTATTGTTGCCATCAGTGGTGTAGTCCTAAATCTGAAAGTACCGGAACGCCAATTAAAATATAGATTTTTCTTAAACAAATTATACAAACTCGCGTTCTTTTGGTACATTGAACTTGAGGTAACATTAAATAGGTAATGCGTGCGTCTTGCATGCGATTTAGGCTGCCAGTTTGTTTTTCCAGCCAAAGTTGTTCCTAATGTTCTCTTCATTGCATCACAAGGACAACTGGCTGAATCAGACAATTGTGCAGGAGATGTGTGGACTCGAGACTCTGCAAACATTTGAAATACACGCCGGTTATCAGAGACGCTGATTCGGACTGTACCATGGAAACTCGTATGTAGGGAACTGGACAATGATTTTCTTGTTCCTAGTGGCAAGGTGCAGAAAGACTAATTTGATTTCCACACGGAAAATAGATGGCTTCATTGGCGCCCAGGCACCGAAATTAGACTGGTTGGGCACCATACAAGCATTTTCATAGTAAATTGGTAATGATTCTTAATTTAATTCTTAAGTCAAGGTTGTGCCTAAACAAAACAAGTACCAGAAAAGAGTTCCGGCGTGTTCCGGCTCACTACACCACTGGTTGCCATTCTCTTTACTGTGCACCTCCCAGCACTAAGCCACAAGAAATACATACTGTATCATTGGTTAAAGACGGACAAACAGAAGGGGGGAACGCTGTTAGACTGAGCTCAATACGACCAAGCCTCCAGGAATTTTCAATCACACGTGTTCACTGGCAGTGTCACTGTGTGATTTTTCCATCTGTTAGCTCCATGCTAACTCAAAAACGTTTAAAAAGAAAGAAGAAGAGCTGTCTAAAGGGACCCGGGACACACCAGCGCTGCTATGCCGCTTCACTGCGCTGTGCTTTGCCTTTTGATATAATGTGTTTCAATGAGATTGGACACATAGGCGCTTCGCATCTCGTCCAGAAGCGCACGTCCAGATTTCTCCAAGAGAAATTTTTGAAGCGCCGCTTCACTGACGCGTGTGCTCTCGACCAATAGCAGTCAATATCTGCGTGACGTCACTGGGCAGTAGAAAATAGAGGAAAAGCCCACCCCCTAATCAGAAGTAGAATCAGAGCGGAAGAATGTTTAGGTAGCTAAGCATAGCTAAAAATATGTACAAAGCACACGCATCCTACATACAAAAAATGCAAGCATGCACACATGCATAAATGAATACTGGAATTATCTATTTTAAACACAAGGTAGGTTACAAATGATTAAAGACAAATGTTATTTATTTTAATTCATATATATATATATATATATATATATATATATATATATATATATATATATATATATATACATGTATATAAATGTGAAAGATTGGTAGTGTGGTGCTACTGGACTCTGGTATTTTCTTCCCAAGGACTGGAGTGAACTTGTTACGTATTCAGGGAATTACTTTTATTTACAATATTTACACAAGATTATAATCAATCAAAAGTGTTTATCTTGACCTGTACGGACTGCTAACTATCTCACTTCTTCTCCCCTCTCTATACTACTGCGAGATGACCAGACAGAAACAGGCTTTGCCTGTAGAATGTCCCGATTCTGCACAACAGGAAGGTTGAGGTTGGGCTCCCTCAGGTGGAGTGAGCCAGGAACACAAGCAAGGGAAGTGCAGGATGTTCAGTAGTCTCCTTACTACTACCTGGTTCCAGAACAAGCACGGATGAATACTGACTTCCTGCAAGCATGCACACATGCATAAATGAATACTGGAATTATCTATTTTAAACACAAGGTAGGTTACAAATGATAAAAGACAAATGTTATTTATTTTAATTCATATATATATATATATATATATATATATACAGTACTGTGCAAAAGTTTTAGGCAGGTGTGAAAAAATGCTGTAAAGTAAGAATGCTTTCAAAAATAGACATGTTAATAGATTATATTTATCAATTAACTAAATGCAAAGTGAGGGAACAGAAGAAAATCTAAATCAAATCCATATTTGGTGTGACCACCCTTGCCTTCAAAACAGCATCAAGCATCAATTCTTCTAGGTACACTTGCACACAGTTTTTGAAGGAACTCGGCAGGTAGGTTGGCCCAAACATCTTGGAGAACTAACCACAGTTCTTCTGTGGATTTAGGCAGCCTCAGTTGCTTCTCTCTCTTCATGTAATCCCAGACAGACTCGATGATGTTGAGATCAGGGCTCTGTGGGGGCCATACCATCACTTCCAGGACTCCTTGTTCTTCCTTACGCTGAAGATAGTTCTTAATGACTTTCGCTGTATGTTTGGGGTCGTTGTCATGCTGCAGAATAAATTTGGGGCCAATCAGATGCCTCCCTGATGGTATTGCATGATGGATAAGTATCTGCCTGTACTTCTCAGCATTGAGGAGACCATTAATTCTGACCAAATCCCCAACTCCATTTGCAGAAATGCAGCCCCAAACTTGCAAGGAACCTCCACCATGCTTCACTGTTGCCTGCAGACACTCATTCGTACGCTCTCCAGCCCTTCGCTGAACAAACTGCCTTCTGCTACAGCCAAATATTTCAAATTTTGACTCATCAGTCCAGAGCACCTGTTGCCATTTTTCTGCACCCCAGTTCCTGTGTTTTCGTGCATAGTTGAGTCGCTTGGGCTTGTTTCCACGTCAGAGGTATGGCTTTTGGCCGCAAGTCTTCCATGAAGGCCACTTCTGACCAGACTTCTCCGACAGTAGATGGGTGTACCAGGGTCCCACTGTTTTCTGCAGTTCTGAGCTGATGGCACTGCTGGACATCTTCCGATTGCAAGGGAAGTAAGCATGATGTGTCTTTCATCTGCTGCAGTAAGTTTCCTTGGCCAACCACTGCGTCTCACGGTCCTCAACGTTGCCCGTTTCTTTGTGCTTCTTCAAAAGAGCTTGGACAGCACATCTGGAAACCCCTGTCTGCCTTGAAATTTCTGCCTGGGAGAGACCTTGCTGATGCAGTATAACTACCTTGTGTCTTATTGCTGTGCTCAGTCTTGCCATGGTGTATGACTTTTGACAGTAAACTGTCTTCAGCAACCTCACCTTGTTAGCTGAGTTTGGCTGTTCCTCACCCAGTTTTATTCCTCCTACACAACTGTTTCTGTTTCAGTTAATGATTGTGTTTCAACCTACATATTGAATTGATGATCATTAGCACCTGTTTGGTATAATTGTTTAATCATACACCTGACTATATGCCTACAAAATCCCTGACTTTGTGCAAGTGTACCTAGAAGAATTGATGCTGTTTTGAAGGCAAAGGGTTGTCACACCAAATATGGATTTGATTTAGATTTTTCTTCTGTTCACTCACTTTGCATTTAGTTAATTGATAAATATAATCTATTAACATGTCTATTTTTGAAAGCATTCTTACTTTACAGCATTTTTTCACACCTGCCTAAAACTTTTGCACAGTACTGTATATATATATATATATATATATATATATATATATATATATATATATACACACATACAGTACCAGTCAAAAGTTTGCGTACACCTGCTTGAAACCAGGTTTTTCATGATTATCTATGCCTTTAACTCTATAAACTTGTCTAATAACACTTAATATTTCATTATATGAAAAGTGTACTTATATAAGCTGATAATCATAAGTGAATTGCATTCAAAAATGTTATTTTTAAATGAAAATGTAAATCTTGTCAATTTCAATGAAATGGTCACCCAAAGCAAGGGGATTTCAGTCTGAAGCCCAAGTCAGTTAAAAGTCTGAAATGTGTATAACACGGTGTTAGAACACTGGCCTAAGTATAAAAGTGTCTTTGTTAGATGTTCTCTGACTTAACGAGCATGTTACCTAATTAACCTTTTGTCACCAATTATTGTGAACAGGTGAGGGTCCATGATTACTATAAATATAGGTAGCATAGGCACAAGTTTGTCATTCCTGAATGTAAGGGAGCAGAAAATGGCAAAATACGCTCAGTTAAGAAAAGAAAAAAGACAGTCTGTAATTACTTTAAGAAATGAAGGTCAATCTTTAAGACAAATCGCAAGAACTTTGTAAGTGTCTGTAACTGCTGTGGCCAAGACCATCAAACAATTTGAAGAAACTGGCTCTCATGAGGACCGAACAAGGTCAGGCAGGCCAAGGGTGACCTCAGAATCAGAGAACAAGTTCATTCGAGTCACAAGTCTGCAAAACCAGCGATTAACTGTCCCTGAAATACAAGCTCAGCTAAATGCTACTAGAAGTACAGATGTTTCAACATCAACTGTTCAGAGGAGATTGCGTGAAGCTGGCCTAACTGGAAGAATTGCTGCAAAGAAACCATTGTAAAGAGTGCAGAATAAGAGGAAGAGACTTGCCTGGGCCAAAAAACACAGAAACTGGACGTTTGAGGAGTGGAAGTCGGTCTTATGGACCGATAAGTCAAAATTTGAAATATTTGGGTCCAACCGCCGAGTATTTGTAAGACACAGAGAGGGTAAGCGCATGAGTTCTGCATGTGTGGTTCCCACTGTCAAGCATGGAGGAGGCAGTGTCATGGTCTGGGGTTGCTTTGCTGGTGACAGAGTTGGTGATCTTTACCAAGTCCATGGCAAGCTCAACCAGCATGGCTATCATAGCATACTTCAGAGGCATGCCATTCCATCAGGATTACGGCTAGTTGGGCAGTCCTTCATTCTTCAGCAAGATAAATGACCCGAAACACACCTCAATGTTGTGCAAGCACTTTCCTTCTTCGCCAGATAGTTAAGGACAACTCAATCTAATGACCTGGCCTGCCCAGTCTCAAGACCTCAATCCCATAAAACTTGTATGGGACGAACTGGACAGAAGAGTCAAAGCAAAGCTATCCACAAGTGCCCTACATCTCTGGGAATTGCTGCAGAAGAGCTGGGAAGACATGTCGGGTGATTTCCTGCTGAAACTTGTTAACCGAATGCCTTGTGTTTGTGAGTTCTAAATTGACATATAAAAAGACACATTTGTGAAACTAACACAATTGGCTGATACACTGTTTACAAGCAAGGAAGGAATTAATAGTCTATACCCAAATAGGACAAACAAGATGCATGACTTACTATCTTGTGGCCACAAGATAGTAACTCTCTCTCTCATGTACATATTTTAGATTGATTTAATTTACTATTGTTCAAATGACATGCATAATACATTCCTAAGATCATTAAAAAAAAGTCTCTATTATATCGTTTTTTAAATAGCAGTAAAACACTCTCCAACCAACAGGGAACACGTATCTACAGTTACAATTCAAATTTACAGTTTAGTTTGAGGTTCAATAAAATATAGAAAAAAACACACTCTTCCTTCACAAAACACACTTGTATATCTAGGCTACCACTTGGTCTATCCCTTCCAGATATGGCTATTCTATGGAATTGTGTGCTGGTTAAAATCCTTAAGTGGTCTGCTTCCATTTCCAGAAAACAGTCCCTGGTTATGTGGGAGATTACACTTTTTGCTGCTAGGTATAGTATTTGCAAGGCTATCGTCATAGTAATATATCTTTATCAGGTTGATATTGGAGTTAAGTTGTAGGCTTTGAGCAGTTTGTTTTAATTTACCACTTTCTGTTACCAAGCCAGTTCTCAGTCAGTGCAACTGTACATTACATTTTGCTTAGAATATGTTGAGAATAACATTGTATCTGCTGTAAATATTACTCAAGATGTTCTTACGTGTTTGGTTCTTCCTTAGGGGCTCAAGTAATTCAATGAGTTCTTCATCCCCAATATTTGTCCAACCAAGACTATGGTAATAAACAATAAACAGAATGTAAGGTTAATTCCTTCACTTCTCCAAAAACATGTATTTATTACATCCCATTTAATATTTAAAACATTATAAATTGGAGACAGTCCCACAATTTCATTTATATAAACTATGTGAACAGTGGCAGAGCCACCCTAATAATTATAAACTGCTGTACTGCAGACCTTTTTTCACCATAAAATGCCAGCCTGTTATTTAAAGTTAAATAATAACTGTATTTAGATAACTAAAATATCCTATGTGTGTTGCCATTATCCTACTAGAAAGGATCAGTAATTTATGAAACTTACAACTTTCAGTATAAAAAGCAAAACAATCCAATGAGGGTGAATCATTGGATGGGATTTAATAACAAACATTTTATGATGTTGTGGCCAAGTGGGTTGCAGTGTGCCGGTGTAGATGTGATGCATTGCTCAAGTAATGACAAACACGTAAGTTCACGGTCCAAACAACGTTTAATTTGATACTGTTTATAATCCAGGTCGTTATGACCGCAATGATAATCCCAGGCAATACATAGCAATGTGTATTGCACTGTTAAACACAGGTTACAGTCCCGAAATAATAAACACATTATTAGAAACACACACAATCACAAGTCCACAGTGAGTGCTAACGTGCAAGTGGTGAAATACAATTTATTCATGCACAGTGGTGAAGTGTTGTCCGGGTTTGGTGCTGACCTTAAGCGACAGCTCCGGATCGTGTTAGCCATCTAACAAGAACAAACAAGTATAATTAAACATGACAAACAAACAAAACACAAAACACTCACTGTACGTTTTTGGTTTTCCTTTTGGTTTGCTCGCAACCATAACAAAGGAACAGATTGCTTAGCCACGTCCCCTTTTGTACCGTCAGTCACGCCCCCTTGGTTAGCGAGTGCAACCGTTTCTCCTCCAATCCGCAGTTGCCACATTGTTTCCCTTCTGGGGCAATGACTTGGTGTACCGTAGCTCCGCCCCCCTTTCTAGATGGCTGACTTCCACCTTTCCCTGGAATAAATTGTCAGACCATCTAGTCTGGGGCACTCTGTTCCCTTTACACAGCGCCCTCACAGGTCGGGAGGGAGATTTATAACCAAGATTCTTTCTTTCTCTGTCACAGATGGGTATCTTGAACACTCAGGCATTTTATAAAGTTAACAACACTGGTATAACAGCCAGTTTTATTAAGATATAAATCATTTTTTAAATATATTGGCCCTAATCTGTGCAGTAAACCCTGAAGCAGACATACAGCTTTTCTTTTGCTGCAGTGCATACCCATGAAAAACAACGGATAAAACATCTGGGCTGCATAGTGTGCACTTAATTCTACCAGGTCTTTAGATTTGTAACATACTGTATATACAGTGCCTTGCATAAGTATTCACCCCCCTTGGACTTTTCCACATTTTGTAGAGTTACAACCTGGAATTAAAATGGATTTAATTGGGATTTTTTGTCACTGATCTACACAAAATAGTCCATAATGTCGAAGTGGGGGAAAAAATCTACATATTTTTCAAAATTATTTACAAATAAAAAACTTAAAAGTCTTGATTGCATAAGTATTCACCTCCTTGCTGTGACACCCCTAAATAAGCTCTGGTGCAACCAGTTGCCTTCAGAAGTCACATAATTAGTTGAATGGAGTCCACCTGTGTGCAATTAAAGTGTCACATGATCTCAGATTAAATACACCTGTTTCTGGAAGGCCCCAGAGTTTGTTAGAGAGCATATCTAAACAAACAGCATCATGAAGACCAAGGAGCTATCAAAACAAGTCTGGGATAAAGTTCTGGAGAAGCACCAATCAGGGTTGGGTTATAAAAAATATCCCAAACTTTGAACATCCCCCGGAGCACCGTTAAATCCATTATTAAAAAATGGAAAGAATATGGCACAGCCGCGACTCTGCCTAGAGAAGGCCGTCCACCAAAACTCAGTGACCAGGTAAGGAGGGCATTAGTCAGAGAAGCAACCAAGAGGCCAATGGTAACTCTGAAGGAGCTGGAGAGATCCACAGCTGAGATGGGAGAAACCGTCCATGGGACAACTATAACTCGGACGCTCCACAAAGCTGGGCTTTATGGAAGAGTGGCGAGAAGGAAGCCATTGCTGAAAAAAACCCATATCAAATCCCGTTTGGATTTTGCCAAAAGGCGTGTGGAAGACACAGCAGACATGTGGAAAAAGGTTCTCTGGTCTGATGAGACCAAAATTGAACTTTTTTGCCTTAGCACAAAACGCTATGTGTGGCGCAAAGCCAACACTGCTCATCACCCTGAGAACACCATCCCCACGGTGAAGCATGGTGGTGGCAGCATCATGTTATGGGGGTGCTTTTCATCAGCAGGGACTGGGAAACTGGTCAGGATTGAGGGCAAGATGGATGGAGCCAAAAACAGGGAAATTCTAGAGGAAAACCTGTTTCAGTCTGCAAGAGACCTGGGACTGGGGCAGAGGTTCACCTTCCAGCAGGACAATGACCCTAAACACACAGCCAAAGCTACACTGGAGTGGTTTAAAAACAAGAACCTGAATGTCTTAGAATGGCCCAGTCAAAGCCCAGACCTCAATCCGATTGAGAATCTGTGGCAAGACATGAAAATTGCTGTTCACCAACGGTCCCCATCCAACTTGACAGAGCTTGAGCAATTTTGCCAAGAAGAATGGGCAAAAATTGCAGGATCCAGATGTGCAAAGCTGGTAGAGACTTACCCAAAAAGACTCACAGCTGTAATTGCTGCCAAAGGTGCTTCTACCAAGTATTGACTCAGGGGGGTGAATACTTATGCAACCAACAAATGTCTTTTTTTGTTTTATTAACTTTTGTGTCACAATAAAAAATATTTTGCACCTTCAAAGTGTTAAGTATGTTGTGTAAATCAAATGGAGAAATCCCAATTAAATCCATTTTAATTCCTGGTTGTAACACTACAACATGTGGAAAAGTTCAAGGGGGGTGAATACTTATGCAAGGCACTGTATATTTGGCTTAATTTTTCTTTTTGTTTGGAAAATCCACCCAAGATACAGTGTATTTATTAAAAATGCATTTTGGTTGTTTTCTTGGTAGCAGAAATCACCTTTAACTTGTCCTCAAAACCCTGAGCAAACTTCCCCTATTTGCTCAGCAGTTTAACCCTGACACTACAGATCAGAATGATGTTAGGAGATGTACGTGCTTTCCAGAGACCAGGGAGAAGTTACACCATTGTTAAACAGTTACACTGGAATTTTAGTCCTGTGACAAGCAGCCTAGAGTGGTGACATCAGACACAGGGAAATAACACAAACTGGTGATTGCGCTGCTGCGCAGTTTAATGACAGACAGAAAATAAAAAGGTTGAAACAGACACAAAAACAGGACACGGCACTGATGCCAAAATAAACAGATAAACAAAACAAGACACAAGACTAAACACTAACAAGTATCGTGCTGCCCTCCCGTACGATAGCAATTGCTTATTTTTAAATAACCTCTCTCTCCAGTACCACCTCGCTGTACACCTAACCCCCCAGTGCGTGAAAAGGTGTGCTTTTTTTAAACATCTGTACCGAGACTCAATTGCTAATCAATCATTCAATTGGAGTCTCGTTACATCTGCATGTGAATTAATTGTTTACTCCCGTGACCACACACTACATTTTAACCAGCACGTGAAGTGATTTGTGCCATCCACTTGCCTAAATACAAATCTACATTTTTAAACACACGTGAAACACATACCCGTTTATATCCCGTGTACAATGCCTATACACCAACATTAACACAGCACACGTAACATATAACAAACACAGGGGCAGGCACACTGCCACAAGGACTGAGACAACTTAATTAAGAAACCATATGAATGAAATCACAAAATGATATCGCAAAAGTCTACCGGAAGCCATAATAGTAATACAGTATTTCACGTTGGATTTTGAAATGTCACTTTTCTTTTGGTCAGTTTTTCATTAAGTATATAGAAAACTACAAAGCGGAAAGCAATTCAATATGTTAACGTAACATTATTCAGCAGGTTTCATTCGACTTTATGAAGCAAAAATTAGTTACATTTTTTTATTATTTTTTTTATTTTTTCATTTAGTAGTCACCAATTAGTTTTTTGTTATTTTCTCCCCAATTTAGTAGTGTCCAATTATTTTTGTTTAGCTCAGCTCACCGCTACCACCCCTGGGCTGACTCGGGAAGGGTGAAGACGAACACACCTCTGAAGCGTGTGCCGTTAGCCGCCCGCTTTTTTACACACTGCAGGCTCGCCATCCAGCCACCCAGACATACACCGTCGGAGGACAACGCAGCCCTGGGCAGCTTACAGTCAAGCGCGCAGGCGCCCGGCCAGACCACAGGGGTCGCTGGTGGGCGGTGAGCTGAGGACACCCTGGCCAACCTAAGGGGGCGGCGCTTAGCCAATTGTGCGCCACCCCCTGGGAGCTCCTGTCCTCGGTCGGCGAAGGAATAGCCTGGACTCGAACCGACGATGTCCAGACTATAGGGTGCATCCTGCACTCTAGATGAGTGCTTTTACTGGATGCGCCACTCGGGAGCCCCAAAATTAGTTAATTCTATAGGGTGATGCAAAACTTTTATCTATAGCTGTAGGTTGATCAAATCAACCGTTAAGTATCCTATTCTTATGCCTTTACTGTGACTATGAAAAAAAGGAGTATAAATCAATACAGTCATTGTTTTGGCGTGTTATCCATCTCAAATATATAATTAAGTCTTACCAACACTAGCCACAATTCATTTATCTGCTCTTACTCATTGCATTTAGCACCAATATGTTCTACTGTGTTTACTGTGTGCTTTCAGTTTGTTCCTTATCGGTCCACTTGGTTTTAAAACTGACATGAACCTTGAACCCTTCAAGGAGTCTTACCAAAGTTCATTTCACCAGCAAACACAGTGATTAGCAGGATAACAGAGAACCCAGATAACAGGCCAGCATTCTGTAGTAGGAAAAATATGATATTGTTTTTTGTGTTTCTTTCTTCATCTCTCAGAATGGCATTCATCTCTGGGAACTGTAAATATAAATACACATTCAGATTCAACTGACATCAACATGTAGACAAGGTATAGCTTTGGCAAAGGCGAAGGCCCAGGCCCAGGCCCAGGCCCAGACCCAGACCCAAACCCAAACCCAGCCTGAACAGGAGGAGTTTGTTAGTGTTTCCAGTGAAGGTGCTGCCCAGCCTAGACAACTGTTCAGCTGTGCCTTGTTTCTTCGTTTTTTGCTTGTTGTCATTAATAAACATGCATTTCAGCGCATTAACTGCAGCTATCTGTGTCCGAGTCTCTCTCCTGCCGGTAACCAGCCTTGCCAGTGACGCTACCCTTTCACAACCTCATTAACCCACAGGAGCACAAGAGACTGACTGTATGAGTCACCCAGAACAACAGTTAATTGTTTAGTTACATGGCTTTACAACTGGCTTTACAATTCTAGTTACAAGCCTACTAGTTTTGTTATCTATATGTTAGCATAAGTGGGTAGCCCCTTATAAAAATGTACCATGGTATATTTGCATATACTTCGCATTTACTACCTTTTTTCAGTTGTCGTTACCTGTCTCTCTACCTTTACAATGCTTACCTATGATTTACATTGCTTTCACTATGCTTTATTACACTTCGTTATGCTTTTATTGTGGTAAACTTTTATAAGGGGAATACTGTATTGCTAAGTGGTTTATTTTATAACTGAAACAGTTTAATTTAAACACAATGTATATTAGTCAACTGAAATGTAATTGGTGATATCTGGTGCCGCCTTGTGACAGTCTGTTCATGATTTTTTGATACTGAAGTGGGCTTTACAGCTACAACTGCTGCCTAGAGAAAAGTGGAGCAAAAACAAAGCTTCATACAATTCTATGCTGGTCCAACTTAATTATGCCAAAAAGAGCAATGCTGCTACAGATGTAGGAGCTTAGATTACATTAAAATACATAATAAATGGTCACTTCAGTGCATTTAAGTACTGCATCATAAAACTTAACTGCATCAGTCTAAGCCTATTTTGATGGTATTTATTAAGAATGTAAGGCATTGGAATTCCAGGCATCCACTCTATCAGTTATTAAATCCTAGAACATCAACAGTGGAGTGGAGACAGAATTTTGGAAATACTTCAAAGCAAGTTTTTGTATGCAAGGGTATAATTGTAATTTTTTTTTTTGTTTTTTTTGGCAGGTATCTATAAACCCAAGAAATATTTCTTAGAAAAAGAAAATGAGTTAGTCACCATGTCTGCCAGAGCGATGTACAAGAACATTCCACCTGCAAGTCCAAAGATGATATTGGGAGAGAAGTTGCTGCCTATAAGAATCCCCAGGACCAGTCCGATGTAGCAGGAGCAGGCGGACAAGAGGTTAAAGAACAAGGCCTGTGGGACGCTCATGCCTGCATTTAACAGGATCACAAAATCACCTATGAAATGAATAAAACAAGGAGTTAACAGTAAACAACATACCAAAATAAATACAGGACTGACTCAATAAAAATAATGTACAGTGACACTGTCTGTGCAATAACAATCTAGACTAGACCGCAAATAAAATAAATCCACAAAACCATTTACTTCAAAGTGTACTTTTCACCACTTGTTCTGAATGGAGGAAGTTATAAAACTTAAAGAAATAAACCAGGAATTTGATTTAGAGGCTTTTACATAGGTGTTTATTTCTAGTTTAGTGTTGGAATTTTTTTTTTTTAACTGTTTTTCAAAATGATTATCTAAATATTCTTTCATTTTTTTATTAGCTGTAACATGACAGTGCAGTGTAGGGTAATACTGCAACACTGACACAGTGCATTACTGTAAAAAAGTGTTCTACAGTTTACATTGGAGTCTGTATGATCTTGTTTGCATGCTTACCTAGCTCATGAGGAAACTCCTCACACACGATCGCTATAGAGGTGCTCACCCCCTGGAACACTGACACTGTGAAGGATGCACCGATGGCCAGCCCGTCAATGAAGTTATGGACGGCATCACTCAGTGTTATCATCCAAGCAACCGTTTTTATGTTAGAAATCCTCGGCCCTTTAAGCCAACTACAGTAGCCCCGTGACAACTGGGTGTCCTGAAAAGAACCAAAAAACACAAGAGTTATTCTTCTTGTAAAGAGAGCAACAACTCGTTAAGCATCAGCATGCTTTTAGATGTCATACAGCCCAGTTACCATACATTCATGAATTAGACAGGAATGCACTACTGTCGGTCTCAGTATTATGTGGCGCTGATTCTTTTTAGCTTAAGATGACTGTGAGAAACAGAAGATTTATAAATAATAATTTGTCAGTAGAATAAATACTCAATACTAAATAAATGATTGATATTATTGTTTTTGGTATTGACAAATGTCTGAGATTCCTGCTTTGGAAAACTGAAAGTACACTTTGACAGAAAACAAAATTAATTGTTTAAATTTCTATATAAAATAAATAAATACAACTCTTATTACCTAATCATGGCAACTATGTCTTGTATATTAATTACTTTTTTGTCTTTTATAGTATTGGTACAAAACTTTGTTCAGATGATGTCACTTTGACATGTCTGAAGGTCGACATTTACCAGTAGTATGTGTTGCAAAACACTTTGTTAATAATTAACATTACATTTCTTAATTACAGTAAATTACCAAGCATTATAAATAAAGCATATACTTTATATTGCTGAAGTATTTAATGGAAATCTCAACTGGAAAAATTGTTTCTGATCTTGATGCTTCAATCTTTATCTTTGGGAGGAGGGACGAATTGTGTTTTATTTAATCTGTGCAATCGTGCTGAACGAAATGACTGCCAGATAACATGTTCTCTTTTGTGGCTATTTTCCCTTTTAATGAGTTTGCAATCCTTCTGAATAAGTAGGGAAAAATGGATTTCGTTTTTCACGCAACTTTTAATTTTAGAAATTTGCTTGAACAGAAGAAATGTTATCATCACATTTTGGTGAACTACACATATGCAATACCATTGTGTGCGTGCATGAAAGTTTCTCCTGTAAGTTATTATGATAAAAAATAGACTTACCTGCACTGTGTTAGAAGCATCATTAATACTGCCCCCATCACTACTGTTGCTGAAACTGGTTACAGTGACAATCTGAGTGCTACCAACAGGGTCTCCATTCTTGATGGTATCCATTCCAATTTTGTCACCATCTGACATTTCATCTGAAGGATTGGAGTGACTATGTCCATGCTAAATTGAGAAAAGCAATCAGATATACGGAATTCATTTGTTACCTCTGGTCAATAACCTTGCACTTGAGATATCTGAGATATCTGTGCAACGTAATTTGAAAGTTGGATGTTTATTGAATTCAATGCGAGCTGATAAAATAAACACTGAATACAAAAAACGTATTCAGTGCTAGAACTTGCAACACTTTTTGTACAACAACTGGTAACCCACTGCAGTAGCATGTCATGGCCACTGTTTCAGAGTAATGCAATGGTATCCCTGTGCTTTATCCAACTTATGCATTGGAGGATAGCTAGGATATTGGTCTACAGAAAAGTGATGATTTTGTTCTGTATAGTATCCAAACCAAATTCAATACTAAAATTTACTTCATCTAACAGGTTAACCTGACAAAAGCCTGTCAGTTAATGTAACCTTGTGGTAACCTTGTTTTTAATTTTTGCAAATGCATTAACCTGTGCGTCTTTTTGTATTATTTTCTTTAGTCCTAAATTGCAGCAATAAACAAACAGTGAATTTCAAGAGTAAGAACAGCATGTGCATATAGGAGGCTTGTTGGTCTAGTGGTTAAAGAAAGGGACGTATTACCAGTCGGTTCCAGGTTCAATCCCAGCTCAGCACTGACTCACAGGGTGTGACCCTGAGCAAGTCACTTAACCTCCTTGTGCTCCATCCTTCGGATGAGACGTAAAACCGAAGTCCTATTGTAAGTGACTCTGCAGAAGCAGTTGTAAGTCGCTTTGGATAAACGTGTCTGCTAAATGCCTAAATAATAATAATAATAAACATGCAGGCATACACACATGCGTTTATATTGTTCATTATATATTCCAAAATCTTTTTTTTAAGATATATATTTTATATTTACCTGGTGCTCTGTTTTTAATGCCAGCTGTAACAACTTTTCTGTGAAGTAAAGAATGTAGAATCCTCCAAATATGCCAGCTGCCTGAAGAACATAATTATCCACTTTAGGATCAAATCCAAAGGCCTATGAAAAAAAGGAAGTTTAGAAGAACAGTCAAAAGGGTCAACTAAATAACAATTTAAATATTTCTGTCAGTGTTCCAATTTGACCTTGCTCAACGACTGATATCACGCATCTTCTTAAACTGGCTTTACAATGAGTTTTTAGGTTGTGTTAAAGAACTGCAAGAAAACGCCCAGTAATAGCCTTACACAAAACCCAAATGGAAAATGATACCATAAAAGTGAGTTGCTAAAGTTTTTAAAGCTCAGATTATTTCGGTTAAAGAAAAGGGAAAGCACTTGGTAATCTTTTAAAATACATTTTGTGTTTTGAATAAGTGCAAACATACCGGCAAGTTGGTGTAGCTCTAGGCGCAGCCATCTTGGCATAAGGCTCTGTTATAGCCAGGAGCGCACTTAGTAATAGCCAATGGGGGTGGAAATATATAATTTGGTTGTATTTTAACAATAATATATCTAACTGTTGAGTGGGTACCTAAAATGTTCAAACCAAGGAAATTACACCAATATTTTAATAAGTTAATGCAGATATTGTAACATTTTAAGACTATACTTTAATTTTAAGGTGTAGTGGATTAGTCTCGGGGAGGGGATAGTGATAAGGGAGGGTATAAGTACCTGTGTAGGGCCTCATTTTAGACTAGAGATTTGAGACTCCAGAAAGTGGGTAGCTGTGTACTTGGTGTGAATGTACTTTTTTATGTTAGATCATATTTTTTTCTGGCTTTTTTTTTTCACCTGAGGCCTCAAATAAAAAAAAACTTGACTTCTGACCATTTCCTGCCACCTGCAACAGCCACTTGACTACAAAACATTACAAAGCCCAATTGCTCAAACACAACATTTTATTTCATAGCTTGCTCTTTAATCAGTATAAAATATTTAAAACTATGTAGATTAAACAGATGATTACTTAACTATGTCTTATTCCTGACATATTTGTATTACATGATTTACTGTAAAATATTAGAACAATTTTATATGGTCTGTTTCAAAGAAACAATGTAAGGAAATGGTCATTCACTTCTATTTTGTGTTTTCATTTTTTTATAGTGTTTAGATGTATTACTCTTGCTAGTATTAGATAATAATGTGGAGTAAACTTTGCACTGGATAAAAAGCTTAGTAAATCTATTGTGCTAATGACATGCTATCCTTCTGCTTCACACTCTCCACTGGCTACCTCTGCTCGCATTCAATTCAAGGCCCTTGTTCTTGCCTACTGCTCTCCACCACACTGCCCTTTCCTACCTCCAATCCCTCGTGTCTCCCTACACCCCCTCTCGTCCTCTCCGCTCCTCCACTGGCCAACTGGTCATGCCTTCCCTCCACTCTCCATCCACCCATGCCCGCTCCTTCTCTTCCCTAGCCCCTCTGTGGTGGAACAAGCTACTGGAGACTTCAGGATGGCTCCCTCTCACCGCCTCCTCAAGACCCATTGTTAAGACTGCACTTGTAGACCTCTTGCTCTAACACTCCTATTATGCACTGGACTTGCCTGACCTATACACCATGTTACTGGATCCTCAGCTAATGCACTATTGCACTACTATGTCATTGTAGATATCACTTGTTGTAATCCTAACTTGTTGCATCCTAGTTCATATTGTATTTTAATAGTATTATCTGCACTGCAGATAATACTAGGTCTTACAATGCATTAGTAAGACCTCACCTAGAATATTGTGTTCAGTTCTGGTCACCTCTTTACAAAAAGGATATTGCTGCTCTAGAAAGAGTGCAAAGAAGAGCAACCAGAATTATCCCAGGTTTAAAAGGCATGTCGTATGCAGACAGGCTAAAAGAACTGAATCTATTCAGTCTTGAACAAAGCTTACGCGGCGATCTGATTCAAACATTCAAAATCCTAAAAGGTATAGACAATGTCGACCCAGGGGACTTTTTTGACCTGAAAAAAGAAACAAGGACCAGGGGTCACAAATGGAGATTAGATAAAGGGGCATTCAGAACAGAAAATAGGAGGCACTTTTTTACACAGAGAATTGTGAGGGTCTGAAACCAACTTCCCAGTAATGTTGTTGAAGCTGACACCCTGGGATCCTTCAAGAAGCTGCTTGATGAGATTCTGGGATCAATAAGCTACTAACAACCAAACAAGCAAGATGGGCTGAATGGCCTCCACTCGTTTGTAAACTTTCTTATGTTCTTATGTTCTTAAACTACACTGTATTTAAATATTGTGCTTGCATTGTAACCCTGTACTGCCCTGTAACACCTGTAAGTCGCCTTGGATAAAAGGTGTCTGACAAATAAATAAATAAGAAGAAGAATTTAAGGACAAGTTACATGACTTAACTACATCTTTAATTTTTTCACTAGTCACATCCCATCGCTGAAACAAGAAATTACAAATATAACAATAAGCTTCTGCTTACCTCTGGAATAAGCTGCAGAACAGCATTTGAGAAAAGAGTGCCGATGGCCAGCCCAATAAAGTATGTCAACACTTTTGGGAAGTATGGCTTCTTGGTAAAAGGAACCAGAGCAAGACCCAGGAGTGAGGCCAAATTGATAATGGTTACAGCTAGGACTCCAAACCCCCAGACTGGAAAGGAAACGAAAAATCATTTATATGGCAAGTCAGATGGGTAACTACAGTAGCTTTCTAGTATTGTTTGCTGTTTTTCAGTATTTTGATGACCGTTTTTACAAATGTCATCTTTGCTTATATTTTTAATTGAGTATCTGCGTTTCATGATATACACTTGTAACATTTCATTATAACTTCTTCTAAGATACTGTCATTATGTTTTGGTTTTGAAAATACACACACGTGGAACCGTTTCACAAATGTGTATGGTAAGCTGTGGCTAAAAGATATAAGGACAGACATTGTGAAGTACAGTTTATGGGACCACCACATCTAAAACCTGCTAATTATTCCACCGGGAATCTGTAAGAAACAGTTGAGTTAGTATTAGATAGTGATTTATAGACAGAATTGACACATCTGTGATCATTGGTAACCTTTCATATAAAAAATAGTAGGGAATTTTCTATCTGTACAAGAGATGGAAAAAACATAAGACTTAAAATGTAATATAAAAATAAATTGCTTCATAAGGTCACAAAGCCAATGTGAAGTATCTGGCTGTAAATTACCAGTGTAACATATTAACTCAAAGAGCTATTAACTCATTAGCAGTTGAAAGCCTGTATCATTGTCATCAAAACTTGTTGACAGCACATGGAGCTTTGTACTGGCCTGTGACCCTAATTGATTTCCCTATAATCAGCTTTTTTAAGTTATGCAACAGTAAGCAACAAAACATACTATATGCTTGATCTGTTTCCCCTTCTGTAATATTAGACCTTGTCTCTCATGGCGTAAGACTTGTTTCTGTGGGCAAGAGGACCACAAGGCACCAGAATAGCAATGGAGGCATGATCACCTACAGCAACATGAAACATAATTCAGGTGCTGTCTTATACTGCTGTCCTATACTGCCTGCTCTACGAAGGAAATTAATCCTTTTTATGTGGTTGTTGAGCTGTTATTTTATCCTATAGTTCAGTGGTTTTCAACCTTTTCATCTCAAGTACCAGTGTTTCCAGCAGGGACCACCAGGTGTACCAGTAACTATGTGCAATCTTAAATGGCTGTTATAAAACCGAGACCTACCCCATTAACACTAGGTTTGCGGTGTCTGTTTCTCACGGTGTCTCACTTTTTTGTTGCCTCATTCTGCTGAATGGTTAATCTATGATGACTGCAATGAACTCAGCAGGTTTACATTTTAAACATTTTGCAAGTGTTGTGTATGGAATTGGTGGCCGCACCTTTAATTGTGTACAGTTGTAATATGGGAAATAGCATATGTTGCAGCTCCCATGCTCAGTGTTAGAAAGTCCTGATCTGACAGCATGTAAGACAGACAGCTGTTATGATTGCATGTTACCATTTATTTTTCAGTAACAACAAGTTTAAATTGCAGTGAGTTAATTCTGCTATATTTACAATATTAAATACACCACATTAGCACAATCTGAGAGCTAAATTTACTGAATGGCTTTTTTTTTTTACTGCAATCCATTTCATTTTTAATTGCATTATTTTTTTTTTCTTCAGCAGTACATTGTCACACTGTTACAGTCCCAAGTAGTTCTGTGCGTTCTACTTCCAAATTTCTTAAAATGGTCAGTTTGAGAAATAATCTTTGTTTTCCCTGCAACATCACCCTGCTTTAGAACAAAACTCACATTTTTCATTATGGTAACTATACTTGTAAAATTACTGTGCCTGCTTCTTTGGCTGAAGAGATAATCAGCTCATCATCTAACTGAGGAATCTGCTGTGCAATTAAATCATTCTTAAACCATTGATGGTAAACAATGTAACAGTCTCTTATAGCTTGGATGCATGATGCAACAGACGAAAAAAAATCTGTTTGTGTTGACTCAAAACTTTATTTAGGCCCTCTACGATTTGACTGGTTAAAGATATTGTTGGTTTATTGGAATTCACAAAGATAACTTTTTTCAGCTTGGTACGGTAACCTATTCGCTTCCTTTTTTGTTTAATTGTTGAGCTTTTTGTTGCAGTACAGCCCTTCCTTAATTATTTTCTTTATTTGTTTTTCGTCGTTCTTGTTCTACATTTCTTAAATGCAACTGTTCATTTTAAGGACATTTTTTGTTATTATTTATTTCTTAGCAGATGCCCTTATCCAGGGTGACTTACAATTGCTACAAGTTATCACATTATTTTTACATACAATTACATTATTTTTTACACATTATTTTTACATACAATTACCTATTTATAAAGTTGTTTTTTTGTTTTTTTTTACTGGAGCAATCTAGTTAAAGTACCTTGCTCAACTGTACAGCAGCAGTGTCCTCCACCTGGGATTGAACCTATGACCCTCCGGTCAAGAGTCCAGAGCCCTAACCACTATTCCTAAACTGCTGCAAGAAAGTGGGGTTTACAAGCATTTGTATTCGATCAGATTTTTACCGTCCTTCACACTTCAGTTTATTAAAACATGTGATATGTGTTTTGTTTTATAAAGACCGATGTCATGTCACATTCATTAATACTGACACATGCTTTTAAAGGGAGATACATCATTTTTGTGCCTAACCCTTTGCAACCATTTTAGTCACAGTCTGGTGCCCTGGATCATAATTTCTCATTTTTCTGTGATTCAGTGATACAAACAGATTATTACATTACGATGGAGCAATTGAGGGAGTATTCGGGTTAAAGAATCATATCGTCATAGGAGAACAACTGCTGGTGCCTACCAGTTGCAAGCCTGTCACATACCAGAACTGGTATGCGTACCACAGGTTGAAAACTATTGCTATAGTTATTGGTCCCTCTAGTCCAGTGGTTCTCAACCCCGGTCCTCGGGACCCCAGTGTCTTCAGGTTTTCATTCCAACTGAGCTCTCAATTACTTAACTAAACTCTTAATAGAACTAATAATTGGCTTAATTGGGCCTTTTTAATTGTTCTCAGCTCCTAAAAAGTTGCAGATTTCAAGTTGCATACGATTTTACAGTTAACTTGAAATATCCAACTGTTTAAGAGCTGAAAACAATAAAAAAAACTCCTAATTAAGCAAATTATTACTTAAATTAAGGGTTTATTTAGGTAACGGAGAGCTCAGTTGGAAGTCATTTTACTACTTTAGCGAGCCTATCCTATCAACCCAAGAATGGGGCTAAAGTCTGAAGGGGAGGGACTTCTACACTGACAGTAACAAGGAGCACCACTAGAGTGCCAAGACTCACCATTGGAGGACCAACATCATCTGGTCTGTTTCTCTCCTGTGATCCTCTGGGGCCTTAGGGACTACGAGGGACAGAAGCAGGACAACGAATGTTTCCCCAAACCGGAGCTCACGGTATTGTTTCCACACTCACCATCTGTTCAACCACCAGTATTTCGGGAACTGTACACAGCGGTGGAAGTAAAAACCAATAGTGCCTAGATGTGCATGTGGAGCATGCTGCCATTTTCTGTTTCCTAGAAAACAATTATTATTTCCTTTCTACTGTTAATTTAGGGATATTTCTCTCTACAGATATATAGGTGTGCGTGTTTGAGTGAATAGTTTTTCTCTATATTACTCTGTCGCTAGTCTTGATAAGGACCCCATCCTGGTACCCCTTCCCCTCCCCTCCCCCAACTGCCTTCATTTTATTTCCCCACCCAAGAATAAATATTGGTGACTGGGATTAATAATCTAGGTTGGGATCCCCCCGTTTTTATATAGCAATCTATCCTGCTAAATTCATTCCTTTGCCTCTTCATAAGTTTCATTTATGTTCAGTTCAGTTCCAAGAGTTTATATAAATATTCTTATTTTAATTTATAATCTTTGTTAATTGTTTCATAAATTACAGACCATGGACTGCCATAGAATAGAAAATTAATCAGATGGGACATTTGGGGGGAATACAACTGGGATAAATGCTCTGATGCACAACGATCCACTGCCTAATGAATTGTTTAACTGTGAGTTAGGTTGGAGACCTACACCCACTCCCAGGAGGCTTAGGAGAGGTTTAGAAATAGTAGAACCACATGAACAGCAATGGGAGAGAAGCACAACCCGTGAAGCTCAGACTGCCCGGAATCAGGGAGATAAGACAACTCAGACTCTTTGCAGAACAGATGCACACCTTCGGCCTCTCACCGGATTACCAATTTTGCCTATTGAGCCCTATGACAGGACAAAGGATCAGCATTGGCACACCTGGGCAGAGATATACCAAACAACCTGCAGGCTGAACACGAAGGTTTGGAGTTCCTCCATTTAAGCTTACGTGGAACAGCAAGGGAGCACTACCTGACAGATGTCAAAGGAAGGGTGTGAAGCATAAAGGAGGTATTCCATCAGCTTGGAAAATTAGTGATGCCCCCGGAATGTAGAGAGCTGTATCGTTATGAGCTCTGACTAAGAGGGAGACGACCTGGCGAGGAGCTGTCTGAATATGGTCGTGCTATCTGTTGAGGCTGGCTAAGCTAGCATATCCTCAAGGCATTCCAACGGAAAGAGCTTTAGAATGCTTCCTGTCCCAACCCCCAGATTGAATTCCTGGTTCGTAGTGCTAACCATGCCATTTTAACTCAAGCTGTTGGACATAGCATGGCACTTGTATGTTCCTGTATGGTTTGTTATGGTAAAGGAAGATCATCAGACCTGAGGAGGGGATCTGTAGTGCAAGCTGTGGAAGCAAATCCTCATGAGACACTTTCATACACCAATCCAACTGGTAACTATCCACGTAGGGACTGTGAAGACAGATTTATTAGACCAAATCAAGGAGCTCACACAGGCTGTAAACCAACTGCAGGTAGGCAGCCCAAAGACCTTCCATGACCCAGCAAATGCACAGCAAAGATGGGAGGACCAGCCTAGTCCTGCACAGCCTTCCCAACTGTGCCTCATTTACGATCCCCCTGGGCATCCACCCCTGCAGTGCCCTAAAAAGCAAGCAGTAGCAGAGTTTTTAAACTCCAATTAGCTGGAGGCATGGCCCAGCCCCCAGCTGCACCACAATCATCAAGGGCCACAGCAAATGAAATTCAATGTTCCTCAGACAGAGCGCCTCCTAACCACCCAGACATCAAAGCCAAGACCATCGCATGGACATTGGTTGAACAGTAGGTCAGCAGGTTTGGTGTTCCGGAGTCACTTCATTCTGACCAAGGATGTCAGTTTGAAGCAACTGTTTAAAGAGATGTGCCATACACTAGGAGTCCGGAAAACACTGATCCCCTATCACCCTCAATCAGACGGCTTGGTCACACTTTAGGGCAGATGTTGGCGATGCAAGTAAAAGATTCGCAGCATGACTGGGACAGACAACTCAATTATACCTTGCTAGCATTCCGAAGTAGCCAACAGGAATCGACAGGAATGTCACCACGTTGAGCTGCTTTTTGGAAGGAAATCTAGGCTTCTAGTAGACACAGAATCGGGAGCTCCCCAATGCCAATACAGAGGACATTCTGACTATGTCAGGGAGATGAAGCAACGGCTAAAGCTTGGAAGAAAATTAGCTACACAAAACAATTGAAGGGCGATACAAAGACAACAACGACAAAGGGACCGACACTGGCATGGGCCCTACACCACTGGAGAAAAAAGTTTGGGTGCATTTCACAAACCGGAAACAGGGTTTGTTTCCTAAGCTACAGTGTCCTTGAAGGGGACCATATACTGTCGGAAGATCTTTACACGGCCATGTATACACGCTCTTGGCCTAATGGACAAGAATTACTACCATCCATCATGATCGCTTGAAGCCTTACTTTGAGTCTGAGCGGTTCCCCAGACAGTTTGAGAGGAGGGTCCCAGCTAGGAAAGAACTTCCTGGAAGCTACAATGCAGAGGACCACACACATCCACACCAATCAGTCATCCAGGGAGCAGCAACTAGACAGAGAGGAAGATAGTAGCAACCCATGTGCGGCACCTCTGGAACACAGCTATTTAATGCCACTTGGGGATGGTTTTGAACCAAGAGGGACAAGTGCTCCATTACCTACGGGAATGGAAAGAAGTACTGATTATACTGATTCCCCTGAAGCAATTTGTTGGGACACTTCAGCCACCTTTGAGGGGTTGTCTGTAGATGACCAATGTGTAGAAGAGTCAGCCTCGGCAGTAGAACAGCCCCGGGCTGATGAGAATTCTGGGAAATCGGTGACTGGCCTCTCAGCTTCTCCAAGTACAGCATGGGATCCGAAGTCCCAGAGGCCACAAAGAAAGAGACCACGCCCTAAAGACTGGGAAGAATATCTTTATTTCATTGGTGAGTGGCACACAAACCATTAGGGGTTTGAGCCTCTGACATGAGGGCACGTCTTCTTCAAAGAGGAAAGCCATGTAGTGAAAATCCTACGAGGTTTTAACATATCTGTGATTACCAGGGTTATTAGATTAACACCACAAACAGGGTTGCAGGTGAGGAGATGTTTTTTTTTATTTTTTATTTGCTGACTTTCAAGCAGGGCATGGTTGGAGTGAGAGAGAGACGACTGAAGCAGGGAAAGAACTCTGGGTGAGCTCCTTAGGTCGGCAATATTATTATTATTATTGCTCTTAATTGTATTAATACTTGTACTGTGATTCTTGAAATGTATTTTTGTTTACGACTGTAAGTCGCCCTAGATAAGGGCGTCTGCTAAGAAATAAATAATAATAATAATAATAATAATAATAATAATAATAATAATAATAATAATAATAATAATAATAATAATAATATCTATTCCGGGTTGGTGAGGGACTGCTTACTTACCCATTAACTTCAGTCTGAAGGGGAGGAACTTCTACACTGACAGTAATAAGGAACACCACTAGAGTGCCAAGACCCACTGTTGAAGGACCAACATCATTGGGTCTGTTTCTCTCCTGTGATCCTCTGGGGCCTTAGGGACTATGAGGGACAGAAGCAGGACAATGAATGTTTCCCCAAACCGGAGCTCACGGTACTGTTTCCACACTCACCATTTGTTCAACCATCTGTATTTCGGAAGTAAAAACCATCTGGGGCCATCCTCGGAGGACTGTGTGAGACGTGTGACAGTGGCTAGGACAGTATAAATAGTGCCTAGATGTGTGTGTGGAGCATGCTGCCACCTGCTGGCTACAGCAAGAACCTTCCTTTAACCCTTTGTGGTCCTATGTCGGACCAGGTCCGACATTACAATTTTCCCTTTCCGGTCCGACGTCGGACAGGTGTCCGACATCATCAAAAAGACGTGAGAACACAGGTCTCTAGTCGTTTTCTCCAGAAAAGCCGAGAAAACCATTCAATGGCCGAGTGAGACCGATAGGAGCCAAGAGAAGCCGAAAAAAAGGGGCGTATCTGAGCAATACACATAGCCACGGCACCACAGAGATAACATGGCCATAAACAAACAAGATAGCTGCTTCCGCATCCAGCGCTCAAAGAATATCACGGACATTTGCAGAGCTTTTTGAGATGTTATAGTAATGACCTGGATTGCATTATTGAGGAGTTTGGTGATAAAACGAGTGATCAGAAGATGATTTATCAGTATGCACGACTATGAAGAGGTATGTGAAAAATACAGCGAACAAGGGGTGGGGCAGAGCTGGAGATGCAGTACTAAGTGTCCTGTTGATATGCAGTTCCTTTTAAACCTGTTTTACTGTGAAAAAAAGAAAGACTGCTTGTATAATTGTAAATAATTGAGATCAGTTCACTTTTCGATAATTTCACAGTTTGAGTTTATTTAGTGAGTAGAATATTTAGGTTTATTTAAAAGGCAAAGGATATACATTTTCTATTTCCAAGAAAACAATTATTTCCTTGCTATTGTTAATTTAGGGATATTTCTGTGTGTGTGTGTTTGAGTGAATGGTTTGTCTCCATATTACTCTGTCACTACTCTAGATAAGGACCCTATCCTGGTACCCCCCTTTTTCCAACTCCCCCCATTTTATTTCCCCTCCCCAGAATAAGTCTTGGTGACTGGCATTAATAATCTAGGTTGAGATTCCCCCCCCCCTCCCATTTTTATATAACAATCTATCCTGCTCTATTCATTCCTTTGCCTCTTCATAAGTTAAATTGTTTCCAATCTCTTCCAAAAAGATAATTACTGAGTTATTCAATATTCTAATTTTAATGTATAATCTGTGTTAATTGTTTAATAAATCTACAGTTCTTTTATACTCCCTGTCTTTCCCTTTCCTTGTGCTTCTTATACATTCTGTTATTAATACATTATTGTTCTGCCCCCATACTATGCAGTCTGTGTGAAGTCCATCTTCATGTGGTCAATACTCATTTACTGTAGGTTACAGTAACAAACAACTTGAAAGGATAAAGTGTGCCTAAGTTGTCTGTTTGTAACTAGATCAAATGTAACATTTACAGTTCTTTTCTGTACCATTTAAAAACCTTGATAAATCACTCATGTAGTACAATCAGACAACTACAATATTCCCTTTGCCATGACATTTTTTCCCCTTTAACTTGGATTCAATTATACATGCACCGAGAATAAAACAATAATTAAACTCACCTTGGTAAGGTACTGGTTTAAGAGCAGGAAGATTAGGTTCATTTGCTTTGAAAACACAAGGCTGAATTATAGCTTGCTGTAGAATCGCTGGGCAGATATTTTCAAAGTTTGCTGATGTTAGCTGACTATGATTATTCAATCCATACAGTGATAAAATTTGTTCAACGGACAAGCACTGGAAAAGAAAGGGAGATATTAACTGAGTGAGTGCTATATCATGTTGTTCAACAAAATAATGTGAATAGTTATTAGGATACAACCCAGAGCACATTTTCTAAAAGACAGCAGCTGAACCTGATCTTGTCAGATCTCAGAAGCTAAGAAAGATGATGTCTGGATGGGAGACCAGAATGGTGCTTGGTACTGCAGGAGATGAGATGTTAAAACTGAGGACTTGTCTATTCTATAGGCAGTAAAGAGCCCAGTGCCAGCTGCAGAAGAACAAGGGTGGTTAACCCTGGTGTCATGTATACATTCCAATGCAGGTCAATAAAATCCTGGCCTGACAAATACTCAAAAACAACAAGGCTTCAAACCCCCAATCCCTGTAAACAGAGACAGGACTTCCCTGTAAACCAGATAGTGCACCTCAGTAGATCCATGCTTCCTAATATTCTTCAAATGAATATGGAATTATAGCGGAAAGATTTTCTTTTAAAGTGCTGGTGTATCAAGAAGTAATCCAGTTTGTATCCCAGATGCCTGAAGAAATCCTCAGCCAATTTAGGAAGGAAGAAGTGCAAAATAAACAGTTTGTATGTGGTTGAAACTGAAGTGTTGCGGCGCTCAGTGTTATATTAAATAATAAGAAATAAACAGTTGAAACAAAACACAAAAGGAAAGGGTAATGCTAATAACAAATAAACATGGAACAGATAATGAAACAAGTATATTAAATCTAGAAATTGTTTAATCTTTCTCTTCTACCTGTACCTCTCGTATATCTCCACCTCCGATGCTCTCTCCACCTAATGAGACGCGAGTGTGTCCTTTTATATTTGTGGCTGGAGCCTTAATTACCTATTAATAAATTACCTTAAGGGTCCAGCCACATTCCCACGAGAGTTTTTATTGGTAGGGGTTAATAGCCCCATCCACACTGACTATACATTATAAGACCGGCTTTTCGCCGATCTCAAATAAAAATGACGGACGGCTTTCATCCACTCACACACAAACACAATATTATAAATAATAATAATAATACTACATAAATAATATACATAAATATGCACAAGCGGTGGACACCCTGTCACACACCTATATACAGTAAGTGAGAGAAGGTCTAGAAAACTGACTGGATTCTATAAAACTGGCATTGGCCATTAAGCTTTCATTTGCAGTGTCCTCTGTGGAAAATATCATCCCAAGAAAGTCAATACGGAAACCACACTGAACACATGCAGACTTGCTGTGGTGATATGGTGCAGTGTCGACCACACAATCCTCATCCCTGTGGTCTACCGCTGCTATCCCCACTGCTATCAGGGCAGCAGTGTGGAGTAGTGGTTAGGGCTCTGGACTCTTGACCGGAGGGTCGTGGGTTCAGTCCCAGCTGGGGGACACTGCTATTGTACCTTTGAGCAAGGTACTTTACCTAGATTGCTCCAGTAAAAACCCAATGGGTAATTGTATGTAAAAATAATGTGATATCTTGTAACAATTAAAAGACGTTAAGAAATAAATAATAATAATAATCCCATAACTTCATCCCCAGCATACTTTATCTGTGAATTGTGTTATTGATTTCCTCAGCAAGACTACACCAAATATAGAGTTGCCACCTGCATGTTTCACACAACCAACCAGTTTACCTTGATTTAAGCCCTAAGGACAAAAAGACCATGCTGTTGTTGGTGTGTGTGTTAATGCTGTATGAATACACACAGGATGTGTTTTTTAAAATCTGTTTTAGACTAGGCAACAGATTATTCAAAAGTACACGTTTAAATAGCGGGCACACACAGAGGGCCCTCCTAATCCTGTAACAAGCGCAAGGTTATAGTGGAATGCATTCTGAAACTTCTGTCGGATGCTAGGAGTGTAAAATAAAGGTTTGGTGCTATACTGGTGCAAAACCATCACAGACATGACAAACAGACAGACACGCAGGTCAGCTAAATAGTTAAAAATGAAATGTATAATGTAAATTTTAGTAACATATGTAATACTAGATACCGTACTTCACTGATACTATTCATTTAACAGTTTAAATGTAGGTGCATTATATTCATAGGGTATTTTAATATAAATTAAGTGTAGCAATAATCTATCTGGCTAAAGACAGTGCCTAATAGTGAAAGTAAATGTTTTGTTTAAATGTGTAAGCACACCAACAGTACCCAGAACAAATAAATAAACATTCCAATACATTGTCACTCACCAGTGTTGCACACTTCAAATGATTGATGCGTTTGGATATAAAGACTTTAAAAGGTCAAAAGGGAACACATGCGACATAAACATATTGTAAAAACAATGTAATTTATGGGTTCAATATAAATATTGTAATAACAATAATGAAGACAATAAAGACTATGGGGGTCAGAATGTAATTGTCAATCCAGGTCATTCATGGATACAAAAACATACAATCTTCAAAAGCAGGACAGGTTAATCCAGCAAAAAAAAAAAGTAATGATCACTTACCATAATGAGTAAAATAAGACTTGAAACAAAGCAGACAAGGCATTCAAAATCGTAAGTGATGAGTTACATTGTATCAAATATGATTCTAACAATTGCATTAGGCAACTCTTTTTCACACTTACCTTAAAATAATGTTTTAATCTTTTGGGCATTCTCAAAATAAAAGGGTAATTAATGATGGTATAGATGAACAGAGAGGACACACCATAAGCAATAAGGTTCCCCATTTTTTTGAATGAGGACCCTAAACATTAGTTTACAACCTAGTGACAGTATGCTAGTACAGTTTTCATACATTACAGTTTTTTTTTTGTTTTTTCTTTAATTCATGCAAATCCCACAACTACAGTTTGGGTCTCAAAGCACAGGGATTGATTTTGCATTATCTTAACCAGCCAAGTTTATAGAAAACAAGAAGAAACATTATACTGGTTAATACACTGGAGTATGGTGTATAATACTTTTTTTTAAAATATGAAAAGCCTACATTCAGTGCTGTAATGCCACTTGTTCGAGGTTTAATAAAAAAAATAACTGAAAAATCATAATTATGGTATGTAGAATTCATGATTCAATCACCATCAAAGGCCAGCATGTAGTAACTGAAAAATACTGGCCTTGTCTTTTGCTTCAATAATAATATGACATATGATAATACAGTACGTATGTTATATAAGTTATATGGATTTAAATACGGTATAAACGTCAGAAATCATAGTGACTACCTTAGAAAAGTGAAAAGTTTCCAACTCGTCCCCGGTAGCTGACGGTGTCCTGGCTCCAACTTTTTCCAGCATGGCATCAATACTCTCTATGGAAATAGTCTCATTTTGACGGTAGAAGCGGAAAATGTCTTCCAAAAATGCACTGGATGGAATTATTTTAGTTGCATCAGGGGTCAGGGTAAACATTAATGATACCAGAAAGCCACTGGTAAAAGAACAAAACATTTTGGAACTGCTCACGCTGGGGCTACTGAGCTGGCAGGCAAATCCTCGGATGTGGTTCTTCTCTTACTGCAAACGAAAACAAACAAAAACTCAGACAATTTGCCAAACCATGGACGGTCTATGAAGCAATATCCTGTTAAACTTTCTAAGGTGAAAAAAAGTATTTAAGAAATACCTACTTTGCTCTGCAGCGGTTTGTTCTGATGCTGTACCGTGACTGCATTAGCACGTCATGATGAATGCAGAATACAGCTCCAATAAATGACTATCACTACAGGTCATTTTTAACCACACGTGTCACCTGTTACTGTAAAATACCATACCTGTGCAAATAGTTCACAGTGCCGATTACTTCACCGCCGATCTGGTGCAAAGATCAATGCTCGCTCATCAAGAAAAAAAAACTCACCAGACTTCTCTGTTTTAGAATTTGCTGACACAAGAAGCAAAGCCGTTTGATTTCAATACAATAGGCTCTTTGTGTTAGCATATTTCTATAGTGTGATAGGGCATAAGCTTTTTCTTTCTTATATGCCAGCCTAGTAAAGTACAATCAGAGGAAATTTCAATAAAAGAACAGAGAGGTTTTGCAGCAAATAAAATATAGCAAATAAGCATATAGCTTAATGTTTTGCACTATACAAACCACAAGTTAAAGAAAACTACTGTGCCTATTCATGAAGCAAGATTTTTTTATGCATATAGGCAGTTGACTAAACTCACTTGCTTAAACAGTAAGAAGAAGAAGAAGAAGAAGAAGAAGAAGAAGAAGAAGAAGAAGAAGAAGAAGAACAACAACAACAACAACAACAACAACAACAACAACAACAACAACAACAACAACAACAACAACAACAACAACAACAACAACAACATCTTGGCCTGTTTAATATGTTCCTACATTCTTGGGACTCCCCCTGATGGCTGTTTTAAGACCCACAATTTTAGGGTATGTATTATTGCCTTTTTGTTGAATTTAACAAAAGACTGCACTGGTTAGGATGTCTTTCTTTGCATATTCATTAATTCAGTATAGGCCCCTACTAAGATATTATTTATTTATTTCTTAGCAGACACCCTTATCCAGGGTGACTTACCATTGTTACAAGATATCACATTATACATATATCACATTATGTATTTATTAAATTACCCATTTATACAGCTGGGTTTTTACTGGAGCAATCTTGGTAAAGTGCCTTGCTCAAGGGTACAGCAGCAGTGTCCCCCACCTGGGATTGAGCCCCCAACACTCTGGTCAAGAGTCCAGAGCCCTAACCACTACTCCACACTGCTGCCCCATGATATGGGGATGGTCATTTGTTTATGTGCGCAGTTCCTGAATTATACATTGAGATTATTAAAAGCTATTGTATGGTTTGCAGGGGGAACGGGGACATTTGTAACACAGGACAGTAACACCTTGAATTTCTCCTCACTGGGCACATGCTCAGTTCAGGTCGCTGCCTGCCTGTGGAAGAGGAGCTGTCTGTGCCAAAGCCCTGAGATTTTATCAGCAAAAAACGATTTTTGACCTAGTTGAGTACATTTTTTCCCCAATTTTCTTTTTGTGATATATACCTGTGTTATCCAGTTTATGGATCCAGGCTTTTATCATTCTCTACCCTGATCTCTGTACTTATAATTGACACAATTGATTGCTCAAAGTTTTAAAAGCATGACAACAACAAAAAATTGCCTTATGTGAACATTTTTATTTTTCATAAAGATACTCAGTTTTTGAGTTAAATAAAAACAAACGTATTTGCTTCATGTGAGAATTGATCTTGTTCAATAAAACATTACATTCTTGAGTTAAATGAAATGTGTTGTTATTTATATAATTATTCTTCACAGAATGTTACAACTGACCCTGCCCATGGGGTCAATTGTAACATTGTACACCTTACATTTCAAGTGCTCTTGCCATATGTATATCACCTCTCAAAACAGGATAGCTATGGGGATTGGTAGAGGACAGATGTAAGTTGTTTGTAAAGTCTGGTCAAACTAGCTCAAATAATTTGTGTGTAATGGAGAGAAAGGTAAAAAAATGTTACAACTGTCCCCGGTCTCCCCTACCCACCCAGGTTTTGTACCCACCAAGGTCCCTGTGATAACACTGTCTGATATAGCTAATCCTAGCCATAACTCAAACACAAATTTGCCATACTACATTCTAAATAAATACAGTTGTTAGACTTACATGAATACTAACACAATCATTCTACCCTGCAGTATTTTGTTTAGTATCCCTGTACCAGCCCTGCTAGATACTTGGGCTTCAATTTGCACTTTAAAAAAGGAACTGAAAAGCTAGTCCTTTGTTCTGTGCTTTGTTTAAAGCTGAAAGCCTCATGACTGCGTGTAAATCCAGGGTGAGTGAACCAAAACCGAGGACCACCACGTGTTTAACCGGGATCCTTGGGATCTAGTAAAAGAGATTAATTAAAAGGGATGGCAATGGCTCCTTTCATGACATTAATGCACCCATCCTCAATAATTGAACCACCACAATACCCAGATCTCAATCCAATTGGGTTTGTTTGGGATAAACTTGAACAGTGCATTCCTTATCACTATACCATACCTACATCTCTGCACCAATTGTGTGACTCATTAATGACTGAATACATTAACATCCATAGAGACACCTCCCAGCACCTATGACATGCTAACAAGACAAATGTTGACCCAACGCAATATTGGGTTCAGGTCTAATACATGTATACAACATGGGCAAGAAAAACCTGTTGGGGGCACCCCTGCCTGACAATGTCCTCATGGGGTTCCATGGATTACATTTAGGCAGGTTGCAGTTACCAAGGTAAAGAAACCTAATGGAACAAATGTAAATTGTTCCATGTCCAAATGGGATCTGAATACCAAATGGGTAGTAGAACTAGAACAGGCCAAGCAAGAGAAAGACCTTGATGCTGTAATAGACTCATCGCTGTCAGCAACCAGTGTGGGGAAGCAAATAAAAAGGCACAGAGAATGAATCGGGTATAAGTCAAAAATATAGAGTACAAATCAAAAGAGGTAGGATGAAGTTGCAGAACATTCTGGTGAGGCTGGACTTAGTGCTCAGTCCTGGTCACTACATGCCCAAAGCTATATTGTAACCTTGGAGAGATCTCAACATAGAACAGACAGTCTAATGCCAGGACACAGCGATGTGCTATGAAGAAAAGTTGACAGAATGTAATGTATTTAGCATTAACAAATGAGAATTAGGGGGAGCTTGATTGAAGTATTTATGATATCAAAATAAGTTGACATTGTTTACTCTAACTAATACTTTAAGCAAAAACCAGGAATAGAGGACAGTTGGAAATCAAGCACAGATAGATTTAGGACAAAGGGAAGAAGACACTTCTTTACACATAGTGCTGAGGAATATGGAATGTTACCGAGCCATGTTGTTGATGCTGAATCAATGGTATCCTTCAGCTACTAGGAACCAAACGAGCACTGATGGGCCAAAAAGGCTCTCATTCATTGTGACAAAGTGGCTGAGTGGGAACAGGTGCAGGAGTGATGCAGTGCGGTAATTAAACAGACAGAGCCTTGTAATCCAGTTTGGAACAGTGAACTTTATTTTTATTCCAGGTCTGGTGACCTAAACAATAATCCCCCAGCAATACACAACTAATAAACACAATATCTGACCCACAATAATACATACACGGTCACCAGTCCTGGGTGTGTGCAGTAGTGCTCGTGGTGGGTGATACAGGTTAATTAGTGACCGTTGAAGTGCCGTTCCAGCTTAGCGCTGGCCCTAGGTGATAGCTCCGGAACTGTGTTAGCTGTCTGGTAATGTGCAAGTCAAGACAATTACAAGACAAAACAAACAAAACAATCACTGTACTTTTTATGATTAGGAACGGTGTCTCTCACAGTCCTTCTCAGTTTATTTACACAAACCAAAACGAAGGAACAGATTACAATTCTCCATCCCCTTTTATGCTGTCACACATGACCCCTTGGTAAACGAGTGCAACCACCTCTCCAAACTGCGGCTGCCATGTCGTTTCCCTTCCGGGTCAATGCATTATTGCAACGGAGTCTCGCCCCCTTCCTGGCTGGCCGACTTCCCTTGAACCCTGGAAAAGAACTGTCAGGCCAGCCCATCCTCACTGCTTAGTGCCCTCACAGGTCGGGAGGGTGATTTACAACCAAGAATCATTATATTTCTGTCACATTAATACATTTCCTTATGTTCTTAGGTTATAATACTCATCCCAAAAATAAATGAAAATGTATTTAAAGTTTGAATGATGGTTTGAATAACCATGTTCAAGAAATAAAAGGAGAAAAATAAAGTGACATGAGAATGAGGAGAATGTTTTATGGAAATTAGCCATTCATTTTTATTTGATTTTTTTTTAATGTATTCTCCATTCATAACTATTTGTGTTATGTATTGTCATGGCAACAGTTAGGAAAGGCGCTCATTATTATTTGAATATCAATCGGAAATCGGAAAACAGGTTTGGATAAAAAGAAATGGTTTGTATAACCTACAGTGAGGAGGCATATCCAGTTTTCACCAGTCTATTTTTTTTATACAAATATTAAATAAAAGTATATTAAAATGTAATGCTTCTATGGCTCATTTGTTTAGAGTATGATTAAAATAAAATTTGAACAAATGTCACCCTATATTATTTCAACATTTGACCAGATTTTTCAACCCTGAACAGTTCAATCAGAGGGTTTCTATGATGTATCATGCTTCAAAATCATTTAACTATATTCTGATTTACACTTTCTATGCTTATATAATGGTATATAACAGTAAACCTTTATAAATGATTGTAGCCACCTGGCATGAATCAAACCACTTTCCATAAGAGAAAATGATCACTTATTTAGGGTTGGGGGCTCTACCGGTATGTAGAGTAAAATGTATACTTTAACCAAACCTATTCCATGAAAGTAGGGCACGATGTGTGCTTGACCAGCAGACCACACCACAAATGAACTCAGCTGCTTTACTCCAACGAATTAACAATGGTGTGTCATCAGTAGATTACTCAAATTAAACATTTCTATTACCAGCTTTATTTGACCGTGATTTCAAATTTAGACCACTTTTTCAACTTACATTTTTATTTTATTATTATTATTATTATTATTATTATTATTATTATTATTATTATTATTATTATTATTATTATTATTTATTAGCAGACGCCCTTATCCAGGGCGACTTACAATTGTAAGCAAAATACATTTCAAGTATCACAGTACAAGTAATAATACAATTAAGAGCAAGATAAATACAATGACTTTGGTTTTCATTTTGTATTTCATTTTATTTTAATAGGCAATATAAATAACACAGAAATAAAGTTAGTATATTAAATAAACAATATGACCAGGGTTTGCTAGGTTTGTAATTGTATGCAATTTGGCGAGATCAATGTACAGGTGTGGTGTTATTTTGCGGTACCTGTTTAAAATGTGGTACACTGTGTACTGCGCTTGCCTGGGCATGCACAAATGATTTTAGCTCAGAAAACAAAGAAACACCCATCTGAACAGGGTACGATGTACTGAGTTTGGCCCTTAGAGTTATATATATATATATATATATATATATATATATATATATATATATATATATATATATATATATTTCACAATTCAGCACATTTATGAGACTTTAACTGATGAGCAACATATTGGGTTATCTAAGATTGTAAACAAATACGATGTTGTGGGTGAACAAGTCTGTCTTGTTTGTACAGTAGTCAATCACAGTCAGCATACCATTTTCTGATGTTAAACGGGTAAGTGTACCACATTCTGACGATGTATCACTTTCTGGCACTGCACTACACCGGTATTTGTTCAACGTCTTATATTACACTTTGCGCAGATCGATCCTATTGCCAGTAGAGGTCACCATTGAGCTTAGCTGCTAGACTCGGCCTCACCCCTTAGTTCCTGTAACTGCACCGACTCCAAAAGTAATACCAGGAAGTCCGTTCAGTGACATATCATTTGAGAGGTGTTATGCACTTTGCCCACATAATAGTAAATTAATACATTCAGTTGAATGGCAATACCGGTATGTAGAGTAAAATGTATACTTTAACCAAACGATGACTTAGTCCCCCAAACTGCAACTGCTACTGCTAATTGTCATACCAATATATCGAGGTGGTGTTCAGAGTGTGTGTGTGTTTTTTCACTCAACACATAGTTCAGTAAAACACGTGTTTTTGTGTAAGATTCCAAACCACGAGGGGGCAGCATTTTTTTTAAACAGAGATTTGACGTCAGTGGGAATTTCCAGCTAGGAAGTAACATTGCATCAAATACACTGTTGAGCCGATACTCCTACATTTTTCCATGAAAGAGAAAAGAAACTGATTTTCTTTATCATAAACGTTCATGTAGGACAAATAAAAGCTTTTGGTTTACACATATTGATACTTAGTTCGTTAACGAAATATTTCCTTTATATACATGTAACACATTGGAAATGGCGGAGTAATTTTATGCAGCACTTGATCGCACTTTTCAAAATCAGCTACACATTCTTCCAAATAATTCTGGACGTTCAGAATAAGGTAGGAGTGTCATTTTACCTGCTATACGTGCTTTAGAAAGTCTAATAGTCTTGTGTTTTTAAATCTTAATGTTAATCTTAATGCTCATGTGCATTCAGTCGGTAGCTTGCTAAAGTTGTTGAATATTTACTTCCTCATATTTACAGAATTTACGGTATATGTTTTAAGGGGCCTAGTTATAATCATAATGTCGTCAAAAAAAGAAAGAAATGTATATTTTGAACGGTGGAAAACATAAAGCCTACAGGTATGTGTGACATGTAAAGAAGGAATGAACTACTCGTTAACCGGTAGATTAATAAGAAAGAAAAAAATAGCCAGCATGTTGAAAACTATTGTTTTATCAATCCACAATTGAGGTATTCGGCACTGTGGCTCTTTAAAAAAAAAACAGAGAAGAGTTCCGTGTATACATTCTTATCAACACAGATTGAAATGACTGGACGTGAGAAACTGACAGTTTGAGCACTTGAACACGCATGACCCTGCTGCTGGAAGGTTTACAAGTTGTTTTGATGCTCAATGACAACTTGTCCTAACGTTTTTTCAAGTTTCGTCGCAATTAGACAAGCCCTTTCTGGATAATAATGGAAAGACAGCCACTGTTTACCCAAAAGAGAGCCTACTTACTAACAGACAAACAGCCTCCATATACCGTCAGATATGTGACAAGCTGTGAAGAATGACATACTGACTGACTAACACCCTTCTGACTATATTCCTGTTTGAGGAATAATAAATGTACAATTCAGGACAAAAACATAGGAGATGTTACCACCAGTAGGATTTCTGCTTGTATTTGGGCAGCTGATTTCACTTCTGTCAGTAGTTCCACAAAACACTTTTTCGAATATTATTACCATCTCTATTTTTGCATTTCTGTAAACCTAAGGCCAATAAAACATAAATATGTAGCTTTCTTCAACCCTTAAATTTAAACTATTAAGAACAGTATTTGTACTGGTATTAAAACAACAACAAAAACAGAACAAAACAGCCCGCTGCCGGTGGATTTTCTAATGGTCCTAGTCAGTCTGAAAACAGATATATGTATCTAATAAAACAAGTTCTCCTGCAAATTTTATGTCTAAACCAACCTGTTGTTTTCTGTCTCAGGTATTGCTTGGAGACATTGCTGCATATTTTCATCACCCCTCACAACTTCCGGGACTTTTTTAAGAAACTAGGGTATTTTCTTTCCTTCTAATTGGTTTTTGACCTTGTTTTGAACTGTCATTTAACATTTTTAAGAACAAAGAGATGAGGTGGCCTCAGAGAGTTTAAGTGTTAACAGTTACCACAGTTGTGAAATGGACTGAACGAAAGCTGCATATCAGTTAGCATTACAGTACATACACCATTAAAAGGATGATTTAGAAAGGATGGCTCTTTGGGAGTCTGCAGTGCTAAATCAATTGAGTGGGGCCCTTCCATGAGCTGCATAGGTCTCAAATGTGCAGTTTTTAAAGAAACACGTTATAGCAAACATGTTTTTTCATTTTAAAACCAACATCTGGAATGTTAGGTTAAAGAACGTTCTCAGTGTTCTTGCCTTTACTTGGTTCTTTCACACCAGCACTGTCGAAGCATGTTACTGGCTGAAGGAATGTCAGTCAACAGGGTTTGGTTATTAAAGAAACTAGTGAAGGGGTGGGGACAATTTTACCCTCCAGGTGAAATGACCCAAGAAGTGCAAGACAGTCTAAAAGCATGGCTTGCAAATAGAAGTTTCTTTAACCTAAATTAAAATATGATTTCTTTCAAAACTGTGCATTTGAGATCCATATAATGAAGAGATGTGCATGGTGGAGAAAATGTGTGTTAGCTACAATTACTTTTAATGAGGAACAGTTAGTGTAAAAGCACTCAAGTCTTGGAAACCGTACGGGCATATTCAATGAAAAAAAAAAAATACAGTGCATACATTATTAGCCTCTTCTTTGGCATCATTCCATCGGCACAGTATATTTGAGTTTTACCTAAAAATATTATTTTATGCTACCATGAGTTTCTGGAATTTTTGTTCATACACTAAACAGACCTCTTTAGTCTGTTTCTACAGATTTAACATGAAATGTTAATTTATTTTGTATAGTATTCTCCAAAACAAATAAAAATAACCAGTTGTTAAATGGCTATGTTGCTGCTGCAGTCAAGCCTCAGAAGATGATAACTCTAAAAATGGTCACTTTTAAACAGATTTTACTGATGTTTATATCTGTCTAGAAAAATTAAGATTGGTGGTTTAGTAAGAAGTTAAAATGGGTAGGTGTTTAGCAGTCAGGTATAGGCAACTAAAATATATTGTGTTTTGTTGTACATTAATATGGAGACATTTTGAGAATTCATTGCAATCTATTGTAAAATTGTGCATGCGAAACCTTGCAAATGGAAGTGCACAGATACAGTTTTATAGAAATAAGTTATTAGGTCAGTGGTGACGCAAGTCTTGCATTTTTTTTCATCTGCGGTTCTCCTTGCAGGCTAAAAGACACCCGTTAAAATGCACACCGCAGTAGCTATAGAAACTAAATGACATAGGGGCTGATAAAATCAACCTGGAATAAACCACAGCTGTATTCTTTGAGCATTTTACAACAACAGGGACTCTACGTGGATTGCATTAACCACTTAATTGTATTAGTAATCCCTGGATGTTTCTGCAGTAAATTAGTCATTATATGTATTTTAAGTTCAGAAAATTTCTGGTACCCTAATGGCTTAAAGAAAGCTCCCTGTTTGTAGTCCCTACTGTCATGTAACCTGTTACACTAACACAAAGTCATTACTGACATGGTGTGTTGCTGGTGAAACGATTAAGGAAGTGCAGGTGTAATAGACAAGGTATACAAACTATGAGCTTCTTTAACCCAGTAAGGTGCCAGAAATGCATGTTTCTATAACATGCTTTTTGTTGTTGTTGTTGTTGTTGTTATTCAATAATGCACATGTGAAACCTTTGCGAATGGAAGAGCACAGATCACTTTTATAGAAATCTGTAATTAGCTAGCAACTGTAACATTTAACACACAGTATCCTTTTGTTTTCAGATAGCATGGCTGATGAAGCTTCTTATCTGGTGGGACAGGGGCACCATGTAAGTATCTATGGAGGTGAAACTATTAAATGTTGGGTACTCTTGTTTTATGCCCAGGTGAAGGTTATAAATATGATATCACCTTTTAAAAGATTTGATGATCAGAATGGCTATATAAGGCCCTATTCACATAATCTTTTCATGACTAAAAGCTTTGTGAATATTGTCAATAGATTCAGACAAACATTCTTTTGTGACTCCAGCGCCCCCTCCCCCACACTTTTAGTTAGTGTGTAAGAGTTAAAGGACTTTAATGAGATGTACTTTTTAATGCAGTAATATGTTTCCCTTCCCAGATGTTTGAAATAGACCAGTTTTCAACTTTAATGGGAATGGAGCCTTTTACTTTTCCTAACATGGCAGCCACCAATTCACTACGAATAGGTAAAAACTGTTTTTCTATTGATATACAATATTTTAGTTTTTATCCACAAACCTTATTTTACTGTGATTCCAAAGCCTGATGGCCCAAATGTATTCTTACTCTCCAGGTTATTGTCAGTGTGTTCTGATATCGGTAAGCCTGTGAAAAGATCTTTGCTTGCCATTCATTTGTTATTTTATTATATTTGTAAATAGAAGACCCCTCTCTTCTCACTTTAGTTTGATGTTGACCATGGTTGGCACAAAAAGTTTGAAACCATAACATGACTGTCAACAGGTACAGACTGTCAGTGGGACATCAGGGTCTTTTGTAATGATCTAACCTGGCTAATCTTATAACCACACCCCCAAAACTGTAAAATCCTGATTTTTCACAGACTGTATTAATTGGCCAAGTTCTAACAGGAATGCAGAAAAAAAAGTCTGTATATTCTTTATAACGGAAGCCTGCGATGCCGTACCCCTTCCTTTTGAATGGAGGAAAAAACAAGCCGCTTGACTAGAAAAGTGATTTTAAAAAACAAGTGTTTTGATTAATCCTGCAGGATTAGTAATTCACAGTTCTTCCTATCAGCAAGGTCACAGAATTTCTTCTGTAGTGTTGGAGGGGCTGCTTCCAAGTTGTGTTAGATTTTATTCACATCTGGTTTTCAAGGCTAGTCTAAAGTTTTGCATCAAAAACTACAAAATTATATCGCAAAAGTATTTTCTGCAAATCTTTACAGTTTCCTGTCTCATGTAATGTTTATCTTCTGACAACCATGCTTCCTGTCAAATTATACTATTGTAAAAAAAGGTGCCACTGCAAATAAAACTAAGGTGTGGTGCTGTGTTACTTCCAAATTGTGCTTCCTTTTTTTCTTTTAATAAAACAAGTAATTGCTTATATTTCTGCTGTCATTCCTCCATTTAAAACCTTTTGATCTTCACCTTGACTTGCATTACAGACCAATGTCTGAGGTTTTACAATTGTGGAAGAGTTTTTTGGGTTTTTTTGTGTTGACTAATGATGGTTCTTAGTTACTACTGGTAATGCTCTAACCTATAAAACAGGTGTGCACAGTTGATAAAAATCAGCATTAATATTCTGCAACAGAATCTGCAAGGAAACGGTGCATTACTTTTTCATGCCTAGCAGTTGTTGATTGATGCAAGGCTTAGTTTTATTGAAAGTGCAACTAATCTGTTGTCTACAGGTATTTCAGGGACTTTCAGATGTACTCAATTATTTAAGCTGCATATTTTATGACATCATTTTTTGAGGACGTAATTTTCTGGGGAAATGTTATGGTAAAACCAGTCATCCCTGATTTATACCATTATTTTATCAAATGGAATGTGAATGTTTCTAAAACACCGACACCATTACAGGGGAAGTTGTTCTAAAATGATATTGTATTTAATCTCTTTTTATTGTTCTATATTTTCTATATATTATGTACAGTATCTCTCTTTCAGGGCACATTTCTTGTGAAAATTACATTTGCCCTAGAATTACTGACTTAACAATTTCCTGAAACATTACTGAATAATTTATTAAAATATTCTTTAAAAGCTCTGTGATTTTTAATGTCTTTGATTTTGAAGTTTGGTGTCTCTTTCCATTGTTGGAATGCATTAGCCAATTTGGCTCTGCTTTGAATTGCTGACCACATGAAAACTGAGAAAAATATATATATTTTTAAAGGGCATAAGGTTTAGTCGCTTCCAAGTCCCAGTTGTGTGTGACTATACAGTAGGTTCCAGTACTAGGTACTTTATGTGGTTTTTCCTTGAAATGGAAAATGGTTTTCTTCAACATGGCAGTCAATTTTCCAGCTGCAGCTTGTACTGCAGTCTGTGTGTTCTGATCATTTACATGTTATGATATGAACAGTGATGTTTTAAGAACTATAACATATCTATTCAGTTAATCGAAATGGCGGCAGATCTAAATACCTGCACTGTTTCATATATTAAAATAAAATAAAACCAAACCTAGAATTTAGTTAACTTTTAGCGAATAATGTAAAAATCGTATTCACTGTTAGAAATGTTCAATAATTTCCTTTCTTTAAATCATTTATACAACAGTTGTATTTAAATTCACCACTGTTTAGATCAATTGAATAGCCCTCAAGATGTGTTATAGATTTGATGTAAAACAGGTGGCACCTTTTTTCAATTTAGTGATTTTATTGATTGGTAAGTTAATGAAAAAATAACTACCTTTAAAACCTTGCCCTCTACGCTGTGCATTTTTGTTAAAAAAAAAAAAAAAAAAAATTTTGTTTTCATTTTCTGCAGAAAAAAAATGTTCAGTGTTTTTTTGTATATTTTTTTAGCAGATGGACCATACCTCCAAATTATAGAACAACCTAAACAGGTAAGAATTCTGTAAACAAGGTTATACGCAGTGCTTACTTTGTACTGAGAGAGCAGTGACAATGATTAATTCTCCAGCTATAGACGCATACTTCTTTTCCCGGGCTTGCTCTCTCATATTTGCCTGTGTTGAGTCACACATCTCCTCTCTGTTGTTACAGTGGACTGTCTCTATTTTTAATGTTTTGAGAATTAAGAAAACTTCGGTGCATTATGTTATGGCTGACTGAAAATGGTAAATTATCAGACAGCGTGAATTTGACAGCAAAAAAATAATACGAGATGTTTAACTTTCATAACGTATGAGGTACCGGGGCTATGCCCCAGCAAGCCCTGGCACAAATTAAGCACTGGTACGGAGTGTCCCACAAGTCAATCATCTGGCTGTCTGTCATTTTCTTTATGGTGTGAAATATCTTTCAGCAATAAAGAATTAATATGAGGTCAAGAATGTCAACGTGTTGCGGCCGCCTTCTTTAACAGAGTACATCCTAATCGGCATAATATATAATATTGCCTATTATGCCTCACATCAGTTATATGGGAGATGATGTCCAGATCTTTCGACTCTCGTACAGTTGAGTGCTGCTATGTTTACTGAGTTTCTATACTAATAATAATAATAGGGCAGCAGTGTGGAGTAGTGGTTAGGGCTCTGGACTCTTGACCGGAGGGTTGTGGGTTCAATCCCAGGTGGGGGACACTGCTGCTGTACCCTTGAGCAAGGTACTTTACCTAGATTGCTCCAGTAAAAACCCAACTGTATAAATGGGTAATTGTATGTAAAAAAAAATATGTATGTAAAAAAAATAATAATAATAATAATAATGTGATATCTGTATAATGTGAAATAATGTATATGTGATATCTGAGAGATCCCAGGGAGTGCCTGAAAAAAAATGCTTTTAATAAAAAGGTGTTTATTCAAAATGTTTGCAATATTAAAGAAAGTGACAGGCATGAAGATTTTTATCCACTCTGTTTTAGAGAGGCTTTCGTTTCCGCTACGGGTGTGAGGGACCATCGCACGGTGGATTGCCTGGAGCCTCAAGTGAGAAGAACAGGAAATCCTTCCCACAAGTCAAGGTATGTGATCACAAGAACCCCACTGAAAATACCAAATCTGGAGATATTTTTTTTGTGCAGCAGCTGGTGCTGAATTATGAGAGCCAGCCAGCGTGGGGGGTACTGGTGGTACTCAATTAAGATATATACATGCCTTTTTTTTCACTGTTTCCCCTGTAGAGCAAGCGAGATAGTGGGGGGTGGGGTGCTTGTTCGAGAACATTTACTTACGGTAATATATTATCATTGGCAATTTACAATATGTGGAGTTTCTTGAGTCTCATTGGGAGAAGGGAGAATCATGCTCATTGTTTTAGCCTTTAGCCATGTCAATGATACTGATCTCCTATACATATGATCAGAAACACCATTCCCCTTTCATTATGCCGAAGCAATGCTGTTTTTGTTGAAAAAAATCATAGTTTTGTTACTTTTTGTATTAGTGAAATGGGGTTATTGTTGAACCACACTTTTGTTTGGATGTTTTGTTTACCTAACAGATGAAAGTAAAACAAAACATCAGCTAAAAACAAGATACAAAAAAAAAAACATATAGTGTACAGTATTGTTGAATGATGTTGATTAGAGAATGCCCATATAAAGTTATCTGGTCACTAAGCAGGTGATGTAAGGATACGAGCAAAGTAATTTGCAGGTGCAAAACCCCCGTAATACTGCCATAAATCGTGTATAGCTGCTGTAAAGTCTGATTTTACCGGTTGCTAAAAATCCAGCGTATGTAAAGAATGTTGTTCACCTGGCGTTCTGCACCCTCTATCAAATTTGCACTTTGCCATAATTAATCCATTAAAATGATATGAAAGGCATTCAAATGAAGAAAAGAGAATGGAATTGGGCGGGATCTGGATACTAAGCAGACGCAAACATTATAATGTGATGTAAGGATTTTGCCTTGCACTTAGGTAATTGCTGACCCTCCAAAAACTTTACACCTCTTCTTACAAGGTGCAAACCATTGTAGAAGTGAGTAACTAAGAGCTGTATAAAAGCACTCACCTGCAGAGACCTGTCATTGGCTTCAGGATCTGCTGCTGTGGAACACTTCCTGATGCGGTGACACTTGGCTCTTGGTGAGGAGAGACAGGAACACATTTGGAGGATAAGGGCAAGACGAAGAAGACCCTGCATATTCAATCCTAGGGTCACTTTGTTTGGGATGCTGGAGGATACAGTGCTAAAGTGTCATCGTCTCACTCCGCAGGTCATCCTAGACCTAATAGCTGAATTGAGGGATGAGCTAGACCCCAGCGTCAATCTAGGGACCGCTATCCCTACACATGTGAAAGTGCTGTGTTCTCTGCACTACTTAGCCTCTGGTTCCTTTCAGACCACATTTGGAATGTATGGAGGGATCCTCCTTTTCCAGAGTGCCAGGTATATTTCTGGATGTCATGCTGAAAAGGGCAGGCCAGACAAATCTTTTTCATGCTGAGTGACCTCAGCCGTAAGGAGACTCGGCCGTAAAGACTCTCAGCTCCTTCTCAGAATTTTTTTTTTCTTTTTTTCCGTGTGACAAGAGGACTTTGCTGCCCTTCCTCTGACATATTATTATTTTTTTTGGTTTGTATTTTCATGATCCGCAAATGTCATGGAGCGACTACTGCTCTCTGAACTCCTAATTGCAAGTGTGGCTGCTAAATAGACCGATGCGCTCGTTGAGACCCTCATCATCATTGCGGATCATTATTTGTGTGTGTTGAGTAATTTGTATTGCTCTTAAGCTTACATAGGGCGCAGTGGAAAATAATTGCCTGGCTGCAATGCAGATAGAATTTTGCATCCGCAATTATTTGCACTGTGCCTATACTTACAACACCCCCTAAATGTAGTTCTTTCCTTCATGGCTTCTGTAACCCAGGGTATTTTGTTTTGTGTGTAAACTGGTAGGTTATTGGAATGTGATATTAATATTCAGCCAAGCAATAATGAAAGGTATTGAAAGAATGGCAATCTGAGGCTGTATATACATGCCGGTCAGTCTTTCTCCCCCATAAATGTCGGTCACCCTTACATTTGTCTGCAGTATGTAAGCAGGTCTCTTTGTGTAATTACAGCCCTGGATTAAATTTGAGCTTGTATCACATCAAATATTTCCAAGTGTTTATGCTTATTTTGAAGAGTAAATAAGTACAGAAACCCAGAAATCATATTTGATATTTAAAAAAAAAAAGAAATGAAACATTATTATGTAGACTGGGCCATGTATATATTTTATCCCCCAGTAATGAGGATTTACCGTAGTGAAGGCATCACACATTTTACATCTAAGTTACTGAATTGCCATAAAACGTGGTTAGTTATGGATAGTTGGATGCAAGTCAAATTCATCTACTTTTTCATGTTACCGGTAACTCTGATTTTGTACCAGCTGTTGACTCTATTATGCCTGATACTTAATTATGGTGCAGTATTATTTTCTGTGGGCCCTTTTATCCTATTGTCATATCAACAATAAGTCAAGGAGACATTAAAACAAGTTAATTTGATAACATAATGAATCCGCTTATTAATTTTACCTGTGTGTTCTACCTAATTTGAAACATCAAATTCAAATGTAGTCTCTGCTGCAACCCAGGAAGACCCATTCCATTCTGTCAAGCCTCTTTTTCACCTGCAGTACATAAACAATGGCAGTCACATAGTTTCTGGACCCTGGAGGCAAGGGCCCTGCCTGGACTCTTGGGTGCTGGACCAGTGGGGATTGATTAAGCAATTACTTGAGATGACCTGTGTCATTTCCACCATTACTGGATCAGCGTTTATAGACAATACTGTATTATCGTCAGGGGTGAGTGGTTTTTGCAAGGACATCCTACTAAGGTAAATAAAAAAATGTTTACCACAAACAGTCATTCAATAGTCTGTTTATACCACAAGTATATTTTTAAAATAAATAGCAATAAAATGTGTACATTTTTTTAAATATATTAAATCAAATAATTCAGGTATTTTACCTGGCAGATCTTTACTTTAATTTTCAACAGACTGTGGTTCGATGTGGATTAATTTCAGACTCTGTTTATAGCCGCTTCACAATCTTGAGGCCGGCCTCTGTTGCTTCCTACCATTACCAGTGGTAATGAAGGGGCTACAGGCTGTTCAGATAAGTCAGAAGCAGGCAGATCAGTAACTGACATTTCTTGACTAAACTTTCTCAAGGAAATAGGGATCCAAATAGAAACAACAGAAATATGAAATTATTTTAGACATTTAAAAGTTGTATAAAACACGTACCAGTGGTAGTGTTGTTTGAACGACCGAAGCACAGCTGGGCCTGAATTTCACAGCGGCACTTCACCGAATTGGAATGTAAGCAAAGACAGATTGTAAACTAGTCCCGGTAAGCATTCCACTTAAGTGAAATAACAAAAATGTATCCCACGCTAATTTAAACCCAGGCTTGTGGTATGAATCTAGATATACAGTGTGGGTTAAAATATACCTTGAGAGTTGAAAAAGCAAGTTTCATCACAATAGGACAAGCTGTTCAGTAGATACTGTACTGTATATACGCACAACTCTGAAGTGTGACAAATGTACAAATGAAAGTACATAAGCACGCCTCCACAATACACACCTGTGATGTTTGACATGTGGTAGTGGGGGATATTGCACACATTCTAGACAAACTGAGTGGTCCTATTGAAGAAATGTAAAAGCTTTCCAGGAAGACCTAAATATTTAAAGTAGCATGCTATTTTATATTTTAAAAAATAATTGTAACAGTATATTTGTCATCTTTTTTATTTTTTGAAATTATTTTTTCAGGTTTCTGATTTCTGACTGTTGATTGAGAGTTTGTCATTATTGGGGAAATCCCAGATTTGTAATTCTTTTGAAATTCTACCATGTGGCAGAAACTACTTCCATCAGTGCAGCCACAGACTCTCGAGAAGCTGAAGCCTGTGTGCAGTTGTGTGGGTGGAAGCTGATTCTACACCTGGCTGGGAAATTCCTATTATGTTACTGTTATTGATGGGAATTGCTAAAATCTGGCAAATAAGCAAAACAAAAACAAAAAAGAGAAATAAAATACCTAACTTTAATTGTAACTTTCACTTTCTGCTCGGTAATCTTGAAGGTAATTTCTTTAGGTTTCTTGTGGGTTTTCAAAGAATTCAGGTTTTCATTTAACTCCTGTTTTTTCAAGAAAATTTTCTCTAGACCCAACCAACACATTGGTAAGAAGTCAGTGAACCATTAAAACATGTTAATTCGTAGTGAAACATTAATTTTACATAGTGAAACAGTTTATGAATTGTACCCCTGTTTTCTACCTAATTTGAAATGTCAAATTGAAACGTAGTCTCCCTGCTGCAAACCAGGAAGATCCATTCCATGCTGTCAATCAGATTGCCTCTTTTCATCCTCTGTACATAAACAATGGATGTTAGCAAGATTCTGAACCCTGGAAGTGGGGGTTGATTCACTTTTTTTTTCATTTTATATCTAGATAAAGAATTTAAATATGTGGGGCACGGAACTTCCATACACCCTGAGATTAAAGTAGATTCTTGGCAAGTTTTATCACTTCTGTAGATACTGTACACACAAAAACTCTACAAATGAAAGTACATATGCATGCCTCCACAATAGGGGTCCCTGCATGTGGGAGATAGATTGGTGTGATTGGTTTAATTGAAACCAATGCAGGTAAATACAGTGGTAGCAGATGGTAATTTTCCTTTTTTGCTCATGTGTTTTTTAAATTGTGAAGTGAAAGGAAACACTGTTGAATACCAAGTGGCTTATTCTACATTCTAACAAGGAACTAGGGTTTTTAGTGAGAAGTAACTGGGAGTTCTCAGAATCTCTTTTCTTTTTTGTTTTCTTTTTTGTTTTTCGATTCTGCACTACAAAGTTTCTTCACAGTCGATACTCTGAGGTTGCAGTAACTCACTGTGCTCCACGCTAATTCAGCTACCTTTTGTGGTTAGCTGGTTTTGTCAGTGAGAGAGAGAGAGAGCATGGTTAGTTCTTGCTGACAGGATGTCAGCCTGTTAATAAAGTAAATAACAGCATAGCATAGGCCCTTCTCAACATTGTGTTACCCTAGATCAGTTTATATTTAGTCCTCCCTAAAAACTTATGTTAAAGCTGACTAAACTGCGCAGATAGACCAGTAGTAGCATTTTTTTTTCTTTAGAAGCCTGTTGTGGAAGTTTTTTCAGCACTGTAAGAGATTGTGTAAAATGAAAGTAAAACAATTTCAAAGGATATCATTACTTGTTTGGTTTGGCTGACTTCTGGAGATGCAGCTTTTGTCATAGTAGTACCTTCATAACAAATTAACCAACCATGTGGCACAGGTTGTACAAAATGTACATATTGATTGTGTTTTATATTTTATCAAGCTGCTGCCATTTGGCAAAACTGATCATTGCATAATGGCCATGTTAAAAGTAACTTCAATTTTTTTTTTGTACAGTCCCCTAGCCTTTTTATAAAGTTTGTAATTATTCTAAATGGTGCTCTTTACATTTAGTCAGATGCCAATTAAACTGCTTGTAACAGGGCGGTGTTACCTACGTGGGTTGTCACTGATAATAATGAGTCAGACACAGAGCAGTGGGTTCTGACACACCGCACAGACTCGCAGATTTAATAACAACAGAGGCCCAGACACTAGGGTACCAACAATGGCAATCCTAGTGCCGGATTTAATAAAGAAAACAAAACAAAGCTAAAAATAAAAGTTTGCTACACAAGACGAGCGCTAGCCTCTCTAAAAGAGACGTCCGACTCCAGGATCCTACTACACTACGAAACCCTCTGTATGCTTAGTTTGGCAGCAAATCCCCTAACCTACCCTACTGCTGTTGCTCCCAAAGTCCTGGCCTCCCGGCGACTCCGAGTCTTCCTGACAGTCCTGGCTGGGCAGAGCCTTCACAGGGTTCCGTAGTAATTATCCTGGGACCCTCTCCTCCTCAATCTAAACACAGCAAGCTTTTGCTCTGCGCCCGTCTCTATGGCTACGGGGCTGTGCAGTAGCCTCGAACTTTGCCGCTCTTACCTTCTCAAACAGGCGATAGCTCCCTGGATTATTATTTTGTTGTAAGGTGTATTGATTAGACATTACAACAAAACAATACTCCACAAAATGTATATTTTCTTATGGTTTGTTACTGTAAAGATATCAAGCTATTCATTTCTCCACAAGCTCAGTAGTTTTTATTTCATTATGTGAAGCTGTGTGGTGGTATATGTGTGATGTGGTGAATTAAGTAATCTCTTGAGCTTAGTTTTTTTTTTCATTGTAGTTGTAATAATAAATAAGATTCATGTCTCTCATGTTGTGACTGACCAGTGGGATTTATTTTTTGATCCGTTTTTTTTTTCTTCTGGATATTAGACACTTCATATCGTAGAAACAATTTGAGTTGGTGACTATTTGCAGGGTTATATGGCTACTGTTTTTAAGGTCACATGACTTTTTCCATTTCTGCTGTACAGAGACATTTTTCTTAATGACTGGTAAACAGCTGTATTATCTGATTCTCTTAATTAAATGTTGTCCAGTAACTGTCAAGGTCAGATATAATAGATAAGTATGTGCATGCCTACTGTAGGTAATAAACACAAACCTAATGAATGAATAGAAATAGATATACAAACCTGTGTGGTCCAGTGGTTAAAGAAAGGGGCTTGTAACCAGGAGGTCCCCGGTTCAAATCCCACCTCAGCCACTGACTCATTGTGTGACCCTCAGCAAGTCACTTAACCTCCTTGTGCTCCGTCTTTCGGGTGAGATGTAATTGTAAGTGACTCTGCAGCTGATGCATAGTTCACACACCCTAGTCTCTGTAAGTCGCCTTGGATAAAGGCCTCTGCTAAATAAACAAATAATAAATAATAATAAAACCAAGCAGCAAAATCAGCATATAAAAATGAAGAGTAAGAAAAAATGATTCAATAAAAAGATAATGCAGTGAAAAAACTTGGAAAGATTTACAGATTCTACAAATGTACATTTGAGAAACCGAAGGAAGGAAATAAATTCATTGCATTAATGCCTAATAAACTACACCCTACTGTACAGTTTTTCTTTTTGTGACATGGTTGAGCTAACTCTTCCACAATGTATAGTTCATCAAAAAAACCAAGAATTCCAGCATTATAACTTGAGACTTTAATGAATGCAACTTTTTCTGTGTGAAAATATACAGTAGTCTTGACTGAAAAGACCAATAAAAATGCTGACCTTTTCAATAATAAATAACTTCTACTGTTCCTTATGTTGCAATGTTTATTGTTTAAAATGTCTAATATCCCCATTAGATATGCAACTATCAGGGACCAGCAAAGATCGTTGTTCAGCTCGTGACCCATTCCAAAGAAGTACACCTGCATGCGCACAGCCTGGTTGGAAAGCAGTGTGACAAAGGCATATGTGTGGCTGACCTGCAACCCAAAGATACAAGCATGAGGTGAGCAATTGTAAACTTCCAGGAGGGCCTGCTGACCAGGTTTTGAGAGTCCCTTGTATTCCCGTAATGACACAACTGACTTTTTTGTCTGGGAATTTTATACATACAAAGACTGAATCCTTTTTTTTTTTTTTTTTTTTTTTTTTGTGAAGCATTAAATGTAATGGCCCAGTATATCTGTGAGATTAATAAACTTGCTGCAAAATATAATTTGTTAAATGTCATAGATCCCCTCACAGACAGACAACAATTACTTTCCTGTCTCCTAGTTTTCCAAACCTGGGTATTCTTCATGTCACTAAAAAGAATGTTAGCAAGACCTTGGAGGACAGAATGACTGAGGCGTACAGACTGGGCTACAACTACGGCATCTCTATTCACCCAGAAATAAATTGTTTACCGACTGAGGGGCGGGTACCAAGAGAACTCACAGGTAAGGATTGGAAACACTTAAAGAAACTTACATTGAATGGCAAACGTTCAGACACAACTTTTTTCAGTGTTGAAGACATTGAAAAATACTTTTAATCTAAATATTTGTCATTAAATTTATGAAGTTTCTTTTTAGTATTTCATAATTTTAGCTCTATTGGGAATTTTGTAGTTATTGATGAAGCATTGGACAGGCCAGTTTTTGCATTATACTGTGTGGAAATCATGGGTGTTCTTTATAACTTTCATAACCCTGGTGTATTTAAAGAAACATAAGCAAACTTTAAATGTCATGCCACCTAATTTTATTATGTTTTCAGTCTATAAGCTTAATGATGGAACATCTTTCATGGATAAACCAACAGGGCTTGCAGAGTTTGCATTTTCAGTTTTTCTGCTTTGCATATATACTTAATGAAAAACAAATGGGCACAGAAGCACAGAAGTAGTGAGTTTCCCCTGCCAAACAACTAGTCATGTGTAATGACTGCAATCGGGACTTCTTTATAGTATTATCTTTGTTGCTTTGCCAACTGCTAAGAAAACTACTTGAACCCATCCTTATTGTTTTGCCAACTATGAAAATAATAATAATATTTTTTTTCAATGAATAGCCTAACCAGAAATCTGTCATTGGATAATGACATATTGTAATGTATTTCCTGAAATATGGGTGTTTGAAATATGCCAACAAAATGTACATGTGGTAACTTGTCAGGCATTTACTAACATCAGTTACTAACAATAGTTTTATGATCAAGTCAAGCTGCATTCCCTTCATTTTTCAGGGTGATCAAGGTAGAGCAGGGTTTCTACATTCCACAATCCGGAGACTAGAGTGATCTACTGCAAGTGAAAGAAAAGTCGTTTTTCAGTCTGTTGGCATAAGCAGCATTATCAGCGATTATCTCAATTCCATTTTTAGGTTCTTTGCTTGTTGTTTTTATACTTAACCCTTTCAGTCGTGGTGGAACCTTGAGGTGCCGCCTTATCTTGGCGCCCTACAGTGTGTTAACATATGCTGTCGGAAATCACTCTAGTCTCTGGATTGTGGAATGTGGAAACCCTGCTCTACCTTGATCACCCAGACACTATCTTTACAGTAATCACTTTGGTTAGGTAGGTTGCATTCCCGATTGCACTCAGATCCAGGCAGTTATCCTCAACAGAAGAAAAGGGGCACCAATCTTAATGTTACTAAAGAGGCTATTCACTCCTGTTACAATTACAGACTTTGGAAACCCATGTACTGTGTTCTGAATTCCCAACAGCATGTTAGAAAATGGTAATTAATCGAGTTCCCTGTTATAGATCACCAGAGAAGCCTCATCGCTAATGCTGCCATCAGTCAGGCCAAGGACATGGATCTCAGTGTGGTTCAGCTGATGTTCACAGCGTTCCTGCCTGACAGTGATGGTGGATACACAAGGCGGCTGGACCCCGTCATTTCAGACCCAATTTTTGACAGCAGTAAGTACTAGGGATTCAAGTCAGTAAATGTATGAGAATCTATGAGCATGAGTGTGTCCGTTTGTAATACTCTTTTTAACTTTATTTAACATACCCAGATTCCTTGAATTGTGGAACGCCTGGAGGGGCTTAGGCCAGTGCTAGTACAATTAATAACATTCCCGTGCATCAAAATGCACATTCAAGGGAGATTTAGATGTGACGGTGCACAACAAAAATATTTTTTTTACTTACTAGCAAGATGTAAATCATTGACCTAAGGTTTTGGCTCACACTGCGACATCTGTTGCATTGCACACAAATTATTGTATTGCACGCACAAATGTTATTAAATTTGTTTTCATCGGTATGCTGAAATAGTGTGTGGTATATATTTAAAGTGCACACCAAAATAACCTGAACTGGACACAATTACAGTGTGTGTATAAAGATACACATGGGTGCTGTCTTCCAGTGAAAACCTAAAAAATGAGATGAACTGTCTGAAATGGTTGTTAAACATTTTAAAATCAATCTGGAAATTACAAGCAGTATATCAACCAGTATTGTTTATTATCTATACATCTTCAGCCCCAAACCCATGAAATCTCAAGAAGTATATTAATCAATATCATATGCACATCATTATCCACATGACATACTTCAATAAAAGTCTGATCTGTTTTTTTGTCACTATTCTGAAACCTTAATTTTGGAGATGATCACTAAACATGAAACTGTATTGTCAGTATATTTTATAAAAACTTGCAGCTGCATGGTATACAAACAGCATAAACAAGTTACAACTTAACAACATCTTTGAATTTTAGTCAACTGCATACAAACCTGCAACCAGGGGTTTGTAAACAAAAATGTATTGGATTATAGTTAAGAAAGAGGGATAGCATGCTTGTTTCTAGACCTAATGTACTGACCTTGATTTGCAGTAGCTTCCATATATGCTTCAAGTTCTCAGCTACTTGTTGGTTTTTATGCCTTATTGCCTTGCCATGATTTAACATCATCTTCAGGTTTAAACAATACCAGTGGTGGGCCAGCTAATCTGAACAGGAGCGATAAGCGCTAGTTTTTTGGCGTTTTGCTGTTTTGGGTTGTGAAAAAAAACTAGACATTTTATTACTCATAGATGTCACATACTAAATTATATCGTTATACAGAACACTTTAGTTATTCAATTCATGTTATGTACATGCAACAAAAAATAAGTTGTTTCAACATTTTTTTTTTAATCTTACGGTTCATACGGTTGCTAACTGTATAATTTTTGCCTGGCAGACAAAGGTACCAGATTTGTGGTCCGACACAAATTAACCCCTGCTTGCAGTAATATCAGCCACTAGCAGCACTAATTGGACCACATAAGCACAACATGTTATGTTTCAGGGAAATCTTCTTTCGGTGTGACGTTGTTATGCACAACAAAAGGCCAACCAATAGAATGTTAGCAGAAGCTAGGAAGGTGGTTGCGGTAACAACCAGTAGCAGCACTCGGTTAGGGTCAGTTAAAATGTTTGCAGAGTTTAACAAATATGGCGGTTCCAGTATTTTATGACTGCTTGCTGTTTACCTAATATGACTGACAGTGGTGGCTCCAGGGTCTACCCTTAGTTTATGGTCCCTAATATCATAGCATCGAATCCCAGTATTTAAAAATATTTTAATGCAAAATTAGTTATAGTAGTTACTTATAGCCTTTCTTTGAAAATTAATTAATTTAAGGAATCATACACCTTTTATGAGACACTTTTTTTTTTATGAACTTCATATTACATTGTATCAATTCTGACGGTTGCTATGCTGAGTAACTAAAAAAATCAAACCACATATTAAATTACGTAGTTACAAAAACATAAAAGGGAATCTTACTAGAAACATATAACAAATAATTACAATTAATATTTTTTTTATTAAGGCTCGCAAGTCTTGCCTATCAATAACTAAACTTGCATCTCAAACCTTTTAAATTCATCAGGTGTAAATGTGAAATACGGTATTTGTTTCCAAGTGTTTTTCTTTTTTTATGTTGCAGTGCTTGCTGTGTGTTGGTAACACAGAGTTGAACATTAACAAGGGAATGTTTTTCACAATTGTATAATATCAGATCAGATAATGTTATTTTACATGTTTTGCTGCACATAAGTTAATAGCTGGTTAACACTTTGTACTCTGAAGCCTGCTGAAAAACCACAACACTTCTCTTCGTATTCATTGCTCCTCCTCAAAGCACATCTGGAGGCTTGATAACCTTTAAACAAGTGATTTAAAAGAAATCTTAACATTATTATCTGTGGTAAAGTGTTGGTGTTGTCTTTAAAATGCTTTTGTCCCTTTTGACATGGTGCTGGTCTCAAGGTCGCTCTTATGCTATGAAAAAACTTGACAGCTTTTGCAAGAATGTTAACCAGTGTTTAGAAAAATATGTGTGTACTGTGATGTAAAAAGTACAATTTAGGTTTGCTTAAATGAGAATATGCCCAAGAGTATTTCTAAGACAACTCCAACAACAGAACTGGGTAAACTCATCTAGGACAAATAATGCAATTTGTTAAGCTAAATCCCTGCTGTGTTGGCCAGCCAGACTTAAGTAGTATAAATTAGGAGAACTGTTTTACAAAGGCTCCTGCTGTGAAGATCGTCTAGGCTTGACTTTGTTAAACAAATTCAAAGATTAAGTGCCAAGCTTCAAACATATTTTGTTTACATCTCCTGAAACTGATAACAGGACCATGTAAATTTCTTGCCAGACTTGGTGTTTGCACAAGTCTGCGAATGGATATTCAATACGAAATTTTGTCAAAATGGTGTCATACCACCAATCTTATAAAAACAGTATTCTTGTGAACTCTTAAATTTACAAACATTAAAAATGTAGGGTTTTAAGTCTTACTTAAATCACTAAAATGAATAATTTGTCATTCCGGAAAGGGATTAAAATCTAATTCATTCCTTAGAATGGTAATTGTGGCACTTACAAGATTTATTTTGGGACTGCATTGTGTGAAAACACATCAGGAAAATAGAAATGTGATTATTGAGTAAAAATTAATAACTTAGGAATAGTTAGTTCTCAAGAGAATATTTTTAACTAAATGCGTTTTGTAAGATTTACGATCCTTTGAATGAAGATGGGGAGGTATCTTTTTGATGAAGTTATGATGTCATCTGCTTACATTCAAAGCAGCCAATAAAATTACCTGATGGAGAGTTTAACAACTAGGAGAGGCGACCAATTGAATGACACAAATCATAGAGACGCACCTATTCTCAAATGTTATAAAAATGCTTGGAAAAGCTACACAGAAACATCTAAGTGTATACAATTGGACTGAATCGCTGAAGAATCAACAACATTACTGTAACATTTCAACTTCATGAAAACTAAAACACAGTTTCTGGAAAATGAGTTCATGAAGAAAAGATCTTATTTCAAGCAATGAATAAAATACTTTGTTGCTACTAAATCTAAAAGTTTGCTAAAATACACAAAGAAGTTAACAAGAATACAGAAGTTACTTAACCCTGTCCGACATCATCAAAAAGATGTCAAGCACAGGTCCCTAGTCGTTTTTTCTCTGGAAAAAGCAGAGAGAGGCCAAGAGAAGCATGGGAAAAAAGAAGAAAAAAAACGAGGCGGATCTGAGCAATACACATAGTCCCTTCACCACAGACATAGCACGGACATAAACAAACAAGATAACTGCTTCCGCATCCAGCAATCAAAGAAAATCACAGACATTTGCCAAGCTTTTTGAGATGTTATAGTAATAAAATAATGACTTGGATAGCATTATTGAGGTGTTTGGTGATAAAATGAGTGATCAGGAGATGATTTATCAGTATGCACTACTATGAAGAAATATGTGATAAATACAGCGAACAAGGAGTGGGGCAGGGCAGGAGATGCAGTACTGAGTGTCCTGTTGATATGCAGTGCCTTTTAAACCTGTTTTACTGTGAATAAAATTGAATTAAAGTTGAATATTTTCTAAACCTTAAATAACATGCCAAATTGATCAGTCATAATTATAGCCAGAATTCAATGATTACTGTAAAATATACATTCATATGTTCAGTGTAACTTTTGATTACACCTGAATATGATGGTAAGATAGAAGGTATTGTGGTAACACCCTGGATCATTTATAGTAAACTATTGTTTATGCATAGCTAAAAGCGTGTCTTGAGAAGGTATCCAAATACATGTTTACTTGTCTCGAGAGCGCTTCAGGATTTATGTTACAATTACGTTATCATAACTTCTATCACCACAGTACTAAAAGCTGAAAAATGTCAGGCCAAGGTTTTATGCTTTTTAGAGGGGTGGGACTTGACATTTGCCTTTACGATAGATTTTAAAAACCTGCATATTGATATTTTTTGGTTTGTTCTCCATCACAGAAGCCCCAAATGCCTCCAATTTAAAGATTGTAAGGATGGACCGCACAGCTGGCTGCGTTACTGGGGGTGAAGAGGTCTATCTGCTTTGTGATAAGGTTCAAAAAGGTAAGCATACTGCTCGTTTTTAAAAATGGCTGATCATGTTTCAATAAATGCTGGTGACAATGATGTCTCAAGCAGACGCTGGGGGTATTAGTTCAGTTGATACTGAACACTTGTGTAGGAATACTGATACCAGAGATGAATACCAAGTATCTTCAGTTTTTACCAATACACTTCAGAATTGACTTTAAACTATGTAACCTTGGCCCTTCTTACTTGAGTAAGCCACTGTTCTCTTATGTTGTGGCTCTACCTTCCGTTCTGCTCATGATACAGATAGCTTGTTGGCAGAGCAGCTATACTGTTTAAAGTCTTCTGGTAGCATGTGCTGCTAGTTTCTGTGCCCCTTGTCTGTGAAACCTGGTGACTGTCAGTTGATGATTTGAATAGTTTGTCTTTGTGATATAATGTTCCCTCCGGAGGTGTTCATTATTTGATATGTGGAGCTCCCTGTGATGTGTATGCACCAGGGATGCTATATAAATGTTTTGGTATGGTGTAGCAATCCTCAAGAACCTTGTCAAACAGAATTGAAGGCTGTACATAAATCTAACCGAATGAGAAGTGATAGCAAGCCTGAGTTTTAGTAGACTGTTTACAATGCAAAACAAAGGAATATCTCTACCATGTGCTGAACTGAAACCAAACTGGTGTTGAAAAAACTCACAATTTACCTGTAAATTAGAAATATTGAAATCAAAATGCAGATATTTGTATTGCTGTTTAAATGTCTCCTGGTTTCCAAAGTCTTTGTTTAAATGTGTAATAATGTCAAAAAGTATGGTGGTGGATACCTTTGGTTTACCCTTTCACTGATCTTTTGTGAGCACTATACTGTGCATAAAACTGGTTTGCGGGGAACTATGGTCAGTTATATTATATTCATTTATGGGTTTGGTCTCTGGACTCTTGACCGGAGGGTCGTGGGTTCAATCCCCGGTCGGGGACACTGCTGTACCGTTGAGCATGGTACTTTACCTAGATTGCTCCAGTAAAAATCCAACTGTATAAATGGGTAATTGTATGTAAAAATAATGTGATATCTTGTAACAATTGTAAGTTGCCCTGGATAAGGGGCGTCTGCTAAGAAATAAAATAATAATAATAAACTGTAGCTAAGTTCCTAATCATCCCAAGCTGACATCTGAGAGATCCCAGGGAGTGCCTAAAAAAAATGCTTTTAGTCTGCTAAGAAATAATAATAAAACTAGAAAGAACTAGAAACACTTGGCACAGGAGCAAAGAAAGAGCCGTTAAAAGATCTGTTTAACCCTGAACAAAATTTCAAATTATAGAAATTGCACAAGAGCCGTGAAGGGGTAAACAGTGGCTATCTGCCACCATTTAGATTTTTTTTCTTACAGCACAACTTATTAAAAGGTAAGATTTGAAAACAATCAGAAACGCCAACAGGAATAAAATGTTCACCTGCAGTCTGCTTTGTCAGCTACGAATAAGGAAGTACTCTACATGGCCCTGGGGTTCATGTTCATGGGATTTTCCCAGTACTATGGAACATTCTACATACAACAATGGTGTATTAAGCTATTTTGGGGATTGCATTGGCGTCATTTGAATTTTGTCACACACAGTACTGTACTGCTAAATATAATAAAAACAACAAAATATCCCCATTAGCTCTCAACAGCTGTGCTCCTGTCAAAACTATGCCTCTGAATGACAACAAAATAAAAAAAATAATTGTTTTAAATAAAGTAACATTTTTTCCCTAAACATGCAATACTGCTCATTTTCCTAACAGATGACATCCAGGTTCGGTTCTATGAGGAGGATGAAACAGGAGGATACTGGGAAGCTTTTGGAGATTTTTCGCCAACAGATGTGCACAGACAGGTCCGTCCTGTACAGAAAGGCAAAAAAAATGTAGTTGCTTGTAGCCAAAGCAAGCTTTCCAGATGTAATACTATTGAAGAACCTGTATATTTTAGTTCTAAAAGCAATGGATTTAGCAAGTGCAAACATGTAATTATCTAATGCCTTATTCGGTGCTTTGTTGTCAGCTTGACTTGAGTTTTTAAAGTTGAACTATTGAAGCATTGAATCTGAGCATTTGAATTGTCTTTCATTGACAGTCACAAAAGACAGCCTTGTGAAATGTATTAATAATTCATTTATTTTTCATTTTTTGTGGGGGAAAAAAGATGACTCTAACAAAATGCCATTTTATCTTCCAGTTTGCTATAGTCTTTAAGACTCCAAAGTACCGAGACCTCAACCTGCAAAAACCAACCTCTGTGTTTGTCCAGCTGAAAAGAAAGTCTGACAACGAGACAAGTGAACCAAAGCCCTTCACTTACCATCCACAGGTTATAGGTAATTGTATTTTTATCTTTCACATTCTTAATCAGAATATGGTAAATATAAAAAAGAGAAATCGGTACAGTATCTGTACAGTAGAGCCTGTCATATCCAAATTAATTGGTTCCAGGAGTCCATCAGATATTTAAAAATATTTTATCAGAGGAGTCAAAACTTCTGACAACTTCTGTACATAACAGAGATCAACACACAAACGTTTGCAGCTTTGTTTTCCTTTCATTTTAAAAAATGTGAATGTACTGATTTGAATGATTCAATTGAATAACATTTTTATTGATGTAAACACACGTATTTGCATTTTTGTTGTGTAGAAGATGAGTATGTGTCTTTCTTTGTGCACAGATAAGGAGGAGGTCCAGAGGAAGCGTCAGAAGACACTGCCCAGCTTTCCTGATTATGGTGCTGGAGCTGGTGGAGGGGGAGGAGGGATGTACGGTGGGGCAGGAGGGGCTCCTGGAACAGGAGGGGGTAAGCCGATACAAATCAGCCACTTTCTCTTCATTCAAACACAAGAAATTCAAAACCAATAAAATCCAATTGTTTATTCTTTGAGAACGGAATATGGTTTTGTTCTTTTCTTCCCTGCACCTTTATTCAGACTAACTTGTCCAGTGTGATTGTAGTGACAGTCTGTATGCTGGTCCTTGTCTTTTAAGGCTACTGAATTTTCCAGTGCTGTAGTAGTGCCATAGACATGAGCAATACATTGTTGTATTGTGAATAAGTACTTTAACAAACAGGTTATTACTGTTTTGTTGATTTTCTGTAAAGTGCATATTTAATATGTAAAGGTACTTCACATAACATGTTTTCTCTTATAGCTGGATTTAATTACCAAGGATACCCAAACTATAATAATTTTGGAAGCCGCTATCCATATTCTGGTGGTCCCAGCAGCTCCGGTGCTGGAATGAAACATGGTAAAAAAAAAAGAAATTTATTTCTTGATTAAACTCTTTCAGCACTAAGCAACATTACAAGACTCCCCCAAGATAACTAATTAAACAGTTGCAGTGTGTTATACTAAAAAATACATAGATGCACATATTGGTATATTCAATTTAGTTAATCTAGTTAAAAACATGAAAATATATTTACTTTCTATTCACTTGCTTTCATTAACACTTGGACATGTTTTCCAGTACATTCTCTTTTGTGGTGAGTTTAAAATGATAACTTGTATATACCTCATTCCCAATGTTAAAGCTTCGAAGGGCCCTGCAGATGATGGCGATGACAGTGACTTGGATGATGATAGTGAGGCCCAGGATAATCCGAGGATTAGCTGCCAGGAGAAGTCCGAAGACCTGCAGAAAGCCTCTGAGGAGGAGAGTACATCAGATGGAGTGGATCAGGGCCCTACCGAAGATTCACTGAAGACGGCAGAAGCTGAAAGCAGTGTCGGTAAGTACATCCATAACCTTAAAGATTCAACTGGTAAATAAAAAATAGTAGACAAAGTTTGTCAAGTGGACTAAGAGATTTTTCAATATTTAAAATAGGGCTTTCAGTTAAGCCTCCAAATAGCAATCGATAAATTGGGCACACAAAATCGAATCATTTGAATAAATATCGATGATTGTACCGCCAACATACATTATCTCGCTATTGCTCTCCCCCCAACGTGATTATTTTATTATTATTGCTGTTATAGTAAAAGCTTGTGCACAACAATTGAATGCGAGGGGTAATTATGTCTTGGTAGCGTCAGGAGAAGAAAAAAAAAAAAAACACAACATTCGCAAAAAACTAAAGCAAGTTTAAAATACTACAGGAGTGTTACTAAAATATTTTTTCCAGACAGATTACAGTACAGTACTAATTTATTTATGTGTGGAGACACCCATAAAGAAATTGCAATACATTTTACAGTTATATATAATATTAAAATGTGAGAGTTGGGGGGCGGGGGGGGGGGGTAATACACTATACTTATGAAATGCTTTTTGTAATGGCTTCAGTGAGTCTTGCAGTTTTTTTACGGGTGTATCCACCCGTAAATAAATTTCTAATAATAGAGTCTCCTAATGACACTTAAGGAATAAAGTGTGTTATTTTGCGTTTTATTCGTTCACGTGGCAATACTAATATTTACTTCAAGTTATTTATTTTTTTTGTCTTCATATTTTCAATTCATAAAAGAGGTTTAAGCTAGGGTACTTGTAAATGTTCAAATATATTAGGCTCGTAGCAAACAAATAAATACATAAAATACAACCCACAGCTAATAACTAAACCCCTCCACGTGTAGGAAAGTTTTTGTTTTCAGTTGATTGACATTCGCAGTAGCCAATGAAATCATAGGATATGCAAACTTAGAAACGTCATTGGCTATTACATTAAGTCCCAGAAAAAATGCTGTCTGATGGTTGACAGAGAATTTCATTGACAGAGGTTTTCCATGACTCAGTTTGAGTGACAGAGGTTTTCCGTGACTTGAAATTCGAGTGACGGCGGACACAAAATACAAATGATACCTGATAGAAATAATGGCTGAAATAAAAAACACCTGAGGAATGACAGAAAAAATGATTGAGAAATGACGACTGATTGCCAAACTAAATCCATGACAAAGAAATTCCTGATAACTGACACTGAGACGTGAGAAATGACAATGTCCTAATATGGACACCGTACTGTTGTCCTGCTCTGGATTCGAGGCAGCACGCTTTTTTTTTTTTTGGTTGACGTCGAACACACAGAGGGGCGTACTTACAAAGCATTTTCAAAACTGGTTAGCTGGTAGGATGGGACCAGCAAATCAGATGCTAGTTAACACGAGCAGGAAAAGAAGAGCATGCCCACTAGTGTTCTGCGATACCTCATTTAGGCTACCTCGATACGATACCCTGCATAAGATCACGATATTCGATATTATCACGATTCTTTGGATTTTATGTCCATTGCATGTTAAATGGCTGTCAAATAAAAATGTTCGCAAGTACAAAGTGTGGTATAAATAGAGAACTGTTAATGCAGGGATGAGAGTAAACAAAAACACCCAGTCCCACTGGTGTTTCAAAACTTACAGTACTGTAAAACTGTGAAACTGTTTTTATCGAGAGAGAGAGAGAGAGAGAGAGAGAGAGAGAGAGAGAGAGAGAGAATCATTACTTCAAATTAATTTTATAAAATAAGTTCAGCTGATGAAAAAAGTATTTCTGGCAAAGAACTTCTGATACTGTAGTACTGAAAACTGATAACACTGATATATTAGAACATAATACTATGTTTCATCTTATTCAAGCCAAACGTCTCCTTTAAAACAAGGTTGCAGTACACTTAAATATAAACATAGGAAATGTTACGCAATTTTATTCAGACCATCATGCGACCGTGGATGTTAATTTTGCTAAAAAAAGAAATTAGACAAAAGACTTTTACAACAATATATTAGAGCAGATAGTTTACCTGCTGAACCGCGTATGCACGCCTTGAACTACATATGGAAAAAAAACTATGCAGCCTATGTATGTACTGTATGTTTTTGTGCTGAACCTGCAACAGTCAGTCGTCCGTTTCCAGCATGAACGCTAATTGTTTTACACACACAAAAAAAATTGTTTACCTCAAAATCCATGGAATATATAAAAAGACTGTTAACATTTTTTAACATGGAGTCGTTTAATGACACGTCTGCAAAATATATTTTTGCATCTTGGTGAACTAACAAACGGCATTTTGATCAGCTTTTACAGCGTTCCTATCATGTTATCTTTACACAGTGCTTTTTTTTATGATATTGTACAAAATTGTACTATTTCAACACACAAACCCACACATGCATATATATATATATATATATATATATATATATATATATTGGGTGCATGATTTACATTTTGAGGGCGAGATGGAATTCACAGAATCTCAATAATATGTAAAACAAAACAACTACAGTAAAAGAAAACTATTTTCACTGTAACTTACATGCTGTCGAGATTGGGGTGGCGATCTGATAAATGCTTAAATAAATTGGTGGTGTTTCCTCCCTTGTTTTTGACTTCTTTCAAACACCTCCTACATTTTGGATGTCCACCTTCAACTAGATTGCCGCTTTCATTTAATGGATAGCCAAAATAGTTCCACACTACACTTGTGGAATTGGCTTTAGAAACCAGCTGTTCTCCCGCGTCCGCCATGGTGTTACTTGGGCAGTACTGTAATTAAATTTTCAGAGAACGGCATGGCTGGGAAAGTTAGTTTCTTTTCATATTGTTCATATTGTTTTTCAAGCACACAATTAAAGTGTTGTTTTGAAGTCTCAAAAAAAAAAAAAAGACAGGATCAAAAAACACAATATATCACCTTAAAAAGGACGGGATCGAAAAAAACGATATATATCGATTTATTTTTTTTACCCCGATATTAGGTATTGTATCATTTTTGTATCATGATATTTCGATATACCGAAATACCGCAGAACACTAACGCCCACTGCTTGTCTGGCAGAAATACTGTAAATAGCAAGCAGGGCGTTCGATGCAGTTTCGTTGATAAACTTAAATAATGTTATTAACTATGAACATTACAAAAATGAAGTATTGAATCCGTTATCCAGTATTTATATCAATGTATATAATGAGGAATGGAATCGATCGAAAAATCGATTTTTGATTTAATCGTAGCAGTCTTAATTTAAAATGTAAAAGTAAGTTGTTTTTTTTGTTTGTTTTTTTATAAATATAGAAATATTCTGCCACACTTATTTTTTGTATGAAACACACTTTAGAATATTTCCCTGATGATGTCCCTGAAGTGTTTTTTCTCTCTCTCTGCCAGACCTACTATTCACTGAAAAGGCTATACAGCTTGCTAAGCGACATGCGGACGCGCTCTGTAATTACGCCGTCACTGGGGATGTGAGGATGTTGCTGGCTGTTCAGAGACCCCTCATGGCAGTTCAGGATGAAAACGGAGATACGTAAGTCAGAAAGGTCACTTTCCTCGAGCAATCAATTGATAAGGTTAGGGTCAAGTTTCTATTCTTAGCTGAATTTGATCTTACCTGCTGCTCTTTTGTTAAGAGACTTAGCAATTGCTGTTCATATTTTTAAAATATTATATACAGAATGATATCACTGTCCACAAGGATAAACCTGTAGTGCATCATTTCCAATGGATAATCTGTTACCATTCTATCCCAGAACATCAAAGCTTCAGCACCCTTGTGTCCAGAGTGCTGTACATGCTCCAGACTTCACACACTACTCTAAACTACCTTCTGTTAAATAAAGCCTGACATGTCATGTGACCAATGGTGATTTTATTCATTCCATGGTAGCCTTTGGTCATTTAAGAAGTCCTGAAAGACTAAGCTCAGTGCTTACATAATTATACATGCTAATTGTAAATACTTTCATATTGAAATTAATTCTTAATACCATACATTTCTAAGTCTGAGCACTACGATGACAAGAAGCTATTCTGCATTGACAGTAGATGGATAACATTTGGAGTTCCAGTGCACTTGTGGGACGTCGTTCTTTAATAAAATATTCTGAAGCGGGGACAATTATATATTCACCAGTACCAAGATAATTAGTTAATAATCACATAACCATAAAGTAAAATGAACACCACATGCTTTTATGCTGATAAGAATTGTGCATATGTACTAAAGAGAGTTGTTCTTTGTTTTATGCATTCCAGTGGCTTGCACCTTGGTGTTATCCACCACAGATCCGAGACTGCTAAAAATCTTGTTGAAGTGATTTCCAGTATTCCTGGGGAGGATGTGATCAACATGAGGAATGACCTCTACCAGGTACAATACTATTCTGTCAGATCTCTGACGCAAACTTTTTTTTGTTGAATATTTTGTTAAGGTCTGCAGGAAAATTAAAAGGTAGAAGTCTTTAATTACTGTAAATACTGTATTACTTTGAATTAACGCCACTAAAAACAGCAGCAGCGCTTATTTACGGGTGGTGGTAATTAGAAGTACTATGGTTTTCGAAAGGCGCAATTTTCTTATTAGTCTTTTACAATGTTGAGGGAGTATATTAAAGTGTATTTCTGTGGATACAACTTGATCAGGATGGCGAAGAAGTCCTACAACTTTAAACTGAAAGCTGTTGGTCTCGCAGATCAGATCAGCGTTTGACTAGGTGAGGACACATACCAGTGTAGCGTGGAAAGGGAAGTAATAACAAGAGAGAATGTCAATTCAACACTGAGGAGAACTTTTTTTTTTCTTTTTTTGTGCTGCTGTATTTACTCTTACATCAGTATCAGTACATAGTGTTGTGTACCTACGTTATTCTTTTTTCGTTCGGTTCCATAAACTTTACAGTAAAATACCGGTATGCTCCAGTGTGTAGTGAGACACTTATTCATCAGCGGTGCTTATTCAAGGGCTGCGGTAATTCAAAGTAATACGGAAACTTAACACAGCATTCAAGTTAACTGGTCCTTTTGTTTTTCTTGCAACCAGTGGTATTTTGTGTTTTAGTTTATCAGATTTTTTTTTTCTTCTATGTCCTGGTTTGCAGATCATTTTTTTTTGTTTTAATAAGAAAACAGCATTGCTGCTATATGTGTGTTTTTTACATAAATACTGCATTAAGGGGTTTTAACAGTAATAAGGTTCATGGGGTACGAGTAAATAAAACATACGCATCATTTAATGTCTATTGACGTGTTCTCTTTCACAGACTTCTTTACACTTGGCCGTTATTACACAGCAAGCAGATGCCGTGGAAGCTTTGTTAAAAGCCAATGCCGATTTAAGTCTCACAGATCGCCATGGCAACACAGCTTTACACCTGGCTGCCAAGCAAGGAGATTCTGAGATTCTGAGCCTTCTACTCCAACACCAGGAAGCAGCTAAACTGATTAATCTTCCTAACAGTGAAGGTACGGAACACAGGGAATGTTTTAGAGAAATCCATGTTGAGTCAGGCTTTCTTTGGATTACCGGGTCTAAGGCTACAAGATGTATTTATAAGACCTTCAGATGCCTGTCTATGGAGTTTCGGACTTCCTTAAAGTCCCTTTCTTTTTACATTTCTAGAAAAAAATTTTTTAAACCCCTTTTCGAAAAAGACACCTACAATGTTTTTAATACAGTCACGTGCATTTTTTTTCACAGTACATACGAAAAAAAATACATTATCAAAGAGATAGGACAGCCCTGACTGAGCATTTGCACATCAACACTAATTCCATACATTCAACAGTGTATGTGCTCTTTTTCGCCATACCTATCTGGACAAGTTGGAATGAGCTAATCTCAGTGGGTAAAAATGTTATTAGCTTAATCCAACCATGTGCTTTGTTTGCAGGTTTGAGTGCTCTTCATTTGGCGGTGCTGGCCAATAGCTTGCCGTCTCTTAGACAGCTTATCTCTTATGGAGTGGATGTTGATGAATGTGAGCAGAGTTCCGGTCGAACTGCACTACACCTGGCAGTAGAGCAGGAGAACATCTCTTTAGCTGGAAGCCTTCTCCTTGAGGTAAGTTAACAAATTAGCATTTATGCTCAATCATGAGCATAAATGCTAAACCACAGTCTTTGGGTGAAAGTGTGTAATCATGTTTAACAGTTGGAAAGATTGTGAAATAAAATATCTGTATGAAAGCGGTAATGCCTTTTTTTAAAATTTCATTATGAATCCTTCTTCCAGGGCAGTGCTTATGTGGATTCCTCTACATACGATGGGTCTACTCCACTCCACATAGCAGCTGGAAGGGGCTCTGTCAAAATGACTGCGCTTCTTATGGCAGCTGGTATGTGACTCCCAGGGTTTTGGTGTGTACTCCACTCTGACCATAATAGGGACGTTTACAGTAGGGCAAGCAATCACGTGTGTGTTATGAATATATAAAATCAGTCTGGAGTAACCTGTCCTTATGCCTCTCTGTATGTGTATAGCGAATGTGATCTACATTCCCACAATAGTGATATCTCTAATTATAAATGTAAAGCTGTAGCAAGGATGTGTGATGCAGATATACATGTTATATGTGATTCTTTTCGTGCTCCTGGTTCAAACAATTATGAGAACATTATTGCAACTAGCTTCACACGAGTAGGCCTTATAATTGTGCTGAACAGCAAAGAACCAGCACCAGTAAAACAATACCCTGTTCATTAACAGTGCAGTAACATTCATGCAACAGTTAGAGAAGTAAGAAGTGTGTGCTTATGTCAGCTGCAGAAACTACGAACATGGTTTTGAAAACGATATTTTAATGTCATTTTTAAAGAGTAAGTAGCGGGGTTCCAAAAAATATAACATACGCCCCCATGTGTTGCTACAACTGTTTAAATAGTGTACCAGTAATTTTTCTTTTGATTGCTAACATCCTGACAACTTTGTACACTTACAACATTTAAAGTCTGTTTCAAATGTCTTTTCAAAATGGCCGCTCTAGTGTACTGGGGTTTGAGACCTCTAAATCACAGCAGGAATTAAAAAAAATTAAAAAAAACACTTAAGTGCTCTGGCTTTTCTGTTCTATAACACATCATGGATCGTTATTGCTGTGTTACCTGTTAGACAATGTGGGCAATAATCCTTACACTATCAGTGCACTAAAGTGGCCATTTTGAAAAAAGCTTTGAAACAGACTTAGTTATAAGTGCAAAATGTTGTCAGGATGTTAACAAGGAAAAGAAAAATTACACGTTATTTAAACAGTTGTAGTAACATGTGGGGGCATGTAACGCTATATTTTTCGGAACCCCGCTACTTGCTCTATAAGCTATCCCTTTAGGTCAAATGCCATTTCATAGATTTTTACAGAGCATGATATTGTGTTTTTTTTTTTAATTCTCCAATAATGCTAGTCACCTCCAATTTAATAACATTTCCCCCATCTTAATGCTTTTACTTTTTCACAAATGAGCCTGTCCGCCACACTTTCAGTGTTGGACGAGAAGGTATGTTTCCAGAAAAAAAAAATATATACACTACCGTTCAAAAGTTTGGGGTCACTTAGAAATTTCCTTGTTTTCGAAAGAAAAGCAAATTTTTTGTCCATTTAAAATAACATCAAATTGATCAGAAATACAGTGTAGACATTGTTAATGTTGTAAATGACTATTGTAGCTGGAAACAGCTGATTTGTAATGGAATATCTACATAGGTGTACAGAGGCCCATTATCAGCAACCATCAGTCCTGTGTTCCAATGGCACGTTGTGTTTGCTAATCCAAGTTTATCATTTTAAAAGGCTAATTGATCATTAGAAAACCCTTTTGCAATTATGTTAGCACAGCTGAAAACTGTTGTGCTGATTAAAGAAGCAATAAAACTGACCTTCTTTAGACTAGTTGAGTATCTGGAGCATCAGCAATTGTGGGTTTGATTACAGGCTCAAAATGGCCAGAAACAAAGAAGTTTCTTCTGAAACTCGTCAGTCTATTCTTGTTCTGAGAAATGAAGGCTATTCCATGCAGAAATTGCCAGAAACTGAAGATCTCATTACAACGCTGTGTACTACTCTCTTCACAGAACAGCGCAAACTGGCTCTAACCAGAATAGAAAGAGGAGTGGGAGGCCCGGTGCACAACTGAGCAAGAGGACAAATGCATTAGATTGTCTAGTTTGAGAAACAGGCGCCTCACAGGTCCTCAACTGGCAGCTTCATTAAATAGTACCATAAAACACCAGTCTCAACGTCAACAGTGAAGAGGCGACTCTGGGATGCTGACCTTCTAGGCAGAGTTGCAAAGAAAAAGCCATATCTCAGACTGGCCAATAAAAAGAAAAAGATTAAGATGGGCAAAAGAACACAGACACTGGACAGAGGAAGATGGAAAAAAGTGTTATGGACAGACGAATCTAAGTTTGAGGTGTTCGGATCACAAAGAAGAACATTCGTGAGACGCAGACCAAATAAAAAGATGCTGGAGGAGTGCTTGACGCCATCTGTCAAGCATGGTGGAGGCAATGTGATGGTCTAGGGGTGCTTTGGTGGTGGTAAAGTGGGTGATTTGTACAGGGTAAAAGGGATCTTGAAGAAGGAAGGCTATCACTCCATTTTGCAACGCCATGCCATACCCTGTGGACGGCGTTTGATTGGAGCCAATTTCCTCCTACAACAGGACAATGACCCAAAGCACAGCTCCAAACTATGAAAGAACTATTTAGGGAAGAAGCAGTCACCTGGTATTCTGTCTATAAAGGAGTGGCCAGCACAGTCACCGGATCTCAACCCTATTGAGCTGTTGTGGGAGCAGCTTGACCGTATGGTACGTAAGAAGTGCCCATCAAGCCAATCCAACTTGTGGGAGGTGCTTCAGGAAGCATGGGGTGAAATCTTTTCAATTTACCTCAACAAATTGACAACTAGAATGCCAAAGGTCTGCAAGGCTGTAATTGCTGCAAATGGAGGATTCTTTGAAGAAAGCAAAGTTTGAAGGACACAATTATTATTTCAATTAAAAATCATTATTTCTAACCTTGTCAATGACTATATTTCCTATTCATTTTGCTATATTTCCTATTCAAACTCATTTCATGTATGTTTTCATGGAAAACAAGGAAATTTCTAAGTGACCCCAAACGTTTGAATGGTAGTGTGTATAATATATATATATATATATATATATATATATATATATATATATATATATATATACAATTCTCCCATAACCCTCAACAGTGTCTTCATTGATAACTGCATTATGTAATAGGTGAGTGAGTAACAAAATTATATTTAATTCGAATTCCCCTTCTGCAAGAAATCAGATTCAAAAGAAAAGAATGTAATTTTCATCCAGCAGGCTTTTCTTTGGAAATGCAGTTTAACTCAAAGAATGGTGAGTCACTCCACCCACCCATTGTGGTGGTCTCCCTAGCAGTTTATGAACTGTTCTTTATATGACTTTTCTCCAGGAGCAGATGCACATAAAGAGAACTGTGAACCCCTGTATGACACTGATGACAGAGACTATGAAGAAGAGGGGGATGAGGATGAAGGGTTTGTTCCAGGGACCACCCCTTTGGACATGGCACGCACTGATGAGGTACAGTATGTTTAACAAGCTTACATCCCTCACTAATGAAGCACGGAGAAGCCACCACCCACTGAAGCGTGAATAATCGTATTTAATCGTGTATATATATATACTACTACTACTACTACTACTACTACTACTAATATTATTATTATTATTATTATTATTATTATTATTATTAACACATGCACCCTTTTTTTTACTGATTTTGTTTGTTCTCAATTTATTCAAATAAAAATACAGTTTTAAAAACGCTGTTTTGTACACTAATTGTATACAGAAACGCATAGGCAATGTTATTATAATGGAGGACTATATTTTGTAGAATGTTCATTTTAGAGTGCTTATCTAGAAGGAACATAAAAATGAAAAACAAAATACATACAGTTAAAATAAATAAAATAACAGGCATTATGCACCATTTGAATGTAATACCCAAACAGTTCATAATGCCTGGTAATGCCTGCTGTGTCGGGTTTTCTTGCTTACATATACTTCCAGTCTTGTTTATGCCTCTCTTCATTCCCCTTTTACACAGATCTTTGATCTACTGAATGGAAAACAGTATGAACCAAAGATAAAGTCTTCCAGTTTACCACCACAAGGTAACTGTTTCCATAGTTTAGTTGAAAAAGCTTGTGTGGATGACACACTCAGTTTTCGATGTACCATTCTCTAACACAGAGTAAAGTTTTGCATGAAATTAGGTCACTATGAGCCTTTTATTCTATTTCACCAAATGCTATTTGTCCTCCTAAGGTGATATGAGTGATCTCAGTGAAGAGGCGAAGCAGGAGCTGTACAAAGTCCTGGAGCTGCCTGGTCAGAGCTGGGAGGTCCTGGCACAGCGGCTAGGATTAGGAGTCCTAAACAGTGCCTTCAAATTAAGCCCATCACCAGCCAAAACACTGCTGGAGAGTTACCAGGTTTGTAACCACACTCACTACTTCCATCACAGTTTATTTTTTTCAGTAAGCATCTTGTCCCTTAAAGGGGATAGGAAACACTTTTCAGTTTGTTTGGAAGTGATAAAATAGATGGGAAAGCAATGTAATCTCTGGTTTGTTGTTTGATTGTTTTTGATTGCTATATGTCAAACGAGCCGTTTTATATTCCGCGGTGTATCAAACTGTAATCCTGGTTGGAGAAGGCAGCAGGAGAAGTGTGATTTCCTCTCATGCAAATTGTTTGGGAAATGTCACATTTTAACATGACCTTCAGAGCTTTGTAATTGTGACTTACTGGTGATGATTTTGTACAATGTTATTATAACAAAGTAATGTGTATATACAATTTACATGTAGCTTTTACATGAGTTGTCCGGTTTGCAAATGTCCAGAGTACTTAGTATTAAATGCACTTGGCATCAGTGACCTGGGGCCGGTTGTACTAATGGGATCAAAAAACACGATTGGATCCCAGCTCAGTTTTAGCCCGATCATGAAAAGGTGTTTTTGTACAAAGCTGATTTTATCATCAGATCTTTGAACAGCACTTGTGATGACTAGGGAGAATGAGTATTCACGCATATGTACGATGCTTTAGGCTTCCACATACAATAAGTGACAATAAAGATTCGAAGGTGGACAAGAGGTTGTTTTAGCAGTGCCATTTTGTGAGAAAGAAACTATACCCACAGGGAAAAAATAATAAAATTTGAAGAAGAAGAAGAAGAAGATGATGACGACTTATTGTTTAATTTAACACATTAAAGCTGTTATAAGTGTTTTTAATACCTATGTCCAAGACAGATCTAAACCTAGGTGTGCTGAATTATTCCCTTTGGAGAACACACTGAGAAGCTGATTTGCACATTCTACATTTCAAGTATTGTTAAAGAGAAGGGTCACCGGGGCTTTGTAGGATCAGTCATAAATGTGCAACATATGTGTGCATGCCATTACCTGGTATAGATATCCGCATGTTCTGAGTGTTGTGTCATTGAGCGTTCATGTTGCATGCAAAATGGCGTTGCAGTGTGTTTGAAACGCAGAAAGCGCCATAGAACAGTCAGTGGCATGTTTTTTTTTCCATTCCTTAAACCTGTGTAGGTGCTTGAACTGTGACCTTTCTTTCAATTTAGTTCCCTTCTCATGAATTCAGCCTGTGTCAAGCCATGGAGTTTTTGATACAATTATTTGGGGATGCGATGCTTTTCAATCTGTCTTCAAGTACTTGTGACAAATGCATAACTTCTTAAACATAACTATTTCCTTTGGCATTTTTTCAATTTAATTTTGATATCAACAGGTTTCTGGAGGCACTATAATGGAGCTGCTAGATGGTTTAAAATCAATGGGTAACTCTGAAGCTGTTGAAATTGTTCAGAAAGCTTTGTGTAGTGCAGTGCATAAGAAGAACGAGGACACCCCTGTTGCAGACTCGCCTGCTCTTGCCGAACAGCAGACAGGTAGGGAAAATCATAACTGGTTACCACAGACTACTGTATATGCAAACAAAATGTTACTATTGAACTACTGAACTTAATACGGAAAATAGCTAATTTAAAAACTGCTGCAAAACCAACGAGACATAAAGTCACAAGTTTTTCCATCTCAACCTTAGTAGGGGTGTGCTATTCAGCAGAGGAAGTAACTGAAAATTCTAACCGGAACTACCATAAGAGCTTTTCTTTCACAAATAATACTAATAGCAATTGATATTTAAAGGGACTCACTGCATATTGATACCAACACTGCAGTGAGGCAGCCTTCGAATTGAGAGCTTGATATAATTGGTTTACGTGTTCCTCCTCCCAACGTCCTTTCATTGCTTGGAGTCATGCCAGCGCTGTGCAATCTGCAGTCAGTTTTTGCATGGCCCCAAATATTTGGTAACATTCCAGGGATATTTGGTAGTTTGCCTTAAAGGACACAGTAGTTATAAATAGGCCAATCATTAAAACAAACGTTATTACACTATCAGAAATAAGTAATGAGGTACTTTATTACAATATGATACTTAACTATAGCAAGAGTTAGTGTGTTTTGGCTGGCAGCCTCTTTCTATAGTTTGTTATTAATCGAAACTTTCCAGTTTTTTTATTTTTTTTATTGTTGCTCTAAGCTGCCCACACTTTCGTTAATAATTTCCATGATGTAGTTTTGGCATAAACTTGAGGTGGTTAACTATTTTGAAATAAGTTTTCATTTCTTTGGGATTGCACCTTCAATTATTATTTTTTTCTCATTTTGAGGAAACAGAAACCTATCTTGGAACTGCACTCAAGTTAGAATTACATTTATTATAACTTCAGTATGTTTGCACTGCTTACAAATGATTGCAAACGTTATAAAATGACGTAAAAAATGTAAATATATATTAAATGCATCACTGCTTTTAAAGCTACTGTATTTGCTGTTTACTTTTCTGGTCATAATTTGATAATCAATCGTGAATGAATATTGATCAAATATAGCAATTAAAACTAATTTGTATATAGGGAACTGCTTAAATAAATAAATAAATAAATAATCCTACCAGATTTCATTTTTAGATGTGGCTACCATACAAGTGTGACTATACTGGGTGTGACTTTTTCAACCAATGTTATCTGCTACCAAGGGACTGTCCCATTGACTGTCAGTTGCCAAACCCAGTGATATCTTTCCTAGTATCTTATTAGATTTATAAGTATAATGGGGGAACCCTGCTAAAGAACACAAGGAAATCCAGTGCTTTTAGGGGAAATTTTACAGCACACATTAAAGGCAGTTTAGTAAACCAAAACTTGTACATGAGTAATTTTAAAAAACTCTGCTTTGTAAGCAAGAAAGTTTAAAAATATCCCTAGCAGATCACTTTTTTTTTTTAGTAGTAAGCATGTTGGTACTGTCTTGTTATGGTGTATGATTGCCAAGTTTACATTTGTTAATGTGTAAACCATCTGCAGTAAACTAAATGGCAATAAAAAAATAAACCATTACAAAACACAGGGATTAAAAAGTACTTCATATTTAGTAGTAAGCAGTTACAGGTATGTTATGTTAATGATTCCTTAACAAAATCAGAATCTGCTGGACTCATCACAGTTAGGTGATAGTGTCTGAATATTTTATTGAATCGCAAGTACATTAAAAATTGCTGAAAACGTGCAATTCAACATTATTGTCCTCTATTTTGCTTGATTTATGAATGTGTCTTGTTTATTGTTTTCATAGGTGTCCAGCTTCCAAATCGACTGCTGGATCTCAAGAACTACAGCAGTGAAGACAATAGCGCGTGTGACAGTGGGGTAGAAACGTCTTTTAGGAGGTTTAGCCTCTATTCTTCCGAATCGCTGAATTGTACTCCAGAAGAATTGGGACTGTCTGGAATATCCAAGGTCCCTAAGCAAGGCTTTGCTGTTGAGGGAGAATTATAACATGACAAGATAGTCTGTTTTCAATCCATAACAGAAGTATTGGAGCTTTGTTTGGTTTATTTTAAACCATTGCAAAAATGCTTATTTATCTCTAGACCAGCAGCAGTTCAGTCCAGTTTGCAGTTCTTGCGTCTCGCGTTCATTGCATTCGCTGTCCTCCAGAGGGTTGTTGGCACAATTTTACTTTTTCAAAATGAATGGATTTCTAAGCGACAAATAACCAGATAATCCTGCCTAATTGACTAGCAACTGATCTTGTTACTAATATAGTCAAATGGCCTTTTCCTTTAATGATCTAAACTTGAAAGGAATTGACCATTTTCTTTTTTTCTGGCTTTCAAATTGAAAATATTATTGTGCTTTAATAACTAACATTTTGTGCTTTTCATTAAATTAAATGTGTTGTGTTGTATTGCAGGAATCAGAGTTCCACAGGTACAGAAATAAATAGATAAATAGATCTGAAAAATGTCTGTGCAGTCATACAAAGCATATCACAGAAGCAGAATATTGTGGTTGACTGACATTGCCATACAGACAGTCAGCCAGGCATATCTCATACAGTTAAATGTTGTTTTAACCATTTATCTTAATGCTAGTGTTGTCAGGACATACATTTTAATTATAATAAAAATCGCAGTATTATAAACGTATTGTAATTCAAAGATATGTAAGCAGATAAACTATTGTAATCTTCAGTAAACTCCACAAGATGAAATAAAACATTTTCTGATTTAAATTAATGTTCTTTTATCTTTGACATCTGTGATATAAAACCATCTATGACTACCAGGCAACTCCTAAAATGTGTTTAGTGTTTGCCTTAACTTTTTATAGAGTACAGTATATACAGTGCAAGCAGTTTATGAGGTCACTTAGGTTTTTTAAACAGATAAAAAAACAAATTCTGCAATGGACAGAAATTGAAAAAAAGTGTTTTGCAAATAAAGAATAAATGAAACAATTTAAGATTTTTTTTTTTTTTTTTAAACTACAGGAGTTATTTTTATTTTGTGTTTTTTAAGCCTTAATACTGCAGTATGACCTGTGTGCTTTACGTACTGTATTAGTTACTATGATAATGTGTACATTTCTATAAGATGTGCCTTTTAAATATGCATTGGTTTGTCGGGATTGGTGCAGTCAGGTGTTATGAATTAACTCAAAGAGTTTGTATAGTTTGTTATAATATTTTATGTAGATGGGTTTGTTAGTTTAAACTCTTGTAGTACAGAGCTTGCACTACAGCCTTGTTATATTGTTTTATCCTTCTAAAAGAAATGTGGCCAAGTTACATTATTCACCATGCTTTTTAAATATATTTATCCCCCTGCCAGTGAGTGAACCCGAAATCCACAGTACTGTGGTATAACATGGACAAGGTTTCAGATTTTGATATTGTATTGCTTTTTTTATTGCATTTCCAAAAATGGTTTCATTTTTCAGTTTTATTCTGTAAATATATGCAGAAGTAGTAAGCTTATGTATACTACTTTAATTGTTTTAATCTTGCTTTACAGTGGCATAATTGTAATACATTTTTATAATAAAAGAAAAACAAAATGTACTTGTCTCAGAAGTCTTCTTCCTACATATCCACAGCAAGCACTTTGCTACTTTTCTAAAATCTACAGTGAGTCAGCTTAATATATAGATATATATATATAGAGATATATGTATATAGATATAGATATATATATAAATAGATAGATAGATAGATAGATAGATACAGTACCAGTCAAAAGTTTGAGTACACCTGCTTGAAACCGGGTTTTTCATGATTATCTATGCTTTTAACTGTATAAACTTGTCTATAAACACTTAATATTTCATTATATGATACATGTACTTATATAAGCTGATAATCATAAGTGAATTGCATTCAAAAATTTTATTTTTAAATGAAATGTAAATCTTGTCAATTTCAATGAAATGGTCACCCAAAGCAAAGGGGTTTCAGTCTGAAGCCCAAGTCAGTTAAAAGTCTGAACTGTGTGGCCTAAGTATAAAAGATGTTCTTTGTTAGATGTTCTCCGAGTTAACTAGCATGTTACCTAATTAACCTTTTGTCAACAATTATTGTTAACATGTGAGGGCCCATGATTACTATAAATATAGGTAGCATAGGCACAAGTTTGTCATTCCTGAATGTAAGGGAGCAGAAAATGGCAAAATACACTCAGTTAAGAAAAGAAAATTACTTTAAGAAATGAAGGTCAATCTTTAAGACAAATCGCAAGAACTTTGTAAGTGTCTGTAACTGCTGTGGCCAAGACCATCAAACGATTTGAAGAAACTGGCACTCATGAGGACCGAACAAGGTCAGGCAGGCCAAGGGTGGCCTCAGAATCAGAGAACAAGTTCATTCGAGTCACAAGTCTGCGAAACCGGTGATTAACTGCCCCTGAAATACAAGCTCAGCTAAATGCTACTAGAAGTACAGATGTTTCAACATCAACTGTTCAGAGGAGATTGCGTGAACCTAGCCTAACTGGAAGAATTGCTGCAAAGAAACCATTGTTAAGAGTGCAGAATAAGAGGAAGAGACTTGCCTGGGCCAAGAAACACAGAAACTGGAGAAGTGGAAGACAGTCTTATGGACCGATGAGTCAAAATTTGAAATATTTGGGTCCAATCGCCGAGTATTTGTAAGACGCAGAGAGTGTGAGCGAATGAGTTCTGCATGTGTGGTTCCCACTGTCAAGCATGGAGGAGGCAGTGTCGTGGTCTGGGGTTGCTTTGCTGTTGACAGAGTTGGTGATCTTTACCAAGTCCATGGCAAGCTCAACCAGCATGGCTATCATAGCATACTTCAGAGGCATGCCATTCCATCAGGATTACGACTAGTTGGGCAGTCCTTCATTTTCCAGCAAGATAATGACCCGAAACACACCTCAAAGTTAGGCAAGAACTATCTGGCGAAGAAGGAAAGTGAAGGACAACTCAATCTAATGACCTGGCCTGCCCAGTCGCCAGACCTCAATCCCATAGAACTTGTATGGGACGAACTGGACAGAAGAGTCAAAGCAAAGCTACCCACAAGTGCCCTACATCTCTGAGAATTGCTGCTGAAGAGCTGGGAAGACATGTCAGGTGATTTCCTGCTGAAACTTAACCGAAGTTAACCGAATGCCTTGTGTTTGTGAGGCTGTTATTAAGGCAAAGGGTGGCTATTTTGAGGAATCCAAGATTTAGAGACAATTTTCAATTTTCTTGAACATTGTTTTGATACTCCTTATGTTTTGTTTTGTATATTGTAACATGTGTTTTCATTTTCAAGTATTTACAGAAACGTATACGACGTAAAAAAAACCTAGTTTTATGGAAAAAACCTAGTTCCCAGCAAGTGTACTCAAACTTTTGACTGGTGATAGATAGATAGATAGATAGATAGATAGATAGATAGATAGATAGATAGATAGATAGATAGATAGATAGATAGATAGATAGATAGATAGATAGATAGATAGATAGATAGATAGATAGATAGATAGATAGATAGATAGATAGATAGATTGATTGATTGATTGATTGATTGATTGATTGATTGATTTCTGCAAACATGTTTGAGGAGTTGTTATTTTCAATAATACATATAATTTATTCTTTAACCTTTAATAAGAACCTATTGCAATTTACATCAAATTCCCAAGGGGGTCCTAATAATAATAAATGTCAACGGAACTCACTGGACATAGCCTGGTGAAGTAGTTTTAATAAATCAATTAATTAATTCATTCACTAAATTTTGTTTCAGCACACAAAATTGTAGTAACTTGTTTTGTAACTACTAGCTTCATGACAAGGTGAAGTATTAATTGAATACAATTGATTTCTGTACAACACATTATTAAACCACACACAACACCAACAGTGTAATTGTAGTACTTTGTTTTATTGGTTTGAGGTATAAAAGTTGTAAAACATTGGGTTATTATTATAACTGGTTCCGTGAAATAGAAATGTATCCATTACACAATGGGTTAATGTATTCTGCCCTATTCAACTGAACACTCTACCAAAGCTGCATCTTACACCCGCGACGTCAGCATGCCAGTCTCTGCGTGCAGGACAGCGTTTAACGTCATGCATTTTTTCATTTTTTCAGCCTAATGTATGCAGCGACCAAAGAATTGTAATGGATACATTTCTATTTCAAGGAACCAGGGTTGTGATAATAACCTAACGTTCCCTTTCAAGTAAGAAATGTATTCCATTACACAATGGGTAAGTATACCCAAGCCGTCGCAAGGATATGACTTGCAGAACAGCCAATTTAGAGAGACTTGATGGCTTGCCATACTTATAAAGCATGGTAACGTTCACAGAATGCATAATTACCTCATGCATGTGCTTCTGAATCCGGCTGAGACGCCACTGTCTGCACTCTGGTTCCAAAGGCAGGGTCCTGAGGATCCAGGACGTTAAGCCTGTAAAACCTTGTGAAGGTATGGCCCACACCACTGCATCGCAAATGTCAGAGACCGATGCACCCTGAAACAACATCCAAGAGGTAGCAAGACCCCTAGTGGAATGACCTGTGACCACCTCTGGAGGGGGTACGTTGGCTTGCTCATAAGCAATCTTGACTGTCTCCACGATCCAATTGGACAGCATCTGTTTTGAGAGAACTTGACCATGGTTCTTAGCTCCAAAACATAAAAACAGCTGCTCAGATTGCCACCAACTTTTTGTCCTGTCAACGTAATATGTTAATGCCCTAACTGGACAAAGCCTATGGAGCCGACGTTCCTCATCTGTCTGGAATGGTGGAGGAAGAAAGTCCTCTAATTCCACAGACTGATTGACATGGAAGGTCGACTGGCATTTGGGCACAAAGGTCGGATTCGTACGGAGTATGACCTTAGTCCTGGACTCCGTAAAAAACAAACAAGCTTTTGCCACTGAAAATGCCTGCATCTCACTCATGCATCTAGCGGAGGTGATGGCAAGTAAAAACGCTGTCTTCAGAGACAGGTATTTAAGCTCTGTAGAATGCAGAGGTTCAAAGGGTGGTTTTGTGAGTGCGCGCAGCACCACATTTAACTGCCACTGAGGAACTTAATCCTTCAAAGGAGGCCAAAGCCTCCGCGCTCCTTTCAGGAACTGGCCAGCCAGAAAATGAGCCCCTGGGAACACCGAGTCAATTTTAACGTGGCAAGCCAAGCTGGCTGCAAAGTAGACCTTCAGAATCAAGGTCGACTTATCCTCATCAAAGAGGTCCTGCAAAAACTGCAGAATGATTAGCATGGGGCAAGTCCTGGGATCAGCCTGATGTGCCAAACACCAAGTTTGGAACATGCCCCACTTGTATCCATACTGAGAGGCATTTGAAGTAGCTCTTGCATTCTGGAGAGTCAATATGACTCTCTCTGACAAGCCTAACTGGCTGAACAGGAGCCGTTCAGGGGCCAGACCCAAAAGTGTAAGCTCGATGGGTTTGGGTGCCACAATATCCCCTGCGCCTGGCAGAGCAGGTTGTGGTGCATGGGCAAGTGCCAAAGCTGGTGGCGCAATAGCTGCACCAGTGTGGAGAACCACGTTCTCCTGGGCCGGTTGTGTTGTCCGTCCTGAACAACACGTGCCTCCCCTGCACCTCCTGGAAGAAACAAGGCCAGAAAAACTGCCTGCAGCTCCAGGACATTTATGTGTAGCCCCACCCAAGAGGGCTGCCACACACCTTGCACTCCTCGTCCGTTCCACATGGCACCCCAGCCTGAGACGGAGGCGTACGTGATGATCAGCTCTCGCCTGGTGATACTGCCCAATGCCACACCTAGACACAGGTGAGCTGGCTGTTTCCACCATGAGAGGGCCTCCATACAGTGTCAGGACACCGACAGGCGGAGATGTGGTTGCAAGAGGGGATGATTCACCCAGTGACTGAACCATGCTTGGAGAGTGCGCATGCGGAGAAGACCCAATGGAAGGGTCTGGGATGCTGCTGCCATTAGGCCCAGAAGCCTCTGAAAGGTGACGACCTCCCGTGACATGCCGGGCTGAAACAGCCTCAGGCATGTGCGGAGCCTCTGAATTCTGTCATCTGACAGAGTGGCGATCATGCTGCTTGAGTTCAAGCAGGTTCCCAGGTAGATGGTAGTCTGGGACGGTAACAGCTGGCTTTTTGACAAGTTTACCACCGGACCGAGCCTGTCGAGGTGAGCGGTCACCAGTTCCGTGTGCTCTACTGCCTGTGCTGGAGACTCGGCACATATGAGCCAGTCGTCCAAGTAGTTGAGCACTCCGATGCCTTGTAGCCTCAGGAGGGGTCAGGATAGCCTCCATGCACTTCAAAAAGGTGTGAGGGGCTACAGAAAGGCCGAACAGCAGAACAAGGAAATAGTAAGCAGTCCCTTGAAAGGAGAACCTCAGATATTTCCAGAGGCCGTGTCTTATTGCGACATGAAGGTAGGCATTTTTCAGGTCCACCGTAGTGAACCAGTCGCCCAGTCTGACAAACCACAAGAGCTGTTTCATTGTCAGTATGTTGAACTTCCTGCGCTTCAAGAACAGCTGTCTGAGGTTGAGAATGGGCCGTAGGCCGCCGTCCCTTTTTGGCACGAGGAAGTACCTGGAATAAAACCCTTACTCCAGGTCGGAGGGGTCTGTCACCTGAATAGTCCTTCTTTATAACAGGGTCTTCACCTCTTGGAACACCACCAGGGCATCTTGAGGGTTGGAGACAGAAGTCGTAACCACTCCCAAAAAAGGGGGAGGGCCCTGTTTGAACTGGAGCGAGTAGCCAAGCTGTATTGTGGTGAGCACCCAGATGTCTGTGGTGCTTGATCGCCAGTAATCCAGTTGGCTCCTTGAATAAGGTCCCTGGACCTGTGGCAGCAAACCCCTAGGACTGCTGCTTAGCTGCTGCTGGTTTCGCTGTTGCCTTTTGTGCATAAAGCGTTCGGCGGTATTGGCGGCATCCCCTCTGTGTCTGGCTGCCCCTATGGTGGGGAGCCCCCCGACCTGTAGGCACTGTTGGCCGCTGAGTCTGGGGCTACTGAGCTCTAGGACGCCAAGGTGCCGTTTGCTTCCTGGCTTGAGAAGCCTTTCTGGGCAGCAAGCGTACCAGCTTTTTGGTGGATTCGCACGTCTTCTGGGAGCTCAGCAAAAGTTTGTCTACCGCTGGACCAAACGTACGGTCTGCTGTGACCGTGCCTGCGAGAGCTATCAGTGCTGCGAGGCCTCGGCCAAGAGACTGTCCATTGTATTTGGACAGCTGCAGCAAGTGGTCAGTGACCAGGTTCATATAGTTACCCAGCCGGGTAGCTAGAGTTCCGCCGCATTGACCTTGCACTGTTTGTTGGGGCATGACACATCTTCGAAAGGACTGCCAGATGTGTGCCTTGAACAAAGCATGCAATGAATGCTGTGACAGGAGGAAAGTGGCCAAGCCCCAACTCCTCCGTGTCGTGGACCTGATATAACAAGTCAGCAGCCCTGGAGATGGCCGGGGCTGTCGTGGGGTGTCCCCAAGTTGATTGGACTTCATGCAGAAAGTCCAGGCGGACAGGGGGCATCGAGGTCCTTTTAGAGGGAGCTGAGGGCCTGTCAAAAATGGAGCGCTTCAGCTCGGACTCCTCAGGCCACGGCACTTCCAGTGCTGTAGTGGCTCTTCAATAAAGCTGTGAGCTCTGTGGAGAAGATGAGAGGCGTTAGTTGCTCGTCCTCCTCCAGCTCCTCTAGTTGAGATTCCTCTAGCTCCTTGGGAGTCCCCGAGGCAGCAAGGGACACAGAGTAATCCTGTACCCACTTTTGTGCTGCAACAGCCGCTTGCACCACAGGGGGAGCAGGGGCGGGTTGTGCCGGGAGTGCCTCAGCCACTGCCTTCAACATCTGGCTCTGGACTGAGATGGCTTCCCACATGCAATCCATCTGGGTTTTAATGGCCATGTCGCTCTGGGAATGGCGGTGGCTAGCCTTCCTACGCCTCGGGGGGGAGGGGGTGGAGGCAGAGCATGTTCTGCAAAACGTTTGTGCCTGCGCTCGACCGAATGTCTGATGAGCAGCACACAGGCCCCACAAAAGGCGTGATGCTGGAATGCCTGCTGAGCATGCGCAACACCAAGACACCATATACATTGGTTGTGCTAATCCTCTGAAGGGCCTAAGCAAATTGCGTGTGACAAAGGCAGCAACACAGGGATGACAAGCCTTCACAAAGCAGTGCCGAAGCTGCCCGCTATTGTGGCATGGGCAACAGAGCAGAGCTCTCTAACTGTTGGGCTACAGTCCGCAAGTCAGTCTGTGCAGCCCGAGAGCTAAACACAGTGCCCATCCAGGAACGCTGGCTTGCAAGCAAATCTGAGCCAGACTGCTGCGACTGCTTAAGCAGTAAACCGTGCGCACAGCACCTGGAATAAAAAAGGGAGAAACACAAATACAGCAGTTTCAACCACAATATATATTTAAACATAGTTTAAATTCACAATATGCTTGTAAAAAACAAGACTAATAAAACTCCAGCCGGAGTTAAGGTAGAAAAGAGAGAACAAATAATATTAATAATACTGTGTCACCGATCTGCGGGTGCAGGAGCAGGCAAGCCCGCTGCTGCCGCTGGCAGAAGGCCGCAAAAACAGATTTGGTAAAAACACCAAAAATGTATTTAACAATTTTTTGCCTCAGCGGTTTATCCCAAGGGTCACTCTCTGTGTAAGCTGAAAAGGCTGAATAGAAAATGGCATTGCGCGCCGTCCTGCACGCAGTTTTTTCTCCTGTGGGGGCAGAGACAGGCGTGCTGACGTCGCGGGTGTAACACGCAGCTTTGGTTCAGCTGAATCGGGCATAATAGGTTAACCCGTTGTGTAATGGAATACATTTCGTACTTGAAAAGGAACTTTCAAATATAAACAAAAAGTGTGTGAAGAAAGGTAACAAAAATGTATCCAAATTTGATTAAAGCGATCTATAAATTTCGCTTTTGAACCAGTAAGAAGGTAAATTAATCAATATTGGGCACAACTGGCCTGTGATATTTCTCATATCAATATACTTACTTAGTAATGAAAAACATTACATGTGAAAGCCAGCTGAGCACATCATTTCTATTGGAGCTGTAAACACAAAAGCTGGAGTCCTCGTCTTTTCAATTAATTTAATTAATCAGAAAAAGGTTGACAAATTTCAATTGGAGTATTTATGTAAATGAAGCCAACAGTGCCATAAGAGGATTTTTGCGCTCTTCAACAGTTCCGTATCAGGGCTCTTTAACAGTTCCGTATCAGTAAATGTTCATTAGTGAGCGCACTTGCAGAGATTTGGTCAGCTCAGAAGTGCTTGTGGGCTTCCAGGGGAAAAATTTCACAGCCTTGGTTTTCTGCAACATTAGGAATCCGTTGGTTTCAAAGCGTCCTGAGATGTCGCCTACGTCCAGCCAAACATACGGGGTAATGTCTGTTGTCTGTAAGTTGATAATGTACACCTCACCCTCCTGCTTAACAGTGGCCTAAAGAAAAACAGAAAAGCTCCTCAATAATACAGAAGCTAATGGTTTAAGGAAATCTACCATTAGAGCAGCAAAATATTCCTAAACTATTCCCAGCCGTAAATCATAAACTTTGAGGTAGAATTGTAAGAAATGAATTGGACTATAGGGTGGGTGGCACTTCTAATACAGGCAAGATATTCTCTGAAATGTCTCTCACGATTCAGGCATGACACTCCTCTTCTAAACGAGTCTCTGGAGTATAGACTCTACCAGACCTGAGATCAATTACAAGTGTAATTGTGTTATTTGTAATTACAATGTCATTTTAATTCTAGTTGAACCTTGGCACACATGCACAATTGTATTTTTAATTACCATATAATTGCTCAATTACAGTTCAATTACACACCTTTCCTCATTCACAGTTCCATGTTGTGTTTTACATTGAGCGAACACTCCTCGTATTTTCAACCACTTTTAGTGACTCCATTTGTTTGAAAAAAAACATTCTATTAGTATGCTTCTGTATTTGTACCTGGGATTACTGCTTGGCAGAATACACAGAGTAAACATGTTAATGTGTGTATCTATTTATGTTACTTACAAAAGTACTGCGCTCACAGATCTCAGTGCCATTTTTCCTTTCAAGACTGACCTGATCGGAGAGCCTTTTTCTAAAGAACTGGACTTTGACTAGACAGCAGAAAGTGTTTATGTTGAAGATGGCCATGCTTTATATCCTTGCTTTTTTATGATTGCTCCTGTGAAAATGTATTCCCATTGATGGCAGATGTCTTACACACTTGCATCCAAATACAGTTTTGTTTAAAATGGTTCTAAACTTAACCAAAAAAAAACAAAAAAACAGAACTTACAGAGAGCTGTGGTTTCTTCAGGCCTTCTGCATCTTTGAGTGAGGAGAGGAAAAGATAGTTGTCAGGTCCATATTGCTGCCCGTTTGCCTTCAAAGAGAAGGAGACGACGCACCTCAGTCGGGTACAGTTCCCGCATCGTTTCAGCAGATCATTCACAGGCTCTTTGTAGATTGGGCTAGCGCTCCCAGCTTTGATCACCACATTTGTGACACCGGCACACACAGGTTCCATACTGCTCCACAGGTATGCTTTTACCTGCCACAGAAACAGGCATGTTTTCTCCATTACTCACACTGGGTAACTAAGTGCAGGTTATTCCTCCACTTTAAATATGGAACAACTGTTATAGGGAGACTGGAGTAAATTGAACTGATTCTGGAAATACAAGGGTGGTGTCTGTCTGACAGTTATTTGACTTTCTCATATCATTTAGGCATTTTCTTTATACAAAAATATGAAAGAAACTAAAAGTTATTTCATAGTTATGCTTTAGTGTAGTGCATTAAGGATTACTTTTTGTACTGTATGCATTTTTAAAAACTATTTCAAGTGACTTTAATAATGCAAAAATATAAGCCACTATTTAGGCGTCCCCACATCAGCACCACTGCTTCATATTTTATCAACACCATTCACTTTGACCTGTGACCTAGTCTGGCAGCCATATTAGGGTCAAGTGACTTGTTTTCCAGATGTTTACAAACCATTCAATCTGATATAACATTCCTCTTGTATTAGGCTACCGGGGATTTGTTTCACCCAATGTTAACAACAAATTGCATCAAATCCTCTCAAAACAGTACAGTTATAGAGCATGCCACTTACAATAAATATGAAGAGTATTATTGTTTGTAACCTTCTGACTGATCACTAGTTCATTGGTACTTGAAAATGGCTACTGCCTAAACATGAGGAGGGTCAGCAGATAATGTATACCTACCAGGAGTGAGAGTGTGAGGTCATTCTGTAAGTCAGACACTCCATAGATAATAAGCGTTTCTATATCTTCAAACCCCACCGGAAGGACTGGAGCAAAGAAGTTCTGTGCAAAATAATGCAGAATCTTCCACTTCCCGCCGTATTCTAAAAATAAACAAGTGTGGACAAGTGGGTTGTTATGGTATGTTTCTAATGTGGTCAAAGTTAAATTAACCTGGTGGTCACCAGCACAAAACCACCACACAATTAGGAACAATTCAGGACAATGCAGAAAGGACATAGATTTGGTGGGCACGGAGACTGCTTTATTTTCAGCAATTGCAGTGTACACACATTTTTCTTTCTGTTGTATGCTGTGTATTTTAAAAATACCTGATGTCTATAACGGAGCAGTGTCAAGCTAAAATTAGATTCCTGGCAGCTGTACAGCCACTTCTGCAGCAAGGTGACATCACATCAGAAACTCGGCATACGAACAGAGTAATGTCAAGTGACAGAAATGTAAGATACAGGCCATTGCTTAAAGCACAGTTAACAGCTGTCCATTACACAGCCACAAAAAATGCATGCATGAGCAAACGTCTGTTAAAGGCTACTGCAACACACACCCCTAAACCAATTAACTGTTAAGCTTAATGAGCTGCCTATCTTACCCTATAATTACATCCTTTCATTAGCATTAGCTAAATCTGAAATTAAATTGTGGTATATTGCATAATTTGTTTGTCATATTTAGTTTGTGCCCAGGTCTGTATGTCCTTGTTTCCTTAGCCCTGGTTTGTGTTCTGTTTGCAGCACTGCCTCAATTTTTTTGACAAGGACAATAACAATACTGTATAAATATTTTAAAACTAATAAGAAACAACTTGGAACATGAAGTTAACTGCTTCTAATTAAACTCAAGTTGTTACATTTTATTTGCATAACATTTACATTGCTTGTTCATCAAATGGAGGCCACCTTCACCCTGGTGCAAACAGAACAAAAATCTGGCTAAATGTTTCTGGTTGGGGTGGTGACACCTTGTGGTCAAGCAGTTGTAACTACAAGAAGAGATTCTGCAAAGAGTATAGCCATCCAGATTCTTAAAATGTTGCTAATATTCTTCCTCACTTTGCATCCCCACAATCAACCTTGAGGGGTCTTGCATTTTCAGAAGCATTTTATTTCTTAAATAGTAAACCTGGTAAATAATGATCTAAGCAGAAATGGCATAGTGAATCATACAGAACACACCAAATAAGATCCTAAAATGGGTATAATATTTAAAATGTAGATGATATGAATTATCCATTTAATAAGAGGGTAAATAAAATCACCCCTGAAGGAAAATCATAGCCAGTAATAACAAAGACAAAGGCTGCCAGTGTTTAGGTCTGCTATGGTCTGAATCATAAAAATAATTGCTACATTGTCCTTTATGTTTAATTAAACTAAAATTAAAATTAATTCTGTTGTCACTGCTCTCATATTAACAGCATTGTTAAAGAAAAGCGGCTTGTAACCAGGAGGTCCCCGGTTCAAATCCCACCTCAGCCACTGACTCATTGTGTGACCCTGAGCAAGTCACTTAACCTCCTTGTGCTCCGTCTTTCGGGTGAGACATAATTGTAAGTAACTCTGCAGCTGATGCATAGTTCACACACCCTAGTCTCTGTAAGTCGCCTTGGATAAAGGTGTCTGCTAAATAAACAAATATTATTATTATTATTATTATTATTATAATAATAATAATAATAATAATAATAATAATAATAATAATAATAATAATATAACAGCCTGGTAAATATGCCCTTTTACAAGTACAATGCTACATGTTCTCCTTTTATTGCACATTTCAACAGGCTGAGTAATACACATATGATATTTTAAACTATCTGAACAATTTGGAACACAGAAAGATAAGATAAGAGATAAGATCCCACCAGGTAATTAATTATTTAGCTAGCAGCAACCTAGCAACTTGTGATAAACATTTTCTTTAAGGAAGTGTATTTACTTTTATCGAGTTGTAACTAATTAAAAAAAAATGGGGAATAAAAAATGCAATAACTTTTCTGTTTTGTGTATTTTATTTTTTATTTTCATCCCCTAAGAATGCTGTTCAGACCAAAATAAACAGAAAATGACAATCAGGCTTTCAGGGGGGGAACAACACCTGGATACACTACAAGGCTTACAAGAGACATTCTCTTTCTACTGGCGTACAGTCTTGATTAAAAGTTGATAAATGTACATAAAATAAATAAATGCAAAAGAATTTGCAAAAGAATTAAAAATATATATTGCTGCGGGATGGGATACAGCAACGGGAAAGTAACGTTTCTTGAAAATACCACAGGGTTTTCTGTAACATTTTTATTAGGCCCAATTGAGTTTTTCTTCTGTTTTTCGGGGTTGTAATGAAGTGGGCAAAACTATTAAGCCAATTGTAAATCTTGGAATAGACCTAATTGCTATACAATGTAACTTGTATCAGCTTGTGTCAGACTGCAATGACATTCCTATACTGATTCAAATGGTACTTGATGAGCCACACACACACACAAAAAAAAAAAATGCAAATCAGGAAACAAAAATGTCACTAAACAGTAAATCATATTATGAGTAATCGCTGTTCCTACTGAACCATGAGTAATGGGTGTAGGAAGAACCTGCCAACTAAGCTACTAACATCCCTGCCCGTGATTACTTCATCTGAGTTAACAGCCTGGTAAATATGTCCCTTTGCAAGCAGGAAGATAGGCAGCCCTTACAGCATTTTCATAACACATTTAATTAAATCATATTTGGGACAGTACATTTACTCAGAGTGTGGGCTACATATCACAGGTGTTTAATATGCTACAGCAACTGTATGTGTATGTGTATGGCATTGAATCAAACTGACTAGTGCAAACAGTGTGCATACTTTAATAGGAAATAATAATCATTTCCTTAAATGTACAGTCATGAAAAGACATGCCTACTACCTTGGTCTCATACTAGGTACTTAAATTGAAAAGCACAGTATTGATACTATAAAATCTAGATACGTGTAAGTGTGTGTGACAGGGGAGATCTCTGCTGGCTATTGGGGGCATGCGTGATCCTGCCGGGGAGGGTCGGAAGCCCTGTTTGACCCGCCTGTCAATCATGGCAGTGACACACAGAGTGTGTCGCGGGGACCTCTTTGATTGGTTAAGGGACTGGTCTTTGGGGGGGGACGGTCGACCTCATAAAACGTACACTCTTCTATTCCTTTGGTTAACCCAAGCAGGATATGATCCGGGAGCAACTCTGGCCGGAGACCTGGAATAACCCTGAGAGCGAAAGTCTACGAACAAAGACAGCGTGAGAGAGAGAGCGAGAGAACCGTCGGTTCAGGATACAGCAGCCGGTGGCAGTAGAGCCTATGAAAAGGCAGCGGAGATGGCTGAGGAAGACAAGCCGCTCCATTTGGTTTTGTTATGTGCCCATACTGTTAGGTACAGTCCATGGGATGTTAGTTATTTAGTTTAGGGGGACTAGAAAAGCGTGCATTGCAGGCTAGCGGAGGCTACAAGAACCTGCTTAAAGAGCAGCACTTTTCTTTGTAGTTTTATTAACAGTGTTTATTTTCCTTGTGCTTATGAACTATTATTTCTGCACTTGCAATACCTCAGGGTGATACTATTGATGGTAGCAACCCTGAGAGTGTCAACCCCAAGAAGCACCTCTGTGTTTGTCCTTACACACTGGGGATACCATTGGTGATACCCTAGTGGCAGCTACCTGATACTGCAACAGTCAGCATATGTTATTACAACTAAATAAATCCTGTGCGCCTGTGTTATGCCCTCAAAGACACTTTCATGTAATCAGTGCACCACACACCCTCTCACAGTGTGTAATTCAATTTTGCTAATCCAAACCTACTTCATTTACCTTATATAGCATTTTATTCATACAAATACCCATGGTACTGCAGTGTCACACCATTCCCTCTGATGCACTCACCAATGGAAGACCAGGAGGGACCCTGCCAGATATCATTCAGCTGCCAGTACAGAGCCCCCATCGTGTGCCCCTTTCCATCAAGGATCTCACTCCGACTGCGTCTGTAGAACTCAGTTTCTGTTTTAATGCACTGGGCCTGCATCACCTACACAACATTCGTAAGTGAGGAGACAGCAGTGTGGCTCAGAATCAAGGGTTATTTTTGTGTGTGAATTATAAATGACAGTGTAATAATAACAACAACATGTGATCTCAGCAATGGCCACCAGCCTAGGTTGCGGACTTGGCTGTCAAAAGCAAATGCAACAGTCAATAAAGCTAAAAGCCAGCTTCTGTGTATCTTGGGACTGGGGTGATCATGTAGGGTCAAATATTATCCTGCTGTATCTCGGGTCACTCTTGTAAATATATCTTTGACTAAATGGGCTCTATTTTAATCATTTAAACAGTGATTAAAAGAAGATCTTAGTACAGACACATTTATTATCCAAATATTATTTTGTTTTTGAAGCATTTTTTCCCCAGGGGTTGTTTATTGATCAATTTTTTAACAATATTACATACATTGTTAGGGTGTTATTAATTTATTTTTTAAATCAATAAAATAGTTCCCAATGAGTTACCTCCCAGGCAAATAAATAATGAATTAGTGAATTTGTATAGATTGTAAAAGGTTACACCTGCAATGTCCAATGTTCAACCACAATAAAGAGAAAGGGTGCACTTGATTGGCTGAGAGTGTATTTGTGCTGGAAAAACTGACTATACTGTAGGCCATTAAGTGGGCAAGGTAAGCTGTGCAGTGAGGTCCAAAAAGACGTGTGTATCTGGTCCAGAAAGGGCTATAAGTAACTTATGTGTGAAGGTACACAGTAAGCTTGGTTAAAAAAACAAAACTCACAACACTTCCCTAGTAACCAAATTAAAGTTTTGCATTAAACTTGTAGCAGCATTTCACCTGCCAGTGTGAGTTTGTGGGCGGTGATATATGCAAACTCAGTTTCGTTACTGCCTGCGTTCTACAAGTAAGGTCTGTTTACAAGGCAGTCATTCTCAATATGTCCATTTATTGTTTCAGATTATACTGTATACACTTTAATAGGGAGTGTAAACATTATTTACTTGTACACTGCAATTGTCCTGGCACTGCATATCTGAAATTTCTAATCCTGTTCTCCAGGTGACCAGGCAATTTGTTCTCTCAAAAAATAAAGTAACGGTTAAAACAGATTTTTTTCCCTGACTAATTACATTGGGCCCAGCTTGTTTCTGATCTTGTCCGTCATTGCCCGAAGGAGTTAGTGATAGCATGAACACCTCCAGATATACCTGTGGCTGTGTGGTAAAAGATGTATGCACCTCAGATGTTTTGACATCACCACTAACTCCTTCGGGCAGTTTGAGACATGTGCAACCTAACATTTGGACTTAGTTCTGCTTCTGTTGAATCAGCTCAACACCTTTGGCATTACCTGTGTCAGGAACAACGTGTCTTTAAACTTCTGCAAGGGGTCTGTAGACTGAGGAAGGGTATAGTGCAGGGCAGCCTGCTCCATCATCTCCTTGTTTCCTTTGCTGTGGTGCTGCCGATGAGCAGTGAAATTGCTAGAGTAATTCCAGTCTTCAAGAATAGAAACCTGTTAAACAGGACCACAATTAACAGAAGGTGGTTACATTGGGAGGTTTATACACAGGAATGGTTCAAACCAGGGGTTCACAATCACAGTCCTGGAGGGCCATCATTAAACTCCAGGTTTATGGAGGTTTGATTGGTTCAATTATAGCCTTTTCACACCGAGTCCACCCAGCTGTTCGGGTGTGTTCGCGATCACAATTCAAAGAAGAACCTGCACTGTGGAACGTGACGTCAAATTCAGTGAACACAGGCGCACAGAGGAGTGGTGTGGATTTGTTTTGAGAATGGAGCACGAGGTCGTACTGTCTGAAACGATAAAGTCTACCAAAAGATTTCACAAGAATTGAGAAATATGGGACTAAACCGTAGTGCGAAACAGTGTTGTGAAAACATTTTTAAAAATTCTTGTTTGTATTTGTTTTTCACATGTTGCTGAATGCAAATACAAACCGAATAATCATTTCATATTATTAAAGTTAAATTAACTACGACTAATAATAATAACTTCAAAAAGTTGCAGACAGTATTTGAAAAATGTCAGTAAACACTTCAGAAAAATAGACTTAAAGTAGGCCTATTAAAAACAAAATATAAAACGTAACATATTTAAAGATATTTTTCTTTACAACTTGTTTTTATACATGCAACGTTAATTAAAAATTACCATATTGAATGTGATTTTCAGATACATGGCACATTTCCAATATATGTATCTTAATTATTATTATTTATTTTTTTTCTGTTAAGGACTGGTTTATAAAGGAACCACAAAATAACATGCGCAATTACTGATCACTTTATTCATTAGAAAAAATATATGGAATACAATTACTGAAACAGCAGTAGATCTTGCAGTCAACACACTAAGCTGCGGTTTTGTCCCATATTTCTCAATTCCTGTGAAATCTTTTGTTAGACTTTATTGTTTCGGACAGTATGAGTTAACCACGCTCCCAGCCTTGCTCAGCACAGAGCCAGTACCAGATATCTTGCGAGGCCAGAGTTTCACGGTTCCAGCTCGGCTCGGCTCGGCTCGACAAAATGACCCGTGTGAAACTACCCGTACTGTGAAAGCTCGGCTCGGCTCGGCTCGGCTCGGCTCGGCTCGGCTCGTGGGTGCAAGTGTAAAAAGGCTATTACATAATGTAGACCAGGACTGGAAAGGACAACTTTGTGCACTGGTTTAAACCAAGAGGTCTCAACCTGTTCACCATTGTCATGAGGGCCAACCCCCACAGTGCCCATATTACAGCCCAACCAAATTTTATTGAGGTCTCTTTAGCGTAGAGTTTCTATTAAATTAACGTAATGTAATTTAAATTACTTAGACTTTTAACTCATGACACTTTTGGTCAAATTTATCAAGGGTTTTTTGCCTAGTCCGCATTTTGTCAAATAAATATAAACCTGTTAGTGTTTTAAAACTATTAAAATTTACTCTGCAGTGTAATTTAAGAGATCAAATTTGGTTTGCTACCAGTTTAACATTAGCAGTTCCCCTATAAAACACAACTGCAGTGTAAGAGAGAACTATTTGAAAAGGTTCTCACAAATGTACTTAACATGCCACAGGTTGAGAACCAAATCATGACTAAAACTAAAATGTATAATTAAGTAATGATTAATATTTTCTTGTCTACAGAGGTTTTCCTTGTTAATTAAATGTTAAACATTACATATAAATTAATTACATTCTTAATGAAATCAAACGGTTTAATACATTCTAATATGTGATTTTTTTATGCTTCCCACTTCCAGTAATGGTAATTCCCCAAGTTTGCATACACAATGACAACACCTTTTTGTTTCCTGTAGAGTATTAATATACAAATAGACTCAAAAAGCTTATCTTTTACTGCTGCAGATTATAAGGGAGGTGGAATCATTATATACCTGTAGTAAAACAGGAACCAAAACTCATAAAACAGGCTTCAATAGAAAGAGACAACTCCCTTAAGCTTACATTTGTGCCAGAAGCACAGAAAAACAAAATGAATGTCAAGGTCAATTATAGAGGCCACTATGACAGAAAACTAGTTATTTCTTATTTCAGTGCAAGTAAGTAGGCTTTAAATATACACAAGAATTTACCTTTTGTAAAGTCGAAAAAGATGGCCAGGACTGGAAACCATATTCAGAGGCGAACCTGGTCTTTGGGAAACTATTCCAGTCCCAGCAGTCGTCGAGGTAGCTGTAGAAATGCGTGTCACCATAGTTGGTATCATAAGGGTTTTTGGCTACCCATCCTTCCTTAATTGATTCCTCTCCATTTGTGGGGCTTGATGACAGATACGGACGACTTTTATCTTCCTGTAAGAAAACATTAAAATGAAGCATAAGCAATAGCAATACTTAATGTATACTGTCCAGCAAGCGTATCTCTATCAGTGAGCTGTAAAGAGCCATCAATACTCAAATGTTCCTTCATATATTAAATAGTGCCCACTTTTTAAGATGCCAGGTTACACCAATTAGAAAATGTGCCAGTTTCAACTGAGGTGGTGGCTTATAGAGGCTGTTGTTACAATGAGCACTGTATTTTTTTTTTTTTATCATTTTCAACTTTTACTTCCTTAAGTTTCAGAGAAACTGGTAAAACCATTTTCCATTTTTTTTATTTTGTGGAAAACAGTCATGCCAAATTACCTTAGTTCAGACAAAAAGGCATAACCAATTTATAATCACAATAAAAATCTGATTACCCTGCTAGCTGATAACCCTTTCCTCTCTGACACTACCAGGTTATGCACAAGGCTTCCTTGGGGTTCTATTGCATAATACATTTCACAAGACAGTGTACAAGGTTATCATGCTGAACAGTTAGTCATAACCAGCATCAAATGGTGAGCAAGGATTTAAATAACAGGATCTTTCTAGCTCTGACTCCATAGTACCTACCACTAGGCCACACTGTTGAGACAGACCTTTACAACTAATACAGTAACGCATAATGGGTGTAGACCTAGCTCATATGGATCGATAAGGGTCATTCTTATTCAGTGTCCATGAGCAATTTACCAACTAGCAACACTGAAGAGACTAAAATCAAGTTGGGTTCTATGTAGACTATTCCTACAAGAACCTACCTAACATGTCTCTTCTTAGTTATTTGATTTTCTAAATGCAAACCTCTAAATTAAAGAAAATGCCATTCTTTACTGTCTAACCAGGATGAGAACCCATAGAGATCTGCATTTGTTTTTTCCAAGGGGGTCCCAGAAGACAACCATAGCAGCACACAATCACCAACAAATAAATACATGGGCTTAACTGCTGATTTAGCACTCATGGAACCATTAAAAAAACTGCCAGGGACATACACGCTATAAAATACCATCATTCATAAATGAATCAACAATTATATCCAATAGCATTTATAATAGAGATAATACCCCAGTGTTAACCTTGATTTTGCATCTTCACACAACTTTTAGCATACACTCTTAGACTACTATAGATGTTTCGGATTGCATTTGGCAATAATCTGATAAACTCTCAATTTTCCCCAAATTTTGTATTTCCCCAAATTTGTAACATTTCAAGTAGTGTGTAATGTGCATGTCTGTATGTGGTGGCTTTGGAGACTAAAGTCTTTGTTTATCAACACAATAGTTTTTGTACAGGCATTGGCAGTGTGTCCTGTTAGCATGCCATAAGCCTGCCACCCTCTTAGTGATGAAGCAGCAGTTCAGTCTCCATGACTCTTCTACTGAGAATGTCTGCAAATCTGCCCTTAACATGTCTGTGATGATTTTGAGAGCCAATTAATGTTGAGAACCTCCAATCTTATCTGACGTTGTCACCCGCCGGATTCCAATCCAGTCTTACAGTACAGAGGTCAAAGATGCCATGTGCACAAATGCCTGGTTATTTTCAGTCAGACACCCTCACCCCCATGCACCCAGGTGTTACTTACATTTTGAATTATATCCCTAATGTTGTTCACATACAGAGTCACATAGTCCTTGATGTAAATCGGCCATTCGGATGATGGAATTTTGAACCAGTTGCTGGCAATGGCAGCCTCGTTCTCATTGTTTCCACTCCATATAATGACAGAAGGATGGGACTTTAATCTCCTCACCTAAAATGAACATATATTGGGAAAACTTGACAGAGTTATTCAGGCAGACACTGAACTTCTATAACAGTATTACAATGTATGTTTTATCCTATTCCCAACCAGTCACAACTCTATATACAAAGATATTATCTTCGTGTTTTGACAATCACTTTAGTCACCAAAGATTCCAATTACATTGTGTTACACCAATATAATAAAACATTTTGGTTTTGGTACAACTTTATCCATGAAACACTTGATGGTAGAATAAGTAGTAGCACTAACAATATGTAATAAAAGAAAGACACTGAGAATAGCATTGAAGACATTGAAAGACTTCTAGTCAAAAGGTTTGCCAAATAATTTTAATAAGGTCATTTTTAGTATTACTACCCCTGATACTACCCTACTATACTATCTAATGAACTTTAGCCAATATGTACACTACCTAAACCCCCTAGCTAAAGTATGGAGTTATTCTTCAAGTTGGTAAATAGTTAGTACAGTATTTAAAATGACCTGGCTGTATTCGGTATTTGATCCTTACCTCTACAGTTTCGAACTAACTAGATCAAGGGGACATGGGATATTCTGTGTATTAGTTAGCTACTGTTTACATTGTTTGCTGTAAAAAACTTAACTGTTACATATATTCAGTTTAATTGGGAAAAAACATCCACTAAATAATCCTGAACCTTTATTAAGCTGCCTATGTTTATATGGGTAGGTAAGGATCCCTCATGTCCTTTGTGTTCATCACCTGCAACATTAAGGCACATTTTGACAGGATGTGAGGTGGGTCTTAGCCAAGGGCAGTTTACTTGGCGCCATGACCAGGTGCTGCGATTTTTGGCCTTAGCATTGGAAGACAAGCGTAACATGACCAATAAGTTGCCACCAGTTCCATCAAAGCATTACACACAAAATACAACACTCCTCCATCCAGGAGAGCAACCACCAAGAAAAGGTGTTAAAACCAATCCTCGCCCAGGACAACTGGAAGATGCTAGAGACTGGAAAATGCTGTCAGATGTTGGTCAACGGCTTATTTTTCCACCTGCCACCACTAACCTTCGACCAGATATTGTCTTGTGGTCTGGATCAGCACGCCTTGTTCACCTGGTAGAGTGAACTGTGCCATGGGAGGATGCTGTGGGTGAGGCGTATGAGAGGAAGAAACTGAGGTATGCTCAACTAGTTGCTGAAGCGGAACAGCGAGGATGGAGAGTCCGGGTTGATCCAGTGGAGGTGGGTTGTCGAGGATTTGTGGCACACTCTACAACCCGGTTTCTCAGAGACGTTGGGTTCAATGGCCAAGAGTTGTGTCGCACAGTAAAGAACTTATCTGAAGCATTATAAAGGAGCAGCAACTGGCTGTGGTTGAGACAGAAAGATTCTGGTTGGGGATCTCAAGCACAATAGAAAGAAAGCAACACTGATGTACGTAAGTAAGCTGGGCTGAGTTGAGTGGGGGACGGAGGGGGGTGATGCTAGGACGCCAGAATCACTGTCGAGCCCTTTTGAGGTGTCGTGGGCTAGCCAAGGATTGCTCACTTGCAACTGACTCTGGCACTACCAATTGGTAAAATATATACAAAATATATGGTGGTGGGGTTTAGGATATACTGTACAGTTTCTCACCTGTAGGTTGTTTGTCAGGGATCACAGTGTTCACCTCAGTTTAGATTCCAGAACTCAAGCAGATAATAAATACAGTGTTATGTAACCACCCCAGATAAACAAGAAGTTTCAAGTCACCAGCAATTAATTACACCAGGCAGCTACAGTATGAATCAGAGCTACTCAAGACACCTCGGGGGCAGTGTTGGAGTTGAGTAGTGCTTCAGAACATTCAAGTATAGCAACAGCAAAGGATTGTGGTTTTACTTGAAAACAGCAGCACGGAAAAAAATGTGGAGCAGAGAAAACAGCAACCTAAAGTTATTTAAAAACAACTAGTCAAATAGTCTATAAACCTTTAAGTACATATACTGATGTTAGGTAATGCACTGGTAGTTTGAATCCTGCCATCGCTTATTTCCATTTCCCAGCAAATCTGCCTCAAAAGTGACACTCTTAAGGTTCAGTTTCCATGCAGACCCAATGCTTTCAGTTACATGAGAGTGTTTGTGGGGTTCTGTGAGGCAGATGCCGAAACACCTGCGGAAACTACCACCTTTCCTTCATACCCTGAAAGTCCAGAAAGAAAATGTTATGACTGCGATGTTGGAATGATGAGATAGTGAGTGTAGGGGAAAAAAACTGCCAGGGTTCGGTTACCAGTTCTTGGTCAACACTAAACAGCAAGTTCTAAAAAGTTACAACCGTTTCCAAGAAAGAAGATATCTAGTTCTAACTTTAGAAACAAAAAGCAGCCTGTGCTTGGAGCAGCTGTGGTGAAACGAAAGTGGCTTCAACTATCACCACTTTAATCCTGAGAGTAGGTTTCAAGAAGATATATCAGACGGAATAAAAAAAGACACTCAAAAATGAGGAAACAAAACCAATAAAACAAGTAATATTTTTGATTCAGTAAAAATTATAATTTCCATGTGGTCTTGATAAAATGTTCTATATACATTCATGCTTAAAACAAACTGTGTCATACTGCAATACCAATTGATACTATTGTAAATGTGGTGGTCCAGTTCAGGACTACAGTTTTGACCGGCAGTGTTGTTTTTCAGTGTTGTTCCTGTGCTGTATGATGTATTGAGATTGCTGTTTGACAAAGAATGTGCAGTAAATTCAAACAATTCCAATGCTTATTTAGCGAATATAACTTCTCTGATGCTTGAAAGTAATAGCTTCACCCAATACACAACAACACCACTCAGTGGTCCATAGACGAAGCATACACTTGTTATTATGAACTTCTGTTTTGTTGAGAACAACAACAATTTGAAACAACCAGATGCTGTTGATGCTATCACCTTGTCACTTTCCAGCACAGGTACAACAGATTTAACACTAAGGCCCAGATTTATAAAAGGATTGCACATGTTTTATGACCGTAAGGGTTCTGAATTCTTGGATGGGATTTATAAAACACACGCAATGGCATAAACACGCAATTATGACGTGATTTGTGGGGGCAATGTCTCTGTGCGCTTTAGTCCTTGATGCATATGTAATTCTGTATATGCATAAGTAATTCTGGGGCGTTTCTGAACGAAAACCACTAAAATTGGGAGGGGATTTTGCAAATTAGGTCTATTAAATATTCCATCTAATTTATTAAAGCTGTCGGTAATTGTGGGCCTCGTATTTGCGTGATTATTTTATGAACTCTGAAAAGCAGGCGTTAATTTGCTGCTGTCAGACAATAGGCTATATAAAAGGCAAGGTGATGTGGGAGACTTGTCTGCAGCAAAAAGGAGACATTGTTTTCAAGGACAAAGAAACATTTAATAAAATTTTGCAAAGAGTGCATTTTTTAACCCTTCTGATCAAGTCAGTTTGTAAATTACAGTTTATAATTCCAGTACTGTATTGTTTCGCAAACTCAAATTTTCGATACTTGTTTCATAGCTTACATGACAAACCAGAAAGTCTGCAAATAGAGAATATAGAATCCATGTAAAAAAAGGTTCTTAGAAGCACCTGAAAAGATCTCCCCACAGTGACAAAGCAAGGTTCTAACGAGAGCCTTTACTTCTAGAGTGTAGGCATTATTAAAAGAACGGTGGAGGAGATTAAGAAAAGATGGGCCGATATATTCGGAGGCGCATGAATGAAAAAGTCTCATATAGAATGAGAGCTCATCCTCCACTGTCAATTTAGTAATGCCTACAGAATTTATTTTTTGTAATATGGCATTCTGGTATTTAACAATACTGGTTCAGACTCTATTGTTAAATTCGTGTTGGAAAAAAAAACCGGTAAAAAAAAGGACAGAGCGACAGATGACACAGTTAGTTTGTAGCTAGCGCAAGTACAGTTTTTCGACCATATATACCATACAGATATGCTTTAAAATCATACATAGAGTAATAAATACAAACAAACATAAGAAATAGGAGAGATGTAACTGCATAAGACTTAGAAGATATAAGCCGTAGTTAAACTGAAGACTGTTCGTATGCAGCTGTATCATTGCTGAACATATTGCTGTACAAAAATGGAAGGATTATCCACCCGTTAGACTGCCATGGATGTAAGTAAATCAAACTTATTGTTTCTGAAGTTTGAAAAGTCTATACGCCTGGAATAATTCTATATGAAATAAGAAGTTGAACTAATATGCGAAGCACAGTAACTGGATGATGCGTCGTAATGTATAAGCAACCTAGACTACAAACTCTGACATGGTATATTTGTTTATTAAGAAGCCACCACACAGTCCATATTTTATTCATTTGTCCTGATGATGTATTTCGAGCTTGTAACACATCTTCATGCGTTACAAGTACTGCTTCTACCAAAATCTCCAATTCCATATTGGTAAATTTCAGTTTTCGCTTCTGAGCATCCTCATCACCATGGCTAGTACCAGGCTGAGGTCTTTATGTGCCATTCATTATCTTTTGGAATGTGTAGCCTACACATGCAGGGTTGACCCGACCCGTTATTTATTGTGAGAGGTGTGTAATTCTCCACCGCTAATTGTGGTGAGGGGTATTTAAATTGGTTGATTGAGGAATCGCCTGCTTTACCTAATTAGTCTTATAAAATAGATCGTTATTTTGACGATGAGTGCGGCCGTACTGAACACGCACATTACATGGCTTTTTGAGGTCGGTTTTTCTCCCTTTATAAATGTGGGTCTCAATGTCTAAATGATTTGCATACGTTTACATTTTGAATGTAATTGTATAAGCATGTAACATTACAGAAATACTGCTGGCCAACAATTTTACTGATGTTTGATAAGGCCTGCAGCCAACTGTTGTACAGTCTTATGTCACGTAGACAAATATTTTAGCTAACACTAACATAGTTCTGTATGAAGGACCTACGGCACTACTGTGCTTACTGTCTGTGCTATTCCAAACAGCTTACAAAGTCTACTCACAGTTTTTCTTCAGAATTTATGATTGAGTGTTTAAAGTTAGAGATGATGAAATCTCTAACGGAATACTATGATTATTATATTTATTATATTCCTGGTTATTTTTTTTTAATAAAATAAGTGAATATACTATAATAAAAAACAAGTTACATTGCATAATTGATTTCTAAAAATAAATAAATAAATAAATAAATAAATAAATAAAATCGAAACATATGTGGAACTCCGGTTTATCCAATAACCAAATGGGGATCTAAGATACTGAAATGTAACACATGTAATGTAATGTAAAGTGTGTGTCTAGTACATCTAGAAATACTACAAGTAACTTAATACATTCAATGACAACCCTTTTGACTAAAAGTATTTTTCAATGCCATTAATGTATTTTAGTACATTACAAATAAGAAACACTTACTTGATGAGTAACTTCTTCTCTCACTGAGTCTATAAAGCTTTTCTCAGTAGGGTAAAGGGCACAAGCAAACATGAAGTCTTGCCAGATCTGAAATACAACAATGGCACAGCACAGATGAGATGACTGTAGGGAACCGTATATAAAAAAAGAAAGATCTTTCATATCTAGCCATTACTGACAAAACTATGACGTTATGTGAATGACAATGGTTCTTTCCAATTACCATAATTCCTAGTTCATCGCAGATGTCATAAAACTCATCCATTTCATAAACTCCTCCTCCCCAGACACGTAATGTGTTCATATTGGCATCGACAGCAGACTGGAGAAGATTTCTTAAGCTAGGAAACAAGCAGAGAAGCACACTTTAAATGTATTTAAACTGGATTCAAAATGGATGCCCGAGAAGTAGAATTATGTTGAATGATTGTTAGTAACCCACAATTGATAAGTCAGTTTTATATTATAATTCCTTAAACAAATAATCTAATTTGAATCCAAACTTATTTTGCTAAATGAATGCTGCTTTTAGAGTAAACATTTCAATTATATAGATGAGAACTGAAGTGAACATATTGTCTACCCACCAGGGTAAATTAAAACACAGCTGGATTTTAATGGAGCTATCTTGAAAGGGAACATACAATTAATAAAATTACTTGGAAATAGGATCAAGGCCTTAATGCTGTTGTACCCTTGAGCAATGTATTGCTCCAGTAAAACCCCAACTGTATAAATGGGTACCATAATTCGTATGTAAAATAACCAATTGTAACTCGCTTTGGAAAAGTGTCAGCCAAATAAATACATTATTATTTTAAGAAGCTGTGGTCCGGTGGTTAAAGAAAAGAGCTTGTAACCAGGAGGTAACCGGCTCAAATTCTGGCTCACTCACTGACTCACTGTGTGACCCTGAGCAATTCACTCAACCTCCTTGTACTCAGTCTTGCGGGAGTGACTTTGTTGTACGTGACTCTGCAGCTGATGCATAGTTCACACACCCTAATCTTTGTAAGTCTCCTTGGATAAAGGCGCCTGCTAAATAAACAAATAATATTGAGTTACAGTATTCATTATTGAGTCTTGTTGTATAACCTCCAAAGCTAAAAAAACACTCACATATCAGGGGTGACTCGATCCTGAAATGAATCCGCCGGGATCCAGTTTGAGCCCTTGAGGAAAATCGGCAGTCCATTGATCTTGAAATAGAAGCTGAGGCCAGGGGATCCTGGAATGGGCTCCTGTACCAACTCCACTGTGCGGAAGTACACCTGAATAGCAAAGAACAGACTGACAAAATAAGCCTATTTTCCACTATACTTATTTCCACTATGCACTATGAAAAGGCATAACTTATTCCAAAAGTTATGACGGAATAATGATGAGCAAAATCTCACTTTCTGTTATTATACTTGTTTACTTGCTTTCCCATTGAATGTATTTAAATTTAGACATTTACATTAAATGAGGGGCATTTTCTAAAATTGAAATGTACTTAAAACAACATTCTCCAGCTCAATATCATTTACTGTACGGAATGTAATTTTAGACCAATAAAAATACATTATAATCAAAAGTGAATAACAACACCTTTGCGGTTCTATGTCGGACCAGGTCTTACATTACAATTTTTCCTTTCCGGGCCTGTCCAACATCATCAAAACAGCGTCAATCACTGGTCCCTAGTCGTTTTTTCTCCAGAAAAAGCGGAGAAAAGCTTTCAATGGCCGAGAGAAGCAGAAAAAAAAGAAGCGGATCTGAGCAATACGCATAGTCCCTTCACCACAGACAATACACAGACATAAACAAACAAGATAACTGCTTCCGCATCCAACACTCAAAGTAAATCGAGGACATTTGCCAAGCTTTTTGAGATGTTATAGTAATAAAATAATGGCTTGGATAGTGTTATTGAGGAGTTTGGTGATATATCCAGTGATCAGGAGATGAATTATCAGTATGCACTACTATGAAGAGAGTAAATACAGCGACCATGGAGTGGGGTAGGGCCGGAGATGCAGTACTGAGTGTCCTGTTGCTATGCAGCACCTTTTAAACAGGGCATGTAAAATAAACAGCTCGTGTGAAAATAAATTAGACCTGAAGCAGCTGACAGGTGCTGAATAAATGGGCCGCAAAGGGTTAAGCTTTCTGCTGCCACTGTAAAAAGAAAGCAACTTCTCCTGCTGTGTCATTGTCAAAATCAAGACTTTACTGGTTCAATTAAAATATTTATTTAAGCATTTTGATACCAAACATACCATTTTGCAGTTCGACACAAACAAAATATGAGGTTGCTTATGTTCAGTACTGGTATAAAAAGTGTTAATAGAATGAAAAACCAAAATAAAGCCAATGACAATGACTTAAAATTAGTTTTAAAAAGAGGTTTCAAGTTCATACAGTCTCCAATTCGGATTCTGAAACGCTCCAAAATACCTTTTCAAACGCTGTGATAATTGGGATACCCATGTTGCCTTTTTTCATTCACTGTCAATAACTCTGCAGTCATTGTAAATAAGAGGTTTCACACAATGAGGTCTGCAGGCCTCTATTACAGTCAGTGGTTGTTATCAGGCTACAGAAAATCAGCAATCGAGGAGCGCGCTCAGGCTGACACCATTATTATTATTATTAGCTGACGCCCTTATCCAAGACAACTTACAATTATTACAAGTTATCACAGTACAAAGTATCGCATTATAAAATATCACATTACAGAATATCATAATACAGATAAGAGCAGTTATGAAAGTACAATAAAATCAATTCAAGCAAGAGCAAAATGAAGCATACAGTAACTTATAAGTAAGAGCGAATTCGACTAAGAGCAGTTAAACCTTATAGTAACTATTTGCTTATATGAGTAAAGTCCAGTAAGAACACGTGCATTTCGCAATCGCAATGAAAAGCAATGGCCGGTTGGTCCTCCACCCCCAAAGTATCCCTGGTATGTCATGTTAGATTGAATAGTAAACATAAGAAAAAATATAGCTATGAACCAAACATTAAAGCAGTAACTGTCTCTGCAGCTGTAACTAGAAAAATCACAGGTCACAGGTCAATGTCAACACATTTAGCAAACAGGGTTTATTTAATACTGCAAATACAAAGTTACTACTTCCTTTAAACAGTTTCTGAGATACAAGACAGTGACACTGGCTGCAGGAGCTTTGCCCCCAAAAACAAAACAAAACTGACCACTGTGTTTTTATCTTGTTCTTGTTAAGCCATCATAAAAGATGTGTCAGGAACATACATTTCCCCTGTCCCCTGACCACATTCTGTTTATTCTTATCAATTCATAACCTTAGTTTTTGCTTCAGTTTTGAGATTTTTTAAAAATGCACTATCTTTTAGTAGAACAAAGAAGAACAAAAAAACTAACCATAATGTTTTTTTCAATACTGTATTCTTCAGCCACAGAGACAGCGACAGTCATGTTATACCCAGTCTGGTTCCCCTGTCCGCTAGGCCACCAGTATTCCAGAGGAATGATCTGGAAAGTAAAACAACAGGAACAATAGTGTTAGTTAAAGAGTACGTAGCAGGGTTATATAGCGTTATACGTCCCCACATAGAGCGGACATTTTGAAAAGAGCTTTTCAACAGACTTTAAAGTTACGAGTGCAACAGTTGTCAGGATGTTAGCAATGAAAAGAAAAAAAAAACACAGGTACGTTATTTAAACAGTTGTAGTAACAGATGGGGACGTGTAGGAACCCCACTACTTACTCTTTAAATCAAGGAACCACAAACATGGATTAGCAAATTGTATATCAGTGGTTTCCAAGGTGACCAAACGCATCCAAATCAATAGTACAAACTACACTAGTACCAATACTCCTGATATTTATTAAAAAAGGAGCTTGCTCCTTGTTCATGTTTGTCATGGACCACCTGAGATTTACTTACAGATCACAGGCTGAGCACCTCTGTGATTTGCTTTTTAAATCAGATTTGTGAGCGTGGCAGTTTAAAAAAAAAGATCTTCCACACAAGAGAATGGGACCACATATAATGTTGCTAATGATACCAGGAGGTAGAAATAAACCCTGTGGTCATCCCGAATTGTAATTTGGGCCCCCTAATGTTACTATACCACGGCATTGGCAGTCTGCATCAGAATTCAAAGCCAGAAATGTGAGTATAAGGCTCCCCATGAGCGAAGTTCATTAGGGTCTGAATTGACCTAACTAATTGTGAGCAGGATCCCTGAATATCATGACTCATTGCTCTAGCAGACGTACATAGAGACAGCAGGTACTGGCAGAATTTTTTTGTTCAATGGGAAGAGCCTGACTCACATCTCATTCTTTCCTTCTTTCATTAGGACAATGTAAACGTTTTGTTTATATGCTTGTTCAGCATACGACATCTACTAACACCCTGTGCATTGCAATTTGAGAGTTCCCATCAGCCCTGATTCAACTCATTGGTAAAATACAAAGAATTACAGGCGCAGAAGACAATCCTTATATCACTGCAAACAACACAAATGAATGGAAATCAATCTGCTATCAAATTTGTTTTTGTTGGGCTCTCGAGTTGCGCATCCGGTAAAGACGCTCTGCATGGAGTGCCGGTTCGAGTCCAGGCTATTCCATTGCCGACCGTGGACGGAAGCTTCCAGGGTGCGGCGCACAACTGGCCGAGCGCTGCCCAAGGGGGAAGGGCTTAGGTCGGCCAGGGTGTCCTCGGCTCACCGCGCACCAGCGACCCCTGTGGTCTGGCTGGGCACCTGCGGGCTTGCCTGTAAGCTGCGTTGTCCTCCGACGCTGTAGCTCTGGGTGGCTGCATGGTGAGCCTGCAGTGTGTAAAGAAGCGGGCGGCTAACGGCACACGCTTTGGAGGACAGTGTGTGTTAGTCTTCGCCCCTCCCGAGTCAGCACAGGGGTGGTAGCGAAGAGCTGAGCCTAAGAATAATTGGACATTCTAAATTAGGAGAAAATAAGCTAAAATGGCATTCGTTGCTTTATCGACTCTGCAAGGAAAGTAGGGAAAGGAGGGAGAGAAGCACACATGCTGGAATACATGTAAATGATCTGGTATGCAAAATTCTTACACAAATACAGACAGTAAAATTGTCTTTAAGGCACACGCACAATGCCACATATAAATATAATTGTAATTTCATTAAAAAAAAGATATCTGTCAACATAGTAGGCTAAAGAAAGTCAGCATGCTTTACGTAAGCAATAGAAAACTGATTAGAGGGCATTACTGTCTGCTAGTTGACTGCGTCAGGAAGGCAAGAACCACTGTACAGACAAGGTCAGTTACCAAGGTAATGCCAGATAAATCTGTTACAATATAAGTTTTGATACAATTTGAAACTGGTTAACAGTGCCTTTATTATTATTGTTAACATTTAAAATCTATTCTCCTTTACAGTGTTTTGCTCTCCTTCCATTTATAGTCTTAGGTAGTCACTTCCTTCTCATTTCATCAGAGTGAAATTCTCACCAGGCCTTCAACACATTCTGTCCTGTCATTAACTAACCAGCTACACAGGATGTGTGGTATATTCCAAAAGGTACACCTTTACTGTATCTTCTTACCGTGTTTACCGGAAGAATAAGTTTGCTGTTGCTCTGTCCAGGCTGAAGTGTGACCTCATAGATTTGTTGTGTTTGCAGTTTAGGGATGTGAATGGTCACGTGGCCTGCTAGTGGTTTAAGGCTGACTGTGTCAAAGAAGGCCTCTACTTGAAGGTTCCACTGTTTGGTATTGTGATCTGTAATTGAACCAGCACACAGTGTTTAATATAATTACAAGCAAACATGTATACCTTAACAAGTACCAATCTTAGAACTGCATGAAACATTCAAAAGTACTGTACCTTTATTCAAATTAAGGGTCAAGAATAGTGAAATAATGATACATCAACACTGGCATTTTCTTCCTTAAGGGGCAACTTAGTATGGGTAGGAAATATTAGAGTGATTTCCTTAATTTTCATGACAATAGGGCTCAGAATAATACCTGATTTAATTAAGAGTTTAGACATGATTCTAAGAGCTCAAATACAGGATTGAGGCAAAAGGGTTACTTTATCGGATTGTGGTACCTAAAACAGAAAAGAATAGATTATGGCACTTGTTGAGGGAGTACTGATGTGGATACACAAAGGCAGGTACCGACAGAAGGCAGTTTTCACTTTGTGAAGTGTGATCGGTTTAATTCCCACAGTTGATTTATGACCCAGGATGTGTGAATACAAATATCAAAACAATCATGATTACATGACTATGTTAAAAATATTTCACAGCACAAGATATAGCAATTGTTTAGTACCTGCTTCCCTGACATGGAGTCTACGAAATCCCACTGTTTTGCAATCTCTTGCCAAACAAATTATTCCAGGAATGAACACTCATAAAAAAGGTGTTGCACAACACTGTTTACAAATAAAGCATGCAAAGGTCTATTTATCATGAGCAGGGTTATGTGTGTTACTTGATATCCTGAAACATACCATAGCTAGGAGTAGCAGTGAGATACACCAGCTGAAAAACATCATAGGCCTCGATTCGGATGCCTCTCCAGATTCCTTGTGTAGGGAATGATGGACCCCAATCCCAACTAAATGAGCACTGCTCCTACAGAATAAAGTATGGGTTTATATAACAGAATATTTCCCTTGTCTTGAAAGCTTGTTAATACAGATTGAAAAGGTAAACACGTATATTTGTGCTAACACTCGTTTAGTGTATCATTGTTAACAGGTTTTTTTTTGTCCAACCCTTGTACTGTATGAGCACCTACATCTCTATGTGTAAAAACATGCTTACAGTAACAGGGCCCAGGGAAGCCTAAGGCGACAGCTACAATTACGTTACGTCATTTATTCACATACAATTTTAGTTTAGAGATTAATTAACTTAATCATAGAAAATATTAAATAGGTAATAAGGTGTTTATAAATGGTAATATATTATTTGGTATTCCTGGCCTTAAGTAAAGCAATATTTTTATAGCTGTTTAAAATAGAAATAAATTAACTACACATCCCTTTAAAGAACCTTTTTATGCATCATACACACACACACACACACAGACAGAATTTTGTAAACACTGACTGACACACACACACAGAATTCTGTAAACACTGACTAAACGTCTGTTACATTTTCAAGATCACTACAGCTAAAAACAGATATGCAGTTCTCAATGTCAACATTTCTTGTACCGAGTGTTCTGTTTTTATTATATCTACTTTATCAAGGGACACTCAAACCTAAAATAGAAGTCTGCCTGACACAATTCAGATTTACAATTGCACACAGATAAACCATTTTTTCAGCTTTTCTGTTCTGGTTATTTCCTGCAAACAAAACGTAAGCATATCAATTGGTGAAGGTTAGAACGTTAGAATGAACCCAATCAGATTAACAATAGATGAGCCATAGTAACTCCTAGCATAATCATACAGAAAAAGGAGTAAAAAATGACAAGATTTTTGCCCACAAAAGAGTACAAACTCTACATTAAGGCCTTTATTATTCCAAAACAAAATTTGACTTCTCTGTTTGTTTGTTTTTTGTTTTTTTATCCCGAGTCGGTGACGTCTCACTTACTATTCTGGTTAAACTGGTTTGAAAAAAAATACATATATATGTTATGGACTGATGCCCAGTTCGCGAAGTGCCAGCTGCAGTGGGCAGACGCCGAATTAGCATCGGATTTTATGTCATTTCGTCAACTGCCCACAGCCACCCGGGCTGATAGCGAAGAAAGATTTTGAACAGATACAGTATACTACTAATAGAGAGTGAATTACCTCTGGCAAAAGCGCACCCCTTAAATACTTTCTGGCAACGCAGTTTAGAGCAACAAAACTCAACAAAATATCAATCCACAGGTTATATCATGGATTAGATACGTGGTGGGGGGGGGGGGGGGGGGGGTCAGAATAAAATTCAGCAATGTTGTATTGAATTCTTATTGCAGTAATGCATACAGATCTAAGTGCAGAGTTGCTTTGTTTGAATGAGAGATCATAAAACAGGCAAACATACGGAAGCTCAATTATGTAAAAAGGAGTTCATATCTACCACATCATGCTTTTAAACTTTAATTTCCACGAAGCCGCGTCCTGGTTAAACTTCACTGGCGACATCTTTCATTCATTCGTGCAGCACTTCCTCTCTATTCCAGTTGTATTCTCAAAATACGATTAATATTAATATGATAAATGAGTTGTTTGGCACTGCGTTCTTCCTGAGTTTCAGGTAACTATATTTAACTGGGTGGCTTTTACACATTTAAACTGTGATTATTAGTCTCTTGCTGATATTGAATGATCTCTCATTCAACGGAACTCTATATTGCATTACTACAATAAGAATACAATAAAATATTGTTGCACTTTATTCTGGACTTGTTCCCCCCAATTACTCAAACCTCTATATCTAACCCACGATGAAAATAACCTTGTGCATTGATATTGAGTTGAGTACCATTGCTCTAAACTAGCGTTGTCACAAAGTATTTAAGTTTTTTGAATAAACATGGCAATGGGTGGCTCAATGGTGGTGCACTTTTACGCTTAAAGGCAATAGAGGTAATTCATTCTCTATTAGTAGTATACTGTATCTGTTAAAAATCTTTCTTCGTCATCAGCCCGGGTGGCTGTGGGCAGTTCACGAACTGCCCGGGCAGATGCTGAAATTACATAAAATTCAATGCTAATTTGGCATCTGCCCACCACAGCTGGGCACTTCGCGAACTGCCTGGGCATTTGGGCAACTGCCTGATTTCAGCATCGGTCCATAACATATATATATATATATATATATATATATATATATATATATATATATATTTATAGATGTGTGATCGCGCAACAGGTTTTAAGTCACAAAATGAAACATCTACAAAAGAAAATTCTCTGAAGCTACTGTTTTGTTCATTATTGCACACCCTGCATTCAGGAGTCTGGTTTGTTTAAGTTTTTGAAACTGTCTCAAGATAAGATATCCTGAGCACTGCTCTTACCTTTCTGATGAAGTTAACATGGCACTCTCCTTTCTGCACAAGAGGGGGGCATTCCGGAGGTACCATATAGGAGACGTGAGCTGCTCTTTGCTCAGCTGCATATGTTATTGCTGACGTAAAGTCAACCTGTATAACATTGCTGTCCTTTACCAACCGGGTGACATCAAAACTCTAGAATGGAAAGACAACATAGATCAAAATAGCATTGGAAATATAATTTGTAACAGGGAAAAGGAAGATGCAGGGTGGAAAAACTGACCTCCCGACAGACGGAGGCACTAGGCTGACCAATAGACGTGTGCAGTAGGTATAGAGCCCGGTTACAGCGACCATCTTGGGGAGGTCAGCTACACAGGTTACCGAGTTCTGTACTAGTTAAAACCGACATTTCAGCTGCAGTTGTATCCAATAGCGAGTGTCTGCAGCGGATTAATGGGGCGGGTCTTGGTACATATAAGTGAACTGTGTAGCTAAGTAGGTTGGCTCAGTCAGGGGAGTTTGGTGCGGGAACTGGGCGGCAAAAAAGAGATCCAAACCATGGGCGTCTTACTGTAGCTATGGCTGGGCAGGAGCTCTGCACATGAAGTGGGGTTTTTGTGTAAATGCATATTGTAAATAGTGTGTGTTTATTATAATTGTTGTCCTGGGAGAGCCTGCTTGCTGTGGGTGACTGCAAGCTGTGGATAATCTGCAGGTAGGTGTGTTCCAGTGGGGCGTCAGGCATAAAAAGGTTCAGTTTATTCACCTCAGGGCTGCTGCAAAGCCAACGCTGACGGGCTGAAGATCGCCCACGCTACTCAGACAGAGACCTAAAGACCTTGCCCTCTGACTGCCGTGAGAGTGACCCGGGATCAGAACGTAAAAGCCTCCCTGTATGACAGTGTCTTTTTGCTAACTGTGCTGCTAAGTAACATGCAGACGACGAATATTAAACCATTTTAGTATCGAAAATAAAACATGATAATTTATATTAATGAACAAATTTCAGTTTCTACAACCTCTTCTTGATGAACGACAGTTACACAGCCAATGATTTTAAAGCCTTATTTGCCGTTTTATTTCAAACATTGTATCCAACTTTTTTCTCTCATTATCTTTATTGGCTGTTTTGACATTTAAGGGAAAACTAGCAGTTTCAATCCTAATGGTTTGTCAGGTTACATTTTGAAATTATTTTTTATGGATATGGTATCAAAAGGCAATAACAAAAACTACCTATGCTTACAGCAACTAAAATAATGTTAAAACGCACTCATGACAAGTACTTGCATTGTTGAACACAACCTCATTGATAACTACAGAGTGTAACAACAACAAATGGTACCTAATACAACATAGGTATTTTAACAGCTTAATCTGCACAAGTTAATTGCTGTTAATCTTGACCTTTTTTCCACTCTTCTCAGCGGGTGACTCGTTGGGTAAAACCCGGGACAGACAGGCGCGGCACGCGAGGCATTTTGCCGCCTGTATCGCTGCCACTGCTTTCATGGTGTTGGACAGATCAGCGCGGGACTATACCACTAATCCTGCGGTGCCGTTGAGCGGTACAACTCAAATCGAATCCAGAGTGATTTTTTTCTACCTGCCGCGTCGGTGGATTAACCAATCACAGCCAAGTGTTGACAACACGTTCTTGCTATCACCCTAATAAGCATCCTTCCTGCCTTTTTTATTATTTCTGTAGTTCAGTACTATTTTTTACTAAATAACTGGCTGTAAAAGGATCTATTTTCTAACACTTTAGTAGGCTACTTGCTGTCAGCAACGTATTGTATGTTTCTTTGCTAAACTCAGATCGCTCGTTTCGTACCTGCATGTACATGACAGAAAAACAAACCAGTGTTTTTTATTTAGTAGATTATATCGGGGGCATTACAGCTATGGCCAAACGTTTTGCATCACGTCCTATAGAATTAATAATGTTACGTTGACATACTGAAATTACATATCGCTTTGTAGTTTTCCCAAAATTGAAAAATGTTACATTTCGAAATCTATTAAATGCTGTACTATTATTGTAGTTTCTGGTATACTTGTGATACCATTTGTAGTTTCTTAGATTGGATGATGTTAAATAAAATATCGAAATCATGTTAACGTAGAGTTTTTTTTTTTTTTTTTGTGGTTTTTGTTTTTTGGTTTAAATGATGTCTTTATCCTAATATTCTACTAGGTGATGCAGAACTTTTGGCCATATATGTAAATTATATTCGAGTACATAGCCTACGGTGTGGTACTGACAGCTGCTGTACCAGGTAGTGCATACCGCTCCTGTGTGTCCAGGTGCAGACTAGCGGTACCGCGCAGCGCCTGTCAGTCCGGGCTTTCGGCGGGTAAAAGTTTCAGTCTTTGGCTCTTTTAGTGTCGTCTTCATTTATTTTTTCTTTATGCACTTCCGATGATAATACAAAATAACGGTTTGAAATACAGCAACTGAATGACACTGACGTAGTTGATTTTCATTCTGAAAAGCTTGCAGCTTGTTCAGAATACTGCCGCTATATTCGACTAAAACCAGGAAAAGTGAACATATTATCCTGTTTTGGTTATTATCCTGTTTTGGTTTGGTTATGCTTTACAGATGTATTGTGGTTTGTTCTTTTTTTCTGCTATGTGTGATACTTTTGTATAAAAAAGCGCTATACAAATGCAATAAATATATAAATATAAATAAATATATTGGTTAATTTGCCTTGCTATGGTGCGTACAGCACTGCTGTATTATAATGCCTCCGGCGGCACTATCATACGGGAGGCATGATCGGACGGGTTCACCTATCCGATAGCGTCTCCCTGTATTATAATGCCTCCAGCGGCACTATCATACGGGAGGCAGGATCGGACGGGTTCACCTATCCGATAGCGTCTCTCTGTATTATAATGCCTCTGGCGGCACTATCATATGGGAGGCAGGATCGGACGGGTTCACCTATCCGATAGCGTCTCCCTGTATTATAATGCCTCCGGCGGCACTATCATATGGGAGGCAGGATCGGACGGGTTCACCTATCTGATAGCGTCTCTCTGTATTATAATGCCTCCGGCGGCACTATCATACGGGAGGCAGGATCGGACGGGTTCACCTATCTGATAGCGTCTCCCTGTATTATAATGCCTCCGGCGGCACTATCATACGGGAGGCAGGATCGGACGGGTTCACCTATCCGATAGTGTCTCCCTGTATTATAATGCCTCCGGCGGCACTATCATACGGGAGGCAGGATCGGACGGGTTCACCTATCTGATAGCGTCTCTCTGTATTATAATGCCTCCGGCGGCACTATCATACGGGAGGCAGGATCGGACGGGTTCACCTGTCCGATAGCGTCTCCCTGTATTATAATGCCTCCAGCGGCACTATCATACGGGAGGCAGGATTGTTTTTTTTTTGTATAAACTTCTGTATAAATCGTGGGGGGAAAATAGTGCTGGTAAGACATTTTGATGATCCAATACTGTAAAAACTTGGGCTTGGCATTAGTATAAATGATTATCAGTGTAAGAAATATATAATGTTCATGGTTATACTGAATGTAAAAATATAATAATGTTATAAAATGTTGGAAAAATGTTTATCTGTTTATCTCAAAACAACCCAAATGTGGAAAAATGTTGCATATTCCACAGGTGACAAATATCAAGAGATACAGTACTATACTCACATATCTCTGGAACATGTTGTCTGTCCTCCCCACGAAGACTTGATTGATAGAAATTGCAGACACTGTATCTATGCCATCACATACAAGATTTACTCTTTTGTTGCTGCTGTTGATATTTAAAAAAGTGCTTATTATTTAGGATTCATCCTTTATATTATCTGCAGCAAAACCATAACATTAAGCATTCAAGTAAACATTGTTTGAAATGTATTCAGGAGGCAAAAATGATCATGTTCACGATACATTAGTATACAAAAAAGATATAACAAACTAAAAACCTATACCCTTCTGAAGAAACCATCCCTTTTGTCTAGTTTAATATGTAATGCAGATACTGACATAAATAAAGCATGTTCTAAGACAATAGTGTTTTTTCTTTTCTTTGTATTTGTAGCTAATAAAATAATAATATTATATTTGTCTTACACTTCTATTCACTAAATGGGTCTAAAATGTGCAGGCATGATATCACAAATATATTATACTTTCATTTTAAGGAAGTGCAAGACAATCTGAAAGAAAGGCCTGCAAACAGAGCTTTTTTCGAAAATAAAAATGTGAGAACTATGTAGTTAATGGATGTGCGAGGCATAGGGAATTTATAGAATCCCTTCAAGGCAATTTGGTGAGGCACTGCCAAAATGTTTCTTTAATGTGAGAGAACAGCATTCTGTTCCTACTGTAGTACACATCAGATCATTCAATACTGATGAAGGCTGGGTTGCCTACTGTTTAGCTCTTATTGTAAGGTAGTGAGGCTGTGTGGTCCAGTGGTTAAAGAAAGGGCCTTGCAACCAGGATGTCCCAGGTTCAAATCCCACCTCAGCCACTGATTCATTGTGTGACCCTGAGCAAGTCACTTAACCTCCTTCTGCTCTGTCTTTCGGGTGAGACGTAATTGTAAGTGACTCTGCAGCTGATGCACAGTTCACACACCCTAGTCTCTGTAAGTCGCCTTGGATAAAGGTGTCTGCTAAATAAGGTAGACAGTTCTTTTCTCAGTTCAGCTACTGTCTCAGTTTATTAGCAAGTCTCTTTACCTGCCTGAGTCACTGTATCACACAGCACAGGACAGTACATATCACAGGTTCATACTGCAGCTCAGTTTGGCTTTCCTGGAAAGACGCATTTCTAAATAAATGCATGTACTCAGCGCTCCAGAAAAGGATTTGGGACATTTAGTAATTTACTCTCCAATTAGACACTATGTGGTAGATGTACTAAAGTGTTGCGCCTGTCGCAATAGTCGCAAACCAATTGCAAACGAGTTGGGTGAAATGTACTAAACATGCGCAATGCTGTTAGCTACTTTTTAGGGAATGCTTTGCAGCAGCAGTTTTTCTTTGCGGTTCAACCTTAGATGAATATGTAATGATAGGCGTTCCTGCATACATTTGCAAAAAGGGGGCGGAGATAGTGCAATGAGGGGTCACAAATATTATAATGAGATGTACGAAAGCTGCTGACAATTGCGACACTTGTAATTGCAACAATTTGTAAAGAACCTTTAAAAGCACATTTTAAACAGTCACAATTGTTGCTGGAATTTCCCAGTCCGCTTTTTCTCGTGTGTTGTCAGTTGTGCTCAATGCATTTTTGAGGTGAACACCCAAGTACCTAATTTTCACTAAAGTCAGGGTGTACTTACAAGCCTTAAAAACAAATTTCTACGACATTTCTGGTTTTCCCAGCGTGTTGGGAGCAATAGACTGCACACATGTGCCACTAACACCTCCAGCTCATTCTGAGCATCTTATAGGACCATGATCTATTGTGTGTTAATTGTCTAGACTACTAAGTAGGCGAAGTTAAAAATAATAATACTTAAAATAAAATAAGAAAAAACCTAAAATCATTGTTTCAATTTAAAATAACCTTTTATTCACATTGTACACCAATGTGTACAATGCAGCAGCATGATTTATTTTGTGTTACCAGTAGGCTAAAGTAAAAAGAAAGTGCGCTAGGTATTCATTTGATTTTACTACTGTACTGTATACTGTATAGGCCTACTGTACAGATATATATTTTTACATAATGTAATGTGTAGCGTACCCAAAACACAATAGTGTTATTTCAGCGCAATGATTTATATTAAAATACATCGAGAACTGTAAATGTATGTGTGTGCGATTTTATTGTATTGTTTTTAAACCCGACACCTCCTTATGTCGGACAAACATGACCAGTTTAGCGAGGGGCTACTGTATGATTATGAAAAACTTTTTGGGGGTGAATGTGGGGGCCCCACTATAGAATCTAATGGGATTAAACTGCCTTTTGTATATATATATATATATATATATATATATATATATATATATATATATATATATATATGTGACAGAAATATAATGAGTTCTGGTTGTAAATCTCCCTCTCGACCTGTGAGGATACAAAGTAGAGAAAGGGAAAGGCTTTGGACAGGTTGTCCTGACAGTTCATTCCCTGGGTCGGGAAGTCAATCAGCCTGGAAAAAGACGAGACTCCAGTGCGAGAATGTATTGACCGGGAAGGTAAACGAGGTAGCAGCTGCAGGCAATAGAATCAGCTGCAATCGTTTACCAAGGGGTCATGCATAATCACATAAAAGGGGCTGGAGTATTGTAAATCTTTTCCTTCGCTTGGGTTTTGTTACGTGGAAACTGAAAGGACCGGGAGATTGCCCAAAATAAATAACAAAAGGAGTTTGTGAGTGTTTTGTTTGTTTCTTTGTCTGTTTAGTAATTGTCTGTGTTTGTAATCACTAGACGGCTAAACACATATCCGGAGCTGTCGCCAAGGGCCAGCACGAAACCGGATCATCACTGCACTACTGTCACGAATAAACTTTGTTATCAGCACTTGTTTCACTAATAGCACGTAGTTTATTGTACTTCACCTCAAGCACTGAGAGCACTCACTTTGGAACAGTGATCGTGTGTGTCTAATTGTGTGTGTTTTGTACCGTGTCTATTATTTGCGGGACTGCAACCCTTCGTTTTATTACTGTGCAATACACATTGTTGTGTATTGCCAGCTCTTTATTATTTACTGGCGGGTCATCAGACCATTGGATTATAAACCATTAAAACAATCATTTTCACCCGTACTTTGTTGTCTGTGCGTTCTTGGAATTACTGTATCTGCACTGCACCTGCTATACACCTGTTACCACTTACCACTTTGCCACAATATATACACACAGTATTAAAATATGTAAAATGAAGACGGAACATAATGCATTGTACAGATGATGTTTACATTGAACAAAAACAATGTTATTTTGCACAGACGTTATCTTTTGGGCACCCTCTGCTGCAGTAAACCACAACTCAACTCCCGCTATTTATTTGAACAACGTTGTGCAACACTCGTAATGTATGCAATTCAATTAGTATATTGCGGCTCTTTTCAATAACATATTTTCTCTTAGTACATACGACAAAATGTATACTTTGTGAATTGTCACAATGAAAATGCAAATTGTGGTATGTTTGCACTGTGACTGGCCCATCTTAGTACATCTACCCTTATGTAAGTACAATGTATTTTGGGTGAGTAAAATGCAACATTACCTTGAAGTCATGAGTACTTTCAACAAATACTGTACATACTTTAATGCTAACTTATTCGGTATGCATTAACTACAGCCTTACATTTTGACTGTAATGTCACTTCAAACTACTATACAAAAACTTGGTCTTACCATAAAAAATTCAATTTCCTTATTTTCCACCTAAAAAAAATCCAACATTGTCTTTTTCCAAGCCCTTTAGTCCTGCCTTAATAATATGAATAATATTATCGTCTGATAAGTTGCTACTCTCGATGTAGTTACCTACGGTGTCTCCTCCCACTCATACCAGGCTATTACAGGTTTTAAAGTTGCTTTCTGTAAATTTCATGTGCTCTCCTTTCCAAGTCGACAAAAAACATATTTTCTTTTTTTTTTGTACCGATACTGTACTAATGTATATAAAGAACTTTATATTACTTATTGTCTTGCTATAACAATATAAAGCATCACGACTCTCTCCAAACACAGAATATTGTATTTATTATTATATTTATTTACCTTCCAAAAAAGTGGTTGACAGATAGGTAAATTGGTAAACAGGGACTATTCAGCATAATGGAATTGTACTGTACCAACTTTCTTTAAATCTTATTGTTAGGCACCATCCATTTTCTGTGGTACAGTATAATAAGCAAACTTTACTGCAGCAACCACTAATGTTACTGTACATATATTGATTAAACATGGTAGCCTCACAGCTGGGGACCTAAATCACTTAATCACTTTATTATGAATTGAGAATTCTAAACTCTGTACTAGAGAATTGCCTGTGCTGGTATATTTGTGTTTTTGTGGTCCTACAGTTGGTAAAATGAAGTGGTAGATGTCCGTCTTATGATGTATTGTTTTTTCTTTTGTGAGTATTTAGAAGTTCACTTGGTTAGCCGTTTTGAAAAGCTTCACTCCTTCAGTATATAGCTGTAAATCTAAGTTCAACAGACTAAACGCTTACACCTTCTTTGTAAACTGTGGTTTACTGTTTAAGCAATCAGATACGTTATCAAGAAAAAACATGATTTTGTTTTTTAAACTTGATTAACTTATTAATATCCCAACAGTAATCATATTTAGTGGCACTGGAAGAATGTAAAACTGACATGGGGAAAATATACACATTTAGTATCCAATTATATACTGTGAAATACACAGTGCTTCTCGTTCTGTAACTGATGTGCTAAATTTAAAAAAGAATAGGCTGAGTATAAAGGACTGGTCACACAGGTTATACAAATTGTAGTCCCTACATGACTCTGATTGAGGTACATGAGAACAGAGTGTCCTTAAAGAACATGGCTCTCTGCTGGTGCAGTCTATTGAAACAGAAAGGCATTCAAAAGTGCACAGTCACCCTGACGGGGAAGCTCATGCACAAAGGAGCTTCTCATTGATTGGCGAAGCAGTGGCACAAACAGACACAAGGAAAACTTTCTAAATGACACCAACAAGAGCAGTAAAGAGTAGTAAGGATTAAATTATATCAAATACATCTATTTTATAAGAAATGTGAAGCTTTTAACAAATTACTTTTTAGATAATACAGGGTTCCTTTAGCATCTACTGCTCTAATTTACAAATAATAACACAAGCCATCAAAAATGGAAGCAGAAGGTGGTTTATTTGGGGACTTGGTCAATGAGGGAACTGGTAAAATTGTCACTTGGAACATTGGTAACAGCTGTAGGGCAATGCAGTAGCTAAGCAGATCTTTTTTTTTTAGCATTGTTTAATCACACATTAAACCATGCACATCCCAAACCATTATTTTTATGGACTACTGAGTTAGTAGACACTGGTAATATAATAATGAAGGGACTTAGCTTGGAACAGCACAAACACCTGGGTTATATCACTGATCTTGGCAAAAAAGATAATACAGTATCTACACGAAAAAAACACTGAGAATGTGTGACTCAAACTTGTTACTTACAGACCTTAAAGTTCAGCTTTAACAACAGAGATTATACTTATCTTATTATCCATAAGAATGACAGTAGGTGTACTTTCCCACAGTACACATCTGAAATTACTAAAAACAGCATGACAGTGCAAAATAATAAGTTCCTGGTGCCAGCTCTGTGTGTCAGAAACATATTTTAAACCACAACTTGAAGAGATATGTTCACAGTCTGAGTTTAGAATAAACCACACTATGACTGAGATGGTATACATTGCTTTACCTGATATCAGGCGGGAGAGAAAATGCCTTTGTATAAGTCCAGTTGTCCAGAGAGATCCATCTGTGAGCCAGATCATTAAATCTATAATAGGGATCCTACAAGATTACCAGAAAGAAAGAAAAAAACTAGTTGGCTTATATAACAACTATGTATTTGTTCATTTTTCATTTATAGGGAGAAATCATTAATTTGAACCGGGGACCTACACAGCCTCCTGTGTAGAAAAGTATATTTCATCTCACTTTGTATAGATGTTGGTAGCTCTGGACTAACTGCTATCTATAGGTGTCCCGCTGGGCCCCTTTGCACATTATCTCAGTAGGGAAGGTTATGGATGTGATGGACTCAGGGACTTAACTGTTGTCTGATTCTCTATTCCCTATTAATTCCCTGAATGTTCCTTGTAGCTTTGGTGGTTATATCTAAGGGAGATCAGTATTTACTAGCCTTAGGATATTTTGCTTTTTAATTAATTAATTAATTAATTAACATAAAATAAAGTATATTATTAATGTAGTAATGTCTTGAACCATGCCTCTCTAAAATAATAGAAAAAAGTGTCAACCTCACCAATTAATGCCAAAGAAAAGTGTTTTCTTAAAGGGGCTATAGTAACAAAAATACTGGTAATTTCAGTCACCATATATATATATACAGTACTGTGCAAAAGTTTTAGGCAGGTGTGAAAAAATGCTGTAAAGTAAGAATGCTTTCAAAAATAGACATGTTATAGATTATATTTATCAATTAACTAAATGCAAAGTGAGTGAACAGAAGAAAAATCTAAATCAAATCCATATTTGGTGTGACAACCCTTTGCCTTCAAAACAGCATCAATTCTTCTACGTACACTTGCACAAAGTCAGGGATTTTGTAGGCATATAGTCAGGTGTATGATTAAACAATTATACCAAACAGGTGCTAATGATCATTAATTCAATATGTAGGTTGAAACACAATCATTAACTGAAACAGAAACAGCTGTGTAGGAGGAATAAAACTGGGTGAGGAACAGCCAAACTCAGCTAACAAGGTGAGGTTGCTGAAGACAGTTTACTGTCAAAAGTCATGCACCATGGCAAGACTGAGCACAGCAACAAGACACAAGGTAGTTATACTGCATCAGCAAGGTCTCTCCCAGGCAGAAATTTCAAGGCAGACAGGGGTTTCCAGATGTGCTGTCCAAGCTCTTTTGAAGAAGCACACAGAAACGGGCAACGCGTTGAGGACCGTAGACGCAGTGGTCGGCCAAGGAAACTTACTGCAGCAGATGAAAGACACATCATGCTTACTTCCCTTCGCAATCGGAAGATGTCCAGCAGTGCCATCAGCTCAGAACTGGCAGAAAACAGTGGGACCCTGGTACACCCATCTACTGTCCGGAGAAGACTGGTCAGAAGTGGCCTTCATGGAAGACTTGCGGCCAAAAGCCATACCTCCGACATGGAAACAAGGCCAAGCGACTCAACTATGCACGAAAACACAGGAACTGGGGTGCAGAAAAATGGCAGCAGGTGCTCTGGACTGATGAGTAAAAATTTGAAATATTTGGCTGTAGCAGAAGGCAGTTTGTTCAGCGAAGGGCTGGACAGCGTACGAATGAGTGTCTGCAGGCAACAGTGAAGCATGGTGGAGGTTCCTTGCAAGTTTGGGGCTGCATTTCTGCAAATGGAGTTGGGGATTTGGTCAGAATTAATGGTCTCCTCAATGCTGAGAAGTACAGGCAGATACTTATCCATCATGCAATACCATCAGGGAGGCATCTGATTGGCCCCAAATTTATTCTGCAGCATGACAACGACCCCAAACATACAGCCAAAGTCATTAAGAACTATCTTCAGCGTAAAGAAGAACAAGGAGTCCTGGAAGTGATGGTATGGGCCCCACAGAGCCCTGATCTCAACATCATCGAGTCTGTCTGGGATTACATGAAGAGAGAGAAGCAACTGAGGCTGCCTAAATCCACAGAAGAACTGTGGTTAGTTCTCCAAGATGTTTGGGCCAAACTACCTGCCGAGTTCCTTCAAAAACTGTGTGCAAGTGTACCTAGAAGAATTGATGCTTGATGCTGTTTTGAAGGCAAAGGGTGGTCACACCAAATATGGATTTGATTTAGATTTTTCTGCTGTTCACTCACTTTGCATTTAGTTAATTGATGAATATAATCTATTAACATGTCTATTTTTGAAAGCATTCTTACTTTACAGCATTTTTTCACACCTGCCTAAAACTTTTGCACAGTACTGTATATATATATATATGTGTGTGTGTGTGTGTTACAACATGTGTTTCTTTCTAAACTGCATATGTGAGACCTATATACTGAATGCCACAGGTATGATTTATTAATTGTTTCAAGCCAAGTGTAGTATTGCTTTTATGGTTTCTTTGACACAATAAATATGACACGATTAAAAAATAATGACTATAGTGTTAGCATTTTCGTTTTTTTTGTTTTTTTGGACTGCAGACACACACACGTATCGTGGATTCAAGTGAACGATCTCGTGTGTACATCCATGACATACCTGTATCAGTCCTTGTTTCAGCAGAGCTGAATGCACACAGCCTGGTACATCCGCAACCAGAGCCAAAGAATTGTTAGCGTTATTTATTTTCCACTTTCCCTCCAAACTGTATGTTTCCAAACCCGGTTTGTGCGGGGCCGTCCCAGATATTTCTTTAAGCCCGAATATAGCGAAAGTACTCCAAACTAACACAAATCCTAGACCTTTACAAATACTAATATTCGAGTTCATCTCGGTGAATATAAACAAAAGGAACGAATGGAATGCACTTCCACGACCGTTTCACTGGTAACCTTTGAAATGAAGGTTGTCTGGTGTCATGTGTTTTCAATGAATTGCAAATTTTCACAACGATATTACCAGAACTAGCTATACCATAAAAGACTTCAAAATGTTCCTGTGCGTCAGGACTTCCTGTATACTTTGGCCGCAACTGCACAACCAGATCAGGTGACTGATCAGATGACTGATGTAAAACCAAACCAAAAAAAAAAAAGAAAGAAAAAGAAAATCCAAATGGCTTTCACTTCTTTGTTGCAAATGAATGTTTTAGAGTGACTTGTATAAAGTTGATATTTTGCATTTTGATTTTATGCCAAAACGTTGTTTTTTTTTTTTTTTTGTAAGAGTAGAATGTGGTCAATAGAATAGCCCTGTCCCGTTACTTAAATAAATAAATAAAAATAAATAAATAATAGGGTTAGTGTTTAGAAGCCATTATAACAACAATTTACGTCAGACTTTAGTCAGGTATTACAATAATGTCAAACACATTTTAGCATATGTTAAAAAAAGCTAGTTGTCCTATATGCTTTTATACATATTTGACCATGTTGATACACTATGTGACTCATGAAAACGTCCTGTCCTGTTCACATTTTGTTTTTGCTTCTCTAAGCTTTAGTGAAACTTACAGGTGGCATTCATTACCTCCTGCAGGTAAAAACAGGCGCATATGTCTGTTTTGTTCAGTGTCACAAGAAGGCCTCAAAAGATGAGGCTGTGGAGAATGGGGTAAACTGTTAATCAATTAATATGATAGCACTGCATTTTTGCTGTATATGATTAATGTAATCATCTGGTTTCACAGACTCAATTAGTGCTAATCTTGGAATACCTAATCTTGCCTTAAGTGAATAAGGTAGTTCGGGTTTACTGCTAATCTAACCTTGTGAAAGCAGCTAATGACAGGTTTTAAAACAACCAGTACAGGCAGATCCGAACTCCCAGCACAGTAGGTTTATTTTTGTCATCTCGTTCAGTACAGGCAGATTCAAGGTTCCACCAAAGTAGGGTTATTTTTGACTTGTCTGCAAACTGCTCTCTAATGACTTTAACCTTTCTAAGCCATATGAAATGCAAACAGATAGGATAAAGTAAAATGGGGACATAACCCATTAGCATTACCCAAACTGAACAAAATAATGTTAATATTTGTGTATTAGTATATATAACACATATTAACCCTCATCAGGGCACATTGAAATCTATACAGAACTGGGCACCTGGGCTCCATTTGGACCCCAATTTATATATTGTATGCAAGTTACTTTTTTGAAATGGGAAATCATTTTTGTGTGTGTTTATTTTGGGTTCAAAACTAAATAATTTCACACATGAAATATATTTTTTTCTTTTTAATCACATTTTCATCACATGAATTATACTACAAATAGTGATATTATCGAGAAATGAAGTGGCAGTCTATACACTGTTACACACAGTCATTACAAAGAAGTGTTGTATGTCCATGGTCTTTGCACACATGCTTGTAACAACCTTCACAGATAAGTCTGGCTTTCTTGTCTGATGAACGTGGGCAAAGGTGGCATCTTTTTCATGCAACCGGGTTGGTTGGTGCTACCTGCTGGCCAACATCCTCCCATTTGCCCAGCAACTGTAGGGCAAGCTACAGTCTCGGCTGATGAATACTCCTTGGGTTTTGCAGACAAACACTAATTTGTTCTTGGGTGAGTTCATTCCCCAGCTGTAGTAGAAAGTATCATCTTTGACCCCTGGGATTATTTTGCAGCCATGGTGGTTGCAAAGATAGCTACACAACCAGGGCAGCCACTCCAGCTGAGTAGAGCATATTGTAAAACAGGACCATTGGCCATCTGTTTGTCTTTCAGTGACAAGTGAAGGATGTTACCAGACGATCAAGGTTGTCTACACCTTTTATTCTGATTATAGTGCAAGATGATCTCCGTCTTGTGGTTCTCACCTGCTACTTTGGCATCATGATGCTGCGCTGATAAAACTACAACAGCTTTTCCCTTTAAAGGAACGTACAATGCCATGGTGAGGTTGCCAGTGAATCCGAACACTGTGCTCTTTTCTTCTCTTGTTTTACTAGGTTTCATTTCTTTTGGTATTTCTGGCTTGTTCTAAGTGTTCTAACAATGGAGGTATTTCTTTCTAGTAACTCCTCTGCTAGAGGTATACTTGTAAAGAAGTTGTCACCTACTACATTTCGTCCGGTGTTTAGCCATGGTCAAACAGTGTTCATGACCACTGTTTTACCGACTGCTATCTGTCTCTCTTTTCCTGGTTGTCTGACTAGATACACTTCACGTTTCAAAGGATAGGATGTAGCTGGATCACAGTTACACCATATTTTGGTGCCATGCTTTGCAGGTTTACTGCCTGAAAGGACAGCTCCCTCGAAACAGGACAAGCTGCTCATCAACTGTCATGTCAGTACCCAGGATGTAGGGCTTTTCCAGACATCACGGATTGCTGTTTATCAGTTGATCTTCTCTCCTGTCTTGTCTGTCTGTTGTCAAATCTTAGGAATCTCAAGATAATCTTGAATCTTTTTTCTCGCATGGTGACTGATAAAATGAGTTGCCTCTGTCGACTCCTGCATACAGCAGAAGTCCAATGAATGCCTTCACGTCAGTAATATGTCTCAGTCCACTGTTTCTGGTTTTGTGGGTGTGCATCATTCCACTCTTTGAACACATGTTTAGCTTCTCTATTTGTTTGTTTTACAATGATATCCAGTATTTCAGGGGTAATGAAGAGCTCATATGGCACCTTGATGGATGTCAGTAACACCTGGAGGACAGCAAATCTCCTGTGGCTGGCGTCTTCTTGAGGAGGTTCCTGACTCCAAACCTACAATAAAAACAACATATTCACATTTGAATAATTTTCATCACGTAACACATTTTCACTCTGCTGCTATTGTCTGGAAAATCATTGCAGGCAAACCTTTACATACATAGGAGGCAGTGTGGTCCAGTGGTTTAAGTCCAGGGCTTGTAACCAGAAGGTCACTGGTTCAAATCCCACCTCTGCCACTGACTGACTCACTGTGTGACCCTGAGCAAGTCACTTAACCTCCTTGTGCTCCATCCTGTGGATGATATATTAAATCAATGTCCTATTGTAAGTGACTCTGAATATAATGCACAGTTCACAGCCTACCTCTGTAAAGCACTTTGTGATGGTGGTCCACTATGAAAGGTGCTATATAAAAAAATTAATATATTATATTATACCATCCCATTGTATCCAATCATGTCATTTTTGTGAGGCTGTTCCACATCTCCTGCAGCTACAACAAATCCATGACCACGTCCCCTAGCTCTCTCTCGGCGTCTTCCACATCCTCTTCCTCTACCCTGCAATGGTGCTTCATTTGGAGGTGGACCATCACTGTCACTATGGTTACCGCTGGTCTCTTGCTCATTGGGTCAGAATCTGTACCTGACTGGTGATCCTCAGCTTTAGATGTCTTATCTCTTGTAGGTACAAATCAATGTCAAAGTCTCCATCAGACTCACTGTCATCATTTAGAACCATCTGCAAAGCTTCTGCTGTTGTATATCTTGCTCGACATGTAGCCATATTGATGACCAATAGGAGACTGACTACACGTGAATCATGATTGTTTTTTATAGAAACCCAACAGATTTTCAGGAAATCACCTTTGTGGTTTCATTTTCAGTTTTTGGGAAACTGCCTTTTTAGTTTCAGTTTAAGTTTTTGGGAAATTGTCTTTGTGGTTTCAGAAGAGTGAACTATTTGTCAGCAAAGTGCATGGCAGAGAAAGCAGAAAATCTTAGACCCAATAAAAATGTATTTTAAAAAGTTTGAATTATGAATCTACAATCAAAACTTTTTGTAAGAACACTGCAGACATAGTTTCTGACAAAGTCCTAGGAGTAAATTATTAGAAATGAAAAAAATAAATAAATGGCAGCAAAAAATGCACTGCTGGTGTCCAAAAGGACCCGGATTAGGGTTCATTTATAACTCAGCTTTTAGAAAATAGCTCTCAGCATTCACAATTTGAAAGATGTGTATTGGGCAGCCCATAAATAACTGGACACTTGCCAGTGATTAAGTAACATATGTCGGAATTGTTGCTCTTCACCCTGAAGTCTTCACTAATAATCACGTTATAAAGATATGCACTACATAATCAAAGTCCAAGCACTTGTGAAAGGCAAATGAAAGGGCAGGTGCTATTTCACTTAAAGTCGACAAATATCCACATCCGATGTATTTTTTATTTTTTAAAGATGCCCTTGATTTATTGATGACAGTACTTACCATTTTACATTGTCACCAGAAACAAGATGAGTTTCTCTTAATGGGGTTGATTCTTTAAGTGCAACACCAGTCTCCTTTCCACAAGTACTGGTAATGCAGTGCATTAACAGCATGGCAGATATATGTTGAGCAGTCATGTCTACATGTAATTATCATGTTAAATAGAATTAGTAACGTATGGCCTTTTCTTAATAATGCTAAAATAAAGTGCCATTAAGTATCTACCGTTGTCTCAACTACCAATAATCTGCCAATAAACTAATCCAAGATTAGTGCAAATAAGATTCTGTGAAAACTTGGTTATATGTAATCCAAATACTTAAAGCAGCATGGAGTTATACAAACCTGATATAGTCAATCTGATCTGTGATGATTTTCTTTTTTTATTTTAGTGTGAATTCCAAGATATTCTAAACAGACAGGACACATCTTTTATGAGTGTGGCTGTTCATGCTAAACAGACAGATCTTGGCAAAACGAATACATTGTTATTAATCTATAATTGTGTATTCTAATGAGGGTGTACTCCAGCAGTTTCATGCCAGAAGATAGGGTAATTAAGCAATTAAGACACATCATTACACTCTGGTGTACTAGATGTACCTGAAGTTGAAACATGCAGTATTATATGCAAGAGAAGATGTAATACCCACTATCTCTTAAAGAATGTGGGGCATACAAACCAGTGCACTGTGAAAGCTTTGATTGTTGATAATGGCTTCAACTTGGGAGAATAAGAGTCTCAAGGCTGGGCATTTAGCATTTTTACCCCTCAAAAATCTTTGCTTCAGCTAACCAAACTGCAATTGCAGAATACCTATTCATCCTGCATAAGCTGCTTGTGAAATGTTGGAATTCATTAACAGCTGGGAATCAATATACTTTTCCTAATCCTAACCCAAGGCTGTTTAAACTGAGACTTCATCAGCAACAAAAAACCCTGTAACCAGCGCTCCAGATAAGGTTTTGGGTCATTGAATAATTTACTCTCCAATTTAAACACTATGTGCAAAAATATATATTTTTAGTGAGTATAATGCAACATTACCTTGCAGTCAAGCATACTGCCGTAAATACAGTACATACTTTAATGCTAATTGCTCAGGGTATGTATTAACTACAGCCTAACATTTTAACTAATGTTACTTTGAACTACTAAAAAACTTTGAATACCAGGGGGAATCGTCCTTTCCTTATTTTCCACCTAGAAAGTCTTTCACAGCCATTTAGTCCTGCCTTAATATTAGTCAGAGAAGTTGCTACTCTCAATGTAGTTAGCTACTGTGTTCACCTAGTCTCCTCCCACTAGTACTAGGCTGTTAGTTTTCTGTTCCGTCTCTTGTGCTCTTTCCAAATTGGCACACACCCTAAAATTTTAAAAACTACTGATACTGCACCAATTAAACTAATTTTGTATTTCTTATTGATCACCTTGACAGATGGTACATAAGGTTGAGGGCGACAAATACGACACAAATAAATCCTTCAGATCAAGAATCCAATCGCATATTCACCAGTCAAACAAGCATTGCAAGTGAGTGGATTCATCCGCATGTAACGGGATAACATTCCACAATAATCCTAATGTTTGATTGGTTTCAGGGGATGCAGATGTGCTAGGTTTGTGAAGCACAGGTGGAAATTTAATACTGCCTGTTCGTGCAACACTCTACCAAAAAAAAAAAAATTTAAATTAGTTATTTTAAGACATTGATAAAGGTATAATCTGGCACATTTATTTTGCTTAAGTATAATTATTCAAAAGAAACAAAGACATGAAAATCCTAGATTTGTGGTGTGCAAACCTTATTGTAAGAGCTTTCCCCAAACCAACCTACAAAACCATCAATAATTCAAATGAATTTTACATGGACTCCAGATACAAACAACCTTGTTTTAACATTATGAAAAGAAAATGATTGCAGTTTTAAACTAGTATGAAGTTACCAGTTATTTAGAACTAAAATATGGGGATGCACACTTTATCCAATAGTAAAAAAAAGCTTATTAAAAAACACACAAAGCACTACACAAATTGACCCAGGCTTTAAGTATTGGTTTATGCAACTTTATTGAGGAAAATAAATCAATAGCTAGCAGAGCTATTAGTTGATCATTCAACCATTGACAATTTTGCATCATTTATTCAGTGCTACGTAAAAATGTTGTGGAAGATAGATTAACTAATAGCTCCCGACTTCTAAAAACAAAAAGAAAACAAAAAAAAGTATATAACAAAATGTTCTGCCCTTATTTGGGGATTTTAAAGAATTCCCACCCCCTACCCTCCCACCCCTGCCCATCCGATTTCCATTAGCTGCAGAACAAAAACTGGTCATTCCTTTATTAACATGCATAAAAATACAGCATTTATTTTCTGTACTGCTGATGCTTATACACTCTGCAGCGATTCTCCATCCACAATGTCAGTTATGAGCATAAAATTGATAAACCTCAGTCTAACATTATCGGAAAAGCTTACGAGGCGGATGCTATCCCAGCATCAAAGCGATCCTTAAAAGATGAGGTTGATAACACAACAGCATCCTTTTTCGTCGACATCTTCAGCATTTGTTAGAGCAATGAGGTATGTTTTAGTCTCATAACCAATGGGCTGTGAAGGTATTGGCCACTGTAGACACATGCTCCATTAAGAGTTCAGAACTTTGGGCGATTTTGATGAAAACTAATTTTGAAATTCATAAAGCTGGTCTTGTCCAAGCTGGAGAAACTATCTTCTTACAAGAGCATGTGCACAAATGGGGGCAAAAACGATATGGTCTGATAAGGGGAGCAGCCAAATAAGAAAAACCAAAGAAACCAGTAATTTAAAGTTTATTCCAGCTATAATGCAGGTTGTTCCAACTTCCACAAGGTAGCATCACATTGCATACTTCTGAGTCCATTCCCGGGCTATTCTGTTGTACCTGTGCAATAGAAAAATCAGTTGTTTAAATAAAAACAGTGGTGCAAGTAGCTGACAACACAATGCAGATTTGTAAGCACAAAAATCATTTCTATAAATCTTTTGAAAATTGTCTTTTTGATCTCAAATATTGAGACAAAAAAAAAAAAAACACCCCACACACATCTACATCCACAGCAGAAATAGCCTTTCAAATGCCTGTGCAGTTTTATTGGAACCACTAAAGTAAGGATTTCCTTCAACAGCTCAGTCAGTATTACTTGATAAATCAGTGGAGTACTGCAGCTTCCGTAACATGCAAAATTTTAAACCTGGCTGCACATCTCAATATAGAAGTAAGTAACTCAGCCAATCACATTCCAAGAATGCCTAGGCTTAAAAAGAAGAACTGTTGCAGGTTCAGCATTTCCGTTAACTGGTAAATACCCGTCAGACGGTTTCAAAAGCGACTTGACGGGCAGACTGAAGCCGCCCGTCAGTTTAACTTGCAGCAAAAGGACTGTGACCGGCAGATGGAAACATTGACTGAGTGAATGTGAGCCTCTAGACTACGCTGTTTAAAAAGGTACAGGAAATCAAATGAATAATTTGGCAGTTACTGCCTTAGCGCTTGTTTGTTAAAGCAAGTCACCAACAGGCCAATTCAATCCACGTTCCTCCTGGAGGGGAGAATTCTGATTTACTGTGCCTCGTGTGTTCAATGAAATAGTACGCAGTGTGGTCCAGTGGTTAAAGTCCAGGGCTTGTAACCAGAAGGTCACCACTGTCACTGACTGACTCACTGTGTGACCCCAAGCAAGTCATTTAATCTCCTTGTGCTCCATCCTGCGGATGAGATGTTAAATCAGTGTCCTATTGTAAGTGACTCTGCATATAATGCACACTTCACAGCCTACCTCTGTAAAGAGCTTTGTGATGAAGTGGTCGACTATGAAAGGCGCTATATAAAAATAAATGTATTATTATTATTATTATTATTATTATTATTAAATTAAAGCATAAAGTGCAGTTTATTTTTATATTTTATTTCTTAGTTTTCTTCAGTCTTGATACGTCAGTATGGTCTTATGTAAGTTTGCACACACTCTTCAGTACAAAAAAATAATGCTTGTATTATACCTGTAGTTTTCAGTTGCCATGTATAAAATATTTGAATTTGAAATTATAAAGCAAAATATGAATGTTAAAGACGACAACTTTTTAAAACAATGTTATAAACTATTTTCTTTAATTGTTAAAGTTTTTTTTTTTGAAAAAAAAAAAAACTACTGGTATAATACAAGCATTATTTTTTTGTACTGAAGAGTATGTGCAAATTTTCACATTGGCCTATTTATTATCTATAACTAAGTATGTGTATCGCTTTAAGAATGGACAGGTGTCACACAAATGACAATGTTTTGTCACTGGGACGGGCAGAAGTTTTTATTAGCGGAAACACTGAGGTTATTTCTACGAGTAAGCAATATCTATACATACAGACTCATTCAGATGCAGATTAAACTGGGAAAACAAAACTTAAATCTGGGTGTTGGATAAACACCACACTTCTTGCATGTCCAAGCAGTTAATTCTTTGCAGCCTTTAGTGTTGAAATTCCTGTTTGTTAGTTCACAGTAGTAGTGTCTCCAACATGCAGCACTACAGTGCAAACCCATATTGCTTCCACTTCAAGATGCTGGTAACCTTACCCTAAAGCATTGCATATTTTTCTGTCCACTCTCTTGCTAGCCTATTATACCTAGTAAAGCAAATAGTGTTATCCATAATATAGTCTTTAAACAGATATAAAACTATTGTAGAATGCAGACTAGTACAGATCCATCAAATTATATCCAATTTACACAATTATAATTTCACATTTTAAATGTACAGATGTAACTTTGTAGAAGCATGTGAGCTTTTTTGTAGAACTTCTCCTTTTGGTCTGAGTGAACAAATACTCTATAGCCGTGACTGAAATGGCCTCAGGTGTAAACATGTCTGTCAATAAAAGAAACAAATGTACTTACTTTTCCCTATCTGTTTTGTAGATGCGTGCAATCTCTGGCACTAGTGGATCATCTGGGTTAGGATCACATAACAGTGAACAAATGGACAAAAGAACTGCAATACAAAGAATTAAAGGCAATGAATAAGCCGTAGAAAGTTACAATAATTAGGAAAGAAAGATTACATATTTACAATGAATACATGCCTTCACAAATGCGCTAGTCTTGTTCACTTTTATTAATATTTATGGATTTTCATGCAATGTGGTATTCCTGACCAATAAATTACACAAGTGGCTGGTGTCACAGACCCAGATTAGCACCAATCTTGAACTGTTTAATCTTGCTTTAGATCAGGTAGTCCAAGAGAACTCCTAGCATTTGTAATTTTTGTAGTAACAGTTGGAATATGAACAGAACTAGATTCATACATCCCACAGCATGCCATTGCATTTTTTTCAATGGCTTTAATATAGTTTTACAGGCTACACCTAAATTTGCACCCTATAATAATAATTTGCAAGTTCAGTCTAATTCATGATATGGGTTATGTCCATCGTTGCAATTGAAGTAATCAATGATTCAAGTGTATTAAGTATACAGCAAACATTTGAGCCTATATCTCAAGACAATCCAGATTTACCATGCATCAACATAAATTACATAAAGCTTTAAAACATGCAATTTCACATTACCTTTAGAAATAGTTAATGCAGGAGACCACTGTGATCTTAGAATATCGAGGCAGATGCTGCCATTACTGTTAATATTTGGGTGATAAATTCTTGTCGTAAATGCAACCTAAAAAGAGAAGTACGATCACTTTAAACACAGTAGACACCAGAATGTTACACTCCCAACAAATGGTTTATACAAAATTAGACCCTATAGCAGGGTTCTACCCAGGCCTTTTCAGCCAGGCAGGCCACCCGGCGAAGTGGCTGTCGCCGCCTGGCTGAAAAAACCCGATCCGCCTGTCAGCAGATGCTACTGTGATTTAACAATAAGGACTGATTGCGCTTCTAACTGACCACTTGCGCGTTGTTGCTGGGTGAAAAAAAAAAATCTTGGAACCACATGACAGCTGTATTACGTCTTGACACAACATTTAACCAATCAGAGAGTTGAAGTGGCGGGTTTTCTGTGTTAAGTATTTTGAGAGGCTAAAACGTTAACATGACTGCTAAAAAATAGATTTTCTAAGCAAAAATAGTGATAATGAATGCAGGGTTTTCAAAATAAGCCACCTGATACTATATTTGCACCGGCTACTTTAAATATTAAGATTATATTCTGGTATTACTATTCAGTCAATTTGTCGTATTATTGTACTGTAAGGTGATATAGTACATAAGCTATACATATGCACACACAAAAAAACACCACACGTACTCCTTTTGTTGTGATATCGTAAAAATATGTACCCAACTGCTTGCGAGAGAGATTGGGGGTTCATACAGCCTGTATGCCTTTAAAAAGAAAGGCATGATGGGATATCAGCAGAACACTTGTCAGCTGACATACAAATGCTTAAGTGCATATGTGCTGGATTATTACATTCCAGTTTCATGCAACAGTTATGATGGTGACCAAACGTGCGTGAGTACGGTTGTGTAAAAAAAAAGTTAAAATTAAAAAAAAAAAAGTTGCATTAAAAAAATATGTAGAACAGTGAAAAACAAATAGACGTGCATTAACAAAATGCCCTGAAAACTTAAGAAAGATAACAATTTAAATGAAGCAATAAGCTCAATAATTAAGCTAAAAAGGACGTGAAAGTTACTGTTTTATATGTGAACTCCAATAAACCTATGTTATCTTTCCTGAGTCAAATCCTAGAGTGCCTAAATAAGCACGGTAATTTACCATAATAAAAAGCAGTAATGAAAAAGAAAACGTAGAACATGAAAAAGAGCAACCAGATATAGTCAACGAAACACATTATTCAAATTCTTTGTCGTATTATGTATTTAAGGTAAGGCATGTTTCTTTTTCCGTTAAGTGCTCCCGGCTATAATGTTCTGCCGCCCGGCTGTACAGAATTCCTGGGGAGAACCCTGCTATAGTACTGTATAATGAAAAAGTTGTCCACCAAGCATATGTTAGTAGTATGACATTTGAGTTTCAGAGCTCTTGAGTATTACTGAACTAAATCAGGGGTCAGAAATTAAGTCACGCCCCTGCTACACCCATTCAACAATAGGACAAGCTATTCTATACGAAAACTTAGAAATGCAAGGGACATGGAAGTACGTAAATAAAGAAAGATCTACATCTCTATTGCAAAATTAGTTTGAATCCTATTTTTCTAATTTTAACAACTATTCATATATTTACTTCACATTCAAAACTTACTGATTCTAACAAATCAGACGTTCAACTTATGCCAATACTTGCCTTGGGAGGTTTGAAAGGGTAGTCTGTTGGAAAATGAATTGTCAAGAAGAATACACCACCTTGATATGGACTGTCATTCTGTGAAAGAGCAACAATGTCTGCATCAAAAGTATGTTTGACCCCTGGGTTACAAATTTAGCACAATTACATATAAGGTTAGTTAGGTTAGTTATATGCCAATGGCCAGAAAACTAGAATGATGAACTGGTCCGTAAATGTCTTACATCCAGCATCTAAATCATTTATAAAAGTGTATTAATTAGGGTACTTACAGGTCCCATGATTGTGGCTTGCCAGTGAAACACTGAAAGAAAATGCAAGTGTTATTTTAAAACCTCACATAGAATGCTTTTTTTATTTAAGGCGATGCATTTATGCAACTTACTGTCATCTCCAACTGGACCTGCAGAACACTGTGCTGGTGGATCCCGTGCCAAGTCATTCAGCTCCTGTAAAAAGTAGAAGTTGAGTAAATACTTTGTGTTGAAATGTACTTAAGTGCGACACACAAGTCAGTAAAGACAGAATGCTCAGTAACTACTGAACAGAGTATTTTCCCTAAGTCTGGAGACTATGCATACCCATGTATTTACACAAATATGTCCTTGAGTGCAAATCATCTTCTAAAATTACTTAAGAAATTTGGATACAACTTTCACTTTCATGTTACCTACAGATGCTTGAAATCCAAGACACCCATCTATAGTAAATTCTCAGAGGAATTTGTATAAACCAGGAGTCTGCCAAACAGCCATAGACTAATGTACATTGTTTGTATTGTACATTTACATAACTGCACATACACCATTCACTGAATGTGTACTTAAATGTTTTTTACATAAAACAAATAGGATTTTATTGAATGCATTATAGCAGTACCAGTAACTGAAAAGGTTTGTGCTGTGTCCTTCTGTAATGTAGGGCCTGAATAAAAGACTCCTCCACATAAAACATGCAGTCCTAATCTCAATCAGCTGATTTGTCTTAACATGTAACCAAGTCAATATAACATATTATCGATTAAGGATCTGCCTCCATTGTATATTTCAGTTGCAAAATGTAACTTATGATATAGCAGGATGTCTTGGTTGCAACAAGCTGAACTTTGCAATTCAGTTTTGTAATAGTACAAAATATGGATTATCTATATTCATCTTCCCATATTCCACATTTTTAGTACTCTAGAACAGAGGTTCTCAAACTTTTTGTTGACTGGCTTTTAAAATGTCAGTATGGTAGCTTTTGCATAAGGGAAAACTGAAGCTAAAGCTTTGTCTGCATAAAGTAGTGGTGTTATTATAAATCATTTCCAAGCGATAAGGTTTATTACATTGTTGCAGACTGACATGTTTTGAAAAGCCAGCTTCTTTTCAGTTTTGAGCCTTGTCTACAGGGAACTCTAATAAATTAAATACTACAGTACTGGTATACACTGCATACAGGGCTCTCCAAAGCTCTCCCCCATCCCCCAGGACTGAGACGATTCACTGTGTATCGATGCATCGCGATACGATACACCTTTGTGTATCGTGACACAAGCTTGAAAAGAGTAGCTAATATTCCACATTTATTAAAAGAAAGGGTCTTGGTTGTTTGACCGTAACTCCACTTGATCCTAGCCATATCCCACTGTGCAATGAGCAAAACATTATTAATAATAGGACCAAATGTTTTTTTCTGTATTCCAAGCAAGCAGGGAATACTGACACTACTAAAGGCTTCAGAACAGGCTGCAGATATGCACCTGGCCAATGTGAGTTGAGACAGTGGTGACTCTGGCAAATGGGAGTGTAGCGGAAGCAGACAGCCTGCTTTCGTTATGGACAGAGGAATCAGGAAGCGAGCAGTGTCTGTAAATACTCACTGCTAGGGATGGGAATTTTAAACATTTGTAACATATAAACTTTAAAGTGGTAAAATGCATAAGAACAAAAAGGCATAGCAATAGAATCCATAAAAGTTAAATTCCATAAAGATCAAAAGGGCAACCAACCAATCTACTCAACCAGGCATCCCACCACTGCTCTCAATATTAAAGGAGACCAACTGCTCCAGAAGCTTTAAAATATTTAGGTACATTTGTTGTACAACTCAAGACAATTCATTTTGAATTTGAATGTGTTTTACTAACCTATGTTTGGTATGTTAATAGTAACAATGATCATAAACCATATAAAATGAGGAGATCAGAAGATGGAAATGTTTGTTTTATATTCCCGAGCGGGATTGATGGACCCTATAACACTGTGAAAAGGCAGCCTTACTGCAACTGTTTAAATAACGTATGTGTAATTTCGCTTTTCATTGTTAACATCCTGACAACGTTTTACACTTATAACTTTGAAGATTGTTTCAAAGCACTTTTTAAAATGTCCGCTCTAGTGCACTGATAGTGTAAGGTTTATTGCCCACATTGTCAAACAGCTAACACAGCAATAACGATCCACTTGTGTGTGTGTGTTTTGTTTTTTTTGTTTTTTTAAAATCGCTCTTCCTGCAGTGACTTAGAGCAGTGGTTGCCAACCCTGGTCCTGGGGACCCCCTGCTCTTACGGTTTAAGCTAACTACAACATTAAGTAATTTGAACTTTGCAACTGTTTAAGAGCTGAAAACAATTCAAAAGGTAATTAAGCAAATTATTAGTCCAATTGGGAACCACCGATTTAGAGGACAGATCTCAAACCCCAGTGCAATAGAGCAGCCATTAGATTTGAAACAAACTTTAAAGTTGTAAGTGTAAAAAAAAAGGTGTTAATGAAAATTATAGATACGTTATTTAAACGGTTATAGCAACACGTGGGGACGTATAATGCTATATTTCAGAACCCAGCTACTTATCCTTGTGTATGCTTGGCTTAAAGAGTATGGTAAGTTTAATGGTCTTTCTTTAGTGTCTTTTCCAGAAACATGTTCCCAGGAATAGCCTAAACCTAGCTTATTTGGTAAACATTTTACCATTAGCCAACCAGGCAAGATTTTTAGAGAGTGTAACATTTTTTAACTGTATATAGTATAGTAAACATGGCTTCTGTTTCATGAACGCAAGAAAATGAAGTCAGTGTGCCGAAACGCTGAAAAAAACGAATTTATACCCATTTAAGAAAATACCCAGCCCCGATATGGCGTAATTTAACTCGTCCGAACTTTCGCCGCACCGTGCACGTCTTATTTGTTGTAGTCAGCATCTGAGACTACGTACTGAAATGCTGCTGTAAATACTCTACCTCAACATGGCAATTTTTTACAAATCATTTTTGTTTTGTTTTTTTACAACTAAGCAACCAACTGCACCAATAAGCCAAAAGTAGTGTGTCAACAATGATAAAGAAATTATGAAAAAAAGTAAGACGAAAGTCTAGAGTGGAGTGGACGAAAGACTTAATCTAGCTTCATGGTGACAGTGAAACAAATGTCAGTTACCCAGACTTGCAGATAAAACAGCAGCTTTTTTATTGGGAATTCAACATTTAGTTGACCTCATATCCAGTCTCACAGTAATAGTTTGCAAGGTTAGCAGGTGTGTATCTGCTGCTGTGAGTGCAGCAAAAAAAGATGCACCGATGGATACCCAGATACACCACATGGAAGCTGGATAACGGGATTGAATTGTCTAACGTTTTGATTTGGGCTACAATGTGTTCAGATCAGAAATGCCATTCACAATCTTTACAGGGCTTGTTCATATCAGCAGTAAGCTTGGTGCCGACTTGGGAAAGTCTACAAGCGACAACGATCTGAGAACAATTATTTGCATTATGATTATTGTTTGAATTGTGTTTATTATTAGGATTAGTATAAATCTGTTAACCTTTTAGCGTTGCTGTTAACATTGTAACAGCTCAGTTGCGGGTTTGCGTGTAATAAAATGAGTCATTTGTACACATACATTTTCAAATCTTGAATACAATATTTTCATTTTCTGACAAGCACGCCAATGTGTGCATGTTAAATGGCTGAAATAATACAATAGTTTGAAAGGCTTAGCCAGTTTATTTGAGACGTGGGCTCTCTTTGGTTACCGTACAGATTAGTAAAAATACAGAAATGGAAAGCAATTATTAAAGAATATGCATACAAGCTAAAGCTTTTTTTTTTTTCCAGGACCGAGTCCGTTTGTGTTCACAATGCAGTTGGCAAGTGCACTAGGCTCGTTTATATGGTGTGTGAACCGGATGTTTGCAATATCCTGAAAGGGATATTGAAAGACAGCAGCTATTGATGTATTGCTCCAGTTTATAATATAGCATGTTCTAGATTCTTACATATTGCTGTGGAAGAAAGCACTGGGGCGCACTTTGCCAATTTAATGAATACATTTCTCGAATGCCTATAGTAGGAGAATGCAGTTTATGCAATCCTGCACGGTTCTTCTAATGTTGGCATTAAACAAAGTAATTTGAGAAAAGACTGAATATATTTCACTATTTTGTGAGTTTTGTTGAGTTCGGCAAGATTTTGGTGTCTGGCCAAAATTAACCAGAGCGCGCTTCAGTTTCTCACACTGTCCATGTAGTTTAGGATTACCAGATTTCCACAGTGAAAAACGGGGAGTTTTTTTTTCCCCTCCTTTAATTTACTGACAACGTAGTATATAACAGTATATAAAATAACACAATAACATGTAAAAAAATTAAACATCGGGTGAATTTAATGCAGATAACGTTTTACTTTATTTTTATAGTGTCATCTACTCAAAACATGTTAATGTACAAAAGGCCCGATTTAAAAAATAGATCAGCTATTACCACATAAAAATATTCGGTATACATATAAATCAGAATGGTTAAACAATCCATAAGATTGTTTATTTTATTTGACTTGAGCTAACACACAACTTAATACATTACTCTGCTATTAACTTGCCGAGCAGGGTGATAGAGTTTTGTACTTATTATTGGGCCAGTTAAAATTGTATCCGGGTCAATAAAAACACTACCTCGGTGGCCCAAGGGGCCAATAGTAAAAAATCTAAATGTACAGCCCTGTGATAGTTACAAAGCTAACTGTATGTGTAACATTTTATAAGTGGCTACACTGCAATTTCTGACCCCCCCTCCCAAATATAACTGAGCAAACCTAGTTTCACCATGTCTGTTGGGCTTCAGACGTTGTGAAACACAAATCCAAACTAAATCTACTTCTGTACTAAAACTCCATCACAAAAAGTAGCTCCAATTTATATCTCCATGACTACAATCACAATATGTGGAGTTCACAAATAGTTTCCTCAATGTAATCTGAAGGTATTCAATAGTGAACATGTGTCTTAAATAGCTAGATCTTTGGACTTTCAGAAAAACTAAATTTAAAAAGGCCTAAAATATATACCGTACCTTCCAAGAAAAGCATACTTTACAAAGTGTTTGCTTTCAGTAAGTTTAATCTTGGAGTTGGAAAGAAAGAAACTATTGAAAAGGTTGTCTACCTTTGTCTTGATAGTTTAAAATGCAGTACTGTAAAGAACTCTTCAATAAGCAAGTCAGGAAGTAACAAGTCCAATGGAAATCCACCTGGGAACAATCCAAGCAAGCCTGCCACCCTTGAATCAAAAAAGTGATGTTTATATAAAGGGTGATCAAATAATTATGCTCAACACTCCTCTAGCACATTTTGATGTAAAACAGGTATTAGAGGTGACAAGTGATGGTAAATATACAACCTATGGTCATACAAAAAAGAAAAAAAGGTTCAAGAGTCCACCCTGCATAACAACATGGTGTTCCATTGCCAGACACCAATACTGACCTGGAATTGGTTATGCATACTGTTTATGAGTTATAAACATCTCTAATATCCCAAATGTGTTTAATGACCCTCAAGACTGACAAAGATAGAACAATGGGCCAGCCCCAATTGAAAAAAGTGAAGATGAAGATTATGCTTTTACTGTAACAGTCCATACCTTTAGTGGTCAAAGTCATCTTTCACATCTTGATCTATTTAGATAGTAAAGTAACTTGAAACGCTTAATTACATATACCTTTAGTTTAAGCAGCGTTTTTAAACAAGTCAAATTACATGACTCCCTTGACCAACTAGATTCAATAAGATCAACTCACGGACAATATTTACTTCTCATATTCAGTAGTGCTTAGTGACAACCGAAAAAGGAAAGAAAAGATCCTGCTCGATTGACAGCTTCCTGACATCTAGCTATGTACTTTTTATTTATATATATATATATATATATATATATAAGTAAGAATGCTTTCAAAAATAGACATGTTAATAGATTATATTTATCAATTAACTAAATGCAAAGTGAGTGAACAGAAGAAAAATCTACATCAAATCAATATTTGGTGTGACCACCCTTTGCCTTCAAAACAGCATCAATTCTTCTAGGTACACTTGCACAAAGTCAGGGATTTTGTAGGCATATAGTCAGGTGTATGATTAAACAATTATACCAAACAGGTGCTAATGATCATCAATTCAATATGTAGGTTGAAACACAATCATTAACTGAAACAGAAACAGCTGTGTAGGAGGAATAAAACTGGGTGAGGAACAGCCAAACTCAGCTAACAAGGTGAGGTTGCTGAAGACAGTTTACTGTCAAAAGTCATACACCATGGCAAGACTGAGCACAGCAACAAGACACAAGGTAGTTATACTGCATCAGCAAGGTCTCTCCCAGGCAGAAATTTCAAGGCAGACAGGGGTTTCCAGATGTGCTGTCCAAGCTCTTTTGAAGAAGCACAAAGAAACGGGCAGCGTTGAGGACCGTGAGGCGCGGTGGTCGGCCAAGGAAACTTTCTGCAGCAGTTGAAAGACACATGATGCTTACTTCCCTTCATGTCGGAAGATATCCAGCAGTGCCATCAGCTCAGAACTGGCAGAAAACAGTGGGACCCTGGTACACCCATCTACTGTCGGAGAAGTCTGGTCAGAAGTGGCCTTCATGGAAGACTTGCGGCCAAAAGCCATACCTCCGGCGTGGAAACAAGGCCAAGCGACTCAACTATGCACGAAAACACAGGAACTGGGGTGCAGAAAAATGGCAGCAGGTGCTCTGGACTGATGAGTCAAAATTTGAAATATTTGGCTGTAGCAGAAGGCAGTTTGTTCGCGAAGGGCTGGACAGCGTACGAATGAGTGTCTGCAGGCAACAGTGAAGCATGGTGGAGGTTCCTTGCAAGTTTGGGGCTGCATTTCTGCAAATGGAGTTGGGGATTTGGTCAGAATTAATGGTCTCCTCAATGCTGAGAAGTACAGGCAGATACTTATCCATCATGCAATACCATCAGGGAGGCATTTGATTGGCCCCAAATTTATTCTGCAGCATGACAACGACCCCAAACATACAGCCAAAGTCATTAAGAACTATCTTCAGCGTAAAGAAGAACAAGGAGTCCTGGAAGTGATGGTATGGCCCCCACAGAGCCCTGATCTCAACATCATCGAGTCTGTCTGGGATTACATGAAGAGAGAGAAGCAACTGAGGCTGCCTAAATCCACAGAAGAACTGTGGTTAGTTCTCCAAGATGTTTGGGCCAACCTACCTGCCGAGTTCCTTCAAAAACTGTGTGCAAGTGTACCTAGAAGAATTGATGCTTGATGCTGTTTTGAAGGCAAAAGGTGGTCACACCAAATATGGATTTGATGTAGATTTTTCTTCTGTTCACTCACTTTGCATTTTGTTAATTGATGAATATAATCTATTAACATGTCTATTTTTGAAAGCATTCTTACTTTACAGCATTTTTTCACACCTGCCTAAAACTTTTGCACAGTACTGTAATATATATATATTATATATATATATATATATATATATACGCACACACACACACATATCATAATTCGTTAGGTCAACAAGGGTTGAGACATAGGAATGTTGCAGCTTTAAAATAACCGCACATAGTTTAATTTGTACATTAACTAAAAAAAAAATAAAATAAAAAGTAGACCTGTAGTGTCTTTCAACAAACTGACAACTGGTTCACCCTGACAAGGTCATTTTTATAATATACTTCAAATCACAATCTATACAACACATCCTACGATATATGTTGTCGATGACACACCAGGTGCGTTCAAAATGATTTTAGACATGAGTAATCTCCAAGAAATATTTCCCACATTAGCTGTTCAAAATGCTCCACCCTCCATGGTTGAGAAATACAGTATAGCCATCCATACAAATGGAGGTCGGCATATAATGATTGAAAATGTAAGACTTCCGTTTAAAAGTGTTTTTAAATTCCAAAAGTTATAATTCAGTGTACATAAAAACAGTAGCCACATAAGATATATAAATACGTTATTACACGACTAGTACTAGGCCCGGATACGCTTACAGTCCACCCCAGCCGCCATCTTACAATGAGAAGTGAAAAACCACAGAAACAGTCATGGAGAAATAAAAGCAATTAAGTGTGTTTTACAAAACAGTTACTAGCTACAGGCTACTTTTCATCGAGAGTTAGTAATCTACCGAAAGACATTATGCGTTATGAAATAAAGCACCGAATAATTAAACATAATATCGTATTCCATCCATTAATTAAAATTGTAGTCATATTATTGTAGAAAAACACACACACACATATTCATAACTAAAAGGAGTGTTAGGTTGTTAAAAGGTTGGCGCAGGCAGAAGTGTGATGCAAGTTACCGGCAGCAGTAATTATCGATTTAAAAGTATAGGAGATTACATAACATTAAACATGATATCAGATCCCAAGCGGCCACCATCTTCCCTGAATTTAGTCTCACACACCGCCATTATACACATTAATTTCAGAGAACAACGCGGGGATCCCAGGCATTTCTGTACAGATCAATAGTACTAGGTACCGAGGAACATACACTATGAAACCACTGAACTGCGCACACCAGTACCATACACTTAGTAGTACGCAGGCATTTTGTATTTTCCAAACGCCGGTATATTACAAGTCACCCCACTATTAACTGCACACATTACATATTGATGTTATCCCAAATTATTCCCGCCACCAGTCGAATGTTTCGCAGTTTATATATATATATATATATATATATATATATATATATATATATATATATATTTTACCTTGTGAATTCGCTTCAGCGCCATTCTTTTTCTTTGTAGTTATCAAGGAAGGGGGTAATGTGGTCCGAGTTGAAATTCACCAGTTCAAAAACACTCGTAACGCTCTCTCCCAGTCACACAGCCAGTCTACGATCAAGTGGAGGGGTGGGGGTTTCTCTGTCACTGGTTTTGATGGCTCTTACAACGCTGGGTTCAGCCAGCTACTACTTCCCTCTCCCTCGCTTGTGTTCTCCGCAGTTACTCAACAAGATGTCCGCTTCTGCCGGAACTACACACACCCAGCCGGTCGACTTCTGTCGTATCACTCCGCCCCCACCGCACCACAAGGATGGAAACAGTTCCCTTGTCGAGATGTTTTTAAGGAACACAAATCGCAATACACTTAAAAATAACGTTTGTGATTAACAGGTGAACGGGTCTAACACTGGTCTCAACAGTGTGCTGTGGTTTATGATGCTGTGTCCCAATCCAAGTGTGCATCTCATACAAATACCATTACTAGAGACTAGAGAGTAATCGGCAGGATACACCTGGATACTAAGACGAGTGACGTTTAGACATTTTAGTGTATCAGTGGTGTTCACGCGAGACTACCAAAAGCTGGAATTGTGTTACATTACTCACAGTGTGCGCGATTACGTAAACAGTGGTGTATTGAGGGAATGACTCTGCTAAATATTTCCTTTTTTTACATAAAAAAAGATTACGGTACACTTAATTCACACACTCACAATGTTTTTTGTCTTTAAGCTTTAATAGGACATTTTAAGAAAAGCAAAGTAAAGAAAATACAGAAATTATGAATGTATTTATGAAATAAAGACGAAAATATTACTGCGTTTTACCTTTCGTTTAGGTAGATGTCGGATGTAGTAGCCACTAGAGGCCGCTAGAGGGCGCTAAACAAACTATTGAAATATAGTGATAGTAACAGTTTAGGGTTAGGGGTTAAGGTTTAGAGGTAGAGGTTACATTTAGGGATTATGTTTAGGATTTAGGTGTAAATCGCATATTACGTGGTACGGACTGAAGTTGCGCATGTACAAATAATGATGTTGGTACTATGAAGGTGAAAAAAATGAGTTTTTAAAAATATGATTTGCCAAAGATATACCGGCTAAGGACGTTTTTTTTGTGTTTTTTTTTTCTAGTTTTTGTTTGGATGTTTAAAAAAAAAAGAAGCTGCGCGAGCGCAACGAGAGTCGTAGTTGTATTATAATGGTACAGCTGTATTTTGTTTTACTATATTTTTGTAAATAAGTAGATTTTTTTCCCCCACATTTTTTATATATTAATTTAATAAATGTCAAGGACGACGAATTTCTTTGAATTGTGTGTTTTTGAGTGTGTGAGTAAGTGTACCGTATCCGGAACAGTATTTTTAATATAGCCTATAAACCCATGGCTTTAGCCCTGACGACCAGCATAAAGTGCTTCTATTTCTGGACTGCTAGCACATAATAGGTTGAAACAAAATCTAGATCAAAGAGGGGTGCCCTCAACCAAAGTTTGCAATGGTTACATTTAAATTTGGAATTTGGAGAGTTTCGTATAGGCAGTGGCACTGGAACCGTTTTAAAAGTTGTGGTGCTGAACAGGGCGGCCGCAAAGGGCGCTGACCTGAGGGGGCGCCGATTGGCTGATGAATAATAAGGCAAAATAAAAAATATATATGTGTGGTTCGGCTTACCCGACCGACCGTAAATATAACGACTAGGGCCGGCTACACTTTTTGCTATCAATCTGAAAAACTGACCACTGTGTTTAGCCACGTTTTGGCTCATGCGATTTCCCGGAAGCCGCGTAGCAAACAAGATCTTCAGTTCATGTAAAATGTTGGGGTCTGAGCAGCGTATCGCCAAGCAGTTGTTTTGTGCTATTGTTTGAAAAATGCGACCAAAGAAACGCCATTTCTCACACTCCATCTTCATTATTATTTATCCTGATAGCAGCCTAATTTATTGTTCATTTTTTATTTGTGACCTGCTAATATTTTCTGTTTATTTATGCTTTTGTTTTTATTTGCGCCCTGCAGTTTCATGGTCTTTTTTTACGGCTTAGGATGCAGCAATCATATTTGTTCCATTGGATGTATCCTATTAGTGTGTAGGCTATATTTTGATCATTTTGAGGACTTGTCTTATTTGAAAGAACTGAAAGAGTTCCTTTGCTATATTGTATTGTGACTGACTGTGCTGTCAAAGGACAGTGTGTCATTTTGAGAGATGTCCTGCAGTGTTGATACCAAGCTTTTTTTTCTATTTTGTGGGCGGAATAGCCTCCAGTTTTAAATAAGCATTGTCTAATCCTAAACATTTTTTAAACCAGACATTTAGTGTATGTAAAATAGCTGCGTAAAACAAAAAAACAAAAAACAAAAATTGGGACCAGTTAGGAGTGAATAGTCAGTGTAACCAAATGGTTTCATGTGGGTACATCCGGCATTAACATTTTTGAAAATCCAGTATTGCACCGAATATAGCCTTGCAGCCAAATAATATTTCTCAAGAACAGGCAAGGATAGCCCCCCTTGTTTAGAGAGTGAGAGTCTCCTTTTCTTTATTCTGGGCTGGGAACCTACCATAGAAAATCAATCCAACAGAGAGATTGACCTAGATTATTAAAATGACATTTTGAATTAAAAAAACAAAACAACATTGGTTAATTTAAAATTATATAATTTCAAACTTGAATTAAGAACCCATCAATGAATGGAGTGTACATAGAATCATATGCTGAGCATGACAAATTTTACATCACCCAAACAGTGATCTTTCATATCAGTTTTATTTTGCGAGTTGGACAATGACTGTCACGGGGGTCTGCAGGTTTTAATGTCAAATTGCAGGTCTGACCTGCGAAATGCAGGTCTCTTGTGTGGTCTACACATTTGCTTTTCCTCCATGCAGTCTCTTGGCACTGTGGTTATCAGGAGTACTGGTGAAAGATTGAGAGGTTAGAATTCACCTACCCAAGATTTTGCATGAACAGCTGCCATCAGGAGTTTGATGTCTTTGGTTCAGGTTCCATCCTTTACATATGGATCTGAGGACTGACAAAATGCCTCTCAAAAGTTTCAAGGCAAGATTCAGCAGTGCCAAAAAGGATCCTGTCGGTCAACCAGGCAACCAGGTAACAGCAAATTTAGCTTAAATCTTGAGTTTTGAGTTTTTGATGATGACAAAAAACACTGTTTTTAGGTTTCAGGTAATCTTTGTGTTTGACAACACATTCATTTAAATACAATTGTAAGGTCAGATAGTTCAGGATTGATGCTAGTTGAAACTAGATGATTAATTTCTAACTACCCCTTTCTATTCTGTTTTTTTTCCAGATAGTAAAAATAAATTCTATGAAAGGTTAGGGACAATGGCATGTCCTGAGGCATAAGTTTCCTCTAACAGTATTTATAGCCCCAAATAAATATGCATTTCTTTGCTCCATACACTGTACACAATATTGTTTTGATAGGATACATTGTTTTGTTGTATTTTAAATATATTCCCTTACCTCCTGTTGTACTAGCAGGTTTATCACAGGGCCCTGACAGCATTAGCCATGTTATAGTATTTATATTCGTTTCATTGCAGTGAACATCTTTTGAGTCATTTCACCTCTATTGGACTGATGCTGAGTTAGTTACAGTACTGGAAGATTTTTTTTTTTTGTTCAGAGATGGAAAAAACCAAACTATATTCAGAGTGGGTAGTGGATGTCAATGGATCCCACCTTTATTAATAGTTTAAAATAATAACAGTACACTCTAGAAATGAAGTGCACAGTATAGTATAGCTTCAAGTAATTCTAAATTAACTACATTAACTAACATTGTAAGGTGGTGGTTCAATTAGGTGAGGTAGTGTGTGATTAGTACCAGGTGAGTAAGGTTAAATTGAATAGAGGTTGATTTGCTATTTGATTGGTTTCCACACAGCTTAGTTTTTTTTTCCACCCAGTTGTTATATTAGTCTGGCAGGCTATTTTGTGCGGCAGCCAACTGAAGAGCCTCACAACAAAAGAGCCGGCGGTCTAGCTGTGGGAGTCAAGAGCCTCACAACAAAAGAGGCGGGAGTCTAGCTGTGGGAGTCCAGCACGGGGAGGCCTAGCAGCGCTCTGGAAGACGCCATCTACTAGTCAGGTCTGTACCCCCCTGTGACAGGATGACTGGGCGATGACGTCACGGCAGAAGCAGGAACAAAAACGACAGAGAGAGGTGGAGTTTGGTGGAGCCGCTCAGCATTTAATGAATAAACAGGCAGAAAATAAAGAGTTGTAACAAAAACACAGGACACGGCACTTGGCGCAAAAATAAATAGACAAACAAAACGGACTATACAGACACAAAACATGGTGAGCAGATATTTTAACTTTACGTTATTATTTTATTATTGTTTACCTCCGTCTCCAATCCCGTTCTCCACTCACCGAACACCCAACCCTGAGTGAGTGAAAACATGCTGCTTTTATGCAGTTGTACCGAGACTCGATTGCTAGTCAATCATTCAATTGGAATCTCGGTACAACTGCACGTGAATAAATTAAAGTGCACTTTCCCGTGTTCACATACTAATACTTTAAATGCACGTGATGTGATTTGTACCATCCTCGTGCCTAAATACAAATCTACATTTTTAAATACACGTGAAACACAGACCCGCTTATATCCCGTGTACCAATGCCTATACACCAACATTTACACACAACACGTAACATACAATATACACAGGGGGGGGGGGCACTTTGCCACCCCCCCCCCACTGCTCTCACTCCCACTCCCACTGTGCCTATTTGTCTCGCCTGTCCTGCTATGACTGTCTCTCACATCCCTGTTTTGCCCTCTCGCGTCCTCTGCCCTCTCTCCGCCGCTGCTCCTCCAACCCCTCTAACCTCATCCCTCTGCCTCTCCCCCCCCTCCTGCACACTCTCTGGTGCACTCTGGAACTGTCACTCTTCTGCTAACAAAGCTGATTTAATCTCTGCCTTTGCCTCCCACCTCTCTCTCGATTTCCGTGCTCTCACTGAAACCTGGCTGTCCCCTGATAACACTGTAACTTTTGCCGCCCTGTCCTCTCTCTACGTCCTGTCCCATACCCCGCGTCTCACTGGACGGGGAGGTGGGACTGGTCTTCTCTCTCCCTCGTTACTCTTTTCTGTACCCTCCGACCTCTCCTCACTCTCTGTCCAACTAACCTCATGCTGTCCAACTAACCTCTCCCTGTCAACTCCTGCTAATTGTACTGTACCGTCGCCCTGGACCCTGGACCGTCGCCCTCACTCACTTTCTCGATGATCTACTCTCCTCCCTCCCCTCTCTGTCTCCTCTGCCAACTGTCCTGTTTAGTGATTTCAATATCCATCTCTCCAACCCCAGCCACTCTGCTGGATTCCTCCCTCTCCTTCACTCCTTCGACTTCTGTCTCTCTCCATCCCCCCCCTACCGACAAAGCTGTCCGTCAACTGGACCTCACCTTCTCCAGGGCTTGCTGCCCCTCCACCCTCTCTGTCACCCCCCTGGACCTCTCTGATCACTATTTCAGCTCTTTTTCTCTGTCTCTCCCCTCTTTCCCTGCTCCTCCTTCCCCCACTGTCACCTCTCGCCATAACCTCCGCTCTCTCTCCCCCTCTGTCCTTGCCTCCACCGCTCTCTCTCACCTCCCTCCTATTGACTCCTTCTCCCAACTCTCTGTAGACTCTGCTACCTCCACCCTGTTCTCCTCCCTCACCTCCTCCCTCAACTCCCTCTGTCCCCTCCCCTCCCTAACCCTGGCTCTCCTCTGTGCTCCGCTCAGCAAGAACCACACTGCGATCTGCTGAAAAGAAATGGAAGAGAACCAAACTCCCTGCTGCCCTAGACCTCTACTGCTCTCTCCTCTCCTCCTTATCCTCTACTCTCTCCTCTGCTAAATGTTCTTATTTCCAATCTATAATCCAAGCCTCCACTAACAACCCACGTAAACTATTCTCTACCTTCTCCTCCCTCCTAACCCCCCTCCTCCTCTATCTCCTCTGATGACTTTGCCTCTTTCTTCTCTTCTAAAATCTCAGATATCCGCAAACTCTTTAACACCTCTCTCCCTCCCCCTCACCCCCCCCACTCCAAACCCTACACCTACTGCATCCCATACTAACTCATCCTCCTTCTCCACCTTCTCTTCCCTCTCAGACTCTGACCTCTCCTCCCTGCTCCAGGGTCACAAACCCATCACATGTGCCCTGGACCCCCTCCCCACTCACCTCTTTCAAGCTGCTGCACCTGCTCTACTTCCCTTCATCTCCTCCCTTTTCAACACCTCTCTCCTTTCTGATCTCTTTTCCCTCTGCCTTCAAACAAGCCTCTATCGCTCCTCTCCTCAAAAAATCTACCGTCGACCCCACCTCCCTCCAGAGCTACCGTCCTGTCTCCCTCCTACCCTTCCTCTCCAAAACCCTTGAGCGGGCTGTACACCGCCAGCTCTCTGCTTTCCTGTCCAAACACTCTCTGCTCGACCCTCTCCAATCTGGCTTCCGCTCTGCTCACTCCACTGAAACCGCCCTCCTGTCTGTCACTAACTCAATAAACTCTGCCCGAGCTACCTCTCTCTCCTCTGTCCTAATTCTCCTCGACCTCTCTGCTGCATTTGACACTGTCGATCACTCTATTCTACTATCCTCTCTCGCTGAGCTGGGAATTTCTGGCACTGCTCTGGCCTGGTTCTCCTCCTACCTTTCCAACCGCACTTACCAGGTAACCTGGCGTGGAGCAACCTCCACACCTCGCCCTCTCTCAACAGGAGTCCCCCAAGGGTCAGTCTTGGGTCCTCTCCTGTTCTCTCTCTACACCCGGTCCCTGGGCCCCCTCATCGCATCCTATGGTTTCTCATACCATTTCTATGCTGATGATGCTCAGATTTTCCTCTCCTTCCCCACCTCTTTCTCCACCATTCCCTCCCGTATCTCTACCTGTCTGTCTGCTATCTCCTCCTGGATGCACTTGCATCACCTCAAACTCAACCTCTCTAAATCTGACCTCCTTTTCTTTCCCTCCTCCTCCCCCCCTCCTCTGATCTCTCTATTGCTGTTCCTCTGGAATCTACCACACTCTCTCCCTCCTCCTCAGCTAAGAACCTCAGAGTCACCCTGGACCCCTGCCTCTCTTATTCCCAGCACATCTCCACTCTGGCACACACTTGCCAATTCTTCCTGAGCAACATACAAAGAATCTGACCCTTCCTCACCAACTACGCCACCCAGCTCCTGGTCCAGGCCCTGGTACTCTCCCGCCTAGACTACTGAAACTCCCTCCTGGCTGGCCTCCCTGCGTCCGCCACCCGTCCGCTCCAGCTCATCCAGAACTCCGTTGCTCGCCTGATGTTCTCTCTGCCTCGCTTCTCCCACACAACTCCACTGCTCCGCTCACTCCACTGGCTCTCGATCACTAATCGCATCCAGTTCAAGACTCTTGTACTCGCCTACAGATGCCATGACCAGACTGCACCCAGCTACCTCCAGACCCTCATCTCTCCCTACACCCCCACTCAACCTCTCCGCTGGTCCTGCACTAGAAGACTGGCTGTACCTCCTCTACGCTCCCCTGCCTCCAGAGCCCGCTCCTTCTCCACCCTCGCCCCACAGTGGTGGAATGACCTTCCTACAGATGTCAGGACTGCCCAGTCCCTGACCACCTTCCAGCGCCTCCTCAAGACTCACCTCTTCAGACAGCACCTGTAGAACTCCTCTTTTCCCTCTGGACACTATCACTCTTCCTTAAATGCGCTTTACTTGCTCTTATCTGCTCCCTATTTTTCTGCATTTAATCCTGTACTTTATAATACTGTAATCTGTCACAAGTGTTATTTAATCTGTAGTATTTTGTATGTAATTATATCCTGATGTAACTATCACTGACACTGTTATCTGCTTCGTTATTGAATCGTATTTTGTCATACTTGTACTTGCTAGAACCGAAGTCATTGTATTTTATATTGCTCTTAATTGTATTTATACTTTGCATAAGGTAATAAGACATTTATTGTGCTGTGTTTTTACCTTCCAGTTTGGCATCAAGGACATTTATTGGTAGTGATTTAACATTAAAAAAAAATCTGCTGATACAAAATCCTGAACAACACAAATTCGAAAAGAAACATTTTCAAAAGAAGCTATTGACATCACTGCTGTGAAAATATGAGCAATATCTCCTATTTACACCGCTTTTAACCAGTCTGTAATTATCTCGATTTTGCCAGTAAAAGCTGTTATTTAATTATGTTAAAGGGGCTGTGGTTAAAGTAATAACATTAAATACTATTAGATGTTTGTACATCAATAGTAATGGGTCATAACATAATTACATCTGTATATAAGGATTGTTTTCATATTTTTTTACACAGCAGTGATGTAATTACTAGGAATTTCCTTAATATTTACATATTACACATAAAAGTTGTGGAAACTTCACAAAACTGTGTCTTTATAAACATTCTCTTACAATAAACAGTTATTTAAAAAAAATTGAATAAACTTCCAACCCTAAACTTATAATTAATAAAAATGGGCTTTTAAAAAGGACTATTTAAAAAAAAAAACATTTTGTCTTTATGTAAAATTACATTTTGATACACTAACACAATAACTTCTGTCAGAATGACTTATTTATATTTATTAATGTAAACCTCCAAAGGAAAATAAAAGAAAAACAACTTCATAAACATTAAAACCCTATTTGGCTGAACTTTCTGGTATACTGACAGGATGATGAGGGCACAGTCCTTTACAATAAACTATAGCAGGGGTAGACAATTCCAGGCCTAGAGTCTGAAGCCCTCCTGGTTTTTGTTCCACATACACTCTAAATTACACAATTGAACCAAATTACAGGTCATTTTTCAATGAATCCTATAAAACCTAAATATTTACCCCTATAGGATCCAGGTGCCCTTTTTAATGTCCAGTAGAGGGTGCTCAAAGCCACAAAACTGCAGTTATTATTTAATCTTTTTTCAGTTTTTCAGTCAGTAGCTTGATTATTAGTGTGCTAGATATTGTTATTTTTTCTGAATATGAAACAGGTGCTGCAGTTATTTGAACACATGCCCTTCACCTTTAGAGTCAATTAGAAATTAGTTATGAAGGTCTCAGAGTCTGGATGGCTTTCCATTGGCTGTCACATTTCACCCTCAATAATATTTCACACAATTTTTATTATTATTTATTTATTTATTTATTTCTTAGCAGGCACCCTTATCCAGGGCGACTTACAGTTGTAAACAAAAATACATTTCAAGAATCACAGTACAAGTAATAATACAATTAAGAGCAAGATAAATACAATAACTTTGGTTCTAGCAAGTACAAGTATGACAAAATACGATTCATAAATATTTCACACAGATGAGAGGTAGGATTATAATAATGAATGGCTTGCTCATCCCAAACATAACCCTAACCCTAACGCTAACCCAATGAGATTGAGATCCAGGAAAAAGTGCCTGAGGTCAAGTTTGGTGGATTTGATTTGCAACAATGCTTAAGAAAACTAGCGCATTCGTTCGGCCTAATGAGTATAAGAAAAATAAATAATTTTCAGTATGTGATGTTATTTTTGCTGGTCTGCTGCAGAATCTCGACTAGAGGCTACAGGCTAATTACAGCTACAGGCTAATTCTCTTGCATAGTACTAATTTTCTCTTCAAATTGTCCTTTTGCTCTGCTGTATCCTCTCAGGAGACTAGATGACTAGAGGGCTGATCTGTCAACCAGTCCAGGCATAGCAGATAAAAGCATCTATTATGTGCTATCTATCAAGAAAAAAGTGCCTGTTTGCTGCAGTTATCTTGCATAAACATCCCCATTTAGACAGAGCTACACATTTTTGTTGTTGTGTATCTGAACACTCGAGGCACCGGCCCCACTTCCGGTCAAGATGTGGCTTGTATATTATGTTTCAGGATTGAAGGCAATCTGACTACAGTCTATGTCTGGGTTCGTCCTTTAATTTGTATTTGCAATTGTCACATACATACAAATACTGCCCACAGCATGGGGCTGGGCACATGGTGTTTTTGTTTTTCTCACAGCATTTTACAGGAAACACCTGCAGAACTGATACTAAACATATCTTTATAAAGTTAAAAAAAAAAAAAAAAAACTTCAGATATAGATATGGAAAAACTGTTTTAAAATGACATGGAACATTGTGGGTCTGCTCTATTGATCTAAACAGTGTCAGAACGAAATACAGATGATGTTTAAATCATTAAAAGAAGGGGACTTTAAGAAAACCAGCATCTCTAAAGTGTATTTTTTTAAATAGGTAAATGGCCAGGATTGGTTCCCATATTTCATCACATTTAACTGTATATATTTTATTTATTTAGAGATTCAGTTTGGACATATCGTTATTTTCTTTGTGAATTGTAAAAAAAAAAAAAAACCTTCATATTTCGGACCAGGACCACCATTCCCATATAGTGTTCCTTTTTGTTTTATCACCAACAAATATCAGTGTACCTATATATATCCAGATCGATAGGTGACAAACCATTTGAGACCCACGTTACGTATCCATGTTGTATGATATACATTTATTTTTTTTACCAGAGTTTTCTATGTTTTTATTTTTTTTCACTCTCCAGCATGGCTTGTAGTTTTTAGGGTGCAAAAGGGACTGGCCCAGAACAGTGAATTTTGCTGTTTTGGTGAAAAATATGAATACGTTCTTGAGTTGTAAGGATTTCAAATTTGGGGTTCTGAGCATGCTCTGTTGAGCTCTTAAAGTTAGATATTTGATTACTTGGTCAACAACACAGGAAGAACAAACTAACGGTCAACCACAGGAGACAATGCGCAAACAACTCAGAACAAAAAAAAAAAAAATGGAATTATAAATTATTATCAGATTTCAGTCACAGATCAGTTTACACATACCAATTTGTCTAGTTACGAATAAAGTTATATTATTTATTTAAATAAATTTATTGTATTTGATCAAAAGTTGGAGCAGCAAATTAATTCCAACTAAGTAAAATGCATTGAGAATTTACAGTACTGTATGTAAGTGTGGCAATGTGCCCCACCCCTGTGTGTATTTGTGTGTTATATGTTGCATGTAGTGTGTTAATGTTGGTTTATAGATATTGCTGCATGGGATATAAATGGGTGTGTGTAGCATGAGTTATTAAAATGTATAATTGTATTTAGGCACAGGGATTGCACTTAAAGTACTTAATAATATGTGAGCATGGGGTTTTCACAGATTAGTTCATGTGCTGGGATTCAAGTGAATGATTAATTGGTAATTGAATCCCAGCACAATTGTATATAGAGATGCACATCTCATTCACTCGGGGTTGTGGGTTCAGGGCGAAGGAATGGGAGAGAGTGAGGAGAGTAAATTAAAGTAAATAACAATTGCTACGTAGTACTGGACGACCAGCACGGTACTTGTTTGTTTAGCATTCGTCCACCCTGTTTGTTAGTGTCTGTTCATTTTGTTTGCCTATTTATTTTGGCCGCAAGTGCCGTATTCTGTTTTTGTTCAGCATTTTATTTTCTGTGTATCAATAAACGCACTGAGCGCAGCAGCATCTCAGTTTCACTCACCAGAGTACTGCCTGTCTGTGTGTGTTTCTTTCTGGCCTGACGTCACTCCTAGAGCTAGTCTGTCACAGTAAGGTACAGTAGTTTATATGAAGAAAAGGATGAGCTGTTGCAAGGAGTGGACAGTTTACACACAGCATAAGAATGAGCAATTTCGCTAAATTTAAAATATCTGATAATTTAGGCCTCAGTTTTACTGCAGACTGAACCGAGCCCTATTTGTTCCCATCGTACTCGCTACTGCATATTTGTTTATATTTTAACAGTATACTGAAATAATTGTATAGGTCTGTGACAGAAATACAATGATTCTTGGTTGTAAATCTCCCTCCCAACCTGTGAGGGTGCTAAGCAGCAAGAACAGAGTTCATTGGACGGGCTGGTCTGACAGTTCTTTCCCAGGGTTCAAAGGAAGTCGGCCAGCCAGGAAGGGGGCGAGACTCCATTGCAAAAATGCATTGACCCGGAAGGGAAACGACGTGGCAGCCAAGGGGTCATGTGTGACAGCATAAAAGGGGACGGAGAATCGTAATCTGTTCCTTCGCATTTGGTATTGCATATAAACTGAGAATGACTGAGAGACCCCGTAAAAGAAAGCAGTATCGTGAGTGTTTTTTGTTTGTTTGTCTGGGTGTAATCGTCTTGTTTGTTACACTACACTAGACGGTTAACACAATTCGGGAGCTGTCGCCGAGGGCCAGCACTAAAGCCGGAACAGCACCACTACTGTCACAGCTATAACCTGTATCACCCACCACGAGCACTGCTGCACTCACCCAGGACTGGTGACCGTGTGTGTATAATTGTGGGGCGGATACGTGTTGGGTTATTATTGTTTGGGTCTGCAAACCTGTTATTGTTTATTATTGTTATCGGTCACTAGACCTGGATACAAAGAAAAATAATAAAGCACTTGTCACGGGTAGGGTGACCAGAGATAATCTAGCTAGTCAGCTAACCTATGTAGCTGACGACTACATCACATTGTTTTTGATAAGGCAAGGACCTTAGTAACCGAATGGTTATTTCGTTCCCCCATGTAGGTTCTTTGTCCCCCGGGTTCCCAAACACACACACACACACACACACACACACAAAATGGAGCGACGTCTGGTAAAACAATTTTTATTATTCTCAACAGGGTAAAAAAAGTACTAAAACCAAACCACACAAAAATACACAAAAAAAGTAAGTTCAAATTCCAAAAAGGAGTGCCAAAAAAGAAAAAAAGAAAATTCCATACACTAGGCAGTCCCCTCCTGTTGGTCACGATCTCAAAAAAAAACAAACAAACAAACAAACAAACAAAAACTATTCATGCACCATGGACAATTACTGTTCGACAAAACAACAAAGAAGAAAAGAAATAGTCAAGGGGGTAGACCCCGCCCTCCCAAGGTTTCCCCCGACTCGCTCGGTCCACCGCTGCAGGAGCCGCAACCCTCCTCTGGATCTTGCCACTGCCAATCGGCTGCCGCCTCCGAAGGACCTGAGACAGGAGAGCGGGGCAAAGAAAAGGGCCATCAGGAACTGACACACAGGTAAGCAAACTACACCCTTCACCCAGAGGTTCTGATTACTTCCCTTCGACCAATCTCTAACCCTGCATTTCTCTCCCCTCTCTCTCGTCACACTCCCTGGACCTCGCCCCGATTCCGTCTGCCGCCACCGGACCCGACCTGGAAGCTGGACTCCAAACCTAAAGACAAGGTAGGTGAACCACTGGAGACCTCAAACACACTCTTAACAGCGGTGCAGGGGGCCAGCCAGTACAGGTAAGCAATATAAACAAAACAATTAGCATGGAACTTGACGATTAATTATCCTTTTCCCCTCTTCCAGAAATTGAGGAAAAACGATTCGCCCCCTATCAAGGATCCACGAGGGGACCAAGATGTCCTGGATTAAGCACTGGGACCCCGAGCAGTTACACCCGCCCCTTGCTCCACCAAGAGGAACAAACAAAAACAAGCATCCAAAAATAAATCGCTATTTGTTGTAAATTCAAAAAAACGTGTTTGTGAAATCCTTAACTGATAAGGTGATTGCCACCCACCAATGATAGTATACAGTAGCCCGAAAGAAAAAAAACAAGTCGAAAAAAATACAGCCAACCTCTATTGTACCAACCCAACAAAAGAAACAAGAACAAAAACTCCAAACCGGTTCCTGGATATTGCCCCAGTGCTAATCCGTCCCCACAACAAAGTTATTGTTGCCTAATGATCGTTTTCCCAAGGTACTCCAAACAATAAATCTTCCACAGTATATCTCCCCCAAGTCAACATGCTCTGCCTGGTTCTTCCTGTCTTCCGTGTTCCTACTCTGCTCTCAAATCCAATCCCTTATATAGTCCTGCCTGGACCGCCATTGGCTGTGGCGCTAACCAGGCGGGACTTCCAGTTGCTGGGGAGAAAATGCTCTACCCCACAGACAGCCACAACACACATCAAACCAACTGGGGGTTGAGAGGAGCAGATTCCAAAAAACAAACAAACAAACAAAAAAACAAACAAAACAAAAAAAAACAAAAACACAACAGTACACAAAAACCCCTTTAAAATTCATCACTTGTAACACACTCTTTTCCAAACCAGATTAAACCTCTCTGTCTGTTTCATTACCGCACTGCATCACCCCTGCACCTGCATCCACTCAGCCACTTTGTCACGAGGGCTCTGGCACATCATTTGCTACACTATTTATTCAGAAAGAAACATCTTATACTATCTATGAAACCCATATATAGGCGAAAGTCATACCCGGTTTTTATAATGAAGTATACCTGCACAGCGATCATGATATAAAGCAGGTCCATCTGCATTTAATTTAGCAATATTTTAATTTATTTTGGGGTTATGTATTAATGAACAGATCATGTTTTCACAACCACACAGGGCTCTGTCCCAATTATTGTGATTATGCGGTTTTACTGTATTACTGTAAACACAGTGGAAATACAGCACAAAAACAGAAACGCACGGATCGCTACAATATGTTAACTGCACTTCTTGATTCTTTAGCATGACTGTGTGCTGTGCTCCACCTAATGCCTAATTATAAACGTAATCTATCTACGTAATGTTAAATACTCTCTCTGCAATAATGCCTGTAATTTCACCCTGGCCTGATGTCCTGTAAAGGGTTAATTTACAGGGAAACTGCATGCTTCCTGTCTAATGGCCTTTAGAGATGATGTATATCTGGGGGTCAGGGGGGGTTCAATAATAAAAGTTAGCTCGCCTCATTGCAACCTGGTGTAAGTCTCCGCGTTTATAAGATAAATGTACATGATATCACAAAAAACACAAGGTGGAAAAACATCAATTCCGACTACGAGAAGAACAGTCCTCCTGATCGGTGAGTGCGGCTAAAGTTTAAATGAAGATTTAGTCAAGTACTATGAATAAAACGTAAAAGTCTTGTGTGCATGCATGAAAGTTTGCAAGACCAGTGTATGTGCATTAATTCCGTATAGATTAGCTGGAGACTAGAGAGCCTGCACCAGGGTTGCTACGCAACCTCCCCAGAGTTGGCAGCCTGCCAAGAGCAAAGCTGCTGAAAAGAAAAAAAAAGGAGAAGTTAACTGTCTTCCAGAAAAGTAACACTTTAGCTGCTGAAAGAAAAAGAAAAAAATTCACCTCCAGAAACTTTTGACTTCTCCACCGGTGACTGGCCAAAGTGGATCAGGCGGTTTGAGTACTTCCTCCTAGCATCTGGGCTTGATGAAAAGCCAGAAGAGTACCAGGTGAACTCTCTACGATACACATTGGGGGATGATGCAGGTGACAGAGAAACAGAAGTATGAACCAATAAAAAAAACAATAAAAAAAGCCTTTGAGCAGCACTGCATGGGGAAACACAATGTTATTTTTAAGAGAGCTAAGTTTAATATGAGTCATGAAAAACAAGGTGAAAATGTGGAGACATTCATCATGGCTGTATATACTGTGACGGAACATTATAAATTTGGTGCCCTCCGAGAAGAACTAATTTCGGGACAGGATTGTAATGGGCTTACTAGACAGAAGTCTTTCAGAATGCCTTCAGGTTAGACCCAGACTTGACTTTAGCTAAAGCCATACAGATCGCTTGGCAAAATGAAAGAGTCAGGAAACAAAAAAACATTACTGTGTGGAAGCTCAACTGCAGAGCCGTCTGCAAACAATGTGGATGCAATAGGGTCGAAGACTACGAAGGCACATAAGTTTCAGAAAATCTATGGCACACACAGAAAATCCTAACACAAACCTCACAAGACAGGCTCTACACAGACAGTAAAAGTTTGGGTGCTGTGGCAGCGGAAGAAAACAGTCATGAAACGACTGCCCAGCCAGGGAGGCAGAGTGTCGTAAATGCCACAAGGGACACTTTGCAGTTGCATGTCGTTCTGCTCGTCTAATAGACACCATCACACAACAAACTGACCCTGAATTGAATGACAAGGATTTTGCATTCCTTGGCAAAGTGGCAACAATTGCAGCAACAGAATGGACTGAGAAAGTTTTCTTAAATGGAGACACACTGGAGTTTAAGCTTGACACAGGAGCTGCTGTGACCGCGATTCCTGCGGAAAAGTTTAATCAGGAGCGAGACAGCAACCTGATGAAACCAAACAAAATCCTGTATGGACCAGGTAACAATGTCTTGGATGTTCAAGGGTGCTTTAGGAGCATGTTAGCCATAAAAAGGAATAGCGCTGCCCAAGACGTCTATGTGGTTTCCGGACTGTCAAAACCGTTGCTTGGCCTGCCGGCAATTGAAGCACTACACTTCAGGAGAATTTTCTTACCACCTACACAACAGTGTTCAATGGACTGGGGAAGCTCAAAGAGCCCTACAAAACTGAGCTTGAGAAGGGAGCAGCATGTGCTGATCCCCTTGAGAAGCAAAGTCCATGACAAACTAGATCGCATGGAGAATTTGGGTGTCATATCTAAGTGACGAAGCCCACAGCATGGTGTGCAGGTATGGTGGTGGTACCCAAAGTCAATGGCAAGATCAGAATCTGTGTCGACCTCACTTACCTGAACACATGGGTGAGGAGAGAACGCCATATCCTGCAGTTGGTGGACCAGACGCTAGCAATGCTGTCAGACGCGAAGCTATTCACAAAGCTAGACGCATATTCTGGTTTCTGGCAAATACCTCTTGCTAGTGAATCCGCTTTACTCACCACATTCATTACTCCCTTTGGTCGGTACTATTTTAACAGGCTACCTTTTGGCATTTCCTCTGCACCCGAACACTTCCAAAGATGGATGTCACAGATGCTGGAAGACTTTGAAGAAGTGCTTTGCCACGTTGATGACGTACTTGTGTCCGGACATGACAGAGAGGAACACGACAAGAGATTGCATCAAGTGCTACAGAAATTCCAGGGGGAAGGACTCTTAACCCTTTGCAGTCCATTTATTAAGTGCGTGTCGGGCGCGTCAGGTCCAATTTACTTTCACACGCGCAGTTAATTTTAGATGCGCTGTTTAAAAGTATTTTTTCCCCCCACAGTCTCGGCTCCTGTCGCTCCCACTCGGCCATTGAATGGTTTTCTCGACTTTTTCCAGAGAAAAAACGACTAGAAACCCGTTTTTTGTGTCTTTTTGATGATGTTGGACAGGGTCCAACATTGGACCGGATAGGAATAATTGCAATGTCAGACCAGGTCCGACATAGGACCGCAAAGGGTTAATGCATGAAACGTGTGAATTTGCCAAAGACAACATGCTTTTTGTGGGACACAGGATCACAGCCACAGGAACTGAGCCAGATCCAAACTAAATAAAAGCCATAATGCAGATGCCTGAGCTAGCCTAATGTGCGCAGAGTAATGAGCATGGCAAACTACTTGGCAAAATTTCTACTACAACTAGCTTCCATCACCACGCCACTGAAAGAACTGCTGTGTGACAAGAATGAGTGGTGTTGGGGAGACTCACAGAAACAAGTGTTTCAGCAGCTCAAGGAAGAGCTCAGTTCACCCAGAGCGCTGGCACAGTATTCGCCAAATATTGAAACCAGAGTAGCAGCAGATGTCGTCGTACGGCATCGGAGCTCTAATCACACAGAAACAAGCTGACGAGACATGGAGACCTATCATGGTCTACATTTCCAAAAATCCAGACGTGCCGAGACCGAGATCAAGACCAAGACCAGACGTGCCGAGATCAAGACCAGAAGTGCCGAGATCGAGATCAAGACCAACACCAGACGTTCTGAGATCGAGATCAAGACCAAGACCAGACGTGCCGAGATCAAGACCAAGACCAAGCATGCCGAGATCGAGTCCAAGACCAGATGTGCTGAGATCAAGACCAAGACCAGACGTGCCGAGATCGAGATCAAGACCAAGACCAGGCGTGCCGAGATCGAGACCAAGACCAAGACCAAGCATGCCGAGACCGAGACCAAGACCAAGACCAGGCGTGCCGAGATCGAGATCAAGACCAAGACCAGGCGTGCCGAGACCGAGATCAAGACCAAGACCATATGTGCCGAGATCGAGACCAAGACCAGATGTGCCGACCGAGATCAAGACCAAGATCAGACGTGCCGAGACCGACCAAGACCAGACGTGCCGAGACCAAGATCGAGACCGAGATCGAGACCAGACGTGCCGAAATCGAGATCGAGACCAAGACCAGACGTGCCGAGATCGAGACCAAGACCAGACGTGCCAAGACCAAGATCGAGACCGAGATCGAGACCGAGACCAAGACCAGACATGCCGAGATCGAGATCAAGACCAGGCGTTCCAAGATCGTGACCAAGACCAGACGTGCCGAGACCGAGACCAAGACCAAGACCAGACGTGCCGAGACCGAGACCAAGACCAGACGTGCCGAGATCGAGACCAAGACCAAGACCAGATGTGCCGAGACCGAGACCGAGACCAAGACCAGACGTACCGAGAACAAGACCAGATGTGCCGAGACCGAGACCAAGACCAGACGTGCCGAGACCGAGATCAAGACCAAGACCAGACGTGCTGAGATCAAGACCAGAAGTGCCGAGATCGAGATCAAGACCAACATCAGACGTGCCGAGATCGAGATCAAGACCAAGACCAGACGTGCCAAGATCGAGACCAAGATCATGACCAGGCGTGCCGAGATCGAGTCCAAGACCAGATGTGCCGAGATCAAGACCAAGACCAGACGTGCCAAGATCGAGATCAAGACCAAGACCAGGCGTGCCGAGATCGAGACCAAGACCAAGACCAAGCATGCCGAGACCGAGACCAAGACCAAGACCAGGCGTGCCGAGACCGAGATCAAGACCAGGCGTGCCGAGACCGAGATCAAGACCAAGACCAGACGTGCCGAGATCGAGACCAAGACCAGACGTGCCGACCAAGATCAAGACCAAGACCAGACGTGCCAAGACCGAGACCAAGACCGGACATGCCGAGATCGAGACCAAGACCGGACGTGCCGAGATCGAGACCAAGACCAGACGTGCCGAGACCGACATCAAGACCAAGACCAGACGTGCCGAGATTAAAACCAAGACCAGACGTGCCGAGACCAAGACCAAGACCAGACGTGCCGAGATCGAGACCAAGACCAGACGTGCCGAGACCGAGATCAAGACCAAGACCAGACGTGCCGAGATCGAGACCAAGACCAGACGTGCCGAGACCGAGACCAAGACCAGACGTGCCGAGACCAAGATCGAGACCGAGATCGAGACCAGACGTGCCGAGATCGAGACCGAGACCAAGACCAAGACCAGACATGCCGAGATCAAGATCAAGACCAGGCGTGCCGAGATCGAGATCAAGACCAGGCGTGCTGAGATCGAGACCAAGACCAAGACCAGGTGTGCCGAGATCGAGACCAAGACCAAAACCAGACGTGCCGAGACCGAGACCAAGACCAAGACCAGACGTGCTGAGACCGAGACCAAGGCCAGACGTACCGAGACCAAGACCAGACGTGCCGAGACCGAGACCAGACGTGCCGAGATCGAGACCGAGACCAAGACCAAGACCAGACATGCCGAGACCTAGACCGAGACCGAGACCAAGACCAGACATACCGAGACCAAGACCAGATGTGCCGAGACCGAGACCAAGACCAGACGTGCCGAGATCAAGACCAAGACCAGACGTGCCGAGATCGAGATCAAGACCAAGACCAGGCGTGCCGAGACCAAGACCAAGACCAAGACCAGACGTGCCGAGATCGAGACCAGACATGCCGAGACCGAGATCGAGACCAAGACCAGACGTGCCGAGATCGAGACCAAGACCAGACGTGCCGAGATCGAGACCAAGACCAGACGTGCTGAGACCAAGATCGAGACCAGACGTGCCGAGATCAAGACCAAGACCAGACATGCCGAGACCTAGACCGAGACCGAGACCAAGACCAGACATACCGAGACCAAGACCAGATGTGCCGAGACCGAGACCAAGACCAGACGTGCCGAGATCAAGACCAAGACCAGACGTGCCGAGATCGAGATCAAAACCAAGACCAGGCGTGCCGAGACCGAGATCAAGACCAAGATCAGGCGTGCCGAGATTGAGACCAAGACCAAGACCAGACGTGCGAGATCGAGACCAAGACCGAGACCAAGACCAGGCGTGCCAAGATCGAGATCAAGAGCAGGACCAAACGTGCCGAGACCGAGATCAAGACCAGACGTGCCGAGACCGAGACCAAGACCAGCACTCTGATTGGCTGAAACACTTTCCAGCATGGTGATGCAGAGTCGTTATGGGCATGAGAAGGGATGTTGGTGTGGTTCAGTTGTGCGTACCATGTGAAAGATTTTTGGGGCACTCCTGGTCTCAACGACATTCATTTTGTAGTACAGTATATCATACAACACTAAACAAAGTCTAATAAATGCTTGTGAACAGGCTGGCTGGTGGTGACATCAGGCCAGAAAGTAATGACAACAGTACTGTGAGTAAATGTGCTGCTGCGCCGGTTTACTGAAAATAATAAATGAACAAAATAAAAGGTTTAACAAAACAGAACAAACACTGACCAAACCAAACACTCAACCACACAACAAGTACAGTGCTGGTGTTGAACCAGCACGAGTAGCAATTGTTTTCTTTTTTTGTTTCTCTCCTCTCAAGTACCTCCTCACTGTACACCCAACCCTGTGTGCGTGAAACATTCATTCTTTTATGCAGCTGTGCCGAGACTCGATTGCTAATCAATCATTCAATTGAATCACGGCACAGTCTGCACGTGAACTAATTGTGCACATTCCATGCCCCCATACAAATACCCATTTCAATGTGCACGTGAAGTGGTTGTGCATTTCCCCGTGCCTAAATACAAATATACATTTGACATCACCTGTGCTACATAACCCACACTCCGTGCACCACTACAATAATAAATATAACAGACAACATAAAACACAAAATATGCACAGGGGCGGGGCACCCCACCACAGGGCTTCTCATGATTTCTGATTGGCTACAAAAATGCTCAAAAAAGTTTATACTGCTAAAGTTTATTGCTAAAGATTAAGCATTCAGGAAATGAAACCGAATCCGATAATCATATAGCCTTTACATTTATTTATTTATTTATTTTTTAGGGTCAATAGTATTTAAAACTCTATTTATTTGCCTTTTACAACTGAAGAGGGTGCAATGGATACCTTCCGAGGGACAGCAGATGACAGAACCCGAAGAGTATAGATGACAGGAAAGTTATAGGTAGTCTTTTGAAGACGTCTAAATAGCTTTGGACATTTTTAACTATTTGTAGGGTTAGATGGTCAAATTATGATACTGAGGTGATGCATTTTTCAACTTCATAAGGAACACAAGCAAAGATATTAATATACTATATTTGGTAGTATATTAATATAATTATGGCAATTACTTTTTTTACTGTAATTATTAGTACAGTGTGTCACTGTTGCATTAAATAGCTTCAAAAGTCTCTTAAACTTTACCATTCGTAATGCTGTGCCATACGATAGCTGTGCTGGTTGTGTTACTCTGTATTTCCGCGCATGCGCCGCAATACGGACGGTGCTCAGAAAATAGCATTATTTATAATTACGTAGTGTCATCATTTGCCATTGCCATTTTCTTCATGAGACCTTGGGCAAAAGTCACATTTAAGTTTTTTTTTTGGTTTGTTTAGTTTTGCAAAAATCTTTAAAAAAAAAAATAAATAAATAAATTTGAGACTGCTCCATTGGCTCAATGGAAAAATTCTCCCAAACTCTCTCTATATCCCATAACCCTTTGCAGACACCGTGAAGGAATAAAGGCGGGGTCGAGTATCGTGGTATAATATCTTTGCTACAGTATATCGAATAATATTTTGGCCCCGATTAAAAAAAAAAAAAAAAAAAAGATATAACTTTATTGTTATAGGTTACCAGAACGCTGGTGATTTAATTTGTACCTTGTATTAGAGTTGTACGAATAATACATCGATAAACTAGACTCCTGTTAATTCATCCGTAATTAAAAATAGTTGTATAGTGCAAGCATATTTAAACACCACCTGGAAGTTGGTTACTTATTCCCGGTTCCTTATTTGCGATGTAGTTGACAAAGCAGCGTGTCCTTTTTCTGTGTGTTTTAACTCACTTACACATCTTGCTCAATTAATATTTTTTAAATAGTAGCAATATATTAATTGAGCAAGATGTGTAAGTGAGTTAAAACACACAGAAAAAGGACACGCTGCTTTGTCAACTACATCGCAAATAAGGAACCGGGAATAAGTAACCAACTTCCAGGTGGTTATTTAAACTTTGTCGCATGGTGACGTCAACCAACCAAAGAGCACCAGCTCTCCCGTATTGTCATTGGTTGTAATCGCATCTCCCTGGCACGCTTAATTTTGTATCCACAAAAATATTTACGCTAAACTCGGTCCGTTAATTTGAGAATTGATGCTACACTTGCTCTACGAAACTTCGTAGGGAAATGATAGCAAAGGGGCCAGGAAATATGTAACTTCATTGAATTTAGGTTTGTTGAGAGAGTCAAGATGGTGCTGGAAAGTATTACGACGATCATTAAAAAACAACTCCCAGCATATCTCAAGCGGCTACCTTTACCTGAGTCAATCACTGGTTTTGCAAAGCTCACAGGTAAGAAAAACATGTTTGTTATTAACATGTATTGCATTAAAGCCAGAACACAATTTCATTTAATTAAATAACACATTGGAACTCAAACCTACGGCCGTGCAACCTTTTAATTTGTATTTTATTTTATGACAAGGCAAACTTTCCTTTTCATTGTTTAAGACATGTAGAATGACAATGGTTATTTGTTTGCAGTGTCGTGGCATCCTTTTAAAGACTTTAGTAACAAATTTCAATGTGTTACCAAAATACCAGTTAATTGTTCCTCTGGTAAAATAATTGTGATCAGTAATAATAGTGTATGCGGAGCACGAAGTTATTAGACAGCATCTTAATGTAGGTTTGGATATAATAGTATTATTGTCTGTTTCTTAATTTAAATAGTTTTCTTAAGGGCAAACACATTTGTTCAATGAAATTCATTTACGTGTATTATAACAAGTTATGTGAAATGTGTTATTCTATCTATGCATGCCGATGGTTTACCACAGTAAGAAGACTAAAGACTGGGCAGACCTGAGGCATGCTGGGGAGGTAATGTCTTTGTCTCCAGTGCTGCATATTAAATTCTGTTTTTTAAAAAAAAAAAAATGACCTGGTGTTATAACCTCCCATTTTTAACTAGATAGCCTAATTGTACCACACAGCTGTACAAAAGTTGCGTGGTGGGTCTTGTGCTCATGGATGTAAATTATGTAATCTCTCTGCAATGGGAGTGTTACATTTTGATCTGCTTGTATCTCTGTCATCTTACAAAAATGGTTGATGCATAAAGAGCAAGTATATTGGCATGTCAGATAACGAAGTGCTAGGATAGACACTAAGATAATTGCTTTGCTGTTACTGGTGATATCAACCGTCTGTCTTACATTCGGAATATTACACCAGAGTGTATATAGGTTGAATCAGCTGACATTGATTAAGTTTTGCATGTAGCGATAATCCATCAGCAAATGTTTAAAGAAATGCCACCACACACTGAATCATTTTTGATTAATTTACTTTACTCACCTTCTGCAATGGAAGATGCAAAAGTTTTTTTCACCCCTCCTGTCCACAAAGTAGTAAGTGTCAGAGTCTTCTCTAAAACAAATATGTAGCCTACAAATGTAATGTCCTTGTAGCCTACATATTGCTGAAAAAATACTTTTAGCTGGTGAAAGAGTTGGTTTTGGTGCAGCAATAATTGAAAACAGGAAACTTTACTTTGTCTCTATTAGTGAAGACATTAAGGTACAGATGAATTGCAATTGTGTTCTAATCCCACCGTGTAATGCTGCAGTATTCCTTTATAAAATAAATAAATAAAAATACATTTGCATTGCCTATAGCAGATCTAGAGATATTGGCCCAGATATCCGAAAGGTTTTGCGACCGCACAGAGGGTTAATGCGTCGCAAATGGCTGTTATGCGCAAAATGTACCCTATTCAAAACTTCTTTTTGCGTGCCACAATCCGTTTTGCGCCGTGCACAAATAAACGCATAGCATAGCGCAATTTGGTGTGAGTGGACGACAATTTGCGAGATCCTGCCATGTTTGAAACTATGTGCCAAGCACAAAACCAGTTTTGCGAGGCACAAAATAACGCTTTTAAAAAGCAAGCCTTAACTCCACGCACATCACTCCAGCACTCACTCACCCAATCACTGAAGTGAAATGCAGGCGCTTTCCGAGGTACTACAACAATGGAACCCAGCGACCATACAAGGTTCCGTCCATATCTATATAATGATTATATTCAAAAGAACGGTTGTGACAGCAGCATCACTAGTGTGAATACAGGTTTAAAAAATAAACAGGTAAGCTGCAATTGTGATCGTTCTTTTGGACAGAAAGAAAACTAATCACTTTACCAAGCACGCTTTCTTGGTGCTGAAAGAATAACTCCCAAAACAGAATCAAGAGTACAGCACGGTATCCTAGTACATACCGTCGGTATGTAACATAGACCGAGCTGGCAGATACTAACAACTACCTGTATAATGCAGTAACGCTTTACTTTAATAGACACATACAGCAGTATATCAACCCTAGATCGATCAAGCAACAGTTTGCACCTCCTTACCTTGCATTCAGATAGATTTCAATATCAAAGACACTGCTTATACAGTAGTAGGCTAGGCTACTGATTACTGTATTGGTAAATTTTGTTGGTGTTTTGAATGTAAAATGTATGAAAGGTGCTCCTTTCTTATTCCACTGCCCGTTCAGCCCATTTCATTTAAGTTGAATTAATTGCCCCCCAGGTTTGTCAAGCAAGTTGTGTATATATATATATATATATATATATACACACACACACACACTATGAACCAGCTGCACTCTCCACGGTTCGTTTGCCCCTTTAAATGCAGACCCAGACACAGATTTAAAGTTTTAAAGCGCTGTCTTGCTATATTTTAGTAATACAAAATAAAAATAAACTAAAACAAACACCTAGCTCTTTTCAAGCACTAACTAAACATAAACATAAATCGGAACCTAAACTATAAAACAGGACAGCTAAGTTGTTTACCTGTTAAACAAAACCAAACAAACAAAAACACAGTTTCTTCACAATTAACAAAAGGTTTTACACTACCTTTCTCTTAACTACGGCCTGCTGTACGCACGCACGCACACACAGCAGCCCCAAATAGAGTGCTTCCTTTCTTTATATACCCTGCACCTGGCTCTAATTTACAATGGTAGCCAGGTGCAAGTGATAATTAACTAATAAAACAATTTAACAAACAATTAAACAAATACGTTTCTGGCAGGGAGGATTTTAACCCCCTCCCTGCCTTATCACAGTATATAGGCTATAAAAAAAAACAGGTGATTCCCGCTGGATTATTAATATTAATTATTGTTGTTTGTTGTTGTTTTTAATGTATGTATATATTTTCTTATAACAGACGCCCTTATCCAGGGTGACTTACAGATCTTATATAAAAAAAAAAACACATTACAAAACTCAGATCAGTCCACAAAGACACAAAGACACGAAGCAATAGTGGTTTGATAAGCATGATCACGACTAATACCGAGAAAGAAAAAAAAAAATGGATGGTACTATAACAGAATACAAAAAAGTCAAAAAATGTAAATGAATTAGAATAGGTAACATGTACTCATATTTGTGTGACACCTGTCAAAATTATGGAGGCAGAAGTAGAGAAATCATAAACTCACTTCCCAGCGACCCTCCGGTCAAGAGTCCAGAGCCCTAACCACTACTCCACACTGCTGCCCTTTTTACTGTAGTACTACAGCATAGCAGTATCTGGTGAATTCTTATTAACTTATGTATTAAGCAAAGAAAATATTGTTTACTCAAAAATAAGCATTTAGCTGAAAAATGATAAAAATATAGGAAACGCATCTTGTACTGATTTCTAATTGTCATATAAGACTAGATAGTTATTCTCTGATTCACACATGGTAATATTTTCTATCTGCGTAGCTCTCAATCACGTATCACACTTTAATCAGTAAATTCGAAAGTATTAGAAAATATGACTGAAATTTAACTAAAAGGTTTCTTTTTTGGTGATTTTAGTTTCAGAATGGTTGCACTTGCTGCCCTTGCTTGGTGTTCTCGCACTGCTTGGGTATCTTACCATCCGCCCCTTCCTGCCAAAGAAAAAGCTACAGAAAGACAGCCTAATTAACCTGAAGATTCAAAAGGAAAACCCTAAAGTGGTAAATGAAATTGACATTGAGGATCTAAAAAGCACAAATGCCTGCTACTGCAGGTGTTGGCGTTCAAAAACGGTAAGATTCTTTTTTTTTTTTTACAGCTTTAAAATAACTGCATGGAAAATGACACTAGGCTTAATTCTTCACTTTTTCAGTATACCGCCCTAGAAAAGATAACTCCACTCAAAACTGCAGACCAATTAACAAATTGTACATACTTAAGTAGATCTATATTTATTTTGATTCATTTTTCAGTGCAAGACCCTGACATATTTATTTTGTATAGTAAATTGAAAGACTTAAGGATAAATGGCTTTAAGTGTTATTTTAATTGGCCCTATATACATTTTAAATCAGTCCATGCACTGCATTCATTTAATCACATTTATCCTGCCACAATACTATTTTGTGGAAGTTTACTCTCTTAGTTACTGTAGTTTCCTGTATAGAGCACAGAATTCAAATGTAAGGCTCAGGTGAGTCCTATTAACAATAACACAGAAAGCAAACTTAGTGTTTTCGCTTAAATATGGTTTAAATCGAAATTCAGAGATCTTTTTTTATATAAGTGAAACATGTTTTTCATATTGGCTCTTTGTCACAAAGTCTATTTCTGTCCTGTATTAAATTCTTCTAGACTTAAAATTAATAGACAAAACTGTGTATATGATATTATTCTGTACAATTGTGAGTCAATCAGTAACATAACAGAACTGCTTAGAATCCAGCAATACATTTAGGGCCAAATTTATAAAGCATTTACCACCATGCTGAGTTTAAAAAAAAAAAAAAAAAAAAAAAAGAAGACAACACTTTAAAAAGCTTGAAGTAAATCCAATAACTAATGCATGTACAGTACTTTAGTTGGTTCTTGTTATTTCTGCAACAGACTTAGCACAAGGCTAAATGCTTTGGGGAATTAACCCACTGTTTCTACACCACATTTACTTCCCTAATTCTTTATTTGTGTCCCTTGTTTCATTTTTTTTAAAATTTGCACTTGTGCAAGTGCTGCAGGGTTTTAGGCTGAAGTCATCTGAGATATTTCTGATATAGTCTGAGCAGATCTTTAGTTTTTCTTTCACCATAGACATATGCAACACATACTAGATTAGTGTCTGTATAGTTGCAAGAGCTAGTGCTGTGCATTGACGGCAATACAAAATATCTTTATTCACAGCCAATACTCACTTGATGGTACTGGCTTTTACACTATGCTTATGTAAGTGATATATACTGTATATGGTGAAAGGGGATCTGGCAACTAAGCTGCTCCTGAACACAAGTCAAAACACCTGTGCATATATAAGACAATAAAACACATTATTTGAGTAATTGCAATTGAAACCCCCAATATTTGTGAATAAAGTCATACACTTTAACATCGTGCTCCATATTTACATGTTAAAACTTGACAGGGCCAGTATAAAGTGGTATAAAATAATACCATCTTGCAGGCCCCGCGCTTGCATAATTAGCCAGGCGTTCTAATGAGTCAGTACATATTAAGTTAGTAGCAGTTCATTTGGGATTCTATTTTACCAATAACTGACATGCAGAAATCATTCTTTAGTACCTGATTCTGTTGGCTTTTGCTAGACTGCTAGCTTCTGTGGAGACACATACTATAGGAAAGCAATTTAGTTCAAGAACTAGTTTTCCTCATAAACATCTTACTGTGTCACCTGCAACAACTTTACCTGTCAAACTTATGAAACCTGCAACCACTTTCTGTGTCAGAGTGAAGCATACTTGTGGAGTGGTTTCAGTGTACACGCGGAAAGTGTAGTGAGTTAGTGAGTTCACTATATGAAAAAGGACTGAGCTCAGAGTGGTTCGTTGGACGTTTGTAAAATTTAACATTATTTTTATACTTTATAACCTGAGGAACGGAGATTAAGGGATGCCTCAACATACTTGTTTTTGTGCACATTATATGTTACAAACAGCTGTATTTTCATATTTCACACATCTTTTATGTGTCATTACCATTGTCAGCTTTTAAAATAACACTGTTCTTTCCTGTTTCAGTTTCCTGTGTGTGATAAATCCCACATAAAACACAACGAGCTGACCGGAGATAATGTGGGTCCACTGATTCTCAAGAAGAAAGTTTTATAAGCCTCGATGCTCCCTGGGATCCATCGTAGTCTCTTTACTGATGTAGTTAAAAGTGATTTGAAGTGTTGTTTGTGTGCTTGTGTATGTGTTTTGTTTGTTTTGGTAGACGGATTATAATTCTGCACACCATTGTGTCTTCATTCATGTGTCTCTAAAGACTGTAGTAAACCATGTTGATACAAAAGCAGTTTCTTAGTCAGTGTTGGGATTATGTTAAAATACACACTCAGGGCTTGAAATTAATGCCGGCCATGCGGCAATTGTGGGTGCCCTTCTCAATTGCCGCAATGTCCCTAAAAATATTTGTCTCTCACAGCCATTATGGCTGTAGATGCCCTTTCAACTTCAGCATCTAGAGAGACACCTGTATTAGGAAGTGTTTGGGTCCAAACAATAACATGATTACGTGATTTGCATGGTTAAGTCACACCAATTCCCATACACAACACTTGTGTCAATATTTATGAATGCGCTATGACGTCGGTCTGTAAAGCTGGCATGTCACGTTTTAGCACGCAAGTGATGATAACATTCTGATCGAACACAAATGCCTGGAAGTCCAAAACGTGCTGCATTAACACCAGCAGAATACGGTAACCCCAGGTTCAAGCAGCAGCTGTGATGATGACCAAGCATGTGCGAGTACGGTTTTGTAAAAATTTTGCTTAAAATGAAACAGGTCAATTTAAAAAAAAAGTGAACAAATTACCGTATCAAGCTGAAACTCCAATAAACCAATGTTGTCTTTTGGCAATCAAATGGTAGTGTGTCTAATAGAGTTAGAACAAACAGATTTTGAATTGCGCAGCAACTCTTGACTTCAGCCACAGAAGTACGTAATTTAAGGCGTTCCCATAATGGGTTTTGTACTAAAGCAGGGTCAGTTTTTTCTCACTGCATTTTAAGAACGGTGACAGCAGAACACATATAAATACTTGGGACTAATTGGGAAGTGTACTCCTGAGAATTAATGAAATACTGTATACTGCAGCTTACTTGATTGCAGTAGAAAAACTGCTATTCACTAAACTTAGCTTTCAGATTGTGGTAATGAAAAAGAATGGTTTTGAAATACCTAAAACATACAGTATTGTGTTTACTGTGGTGTATTTAATATTGTAAATAACAGAACTCACTCACTTAAACTTGTTTTATACTGAAACAATAAATGGGGACATGTATAGTAAAAAACATAAGAGCTGGCTGTATTACATGCTCTCCAATCAGGACTCCACTACCTAACACTGAGCATGCGAGCTGCAACATGCTATTCCCCATATTACAACTGTACACAATTAGAGGTGCGGTCACCAATTCCATACGCAACACTTGCAAAATATATCAAATATAAAATGCTGAGTTCATTGCAGTCATCAGCTGCATAGTTCACATTCAACCGAATGAGGCAACAAGTAAGAGTATAGCCGTTAAGTTACTGTTTTAGTATCACTTTAGTGTCTTAACAAGTTGTTGTATTTTAAGCAGTTGAATATGGTAGCAACCAGCTTCCTCCTAAAGTGGCACCCAACAATTAGATTTAGACAGTGCATGTATTATACTATTGCTATATACAGTAGTATGCCTTTATATATCCATCTCCCTCTGTCAGTAGTATGTTTACAGGGCATGGGCATAAAATAATGCCCTAAACATATTGTAGTCCAGGTGGAGTTTTGGATTTGTTTTCCCCAAAATGTTCTTAAATGGTCTTAGTACTGTATCTGTATGCTTTTCAGAATGAGAGCTTCCTTTCTAAACCCCCATAATTTATTGATAGGTTCTTTAGTATGATAGTCATAATACAAAGTATTGGGCCCAGGAGGAAGGCCTATAATTCCAGGGCAGCAGTGTGGAGTAGTGGTTAGGGCTCAGGACTCTTGAACGGAGAGTCGTGGGTTCAATCCCAGGTGGGGGGTCACTGCTGCTGTACCCTTGAGCAAGGTACTTTACCTAGATTGCTCCAGTAAAAACCCAACTGTATCAATGGGTAATTGTATGTAAAAATAATGTGATATCATGTAACAATTGTAAGTTGCCCTGGATAAGTGTGTCTGCTAAGAAATAAATAATAATATTTGTGAATATGAAAATAAAGTCATGGAAATGTCTTTATGCTTCTTGTACTTGAAGATGACTGTAAAAAATAAATAACTAAATAAAACAATAGATTGATTAAATTAACTTTTGAAATCATTGTGAATATTAGTTTGAAAAATGCATAATATTTTCCTATTTGTGTTTACATAATACCTACACCTTGTCACACCAATTGTATAAGAAGTAATACAATCCAGGGCTGGCAATGGAACGTGAAGCAATGTGATTGGTCGAGCAAGGTTCCAACTGTCCGTATATTGGATGGATACACTTGTCACATTTGAAATTACTGCGCTGCCTCACAGAATTTAAAGTACCATCTTGTTTACAGTTACAGATGTACAGTAACTATAAAACTGAGTGACCACTTACCAGCAGAACAATCCTAAAGTAGTAAGTAGACATGCCGACTTGGATGAAGAACAATTAAATGAACTGGAAGATAACAAAACAGAACCCCCAAAAAAAAAAAAAATCCCTGAAAACAAATTGCAAGTGTAAGACATACCCATGGAGAATATAACATTTCAAGCGCATTCATCTCCAAGCTGAAATAAACGCTGTCTAAATTAAAATAAAACTGGGGAATCTGTCAATATACTCACTTACCCCGACTTTGTCACTTCAAATAATGTATTTTTAGTGGTTTGTAAACTCTACAGAATAACACACTTCTGCACATTATCCACTCCTCTCCGACACAGACCTTGAAAAATTACTGAAATCAGAGACTTTTTTTTTTTACTCACGTTCTGCTGAAACAGCATCTTGCACTCGCAGAAAAAAATGAATTCAGTGTCGTCTCAACTTTGCCTCCTGCTGTATCTTTTCAATTCAACACATCAAAAACAAATATTTACTTACCTTTGCATGTTTCAATTAAATCAATTTACTCAGCTTAACTTGGTGTGTAGTTCAGAGTTGGGTAGATGGGACTACTTTTATGTTCCCTTTATTGGCGCAAGGATAATTACTAATGCTTTTTTTTCTTCTTTTTTTTCAAATCCACTGATTGACCTGGATTATAAGTGCATAAAGGTCCTTCAGGGTGTCTGTAGACATTGAATATATCGACCTCGGGGGTTGGAGGCACTCAACTTCGTCTTGTGCCGCACAACATCCCGAGGCCTCCGTATATTCGATGTATACGGACACCCTATCGGGCCTTATTGCATACCTCAATCCCAATAATTTAACTGTAGCTGAATGTTTTACACAATAATTCAAGGATTATAGTTTATAACTATTATCTGTAAAAATAAAAATGTAGAAATTAAATTTTGTTTGACAATAAAATGTAATAATTACAATAGATTTTGAAAGGCATTTTATTTATTTATTTATTTTTTATTGTTATCGACTAACAGACTTTTGATAGTGTTGGGAGTAACCCTTAATAAATTCCTAATAAATTTGATTCTAAAGCATAGCTGTAGAAAGCAACTGACTTCTGCTAACACTCCTGCAGAGCAGATTTCTGAGGGTTAATAAAGCCAAAAGGCCTGACACATGTAGGCATTTAAGGACTGGTAACAGGAACCAAGGAGAATAAGCATTGTACAAAACAGAATATTAACAAAGTTCACAGGTTGATCCTGGGTTGGGGTGGTAATGCTCTGTCTGTCATGAACATATCCAGTCTATAATACCCGTTGCTAGATCATTCTAACTGTGAAGTTAAAGAGCAAATGCCACCTCACAAACTCTCGTATTCAATCTACAAAAATCCTAACTTCAATATTAAACGTTGACTTGACTGTCCTCCAACAATTAAATATTTAATATAGATCAAGCAAACCTGGGTGAATTTGTCAGTAGTGATCACTAATACCCTATACACTAACCACGGGTTTGCCATTTACCTCAGCTTTTAGAACATGGTAGTTGCACATTATTTAGGTAGTGTGTGGATATTTACACTATTTAGCCATATGTGTCTTATTCCATTTTGCTCTCTAGATGCTAAATGTAAGTCCCCATACAAACCTTTTATGCAATGTCTGTTACCATAACCTTTTTCAATATCTCCTTACCAGTTTGAATACAATTGCTGTTTCATGATCAGGTAATATGAGGACAAATACCAGATCGACTGTTGTCCTATTTGGACCCCCAGTCATTTGTGTCATAGTTAGTGGGTCCAGTGCACTGTGTATTGCTTTAGCCATGATTATAATGCAGAGAACCATGATTCCAGTTTCTTGAAAGCCATCACAGTAATGCACATTTGCATATTTCAATTTTTTGCCTTAAGAACAGCGATAGTAAAATACTTTTTCCATCTGCATATTTACACAGCCATTCTAAATTTAGATTTCAGATTTGAATTGTAAATAATGCTGCTGCTTTATCTAAGTGCAGTCTTTTTCTTTTATGAAGAGTAATAAATTAAATGTCTTCTGGAATTATTGTACTTCAAGGAAAGCAACTTTAATGTCTAAACCTTTATTCCATCTAATTATATAATAATCTATATAAGATGTATGATTACTAAACCAAAACATTCTACATTCTAAAATAAACCTGGTAAAAATGAATACCAGTTTCACAGTTGCGTGCATCAACAGGGACAATGTTAATATAAAGCCAGTAGGGATTTAGCTTACTTTATTCATATATAAGGAATAGCACAAGTAATTGCAATGCGAGTATAATTGATCTCTGAGGCAGAAATAACTATTTTCTAAACCAGCATGCAGGCAGGTGGTTTCAGTTGTATTAGAGCAGTGCTGCCCAAACCCAGTCCTGGAGAGCCCCTATCCAGCAGGTTTTACAGGTAAACTTTAAGCATCAATTTCTTAACACCTGGAACAATTTCATTGTGATCAATTAAGCAGGTGATTTATTAAATGAAGTCATTTACAGATCATTTGGTACAAAAAATGAACTACCCTTTTCAGCCCTCAATGGTGTGGATTACATGCTGGGAAAATGTCATGACTTATCTGTCTACTGTCATGACTTATTTAAGGTGGTACGGCTGAATTATATTTTTAGATAGTTTTGGTTTGTTTAATTTAACAATTCCTGCTTTGAAACTTCATGTTGTATTTAATTTTTGTATAATGTATTACATTTGTATTCAAACATAAACTAAACATAAACCAAAACTAACAAATTGTAATCCAGACCGCACCAGCTTAAATAAGTCATGACAGTGAACAAGTCATGACATTTTCCCAGCATGTAAACTGGCCCAATGACCAGAGATCCCTTAACTGAACAAGTTATTTGCTTAACTGATCAATAACTTCCATGTGTTCCCAGTCTTTAGAAATTATCGATTTAGGTTGACCTACAAAACTTACTGGATAGGGGCTCTCCAGGACCGTGTTTGGGCAGCACTGTATTAGAGTAAAGTTAGACAGTGGAGTCTAACAGCTGGTTTCAAAGACCCATAGTTAGCACTAGTCTTGGACTAGCTAATGTTACAGGAGGTGAAATAGTCAAAGATTAATGCTAATCGGGGTCTGTGAAACTAGCCAAGTTGTTTCAATTCAGTACTTTAAAAAAAAAAGTTTATTCTGAAGAAAGAATAAAACTGTGGCTTAGGAAACACAATTCAGGATGCCATCAACGTATACATATTCTTTAAATCTCTTGAACAGAATGCACAAAACAAATTAGCTTCTGTATTTTGCATTATTATTATTAGAAATGAATAGTTTTCTTCACAACTGTAATTGTTAACAAATAGAAATTTGCATTCAAAAATAGATGCACATGCTGGAGCAATATCGTAAACCATAGAAAAAAGAATTAAGCACTTGGATAACATTTTGAACACAAGTTGTAGAGGTCCGTTGATTTGGCACTTTCACATTTACTGCTTAGAACTTATCTTGGACTATCTTAACTTTCCATTGTAATGTAAGATTAGTGCTAATGAGGGTCTGTAAAACCACCCATTAGACTAAAGTCTGTGGAATGTCTCTGGACTGTTGATAACCTGAAAGCAAACAGGCCTAAATGCATTTAACTTAAATGTCCATAACCAGTGGTGTGAGCAGACCTGCTAATTCAGAATGTTACTCCTGCATGTGAATGTTTTGTTTTTCCTTTTTATTCTATGGCGCTGACATTTTGTCCATCTGTAGAAGAAACTCTGGTGTCTCTGAAAGTAGTTTTGAATCATGTCTTTTTCAAGTTGAAACTATTTTACATGGGTTAGCAGTAATTTATACTGTAGCTTTTATCAAATTCAATAGACTGATTAGGCATCAGTGTGTGCAGTAAATTCAGCAGAACAATCATTTTATCTTGGCTCTGTTTAGATATATTATTATGCATCATATAAAGTAAATCGTTTAATCTTAGCTCTGTTTAGATATATTATTATGCATCTATGTGCACGTACATAATAGCAGTAACTAAGCAAGTATTCTGTAAACTCAAGAATACTCAACAGCAGCACAAAAACATATTTTGTGTAATAGCAATACGTACTGTAGCCATTCAACATCATTCAAAACTACCTTTTATTTAAAAAGAAAAGATTAATCTTTTCCTATTAAGTAGGTCACTAGATCAGATTAACTGAATAACCCTTTGCTCTCTAAAAGATATATACATTGGATTGAAGGATATTTAAGTAACAAGACTGATCTGGCAGCATTGAAATCTTACATTGTAAGCACTAGGCGCTGCCATGATAATAAAAGTCTTTAAATAATGTGAAAATATAACAAATTGAAACCAAGGCCAGAGACACAAAAAAGTTCACTGGTGTGCAAGTAATGCCATTCCTTTATCTGTCTTGCAGTGTGCACAGCCATTCTTCTCATTCACTTCACAGTGAATGCTATTTCTTACTCTACCTTCAAATACAAACTTTCACTCAGGTTGTACTCTCATCTCCAAAGGACTGTCGTTTATGGTTCTCAGATGGCTCTTCCACTTTTGGTTTGCCTGTGTGTATTTTTTTAAACAATGAGCAAGATGATTATTTTAAAAAAAAAGCCCTACGATTATTTTAAATATATTTGCATAACATAATACATTCTGTGGATGGAAAAATACAGTTGTATCCACATTGTATGAACAGGTGAAGAAAACCATTAAAAATATCTGCCACATATAGCACACATTTGCAAGGTTGGTCCAATCCTTGAATCTTATTATCGATGGATTAGACATGGGTTTATTAGGGATAAGATGGACTGGAAAAGTAGCAAGTTTTCCTGTAATTCCGCAGGTCAAAGTCATCTAGGGGGTCAACACATTCAACAGCTGATCCAGTGCCAGAGACATAATGTATACAGGTATGGAAAACTAAAGCCTCCAACCTATAAATCACAGATTTTATTGTGGGAATTGTCTGAATTTCTTATGTGTCATTATATCTGCTCATTTTATGTAAAGTCTGTGTGCAATAGATAGTTGAACAGTATGCCAAATTGTGCTACGGAAAGCCAATACCAAGCTTAATCTCATTTGGAGGTGCAATTCTCAAAATATAACTAAAGCCACAGGTTGTGCTGTACAAAATTTCAATGCCGGCTAATGAAAATGCTATCACAAGAGCTCTCTCGTCTTAATCAAAGCAACATTGGCGTATCATTTCTCTTAGATTAAGGTACATATCGTCTTAACTGTACTTGGATTCAGTGAAGGAACAGATATCTGTGCTGCCGTCAAACCAAACAGGACTGGCTGGAAGATGGCCTGGGCAACTCCAACAATATCTTCCATAGCGCCCTATTCAATTAACAGAAAAGAGAGAGACAATGGTATACAGGACACTAAAAGAGAAATGCAAATGAGCAAAGCTGATAGAAATTTGACTTGGAAAGATAACACTATCAATTTGTAATTTGAAGCAAAATGTGTTTGTGAATAGTTTTTCTTTTTTCTTTGTTTTTGTTTTGTTCATTTTTCATATTACAAAATTATTAAATTTAACTTTTTACTCAATTGCTAGGTAACACATTTTTTTAGAAAGGTACTGTAACTAATATATTATATCAAATGTTTTTGTTTTAATACCCAAGCCACTAAGGTATGTGCTTGTATATGCTTGTAGTAAGTTAGGGGGTAGGGCTAAGGGATGTGCCACACATAAATACCAAGAGCTTCAATCTTTTAGAAAAAAGCCCTTTGCACTGCAGCAACCCCTACTAAATCTGGTCTAATTAATTGAACCAGGGACAATCCAAATGATTGCTTATTATTTTATTGAATCTGCACATAGTGTCGCTGCTGTATGGTATATGTAAATTAGGGGTGTACTGGATACACCATCAACATTTTATAGTGGTATAGCAAATTTTGTTTAGATTTTTACCTTTGAATCTCCCTATTCAATTTCAACCACAAAAGCCAACACAAGAGTACCCAGTCCTCCAGATCCTGAGAAGCCAGCAGCGGCACTGCAAACACTGATAGTCCCAGCAGCAGCTATGCACGCTTCATAACCAGTCTTTCCTGAAATAAACAGCAGGCTGTCAGCAAAACCTGCTCTGTAATAATAAGCATTTCATTAAAGAGAAAGTAGCTTCTAATGTAAATTGATTTTTTTTTTTTTTTTAACTCCCCTTTCTATCTTATGGTGTTTGTGGTTATTCTCAGCGGTTCTGGGTTCTCTTGCTCCCACACTTGAGTTTTTATAATTTTTTTCTTAATGTCTTTACCTGCATTAAGCTTGTTTGGAGCATCCTAAGATCTGGGACTGAAAAGACTTCCTCATTTGGTGTGACTTTTCAACTGTTTGGGGCTGACAGAGTTAAAAGTTCATATTGTCACATGATTTGAATGCCATTAGGAAGGCTGTGCAGTCTAGGCATTTATAATTATCCAGACAAACTTAAAAGTCAGGAAAAGACTGATTTAAAGAAAAATGGTAACCAAATATTGGAGCAACAGAACAATCAAGAATAAGTGAAAACACCAGCTGTGTACTAACTATAAAGACGCAATGGCAAAACATGTGGTCTGCATCATTGGGATAGCAGGCAAAGTGGGTCTCCCGCACTTGTAAAACGTGTTAATCCTGGAACAGGCCACATGTTGTGCTAGGCATGTATTGATTCCTCCTTCAACCCAAGTACCTAAATAAGCACCTTGATTGTATTATCTCACTTAAGTGATGATGTTGACTTGTCATGAGTCAGTGGGTGTGGAGCCATTTGCTTTTTTAGAAAACAAAAACATAGGAGACATGACGTGGCGGAGGGGACCATAGTTAATTGTAGTTGATGTCATTTAATTTCATCAATATGTGTTCCATCATCTGTGGTGCCTTGAAGAGGTGTTAAGAACGAGACAGCTATTAAAATAAGGTTTTATTGAGGTGCTAGGTTGGATATTAATTATGAATCCAAGCTCATTGTTCTTTGCTGGGGTCCTCACAGCTGTGAGCAGAGAGCGTTGTTCCTGTCAACTGACAAAAAGGAATACTGCAATAATGATGTGGTACTAGAGGAACTAAATTATTACAATCTACACGATGCACTTCAATCTCCACATCTGAGCCATTTGATTAATCTGTACCGCAATGCCATGTTGTTTTATACTTTGGAATAAATAGTTAGTTAATTCAAAAAAGTTATGGCAAGAACTGAAAAATCTAGGTTGCAGTGAGAAATCTAAAAATCAGTCTAATGTGGTTTTGGAAATTGATGGTGAACTTTGTTGTGATTCTAACAAGGTGGCTAATGTTATGAATATTTTCTATAAGAATATGGCTTCTTAGCTGGTTAACAAATTACCAAGAGCACCTGAGAAGTTTAACACTGAGTTTGAGATTTTTAATGACTTTTATAGAACTAAAGGAGTTGCGCTAAATAGTTTTAAATTACAACCTGTATGTGATAGTTTTATATATGAACAACTGTGTGGTCTGAACTATTGTAAAAAGCACTGGGCTAGATAGCATTCCCATTAGATTTTTGAAAGATGGTGCCAGTGAATTTTTCTTATTAATTTATTGTAAACTTATCTATTACTACAAATATTGTACCTGATGATTTTAAACTAGCATGACTTAGACATCTCTAAGAAGAACAAGAGAGAGGAGGTTGGACATTAGACCTGTTAGTATTCTCTCATCAGTATCCAAAATATTAGAAAGATCAGTGCATACTCAATTCGAAAGTTATTTAATAGTTTACAAAATATTGTATGAGTTTCAATCAGGATTCAGAGGTGGATTTTCTACACATACATGTCTTATTCATCTTACAGATTATATTATATCTGAAATTGACAAAGGCAACTATACAGGCATGGCACTTATAGACCTACAAGAGGCTTTTGACACTATTGATCATAACATTGTATGTGAGAAACTAGAAACAATTGGTGTAGGGTCGATTATGTGGGTCAAATCATATCTTAGCAACAGCAAACAGTTAGTCAAGGTCAATGGTGTTAAATTAAAGATTATGAGTATTTATTGTGGAGTACCACAGGGAAGTATTTTAGGCCCTTTGTTGTCCTTACGTTACATTAATGACATGCCAGTAAGTGTTAAACGCAAGCTTCTACTTTATGCTGATGATCGTGCTATATTAGTATCATATGAAGATTCACAAAAAAACTGGCAAAATATTAAGCTCTGAATTAGCATCATGTAGTCAATGGCTTCTAGACAATAAACTATCATTGCATTTGGGAAAGACTGGAGCTATCCTTTTTAGCTCTATGAGGAAAAGAAAACACACTTTATGTGTGAAAACACACACATAAAGAAAAGTAACTTGTCTAAAATTTTTGTATAGGCAAGCTGTTTTTTTAATGGAAAAATTAAGAAAATGGTCTGTCAAGCTTTAATTCAATGCCAGTTTGACTACTCTTGTTCATCTTGGTGTTCAGGCCTTACCCAAAGACTGAAGAATAAGTTACAAGTGGCACAAAATAAAGTCATTTGCTTTATAAAAGGCAGTGACTCTAGGTCATATATTGGACAGAAAGAGTTAATTCGTATTGGACTTCTCAATGTCAACGAAAGAGTTAGTCAGTTAAAACTAAATCATGTTTTCAAAATTTATAATAATTTATCAAGTACTTATTTACATAACAATTTCAAGACAGTAGTAGAAGAACATAGTTATTCTACTAGGAATAGTATTTATAACTTTATGGTGCCAATGGTAAATAGCTCAGCTAGGGATACTTTTTATTTCACTGGCATACAGATATGGAATTCACTGCCAAACCATATTAAGAGTTTGAACTGCATGAATGTTTTTAAAGGTAAAGATTTTTTTAATCTAATTTGAAACTGCAGATGGAAGAAACAATGTCTTCCTGAATGCCCATGTGACCCATATTATAACATTTTCATTTGAATATGTAATTATTTTATTTATATATGTTACCGCCCCATTTCAACAGGACCCCAATGGAAATAATTCTACTTGGTTGATTTTTTGGGTCATCCTGGGTATTAGGTTGACATAGGCAGCGTTTACATGCACAAGTCATGACAGTTTTCCTCACAACGTGTTTGCCTTACTTTTCAGGAAATGCGTTGCTATGCAGTTCTGATTAAGGAAAAATAATCGGCCATACCAATGCAGATTACTCAATTCATAGTCATTTACAGGGGATATTTAAATGTCCGTGTCTGCTTACTAAGTAGGAAAAGAACGACTCTGAATATCGTGAGGAGAGCTTCATGCTTTGCCATGAAGATGAAAACATTTAACAAGAGAAATGAATTCACGTGTTGTTGCGCACATTCTGAATTATGCCCCGTATTAGCTACTTGTTTGTCTGGTTACCTTTCCAACACACACACACAATAAAATATAATTTCTCCTAAGTACGTTTTACTACTTTGAATTTATATATGTGTGTGTGCGTGTTTGTGGAACATCTAAAAGTTAAATTTCATTAACACTAGAGCTGCCTTTTACAATACATGTTTTTATTTTGAATATAACCTACAATATTCTATTTTATATATATATATATATATATATATATATACAAGCCTGTTGTTATCTCTACTGGACTCTACTGGACATCAATTCCTTCGTTTTGTACAAGAAATGCACCGGGGAAAACATCAGTAGGATCAGTAGCAGAAACATTTCGATCAGAAAACTGTGAAGCTGCAGACTGCAGCAGCTCAACCTGGATCCTGTGCTGTGAGTGACACACACACACACACACACACAAAGAGAAATAATATGTTACTTTCATTTTAGATTCGAAACTACTTTTGTTTTTACAGTTTTGTATGTACATAAACCTGTTTACACACTAGTTTCTTTTGAAATGTTTATTTTATTATAGTTTTTCATTTTTTTAAGTGGTGCTTTATATGGGGGAAGTTAGAAAATAAACCCTTTTATGTTTAATTGTTCATTTAAATACAGCATTTCGGCCGTGCAGATGTTTGATATGACGTGCTTGAATAAAACTTTTGAGTTGTATCCAATAGTTTGTCTTTCATTAATATTGATGATGTTTAAAATGTACCGTGATAATGACTGCCGTCTGTGGTTGTAGGTATGAGTATAACCGCAGCGGCTCTAGTGTTAAAGTAGTTCATAAATGTACATTTTGTGTGTGTGTGTGTTTTGTACGCCTTTCTGCTGGAGATTACGTGAGATTAAGTCAGAAGAACGGGATCTTGACTGCTGAAACCTCGTGAGCCACAAGCACGATTCCTGCTCCGGTTTACATGAGATTTTACAGCTATTTTTATCGTGAGAAAGCGATTGACCCTGCCCTTAAAGTTGCGCTGCCAAAAGGACGTCCTTTTGCTCTTTCACAATGTATTTGCGATTTTCACATGCATGTAAACCCAGCCACACTATCTATCCATTTTTATAATTGTACATTTTTGGACTTTGTAAGAATGGTCTCACTGTTGATCTGTTTTATTGAGGTTTGAACTTTATATTTTATTCAATATTCTGCTTTCTTTTTATGAACAATGTATGTGGACTTTTACCAAACAAAACAAAACAACCTTTGCCCTCAACCTTTGTACAATTTCTGGGCAGGCTTCTCCTTCTTTATTATTATTATTATTATTATTATTTATTTCTTAGCAGACGCCCTTATCCAGGGCGACTTACAATCGTAAGCAAATACATTTCAAGTGTTACAGTACAGGTAATACAATAAGAGCAAGATAAATACAATGACAAGTTCAAGCAAGTACAAGTATGACAAAATACAATTCAATAATACCGCAGATAAGTGACAGTGATAGTTACATCAAGATATGATTAAATACCAAATACTACAGTTTAAACACTTGGCAGATTACAGTACTCTGAAGTACAGGATTAAATGCAGTAAAATAGGGGGGAGGTAAGAGTAAGTAAAGCAAATTTAAGGAAGGGTGAAAGTGTCCCAGGGGAGAAAGAGGAGTTCTACAGGTGCTGTCTGAAGAGGTGAGTCTTAAGGAGGCGCCGGAATGTGGTCAGGGACTGGGCGGTCCTGACATCTGTAGGTAGGTCATTCCACCACTGCGGAGCGAGGGTGGAGAAGGAGCGGGCTCTGGAGGCAGGGGAGCGTAGAGGAGGTAGAGCCAGTCTTCTAGTGCAGGCGGAGCGGAGAGGTCGAGTGGGGGTGTCGGGAGAGATGAGGGTCTGGAGGTAGCTGGGTGCAGTCTGGTCAAGGCATCTGTAGGCTAGTACAAGAGTCTTGAACTGGATGCGGGCGGTGATCGGTAGCCAGTGGAGTGAGCGGAGTAGTGGAGTTGCATGGGAGAAGCGAGGCAGAGAGAACACCAGGCGGGCAGCAGAGTTCTGGATGAGCTGGAGCGGATGGGTGGCAGATGCAGGGAGGCCAGCCAGGAGGGAGTTGCAGTAGTCTAGGCGGGAGAGTACCAAGGCCTGGACCAGGAGCTGGGTGGCGTAGTTGGTGAGGAAGGGTCGGATTCTTCGGATGTTGCTCAGGAAGAACTGACACACAACTAATTTACCAAACCTTGATGGGTTTAAGGTTTGCAGAAAGACTGTTGTAAAAAACAAATAGTATATCAACTTTCTCTGTTACATGTGATCAAGCATTGGAAATCTGGAAAAACAAATTCTTACCTGGTCCTTGCTTGGAAAATAACCAATGAAAAATCCCATCAACTACTTCTATACCACACGGAAGATACCGTACAAAGTGGAACCTTTGAAACAAGCAGACACCAGTTTAAAACCGGGCCATATTCTGGTGTTGAGTCCTGTGAACGTGTGGTTGGTAGTGCACAGGTGTAGAGGTGAGGCAGTGATTCTAAACAACAGTCCAACAACAGCTCAATGATCAAAACAAAGCTTTATTATTGCTTTTAAATAATACGACTGACTATACCCAACGATATGTACAGCCAGTCAAAACCATGGGGTTCAGTCCCGAAATAATACTATAACACACACTTTAAAACACCTACACGATCACCAGTCCAACAGTGAGTGCTCCGGGTGCAAGTAGTGTTTTGAACAGTGAACAGTGAGTAACAGTGCAGTGCAGTCCAGGTTTGATACTGGCTGAAAAGCAACAGCTCCCGGATATTTAGCCGTCTACAAAGACAAACACAGACAGTTAGCAAAACAAACAAAACACACTCTCCTTAATCCATTCTGTCACTGGGTCCTTTCCGTAACCATAGTGAAGGAACAGATCACTGGGGCCACTTCCCCTAAATACCCTCCATCACACCCCCTTTTTCGGTGGAGCGGCCAATCATGTCTCCTCCAATCCGTGACTGACACATCGCCTACCGCATTCAGGCCCCACCCCCTTCCTGGATGGCCAGCTTCCAATTGACCCTGGAATGAGCTTCCAAATCATCGATTCCGGGGTGCTCTGCTCCGGCTATACACAGGTGTCCTCACTGGTCGGGAAGGAGGTTGTTGATTAGAATTAATTCGCTGTCTGTCACAACTCCCCATTACAGCATGTTAACCAAGCATTCCTTTCTCAAAACCTTTCTTACATTGATTGTTTTTTCCCCCCAATTTTGACAATTTGATAGGGTTGATAATGTTGTTCCTTTTTGTACAGCATTTTAGACAATATAGTATACAAGTAAGCATTCTTCTGCCTGAACAAAAGGATATTATCCAAATACAGCTCATGGAAACTTAAGTGTCTAATGTAGCTCACAGGTATAGTCTGTTTTTGCAAACAAACTCTTAGTATAGCTGTTCAACTTTACATCTTTCTTTCCAGTTCCCCATTTTTTCTGCTCTTGTCTACTCTTAATTACAATATCAAAGCACAAATACAACTTTGCATGCATTAGTGGGAGACAGTAGACAATGTTCGCAAACACTTTTATGGTTTACGCAAAGGTAATTTGTTTTGCCCAACCTGAATATTTGTGTTTTTAGAGCCGGTTGGAAGTGCAGATGAGGTGCATAATTGAACAGACTATGAAGATGTTAAGGTTATAACAAATAAAATGAACTCCATAAAACATTATTAATGCATTTATAAACATGAATTCATAAAGTTTTCATAGGGTTTGATGTGTGAGGTGGAGCCTGTTAAGAAAAGTAGGATGTGTTGGAAAGTGAAATGCAATACCAATGGAATATTAACCCATTTTGCTTTTTCGATGTTTTTGTTTAAATATGTGGAAATTTTTCTTTAAATGGTTCCCAGACATTGAATCAAATACAGTAGCTTTGGTTTGAACACAGATGATGTGATTTGGGATGAAAAGCAAAACACCTATTAATCTGGGAAATTACATTAGTGTAATAGTGCCATGAGGCTAGACTGAATGAGTTTGGGATTTAAAAACATGAAATCTGTTCTGCTAATAAAGCCATAGAATCGTATTACTATATATATACACACACACTGTAAACCCCAAAGCCATTCTAAATAAATTAAACCAAGTTACATTAACTTAATTAAAATGTTAATTCATAACACTCATCCGTTTTAAAGTTATTTGAACATTCAAATTTACTTTAGTTGTTCAAACGCAAATGGTTTAAGTAGCGGGACTTGTACAATTTATTTTTGGAATTGTTGTTTGTTTATTGTGTTGTTATTGTAACGTGCTATCACCTCCATTGTAGAAAAAGGGGAAACAGGATTAGGGACCCGCCTGCCTATAGCACGTTAGGGGGGTCTTGATTGACAAGTGGGGGTCCCATGAGTGTTTTCGCGGGTTTAATATGGGATTATGATAGGAGATTGACTCTCGTGGGCGGGATAAGAGAATGATTATATAGGGGTGCGCGGGGTTAGCCCCGGCAGAGCTGAGCTAATTGTAACTTTCCGGTACAGTGTTAGAGTGGGCTGGCACAGTGTAAACATTTAAAGGGCAATAAATATTTCTTTGTACCTGAACAATGTGGTCCGGAGTGCCTCTGTGGAGTCAGTCGATGGGGAACGCTACATTATTTGTTGCATGTGCAGTTGCACAAATGTGTTGTGTTTGCTTGTCTCATGTGCCCCCCGCCTGCTCCCTTACATGTGTTCTCCTTGTGTTGTGTGTGGCCACCCCCGTTCGGCGGTCAGTCTGCGGATGTGTCCTCCCTCCCTTCTCCCTCTGTCTACATCTCCATCTGCCTGATTCTAGCACTTGTAAATACTACCATAAGCGGAAGTGCTGCTGCACTGGCAGCGAATACAATAGCGTATGGATTGCACATTCTATTGCCTCAGCTAACTTTATTTAAATGAAATACATTTGTTTAAACTAACTTGACTGTTAAAAAGTAAGTCTAACTGAAATGGATTAAGTTACAACCCAGCTAACACACAACGTCCTCACAACGTTGCAGTAAGGTTGTGGGTTGGTTGGTGCCAACACAACGTTGTGACGTTAGAAATGTTACTTGTTTCAAATAAACGTTGTGGCAACGTTGCTACAACCACACTTGATAACGTTGAAGAAATGTTCTGTACAACTTATACACAACGTTGTGGTAAGGTTGTGGTCTGGTAGTGAAAAACGCAACATTGTCACAACGTTGTGACAACGTTAGAGATATATATATATATATATATATATATATATATATAGATATATATATATATATATATATATATATATATATATATATATATATATATATATATATATATATATATATATATATATATATATATAACTTGGTTTAAATAAACGTTGTGGCAATAGCTATTTTATTACATTTATTTGTGTTTTCAGTTTTATTATTGTAGTATTCAAGTTTATAGCTCTTATTCTTGAAAAATAGAGCATTAGTTTGGTTTACTAGATTGATTCTCATTGGTCCTAAAGTGTTCCATTGTAGTGTTCCATATAGTTCCCCATAAAAATTCTGATTTATGAAAGTGGTGTAAATATATGTTTTTATTACTTAAAAATAAATCCAGCAAACGTTTACCTTGTTGTTGCACTACCGGTTACACTGCATTTAGGAACCTAGCAGTCGGTTTAGTTTGCTTAAGTAACTGAACACTGCATAGAGGTGCACGATTTCTTTAAAATGTCTTCAACGAAAGACACCAGCTGCATCAAAGATCAGAAATAATTCAGCTAAAGATCGCTCTGTCCAGTACACGAAGGGGGAATTTCACGTGTCTGTTGTTATTTTTTACATTTATATTGTTTGATAATTCACTGCTGGTGAAAATAGAAAGTCTTTAAAAAGGTGAACATAAAACATTAAATATTCTAAAAACGTAACATTTACTATTTTTCAGGTAAGCATTTCAATATTTAGGAATATTTTTTGTATAATAGCTAAAACAAGTTATACATTTTGAATTTCTTATTTTTTCTGCTTTAATAAATATTACTGTATGTTTAAAATTGGGAAATATCTTGAAATACTTATTTTTAGACGGTGAAAGGTCAGGAAAGAAGTCTTTTACCGTGAAAAAATTACCGCCCCAATAGCTTTTGAAAGCTGTGAATAACTGGGAACACGTCACTAGATGGCGACACAATGACAGGCATGAGGCTGCAGTGTATCAATGTACTGTTAAAACTCTGCAAAACAGTGACATCTGGTGTTAAAATGATTTAAAGGCTCCTATCACAGACGCTGCAACATGTTTCTAGAATCATGTCTCGAACAAATACAAAAAAAAAACCAAAACATTTTAAAGGAGCACATGCCAATACAAATCCTTTTTTTTTCTACACAGGGTACAGTACAACATGTATTGTGTCCAACTGGACTTTCACAGATGTATAAGATGTGCTGGAATTATTTTCATTATCACATTGTACATTTCTGTCATTTAAAAAAAAAATAATTTAAATAAAATACTTCTGATTGACCTTAAACCTTACCCGAAGAGAAAGCCATCCCCAGAAATATGTTGAAACTAGTGATGGCCAGGATGTCAAAGCAGCCAGCAGCCATTAAGAGTGTGGGTATTCCTTGCGCAACACCATAGCCCACTTTCTGCAGAAGCAGCATGAAGGGGACTACAACAGCAGGAGACATTGCCCCTAACACAAATCTGAGGACAAGGGACTCTCTCTGAGTTAAGAATTCAGACACACCAGGCTCTATGGTGTATTTTATGAGTACTTGTACTGGCTGCTCTAGGAAATTACAGTACAATATGTAATTAAGAATGTAGCATCTACTAGAGACTAAAAATATCAGGCCACCATTTGTTCTGACCACAGCCTTGACTCCACAAGGTTCTGGAAGGGGTCTTGAGGAATGTTAATCAATTCAGGTGGCAGAAGAGTGTGACTATGAAATCACCTAAATTAAATCCCAAACAAGGTATGGCTGATTCTATGGGATCTGCTATTAATTTCAGTTGGGTAAAGACTAAGAATCGTTCGGTTATTATCATAATCCTGGTTCCCTGAAATAGAAATGTAACCATTACCATATGGATAATTACCTCCTGAAGACCTGAAACCTGAATAAGATACATCAAAGCTGCTCAGTGAGACTGTGGCGCAGTGTGATGGGGTAACCCCCCCTACCCCCACCCCTGGGTGTATTTGGTTCATATGTATATAGTGTTGGTTATGTAGCACAGGCGATTTAAAATGTGATTTGTATGTGGGCACGAGGAAGTCACAATTAGTTCACGAGACACTAGGCAATATTGCAGAACGCCTGGAATGCTACAAGGCTAAGACGAGAGGCTGCCTTACTCATTACCATACGGAACCCCAGTAACAGTAGCTAGGGCGAAAAAATTGAGGGAGAAACTCACCTCTCCCTGTGTTAAGGGTCAACTGAGAAGCCACCCTTAACATTCTAGTTCCAAAGCCAGGGTTTTGAGGATCTACGAGTCAATCTATAGAACCTACTGAAGGTATGGGGAGTGGCCCACACCATTGCATTGCATTGGTCCTTGACAGATGCACCCTGGAACAAAGCCCACAAAGTTGCCATGCCAAAAAAATAGTTTGGACTGCCTCCAACTTTTCATCCTGTCAACATAGTAAGCCAGGGCCCGCACTGGGCAAAGTGTATGGCACTGTCGCTCTCTGTCAGACTGGAAAGGAGGTGGATGGAAAGCCTCAAATTCCACAGGTTGACATGGAATGCCAAGATCGTCTTTGGAGAAAAAAGGCAGGATTGGTACGGAGCGTAAAAAAATAGAAATAAGCAGGCTTTAGCGATGGATAATGCCTGCATATCACTCATTCACTTTACAGAGGTAATAGCAAGCAAGAAAGCCACTTTGAGCGATACATTTCAGCTCAGCTGAATGCATGGGCTAAAATAGAGGCTTTATGAGTGCATTAAGCACCACATTTAACCTCCAGCGAGGAACAATGTCATTTATAGGTGGCTGAAGCCACCGCGGCCCTTTCAAAAATTGCCCCACCAGGAAGTGAGCTCCTGGGGAGGCAGTCAGTTTTCACATGACAAGCTGAAATGGCTGCCAGATAAACCTTTAACGTGGAGGGAGATCATCAAAAAGGTCCTGCAAAAACTGCAGTACAACTGCCAAGGGACAGGTAGTGGGGTCAAACCCACAAGACAGGCACCAAGTCTGAGACGCCCCACTTGTAACCGTACTGCGAACACATGGACGCTGCTCTGGCATTTTGCAGCCATTCAGGGGCCAGACCCAGAGCTGCAGGCTCGATGAGTCGGGATGTCATAAAGTCCCCTGTGCCTGACTGAGCAGGTCGCGACGCTTTGACCGTTCAGGCATCAGGGTTTTAACCAGTCTCCTGGGCCAATAAGGGGCTACTAGCAGCACCTTGGCAGAGTCCTGCCTGATTTTCTCCAGTCACAGGGGAGCAGGGCGAGCGGTGGCAAGGCATATAACTGTTGCCTTGGCCACTGGTGTGCCAAGGCATCTAGTGCCAGCAGGTCCCTGCCACCTATTATGGAGAACCAGAGGGGACAGTGGGTTGATTCCTGGGACGCAGAGATCCATCTCTGCTCACCCAAACCTCTCCCACATGAGGATTACCACCCCGTGGTGAAGATTTCACTCTGAGGTACTGGGGACTCTCCTTGAGAGGATGTCCGCCACCCATTTTGTCACCCTGAGCAGATGTACAGCCCGCAGCGAGAGGAGGTTCTTGTGTGGCTAGCAGAAAAAGCTTGCGGGCTGCGTGATGGAGACAAGGCGAGCTGAGGCCGCCCTGGTAGTTGATTTAAGCCACAAGCAAGTCTCCCTCGAAGCTCCTGCAAAAAGTTCTGCACCTTGCGCACCCCTGCCATTCTACAGTGCCCCAAGCCCAAGCTGGACATGCCCGTGGTGACAATTTCTCTCTTCTGGTGACACTGCCCAGCGCTACGCCAAGGCGTAGATGGGCCAGCTGTTTCCACCAATAGAGTGCCTTTAGAAACCCTGTTGAATGAGGTCTGCAGAGGGCGCATCCACAGGAGACCCAATGGAAGAGTTTGGGAAGCTGCTGCCATTAAGCCCAGAAGTCTCTAACGTCACTACTGTGCTTACTTGTCAGAATGAACAAACAGCCTTCGTAGTGGTGATGCTAAAGCAGCCACCAAAAACGGCATCAAGATACTGTGGGGGAGATTGTAAGCAAACATGAGTCAAGAATCTTGGTCCTGCAGTGCTGATGAACCCAGCAGCTGCTGTCGTACACTTGTGCTCGCAGCATGACATTGCAGAAGGGCCTCCTGCACTTAGTCTCTGTGCAAACAGAATGAGAAAACAATTCAACAAAAATACAGTAATTGTAATTTTAGCCTTAGCAAAAAGGAGAAATAAATAACTCCAGCTGGAGCTACTGCAGCCTGGGGGACAGCACAAAGTCAACTGACTTATTTTTTAATATCACATATAAAATTGTGATAAACACAACAAATGCAAAATATAAAAGCAGAAAAAAGTAACAAGTACTTATCTGAAACAGCTATCCTGTCAGATCAGTTCTTGAAAGGAAAAATTGCATTGAGGTCTGTTTTATGTCCTCGGGGGGGCAGGCCATAACTGAGTCACAGGCTTGACAACCTTATTCAGGTTTCAGGTCTTTAGGAGGTAAATACCCATTCGGTAATTGTTACATTTCGTACTTGAAAGGGAATACTGGGTTTACGTGGAAAGTGGCGCTACAGAGCTGAAGGAATTAAGCTCCTCGTAAGGCAAAGTCCTACAGCAGTGCTGCCCCAACACAGTCCTGGAGAGCTCCTATCCAGTAAGTTTTGTAGGTCACCCTAAATCGCTAATTTCTAAAGACTGTGGAAGACACATGGAAGTTATTGATCAATTAAGCAAATAACTTGTTCAGTTAAGGGAACTCTTGGTCATTGGGCCAGTTTACATGCTGGGAAAATGTCACGACTTGTTTACTGTCATGACTTAAGGTGGTACGGTCTGTATTACAATTTGTTAGTTTTGGTTTATTTTTAGTTTATGTTTGAATACAAATGTAATACATTATTCAAAAATCAAATACAAAATGAAGTTTCAAAGCAGGAATTGTTAAATTAAACAAACCATAATTAGCTCTTTTTGAAAGACATTGATAGACTGAAAATGGGTGATCAGTTGGCTGGGGTTTCCACATCCAAGACTGAACAAATTACCGCTGTTACTCAAGGGAGTCTCAGAAGTAAATTAATCATTTGTAAAAATGTAAATTACCAGCACCAGTGACTAGACACATGTAATAAAAATGAATGTTAATCAATTCTATTTAAAAAAAAAAAAACAAGCATGAATGAATAATTAAACCAATTCCAGATACTGTTTTACTAAATGTTTATTCTACTTCATGGGTTAAATACAAAGCTAATATTTATTATTTACAATTTCTCCCAATAGATTACATGTATAAATTGTATTATTGCCAACAAGGGGTTGCTATTAACAAGATGCAGCCCTCTAGAATATAAAAAGTAAAAAAAAAACAATTAAAACACAAACAAAAACAAAAACATCCAAAAGACAAAATGTACAATAAGGGTGGAGCCCTTATATGAGCAACACGCATAATGTTAGGCACCCCTCTTCTTGGACTGTAGGTTGGGGAATGCCATTCAAAACACAGGCTAGAGCGATTACTGATCTTGACAAAAGCTGGCCTGTTAAGTATTTAATACATTCTTTTAAACATGCAACACCATTGAGAAAACAACTAAAACCGGGTCTCAAAGTAGTTGCTACTATTTAGTCTTTTTTTTCCCCTCTTTCCTAGGGCTCTGTTAGAATTCCCTGGTAATCTGGTATGATTTAACCAAAAAAGCTGGACAGCTGTTTTACAGAAATATTCATATGCTGTTTGTCACTGAACTATATAACCTGTTAATTGTTCAACAGTCAGTCACTTAAATGTGATATTAAGTTGTCACTTAATGCAATAACTTTCAATGTACTTAATTTAGTCTAGAGAAAACACCACTGTGATCGATTGGGCTCCAGATACTAGAATCCAATATAAACCAAAAGTCCCTGTAACCAATGCACACAACATATTTCATGATGCTTCAACAAACAAACAAACAAAAAACCTAAATGTTTAAGTGAGCAAGCCTACATATGTAAAACAAAAGTGGTGAATACTGCAGCAGTGTTCATAAGTCGTGTTGTCCCTGCTCGTATTTACTGAGTTTTACACTCTGAAACGGTATCATTCTTTCGAGGGGCTGAAGCCCACCAGTCTTGAGTTTCACGTCCAGCTTCTTTTGTAGGCTCTAGACCTAAAATACAACATATAGACTATTTAAAAAAAAAAAGCCATCCATTTAAAAAACTAGCAAACCAGCTAGGCTTCTAGGAAATAAAGCAGATGTTTCAATGTATACAAATATCTGAAATAGCTTTAAAAAAAAAAGAGTAAGTTGTGGGGTTCAGAAAAATATAGCGTTATATGTCCCCACATGTTTCTACAACTGTTTAAATAAATGTACCTCTAATTTATTTTCATTGTTAACATCCTAACAACTTTACACTTATAAACTTTAAAGTCTGTTTCAAAGCTTTTTTTCAAAATGGCCACTCTAGTGCACTGATAGTGTAAGGGTTATTGACCACATTGTCAGACAGGTAACACAGCAATAACAATGCATGATGTGGTATGGAACTGAAAAGCCAGAGCACTTTAATTATTTTAAAAAATCACTCTTCCTGCAGTGATTCAGAGGATATATCTCAAACCCCAGTGCACTAGAACAGCCATTTTGAAAAAAAGCTTTGAAATACTTTAAAAAGACATGGGTAAAACGTTGTCAGGATGTTAACACTGAAAAGAAATTACAGGTACATTATTTAAACAGTTGTAGCAAGACATGGGGATGCATAACGCTATATTTTTCAGGACACCCGCTACTTACTAACTACAAATATTCTACAATTTGGCTTGAAATTTAAGTGACCTTTTAACAAAATTAACTTCTGTCCAATTTTATTTACCAGGCATCTACTTGTGGGGAAAATGATCAGTTTATTTTCAACCTGAAAAACCAAGATGTTATTTTTCCACACACAATACTAATGTAAAAATTATTTTTATATATATATAGTTGCCGAAATGCCCAGGCAGTTCGGCGAAGTGCCCAGCTGCGGTAGGCAGATGCCACATTAGTATAGAATTTTATGTAATTTCGGCATATTGCTATGATAAATGAGTTGTTTGGCACTGCGTTCTTCCTGAGTTTCAGGCAACTATTTAACTGGGTGGCTTTTACACATTTAAAACTGTCTCTTGTCCCTTGCCGATGTTGAATGATCTCTCATTCAACTGAACTTTGCAGAGATCTATATTGCATTACTGCAAGAATACAATAAAATATTGTTGTATTCCATTTTGGACTCGTTAACCCCTTTACTCTAACCTCTATATCTAACCCACGATGAAAATAACCTTGTGCATTGATATTGTGTTGAGTACCATTGCTCTAAAACTAGTGTTGTCAGAAAGTATTTAAGTTATTTAAATAAACATGGCAATAGGTGGCTCAATGGTGGTGCACTTTTACGCTTATAGGCAACAGAGGTAATTCACTCTCTATTAGTAGTATACTGTATCTGTTAAAAATCTTTCTTTGCCATCAGGCCGGATGGCTGTGGGCAGTTGACGAACTGCCAGGGCAGATGCCGAAATGACATAAAATTCAATGCTAATTCGGCAGCTGCCCACCACACTTCGCGAACTCCCGATTTCGCATCGGTCCATAACATACAATTTTTTAATTATTTTTATATATATATATATATATATATATATATATATATATATATATATATATATATATATATATATATATATATATATATATATATATATATATATATATATATATATATATATATATATATATATATATATATATATATATATATACACACACACACACACACATACACACAATCTATCTATCTATCTATCTATCTATCTATCTAGACACACACAGTGCTCCCTCGCTATAAGGCTCGCCTCGGATATAACACTCCAACAGTATGTCCCCCAATTCCCTATACTACTGATTCATGCTTCATGCAATATTTGTAGTAAATACAGTACCAGTGTTGTTCAAACTGTAAACAACTTCTCAGTCTAACTTCCATTTCGGTCTCTCCCTTTTAATACAGTATCTGAAATGAATTGCTTGTCCCGCTCCGGCAGCCGAACCTGAGGCGAGCCCATTCCCTCTTCCCCTTGCCCGACCCACACTCCTCACACTTGGTTTGCTTGTCTGTCGCTTCGAACTGAACTCCTGACCGTTGTTTAGCCAGGCTATTTATAGTTTAAAAACTGCTAATTAAAATGACCCATGGGTGTGAATGTTATATATTTATTTTTGGGTAAAAAATTATAGCATTCATTACGTTATAGCGAGGGAGCACTGTATATATGTTAAACTATAAAATAAAAAGGTGCAGATTTATTGACAAGACGCTATTAGGTTACCAGAAATCCAAATGTCAAAAGGTGCACCCATTGTGAAAAAATTACAGCATAAACCAATCGTGAGCCAAATTCCCCATGACTACTGTAATGGAATCATCTTAAGACAACTAGCTCAGGATTTCACGTTGATACTGATTTACACTGTTCCTTGCCACAAAGCCAGTGAAATGAATTTGGTGCCTCTCCAAGTACCATACAAGCTACAAGGGTAGCAAGAAAAAGGTACAAAACATATTGCTATTAAGACTCAACATTTTAACATGGAACATTGTGAATACGAACCCCCCCAACCCCTGCTTTGGAAGACTACAATTAGAAAAGTTGTCTTAAGGGGGTATCCACATCTCAATAGTAGATGTCTAGGTGCCATGCAGATTATATGAATCGTGTTGTGTGGTCAGAGCATAAAACTAAAAACAAAAAACGTACCCTTTGCAGGACAACTTTCATTTTCTGTCTGTGCCGCTATTTCTAGTAAACATGATAGATAGATATTTGCAGGATTACAGAAAGCACATTGGAGAGGGGGAAAAAATGCACTAAAAACACATAACTTATGTATTTACAGTGACAAATGCGAAGGTAAAACTACAACAAACACACACACTTACCTGGTACCATTCCCAGACTGGAGTTGTCAAAGAACGGTGTTGGACGAGACACAGACATCGAATCAGGTTGGGAGTCAAAGAATTTACTTTTAGGGGAATCGAGCACCAGTGTTTCAAAGGAAGCAAGCTTTCTACGTGGAGATGGAGTCTGAGGTACTGAAACTTGTTGTTTTACTGGAGACAAAGGTAGACATTCGGAATGTCTTTCTATGTCAGTCAAGGAATTCATAGCCTTTGATGAGTCTTTAAGTTTCCTTGCCCTGACCTTCCATTTAGAAACCTCATCTTGCAGGTTCAAGACAGTACTAGGAAAACAGAAAGGTCATTATAGACAAATACAAAATAAACGGTTAACAAAGCTTAGATCTGATTGATATATTCTCTCTTGTCAATAAATTCCATGCTTTACAGAATACACCTAAAAATCGACAAACATTGCTACAAACAATGCATAATATAAAAACAGCAAAGCGCAACTTGCATTCAAATGAACAGCATAAAAAATAAAAATTAAAAGATGCATCTATTAATTGTTGCATCTATAAAATTACCTATCAAGATGATCATTTTTCTTCTTCAGCTGGTGTACTTCAGCTTCTAGTTTAGCTTTTTCAGCTTTCATCACCAGCACTGCTGTGCTCTGTACGATTCCAAAACCACTTACACAGGCCAGAGGTCCTGCATTAGTGGGGTGTTGATTTCTGTGATCCTCATGCACTAAAAAACAAAAACAGAAGACACTTTAAAAGAATTCCCCTTCCTACCTGTATTTAAAAATGCAGTAAGAAAAAGGCAATTATTCTGCAATATCTGTCATTCAAATAACACCCGTTTTGCATTCCATGGACTATTCATAAATACACTGAACAAAACTTGTTTGTGATTCATGCAGCACACACTTTTTTTTTTTTTTTAAACAGTCCCAAAGAATTCCCTGTATTGGAATTGGAATGTTTTTTTTTAATTTTAACCATAGCAGCATAACCATTTCATAAGTAATTATAGCTGTTTTACAATGATGCCCTTATTTTTATAACCCTAATGTCCAGTTATAACTTAAAATCAGGGCTGACCAATGGATAGCTCCTTGTGATGCAAAATATGCATATTGATTCATGTGATTTAGCCCACTGATCAGTATGGTTTTTTAACCAAGTATTTGCCAGACAGCTTTGAGTTAAATGGTCCAGCCTTCCAGTAAAATTTTTTCGGAAGCATACTAACTTGTTTCATCATGGTCCTGTTGCATCCTCCTGAGTTTTTCTCTGAGGCTTCTCAGGTTGTCCTCTTTTAAATCCAGGGTTGCTTTCAATGAATCAATCCTGAAGAGACATGGAACAAATGGTGACAGTTTTATGTGTGCAGTAGCATTAAGGACGACAGGGGTAGTCTGCAATATACTCCTGTATAATTTGCTAAGCAGATTCAGTTAATTCACAAGCAGAAGCAATATCTTACTCTTGCTGGCATGTTCTTGATAGGACAGTCCTCTCAAACTCCATTTTTACCACCTTTGTCTTAAGACGTTCAAGTTCTTCTGTGTACGGGGCCTCCCCTTTCTTAACTTTTGCCTAAAAAGAAAGAAAGATGGATGAATACAACATTTTAGGAAGAGTTTCTTGGCTGCCTAAAATACAGCATTAAAAAAATAAAAATAAAAACTTTAAAAGTTGATCAAAAAAACAAAACCACACATTTACTCTTAGATTGCCCAAGGCAAGGTTTTAGAATGTTTTATGTTTGTTTTAAATTTAAATGCCGACTTGTTTTCAACATTCGTAGATAACCTTGATTTTCCAGTGGTGCACTTAAGCTACCTTTCAGTATCAGCTTCACAAGCAATGGCATTCTCTTAATTCTTATTCCAGCTCCATTTCTTAAATTTATTAAACATTAATCTAAAAAGGAATTATAACTTGTGTAAAATGTCTACACTCAACCCGACAAGATGACATACCTCAATATGTACCAGATTAATCTTCAGACCTTTGATGGCATTCTCCTTCTCAGTCAATTTTGCTTTAAGTTCCTTCAGGTCCCCCTGCAATGCATTTGTCCTCCTCCCTTGTTCCAATGCGTTTTCTTCAGCTATACCTAAGGCACCTTGAAGCTCTTTAATTTTTAATTGCATTTGCTGATTTTTGGAAACAAAAACAAAAACTAGGATTAAGTGAAAAGCACGTAAACAGGATGTTAGATGTTGCAGCTAAGCAATTTTATATAGTTACAATGTTACCGTTAATACGCTGTTCAAAAAAAAGTCAAGATGACGAACTCTTGTATTCATTATCTATGGCCAGGTTTCCACACCGCTTAGAAAGGTTGATACTCTCTCTCCAGTCATTATTTATGTGACATTGCACACACTACAGGAAGTGCACGTCTAAAACATTGTACGACTTTAAAAGGGGGTGGGGCGGGTAAATCACCTTCACAGCAAAAAGCTTTACAATTGACCAAAAACCTCAGTTTTCTTTGCATGGAAACATGTCTGGAAGTCGTACATTCTGCTTACGAGACTTCAGCATTGAAAATCCTGTCTGTAACCTCGCTCAACTTTCTACTAATTGAAGGCCGTACCAAGCAGTCCTTTATTAGCAAGCTTCTTTGACCAAACAAGAAAAAATAAGCATACAGTACGAGGGGTTTAGAGACCTCTTCATTGTGTGTGTTTTTTTTTTTTAATATTTATGCAACAGCATTTATTCAAGGTTTCAGATATTGCCATTTGACTCAAAAAAGCGACAATTCATTTTTGTCTGTTTCATAACTGTATCACCTCTACATCTGCACACTGCAAGCCACAAGGTCTTATCAGCTTGCTGCACGACTTCCTACATAACAAATTTCCAGAAAGTCCTGGTGGATTACAGCCGTGTCTTCTCAGAAATTTGTTGAACTTGTATGGACTAATATACTGGATCCTAACAAGAACAATAAATATATATATATATATATAATATATAATATATAATAATAATAATAATAATAATAAGTAGTGGGAAATAAGGGAGTGTATGGTAGCCTATTGTAGATTTACTTATCAAGTTTATATCAAGTGCTGGTATTTTAGCTTCATTCGTAGACTAAATAGATGCAGTCAAAAATGTTTAGCAAATATAAGGATAGTACTAGGGCTGCAACGAAGGGTACATTTTGACCTTCAAAGGTTCGGAACACATTACCGAAGGAAGGTTCGAACCTTTGATGTTACCAGTTTTCATAATTTACTGGTGAAGTCACCATAGCTACTTGTTTATATTTGATTGAAAATCCTATTATTTTACAGGTAATCCATATAAATGGAATAAAACTATTCACATATAGTTCAAAAATATGTCATAGAACAGTAATCATGTTTATAATTTAAATAAAAATACATGTTTATTTACATGTAATTGATGCTGATTGTGATATATAAAAATGAGCAGTTCATTGAAATAGTTAACAAAATGCCTTGGTTAATTTTGGATACTGAATGTGATATTGAAAATGACTTGGATTTTAACTTTATAAATGCGCCTGTTCCATGTGACGTTTCAGTGCCACAGCATGACAGTGGAACTGTGTAGAGGGACCTGAGAAGGTAAATATGGATGAAAGGCAAGTGGGGAGTGGGGACTAGGTAACTGTTAGAAAAAGAGGACGACGACACCGAGCAGTCAACATAGAAAGGACATTGATCTAGCTAACAGATTCCAAGCACTGAGCAATGATGACCTAGTGCTGGATGAAAACAAGGGTGAGGTGCTGTTAGAAGCGGATTTATACGCTACGGTCACAGTGATTTTAGCCATAAAGATCCCGTAAATATTGCTGTTACCTGCCTCCCTGTAGCAAAAGTAAAAGACACTGAATCAAGACTGCACAGATTATTAAAATCACAAAAAAGAGTCTGTGGTCATTAAACATGCTGGTACAAATGTCATAAGGAACAAAAAATCTCAGATTCTGAAAGAGGATTTTAAATCCTAAACAAGACAGCTGAAAAAGTTAGGATGCAGAATTATTCTCTAAGGTCTATTATTTGTTGTTGGAGGTGGGGATGAAGTATTCAGTAGAATTAGGGCCTTAAATACTTGGCTGGTTGGTTGGTGTGTGCAAAAAGGGGTGGGATGTATAAACAACTGGGATTGCCTTTGGAAAATAAATAGATATTATAGAAAAGATGAACTGCAAGCAGGGTAGCTGATAACATTGAACACCACCTAGCAAGGTATTTAAGAAAGCTGTACAATATCAGTAGCCGCACATATTGGAACTCACACAAACATTTAAATATACCCTCCCATATTTTGTTAATTAGGTTATTTGCATTTGGAACAAGAATTTGTCTGGCCAAAAGAAAACTATATGGAAACACACAACCCAAAAGTACTACCAAAATAGTGAGAAAAAAAAGAAGTGACTTTCTTTTTCTATGGAAATTGCCCCAATGTCTTCATAAAAAGACTGATAAAACATTTGTCTACTTATTAAATTCAATGATTGTATGTTTTTGAGGTCACAGGTGTTTTATGCTTGAGACAAGCCACGTGCTCTTGGAAATTCCACAAGGAATGGACAAGCCTCGAAAAACAGGAATGCATGTTCAAAACCACACATCTTAAAATATAAAAGTACCTTTATTTCCATTTCATTTGCTTCAAGTTTATCCAAAAGCCTCTGGTTTTCTTCTTGCAGCAATAAAGCTGCACCACTGTTCGGAACTACATTTGTAATCGAGTCCAACTGCTGAATGAGAGTTTCACTTTTTTTCTTTTCTTCCTCTAGCTGTTTATTTGACTGGAATCTGAAAGATTTTCTTTTTTTATCAAAATCTGTAAACTTTAAAGCCAGGCTCTAAAAACAAAACAAACACAAACATGTTTAGTGCAGATGTAATGGCAGTGTAAATATGCTCTTTATTACAAATCTTATACGCAGGGATTTTCAGTGTTAACCAAAAACACCCTGATACAAAACACACACACACACACACACACGTGTTTATCCAATAAAATGTATGAAAAACACTGGAAATGGTGACTCATGTTGACATCACCCCTTTTCCAGTGCAGTTAGTTATGCAATGTCCCTCCTTCCAGACTTGTATCTAGCATTGATTCATCCTGAATACTTTAAACCCCCCACTGCAGACAGGGAGGATTGTACACGCTTGCGAGATTTAAAACAAGATCACAATTAGACACTGAGGATTGTTCTTGCTTGCAGGATTTAAACTTATATTACAGTCATGCCAGGAAAAACTGCCCAAGAATTTTGTAAAGTAACCGAAAGCAATGATCTCATTCAGTATATAAAAAGTGAAAGCCCCAGGGGGTATCTACATAAATAGATAAACTTCTCAAAATTCAGCAATCAAAAGCACATACAGTAGTCAAAGGGAAACTATGCAGTAATTAGAAACTAGTTCAGAGACAAGAAGCTCTCTTGGAAGTATTTCAGGTATACAACTAGTAAAATACCTTTTGGGCCTGAGATAAAAGCTCAACATGTTGCTTTATTCTAGTTTTCTCCTGGCTTAATATTTCCATTAAATCGGGGATGGATGAACTGTCCAAAGCCATTAGTTTCAATTTCAATTTCTCTCGATCCTGTAGTTCCTGTTGTAGTTCAGTGTCAGTTTTAATAAAAATGTGTTCCAGCTCTGATAAAATCTGGCGAATTTCCTACAAAAATAAAATAAAAATACATAAATATACAGCAGGGAGAAAATAGAAGCACTGCTGTGTGACCGAGACAAAGATGAGGAGGTTTTTCCTAAAACATGGTGTTTATTAAATGAATATTTATTGCAAAAACATAATGAGCACATTTAAAACTCCATCAAGACCCACCTGCAATTGCAAGTCTCTCTTTTCAAGTAGTCCAGAGAATCTTTCAGTTTCACATTGGTCACTGTACTTTGTAGAGCCATTGTCTGTCAGAAATTGTATCTTCTTGACCAGAAGCTCTTGCTTCTTGTTCTCTTCGTAGCAATCCATTTCATACTGAGCAGTCAGCTGATGGTGTTCCATCTGATTCTGGGCTAAAGCTGTGTATAAAAACTGACAAAAAAAAATACACTAAATATTCCTTTTATGACTTCAATGGAGTATAAATAAAAGAACTGCCATAAAAAAAGATGATCTGTTATAAGTACGTTTGCTACTTTCCAATATTAAAAAAAAACAAAAAAAAAAACCAAACACACAACACAACAAAAAAAAACCCCGGTAACGCTCGTTAAAACGTAGAATTAAAAAATACGAGTACGACAAATAAATTTATATTAGGATAAACGTTGGTAAAACCACTCTTACCAAAAATCATCATCTAAGTTTGTGTAGTTTTTATACTTACTGTCTGTCCCATTCAGCTCGAAATGGCTAGGGGTCGCTGTCAATCATCTCAGTAGTCCGTTAGCACTATAGTTTCACTGTCACTTCACCCTGTTCTGACAGATCTCTGACTGAAGCCGCACTAGAATGCTTTCATTCGTTTAAAATCTCTCAAATCATCAAGACCTGCACCAACTGTGCACTTTCATTTGCCAGCTACAGCACCTGTTTTTTAAAGCGCCTACTTTGAAAATTAGCGGGTTAAGGTGTAGGTAAACTTTTGCTATAGCTATACAGTAACAGTTACTAGTTTGATTTGAAAATGGGGCCCAAGAGGAACACACTTGATGAATATTGTGCACAATACCCTGACCGACGGCTGAAGTCTCCTCGGCAGGACGAAGCGGGCCCGTCTGCCTTACCTTGCAGAGTCCAGCTGTGCTGAAGCAGGAGAGGGGGGAGCTCAGACTGAATAATAAGTGCAAGTTAGTTCCGTTCAACTATCTAATGTTTTCTTCTGTGCATATTATTTTTATTCAAATTTATGCTATAAAAGTCTGTGCAATAAACTTTTATATGCTGCGTTTTTTATGGTTTATTTGAGACAATTTTTTAATTTGTGTAGGATCTTTATCTTTACAAGGTATAGCTCCGCTGTGACCAAACGTTATTTAAAATTAAAATGTTGGTAACCATGGCTTTGTTGAATATGATAAAGGGGTTTGCTAAATTAGATGTTTCTCAAATGGCATAAAAAGTCTTTAAAGCATAAAGGTCGATTTCACTCATTCTCTGCTTGAATTGAAAAATAAAGGTTGAACAAACAAACAAACAAACAAAAAAAAAAACACACACATCCCCCCCCAGTAAATTCCTTTCTGAAATAAAACAATTTGGCAAAAAAAAAAAAATAGTAGCAAGCCCAGTTATAAGGGTGTTTGCACCTTTAACCCTTTGCGGTCCTATGTCGGACCTGGTCCGACATTGCAATTATTCAATAAAATAATGACTTGGATCGCATTATTGAGGCGTTTGGTGATAAAACAAGTGATCAGGAGATGATTGATCGGTTTGTACGACTATTATTAATTTCTTAGCATGTGTGAAAGCTATAGCGAACGAAAGGGTGGGGCGGGGCTGGAGATGCCGAATGAGTGCTTTGTTGATATGCAGGGCCTTTTAAACCCGCTTGACTGTGGAAAAAAAAAAATTTTAAACAGCGCGTCTAAAATTAACTGTGTGAAAATAAATTGGACCTGACGCGTCTGACACGCACTTAATAAACGGACTGCAAAGGGTTAAATTAAAATTCCACATCGTTTTTTTGCAAGCCCTATATGAAGATTACTTAGACAATGGTCAAATTAACCCTAACATTTAAATAAGGTTAATTCAAAACAGGGGTCACAAAAACAAACAAGATCACTAGCGTGGAGATAGCCATCGCCTACGACTTACCTTTAGTTTCTTTAGTACAAATTTGAACTGCAAGTTCATTCTCTGAATATCAGAGTTCAGGATCTCAACAGGCTTTGTTTGTGCAGAAGAAAGTGGGGAGAGCAGCTGCGACACAAGCTCCTTCTGAGAACCAAAGTCATTTAGCAGGATGGTGTCCATGTTGCTAAACCAGCTTTCAAACTGGTCTTTTAGCTTATGAAAGCTCTGCATACAGTCCTGTATTTCAACAGAAAAGATTGTGTTACAGTAAACAGTGGCCTGTAGGGTTTTTTTTTTTTTTTTTTTAAATTTAGCGTGTCTAATTTTACCTCCGATTTTCTCCCCAATTTAGAATGTCTAGTTTTGTCCTCACGCAACTCAGGAGATATGAACGTTCAGTGTGTCCTCTGATCCCACAACCAAGCCAATTTCTACTTTTACACCCAGGAACTTGGATATCTGTGAGCTACCAGCCTCAGAAGGACAAAGGCTAGGCCTACAAGTGACTGCGTGGCCAGTAGGGTCCACTGTAGCATGATGAGGATAAACTGTCTGCTGGTTTTGCCTCCCCGACACATGGGTGGGCCAGAGCCAATGTGGCACACTCTCCGGAATTTCCAGCAAAGACTGACGACATTGCACATCCAGAATGCGCACCTGCACTCCCCTGACTGACTCACTCTGCTGGCCACGTGGGCTTGCTTCTTACCAAGTGGGTCTGCAGTTTACGTAGTCTTATTTCCTGGACCACTAAATACCTATGCACTGCAGAGAGTTAGAGGGACAGCAGTTTTTTTTTTGGCCATACTTTCTCATGTATATTATACAGTATTAGAGTGGAATTTAAAAATAGAAATTCACTAATAAAAGGGGGGGGGGGGAATCAAAGAAAGAAAAACAAAAGTACTTTCAGTTGCTGATCTGTTCCCTCAAGACGCAGCGACAGATTCTCCATTTCTCCAACGGATGGATTGCATTTGCTCCCCATGGAGGCAACCTGCTCCTCGAAGCCTTCAATCTTTTCTAAAAGCCTTTGGTTTTCTTTTTTCTCTTCAGACAAACGCTGCAATTATTATAAAGTCATTCTGTTTAACAGCAGATTTAATATCAAAATCAAAATATAATTCAATATTTAATACAACATATTCAAGAATAAAACCAATTTACAAAGCCAACATGTCATGTTTAGTTTTAAAAATCAAGTTTAGTCTGGAACAGGTTTAATTATTAAAACTGGATAGAACAGGTAAATGAACATCCAAACTACATTTTACCATCACATTTTGCTTGATATTTCCATAGCATCACTAAAATATGAAGTAATTATCTTGAGAGACATTTGAAAAGCAAGAGTTTAAACATTTCATAGATTAGTTACTCACCAACTCAATATTACTCTTTTCCACATTCATTGTCACTTGCAAGTGGTCAAGGGTTTTCTGAAGCTCATCTCTTTCCTGAGCCAATGCTGCCATATCTGCTTGGAGTTGACTAAGCTTCTTCTCATGCTCCAGTGCCTCCAGCTCAATCCTCTCCAGTCGGGAGACATTGGTCCTCAGTTCCTCCAGCTCTTTGTTCAGCCTCTCCTGGCTCTGAACAAGACTCAAATTCTGAGCCATAATATGGCTTTGGTTAGTAGCAGACTGCTTTAACTCTTCAGTCAAACTCAGCAGCTAGATGGAAAAATAATAAATGTATTAGTATTCATTTTATTAACATAATATGAACGGAAGTGAAATGAAAGGTGAACAGTGGATTTGAGAAGTCTGGTATGGCTTGCTTCAATAATTAAATAACCTTGACAGGTTCTCATGTCCAGCCAGCAGGGGCTGTACTCATGGGTGAAAGTGGCCAATGATCAGTTGACTGAAACTCCTGGGGCAAAACCAACCTTTTGGCCGGGCCCCAAGCTCTGGAGCTGTACATGCTCAGATGCATTCTGAGCGATTTTGGACCACTTTCAAAAGCAAATTTGAACTTGACTTTGTAGAAAAAGAAATTCCTTCTTACAACTTGTCATTTTACCAGATGGATCAACTTGATAAATCACACACAAGTCTAGTTAAACATAGTTTTTGAAATGTTACTCAAACCTTTTACATGTATGCCCCTTTCACATACTAACTTTATAAAACCTGAGCTGCAAAAATGCACTCTCGGCTTAACATTAGAATGACCAAGGTGGTCATTTTGACCTTTTTGGAATATAAATTTAAATTGCTGTGGGTGTGTTTAAGATAAGGAGCTGTGCTTTCCTGCCAGGCTGTCTGTCTGAACTGGTTACTATAAAGTCATTCGTTTTTCTAAGCAATTCAGTGTTACCCCAACACACATTGCAAATGGTTCGCTAAAGAAGCAGGACAGAAATGAGTGGTTTGGAATTGTTGCAAATTTTACCAAACAAGAATCTGATGCAGCAAAGATGGACAATATGGCAAGTGCACTGCATATTTTGAAAAGCAAAATCTGTGTGATTTGTGCCACCACTTGGACAATTGTAAATGAAGCCCATTATGTTCAAATGTTTATTTAAATCATGTCATTTCGATTATAGTATGTCTGTATATAAAACGCATAGCTTCGGTTGTGCTTTGTTATGTAGGCAATATAAACCCATTTATCTTAAATCAAGTATGTGCAAAAACATTTCAGTTTTCCACTATATACACACACACACATATATATATATATATATATATATATATATATATATATATATATATAGAAGAACATTCACCTTATCTGCCTGGGTCTCCTGCATGTTGGATATCTGAGCTTCTTTTTTAGCAACTTGACACCTTAATTGCTCAACTTCTTGACGTCTATGCATTAGCTCTTCTTCGGTTTGCCTCAATATCTCATAATTCTCAGACTAAGAAGATGAGAACACACATATTATTGGTAAGACAGGAAATAAACACAAGGATTTGTTTACTATACTAGAAAAATAGCCTAATATATCAATTACCAGGATGAAGGGCAAGAGACAACATTGTTAGTACAACTTACAGTTGACACCATCTTTAAGGTTAGGTTAATGGATTAATTAATTAATGTGTACAATGTATCTAATAAAAAATTGTCATTTTTACACATTAAAATATTTTTAAAAGCGTTATTTTAATTTGTCTGAGAATAATAATGGGTTTAAGTGGGAGTAGGCCAAATCACTGTGGGCCATAAATCGCTTTATTTTTCAATTCCCCAGTGTGTGTTTGTTAATATACCATAGATGTGTGCTGATTATATTTCAGTACAAATGTGTTCAAGACCAAACAGCAATACAATTAAAAGTCACCTGTTCTGCTAGTTTGTGCTGCAGACTTGATATTTGAGCTGCTTTTTCAGAAACCTGGCTTTTAAACTCCTCAACCACTTGCTGTTGGTGCTTCAGTTGAGTTTCAGACTAGGCAAAAAAAAAAAAAAATATGGAATTGCAACTTTGAGATTTTGTTGTGTCTTTTAATATATTAAAATTGTATGACCAAAAACAGAAACATATTGGTACTGATCAAAGAGTTGTTTAGATGTATTCCTACAGCCATGAACAAAGAATAATAATGTATAAGTAATTATACATTTTGCAATCCCCCCACCTCAAATGTATGAAGATTTAAATAACAACAAACACTGCTGCAACAAACAACTGCTCCACAATTATATAGCAAATCTCACCTTTGACCAGATCTCTTCAGAGGTCTTTCTGAGTTGGTCCATTTCTGCTCTGACACTCTTCAATGTTCCCTGCAGCTCGTCTCGTTCCATGGTGAGAGAGGACAACTGATTCTGTTCACTTGTTACCAGCTTCAGCTCCACTGTCACCTGGTTTACCTGAATAATGAACACCAAAATTATTAAACTGAAGATACTTATCATAAATCATGACTTAATGTCCCTCATAACTCTTATCTCATTCCTATTCATGGGTCCTTCAAAAACAAAAGTTGGAGACAGAATTACCACAGTACGAAAAAAAAAAAGTATTTGTCATACTAGATGTAAATGTTTAGGTAGGATAAAAAAAAAAAAAAAAAACAGAATGCAAGCTTACTTGTTCTTGTAGTTCAGATTCTCTCTTTGCAGTCTGGGTCCTCAGGTCACTGACCAGTTGCTGCTGCTGTCTCAGCTCTTCCTGCGCAGATCTCAGTTCACCTTGTTTCTTTGAAGCCTGCATGAAGAATAATGCAGTTAAAATTACTTCAAGCACATATTAAGGATAAAAGGAAACACAGAAACCATCATTAGATATTTCATGAAATAGCAATTTGAAAACCTTAAAAACTTTAAGGTAAATTGCTTGAATGTTGTAATATGTTTTTAGACTTAAGCTGGTGTCAGGATGTGGCTACACATATTCTTAGAAGTAATCCTTTCAGATCTTCACTGGCTACCTGTCAAATAATGCACTGATTTTAACTGCCTCTCAGACTAGATGCTCTACTGACCGTCAGCTGGTAGTATTGAGTTACATAATTTAGGCCTGAAGATGTGAGATGACATTTGTTCTGCTATACTGCCGTACGGAGATGGTATACATTTAGTCTAGAGCATCGGAATGGCAGAAAAATGTTGGTTTGCAGCCTCCACATGGCAGTAAAAATGTCAGTGCAAAGTGTGAGAGGAAGATTAGCTTCCAAGTTATCGCTATTAATTGGTAAATCAATAAAATAAAATGCTGTGTCTATGAACAATTTATTATTTCGGGAATAAACATAACATTTAATTTGAACTGTTATTTGGCATCCTTTGTTTTGTAGTTCATTCACTGGGATAAAGTAAGGCCTACACAACATATTCTTTACTCCTGGGATATTTTTTTTACTTTAACGTGTTACATATTGTAACGTCTTGCTGTAAAATAAAGGTACACACACAGGTGCCACACCCCCCTGCCTGTGTTGAGCAATATAATGGCTTTTATTTTTTTTTGAAAAAAATGAACAAAATATCCGAACGAATATTTAAATTATGACCAAATATCCGAACATGAAAATTCTGTGTTCATCCCAGCACTACCCCCAATAGAATGTTTTATTAAAATTTGCCAGTTACAAAAATATTTTTGATTTCTTTATAAAATGTTCTATGTGAAAACACCCTGAAAGAAATATGAGAACACATCACTGACTGGCAATTTGAAGTCTCTCACCATCTCTAGGTTTTGATTATTTTCAGCTTTGACACTCTCCAGTATTTCCTGAAGCTCGTCTCTCTCCTTAGTGAGAGATGAAATCTGTTCCTGCAGCTCTCCCAGTTGAAGTTCAGTAAATAGTCCTTGATCACCGTCTCTCTTCTCAGCCAGATGATCACGTTCACGAGTTACCAACTTCAGCTCCTCCGTCACCTGGTTAATCTGAAAAGATTTCACATTTAACTTAAATATTTCTTAGATTTCCTAAGTACGCAAACATTAGGTAAGGGATAAACTATGATAAAGGTTGCATTGGTAAACATTAGTCAGTCAGTGGTTTGAATGTCATTAGGTACAGAAAATAAATCCATAGTTTCTTTACCAATTCAACACTTTGAGAGTTGTTTATGTCATTTAAATGTCTTCCTTGCTACTTGTTTGATACCGAGATTCAATTGATTGTTCATTTGGTAATTGGATTTTGTTTTTGCTCTTTTGTTACACTTAGTTCAAACAGTTAAAATGTTTGTCTCTCACATTGTGGGAAGGTGGTCACTAAGAAGATGAGAACACACATTATTGGTATGACGAAATAACACAAGGATTTGCTTACTATACTGAAAACAAGCTGTTAGTTCAGCTTACAGTTGCAGATGACACCATCTTTAAGGTTAGGTTAATGGATTTATGTGTACAATGTATCTATCTGACAAAACAGTCATTTTTCCACATTTAATTTAAATATTTAAGCGTTATTTTATTTGTCTGAGAATGATGGGTTTAAGTGGGAGTAGGCCAGATCACTGTGGCCATAAAATTGCTTTATTTTTCAAATTTCCCAGTGTGCATTTGTCAATATAACATTAGACGTGTGCTGATTATATTTCAGTACAATGGTGTTTAAGACCAAAACAGCAATACAATTAAAACTCACCTGTTCTGCCAGTTTGTGCTGCAGACTTGATATTTGAGCTTCTTTTTCAGCAACCTGGCTTTTAAACTCCTCAACCACTTGCTGTTGGTGCTTCAGTTGAGTTTCAGACTAGAAAAACAAAATGCAATTGCAATTGAGATTTTGTTGTCTTAATATATTAATATAGTATTTGACCAAAAACAGAAATATACAGTTGGCGCCGCCTAATCGGGATACTGCTTGCTGCTTAAATGGGATATAACTCCGGGTGACTGTTCTTCCCAATGGTATTTATGCTGTTTAATTTGGAAATCACTTTGTTTAATTGGGATACAGTATTTTCAAATGATGAACGGAGATTGCTTTTCAGAGCAAGACAGGTCACGTAGCAGAGTGCAGTGAGTACGTGATTACCCTGTGACTTGCGTAAACCATGTTGAACTGAAGGAGTCTCCTGTGGTTTCTCAGGCTGCTCTTGCAAAGAAAGTTGCCGTGTCAACATCGCAGGTGCAATTAATTTTGTTTAGGAATAAAAAAAAAAAAGCACACATTTCACTCGTATTTTAAATTATGTATTTAACATTTAATGATAATGTGATTTCATTATTTTTCTTTTAATCAAAAATCAAGTGTGACTAAGGTCGTCTCAACTGCCTCTCGTTTAATTGGGACAGCCTCTTATTTTGGGATATTTTCCCTTCTCCCAAGACGTCCCATTAAATCAGCGCCGACTGTATTAGTATTGATCAAAGAGTTGTTTAGATGTATTCCTACAGCTATGAATAAATAATAATGTACAAGTAAATATACATTTTGCAATGAAGTAAAAATATAAATATAAATTCCTCCTGCAGATGATCTACGCAGCAAGCCTGTCCCGGCTCTGGAGCAGCTCCTCTTTCTTGGCAGAGTGTGATACATGATTCTGTAAATCCCCCCCCACCGTAAAAAATGTATGAAGATTTAAACAATTATATAGCAAATCTTACCTTTGACCAGATCTCTTCAGAGGTCTTTCTGAGCTGGTCCATTTCTGCTCTGACACTCTTCAATGTTCCCTGCAGCTCGTCTCGTTCCATGGTGAGAGAGGACAACTGATTCTGTTCACTTGTTACCAGCTTCAGCTCCTCTGTCACCTGGTTTACCTGAATAATGAACAGTAAGTTATTAAAAACTAAAAACATATTTATCATAAAATCATGACTTTTCATCAGTCCCACTTAACCCTTTTTATCTCATTTCTATTTATGGGTCCTTCAAAAACAAAGCTGGAGACAGAATTGCCACAGCACAAAAAGGAATTTAAAAAATAAATAAAAATAGTAAAATGAATGCTGTCCTACTAAATATAAATGTTTAGGTAGGATAAAAATAAACCAGAATCCAAAGTTACTTTTTCTAGTAGTTCAGATTCTCTCGCTGCAATCTGGTTCTTCAGGTCACTGACCAATTGCTGCTGCTGTCTCAGTTCTTCTTGGGTCTCTATGGCCTAAACACACACAGAAAAATAAAATAAATAAATAAATAAATAAAAACCACACACACCACGATTAATAAATGCAAAAATACTTTCATTTATAAATTAATACTCACTCGTCCGTGAAGGATTCTGAACTTTGTGCTTTTTGACCTTCTGAAGCTTGTAGTACTGGATACCTTTTCAGCTACCACAAATAGATATGCACATACTGTACGTATAGTTGAACTGGTACCTCCATCCCAATACTCAAAAGCACGTGCTGAAGAATGCCCTTCTCAAATTAAATCACAATTGCATAAGCAGTCTGTGACAGGGCAGAAGCCCTGCTGCTGTAAATAGTGTGTGTGTATGGGAATGCAAGGTTGGCAAGGATTGGGTTAAACCTATCCCTGCCAGCAATCACAATTGTGGCCATTCCCCAATTAGGTATTTGGTCCTAATTGGGGAGTAGCCACATGTATAAAAGGAGCCAGAAATCCTGTTTGTTGGAGAAGTTTGGGGGTGAGCGTTTGTGCTGTGATTTTTGTATTGTTTTGCAACGTAGTGGTGAAGGCTAATGCCCAGCCTACAAGTGATTTATTATTTAGTTAGAACCTTTTTTGTACACCCCGGGGAATTACGCAATTACGCGCCCGCGTAATTTTCCGCATTAAAACTTATGATCACGCATTGCCGCATAATATCCCTTAACCCTATGCTGCCTACGGGGAATGACCATATTTGGGCGTGAATATATAACTTTGTGTTATAGCCGTAAATCAAATAAAACCCAATATCAGAAAGGCATGAAGTAGACCTTTCCAATGATATAATGTTTGGTTGTGGGATGTGTTATATTTTTTCACATATAAGACATGAGTGTTTGTTTGAAACACAGCCTGGAGGTTTACTGACCTCCAGTTTCCGAATATCATTATCAGAAGGCCATGGCTGTTTTTTTCTCCAAGCCGCGAAAAATAAGCTGCACAGACGACACCTGCACTTTGTGCAAAAAATAACAGCAACCCCCCACCCCCCCCAATATAAAAGCATTAGCTTTTAGATACATAAATGCTGTAACAAAACACAGCTGATGCAGAGCCACAGCAACTCACTGTACAATCTTGTTCTCTCTGATCAGAGGCATTCTCTTCAGAGGACAAACTAAAAGAGCTGGTTTTCCTTTATTTCAATTTTGCAATTTAAAAAGACTTTACGTCAACATAAAATCATTTTTAGTCTTTGATGCTTTATTTTAATTTGACCTGCTGTGCTATGATAATGAGAAGTACCCAATATAATTGCACATAATTTGTTACATTGCACAGTACTTTTGTTTAATTGTTTTTTGTTATGCACTTGTAAGCATCTAAATGTACTGCAGGGTAATTTTGCTGAATATTCCTTATTTAACAACTTTAGTTTTAACACACCTGCTGGGTCACTTTTTTCAAGGAATGATAAAGCACTTGATTCTGTTATACAAATGTGCTGTATGTGCTATATAAATACATAATACCTGCAGATATTTCTAATGGTGTTTCAAATAGTGTTACATTTCATTTAAATTTGTAAAAAAAAATGAAAGGATTTAAATGTTGCATAATTTTTTTTTTCCTTGCATAATTGTGTTTTTTTCTGAGCATAATTCCCTGGGGTGTAATTTTGGCCCTCGTGCGAGTTTATTTTATTCCTGCTTTTGTATGTGTTTGTTAATAAACATGCACACCAGCGCTTAAAAACAGCTCCTTTCTGCCTCTGGGTCTCTTTCTGCCAGTAACAGCCTGGGCCGTGATGCTACCCTGTTACATAGTCCTAGAGATATCACATATCCTCTTCAGGAAATTCTTAAGCTTTCCAACACTCACCATCTCAATGTTCTCATGCAAGTCATCCTTCATCTGGTTCTTTTCAGCTCTGACACACTCCAGTATTTCCTGAAGTTCATTTCTCTCCTTAGTGAGAGATGAAATCTGTTCCTGCAAATCTCCAAGTTCAGCAGCATCTCTCGTCTCAGCTAGAAGATGATCCCGTTCACTGGTTACCAGCTTCAGTTCATGAGTCTCCTGGTTTACCTAATAAGACAAAAAGTCAACTGATTATCAAAACAAAAATGACATTTCCTATAAGAAATCAGGACTTGTATTTGACCATCCCAGTTTAAAGTACAGCAACAAGATATCCAGAATGCAAGCTTACTTTTTCTTGTAGTTCAGATTCTCTCTTTGCAGTCTGGGTCCTCAGGTCACTGACAACTTGTTGCTGCTGTCTCAGCTCTTCCTGCGCAGATCTCAGTTCATCTTGATTCTTTGAAGCCTGTATGAAGATTTTTTAATAGTGACTAACATAATGCTGTTAAATTACTTTAAAGCACATATTAAGGATAAAAGGAAACACAGAACACATCTTTAGATAATTCATGAAATACCAATTTGAAAACCTTACAACAGCTTGTAAATTGCTTGATTGTTGTAATACGTTTTTAGACTTAAGCTGGTGTCAGGATGCGGCTGCACATATTCTTACAAGTAATCCTTTCAGATCTTCACTGGCTACCTGTTAAACAATGCACTGATTTTAACTGCCTCTCAGGCTAGACGCTCTACTGACCATCAGCTGGTAGTAAATGAGTTGCATAATTTAGGTATGAAGATTTGTGTGGTGACATTGTTTCTGCTATACTGCTGTACTGAGACAGCACACTTTCAGTTTAGAGCCTCTGTACAGCAGAACAGTTTTTGTTTATGGCCTCCATATGGCAGTAAAAATGTGCCACGGATGAGAGGAAGATTAGCTTCCAAGTTAATTGCCATTAATTTGTACTCAATTGTAACTGAGGGAAGGACTTTTTTTGTGTTTTGAAATCAACACACATTTATGGATTTATTTAATACCTGCCGATAAAAACTTCAGCACACACCTAATAGAACGTTTTATTTACAATTTGCCAGTTACAAAAATATTTTTGATTTCTTTATAAAATGTTCTATGAGAAAACACCCTGAAAGAAATATGAGAACACATCACTGACTGGCAATTTGAAGTCTCTCACCATCTCTAGGTTTTGATTAATTTCTGCTCTGACACTCTCCAGTATTTCCTGAAGCTCGTCTCTCTCCTTAGTGAGAGATGAAATCTGTTCCTGCAGCTCTCCCAGTTGAAGTTCAGTATCTAGTCCTTGATCACTGTCTCTCTTCTCAGCTAGATGATCACGTTCACGAGTTACCAACTTCAGCTCCTCCGTCACCTGGTTAATCTGAAAAGATTTCACATTTAACTAAAATATTTCTGTACGACTTGTACAGTGAGTTTAAGTATGCAAACATTAGGTAAGGTATAAACGACAAAGGTTGAAAATCGGTAAAAATTAGTTGCTGGTTTGAATGCTGTTAGGCACAAGAAACTAAGGATTATTTTGTTTACTGATTCAACACTGCGAGTTGTTTATGGCACTTAATGTCTTCCTAATTGATACTTGTTCGATAACGAGATTAAATTGTTAATTTGGCAATTGGATTTTGTTTTTGTTCTTTTGTTGCGCTTAGTTCAAACAGTTAATGTTTGTCTCTCACATTGTGGGAATGTTGTCATGAGTTCCTTGGAGTTTGAAATCCCACTTAAAATGTAAGTAGGCTGTAAACTTGTTTGAACAATGGTTAAAGCCAAATCTAACATCTGTGCAATTGATGGGAGATTTACAATTCACAGAAGAAATGCAAAATAAAAATTAGTAGTGGGGTGCTTGTGGAAACTAACTTGTGGTAGTATACAGGGTAAAAATGTAGAAGGGAGATACATAAGAACCCAGATAGTAGTATTTACCCTGGAATGTAAGGTAGGCTTTAACAAATGTGGGTGGAAGAAGCTATCCAAGAACACCGATGGATGGCATTCAGTTAAGCTCATACACCTATTTGTAATTTAACAAGCCAGGCAGGTATAACAGGACAGGTTTCAAAAGACAATAGCTGCCTGTGTGAAGGTAGAACCATGAATTGACATGACTATAGTGCAGGTTAAAACAAAGTATATTAAATCTGCGATTTGTGAATAATATTTTGCTCAGGGTCATTGTGTGACCCTGAGCAAGTCACTTAACCTCCTTGTGCTCTGTCTTTCGGGTGAGATGTAATTGTAAGTGACTCTGCAGCTGATGCATAGTTCACACACCTTAGTCTCTAAGTCGCTTTGGATAAAGGCGTCTGCTAAATAAACAAATAATAATAATAATAATAATAATAATAATAATAATAATAATATTTAAAAGTCAGATTAGTGGTCTGACAAAGTTATGGATCCTGTTAAGTTTAGTTAGCGCTTCAAAACAGGAGCTAAGGATTTTTTTTTTTTTGCTTATTAAAATAAGCCGTCTTCCCAGTGGAAAAGGCACATCCCAGAACAAATAAAACTAAAAAGAAACAAGGATTTGCCAAATACATTGATTAGCAGGATGAAGGGCAAGAGACAAGTTGTTAGTTCAGTTTACAGTTGACACCATCTTTAAGGTTAGGTTAATAGATTAATTGACGTGTACAATGTATCTATCTTCAATAAAACACTAATTTTCCCACATTTTATTTGAATATTTTTAAAGCATTATTTTGCCCGAGCATAATGATGGGTTTAACTGGGAGTAGGCCAGATCACTGTGGGCCATAAAATGGCTTTATTTTTGTGAGTTCAAATGATTTACAAAAGTAATAAAAAATATTATTTCCCATACAAAAGTCATATTTATCATATAAATACAATAAAACGACTTTTAAAAATACGGAAACCGGCTGCAGGAAGAGGACAGCAGCCGTTCAATATCCGCCTGTTGGTCATGGCAGTGACACGGAGAGGTGGGAGAGAGGGTGTGTGGGCTTTCCTACTCTCTGAGTGGCTGAGAGGCGGGTCTTGGGAGGGGGGTGATTGCTGGCCCTATAAAATAACACTGTTGTTCCCTCAAGTCTGCCCTGCTGTGACGTGCTGAGCGTGCGGAAGTTCTGGTCCAGGACCGAGAACAGCTGGGAAAGAAATCAACGAAAAAGAAACAAAAAAAAGTGGTAGCGGGGAAAACCTTGGGCAGACCCCCTAAGTATTTGTATAGCAGGCTGAGGGAGCGCCGAGTGTAGGACGGAGACCCGGGCCGTGCGTGTAGAGACGGTCGGGGTGAAGCTGCCGAGTGCAGCACCTTTTATTTGTAGTTTTGCTTACTGTGTTTTATTTTCCTTTTTCCTTTCGCCTTTTGATTATTCTTTTGTTGAGCACCTGTATTCTGTACCGCCTCTGGTATTGTTGTGGTTCTGTCTGTACCATCGTTGTTAGGCAGGCCACAGGCAACAGCGCCCTCTGCTGGCTGTAAAGAGGTACTACCCACCCATAATAAAACTGGGCACCTGTGCGGTGTGTTTCAAGTTCATCTGTGTCTCCCTTGTACAACCCCCTTCTACAATATTATATAGACAATCTTTGTGGGAACTCTCCGGGTTTGTTTGTTGTTAAAGTTATTATGGTTTGAACAAAAAAAAAAAATACATCCAATTGCTTTCATGATATATCAAATATTCTACTGCATAGTATCAGACTTTGCTGAGCTGCGTCACTCTTCTTTCAATGAACTGTCAGTAAAATTACTGAAACTCACTGCTTTTGGTTTTTAATTTATTCATGAGTTATTACATTAAGTATTTATTTTAGTCTGGGGGAAAAAAAACAAAAACATGTTCGTCTTAGATCGTGCACCAAACTGCATCACATGAAAAGAAAACAGTTGCATGAGAATTTATGCCAGGTAAAAATGTGAGGGAGTAAGTACAAAACCTTATTATATAATATAGCAGCATTAGTTCAACATCCTGTTTTTGGTTCATTGTCATGCTTTTTATAAAATGTCAGTGTTTTGGGCATTAAAATGTTTATGTGTTCTTTGTGACTGGTGCATATGTACGAGTTTACCAGTATTGAGAAAACGCTGTATGGTAGGATGTCAGTAAAATTCCAAAAGTACGCATAGATGTATTATTATATGCACAAACAGAATATCGTTTTCTAAACAATCTCTGATTGTGTTTTTCTTCACTTGTTGTTGGTGTCCGACAGTCACAGCTTTAGAGATCATACGACAAAATTAAAACAGGACTGCAAGGCTGTATACTTTAAAATCGCCTGTCTGGACATATTTATTTGTATGTGCTATCCGCAGTGAAATGTCCTTTATACCACTGTAAATCAACAAAGTGAATACTGCAAAAAAAAAAAAAAAAAAAAAAATCAGGAACATTTCTTTTCAGTACTTTCAGCCACTTTTTAACCAGTCTTTTTGTTTTGGGAGACTATGATAATGTATATCCGAATTCTTATAAAAAATGATTTGTACAGCCAGGGCCTATGCAATTTACATTATGCCGGACTGATTCTTCCAACCAGTGACATCACCGGAAGTGAATTTCAGACATGGTGAATTACAGATTGATAAATCGTTTAAAACAGCTCGTTTGACAAATACCGGTCGAAAACAATAAAAAGAAACCCGAGATCACATTGCTTTTGTACCTTTAACACTATAAATCAAAGTGTTTCCCTTCCCCTTTAAGACCAAACAGCAATACAATTAAAACTCACCTCTTCTGCCAGTTTGTGCTGCAGACTTGATATTTGAGCTTCTTTTTCAGCAACCTGGTTTTTAAATTCATCAACCACTTGCTGTTGGTGCTTCAGTTGAGTCTCAAACTAGAAAAAAAGCAATATAAAATCTAAAGATCAAAGGGTGACATCACAGAAATGTTTTAAGTGCACTCGCATTAGAGTCCTGCATCAGGTCGGGTCGGGGTCGGAATGTGAACTCTCGGTTTGGGTCAAAAAAATAAATACATTTTTATGGTCTGAATTTGAAAATCGCCAAAAACGTTTTCTGTCCTTTCAGTGTACTCGTCTGTAATCCTTTCCCAAATAACCTATTAGAAGGTAAATGTACCGGTATTTCCTGCACTAAAGCAGGAGGCGATTAGGGAGGAGTCAGTCGACTAAGCAGTGTTCTTGCTTGCTTTATACGTTGCAAGAACCTTTTATAAAGTCTGCTTGGCGATAAAGTTTGTGAACAAGGTGAAACAAAAAAAGATAGCACAGGTTTTATATCAGGTAGTGGATAATAGTTTGAGTGTGCAATTCTTTTGGAATCGTAGCGAATGAAAATAATGAACATGTGACTGGATTGGTTACTTGTCTGTTTTTGTGAACGACAGCCACAAAACTGGTACATCTCTGCAAAAGCACAGATGTAGCTCACTTTCAACTGGTGGCACGAAAGAACAGACATGTATTTTATAGTAAAATTAAGTAGAGATAGTTAATATGCTACAATGTTAAAATATATCCAGACTAGAGAAAGCTACCATGCTGTATAGCCATTTCTATAAACTCAAATCTGTGAAGAATGGTAGATATCTGTGTGTGAATGTGAGAGTGTGAGAGAGTCAGTCGACACAGGCAGTAGGTAAAGGACAAACAAACACTTGCGGGTCTGGGTCAGAAGTGGGGTTGCAAAATTCGGACCCTCACAGGACTCTAATTTGCATATGATAGGAACATGAAAGATTGTCCAGCATTTGAACAGCTGGGTACATAAATGTAAACCCACTCAATTTGATTACAGGCCTATCACTCAGCATAGCTGATACTTGTGCAAGCAAAATAAATGCAGAGGATTAAAAATGGCATTTAAACATGTTTGACAGTGAAAAAAATACAGAACATTTCACAGGAGTATGTATGTAAATACTCACTGTATTTGATTAGTCCATTCAAATTATGCCAAAGAAATATCCAGAATGACAAAAATGACATTTCCTATATGACATCAGGACTTGAATTTGACCATCCCAGCTTAAGCACAGCAATAAGATATCCAGAATGCAAGCTTACTTTTTCTTGCAGTTCAGATTCTCTCTGTCCAGTCTGGATCTGCAGGTCACTGACCAGTTGTTGCTGCTGTCTGAGCTCTACTTGAATCCCAGTGGTCTGCATAAATAATTGAAGGATTGTAAAAAAAGAAAGTTTTACAATTCTGTACTTGTTTATAATGGACTACACACTTCTAGATGAGCTATTTAAAAAAACCTTCACTGCAAAGCAGCTTGAAGCAGTCTAGTAAAGCACACAGGTGGCCAAATGTGTGAATACACCACATCACTGACTGGCAGATTAGACCATCTTATTTTATAATGCAACAGACTAACCATCTCAATGTTCTCCTGCATCTCAGCCTTCAGCTGGTTCTTTTCAGTTTCGACACTCTCCAGCATTTCCTGAAGCTCGTCTCTCTCCTTAGTGAGAGCTGAAATCTGTTCCTGCAGCTCTCCCAGTTGAAGTTCAGTCTCTAGTCCTTGATTATTGCCTCTCCTCTCAGCTAGATGATCACGTTCACGAGTTACCAACTTCAGCTCCTCCATCACCTGGTTACTCTGAAAAGATTTCACAATTAAATTTATATAGATTTTTTTATTTTTATATATATATATATAATTTCTACACAACTTGTACGGTGGGTTTCCTAAGTATGCAAACATTAAATGGGATAAACAACATTGAAAATCAGTAAATTATTAATTGTTTTGAATGCCTTTAGCACAAGAAACTTGATTTTCTTACCGATTCAACAGTTTTTGGCACTTAAAACATCTCTTCCTAATTGATACGTTTTTTACACTACATTAAATGTACAACTGTATTACTTTTAGCAAACTATACAAAATGCTAAACTGAAAACGCAAGCCCTTTTCTGAGTGTTATGTATGAAATGTCTACTACTAATAATTGTTGCATAATAAAATGTTATTCGCTTTTCTGTTGAATTGTTCTGACTGTGGTTTTGTTGATGAATTAACAAATCTGCCCACACTTTTCCAAACCACACGACCTCTTTTAGATAGAAGACTCATAGAATTAATCAAAAGATTAAAAGGGTGATGTCGCAGAAATATTTTAAGTGCACTTCCACTTGCATTTCAATGCCTGGGTACTTAAATGTAAACCTACTCAATTTGATGACAGGCAGCGTTCAACATTAACCATGGCTGGTAGTTATGAAGCACCACAGGCCCAACTGGGCCACTTACATAAATAATGCCCTGTTCACACTAGCATTTTTATACCAGTATCTCTGCGAAACCGTAACAAAACTTCTGTCCAGACTGGAGTTCTTATCGGTGTCGTACCGATATAACTATCGGTCCGAAACTCAAAAAAGACCAGGTTTCGTACCGGTACTGTTTCGATACGACTCGGAACAGCGTAAGTGTGGACAGGTAAACCGACACGGTATAGATACAGCTAAGTCAATATTCTGAAGCACACGCACATCTTGCTTTACAGTTTAAATACTTCAAACAGCTTTACATTTTACAGTGAGCAGTAACTTTATCATGGCTACAACAAAATTGCCAAAATAAGTGACAAAATAATCTCCACAAAATTATTGATGATGACTAAGAGGTAAAGCGTACTGCAGAGGAGTGCCGCTCTAAAATAAAATCCCTTGTGGAGGAAATATCAAAAAGTAAAAAAGATAGCTAATTGTTTGCCTTTTTGTATGTATGTATGTATGTATGTGTATTAAATTAATTAATTACATTAATTAATTAAATTGACCATGGCCTCCCTCCTAAAGTCCAACTGCCACAGGAGGATGACAACAGGTTCAAGACAAAGTACAGCGTATCCCATAACTCCGACAGGTTCAACCATGCTGTGAAAGCTTGAGCAACACTCGGTCAAGTGGAAGGGGCAACCCAGCACTAGACACACACAGTTACAGTCAAAAGTTTACATAGCTCAATGGAAAATTATCATTTCTAGAAATTTCTCAAAGAATTTTAGGCCCTGTCCACACTATGGACAGGGCCTAAAAAGTGCTAAATACGGTTTGCATCCACACTACGCAGCATTTAATACCGTACTCGAGACCACCTCAGGAGGTAGTCTCGAGTCCGGTTCTAATTAGATCGCATCAGGTAGTGCGGTTTATCAGAAGTGTGGACGCTGTAATACCAAACTACATTTTTTGTGTATCCTCCAATATCCCTAAATGCTTTGTGGTATGTTTGGCAAAATACTCAGAGCAGGCGCCTGAAGGACTTGCTATCAGTGTACACTCCGCACTAGGTATTCATTTTTATGCTTCAAAAAACTCTGTCAGGACATCTCTGTTAAACTAGTGTGGAAAATAACAAAAACACAACGTTAAATTAGGCGACTGCAAAAATAAAATGCGAGTTAAAAGTACGATCGGGGATGAACAAATTACGTAATTTGTCAGCTCTGTTTGAAATAAAATTAAGAGGACCAGAATTAGGCTCAGGCAAGATGTGAAGGTAAAAACAAAGATTGTTTTGTAATTAACAGCTTTTTCTGAGTTTAATTATAAAACAGAATCAGCTCAATTTGTTTAAAGGAACTTCACCTGATTAAAAATAAAACCTGAAAACTTAGCCCTACTTGTGTGTGTGTGTGTGTGTTTGGATTTACTTTTTCCACAATACTTGTTATATTTCTTTTTAGCAATGTGTACCTTCTGTTAATATGGGGCATAACACATTATTTTAAAATAAAATACAGTGCATGGTGGGATACTATCGTATTCATTTCTACGGTTCGTTGCGCTGCTGGGAATTGTATCTGAACTATTCTAATGGTGTGTGGACGCAATAAGCCTGACTAAACATGAAACGGTACTTCAGTGTGGACGCTTTGAGCTGTATTAATTAGAGCGGTTTCGAGTACGGTTCTCGAGATCGGTTATGTAGTGTGGACAGGGCCTTAGGTAAAATCTTTTGTAGCAAAAAAGTTTTGCTTTTGTGGATGAGGGGAAAAAAAAAGGTACAAGAATTATTTCAGCAATTTTTTATTTTTCCGATAATTATTTGTTCAAGAAACTATAAATTTCCATTAGGGTATGTAAACAATATATAAGCCAGAAATATTTGCGACCAAAATATTTGGCGAATCATACCCATAAAACCTATTTTGCTCCAGAAATGTTGGCGACCTGTTTCAATATACAAAGTATGTATTGTTAGATCAATTATGTTAATTGAGAGCTTAAGTTGGAATGAAAACCAGAAGACCCTGCAGCCCTCGAGGACTGGAGTTCAACACCCCTGGTCTAAAGTTATGGGAGGACGGGGGATACTGTGAAAGTCGCAGGCTAGTAGCGTGTGTGGCCACCGTTGGAAGCAATATAAGCAGTACATCTGCGACGTATGTTTTGCACCAGGTTTCGGATGTTGTCTTGTGGAATCCTGGCCCACTCCTCTTGTAGTGCCTGGATAAGCATCTGCCTGTTCAGTGGTCTCTGAGCCCTAGAAGCCACATGTCTCTCAGTTCGTGGCCTGTCATTGACAGAGTGTGTCTGGTTATACCGTCTCACCAGGTTTGAAATGGCTGGCTGTGAGCACCCAAGACGGTGAGCCACAGTACGCTGCCCTAGTCCAGCCTCCAATATGCTGATTGAATGAAGGCGCTGCTCTCTTGACAGCATGACATATTGGTGTTTTTCTGTGATTTTCTTTATTACTTTTATTCATGCTTGCAATTCAACAGCTGAAATCACTCTATATCCAGTTTTCAATCAACTGTCTCACTAATTAGGTGATTAAGTGCATAAGCTTCAGTCATAGTCACTCAGGTGTGTCACGGTCAAGGATGAGTGATCAAGGGATTAAAAAGAAACCAAAAACATTTTGTCAATGTCCATCATTTATATACCTTTGAAAATAAATGTGATAAGTTTCCTTTGATGCTCAGTATATATTAGCTACTAATAGAAGCAAACAGACTTTTAATTTTTATTTTTATTTTTTAAATGCTGACGCTTGACAACCGTTAAGCCATGACGCTGTTATGCCTGTTGCACCAACCAACAATTTAGCCTGGCTTAGCTACATCTGACGTCAACATTCTACGTCTGGCATTCAAAAATGCGCATTCATGTAAATGAGATTTGCATATTAAAACTTAAGGACCCGAATGAATGATGCAATGCTTGCAACACCAAAATTCTACAGTAAACTTATTCTGTTTGAAATTGTTCCAATTTTGTTGCCTTGTTTTCAGCTAATGTTAATGGTTCCCCTGCTTGAGTTCCCCTGTAATGACTGCACACAGCAGCTTCTGAGTGCACTGCAAATTTAAAATTTGTAAACTGAAATAAAATAAATGTATATAGCAAGTGCTAAAAGAAGGAAGCCAAACTTTGATAACATTGAAATTAGAAAGTTAATTTAACTGTGTAATTAATATAAAAAGACTGTGTAATTAATATAAAAAGACATTAATACTAAAATGCTAAGCAGTACAACGCAATGACTAAAGCAGAAAAAAGCAAGGTACTTTGAAAGGAGTTCAGTGTGGAAGATCCAGATACTCTGGACTGCAGTACAATGTAGAACTTCCTGTGAATGGATGGAGTAACGTCAACATTTGCACTGGCCATTAAAAGTACAACGAGGTATGTTCCTTGCTTTTAAAATTTACAGGTTATTGAATAAAAAAAAGTAACAGATTCATCTGATATCAGACTAATAGCAAGTTGTAATTGATAGTAATGTTACTATTGCAATGTATTTTCTATTGTTTTGGCCACGTTACAATATTTGCACTATTCAGATTATTTTATGAATGTTATTATTTGATAGAATTAAACAGATGTAGAATATTTAGGTTGCTATATGGCAAGTGTTTTTTTTATTCTGAATACAAACAAATTATTATTTGGTACTCTGATTTGCACTGCACAGCTAATGCTGCTGTAGCTTTAAATTGGAGGAAATATGCACTGACATTGCTGCACAACTGCTTAGGTTAGGTTGTGTCTTGGTAGAAGTTTCACTGAGCTCTATTTTAATTCAGTAAACAAAAAAAAACTTGAGTAATGAACAAAAAAATCTTGTTTGTTTTGGACATTGTTTGTACACTTCGTGAACCCGGCAGGTTCCTCCAAAGAGTAAACGTAAACTTTATTAGCTTACACTATGATGCCAGAATGCAAGCTTACTTTTTCTTGCAGTTCAGATTCTCTCTGTGCAGTCTGGACCTGCAGGTCACTGACCAGTTGTTGCTGCTGTCTCAGCTCTTCCTGAATCTCAATGTTCTGCATAAATAATTGTAGGGTTATAAAAAGAAAACACAGTTTTACAATTCTGTACTTGGTTTATAATGGAGCACACACTTCTAAAATTAGCTATTTAAAAAGAAACCTTAACATTGCAAAGCAGCTTAAAAGCAGTCTAGTTATTGAGTCAATAAAACACACAGGTCACCAAATGTGTGAATACATCACATCACTGACAGGCAGATTAGATTCTTTCTCACTTTATCACATACTGACCATCTCAATGTTCTCCTGCATGTCAGCCTTCAACTGGTTCTTTTCAGCTCTGACACCATCCAGTATTTCCTGAAGCTCATCTCTCTCCTTAGAGAGAGATAAAATCTGTTCCTGAAGCACTCCCAGTTGAGGTTCAGTCTCAGGTCCCTGAACAATGTCTCTCCTCTCAGCCAAGAGTTGATCGTGTTCACATTTAACCAGCTTCAACTCTTCAGAGAGATGTAGAACCTAGAGATTTTAAAATCAATGATAATAGCAGCAACATCTTCTGCAATACTGAAACTCTGGAGTTTCAATAGGATTGTTGGTCAACACTATGACTTCAATGTTACCTTTTCCTGTAGTTCTTGGGTAAATGAATCCTTATTCTCCTCCGCACTGTCTGTCAATAGAGATTTTCTCTCTGCAGTTTGGCTCTTCCAGTCACTTACTAGCTGTTCCTGCTGTCTCAGATGTTCCTGAGTGCTTCTCAGCTGCTGCTGAGTCTCTACAGCCTGCACTCCATGAACAAAATTGTAAATCGCAAAAATAACGCAGTTAAATTACATTATGGTCTGTACCATTCAATAATAAATACACAACAGTAAACAGTGGTCTCCCTTTATACTGTGGAACCAGTTACAAGGCAGTATGGTCATGGCTCCCATTTTCCCTATTATGCTATTCCACTAGCAGTTTCATTCTCGTTATAAGGCGGAACACAAACAGTGGTCTTGAAACTATGGTTCACGACTAGAGTGTAACAAAGGGAAGCACTACATTTCATAACATGTGACTATAATGATAAATATATACCTGGAAGCCATTTTCCTTGGTAAAGTAACTTGATAATTTGTGCCACAAAAGAAGTTTGAAATTCCAGCTAGTACAAGTAGAATGAAAAATCCTTAAAAACATGACAGAATGCTGAACCACTATAATGCCTAACCATGCACATTTTTATAGGACAAGTATATAGCAGATACCAAGTAAAAACACACCATCTTGATGTTCTCCTGCAGGTCAGCCTGGAGTTGGTCCTTTTCAGCTCTGACACACTCCAGTATTTCCTGAAGCTTGTCTCTCTCCTTAGTGAGAGATGAAATCTGTTCTTGAAGCACTCCCAGTTGAAGTTCATACTCTGAACCACATTGTCTCCTCTCAGCCAGAAGATTATCCCGTTCACAGGTTACCACTTTCAATTCCCTAGTCATCTGTTTAAATCAGAAAATAAATAAATAAACAAAACTGTTCAATTTTCTCTTACAATAGTGCAGGGTGTTATGTTAATGAAGTATTTTCAATAAACTCAAACTTACTTTTTCTTGTAGTTCTTTTATTCCACTCAAGTTCTCTTCACCACTTACTACTTGGGATTCTCTTACTGCAACCTGTTTTTTTAGGTCATCGATTTGTTGCTGCTGTTGTCTCAGCTCTTCTTGAGTATCAATAGCCTGCATAAAATGACTAGAATTTAAAAATCAACAAAATAACAAAAGGTCATCTGTACATTGAAGCCCACCCCCCATCCTCATCCCCATCTGTAAAGAGTGCATTTCATGGTTTCTTTATTGGTCATTAACACCACTAGTCAAGTCAGCTTATAAAAAAGTCGAAATATGCTTGTTTCTAAATTCTAAATGTAACTTGCAGTATCTACAATCACAAGTTAAACTGAACTATAATAATGGCTTTCTTTATTAATACATCCAGATTTAATTTTCTTGGAACAGTAACTGTGTACTGTACAACTCAGAAGAAAACACCTGAACGCTAAACCAAATATCCAACCTCCAACCTATACCCTGAACAGTACAAAGTAGATTATACCAAGACAATCCCTCGAAAAGCCCAGTTCCTGTGTTTTCTAACATTCACCATCTCAATGTTCTCCTGCAGGTCAGCTTCCAGTTGTTTCTTTTCCGTTTTGATGCGCCCCAGTATTTCCTGAAGCTCATCTCTCTCCTTAGTGAGAGATGAAATCTGTTCCTGCAGCTCTCCCAGGTGAAGTTCAGGCTCTGATTGCTGAGCCATATTTGATGCCAGAGCTCTCTCAGTCATGAGGTGGTCCCGTTCACTGGTTAACAAGTTTAGTGCCTCAGTTAACTGAAGAACCTGGGAGGAAGGGGGTATTTGTAAGTTTGTATAATGCATGTTATTAAAAAAAAAAGTGCAATAAAATGTTCTATTCCTAGTGTTTCCCTGCCATCCAGAAACAAAGTTTATTTTCTACTATTTATATTCCTTCTGTATCGTATAATTTATGTGACTATCATTCATACTCACTTTGTCCTCCAAATTCGCAGCTTCTTTGACTTCAATGTTTGATAGCTGTAGTTCTTTCTCTGCAATCTGACTCTTCAGATCATTAACTAGTCTCTGCTGCTGCTCAAGCTCCTGCTGGGACACTCTCAGTTGTTCCTGAATCTCAAAGGACTGGAGAGAATAAAAGAAAAGAAAAGCACACCCATCTTCAATCTGAAAACTAGTACTTGAATTTCAGTGACTATTTGTTGGTGTCCCAAAAACAAACTCAACTATTAGAGGAATGGATTTATTTTGGACCAACTTGGGTTCTTATTTGAAATTCATTAATTGTGCAATAAGTTTGAAGTTTTGGCATTGATGCTATGTTAGTTTCAGATTATCTGCATCATCAATGGCTAACTCATGGGTGAAAGTGGCCAATGATTTTGACAAACTCCTGGGGCAAAACCAATCCCACCAACTGTAGAATAACAAACCTAAAATTGTACTCACTTTTATAGAGAAGCTCTGGACCAGTAACCTTTTTTTATTCAGTAAAACTAGTCAATTTGGGTAACTAATGGGCGAGTGTTTCGTTCTAAAAGCAGTAGAACAATTCAGTGTTTTAAATCAATGTCAGAAGCAATGGTCAATTTTCAAAAATCTCAAATTTATTGATGTTTCAATGAATAAGTGGAGTCATTCTTTGTCTGGTTCTGTTTAAACCTACACAAATATAAATCAAACACAGCACCAACTGACAGATTAAAGCACATAATCTTAGGCATACTAAATGTAACTCACCAATTCAATATTCTCCTGCATGTCAGCCTTCAATTGGTTCTTTTCAGTTCTGACACCTTCCAGTATTTCTTGAAGCTCATCTCTCTCCTTAACAAGAGATGAAATTTGTTCCTGCAATGCTTCCATCTGAAGGTCAGTCTCTGAACTCGGTACAGTGCCTCTCCTCTCAGCCAGAAGAATATCTCGTTCACTGGTTACCAACTTCAACTCCTCAGTAACACGGTTTACCTGAAAAAATTAAATAAAATCAATATCCACTGTGAAAACTGTGTGACTAGTCATCTTTAGTCTTGAGGCACTGAATCAGTATACTCACAGCTTCAGTGTTCAACTGCATGACCTCCAGTTTTTGATGGAGCTCATCTCGTGCTTGTGTTGTTGTTGCCATCTTCTCCTGTAGATGTTGCAGTCTGCATGTCTGCTCTAGAGCATCCCTCTCCATGCACGCCAGTCGAGATGTACTGGTGTTAAATTCCTCCTGCAGGTGCTGTATCTCCACAGCAAGCCTGTCCCGGCTCTCGAGAAGCTCCTCTTTTTCAGTCAATAAGTTGCTATAGCCTAAAGTATCTACAGAAACCTAGGAATACAAGATAAAATGTCAGCTTGTCTCAGACATTTTCAAGCTCATCTGGTTATCAGAAAGACTAGTATAAGTGTTTATATTTATATGCAATAAATTCCAAGCAGCTTCTTTTACCAACACTATTTTAAAATAATAATCTTCATTTAAAGATTGAGGCTTACGGCACACAAGTGTGGTTAATGTTTTGTTTTCATACCTCCTTCTCCACACATTCTGACAATTTTCTCTCTACCAGTCTTTCTTCCATACTGGCCAACTGAGCTTCTTTTTCTTCAATCTGATTATTCAGGCCAACAACCAACTGCTGAGTCTGGTTCAACTCTTCCCGAGTGTTGCATAGGTCAGTCATAGTCTAAAACAACAAAAACGATTAATGTTTCATTACTGTTAAGGGTCATGATGGGAGCACAACATTTGCTATAAACAATTTAAATGAATTAATATGATGCCTATTTGTCTACAGTATATTTAGCAGAAACAATTTTACTAGTAGCAAATGTACCAGTTTCACTATCTACTAATCCTTTAGTAATCAAAATTGTACAAATCCGGATCATGTTAGATTTGAAATACTGTTTAAAAACCAACCTTTTCTAGATCTTGTTGAACATTAGTCAGTGCATCTCGCTCAGACTGCACAGTCTCCAGAACTTGCTGGAGGCAATCTTTTTCTTGATTAAGAGCTTCCATCTCTCCACGGAGCTGCTGCAGTTTGTTACCCTGTTCCATCCTCTCCAATTGGGACACGTTGGTCCTCAGCTCCAGCTCTACATTCAATCTGTCCAGGCTTTCAGTCAAAGCTTCTTTCTCAGACTGGAGGCCACTCACTTCCACAGATTTCTGTTTAAGTTCATCTGACAGTGTAGTTAACTTGAAATAAATATTGAGATTTTATGTACTGGTTTGTTTAAACAAAAGTCAATATAAATTATATGTAATTTTTATACTGATTTTTTAAAGCTTGACATCTACAGATCAGCCTAAAAAAACACAAGAAACATGCAAGCAATGCTAAAAGGAATTACGGTCATCAACTAACCTGTATTTCCAACGTCTGTAGATCATTTAGGAGTTGTTCTTTGTCTGCTATTAGGCTCTCAGATTCAGCCTTGATTTCACAGTTTTGAGTTGATTGTAATAACTGCTGCACTTCACTGAGCTGTTGCGTTAAATCCACCACCTTCATCTCTGCATCGTTTAGCTTGGATACGGTTTCTGACAGTTTCTCACTCGCCTGCTTAGCAGCCTCAGTCAACTCGTGAATCCTACTGTCCTTTTCAGCTATTTTGGAGATCAGGCCTTCTCTTTCAGATGTCACAATGCACAATTCATTAGTCACACGACAGACCTAACAATGGGCATATATGTACATATTAGTATTGTGGATTTCTTTAGTGTATAGGTCTTTTTTTGAGTTTTATTCATAATGGTCTGCAGTGTTAATAGAAATAAAGTGAATGGAATTACATTTTAGGCATCTGCTATAATCTACTGATACTTAAAGCATTCTGTGGTCCAGTTTGGGGCCTCCCCCTACTAAGGTTTACTGCTTAGTGGTGAACATTTTCTTCCCAACAAAAGCGGTAGAATATCACTGTATACCTCTTGATGCGTTGTTAAACACGAGGTGCAGCCGAGTGCCTGCAACACACCAATAACTGACAATATCCAGCACAACCCATGCCCTCAAGTGTCTTACTGCTTTTAAAAAGCACATTTAAATGTTTTATAAAAAAAGAAAAAAGGAGAAACATTTGGAGGTATAACCTTCCACAACAGAAAATAGTCCACATCAACTAAAATATTCAGGTAAATCATTTTCATTTGTTTCAGTAAAGGCAATTCAACTTTTTTTTAAAATTTTTTTTAAATACTTTAAATAAACTATATAAAAAAAAACCTTGCTTAGTTGTGTTTCAGTTCATTTGTCTTTGTAGAGATTAATTTGAATGTTGACGCTAATTGCACAATTATTAAAGTAACTCATTTGCTGCAGAAGGAGGTATTTAAGTGCAGGCAGAGGTTTTGTTATCATCTAATCTTGTTTGTTTATTTGGCGATGCCATGGCGTGTTCCCCTGACAAGATGTTGCTCCAACGCTTTCTATTTTCTAGCAAGGGTGCCCAGCAACCCTGCAGGGAGGTCTCGGATCTGAGATTGCTGATGTAATGTAGTTTATCTGGCTTGCAATCCAACCTTGGACAGTTTCTGTATTAAGGTACTGTGGATGCTAGGATTAGCGTATATCTGTAAGGTGCCTGCCTTCCTGCATATTCTAGGTAACATCGTTGCTAGTTAATTCACGCCCATTGGCTCTAAAGTATACCAAATAGTGCAAGAGTGCATGGTGCTTTGTTGGGATGCAGATAAAACAGGCAGATTTTCTGGAAGTTTTATTAAGTACTTCTCCAGTGAAGCTACTGGGCACAAGCAGTTTCATTAAAAGGTCATGGTGGCTGTAGGAACAATTGGCTTGAATTAATAACTGTTTGATACAAGTGTATATCTCTTGGATTCATTTCTGAGCACAGCAACAAGTACAGTGTGTTGAACATTTAACTGGAGCAACTTCCGAGCACAAAGGAGGGGGTAGCGAGCCCTTTGACCAGTGGACTTTAACTGAACCCGGCACAAAGGGCCTCTACAGGATCGTAAATTGATCGAAACATCCGAATGAAATGCTGAACCTATACTTGATGCTAGTAAGCAATAGGATTTAACTTGCACTGTAGTTAAATGCATTATTGGGGAACCATATTGTGTTTACTGTTTATTCTTGCTGTATTGATGTGTATATTGAACTGTTACCTCCCGATGATTAAGTTTTTCCTTTCTGTATCATTAGTATTATTATCTAATAAATCGGCTTCTATATTTTAACTTACCTTGTTGTGCTTGAGGGTGTTTTGTGTGTTCATCGTAATTCCTCAATCTTACACACATCATTAAATAAATGATTATGATAAGGTCTTAATGTGAATGAATACTCAGATTATTTAATAGATAACCAATAGATTGTCTGTTTAGTCGATCTAATAGGGTAATGGCCAAATAGTGTTTATTCAGGTTAATTAACAAATGTATTTAAATGATTTAATTAGTCAAATTACTTAATTGTTTAAATTAATTAAACAAACTAACATGATTAGCCCCACATTGCATACTTAGCTGTTTTCATAATAAGAGTCAGTTTTGTTGTCTGTTTCCCTTCCTTCCTTTCCTCTGCGCCCGAAATGTAACTGGACGTCAAACCAAACTTTACTAACAAGACTAGTAGCTGCGTCAGGGTTTAGGGCATCAGAATGTCTCTTTCCATAATTGTGAGGTAATGTGTTTAATCCTGGCCTTTTTGTCTCAGTTTATTTGTAACCACAAACACATTATTTTTAAAAGTTGTGAATTCTGTGTCACTCATTAAACTCTGTATTGCTTGCCTTTCCAATTTCTGACTGCCATAGAAATCTAAGGATATTATTTAACTGTTCTTTTATTTAATTAAGTCAAATTGTATTCATTTATTTTATTTTTTTTCAAAAAGCCAGTCATTGACGCATTTAACAGCCCAATTTGTTTGTTTTGTGGTATTGATTTCACTGAGTTTTCTAGTACGTCAATGTTACATTTTTGTACCTCAGCGTGACGGGTCAACTTTCTTTTCTTCAGTTTCAAGAGAGTTGCTTTCATGAATTGATGCAGCTTTGTTTTGTAACCATTCATCAATTGACAAGGGTGCAAACAGTTCAAAAGTGATGTTTTCAGCATCTTTCATGACAGCAGGTATTGTGGACAGGTGTTTTCTTTGATTTTACGTGGCGCAGTGATACGTGGCTAGCACACTTGCAGCGATTTGCCTTTATTCACAAGTAGTTCCTAATCGTGACATTTTGTTGGCTATTGTAACAACTTGGAACACTGATAGATAAATAAGCATGCAGCATTCTAACACTCCGTTTTATAATGTAAAAGGATCTTTATGCACCCAAGCTTACAGTGGACCCACATTTCTCACCTGCTTCATTAGTCCTGCAACTTTTTCAGGTAGGTGCTGGAGTGCTGATGAAGCATCAACCTCCTCCTTTAAAGCTGTTTTATCTGCAAGTATTTGCTTTAATTCCTTCTTTAGATCTGCAACTCTTCTTTCTAGCTCAATACGTTCAATCAGATCTGGAAAGCAAAATAAATACAAAGACTTCACTAAACACATTTTATGTTTTTGCAGCTTAGTTAGACTACTCAGCATTTTTTTTAGTAAAATGCTATATTATTTAAGTCCATTGTGAGTAGTTCTGGGACAAATAGCCGAACAAATATTTGACCTGTATTGAGATTCAGGATGTTCATATTTCGCTAGAAATTAGAAAAATACCTTGCACTTATTTACCGCCTCATAACAAGTCACGTGACAGTTTCAAACATGGCAAATGAAAAAGAGCTCTTTGTGACGGGAGATTAATATATAAAAAACCAGGATCAACACAGCAGCTCTTGAGCCTCTATTTAAATGTTTTAGACAGCAGAAAGTAAAACCAAATTATGCGCATGCATAGTGATCTCAATGGAATGCCATCTGGGGCAAAAACACGTTGTGCTGCTTTAGCGCGAGTCAGAACCTCATGGGACAGAAAAAAAAAGACAAGCACATTATTCTGAAATGCCTCACTTAAAATAGTGCCCAACTTGCTAGAAATGTGTAGTGATTTTTATATAGGATTGTATATATCATACATTATATTATATATTTGTTGCAACTTTGTTGTGTAATAAACGAGAACCAAAACGGTGTGTTTTTTCCCCCCTTCATTTTACAACGCCACTTCCACGTTTGTTTTATTTTAAGTGTTAAGTTAAATTTCAGTTTGTTCAGCTACAAAAAAACACAAGTAAACCTCATGTTATTACTTTATGAAAACGTGTCTATGGCCACTGTTTACTGTGAACTGTTATTGGCATCCTTTGTTTTGTAGTTAATTCTCTGGGGTAAAGCAAGACCTACACAATGTATTCTTTATTCCTGTGATATTTTCTACTTTTGACATGTTACATATTGCTGTAAAATAAAGGTACACACACAGGCCACGCCCCCCTAGCCCTGCCTGTGTTCTGAGCAATATAATGGCTTTTATTACTTTTTGAAAACGAACGAATATTTAAATTATGAGCGAACATCCGAACATGAAAATCCTGCGTTTGTTCCAGCAGTAATGGCGAATTAAGGTCTCATATCTTGTATAAAAGAAACTATATAAAACATACCTTTGGGAACCTTGCCATCCAGAAGTGTAGTTAGTTTAGTGTTTTCATTAAAGGCCTGCTGCAGTTCCTTCTGCAGATCAGTTTGCATGTTCTTATAGCGTAACTTTTCAGCCTCCAGCTGACTGCACGAAGTCAGCATATCCTTTTCCATCTGCTGATACTTCACTGTCATTTCATCCTGTTAAAGACACAGAAGAGAACACTTGAGTTCATGTCCAGTCACACTGTCATGCAAAAAAAAACAAAAAAAAAAACAAAAAAAAACAAAGTACAAACCAGTATTTACCATTTTTTCCTTCATCTCCAGATTTTCACTTCTAAGGATTGCAAATTCTTTCTTGGTGTCACGAGTGACAGTCTCTGCATCTTCAAGCGAATGCCTTAGTTGTTGAATCTGTTCCACCAAATCTTTATCAACCTTTAATAAATATTCCAGAATCAAAAAGTAAGAAATTAGGAATTCCTAGAACAGACAAGACCCCAAAAAATAACTGCTACCAATATTTCATATAACTGATTAAGGTAGGAACACTGCTATTTAAGGTTATAATATACAGTACTGTGCAAAAGTTTTAGGCAGGTGTGAAAAAATGCTGTAAAGTAAGAATGCTTTCAAAAATAGACATGTTAATAGATTATATTTATCAATTAACTAAATGCAAAGTGAGTGAACAGAAGAAAAATCTAAATCAAATCCATATTTGGTGTGACAACCCTTTGCCTTCAAAACAGCATCAATTCTTCTAGGTACACTTGCACAAAGTCAGGGATTTTGTAGGCATATAGTCAGGTGTATGATTAAACAATTATCTGAAACAGGTGCTAATGATCATCAATTCAATATGTAGGTTGAAAGACAATCATTAACTGAAACAGAAACAGCTGTGTAGGAGGAATAAGACTGGGTGAGGAACAGCCAAACTCAGCTAACAAGGTGAGGTTGCTGAAGACAGTTTACTGTCAAAAGTCATACACCATGGCAAGACTGAGCACAGCAACAAGACACAAGGTAGTTATACTGCATCAGCAAGGTCTCTCCCAGGCAGAAATTTCAAGGCAGACAGGGGTTTCCAGATGTGCTGTCCAAGCTCTTTGAAGAAGCACAAAGAAGCGGGCAACGTTGAGGACCGTGAGCGCAGTGGTCGGCCAAGGAAACTTACTGCAGCAGATGAAAGACACATCATGCTTACTTCCCTTCATGAATCGGAAGATGTCCAGCAGTGCCATCAGCTCAGAACTGGCAGAAACCAGTGGGACCCTGGTACACCCATCTACTATCCAGAGAAGTCTGGTCAGAAGTGGCCTTCATGGAAGACTTTAGGCCAAAAGCCATACCTCCGACGTGGAAACAAGGCCAAGCGACTCAACTATGCACGAAAACACAGGAACTGGGGTGCAGAAAAATGGCAGCAGGTGCTCTGGACTGATGAGTCAAAATTTGAAATATTTGGCTGTAGCAGAAGGCAGTTTGTTCAGCGAAGGGCTGGAGAGTGTACACAAATGAGTGTCTGCAGGCAACAGTGAAGCATGGTGGAGGTTCCTTGCAAGTTTGGGGCTGTATTTCTGCAAATGGAGTTGGGGATTTGGTCAGAATTAATGGTCTCCTCAATGCTGAGAAGTACAGGCAGATACTTATCCATCATGCAATACCATCAGGGAGGCATCTGATTGGCCCCAAATTTATTCTGCAGCATGACAACAACCCCAAAACATACAGCGAAAGTCATTAAGAACTATCTTCAGCGTAAAGAAGAACAAGGAGTCCTGGAAGTGATGGTATGGCCCCACAGAGCCCTGATCTCAACATCATCGAGTCTGTCTGGGATTACATGAAGAGAGAGAAGCAACTGAGGCTGCCTAAATCCACAGAAGAACTGTGGTTAGTTCTTCAAGATGTTTGGGCCAACCTACCTGCCGAGTTCCTTCAAAACTGTGCAAAGTGTACCTAGAAGAATTGATGCTTGATGCTGTTTTGAAGGCAAAGGGTGGTCACACCAAATATGGATTTGATTTAGATTTTTCTTCTGTTCACTCACTTTGCATTTAGTTAATTGATAAATATAATCTATTAACATGTCTATTTTTGAAAGCATTCTTACTTTACAGCATTTTTTCACACCTGCCTAAAACTTTTGCACAGTACTGTATAACCTTAATATAATTGACAATGTTAGTCTACAGGGGTGTGCAATTCGTATTTATTTATTTATTTTTCCTATGTTCATTATGTTGCTAGAAAGACACTCCGGGCATATTTGTAGAAAGCCACGCAAGTTTGTGAAATCTGAATTGTGGAAGTCTAGCACCAAAGCATAAACATTTTAAAAAGTTTACGTCCCACCTGACATGTAAATGCAGCAATCTAGTCAAGTTAAAACAAAACCAAAGAAACAAAACAACACAAAACAAAAAAAACACCACACACCTCACCAGTCACTAAGTTATTAGCGGATTTGGAAAAAAAGTGTTGTGTTTTTATAACACTTCGTGGTCAATGTACTTGTTGGGATGTTTACGGTTTAGAAGTATTTCAAGACAAAAACTTTCCCTGGCAAAAAATGTAATGATTTTGTTTCTTTGGATTTTAGTATTTACCATATTTAACAGAAGAGATATTTATTGGAAATGCACAATCCATTGATTTGTGAAACTATTAAAATATGAAGATTGACAAATATGTTTAATAGAAATGAATGCTTAATGAGAGATTATATATATATATATATATATATATGTATAAATTTGTACAGATCATATACATTTATAAAATAAAATACAGACTGTAAATCTCAAGGCAATGTGTTTATGTATTAATTAATTTGTATTTTATTTTTCAATGAGAGTAGTGCAGGGAAAGAATGTGGATGACCTTTGCTGCTGTTTGCGACTCTTCCTATTTTTGTGTCGTCTGCAAATTTAACAACTTTCCTTACTATACCAGAATCTAAATCATTAATGTAGACTAGGAATAGCAGAGGACCTAATACTTATCCTGTGATAAAGTGGCATCTACCTGTCTACGTTCTTTGAGTGCTTGAAAAACACACCCGTCATAAGTACCCCCCTGTGTATAACACTGCAGGTTCATTCTCATCTCTATGCACAAAACTGTGGCGATCAGAACCGATGGCAAAAAAAAAAGCCAGAGACAGTGGAATACTACAATGCCAAAGTTTGTTGGGTGTGCTGGACCAGATGGCACGACAGTACTCAGTCACAGGCGGATCTCGTCGGTGGCCTGTGGCTGTGTTTTGTAACATTTTGGACCTGGCAGCCATCAATGTATATGGTTTTGTACAAGGAATGTACCAGGGAAAACTGCAACAGGAGGGACTTCATCTTGCAGTTAGCCATGGAGCTTCGGCAAGCACATATGGATCAGCAAAGGGCAGAGACAGATGGCCCTTCGCTGTGCTGTAGCCGCTGCACCCACACGCAAGAGGAAACAGTGCCAGGTTGCAAAATGCAATGACAACAAAAAATGTTCGATGACTGCGGCGGTTGTGGAAGGGCAGCGTGCAGTAAATGCTCAGGGAAAGTGGAGAAGCGTGTATTGTGTGCGGACTGTACAGGTTAGAAAGCTACCAGGTATACAGACTAAATAAAGATGTTATGTAAATAGTTTATTGTATTATAGTTATTTATGTTTTGAAGTAGTGCATTATATACTATTTTTGAAATATATATATAACGTTTTGTTTTCCATTTAAATAGTGTTTCTGCTATGCAAATGTTTGATTTGATGTTAATAAATAAAACTTGAGTTTTATACAATCGTTTGTCTTTCATTATCATATTACAGCTGTTTAAAAAGCTAGTTAAAAGGACCGGTTTGGCGCTTCTAGGTAGTTCAAAATTACGGCGCTTCTAGTGTTAAAGTATGTTATACATTTGTTGAGGTGGGTAACCTTTTGTGTATCTTGAAGAATTTAGTGAACCAGTCAAAGCTACAAGGCTAGATCCGCCCCTGATAAATCACCAATTGATTGATTGTGTTCACTGTTAAATAAAACCAAAACGCTGCAAGTTATATTCTACTTGTTTGTGTGTTTTGTGAGACAGGTAAGAGGCAAGTAGATTTTTCTAGCATTTTGTCCCTTGACAAGTTTTTTTTTTTTTGTTTGTTTTTTTAATTGCACACCCCTGGTCTGTATATATAAAGTGATAATCTATTCAATTGCTTAAATAGGACTCCATGGTGCATATGATACTTAACCAACATGTTGATTTTCATAAACATGGTACTTAAAGGGCCTTATTTTAAATGGTCTAAATAGCATGTAAGCCACTTGCTTTAAGAAACAAAATAGACCCCAAGTCCACTTGTTGCCTTATTTGCTTATGGATCAGGGACTTACCGATGACTGTAGGTCTGCAATCAACTCTTTAGCCCGAGAAAGTTCAGCCTGAGAAATAAATTTTAAAAAAATAATGCAGGCATTCTGGAAACTATAGTTAATTATAGGCAGTAATACAGCAAACACATAGGAATTGATGAGTGGTCACTGCAGGTGATCTGTAATACAAGTTTGACCATTTCAAATGCAAGTGGTATAAGCAATACCAGTTAAAATGTATGTATGTATGAATGTGTGCTTAAGAATTTGAAAAATATGTGGAGTATTAAATACAATGATCAATACACATATATACATATACTGTATATTTTTTTCTTTAAAAAAAAACAAAAAAAACAACACAATTTTCTGTGCAGATTTAAAGACGACGGACCTATCAACGGTCAACAGCACAACCTCACCTTAAGGCCTTGGATACATACTTCAGCATTTTCAGTGCCTGCCTTTAAGCTGGTGATTTCATGCATTAGGTCAGCCTGCAAGGGCAATTAAACAGGCAAAAAGCATTGGAGGAGTTAGGAAGCAGCCACCAATTAAAAGACCTCCCATTTCAACAGCAGAAGGGCAGGGTTGATTATGTCTTGAGTTAGACTTAGACAGTGAAAAACCATAGCTTTAAAAGACCAATTTATATCGAAGCCTTATCCAAGGAATAGGTTTCAACAATATTTAGTTTACCTTTATATCCCATTAATTTTAAAATTTTTAATAAGCCTCTTTCAAAATATGAAGTAATTTGAACCAAGTGGCTAATGAAGATTGTTGCTGATCTCTTTGGAAACAAATGTTATGGTACGTGGCTTCAGAAATGCCAGAATCAGAGATGCTTGTCACACCCAGGACAATGCCACTGATATTGCTAGTGAAAATGAAATCACAAATGCATAGTACATAACGATATACTCTCTGATTAAAAACAGAATCTGTGGCCAGTACTACAAACCCGACTTATTAATATTCCATGTATTACTGTAGTTATTGAATATTACCATTACTAGTTACAGCAGTGTTAGTTATTGCCTTTGTACTAGTTTTTGAATAAGGTCAATTGTCACCAAAGTCATACGAACAACAGCAATTCTTTTTTATAGGTTGACTTTTAAACTGGCTTATTTTTTATTTTTGTACGCTTTGGGATGCTTATGAAAAGCATTTTATAAAATTAAATGTTGCTGTTGTTGAACAAACTAAAGTCAATTCAACGAAGTTATGCTTGTGCACTCCGCCAATATAAATGGCGCAAATATCAAACAGTTCTGGTGCAGCTAAATTTTCTGGCCCTGTAAATAAAGGTTGTTTTTTTGTTAAAAATGACAGTAACATGTACTTGTCAATTGTATCAATAAAAACTAACATTTGATATGCTGTATATAAAAATAAATTAAAGCACTTGTATAATGCCTTCCCGACTAATTGAGCTCTTGCAGGGCTCCAAATTAATCACAGCCATGCAGCAATTGTCATGGGTGCCCTTCTTCCCTTTTTGCTATAGCAGCTAGAGACATATCAAATTAGGAAGTGTTTGGATCCAAACAATAACAGGATTATGTGATTTGCGTGGTTAAAGATTAAGTAGCAGGTTTCTGAAAAATGTAGCGTTACACAACCCCACATGTTGCTACAACTTTTTACACTTCTAAAGTCTGTTTTAAAGCTCTTTTCAAAATGTCAGCTCCAGTGAAGTGATAGTGTAAGGATTATTGCCCAGATTGTCAAACAGGTAACACAGCAATAACGATCCATGATGTGGTACGAAAAAGAAAAGCCAGAGCACTTCAAGAAAAAAAAAACGAAAAAAAAAAAAAAACCTGCTCTTCCTGTAGCGATTTAGATGGCAGATCTCAAACCCCATGCACTAGAGGTGGCCATTTTAAAGAGCATGTTACCAATGAAAAGAAAAATTACAGGTACATTTAAAACAGTTGTAGCAACACATGGGGGAAATATAATGCTATATTTTACTTTGTCACATCAGAAGGAAAAAAAAAAAAAAACAAAGCACATGGTCTTCTACTGTGCATACTAAGAACATAAGAAAGTTTACAAACGAGGAGGCCATTCAGCCCATCTTGCTCGTTTGGTTGTTAGTAGCTTATTGATCCCAGAATCTCAAGCAGCTTCTTGAAGGATCCCAGGGTGTCAGCTTCAACACTACATAATAGTGTCATCTCAGAAAAGAGATGTCAAGAGTTGTAATTTTTTCAGGTTTAAAAATAGTTACTTTTGTAACTCTCTTGAATATGGCTCAAGTACCATTATCACCTTATTTTAAAATTTCTTTTACCACAACAAAACCAAGATGGTAGGAAATACTTTTCCATATTGTATTACTGTTTATCATCATTACTTGTCCATCTTAAGATAAAAATCAATTTACGTTGTTTCAGTTCATCCATCAATGCAACACAGTGCATCAGCATTTTGTATGTGACACTGGGAAACAATATTTCAGTTTACCTTACGTTAAACTGTGTAGAAATATTTAAAATTATGAACGAATATCCGAACATGAAAATCCTGTGTTTTTACACACATAAGAGATAGACCTTTTTTTACCTCATGTTCATGCCGAACTTCTTTCTCCAGAGCCTCAAATTCATGCATTTCATTCTTCTCCTTAAGTTTGAATTGCAATTCTTTTTTTTCATTTCTTAACCCTTCGTTTTCCAGTGTCATGTTATCACAAGCATCACGGAGCACATCCATCTCCGAAAGCAATTTCTCCTGTGTAGACAAAGGAACTCGAGATTAACATTTAGCAAAGAATAATTATGCAAATAAAAGAAAAAGCACCCCAGTGGCCATACTAAAATACAGTTTTACCAGACAAAATGTAAATAAAAATTGGACGGCTATCCAAAATACAGTATAGACTTCTAAGACAGCTAAGATCCCAGTCAGAGTACCTTGACAAAAAGAATGTCAATGAGCTCTATTAGCAATATATGTCACAAACTTACAATACATACATAAGGAGCACAACTTAGACATTTGGTAATCACTCACTAAAAACTGGAAAGAAATCCAGTCAGCTGTAAACACTTCAAGTCACAAAAACAAGTGAATATAACAACTTTCACAAAGGTCTACATTATAATCTACAATGTTTAAAAAAGTTACTTTTGTTTAATTAATGCAATCATACCTTCTCAGCCTCCAGTGCTTCACAAAGCTGTATAGTCTCCAATAAATCCTTTTGATACTGTATAGATCAAACAAACAGTTTAATTCAACAAAAATCTTTTCATTGCGCACAACCAGTACTGATTTTCAAGCAAACAGTCAATTCATTTCTAAAATGTGTAAGCTGTAATCCAATCATATTGTACCAGTGACCTATATTCATTGTTATAGAAACTGTTAACTACATTGACTTTTTCGGAATACTAACCAGTTGATCCTGAAGATTATCCTTGCCTTGGCTCTCCTGAATGTGAAGACTATGCTCCAGCTCCATAATCCTTTTCTCCAAAGCCGCTTTACTTTCAGTATATTCTTCTTTAGATGTTGAATGCTGCTGTTCCAGCTCTAGAATTCTCTCTTTTAGGCCCTTCCCAACATATTCCTGTTCTAGCTCTTTTTCCAAGAGTTGCCGCTCCAAATCAGCAATCTGCTCGTCAAGAACCCTTTTCACTTCCTTGTGTTCTGCTCCTTTAACCTCCACAGTTTGGGACTGTAGCTGCTGCTCTAGTTCAGACACTCTTTTCTCCAAGAAGCTTCTCATTCCAGTTAGTTGAACTTTTTCATTTCTTTCACTTTGAAGCTGCCGTTCCAAATTTGCAATTTTTGCTTCCTTGTCATCCATTTGAGGAGAAGCCACATCACATGCACTAAATTGTAATAACATTTTAGAATTCAAGCCACATAATTGATTTTGCTTTTAGCAGTTCAGAAGTAAAAATCAAATGTACCTATATAGTTTCATAGTGTACTGTTGTGACCAATGCATTCTACATATTTATTGTACTGGATTGAAGAGACCTCCATCAATAAGTTTACCTGGGTATAAGGGTCATATTTGCATATCCCTTGCATACAACACCCTCAGAGCATTAGGTTATACGTTAAGGGTAGTGTATGACTAAATATAAAAAAAGAGAACTGTACAAATCTAAATTCCAACCAGACATGGCTGTACTAAGCAAGATTATAGGTTTAATAAAAATTTTAAAAAAAGCATTACTGTTTTCCTTACCTTTCCTGTCCATCAAATAGCGGATATTCCTCTAAAAGAGTGGAATAAGCATTCCTACTCCTGCGAACAGCTACATTACGACTTGCATCTAGTTCAAATGGATCATCCAAGGTATGTGACCATGAATCCTCAATTTCAGTACAATCGGCTGTAAAAAAAACAAACAAAAACATACACCACACAAACAGTGGGGTTATTTACTGGATTAATCAAACAATTAATTAATTGCATTTTCTTTCAAATCATAAATGATACATTTCATAAGGCTCACAACATGTTATTAAATACATCTTTGAAAAATGTAATTGAATACTCCAGTTACAATTTAAATAGAAAACATTAAACTGACCAACATATCTATGAATAGACAATATCCCATTCTGTATTCAGATTTGCTATTTAAAGTGTGATTGGTTAAGTTGAACTTTCTTATAAATGCTCATTTTTAACCCTGTTGACATTTCTCAGTTTTATTTATTTGTTTTTTTGAAGTTTACCTTTTCACTGCTCTTGTACAATTTATATACTTTGCATAAATGTTTTTTGGGGTGAACAGAAAATATAATTCACTGTACCATTGTTCCATGGCCATGTATTGTGCTTTTTTTTTTTTTTTTTACCCCAAACTACCTTCACAATATAGAGATTAAGTGCAGTAAAAACCATGAACAAAACACATCAACCACCACATGTATAGATACTAAACCAGAGGTTGCGCTAGCTTTTCTGTTCATGTGTTTCTGAAAGGCATATGCCCAAAATTTTGGGTCCCATCCATCAGATACTAAACAATCAGTTGTTAACACAAAAGCTAATAAAACAGGGATTTCTATTAATGTTTATACTCTAAGCTATATCACAGTTTAAGCAATCTCTGTCTGTGTATAGATATTAGGGCTGTGTTGGAAGGATCGTTCGCTAGCCAGGGATTCGAAGGTTGTTTTAAACCTTCAAAGGTCCGTCAGATGCCATTGACGCACTGTGGCTTTTTATTTTATTTATTTTTCCTGTTAACAGAAACTGTTTGACAGTATATGAATACTATACAATAACACATTCAATGTCACTCACATGCAAAATTCGATCTTTTGATTTGTATAATGCATATTACGTAAACAAAAGTTGTTGTACTAAAATCCGCTACCAAATCGTTATATCTATGGTTAACTCTATGGTGCCGCTGCCGTGTATGCAGTAAAATATGTACTGAATATCTAGTGTGCAAGACAGTGTAAGAATTGCTATGGTAGAATATGTTTGAAACATACAACACTTCTACAGAACACTTCCTACAGATGTCAGGACTGCCCAGTCCGACCACATACCGGCACCTCCTCAAGACTCATCTCTTCAGAAAGCACCTGTAGAACTCCTCTGTTCTTCCCCTGGGACACTTATCACCCTTCCTTAAATGCGCTTTACTTGCTCTTATCTGCCCCCAATTTTACTTCATTTAATCCTGTACTTCAGAGTACTGTAATCTGCCAAGTGTTTAATCTGTAGTATTTTGTATTTAATCATATTCTGATGTAACTATCACTGACACTTATCTGCTGTATTATTGAATTGTGTTTTGTCACACTTGTACTTGCTTGAACCAAAGTCATTGTATTTTTCTTGCTCTTAATTGTATTATTACTTGTACTATGATACTTGAAATGTATTTGCTTACGATTGTAAGTGGTCCTGGATAAGGGCATCTGCTAAGAAATAATAATAATAATAATAATAATAATAATAATAATAATAATTTTAATTAAAAAAAAAACTGAGCAGTCCGTCCCTCCCCCCTCCAGCTCGTGTTATCCAGAATCAAATCTTTAATTTCTTCATTCTCCATTTCGACAGCCAAGCGTTGTATAGCGTAAGCTGTATTGAAAGAAACATCTCAAACTCTCTGCTGTTTGGGATATTTGTTAAATGGCCAGACGACAAAAAAAACCCCGCGGTTTAATGCAAACTGTGCAAGCAACTCATATCATGGGAGGTATAACCAATCTTTGGGGTCACTTGACAAGCGCAAGTTCATATTATTATTATTACTATTTTTAGTAGTAGTAAAATGTGATCGATTGGAACTGTGACTTAAATAAAGCTTTGTTTTGCCCAAATCCGCTGCAGTTGCGCAAAGCAAGCTTACTATATGTATCACAAACATCTTCAGTTACGTGTAAATAAACGTGTATTTTTAAAAAAAATGCAAATTATAAACACGATTACTTTTCTATATAACGTATTTGTAAACTACATGTCAATGTTTTATTTAATTTATATCGATTACTCGTAAAATAGGATTTTCAATCAAATATAAACAAGTAGCTATGGTCACACCAGTCACCAGTAAATTATGCAAATGAGTACCATTGAAGATTCAAACCTTCCTTCGGTAATGTGTTCCGAACCTTCAAAGGCTTCAAAGTACACTTCGTTGCAGCCCTAATAGATATACATATGAATATAGACACACTTTTCTTTATGCTAGTATATAGGAACAGTAGACGGGATTCTGAAGGCTGCTACACCAGACATGATGCGTCAAAATGAAGAGAACCTATACCTTTGATTAGTATCTTTGAAACCACACGTGACGCTACAGGCGACAGAGTGGCACGAAATAAATAGGATTCAATCCTATTTTTATGCGGTTTGACGCTTGTCAACTAGGGTATTGAGCAATCACAACAGCTTCAATGCATGCGGTCCAGCAGGGTGAAGCAGTATCCAAAATGACAGAGAAAACAATAATACTTGTCGTTGAAAAAATACCCTTATTTAGTAAGTCGCCAATTATTTTATTATTTTCTCCCAATTTGGCATATCCAATTATTTTTAGGCTCAGCTCACTGCTACCACCCCCGCGCTGACTCAGGAGCATCGAAGACTAACAAACTCTGTCTTCCGAAGTGTGTGTCTTCAGCCGACCGCTTTTTTTCACATGGCAGACTCACCGTGCAGCCACCTCAGAGCTACAGCTTCAGATATATAGTCCATTTACATTTTTAGGCATTATGTTGAGGTGCAGGGCAGTCTGACAATATATTATTTAATATAAAGACAGAAATGTACAATGACGGGAAATAATTAAACTTCAGGCTTCCAACTTACAGTCATCAAATTCAGCTAGTGTTGACATTTCACATTTCATTCTTTTGACAAAAGGTTCAGATGTAGGCAAACCATCAAACTTAAATCCTCCACTTGATTGCAAGCTGTCACGCAATTTCCCTGGGGCCCAGGTAACTCTCCTCTTATTTTTTATCTGTAAATGATATATGAAAAGGCTTTAAAAAAACGATCTTTACATAATAAGATATAAGCATTTAAGTGCCTTTCAATGAACAGCCACCAATAACAAACACGTGTACGTTACAATGTTTTAGAAGCTGCTCATGCCCCTCATCCACTTACATACACACACACACACACCTTCTGTTCCTTCTTTGAGAAATCTGAGGTAATAATCATTTTGGTCAAGTTCTTTATTCTATCTTCTTGTTCTCTTTGAAGTTGTTCCTTTTCCAACAGTAGCTGTGCCAATTCAATCTTCTCAGTTGCCTGTGCACGTGTCTCAGAAAAAACCTGTACAGGAAAAAAAAAAAAGAAGTTTAGTTTTACATTATATATACATTTAAAAAAAAACCTTAAATAAAACCCCTAAAACACCAGCACTCTCTTTTTTTGTTGTAAATTCAGACTTTATTGGAGCAACAAAACAGACAAAACAGAACAGACAGAAACAAAACAGACAGAAATCTGCAGGGAGCATCACATATACCAAAATGTACTTGCCTCTTCCAGACGTTTCTTGAGATCCACAATTTCATTTCGATATCTTTTCATCAATGCCTCGTCATCCAACACCTCATTGACATGAGGATCATTCTTCATGTGTTTAGCAGTGCTGGCAAACTGGGGTGGGGGTCATTAAGGCATTAAATCACTTTCTCAATACAATTGCACTGACAATAATGAGACAGTAATAGCAAGATATTTTACCTGAAGAGTGCTGAGTGTTTCTTCAATTGTGGCTGGAGTGATTGTGCAAATGATCACTGTTTTTGCATTACCACCCAAAGAATTTTGAAGGATTCTGGTAAGTTTGCTGTCTCTATAATTGATAAATCCCCTGTGGGTAAATAACACATTTTGTAAAATTCCATTGTCCATGACTGCTTCACATTATCAAAGTCATTTTTAGATCTGTACAAGCTTCTTTCAATTGCCTTTAGGCATGGTTAACATAAGCTAGACATTTCATTTAACAAGGAATCCCAAACACTTAGTAATGATTCAACTTACCCAGCATGGCCATCACTCAGCTTTTTGATTACTTGGCCAATGACGAACAAACTCCGGTTAATATTGCAGCCTTCTTTCAGTCTAAGTCCTAAAACAAAATAAACTCTCACCAAATGAGGTTTAAGGGCACGTGTGTTTGAACATGAAATGTTTGCTGTGTATTTACTTTATCTTATGGTGTTTTTAGGATCGGGTTAATACCAATAATTGTGACTTTGTATTGAAATGTTTGCTCATCAGCAGCTAGACAAATGTGTAACCATTCATAAATAACCTTGTGTAGAATCTAAAACACACAATCGTTTTGTACTTTTAACAAGTAGCTTGATTAGATATAGTATACAACTGAGTAAAAGGTGCATTAGAGAATGTACTGAGTTTTAGAGAGTCCATGTAATTAGTTACAGCACCTGCAAGGCCTAATGCTATGTGAACCAAAACTGTTGATAAAGATTTGAAGCAAACAGAATGATGTAACCACAACAATGTGTACTACTGTGTGAAACACAAAAGCCGTTATGAAATATGTAAACATTAAAGGCCCGGTCCACACTACATAACCGATCTCGAGAAAACGTTTGAATTAATCCAGCTCAAAGCGTCCACACTGAAGTACCATTTCATGTTTAGTCAGGATTAATGTGTACACACACTACTAAAAAAGTTTGGTTACAGTTCCTAGCAGCGTAGTGGACTGTGAGACTTAATACGACAGTATCCCGCCATGCACTGTGTTTACAACCTTGCAAATATGGAGCCCGTGCCCACGGAAGACATAGCACTGCTTAGCATGAACATTATGGGTTAATTTCTTAAAAAACACAAGCTATCAGCAACGGTCTCGCCATAGGCAAGCTTTGCATAGGCTCCTGCACTGGTTAGGTGTTCTTTCAAAGCCTGCTTCTTGCAGGCAAGTAGACATTTTATCAGAAACTTCATTGCACCAGATATTAAGTGCCTTGATTTTGGCATCTGACCACGTCACTCGACGATCCACCATTTTACAACATAAGCCTAAAATGGTACAACAGTATTGATGGTCGTTCTCAACTCCTTCAGGCACCTGTTCAGAGTACTGTATTTGTAATGTCCACGCGCCAAAACATAAGAGAACATTTTGGGATATTGGAGGATGTACAAAAAATATATTTCAGTATTACAGCGTCCACACTTCTGACAAACCGCACTACCTGATTCGATCTCATTTAGAACCGAGGTAGAGGCTACCCCATGAGGTGGTCTCAAGTCCAGTACTAAACACTGCGCAGTGTAGACAGTAACCATATTTAGCAGTTTTAAGATGATTTGAAAGCAACCAATATGGTTTAAAGGCATAGTGTGGACAGGGCCCAAGTTAGGTATAAAACAGGGTAATTTAGAGTTTTTGTTGCACCAGGAAGAATGAAATAAAGACTGTCGGGCCGTCTCTCCAGAATATAGGTTAAATATTAGTATTAAACTGACCAATTATTGTATCGAGCGAATCATTCTGGCTAAGACTTGCATCAGTGAGCCACTTAACACATCTAAATTACTGATCATTTTCTAGAAAAAAGAAAAAAAGAAAAACATTGACACCTTGTAGTCTCGTCTAATTAATAATAGAGCAAAACTTTACCTGCTGCTCCAGTTTGGCTAGCTCTTTCACTTCCTGCCAAATCAACCAAATTCTATAAAAACAAAATGAAATAACAAATACACTTGATTTAGCCTCACACAGGAGTAATATACATGCTTATAATATTCTAACTTAAATTAATTTGGTCTATAGATATTCGTCAAATAACAGAAGCATAACAAAGTATCATCGTTGTTAGTATTGCTTTTTTTTAAGTGGGTTCTTTTGCTACAATGTATATATATATATATATGTATATATATATATATATATATATATATATATATATACATACACACACACACACACACACACACATACAGTACTGTGCAAAAGTTTTAGGCAGGTGTGAAAAAATGCTGTAAAGTAAGAATGCTTTCAAAAATAGACATGTTAATATTTTATATTTATCAATTAACAACATGCAAAGTGAGTGAACAGAAGAAAAATCTACATCAAATCAATATTTGGTGTGACCACCCTTTGCCTTCAAAACAGCATCAATTCTTCTAGGTACACTTGCACACAGTTTTTGAAGGAACTCGGCAGGTAGGTTGGCCCAAACATCTTGGAGAACTAACCACAGTTCTTCTGTGGATTTAGGTAGCCTCAGTTGCTTCTCTCTCCATGTAATCCCAGACAGACTCGATGATGTTGAGATCAGGGCTCTGTGGGGGCCATACCATCACTTCCAGGACTCCTTGTTCTTCTTTACGCTGAAGATACTTCTTAATGACTTTCGCAACTCCATTTGCAGAAAGGCAGCCCCAAACTTGCAAGGAACCTCCACCATGCTTCACTGTTGCCTGCAAACACCCATTCGTGTACCGCTCTCCAGCCCTTCGGCGAACAAACTGCCTTCTGCTACAGCCAAGTTCCTGCGTTTTCGTGCATAGTTGAGTCGATTGGCCTTGTTTCCACGTCGGAGGTATGGCTTTTTGCCCGCAAGTCTTCCATGAAGGCCACTTCTGACCAGACTTCTCCGGACAGTAGATGGGTGTACCAGGGTCCCACTGTTTTCTGCCAGTTCTGAGCTGATGGCACTGCTGGACATCTTCCGATTGCGAAGGGAAGTACGCATGATGTGTCTTTCATCTGCTGCAGTACGTTTCCTTGGCCGACCACTCGTCTCACGGTCCTCAACGTTGTCCGTTTCTTTGTGCTTCTTCAAAAGAGCTTGGACAGCACATCTGGAAACCCTGTCTGCCTTGAAATTTCTGCCTGGGAGAGACCTTGCTGATGCAGTATAACTACCTTGTGTCTTGTTGCTGTGCTCAATCTTGCCATGGTGTATGACTTTTGACAGTAAACTGTCTTCAGCAACCTCACCTTGTTAGCTGAGTTTGGCTGTTCCTCACCCAGTTTTATTCCTCCTACACACCTGTTTCTGTTTCAGTTAATGATTGTGTTTCAACCTACATATTGAATTGATGATCATTAGCACCTGTTTGGTATAATTGTTTAATCATACACCTGACTATATGCCTACAAAATCCCTGACTTTGTGCAAGTGTACCTAGAAGAATTGATGCTGTTTTGAAGGCACAGGGTGGTCACACCAAATATGGATTTGATTTAGATTTTTCTTCTGTTCACTCACTTTGCATTTAGTTAATTGATAAATATAATCTATTAACATGTCTATTTTTGAAAGCATTCTTACTTTACAGCATTTTTTCACACCTGCCTAAAACTTTTGCACAGTACTGTGTATATATAAACTCCTACATAATGCATCTATTGAACAGGATGGTCAAATGTTTTATTACTGTATTTACAAATATTGTAGCTTACCAGATGGGAAACCATGACAGCTCCATCCACATTTTCTCCATTAGAAGGCTCGCTTTTTTCTCTGCTTTCCAAAATCTACAATAAAAAGCATTTATAAATAAATAAATAAATAAATAAATAAATAAATAAATAAATAAATAAACAAACAAACAAACAGCTGGTAATATAGATAATACTGCTATTGTATTGTTAAAGAACTTACCATTCTGAAAATTGTATGAGACCTGCTGCTTCGCTCATTCATTTTGGTCTCTCCGTAATGACGATTTTCTTTCAAAAGACAAAGAGAGAGAGAGAGAGAGAGAGAGAGAGAGAGAGAGAGAGAGAGAGAGAGAGAGAGAGAAACACATTAGACCATAAAAGGAAAGAGTTCTTAATTCTAAACTTTACCTGTTACTTAGCCAGAACATTAGCCAGACATTTTATCTGAATGTTCCGCTGTCCTTTACAGTGGGTGCGTTAAGTAACTGAGCATCTCGGAGCGAGAATTGTTCCGCTCCCCAAGATCAATGAAATTTGCTCTGTAGCGCTCCGAGCTACTCAGGGGAGTGGAACTGAACATGCCGTTAATTCTACATTTTCTAATTCTTTATACTTTTAAGATTAAGTTGGTCCTTTATAAGGCCTAATAAAAGAGAAGCATAAGGAGGCAGCCTTTCTAACAATATAATCCCTTCCAATGTAATCACATTTTTATAGATGCATTGAGACCGAACACAAAACAAACAATCTGCTATTTTTGAAATGCATATCTTTTGTACCTGTAGTAAACAAACAATCCATACTATAGAACATTACATTTCCACATTAGAAGGGTACATAAGGACCTTTTTTATTGTGTTACATGTTGTGTAACTGAGATGGATTTACCAGTAGAAGGAGGATGATGGGAAATGTAGTTCTGAGAGGTCAATGCGAGTACATGGGAAGCCATCTTGAGGCAGGGAATGGAATTTTAAAAAAGGCCAAAATGTAAAAAAAAAAAAAAAAATTGAAATACACACACCTTACGTAAACAGTTTTAGCAACACATGGGAACTTGTAATACAATGAAATAAAAAGGTCCTTATGTACCCTTTAAGCCTTCTTACACACAAAGTACAACCACAAAAAATTCAAGAGCTTCTTACTCTCTCCTTTCTTTATCCACTCCAGAACTTGCTTTGCAGTTACAACAACTTCTTCAGACAGATCAGCAACATATACAGTTCTCTGAGGGGGAAAAAGAAAAAAAAATCAATACAATAATCCAACTGTAAAAGCGTATTTTTTTATGGTGCATAATTAGTAACATATTAAAAGTTAAGAAATTACTCAGAAGAGTACAATCTGGTATCATGTGATCCTATTAACAAGAGTGACATTTGTAAATAACCGAGGAATTTAAACCAAATTACAGAAAACAAACATATAGGCCAATCAGTCCAGAAGAAACAAGTACAAAAAATAAAACACACTTACATTCATATCCTCACGAATTTCTAAAGGTTTCTTTTTCCTACTGTCACAGAGCAGATCTGTTACAGTCTCATTGTATATTTCCATGTAGGACACACGGAGCAGAAACTCCCTATTAGGGGTCTAAAAGAAACAAGCACATTAAAAAAACATACCTTTAGCAATTAAAAAAAAGACAAAAAAAACAAACACAAGTGTTGCTTTCGGAACCGCAGCCTATGATTTTTTTTTTTTTAGCTCCAATAGCTATTGGAATGGTGGATGCAACTTACCGCATCAATTGTTTTAAATATATCTTGAATTGCTAAAGGTATGACTCCAAGTGAGCTTTGACTTCCCATCATTGTGAATGTCTTCCCTGAAGAGGTCTGACCATAGGCAAAAATAGTTCCTGTAAAAATAAAATGTATTTAAATATATTACATACAGGTGCACTCCACTTGTAACAGATCCTGTTAGAACAGAGTTCAGTTTACAACGTATTGAGGAGGCATGTACCTACCAAGCATGGGTTTTAATTTAATTTCTGCGTCAACATAAACACCATAGATTCCTTCTTCAATTTCATTATCTCCCATATGGTATTTATAATGTTTAATTATAAATGTTTATTGCCTGCGTGCAGTACCTTACACTTTCAGCTATTAAATGTAATTTGCCATGTGTCTGTCCAGTTCTGAATACTGTATAGATCATTTCGGCTAACCTTTACTGCTGCATCAGTGTTTGCCACTCTTGCTGTTTTTGTGTCATCTGCAAATTTAACACGTTTCTTACTATACCAGAATCCAAATCATTAATGCAGATTAGGAATAGCAGAGGACCTAATACTGATCCTGTGAAAGTGGCATCTACCTGTCTACATTCTTTGAATGCTTGAAAAACATTCCCGAGTCATAAGTACCCCCCTGTGTATAACACTGCAGGTTCATTCTCAGCTCTATGCACAAAACTGCGGCGATCAGAACCGATGGCAAAAAAAACCCTGAGACAATGGAATACTACAATGCCACAAAGTTCGGTGTGGATGTGCTGGACCATATGGCACAACAGTATTCAGTCACAGGCGGATCTCGTCGGTGGCCTGTCGCTGTATTTCATAACATTTTGGACCTGGCAGCCATCAACGTGTATGGTTTTGTACAAGGAATGTACCAGGGAAAACTGCAACAGGAGGGACTTCATCTTGCAGTTAGCCATGGAGCTTCGGCAAGCACATATGGATCAAAAAAGGGCAGAGACAGATGCCCCTTCTGGCAGTGCTGTAGCCGCTGCACCCACACGCAAGAGGAAACAGTGCCAGGTTGCAAAATGCAACGACAACGAAAAACGTTCGATGTCTGCAGCGGTTGTGAAAGGGCAGTGTGTGGTAAATGCTCAGGGAAAGTGGAGAAGCGTGTATTGTGTGCGGACTGTACAGGTTAGAAAGCTGCCAGGTATGCAGACTAAATAAAGATGTTATGTAAATAGTTTATTGTATTATAGTTATTTATGTTTTGAAGTAGTGCATTATATACTATTTTTGAAAAAAGACCCTTTGATGTTATTTTTATAAACAAATAAAATGTTATACAATTTCCTATGTACAGAGACCGGTTACAAAATAGTTACTAGTGAAATCTTTTTTATTTATGTTTTAAGTTTCTTGTTTTGTACTGCTCCTTTTGAAGTTTCTCCTCTAATCAGTACTTTGTTTTCTACATGTTAACCACTCCCTAATCCATGTGCATGCATTTCCTTGAATCCCTACTGCATTCAATTTGATAAGTTATGCAGGACTTTGTCAAAAGCTTTCTAGAAATCTAAATAAACCATGTTGTATGCTTTGCAATTATCCATTGTCCATGTTGCATCCTCAAATAAATCAAGCAGGTTAGTTAAACATGATCTCCCTTTCCTAAAACTATGCTGGCTGTCTCCCAGGATACTGTTACCATATAGGTAATTCTCCATTTTGGATCTTATTATAGTTTCCATTAGCTTACATATAACAGAAGTCAGGCTTATTGGTCTGTAGTTACCTGGTTCGGTTTTGTCTCCCTTTTTGTGGATCGGTATTACGTTTGCAATTCTCCAGCTGTGGGTACAACCCCTGTCTCAAGAGACTGTTGCATGATCTTGCTTAGACAACTTCTTTCATTTCTTTAAAAACTATCAGGAGGATCTCATCCAGCCCATGGGATTTGTTTATTTTAAGAGCTCCTAGTCCCTTTAACACTTCCACCTTATTAGAACAGTAACCATGTTTTTATGATTTAAATAAATACACGTTGTTTATTTACACTTGATGCTGCTTGCCATACAGTAAGCGTACATTGCAGCAGCACCAACTGCAGCGGACTTAGGCAAAACAAAGCTTTATACAAGTCACCGTTCCAAACACGTTATCAGTCACGTTTTACTACTAGTGAAAATATTAATAATAATAACTTACGCTTGTCAGGTGACCGCGAAGATTGGTTGTTCCTCCATGACACATCAACAGTTGCTTGCAGTTTGCATTGAACTTTTTTTTTTGGTCGCCTGAGCATTTAACAAAAATCCTAAACAGCAGAAGGGTTTCGAGACATTTCTTTGAATTCAGCTTACACTATACAAAGCTTTGCTGTCGAGATGCTGAATGAAGAAATTAAAGGCTTGCCTCTGGATAATAATACCAGCTGGAGGGGGAGGGGCGGACGGTGCTCAGTTTTCGAAATTAATTTTTAGTTTTAGCGTATATTTTGTATGTTTCAAACATATTCTACCATAGTACTTCTCTTACACTATCTTGTACACAAGGTATTCAGTACATATTTTACTTAAGGGAGACTCCTTATCGATTTTCCTCAAGGTGAGATTTTTACACGTGATATAGGCAAGTAAATAAGTGTTAATCGGCCCATTCCTGGTATTTGACCAACGTGTCAGTTAATGCCACGAGATGTTGTGGCATTAAAGTCGACAAAATTATTGATATTATATTCATTGAACGGTTTTAAACATTTGTATTGGCATTATAGTTCAATGCTGTATTAGAATTACCCAAAAAGTGTTTTGGCACCGATGCTGAAGCATTCCAAGATGTTTTTCAATGGTCATTGTGTCTCAGGATTTCATTTGATACAATTTAATAGTAATGTATGAAGTGAGTCCTACTTTTTGTTTAAAGCCGTTTGAACATTGCAGTTCAACAGACGCAACTTGCAAATATTGTTAGTTACCGATATCTGATTTGTAGAAGAAAAAAAATACTCACCTGACAATTAGGAATTCTGTTCAAAATTATTTCAACTTCAACTTACAATTAGTTTACCCAAATAACGCAGAAAAACATTCTAGCCAAAAATAACAAATTAATAAATGATGAGGGTAATGGTAAATTAGTAATATCCAATACATATTTAAGAACAGTTACTTATTATATTGAAAAATGCTGGTGAAAATGATACACTAAAAAACTAATACAATATTTGATAGGAAATATCTATGTATTGTCTTCTGTGTTGACCAACATTTTATCTACAATTGTACATACTGTAGAATAATGTCCCCTGAAATTTGAAGCAACAATGTAGAAGCAACAAATTTCATAAGGTATACAATTTTAATTGCATTTAGCGAAAATATAAATTCGTAAAGTTGTACAACAGCACTTATGACATTGTACTGCCCACAGGGGGGTGTTTTGTACAAATAATACATTCCCGTTATTTGGCAGTTAAGCTTTCTTGTATTGTTTATATTTAAGGTACTAACGTTCGTATTTCGAATTGTGTTTACTACGTATAAAGTACTGCTTTCCATTGTCCCTTGGAGTCCATTATAAATGCAGTGCACCTGTATGTGTTACATCAATCTAACAGAAGTGCTAGAATGTTAATCTTATTGAATATTCTAATTTCAAAGCACATAGTAAATTCTTCATGTTTCTGTAAAGTATACTGGAGCATAAACATCTTACCATTGTAGCCATTCACAGCAGAGACCACAAGCGGTTGTGCTACATCTTGGTACACCTTATCTGTGGTTTCATCTGTATTAAACACTCGGTCTGTAATTTAAAAAAAAAATACATATATGAAAAGCTGGATTGCTCGTATAAATTCGTCCATTCAACATTGTACAAATGATTTGACTACTGTATATTAAAACATGAATTACTCCCTTTCAATACCCACTTTCCAAATACAGCAGTCGGTAAATTGCATCTAAGCAATAACAGAGCGTTTAACTTACCAAAGTTAAAAGATTTTGTCCCATCCACCTGACAAACAGCATGTTTATCAGTTTTCCAATACAATGGAACCGCTTCTTCTGCATCCTGAATGGCATTCTTCTCTCTACAGAGAAAATATTAAAATGGTCAACTGGCTAATACCTTGCTTGCACATATTAAAACATGCAATTTCATAAAATGTGACACGCGTAATGTTAAGCCCCACTTTACAACACACGTTCAAAAGGTACAACAAAAGTTTTACAGGTCAAAATAAATGTTTGTAGCCACTCCAGTCCAAAAAGTGCACCTCAGTACATAAGATATAGGCCTATCACTTTTCTACTGACGTATAATAATAGCCAGTCTACACAGCTGACTTGTTGCCAAAGATACTGTATAGCGATACTGACAGCGTGGTGATGGTACTGGAATACCCTTCATTACCAACACACTTATTATAGTTCAGTTTTAAAATATTGAAATTAAAGATACTGAAGTTATCATAAATGAGAATACAGCAATCTGCAAACTGGCGCCTAAAAAGTATCATACAACAATACACCTCGTTTTAACTACAAATCCCGTACTGTTGACCCGATATAAACCTGAGCGACACACACCCTGCATATATATATATATATATATATATATATATATATATATATATATATATAAACAAATCAAATACGGGCTGCACCGATGGCGTTAATTTAATAAAGACTATTTTAGGAAATTCCTGGTAGTATGACGAACATAGTATGCCAAAACAAACTAAGAATCATCGTTAAATATGTAAAATAAATAACGACATTGTTTACCTTTGGATGAGCGGGCGAACCCTCACGCAAACTTTAACTGCGCTTTCTTCTGACATTTTAACATTTGTCTCTACGCATCCCTAAGTTCCTACAACGTCTCCAATACGACAACTACCTCCTGGTTCAAAAATACCGCTCTGTCAGTATGAATTTAAAATTTCAATCTTCGACCTCATTGGTCATCATCATTCCATCGGTTGTACCAACTGTCGAACTGTGGGGGAGAGAGCAAAATATATTGCATTCCTTTGGTACATCCATTAATCTAGTAAATACGATTCATTAGTATATGCTTGTTTATTTTTGACAAAATATAACTTAGAATGTGTACTTTAATAACGTGTGTTTTTAATATATATATTTGCGCAGCTTCCTGGATATGGACGCTTCCAAAAAAAAAAAAAACTTTATTTAAAGCTCAAACTTTACAGACAAAGTTGCCATGTCCGCTGTTTTCAGCTGGATTGGGTACTTTGAAAAGCCAGTCGCGGGTTTCTATTTTTTATACTACTTTGCATGCTTCTGCAGATGTTGGGGCTTTTAAATATATATATTTTATGTGCATGGTATTTAGACACAGCTCTCTGTGCATCCACAGAGTTTGCTGGAATTGACAGGCAGCGCCAAGCTAGGGACGGGCTGTAGTCTGTAGCTGGACAGCAATTTTGTCCTGCGGTGCTTTTAATGTATTTTTCTGCTAGTACTACTACTTGGTATGTATTTGGCTTTCAAATTATTTTACACAGTCCGCTGCAGTAATGATTGCAGCACTGTTAGATTTTTTTAGATACTAATTTTACAGTTTAGGTCTAATTTTCCACTGATGGTACTACCAGTTGAGATCTGTATGTCATACTAAACCCGCCCCAGATGTCCGTGTCTAGTACCAATCAGTGAGTAGAGCCCAGTTATTTGCTGTTGTCAAGTGTCAATCAATAAATCCTGTCCAGTTCACGCTGAGCTTTTTTTTTAAAATCGAAACAAGCTAACAAAATCGCATCAGGAATTTGTAAGGTTACATATAGCTTCATTTGATTTTAGAGCAGGGTAAAAGTGCACAAAACAGACCAGAGTTCACGGTTCGTGACACGGCCGTGAAAAACGTGACATTGACCGTGAAATCTGGTCTGTTTTATGTACTGGGTAGTGCCTTTATTATAACGTTTTTGTAAAAAAAAAAAAAATGTGGGAACATTTTGGTTCAAGTATCGATATTAAAATTGAACTGTACCAATTGAAATAGCAATAAAACGTGGCTCTTGTTGTTATTAGGGAAACGTGAATAGTGGTACTGTTAACAGTAAAGCACGCTCAATTAGGCTATTCTCAAAACCAGGTGGTACAGCAGAGGGCACTGTCTGTAGCACTTGTGTGTAGAATAAAATAACAGTCGACCTGCTGTGACAAAATCGTCATCCAAAAGAAACTTCACTTCTGCATTTCCAAAAAGTGCGGTCACGACGAGCTTCTTTATGTGCACACCCTGTCTTTTATAAAGTAATTGATAAGACAGTCATTTTAGCAGTATCATTTTTGCAGAAGTATTTAAACACTAGACCTAGGTTAGACAGTGGACCACATGATCATATGTATTTCCCAGTGTCTATTACAAATATTTTTTAGAAAGCCAAGATGGGTAAATGAGTCAGTAAGTCATAGAAAATGTTACCTCAGGAGATTAATACTCCTGTAGCACCTGCAAGCTTGTTAAATAAGTTATAGGAGCTGTAACAGAAATGGCTTACAGAAGAGGGTTCTCTTATGGAAGGAAAACAATATATATTTTTAAAATATTCTTTATATACCTAGGAAACATGTCAAATATAATGAACAACATATTCATAGTCTTGTATATTTATTAAAAAAAAATATATACAGTATATATATATATATATATATATATATATATATATATATATATATATATATATATATATATATATTAACACACATTAAATATGTAAATGTGTTAACATCCCCTGTCAATTTAATTTATTTTTAGTACTCTGCCATCAACCAATAGCAATAAAAACACCCCACATCATACATTATTTATTATCTCTTCAATATGGGGGTAGTTTCAATGCAGTAAGATTTGTTGGGCTCTGCACAACCTCAATTCTGGTAAGATGAATTTTGAAGTTGGGATGTCCTATTTGAAAAAATACTAATCTACTATAGTTTACCATATACCAACCTAATTCTACCAACCCTTGATGTATAGGCCTACCTAGTGTCTATTATCTCCTCTGGTAGTATTTAGAGTATGCTGAGCAGAGCACAATAGAAGTATCTTTGCTGTTCACAGCATCTCACGGTGCTGTGAACATGTTGGTTATTATGCACTGAGTAATTTGAAAGTGGAAATGTGTCCTTCGAATAAACCAAATGCATGTTCCACTCTCAGAGTCAGAGACTTACATTCCTCATTACTGCTGTTCAAAGCACTAGCATCCCACATATGGAATTCGAACACTATCCTTTTTGGTGGAGCTTCATTTCCTGTAATGGAACACATGTTTTTTTATTTTATTTTTTTACTGTTATAAAACTAAATCAAAATGAATCATGCTTTCCTCTATTGATTAACAAGCTCTCAGCCAGTAACATCCTTTGATCAAGAAGGTGCTGCTGGTGAGAAATGACCCAGGAAGGGCAAGTGTAACCAATATCCTGAGAATAAGGCATAAAAACTGAACTTTATTTAATACTTGTATTAAAGTTTACCAGATATCATGTTTTAAAATGAAAAACATGTTTGTTATAACATATCAGTTTCATAACTGCACATTTGAAACCTATGTTGATAACAGGTAAGATTTATTTTTAGCTGCAATGCATGACAGAATGCAGAAACTGAAAACACACATCAACATATGTTAGTTATAACCCCAAAAATGTAAAAAAAAAATCACTGCCATTGACAAACACCTCCTTGGTTTGCAAGTGATGGTGCCTTTTGAAGAATGATCTTAGCCGTAGGTATTGTGAGAGGTGGGAGGTGTAATGCAAGGGCTGTCTAAAACATAAATGGGAAGGGGGAAAAAAACGCATAGCTTACTAGTCAAGTAAACAGGAGGCTGTCCAACACTGACACACAAAAAAATGGTACATTCTCCTGCTTTCAAGATTCAGCCATACTAAATCATTGTATGCTTGACAGTTGGATGTGAGACTTCCAAGGGTTTTTATCTTATGTATCTGGCTCAATAAGGATACTGAAAAGCCTATGGCTATGTTTCAAAGAACTAGCTCCATTGGCTGACTACACTACATTAATAACCTTCTTACCTTGCTAAATACCTTTCCTCAGATGGCTTATATGGCTTATGCAGTTACACAACATGAGGGTTTTCTTACGAGTTCATGCATCTCCATAGCTCTTGTATACATTCATAACTACCACTTCATAAAGAAAACAACAAAATAACATGTTTGAAAACAAAATACTGTTTTTCAAGCAAAAAAGCAAAAATCTTTTATCTAAAAAAAACAACCTGGGTTAGATAAAAGCGATGTCTTGGCTCCTGATATCTATCAATAAGACCTGTTTGATGAACATGAAAGGACAGCAGTGTTTAAAGTGCAGAACCATGATTCAAATAATCTTTGATTGATGTCGTTTTAGAATTAACAGGGAAGAGTTATGCATTGTCACAGCCCACAGTGTATCACACTTGCTGTGGCACTGCTCTTTAGCTAATTTTCCATTCTTCACTTCAATAAATTAAACAATGAACAGAAAGTAAGTAACAGACAGATACAATGAGAAGGATATTAATATCATAAGAGTAACCTATGCATGGATATCGTTTGTGGTTCTATGACAAGCTGTGTGAGAGCCAATTTGCTTTATTGTATTTTCAGGTGTCATTCATTTTAAAAATGAAAAGAACAGTTGTGCCATTATAAGTATGGCATCAAAATGCAACAAATAGAAACAGCGGATACTACATTGTTTCTAATAAAAGATCAGTTGTATGTAAAAGATGCATTTTTGTTGTCCTCATATGTCGAAACAGGTTTTACCACATACTGAAAAATGCAGGATTTGAACAAAGATATTGAATACAAAATGTACAAAAAACGAAATCATGAAAACACCAGTTTGAAAATAAACCCTCTTTCTGGTTTTTTTTTCTATTTTCACAAGCAAATATTCACAAGAAATCTTCCTATTAATGCCAACCATCTGCAGTATTGCACCAAAAAAGTATGAATGAGGGCTGAGCCTGTGCATGAAAAGAATTGCATTCCAGCCCTAAGAACCAAGGTTTAGTAAGAAGTTGAAATAAATGTGCCTTTATAAAAGCCACCATAATAGCTAGGGTTATTTTTGAATACTAATCTGCATACAGTATATAAAGCCTGCTGGATCCAAGAAAGTTAATGTTAGTAGTTAGTAATATTATTTTAATGAGTTGCATATTTTGTATTGTTTTGCGGGCCAAGACACTCTAACCATACCAAATTGCATTAGCCCAGCAGCTTTTACTATTTTTTTTGACAATTTCTTTTTAATATCCACATTTTAATTATACAGTAAAAACATAATAACAAACTGAGTCATGTGTTAACATTGCTAATTCATTCAAATGACAGTGATAAAGGTACAGTCAAAATATTCTGAAATACCATTACAGCTTTTATATTTGTGTATATAATACAGCAGGTTCTAAAGTGTCTAGATAGGATAACAAGGCAGCCCAGGTTTTATCAAATAAGTGTGGGCTACCTCTGTATGTTATTTTCTCCAGGGGCAACACATATTTACTTTGTGGATACATTGAGAAAGGGTGATGGGGGTCCTCCTGATTCCATTTAAATGCCATACAGCTTTAGTTTTAGCAGCCACTATAGCTAGGTTTAAAGAGTTATTAATTCAGGTTAGAAAGATTGAACTGTATATTCCTCCAGGATAGCAGTTAATGAGGTTAAATGTAGATTCTATTTTTTTTGTAGTATGTTACTCATCGCTCTCTCTATGGCTTGCCACCAGGGTGAAGTTTGCAGCATTCCCATATCATGTATAGAAAGCTGCTTTCCTGGATCTTACATCTGGGACAAATCCAGCTTTTTTGGTGTTAAGTAGGTCCTGTGTATACATTTGTATTGTGTAAGTTTAGCTCTCATAATTGATATAGAGGATTTTGGATTTCACTTATTTCTTGCCATTGCTCAATGGAAAGAGAGATCCCCAGTTTGCCCTCAAACTTATCTCTTAGGTGGTTTGTATTAGAGGTTCTGAGTTTCAAAAGTTGGTTGTATAGTTCTGAAATGAGTTTAGCAGGGGTGGGTTTGAGTAGTGAGGATTCCAGTATAGAATATTTAGTCTAAAGAGCGCTCTTGTATAATTGGACATAATGACTAAAATATCTAAAAAAGTGCGTGGTTGGGATTTGATAATCGTTCCTCAGTTCTTCAAACAGCGTAAAAATGTTACCTTTGTACAAATCACCTATTTTGTATAGTCCCTTCTGTTCCCATAGTTTAAAAGCTGGGTCTTGGGGTAAATTAGAATGAGGTGTAATTGGTGTCAGAATGGACATGGAGTTAAAACAGTACAGAGTGTATGAGAGATCAGGTAATCTAAGAGCTTTTACTGTTTCTGCAGTGGTGTAGTCGAGTCGGAACTCCATTCTTTTTTTTTATAGGCAGAACCTTGACTTATCTTGCGGCCCACCAGGGATCCCCAAACCCCAGTTTAGGAACCCCTATATTAGAATATTGTCTCGAAATGTATCTGAATACATTTAACACTACAAGCTGGGACTGAACAAGTTAATTGTTTCTTTATTTAGTCTAAAAAATGTTCCCAGAAGCTTGTGATACAGAAGAAAAGTAATTGTCTCCTGTATTAGGTTCTTAATCTAGCTGGCAATACCAAATGCTGGTTTGTATTCACACTCATTATGTTGCTTTGTTTATTTGTTTCCGTAAAGCTGCTAATATCAGTCGGTGTGACTAATTTAAATAGTACTTCATCTAAATGAATTCAGAAAGGACAACTTAACCTTCAAAAAAAAAAAAAAAACATGAACTATGTTGTTCATGGATTTTAGAAATGATTTTGTTCAGTCAAAGAGACTCACATTTTGATGGTCCTGTAGAAGGGTATCTGGTACTGTCAAGGCCAGCGACAGGAATCACACAAGAAAGAAAATGTGCTTAAGAGCAGGTTTGCACAATTTTTTTGGAAAACAAAATAATAAACTAAATGAACAATAAATAGTAGCCCAGCTCAGCATGCACAAGTAAGTACAAGCATGTACCATGCCCCATATAAAGCCCCCATGGATCCAAAAATTGAATGTTGGTAGTTGGTAATATTTTTTTAATGAGTTGCATAGTTTGTCCTGTTTTGCAGGTCAAAACATTCTAACCATACCAAATTCCATTAGCCCATACTGTTTCTACAGGAGGTGAAATGTTGGTATTTGACAAAATGGTTTTGTTATTTCCAGTGATAAAGTATAACATATACAGTACACGTTGCATATATTTTTATATATATATACGACTGGGCATTTCTTCTTTTTCAAATGGATAAGAATAAGGGTTCCCAACCTTTCTTGGCTCAAGGCCCCCCATGATATTAGGCACGGGCATAATTTACGTGGGGGACGGGGGGGGGGGTCACGTCCCACCCAATATTTAAAGGAGCTCAATCCGTCCCCCCAATAATGTATGTGACTGTTACTTTAAATTATAGAGCAGCCAGGGGAGAAAAGAATGTTGGTGCTCAGCGTATCAGAACGAAGAAAGTATGTGGAGGGGGGGCTAAGCACTAGCGCGAAAAGAGAGTGTGAGTCTGAGGTGATCGTCGGAGTGGAGAGAAGAAACAAAAATTAGTGTAATGAAATTGGTGTGATTTCTAATATAGCCAACACGGTTATAAATTCTAATTTATTTTTATATTCCCCTGTACATACGCTTGTTAAATCCCCCTTGTTTCAGTGTAGATACTAGATAGTATTATTTTATTTTTTGTTGTCACGTCGTCTGGAAGGCTCTCCTCTGTATCGGTTAGCACTCCGGGCGACCGGCAAGCTCCGAGTTCCGCCGATACCAACCAAAGCAACCCGGTAACTTAGAGGGAGAATAAAGAGGCTGCTGAGAGCCCTTTATTCCATCGCCATCTCCTCTGGACTGACGTTAAATACAATTTACTGGACGTAGTGGACAGTACTACCCTGCCTGAAGGGGTTTACACTTTTTTTTACCACTATGCACCCAAGCACCGCTCGGGCCTGCAACGTTTATTCATTGTTGTCTGTATGTGTTATTTTAGTTATCTGTTTACCCGGGTGTTAAATGTATCTCCCCTACGGAGATTAATACTACTGGCCAGTGGTAATTGTGTAAAGAAAAAAAAAAAAATCCCTGTCACCAAGTGTTTATTGTCTGCTCTGTATATAGTCTATATATACTCTAATCTGCTACGATATTGTTTTATTATCAGGGTTGCCTGTCCACCACGTTATTTTGTATACATTTTAATTTAATTAGTATTATATATATATATATATATATATATATATATATATATATATAGAGAGAGAGAGAGAGAGAGAGAGAGAGAGAGAGAGAAAGAGGTTATTTTATCTGCCTTATTTACCGGAATATAGTCCGGTTGTGCTATTGTCCCTAGACTCCCTGCTGTTTAATATTTCACCTGGTAGCTTTATTTATTTATTTATTTTTGTGACACAACCGTTATAATTATTATAATAATATTTATATTTAAGTTTATTTACCCCCCCCCCTCCCCCTCCCCCAAACATGGAGTATTTCAGAAGACAGCATTTTAGTATACTGTATATTTTATGTTCCTGGGGTTGTGCACGACTATATACTATCCCACACAACCATCAGGTGGAGTCATCGTGCATTTTATCAGGTCATTAACTTTCGCTAGCCAGCAGCATTATAGTTAGCTAGCTAGCTAACATTAACCGACTTAACGTTACATTTGTTCACTAAATGCATGAGTTGACATGAAACTAGGCTACAATATGCTGGCTAGGTACCGTTAGCTAACGTTATCAAGTTCAAATTCTGTGTTTTGAAATATAATACTGTTATGTTAACGTTAGCTAACGGCATGCCTCTTTCAACCGGTTTAGCTAGCAGGCATGAATGTTAGCTAGCTAACGTTAATGTAAATGGTAAGTTAACGTTAGCTATCTGGCTAATATACGTTTTTAGCGAGATAGCTATGTTCTCATAATCATAATTTCCGCGGTCTTTGTTATAGCGACTGCAATACAATGTCCACGTCTGCCAAGCGGAAAAAGTCGGACATAAGGAATTTCTTTCATGGAGTGCTTATATTGGCAGCCACCAGTTCCTTACATACACCTGATTTGGTGTTTCATACATTATTTACAAGTTCACTTGGACAAAAGTAGTGTTTTGAAATACATCCATAACATATCCATTTATCACTTTTGACACCTCACTTTTGGAGTTTCAGAACATTGAAATGGTGTATTGAAACATGTTCTTTTAATAGTATCGCAGAAGTATGATTTTATGTTTGCTTGACTATTTTATTAGTAGAGTTCCTATATAGGTTTTGCTCATAAGTCATAACACCTGGCATCTGCATATGATTTAACCTTTTTCATTACGTAATATTAATTTTGTTCTATAATACTAATTTCTTTATTACATAACTCTATTATACTAGTAATACTATTCCAGACGCATCTTTCCCCAACGAGGACGGCTAGCTGGTTTCAAGAATTGTCCCCCAATGTTCAAAAGAAAGTTACGCCCTTGATATTAGGCATCTTGACTGAGACCCCGCACCTGAAATATTGATTTTGATACCTTTAGTGAAAGAGGTTGTTCGTTTGTACCGGTAGAAGTACTACTACTTTCATTATGTTCAGTGTCATTTCTCGGGCATTTGAGAAACTGCTCCATATTAACTACTCAGTTTTACTGTCAGAATTTTCCCACGTACTCTTTTTATTTATATATATGCGCTGAGCACACTCTTAAACTCAGGGGAGACGTTGAGGAGGACATAAAGATGTTCCGGACTCCTGTAAGTGGATCATTCATGCATTAGGCTTACAACGTATCCAGATGACTTTTAAACAATCACACAGACTCATTTAATTTGAAGTTTAACGAATCAGAGCAGTAGTGGTGGTCTTTTTGGTTTATTAAATGCTTAAAAATGGATTGAGTAGTCACAGACCACTTCGAATCCCAGCTGACAGGCAGTCTGGGCATTTCCAGTGCCTTTACAGGTTTAACAGCATCAATACTTCAATACAGTAATACAAAAATGGTTATCATATATTTTGCTCTTAGGCTATAAAATGCAAAAAGCTAAAAAACGCCTACCGCTAAATTCTAGAACATTCAATATATATATATATATATATATATATATATATATATATATATATATATATATATATATATATATATATATATATATATATATATATATATATATATATATATATATATATATATATATATATATATATATATATATATACAGTATACAGTACTGTGCAAAAGTTTTAGGCAGGTGTGAAAAAATGCTGTAAAGTAAGAGCAGCTTTCAAAATAGACATGTTAATAGATTATATTTATCAATTAACTAAAAGCAAAGTGAGTGAACAGAAGAAAAATCTAAATCAAATCCATATTTGGTGTGACCACCCTTTGCCTTCAAAACAGCATCAAGCATCAATTCTTCTAGGTACACTTGCACACAGTTTTTGAAGGAACTTCGGCAGGTAGGTTGGCCCAAACATCTTGGAGAACTAACCACAGTTCTTCTGTGGATTTAGGCAGCCTCAGTTGCTTCTCTCTCTTCATGTAATCCCAGACAGACTCGATGATGTTGAGATCAGGGCTCTGTGGGGGCCATACCATCACTTCAGGACTCCTTGTTCTTCTTTATACTGAAGATAGTTCTTAATGACTTTCGCTGTATGTTTGGGGTCATTGTCATGCTGCAGAATAAATTTGGGGCCAATCAGATGCCTCCCTGATGGTATTGCATGATGGATAAGTATCTGCCTGTACTTCTCAGCATTGAGGAGACCATTAATTCTGACCAAATCCCCAACTCCATTTGCAGAAATGCAGCCCCAAACTTGCAAGGAACCTCCACCATGCTTCACTGTTGCCTGCAGACACTCATTTGTGTACGCTCTCCAGCCCTTCGCGAACAAACTGCCTTCTGCTACAGCCAAATATTTCAAATTTTGACTCATCAGTCCAGAGCACCTGCTGCCATTTTCTGCACCCCAGTTCCTGTGTTTTCGTGCATAGTTGAGTCGCTGGCCTTGTTTCCACGTCGGAGGTATGGCTTTTTGGCCGCAAGTCTTCCATGAAGGCCACTTCTGACCAGACTTCTCCAGACAGTAGATGGGTGTACCAGGGTCCCACTGTTTTCTGCCAGTTCTGAGCTGATGGCACTGCTGGACATCTTCCGATTGCGAAGGGAAGTAAGCATGATGTGTCTTTCATCTGCTGCAGTAAGTTTCCTTGGCCGACCACTGCGTCTCTGGTCCTCAGCGTTGCCCGTTTCTTTGTGCTTCTTCAAAGAGCTTGGACAGCACATCTGGAAACCCCTGTCTGCCTTGAAATTTCTGCCTGGGAGAGACCTTGCTGATGCAGTATAACTACCTTGTGTCTTGTTGCTGTGCTCAGTCTTGCCATGGTGTATGACTTTTGACAGTAAACTGTCTTCAGCAACCTCACCTTGTTAGCTGAGTTTGGCTGTTCCTCACCCAGTTTTATTCCTCCTACACAGCTGTTTCTGTTTCAGTTAATGATTGTGTTTCAACCTACATATTGAATTGATGATCATTAGCACCTGTTTGGTATAATTGTTTAATCATACACCTGACTATATGCCTACAAAATCCCTGACTTTGTGCAAGTGTACCTAGAAGAATTGATGCTGTTTTGAAGGCAAAGGGTTGTCGCACCAAATATGGATTTGATTTAGATTTTCTTCTGTTCACTCACTTTGCATTTAGTTAATTGATAAATATAATCTATTAACATGTCTATTTTTGAAAGCATTCTTACTTTACAGCATTTTTTCACACCTGCCTAAAACTTTTGCACAGTACTGTATATATATATATATATATATATATATATATATATATATATATATATATATATATATATATCACTCTCAAGACTAAAACATAATTTCTATAACTTATAGCAATGCATAAATATAAAAGATATTAAATTCAAATATATGCTTACCTTCCAGTATATGGCTCAGCTCTCATTATTTTCTAATAATATATAACTCAGCTCTCATTATTTTCTTATAATATAATGAGATACATACTCCTGTCTTTCTTAAAGCACCTATCATTGGTTATCATTCAAGGTTGGCAAATCCCGCTTTCAAGAGCCAATACTGAATCCTGATTTTTTGAAGGTCTAATGCCGTTATAGAATTCTACTGTGTGTCTGAGACAAACATTTAATTCTTTCACTTTTAAATTCTTTAGTTTCCCTGTAAATAAATATCTTTGTTTCTTACTGCAGTAAAACCTTTATATAAACTAAACAGGTGTATTCTTTGGTTTAATTGATAGTGTTATGTCTTAAAGACTTTTTGTTTAGTTGGAGAAACTAAACTAATTCTTAAATTGATTAAATTAAATGAACATTATCGCAAATGTGTGTTAACAATATGTTTGCAATATTGTCAGTGCCATGCTTCTGTTATTTCAACAGTTTATCTTTAAATGGCATTATAAGATGTATTTCTAATTAAGTTACTTCAGTATAACAGTTGCTCCTAGAAAATGTAATATTATTTTACTCCATTGATAAATCTTTCAAGATTTTAACGGAAGGTTCAGTTATTTATATGTAAATACAGGCTAGCATTAATATACCAGAGTGCCATAGTGCTACAGTGACTGAACTAAGTCTGACCTTCTTCACTGTTCATACAAAATCCAGTCAAAGCAGGTGTGTTCGTCTTCACCGCTCCTGAGTCAGCGCAGGGGTGGTAGCAGTGAGCTGAATCTAAAAAAAAATAATTGGCCATTCCAAATTGGGAGAAAATAATAAAAATAATTGGCAACAACTAAAAAAAAAAAAAAAGAAAATCCCAGCTACATTAGCCAAAACCAATTAGTCATTTTCAACACTGCTTTTACTACAGGCAGGTAAGGACGAGGTTACAAATCGGTTCACTGTATATGTAAAGTTACAGTTTATACTTTAAATGATTTTATAACATGTAGTTCTAATTCAGATATGTGAATATAGCAATCTCTTATAAACTGCAATTCTATTTTACTTCATTGACATACACAGAAGGCAAGAGGTTAATTTTTAATTAGCAGCAAATGCAACCTTGAATATTAAAACTTAGGACTGCTCATACATTTACTTAATGTTCTTATATTAGGTTTCTTATTTATTTAAATACTTTTGTTTTTTCTTACTATAATCAAACCTAGTTCGATTGCTTCTAGCATATTAACTGTGCTCCATAGATTCTGCCATTCTACTCTCGCTGGATCAGAATGTTTTTAGACTAAAAGGATCTAATGACTTATAGCACAAAAGGGATGTTCCAGAACTGTCTGTGACAGTACACTGACTGCAAATGCAACATAAACCTGCCCCCACCTCTCTCTCTCTCTCTCTCTCTCTCTCTCTCTCTCTCTCTCTCTCTCTCTCTCTCTCTCTCTCTCTCTCCCAAGTTCCTCCCTGAACTCCTCCAACCTGACTAGTCAAAACCCTTACTTATATCTGCCCGGTTAAACCAGGTAGATTATAAGATCTATAATTGCCTGTCCAATCACAGGCCTCAGCTTCTCTCACATTTCTATCATTCTCATACAGTTATTTATAATATCTGAAGATCTTTGGTCTGGGTGTCCCAACAGCAGCAATGAACAACAGTCTTTATTACAGATTAAATTGCAAAATGTTTAATTCATTTCTGCTTTTGGTCTCAGCTTCAAGAACTGGAAATCATGCCTTTACATTTCATGATGGTAGAGCAGAACTCGAACCAAAAACAGCAATATTTGAAACCCATCTGTGATAGAGATGGCTGCAGGGGTGATGTCAGACCAGAAACAGAAACCAACACACAAGTACTGGCAGTTGAAACTGAGACGCTACGGCGCTCAGTGCTTTTATTAAATAATAATAAAACAAACAGGTTGAACAAAACAAAACTACACAAAACAAAAGGCATGTTGGCCAAACAAACAAGTAAGTATCATGCTGGTGTAGACCCAGCACGTTTTAGCAATTGTTTTCTATTCATTTTAAAGATTCACTTTTCTTCACCTCCCGACTCGTTCTGCGTCGCGAACACACTCATCACCGTGCAGCCAAAGCTGCAGGTCTTATGGCCGAGGGGTTAACTAGCTAGTAATTATCTTATTATCTCTTGGCCATAGTCTGCACAAGTTTAATAAGTCTGCGTCGCTGTCAGGTAGTTAAGTAATCAGTAGCTGACAGTCACGCATTCTCATGAGGAATTTAAAACATATAACAATAACAAATAATGGCTGGGACTTTTTGTCCGCGCTGCAAACAATAATAAAACAATTAAATAAGGCTTTTCACTGATCATATTTACATACATCATAATATAATAATAATAATAATAAACTATAACTGCCAGGCAGTTTTACGGCTCCCAAGCCCTAGTACCAATACTAAATACTTAAGCAATTACTGGGTGAAGCGGGTTTAGTTCTTGATATTTGACAATTTGAAATCAGTAACTTCACCAGTTCTCCAGAAGAAGATTTTGAAAGTTTTTTTCCAAAAAAATGCATCAGACGGCCATCTTGGTTCACACACAAACACCATTTTTGAAAAAGTCAATTATACTGACACAGGCATGATGGTTTTCAGGTTTGGAGTTAATCAGGTAAACCGTTTTTAAACTGAAGCAGTTTTAAATTTAAGTAGATGTAGGTCTGACGGCCATCTTGTTTTACAGAAGAACACCATTTTGCCGTATTTGAATTCCATTGTCCCCAGGATGATGCCTACCAAGTTAGGAGTTAGTTTTCAAACAGAAGCAGTTTGATGTTTGGGGCGCGTTTTGGCGAATTTGGTGGCAGACATTTTGATAGTAACATTTATCGCAGGAACTTCTTCTTTGCAAACTTGAAGCGGGTTTGGTTGCTGATGACATATGCGAAGTTTCAGATCAATCGCTTCACCGCTTCCCAAGAAGAAGATTTTGAAAGGTTTTTCCAAAAAATGCGTTAAGCCGCCATATTGGTTGGCCTTGGGAGTGCAATTTTTTTTGCATCTGAACTGTAATCTACATGGGATGTTACCTACCAAGTTTCATGTTGATTGGTTACACCGCATGTGAACAGGCACAGTTTGAAGTTGATGGAAGAAGAAGAAGAAGAAGAAGAAGAATACAATAGGCTTCCCAGCCATTCTGGCTCCGCCACACCATCATACCATCAATACCGCTCTGACGAATATTATATTACCTTTCTCCCATTATTCTCTGATGTTGTATGTGTATTTCTTTTAACAACTTGTGACAGCCTCCTTCTTTGTGCTTTAACCCCTTGGACCTTATCTCAATGTTATCCAGACTCAACGTATTCTCCTGAGTTGGTTGTTAATTACAATGCAAGACTAGCAGTCCTAGCTTTGTTCATTTGTCAATCACAAAAAATGAATAGGAAAAACAAGGAACCAAGTGGCAAGGTTTCATAGTATGCCGACATTTTAATACTGCGTGTTCAATGTGAATAACTGTAATTTGATGTCTTTTTTCAGTTCAGGAGATATACCGAAACATAATACAGCCTGTTGTCTTTTCTAAACGACTGATATTTTAAAAGGCACAAACAAACCTTACATGCTTTGAAAAACCTTGAACATGCATATAATCATATAATTTAATTCCTATAAGCTTTTTAGTATTGTGACTATATGTGATGCTGGCAAATCTTTTTTGTGTGTAAGTGCTCGAAAGAGAAAGTACCTTTTCCACAAATCAACAGGTCTAACTAGTATTTTCACAGCCATACTAATCCATGCTACAATGTTTCCGTATGGGTTCCCCAGTAGCTTTTCCAGGATAGGAACTATTGCACTGGATTGTAGAGGGAGTCATAAAATCAGGTTTGCTGGTTCAAATCTGGTAATGCTGAGTTGGAGATTATGGCTGGATGTCCACAGGGATTGCTGCATTGGTTCCCTGGGTTAGGGAGGAAAATCCTATGAGCATAGCTTTCCTCATAAGAGCTTCAGCAACCTCCACTGGCCAGGTGCCCCATGAGTCTAGGCAGGCAATACACAGGGTTCTATATCTTGGCAACAAACAAGGTATTAAAAATAGAAAAATGTTAAACTCATAAAATGACTCCAGCCTCATCTTAATTTTGAGAAATGTCAAATGTGTTTGAATTTCTTAAAAATGAATTCATCTTTAGAGGTTTTATTCCAGTTGAGAAATGCCTACATTAACAAAAACGGAATATTATTCTTTAATGAAATTACATATTATAATTGTATACCTTTCTATCTTAGACTTATTCGCTATACTTTTCTTATCTTTTAATAAAAACTGTATGACCCATTGTTAACATGGCTAGGTCATCCTGCCCTGACAGGCAGACATAATAGAGAGTGAAAGGAAGTGGAACTGAAATGAATTAGAAGAACAGCTCCTTGAGTTCAAATGTGTTATTCAAGAATGACACTTGTTATTCTGGGATTTCTTGAACTTTATATTTATTAAACCTTGGTTTTAAAATCAAACTCATTCATTAAAACACCATCACATGCCCTGATCATTTTTAAGTAATATTTTTCAATACTGCACATTTGAGATCTATATAGAAGTGCAGCTCGGGTAAGATAAAGTAAACTTACTTCAGATCCATGATATATATATAGTAGCACAGCAGGGATGGGAGTTAAAATCCCTCCTGCCAAACACACGTGCAAATGTGTGTTATTGTAAATTTTTCCATTGTTTTGTTAATTTGTTTAATTGTTTTGGCAGTTGGCAAATGATTGTAAATTAGCGCCAGCTGCCTATACTTGTTTCTGAGGGGGGAGAATAAAGAACACACAGAGCATTCATTCGAAACTGCTGAGGAGAAAGAAGCAGGAAGGTGTGTGCCCTGTTTCTGAGAAAGTGTAAGTACTGTGTGTTTGTCTACCGGTAAACAGCTTAGCTGTCCGGTGTTACAATACAATAAATATATATATATATATATATATATATATATATATATATATATATATATATATATATATATATATATAAACAATTTCTCACTCAAAAATTTAGAAGAAATGTTGTTTCCCTTTTAAAATAAAAACAATTAACAATTTAAAACTATATTTTCTGGCCTCAATATTATTCCTTTGTTCATTGTCCCCTCTTCTGTTTTCTGCATGCAATATTTATTTTTAATTTTATACAGCTATTCCACTGTGAAGAGTTTTTGAGCTGCTTTGATAAGCAGCATGCTCTGTGTCAAGTAACAATTAATCACTTCTAACATATGAATAACAATACAAACAGTTATATTATGTAAACACAGAATAATTAGTTATAATTATGTACACAAGAAATACCGATACAATTAATGAATTCCTAAACTGGTTAAATCCCCTTTCCTCTTTTTGGTAATTGTGGATATCTACAATCACACCTAGGCTTCTGGGCTTTTCAGCCTATGCTTGCTTCATTGACCTATGACTAATAGTCATTAAAGATTCAGGATTGTTTTTTTTTTTTAGAAGCTGTTGATGCCATGACTGGATTGCAGAAAAGACTTGTTTTGCACTGCACACTACAGCAGTACAACAGCAGCACTTACATACAGAAACTTACATTTACATACCATTTAGACAAAACCATTTCTGTGTCAACAGCAGGTACATTGTAAAAATAAGTATGTTTATAACTTGGTGTGACAGAGAGTGGTGAATGAATCCTAGTCAATAATCTCCCTCCCGACCTGTGAGGGCGCTGTATAACAGGAACAGTGTGCCTCATACTGGATGGTCTGGCAGTTCATTCCAGGGTCAGTCAGAAGCCGGCCATCCAGGAAGGGGACGGAGTCACAATGCCCAAAGTCATCGCCCTGGAGGAGACGTGATTGAACTAGCTATCGCAGGGTGTGTGACTAAGGGTATACCAGGGTGTGACGATGTAATCTGTTCCTTTTGATGTGGTTACTGAAAGGACACTTTAAGGAAACAGAAGTAATTATAATTATCGTGAGTGTTTCATGTTTTGTTTGTTTGTTGAGCTAACTGTTTGTCATTTGTCTTTGTTAGACAGCTAAGCACTAGCCGGGAGCTGTCGCTACAAGCCAGCGCTAAACCCGGACTACACTACAGCACTGTTTCACAAACTGTTTGTCTTTCACCTGCACAAGAGCACTCACTATCTGGAGAAGTGACCCTGTCTGTGTTGAGTGTTAATTATTAGTGTCTTATTGTTTCGGGATTGAAACCCTTGTTTTGCACAGAGCGATACACATTGCTGTGTAGCGCCCATGCTTATTATTTAAGTGTTGTTGACACGCAACCCAGCAAAATAAAGGAGCTGTTTTATTGAACTTTCACTTTCTTGTGTGTGTTATTCCTGAGCACTGCACCAACTACACCTGTGCATGGCAAGCCACTTTGCCACACTTGGGCTATAGTTGTTTTTTAAAACTACAGGGTGAGAATTCCAACTTTTAGGTGAAGAAACAGTGAATATACCTCTACCTTATGATCAGAACAGAAAATGACAGCAAATTATTATACAAAGCAATTAGAAATGCATTCAGGGACAATAATACTGTAATCATGTGGCTTTTAATTTTCTTAATATAAACTGGGAAAACCCAGTGGGATATGGTAATGTAGAAATAACTGATTGATGCAGTAAAACCTGACAAGGGACAGAGTATAATTTAAAAGTGTATAATTGTAAAGTGTATAATTTCAGAAAGGCTAACTTTAAACGGATGAGACAGGAACTGAGAGAAATAGACTGGGCCGGAGAACTGGAGAATATGACAGTTAAAGCTCAATGGAACAGATTTAAAGTTATAATGCAAGACAAGTATATACCTAAAATGAAAAAGACCAGGTTTAACAAGCAGTCACCAAGATGGTGAAACAGATCAATAAAAAGTAATCTTAGAAACTTACAGGAAAGATGGAAGAATTGGGAAGAATATAGAAGTATGCTTAAATAGGTAGAAATGGATGTTAGTAAGGCCAAAAGAGATGTAGAAAGAAATATTGCCAGGAATGCTACACATAATCCTAAAACATTCTTCCAATATTTTAAAAGTAAAAGAGGATTCTGCTTGCAAATGTTGTGCCATTATTTAAAAAGGGGGATAAGACAGACACAGGTAATTATAGACTGTGGCAAAGTGGTTTGCAGTGCGCAGGTGCAGTGGTGATGCGGTGCTCAGGATAAACAGACACAAGACAGTTCATGGTAAAACAGCTCTTTATTTGGCTGGGTTGCACTTAAATAATAAGCATGGGATTTACACAGTGCAAAACAATGGGCTCAGTCCCAAAATAATATGCCACGGTTTATAATATACACACAAACACAACACAGTCACAAGTCCACAGTGCTCTTAGTGTATATTGTATACAGCTGTAGTCAAAAGTTTACATACCATAATGGAAATGTATAATTTCTAGAAATTTCTCAAAAACAAAGAATTTTAGGAAAAACTTTTTGTATTAAAAGTTTTGCTTTTGTGGATGTTTATTTCAGCATTTGTTTTTGCAAAACTCCAAAAATGCTAATTCAAAAGTATTCATACCGTTTGATGCTATGATAGTATTGTACAAGGTGCTAGAAATTTCAATATGATGATGCAGAACCTAAGTCTAGAAAAGTCTAGAAAATGCTGGTTTGTAGGTGAACATTCTTAGAGAGTATAAAAAGGTTAGGCATAGGATCATTGCTGTCATTACCAATAAGTCAATATGGGAAGAAGTAAAGGGCAGAAAATGATTTATTGTCATAAAGCTGGAGAATGATACAAGAGGATTTCCAAGCATTTGAGTATCCCAATTTCAACTATTGTTATTATTATTAAGAAGTACAAGACTCATGGTACTGACACAACACTCCCTCAGTCTGGAAGAAAGAAGGTTCTTTCAACAAGAACAAGTAGAAGAATTGTGAGAAAGATTAATAACAATCCGAGATTGACTGCCAGAGATATTCAGAGTGAATTGGCTGCAAGTGGGACTGGGGTTTCCATTTCAACCATAGGTTGAGTATTGCATGGTGAAGGTCTCAATGGTCGCAGGGCAAGGAAAAAGTCCTGTGAAAACATCACAAGGACAACCGCTTAAAGTTTGCAAAACAGCATTTGAATGATGAATATGAGTTCTGGTCAAAGGTTTTGTGGAGTAATGAAACAAAAATAGAGCTATCTAGTCATGCTGATAGTCGTTATGTTTGGAAAAATTCTGTCAAGCATGGAGGTGGTAATATTCTTCTATGGGGCTGTTTTTCCTCTAATTGCACAAGGAATTTAGTTCCAATACATGGTAAAATTTATTCCATAGCATACCAAAAAAATATTGGCCATCATCTGAAATCCCCTGCTACAAAACTTGGTTTAAAGCGTAACTGGACGTTCCAACACGACAACGATCCAAAGCACACATCAAAATCTATTTCAGAATGGTTAAAGAAGAATAAAATCAAGGTTCTGGAATGATCTAGTCAAAGTCCCGGTCTAAATCCGATTGAGAATCTTTGGTATGAGTTGAAGAAGGCTGTGCACAAGAGAAGTTCTTTACGTTGAAGAATCAATCAATCAATCAATCTTTATTTTATATAGCACCTTTCACAGTGGACCACCATCACAAAACGCTTTACAAGATGTAGTAACAACAAGAAAATCCATAATACTTTAAATACAGAGAAATGCATAATACATGATTGTGGCAAAGTGATTGATTGGGTACAGGTGCAGGAGTGATGCAGTGCATAATTAAGCAGACAGAGAGGTTTGTAATACAGTTTGGAAATGGTTTTTATTTATATCCAGGTCTGGTGACCAAATAATAATCCCTGGCAATACACAACAATGTGTAGTGCACAGAGTGTATAACAACAGGATTGCAGTCCCAAATAATAAACACAAATATCCGTCCCACAATATACTAACACAGTCACCAGTCCTATGTGCGTGCAGTAGTGCTTGTGGTGGGTGATAACAGTGACAATAGTGCAGGTTTATAACACTGACAATAGTGCAGCGCTGTTCCGGGTTTTGGTGCTGGCTCTTGGCAACAGCTCCGGAACACGTTAGCCGTCTAATAATCACAAACAAGACAATTATAGACAAACAAACAAATACTCACTATACGTATAATCACTGTTCTCTCACTGGTCCTTTCAAGTTCAAAATACAAACGTAAGCGAAGGAACAGATTTCGATTCTCCGCCCCCTTTTATGCCGTCACACAAGCCCCCTTGGTAAACGAGTGCAACCGCCTCTCCAATCTGCAGCTGCGACGTCGTTTCCCTTCCGGGTCAATGCGTTCTTGCAACGGAGTCTCGCCTTCATCCAGACTGGCTGACTTCCCTTGAACCCTGGGAAAGAACTGTCAGACCAGCCTGTCCAAAAAACTCTGTTCTCGCTGCTTAGCACCCTCACAGGTCGGGAGGGAGATTTATAACCAAGATTCATTGTATTTCTGTCACAATGATATACAGTAAAAAACAATGCATAATAGAATACAATGAAAAATGCATAATACATGAAATACAGTAAAAAAAAAACAGCAACAATGCATAATACATTAAATACAGTGTAAAATGCATAATACATTAAATACAGTGTAAAATGCATAATACATGATATAGTAGCATAATACATGAATAGTAACAACAACACAGAAGCTAATAGCAGATATCAGGCTTAAAGAGCATGGAAAGATACTGAAATTGAAGAAGGGAACTATGAAAAAGACCTAGGAGTTTATGTTTACTCAGAAATGTCTTCATCTAGACAATGTGGGGAAGCTATAAAAAAGGCCAACAAGATGCTCGGATATATTGCGAGAAGTGTTGAATTTAAATCAAGGGAAGTAATGTTAAAACTTTACAATGCATTAGTAAGACCTCACCTAGAATATTGTGTTCAGTTCTGGTCACCTTGTAACAAAAAGGATATTGCTGCTCTAGAAAGAGTGCATAGAAGAGCAACCAGAATTATCCCGGGTTTAAAAGGCAAGTCGTATGCAGACAGGCTAAAAGAATTGAATCTATTCAGTCTTGAACAAAGAAGACTACGCGGCGATCTGATTCAAACATTCAAAATCCTAAAAGGTATAGACAATGTCGACCCAGGGGACTTCTTTGACCTGAAAAAAGAAACAAGGACCAGGTGTCACAAATGGAGATTAGATAAAGGGGCATTCAGAACATTGTATTTGAGCAGTTTTGAAAGTAATCCTGAACTTTACAGGTAGCCAGTGCAGCTGGGCAAGACGGGGGGTGATGTGTTCACATTTTTTATATCTGGTAAGGATCCTGGCAGCGGCATTCTGAACTAGCTGCAGCTGCAGAATGGTCAAAAATCACTAAAGGATCTTGCCAAAAGCTCATTGACAAATATTCTAATTGTTTAAAAGGGGTTATTAGTGCTAAAGGTGCCACAACTAGCTATTAATTCCAAAATAAAAAAAAACACACTGCAGAATTTGTGCGACCTGAAATCACAACCAAACTACCTGATGAGTCTGAAGTGCCTGGCAGTAGAAAGGTTTATTTGATAAGAAATTAGTCAGCTATTAAAATCACTTGGAGGGGTCCCCGAGTGGCTCACCTGGTAGAAGCATAGCCACATGGTGCGCAGGGTGAGTCATACAGTGCAGTTTCACATCGTGGCTGAGCGGAGTAGGCTGGTCTTCGCTGGGGACTCCGAAGGGAGCGTCACATTGGTCCGGGTACTCCCATGGGTTAGGGAGGTAAAACCGTCAGGGACTGTTTCTCCTCATCGATCTACAGCGAACCCTGCTGGCCAGGCATCCAGTGAGCTCAGAGCGGACACCTGCAGGGCTGGTCTTTGTCCTCCAGAGGTCGGTAGCTCGCTGACATCAGCACTCGAGTTCCTGGGTGAAAACGGAAGCTGGCTTGGTCGTGGGATTGGAGGACGCCCACTAAATTCTCCTGAGCCATGTTGGAATTGCTGCGGTGAGGAGAAAAGCGATTGGGCATTGCAAATTGGGAGAAAACTGTAATTTTAATTGGACACACTAAATAAAATAAAATAAAATAAATAAATAAATAAATAAATAAATAAATAAAAATCATTATAAAATCACTTGGAGAATAATGTTGTAAAGCTAGGGGATTAGGAGGAAGACAAATGCATTAAAATCTGACTTAAACTAAAACTGTTTAAGTGGGTCCTGTTGGGGCTTGCAAGACATAATCCTCAGTGTTCATTAATTGTTGCATCTCAAATGCTAAGATGTGGTTAGCATAAACTACCTTAAAATGTAACTGTAACTGAAATACAATGATTCTTGGTAGTAAATCACCCTCCCGACCTGTGTGGGCGCTAAGCAGCGAGAACAGAGTACCCTGGACGGGCTGACCTAACAGTTCTTTCCCAGGGTTCAAGGGAAGTCGGGTGGAACTCTGTTGCATTAACGCATTGACCTGGAAGGGAAACAACGTGGCAGTCGCGGATTGGAGGGACGGCTGCACTCCTTTACCAAGGGGTCATGTGTGACAGCATAAAAGGGGACGGAGAGAAGAAATCTGTTCCTTCTCTTTGGTTTATGAGTTAAACCTGCAAGGACCCATGAGAGAACCAGTGATAAAAAGTATTGTGAGTGTTTGTTTGTTTTGTCTATAATGTTCTTGTTTGTTATTATTAGACAGCTAACACGTTCCGGAGCTGTCGCCAAGGGCCAGCATAAAACCTTGAACAGGACTGCACTATTGTCACTTATAAACCTGTATCACCCACCACAAGCACTACTGCACGCACCCAGGACTGGTGACCATGTTATTATATTGTGGGATGGAAATTTGTGTTTATTGTTTGGGACTGCAACCCTGTTATTATTTACTCTGTGCACTACAGATTGTTGTGTATTGCCGGGGATTATTATTTTTGTGCATGATTTGTAAACAATGAACCGGGTTTATATAACTAATTTCGTTGTACCTTCTTTTCCAAAGGCTAGAATAACCATTTTGTCCTTTGAGGGAGATGTATTTCCATACACATCTTCAAATTAAAAACATTCATTTTTTAAGAGTCACCAATTATGTATTGTATTTTCGCCTGTCCCCAATTTGGTTATGCCCAATAGTTGTGTTTTACTGAACTGTAGAATCTCAGGACCATATTATATTATGGTTTATTGAGAAGGCTGGTATTGCTTTGAGGCGAATACCACGGAAATGCTATATCAATTGTAACTTAACACTGACATGGTCGATTCGCACGGGAGTAAAAAGACAATGGGTGCCTGAGCCTGAAATTGTACAGAAGATCCCAATGTCCTGTAAAATAATTGGAGCACCTCTGAGAAAATTATCTGGCATAAAAAGAAATGGATGGTTTGCACGGGACTAAATTTCACCGATGTCGGTAAAAATTCCGAAACCACCTGTTTATGTGGTGATTTTTAGTCTTGTGCGAATGAGGCTTTAGATTGCACGTAGTTACTGGTACACTGGTGGTCCCTGCTGGAAACACTAGCACTTGAGATGAAAAGATTGAAAACCACTGGCTTAAAGGCAGTTGGACAAATGAAAAAAATCACAGATTTTTTAGTTCTTCATTCTTTTTCCCGTAATACTAGTATTAGCTGAGGCTATAATTCATCTTCGACTTCGACGTCTCAATGTACGTCAGTTTGAATAGTACGTGCACGCACGTTGTCCAATCAAAGGAGTCGAAGGCTGAATCTGGTGTAAAAATGACAGGATTCTACCCAATCACAACTAGATATGTGTTTGACTGAATTGTTTATTTATTTTTTTTTTTTCCAAGTGTGCTTAGGTGGGCAGCAAAGCAAACAGCACACGGGTCAGAGCTTGCATTGGCTGGGACAGGGGTTTACAGTGTTGCAGGTGGCTGACATTTCTTTCTTTCCGATTATATACCCCCCTGAATTTCGGCAGGGGGGTATATAATTTGCAATTATTGTGTGTAGTTATGTCTTCTTTTGTATAATTTGTTATTCTCATTTAAGATATTGGTTGCATTTTGCTGTGTGATCTATTTTGATTCATGTATTGTTTTGAATATGTGTGCATATTGTTTATTTTTTTTGTTTGTTTCACTAATTAATAATTGAGCACAATCAGTCACATACCTTTCCTAGGATCCAGACTTAAATTGCCACAGATGCACAGACTGCTATAAAACGAGTCGAACAAGGGCGCGCAGGAAGTCGAGTTGGGCAGGAGTGAGGACAAGAGCACAGGAGCGAGGACAAGGGCACAGGAGCGAGATTCACTGAATCAGAAACATATCACTGCTGCAGTAAATTAAAATATTGCTTATAAAATCTACTGAAATAATGTGGAAATAATTAGAAAATAGAATATATCTGAGGAAACAGCAAAGTTATCACAAGAAGGATTAGAATCGTTGAGGACCGGTTTTGTGTGCAATTCTGATACCTGCTTTAGTTTTTTTTGTACAGGATCCTCGCTCCCCCCCCAAGGGTAGAATATTATTATTATTATTATTATTATTATTATTATTATTATTATTATTAACTTGGCCTACTTAGTAGCCTAGTCAATTAACGCAAAATAGATCATGTGAAAGTAGGAAAGAGAGATTGATGTTTATAGTATGTAAACATCAATCTCTTTCCTACACCTGAAGAAGAGACCTTTGAGGTCTGGAAAGCTTGTGATTAATTTTTTGTTTAGTTAGTCCAATAAAAGGTATCATCTCATTCTCTTTGTCTATATTTAGGGTAAGTAAGAGACTGTGACAGAGATCGAATGATTCTTGGTGATAGATCTCCCTCCCGACCTGTGAGGGTGCTGTGTAAAAGGAATAGAGTACCCTTAACTAAATGGCATGACAATTTATTCCTTGGGTTAGGTGGAAGTTGGTCATTTAGGAAGGGGGCGGAGCTACGGTACCCAAACTCAATGACTCGGACGGGAAACGGCGTGGCATCCGAGGATTGGAGGAGTGGATGCGCTTGTTAACCTAGGGGTCATGAGCGAGGGTATAAATAGGGATCGTAGTGTAAGTGATCTGTTCCTTTGTAAATGGTTAGAACAACCTGAAAGGAGAACCGGTGATTAAAAACACGAGTGTTGTGTGTTCGTTTGTCTAAGTAAACTGTTTGTTTGTTTGTTTCAAAGACTACAAACACGATCCGGAGCTGTAGCGGAAGCCAGCATAAACCCAGACATCACTTCCACCCCTGCATTCACGAAGAACTGTAATACACCACTAGCACCTATTCACTGTCACTAAAAACTGTGTTTGTGTTTTATGTTTAGTGTTGTACTTTTTGGTTACGGGTCAAACCCGGGGATTACAATTACCGAGTGATACACGCCGCTGTATCACTCCATCATTATTATTTGCAGGTGTTCACCATAAGGCTCTGGACATTGTTTAATAAATCTTGCTGTAGCAAGAATGAAGGAGACCATTCCACAGGACCGCTCGGACAGGAACAGGTAAGAAGAAGAAAAGCAGGTTCCAACAGTAAATGCGTATGAGAATCCAAGGAGTGATTTGCGGTGGAGAAGCAATGTAGAGGAGCTGAATATCTGTTTTAAAGAAAAGCTGAGCTGGAAAAGCATCCCGGGGGTAAAGACGTTTAGAGTGGCAGGGAGGATAATAGAAGCTTCAGAAGCCTGGCTGAGACAGTGGGAGAGGGCAGCAGGATCGACGGAGATTGAGGCAGCAGGTCTGGCGGTGGCAAGAGAAGATGGGTCAACAGCTTTGTCAGCGGTAAGTTGGACAGATTTCTTTGAAAATGTTTTGCTTGGATTTTGAGTTGAAGGATGTTCAGAAGGAGAAATGCAGTCACCATTGGAGAATTTGGATTCTGAAGAGAAAGGAAAGTGCAATGCGTGAGTAGCCATTTATATCTAAATTGATAATCTTACATTTAATTGACTGAGTCAGAGTCTGCAGAGCTATGTGTGTAGTGACACACAAATGAAAATGCAAGACAGCCCATTCAGATTCAGCATTCAAGAATTTGGAGCAAGAAAAGCTTTGAGAGTACTCAGGGAGAAGATTGACAGGTTGACAGGGGCAGGCGCTGTGGGCACAAGAGTTGATGGGCCAGAACAGTTTGTCAGCTGTGTAGAGATACACGTGTAGTTATCCAGCCTCTGCCTAGCAGGTTTGGTCCTGAGCCGGTCACTATTACTACTGGCAGTTTTTTAACTGTACCTTGGTATGTCACAGTTACTTGTGCTGCTCCAAGAATGTCTACTATTTCTCCTGCATAGGTCTTCAGGTTAATTGCACATGTTCCATGCTCAGGAACTCTTGCATTATTCCACAATTCCGAATACTCTGCTTGATTCATAATAGTTACACTGCATTCTGTGTCTACCTCAAATTTAAGATTTTTGTTATTAATATCCAGCATCAGAGTGATTGGCGTTATTTTTAGAATGTCTGATTCCTTCATGCTATACATAGTATATGCTTCCTCTTCCTCACCTTGCTCTTTCTCTTCTTCCTCCCTCAGGTGGTGAGCACTATGACAGCATTTGGACTTGCAGATGTTTGTCTGCCTTCCTCTTCCTGGAGTTTGCCCTTGATATTCACTTTTAACTTTATTTCTGCAGGCTTTTCATGTGGCCTTTTATTCCACAGTTATGGCATTTCTCATTTATAAACCTACACTCGAGGTAAGTGTTTACCCCCACAGTGGTAGCAATCTCTTGTCAATGGCTGTTTCTGTTGCATTTTGTTGCTGAACATTTTGTTTACAGACCTTTGGGAAATACAACTAACACTTGAGACTTCTTTTTAAAGTGTATCTTTACTTCAAAAAGAGGTATTAAAATAATCTGGGTATATAAATTAGTACAAGCAAATTGAACAAAAATAGAAAAACAGTTTCAATAATCAAAAATAGTCTTGATACAATCAGTTTTCATACTAAGTCAACTTTCATATTCAAATTAATTGCCATATAAAGGCTTTAAGTTAAATTACCATACAGCAATAAACCATCCTTTAATATAAAGCAATCCAAAAAAAAGCAAAAAAACAATATGTGTAACTAAAACAAGCCAAAATAAAAACTAGTACGCGTGTGACAGGCTGGACGAGTGGTCTGACGTCAGGCCAGAAGCAGGAAGGTAAACACACACCAGGCAAGTACTGCAGTTAAAGTAAATGAAGACGCGGCTGGCTGCCGTTTTATTAACAAAAAATAAATAAAATATTCAAACAAAAACACTGTGCTCACAGAGCAAAATAAAACAGTAAACAAAACAAATCACAAACACTACAACCGGTCAGGCTGGGCAATCGCCTTCACTGACGCTATCCTTGGTTAGTTTCGTTAGTTTCGTTTGCTTTCTCTCCACTCTCTCTACACGCCTCTCGTACACCCACCGCATGAGCTGGGCGCTGCAGGCTTTTATATTCAGGTGACCATCTCCCGATTAGCAACAAAATTAATCACTTAATTAATTCGGGAGATGGCCACCTTTGCAGTTTACTAATTAATGCTGTGGATGGGGCTTCCCATCCACACGACTAAACAAACTAAAACACACGGCTACGCGTCATATTTATAAACAAAACAATAACACGTGCATGCGTCACAAATACAATAAATAAATCATAATAAACAAATACAAAATAACACAGGGGCGGAGGGGGACCCCGTTCTAAAATAAAATAAACAAATCAATGTACAGGGCTGCTAGCCCTGTTACAACGCGTTACTAAACAAACCAATATTCAACCTATAACAGTAAAAGAAAACCACACAATTGACACACAATGTTTCAGTGTAAAACAATCACACACCTTTCAATTATAAAACAACACAATAAATATACCAAAATTAAAGTTAGGTTAATTGATGCATGGATAATTAGCAATATACAACAGCAAAGTCAATAAGCACATAATTACTAGATCAAAATCATTAGGCTGAAATTAGTATTTTAAGAACTATTCCGAGTTTTAACACAGGCCTAATTTAGTTTACAAACTCAGTTATATCAGTAATTCATAAACTATTCAAAGTGTTTTCACATAGCAGCAATACAGACTAATAAGATAAGCAATACATACAGTACACTTAATGAGGTCGGTAACAGTGTTCAATTATACACAATTACAATCACATATAAGCCCAGCGAAAACGATAAAAATACAGAAAGAACACTTCCCTTCAATAACAAGTCCCCCCAGAGTCTCGCAACAGCGCACAGTTCAGTTTAGTTAGTCTAGTTTCGACTAAGTTTATTTCAGTTCCACAGGCAGTCTTGGACCCTGTCAGCGACCCCTCAGCAGCAACACAAGCCAAGTGGAAGTAAATCTGAGAAAAAGTTCTCCCGATCCGTCTTGCACATCGCCTTTATACAGTCCTATTTGTTTATAACAACAAGTGTCCCGCCATTGGTCAAATGCTGAGTCCATTTAAAGTTAACAAGGATTCAAGTAATGCATGACTGAGCCTGCTGGCTTGTCACTATATCTATCTATCTATCTATCTATCTATCTATCTATCTATCTATCTAAGGAAGTGAAAGTAATGCTTGCCAACAGAGATTCTTTTCACCCGGTGTTGTACTAGATCATGTTTTAAATCTATATAAGGTGTTTCTTTCAAAGCTACACATCTGAAACCTGTACGTCGAATGGAAGTTCACAACAAGAATAGTTATGCAAAGCAGGGCTTTTTAATCAAGACTCTTTGTATCTCTACACTCTCATATGGTCCTTTAATGGCAGCGAGTACAGGAACTCTACAGTAGACAAACAAAAAGAGATGGACTTGAGAGAGCATTGCGATTACTAAAATGCCTTCAAAGGACGTGTGGCGGAGTGTCCCGCCCCTTTGTTTATTTATTTATTATGATTTGTTTATTACGGCGAAAGCCGATTTTTGTTATTTGTTATTTATATTTTAAAAACCTCGTGAGGATGCATGGCTGATCAGCTACTGATTATTTAACTAGCTGACAGTCACGCATCCTTACTAAACTCGTGCAGACTGTGGCCGAGGGGTAATAAGATAATTAACAGCTAGTTAACCCCTCGGCCAGAGTATAAGAACCTGCAGCTGTCCGTGCTGCGGGGAGGAGTGTACAGAGGAGAGTACGGGGAGCGGAGAGAGCGAGGAAAACAAAATAAAACAACTGCTAAGTATCGTGCTGGGTTAAAACCAGCACGCTTATTTGTTTCTATTTGTTTGGCCAACGCGCCTTTTTGTTTTGTGTTTTGTTATTTGTTTAAATCTTTTGTTTTGTATTATGATTTAATAAAAGCAGCTGAACGCGTAGCGTTTCAGCTTTCACCCGCCCATCCACTGTTTTGGTTCTGTTACTTCCTGGTCCGTGACGTCACCACACCTCACCACTGCAAGCCATCCTGCCACATATGGTGTCAGGAGTGGGATAAACAACGCCTCCAGGAGCCGGACCAGGAACAGCAAAGGGAGTTTTTTTTGTGTTCGTTTTTTTCAAAAAGTGTTTTTTTTGTGAAGGGAAAAAAAAATGGGAAGAAGCGGCAGGAGAAAGCAACAACAGCAGCGCAGGGCCGGTTGCAGGTCCTGTCGCGTTTCTACCACACCGGATGTTTGCCTGGCCTGTCTGGATGAGGAAGGGTGGTGTTTCCTGTGTGGCGAGGTCAGGTATCGTCCACTCAGCCAGAGCCACGCATGGCAGGAGATGGAGGAGCCTGAGCGTCCGGCATCAGGTGGAGAGGTCCCGATGGCTCAGAGGCCGACAAAAGCACTCTCCTCTGAGGGAATCTGGGGCTGGCTGGTGGAGCCTGGGAGGAATGCCGAAGAGGCCCTCCCCGATGTGATCAACCTCCTGTGGGCCAGAGGTGGAGAGCGATGGGAAGCCTGGGAAAAGCAACACTGCCCAGTGTCCCTCCCGGAGGTTGCGGACATGGTAATCCGCTACCTGGCTGCAGATATGGCAGGGCTACCGCTATCTCCAGCTCCATCGGGAAAAGCCCCGCCACTGCCATCTCGAACGCCAGAGGGAGAGGAGCCATTGCTTCCGTCTCCAGCACCAGAGGGAGAGGAGCCATTGCTGCCGTCTCCAGCACCAGAGGGAGAGGAGCCATTGCTGCCGTCTCCAGCGCCAGAGGGAGAGGAGCCATTGCTGCCGTCTCCAACGCCAGAGGGAGAGGAGCCATTGCTGCCGTCTCCAACGCCAGAGGGAGAGGAGCCATTGCTGCCATCTCCAACGCCAGAGGGAGAGGAGGCATTGCTGCCGTCTCCAACGCCAGAGGGAGAGGAGCCATTGCTGCCGTCTCCAGCGCCAGAGGGAGAGGAGCCATTGCTGCCGTCTCCAACGCCAGAGGGAGAGGAGCCATTGCTGCCGTCTCCAGCGCCAGAGGGAGAGGAGCCATTGCTGCCGTCTCCAGCGCCAGAGGGAGAGGAGCCATTGCTGCCGTCTCCAGCGCCAGAGGGAGAGGAGCCATCGCTTCCGTCTCCAACGCCAGAGGGAGAGGAGCCCTCGCCATTGTTTTCAGCATCAGAGGGAGAGGAGCAATGGCTGCCATCTCCAGTGCCAGAGGGAGAGGAGCCATTGCTGCCGTCTCCAGCGTTAGAGGGAGAGGTCCCATCGCTGACATCTCCAACGCCAGAGGGTGAGGAGCCCTCGCCACTGTCTCCAGCACTAGGAGCAGAGCAGCAGGAGCTGCCTCTGTCTCCACCACCACCAGGAGCAGAGCAGCAGGAGCTGCCTCTGTCTCCACCACCACCAGGAGCAGAGCAGCAGGAGCTGCCTCTGTCTCCACCACCACCAGGAGCAGAGCAACAGGAGCTGCCTCTGTCTCCACCACCACCAAGAGCAGAGCAGCAGGAGCTGCCTCTGTCTCCACCACCACCAGGAGCACAGCAGCAGGAGCTGCCTCTGTCTCCACCACCGCCAGGAGCAGAGCAGCAGGAGCTGCCTCTGACTCCACCACCGCTAGGGGCAGAGCAGCAGGAGCTGCCTCTGCCTCCGCCACCTCCACCAGCAGAGGGTGAATACCTGCTGGTTCCGCCTCAACCGCCGTGGGAGGACTGCTTGCCCCTCCCACCTCCACCAGCAAGGGGTGAATACCTGCTGGTTCCGCCTCAACCGCTGTGGGAGGACTGCTTACCACTCCCAGCTCCACCAGCAGAGAGTGAATTCCTGCTGGTTCCGCCTCAACCGCCGTGGGAGGATTGCTTGCCCCTCCCACCTCCACCAGCAGAGGATGAATACCTGCTGGTTCCACATCCACTGTCATGGGAAGGACTGCTCCTGCCCTGCCTCGCACCGCCCACGGATGCCTGCCTCGCACCGCCCACGTATGCCTGCCTCGCACTACCCAAGGATGCCTGCTTCGCACCGCCCAAGGATGCCTGCTCCGCATCGCCTGGGGCTGCCTGTTGCTCCGCATCGCCTGGGGCTGCCTGTTGCTCCGCATCGCCTGGGGCTGCCTGTTGCTCCGCATCGCCTGGGGCTGCCTGTTGCTCCGCATCACCTGGGGCTGCCTGTTGCTCCGTATTGCCTGGGGAGCCACCAGTTACAGGGTACGAGGGAGGGAGTTCGCCTCCGGAGGGTCCGCTGCTGCCGTCGCCTCCCGAGGGTCCGCTGCTGCTGCTGCCGTCGCCTCCCGAGGGTCCGCTGCTGCTGCTGCCATCGCCTCCCGAGGGTCCGCTGCTGCTGCCGTCGCCTCCCAAGGGTCCTATTTTGCCTGGGGTCGCTACCAGTCCTGCCATGCGGCAGGAAATACTGTGGCTGGAGCCCCATGAAGGGGAGCTGCCGGCCACGAAGAAGGTGGGGGGAGGTCAGGAGACCAGCTTCCCCAACCGCACTTTCGTGGCAGGAAATACTGTGGCTGGAGACCCATGGAGGGGAGCTGCCGGCCATGAAGAAGGGGAGGCAGGTCTGGAGACCACCCCCAAAATATCTTTGGCCGGAGGAGCCGGCCTGTGCGTGGTCCACTGGGACGCTACAGTTGTTGGGGTGGGAGGAGGACATCCCGCCGTGGCCGCCCCCGGAGACACCTTGCTTCCCCTGTTCCTGGGCCGGGACTGCTAGCCGGGACTTTAGGGACTAAGGGGGGAGGTGGCCGAAAAGGCCATGTGTGCTGCGCACAAGGCGGGGCATGTGTGGCGGAGTGTCCCACCCCTTTGTTTATTTATTTATTATGATTTGTTTATTACGGCGAAAGCCGATTTTTGTTATTTGTTATTTATATTTTAAAAACCTCGTGAGGATGCGTGGCTGATCAGCTACTGATTATTTAACTAGCTGACAGTCACGCATCCTTACTAAACTCGTGCAGAATGTGGCCGAGGGGTAATAAGATAATTAACAGCTAGTTAACCCCTCGGCCAGAGTATAAGAACCTGCAGCTGTCCGTGCTGCTGGGAAGAGTGTACAGAGGAGAGTACGGGGAGCGGAGAGAGCGAGGAAAACAAAATAAAACAACTGCTAAGTATCGTCCTGGGTTAAAACCAGCACGCTTATTTGTTTCTATTTGTTTGGCCAACGCACCTTTTTGTTTTGTGTTTTGTTATTTGTTTAAATCTTTTGTTTTGTATTATGATTTAATAAAAGCAGCTGAACGCCGTAGCGTTTCAGCTTTCACCCGCCCATCCACTGTTTTGGTTCTGTTACTTCCTGGTCCGTGACGTCACCACACCTCACCACTACAAGCCATCCTGCCACAGGGCACTATAGCTATAGTATTGAAAAGGTAGACACTTCTGTCTTGTCTTTGAACAGTCTGAAAAAAGAAATGTGTCATGTTCATGAATTGATTTTGTCAGAACAAACACCGGCATAAATTAAGACAGTAACCTTCCTGGCCCCAAACACAACATTTAGAAAACTAGCTGGGGAGATAAAAACTGCCAGATGTCTTCCTTTATGTTTGAAATGTTTCATCTTCCAACTTACAGACACAGTACCACTTGGCTATTCAAGGGTTTCACTTCAACTGACCACCGGGCCAATATATATATATATATATATATATATATATATATATATATATATATATATATATATATAATGTGGCAAAGTACCCCAGCAGGCTGGTCTGCGCCCTTGAAATAGTAGGTGCAGCCACAGAATATGTTGAAGACAGGGCAGTGCCTGTATATTTTTATTCGACAACATAAACAAAACTTTTAATCTATAACCCGGACAGCTATCCCGTAACCAAAAAACACTTGTTACACACAGTACACAAGTTAAACATAATACACAGGACACAATACCTTTCTTAAAGTTGTCTCACACAGGTCTCACACTGGTTACCCCTAGGTTACCCCCAGGCTCCACACAGACCTCACACATAGACAGACAGCCTCGAACAAACATTTTGACCTGCTTTTATATACAGGTATCCCATCCTGGCTCTAATTGTAACCCCAGGGCATTCTGGGGGATGTAGCAATGTTACCCTTTTCATTATTTCCCCCACAATAATTTGATAGCTTAACATAGATAAAACTGGGGCAACTAGTGGTAGACCTTCAACTCTGTTTGATAGGAGACTTAGATTAACAACTATTTAAAAACTCAACAATCTAGTCTGGCAAGATTGTCTTTGGTAAATTTAGAGCTACTGTAAGGCTATAGCCAAGGGTCTAATACTTATGCTAAAATGCATATCAGCAGTTTCTTCACATCTTTGATATGCTATTACAATTGACTGTTTTCTGGATAGTTAATCCAGGACATAGTCACTAGAAAGCCCACTGTACTGTTGTTTGTCTTCCTGTCTATATGCCTCGCACAGACTTAGCCCTTCTAATTTAAATTATTTCTATTATGTATATACCTGTGCAGACACTAAAATCACAGCATGATACTAGAGATGCCAAGGTTCCAAATGAGTTCAGAAGGTTCTTTTGGATTCTATTTATATGAAGATGAAGGTAGAATTATATTTTATTTCATAAGTGGTTTAGGGCCGGGACTGAATGTTAATTTTATTTGGCTGTTATATCGTGTCATGGAACTCCAGGTTTGTGTCTGCGGCTGGAGCAAGGCGACAACAGTCAGGGGTTTGAAGATTCATCAAGGGAGAATGAAATGCTTGAGGGAGAAGGGACAAGGGCCTCGCATTGATCAGTACTTCTTACGAAGTCAGTCAAGTCAGTCAAATGAAATCCAGCGACAGGAAGCAAACCACAGTTCGCAGGATATCAACACCCCTGTCATAGATGTGAGGAGGACTTGCATGGACACAGTTAGTGATGAGCCTAATGATCCTTGTGAACCCGGGCAGACAAACCAGCGTAAGAGAGAAAAGAACCTCAACGGGCACAAGCCTGGAGTTAAATGGCCAAGAGCTTGTGAGAAAACTGCATGGGACACAGTAAACACAGATCTCTGCTTTGCATTGGAAAGGTTAAGTGGAACAGTTGAAAAGAAACTGGATAAATTTGGGGACATCATCTACGCATATGGAAGCGAGAGGTTTGGAGTTGAAAAAAGGAAGGAAAAAGTACAAACTATTCCTGGAAAGTCTAGACGGCAGCAGGAGATTGAACGCTTAGTTAGAGAAAGGAGACAGCTGAGGAAGCAATGGAGAAGAGCAGAAGAAAGTCAGAAGGAGGACTCAATCTCTTACAAAGGGTCATAAAACATAAGCTTGCAACATTGCGCAGAGCTGAGCGCCTCGGAAACGCTACAAAAAGAAGGAGCATGCGAGAACTAACTTTTATAAAGACCCATTCAAATTTGTAAAGAAGTTATTCACCAGTGAGAAGAATGGCACACTGAAAGCATCTAAGTTTGAGTTGGAGAGATATTTGGAGGAAACGCATACAGATTCAAAAAGGCAGGAGCCTATGTCAATTCCTTCAGACATCCCACCTATCAATCCACCAGAATACCAAATGGAGGACTGTGCACCTAAGTGGAAAGAAGTAGAGCAAGCTGTGAAAAAGCAAGGGCTTCATCATCTCCAGGGCCTAATGGAGTTCCGTACAGAGTGTACAAGAGTGCTTCAGGAGTTCTCTGAATCCTGTGGAAACTGATGAAAGTAGCATGGGAAAAACAGGTTGTACCAAGAGCATGGCGCCCGAGCAGGTGGAGTCTTTATACCTAAAGAAAAAGATTCTAGCAGCATCAGTCAGTTTAAGCCCTATTTCCTATTAAAGGTAGAAGGCAAGATTTTCTTCAGCATTATTGCTCAGAGATTGTCAACTTACCTATTAAAGAACTGCTTCATTGACACTTCAATACAAAAGCGGGCATTCCAGGTTTCCCAGGATGCTTAGAACACATCAATGTGATCTGGCAACAAATTCAATCAGCTAAAAAGGAGAGGAAGGAGCTCCATGTGACATTCCTGGATTTGGCTAATGCATATGGTTCAGTGCCACATGAACTTCTTTGGGCAGCATTTGATTTTTCAGTATACCAATGACAATAACAAATCTAGTCAAAGCCTACTTTGGAGATTTGCAATTTAGTTTTTCAACTTCAGAATTCAGCACTACATGGCAATGCCTAGAAGTTGGAATAATGGCAGGATGCACCATTTCTCCACTGGCTTTTACCATGGCAATGGAAGTAATCATTAGGGCATCAAAATGGGTAGTGGGAGGAGAGCGGCTTCTGGAATACGACTACCACCAATTCGAGCATACATGGATGACATGACAACCATGACTACAACAGTAGCCTGCACTAATCGGTTATTGGGCAAATTAACCAATAACATTGAATGGGCACGAATGCAATTCAAGCCCACTAAATCAAGGAGCATCTCTATAATTAAAGGTAAAGTAGTAGATAAAACGTTCTTCATTAATGGTGAGGCAATACCAACAGTGTCTGAGAAGCCAGTGAAGAGCTGTGACAGAAATATAATGAGTTCTGGTGGTAAATCTCCCTCCCGACCTGTGAGGGCGCTAAAGAACGAGAGGAGAAGTATCTGGAAGGGCTGGCCTGACAGTTCGTTTCTGGGACCGGGAAGTGGGTCAGCCTGGAAGGAAGCGAGACTCTGTTGTAGGACCGTGTTGACGTGAAAGGTAAACGAGGGGCAGCTGCAAGTAATAAGGCAGCTGCAACCGTTACCGGGAAATCCTCTGAGGACTACATATAGGGGCCAGGGTAGCGCTGATCTTCTCCTTCGTTTGGGTAGAGCAACGAGAGAAGGACTGAGAGAGGAGCTCTCAGAAAGTGATTGAGGAAGCGTTCTGTGTAAAGTATTGTCTTTGTTTGTGTCTGTCTGTCTAACTGTTCGTTGTCTTACACCACCAGACAGTTAAAGCACACCTCCGGAGCTGTCGCGGAGGTCAGCACTAAATCCGGAGCACCACTGCACTAACGTCACCCTTACCTGTGTTTTCACTCCGCACCAGCACGACTGCACTCACCCCGGACTGGTGACCGTGTATTGTTTTCTGTTCAGGACTGTGTTTATTGCGTTTTCCCCGTGCTTTACACATTTTAACATTGTCTGTCTTTTACTCCTGCTCCACATCACTGCTACACCGGTACCCCTTCCCTAGCCACTTTGCCACAAGAGCCTTGGGAGATGGTACGACGGGGATCTAAAGGACACAGTTCGTGTGGGAGAAGTTAGACAACAAGCTGTGGAAGGGTTGAAGAGCATAGACAGCAGCGCTTTACCAGGCAAACTAAAACTCTGGTGCTTTCAGTTTGGCCTACTGCCAAGGTTGCTGTGGCCACTGACTGTGTACGAGGTTTCTTTGACAACAGTAGAGAAGCTGGAAGCTTTAATCAGTTCACACATCAGGAAATGGTTGGGAGTTCCACGCTGCCTCAGCAGAGTGGGACTTTATGGTAAAGGAATACTGCAGCTACCTGTCTCCGCTCTAACCGAGGAGTTTAAGTGCGCCAAGGTCCGACTGGAAATGACATTAGTAGAGTCACGCGATAAATGCGTAAGGGAGGCAGCACCTGTGTTGAAAACTGGAAGAAAGTGGGTGGCAAAGAAAGCTGTGGAGGATGCAAAGGCTGCCCTTCGAATTGGTGATATCATGGGGCAAGTTCAGCATGGAAGAGGGGTCTTGGTCTCAGTTCAGCTCCTCCTACATGGCACAAGGCAGCCCCAGCGAACGGAGGAAGCTTGTTGTCAACGAGGTGCAAAAGCAGGAGGAGAGGATGAGGTGTATAAAGGCCATTTCCCAGGGCAAGCAGGGAGAATGGATGAGATGGGAGAGTGTGGAACAACGCAAGATTGGCTGGCAAGACCTATGGTCAATGGAACAGAGCAGGATCAGTTTCCTTATAAGGTCAACATATGATGTTCTCCCATCACCACAGAACCTAAACCTCTGGGTAGGAGAGGATCCCTCATGTCCTTTGTGTTCATCACCTGCAACATTAAGGCACATTTTGACAGGATGTAAGGTGGCTCTTAGCCAAGGACGGTTTACTTGGCGCCATGACCAGGTGCTGCGATGTTTGGCCTTAGCATTGGAAGACAAGCGTAACATGACCAATAAGTTGCCACCTGTTCCATCAAAACATTACACACAAAAGACAACATTCCTCCGCCCAGGAGAGCAACCACCAAGAAAAGGTGTTAAAACCAATCCTCGCCCAGGACAACTGGAAGCTGCTAGAGACTGGAAAATGCTGGCGGATGTTGGTCAACGGCTTATTTTTCCACCTGAGATTGCCACCACAAACCTTCGACCAGATATTGTCTTGTGGTCTGGATCAGCACGCCTTGTTCACCTGGTGGAGTTAACAGTGCCATGGGAGGATGCTGTAGATGAGGCGTATGAGAGGAAGAAACTGCGGTATGCTCAACTAGCCACTGAAGCGGAACAGCGAGGATGGAGAGTCTGGGTTTACCCAGTGGAAGTGGGATGTCGAGGATTTGTGGCACACTCTACAACCCGGTTTCTCAGAGATGTCGGATTCAATGGCCAAGAGTTGCGTCGCACAGTGAAGAACTTATCTGAAGCAGCAGAGAGGAGCAGCAACTGGCTGTGGTTGAGACGGAAAGATTCTGGCTGGGGATCTCAAGCACAATAGAAAGAAAGAAAGGCTGATATACAGGTAAGTAAGCTGGGCTGAGTTGAGTGGGGGACGGAGGGGGTGATGCTGGGACGCCAGAATCACCGTCGAGCCCTCTTGAGGTGTCGTGGGCTAGTCGACGAAACACCGAGGATGGAAGGTGCCCACTTGAAGACCCCAGAGATGTACCCTACTTAGCTCAATCCAGATGGTTGTCATGCTGATGCGCTGGGGAGACCGCACTATGGTTGATCCCGGAGCCAGCATCGCAGCCGTTGTGTGTGCTGATGCGCTAGGGAGGCAAAATAAGCTGATCCCTGGAGCCAGCATTACACTTCAGCCATCAACACCAGACAGAAGGATATCTACATCATCATATGGAAGGAAGCGCAAATGGATGGAGACACATATGGATCACATTAGTTTACTGTGAAGCTACGTCTTAGTTGGTGCTTATCTTGGCGAGAGCCAAGTTCAAATCAGCATGAAGTTTTAACATCTACTCTCATGTAATGGAAATCATGAAGATCTGGATACGTCCAGTGACTGCTGTGAATAGTGCAGCTGGCAACAAGGGAAAGACCTCGTGACAGCCTGGAGAGACAGCTGACTGGAGGAAAGAGACCCCATTGGGGCTGGCAAGGGTTAGCTACCCTTGTCGGCAGTATCCAGCTCTGTGTTTACAGGATGCTGGAGACACCCGCCCAAGGCTTCAAAGAAATTAAACAGAAAAATACCCCTAGAGTCTGCGAGAGCGGGGGCGGAAGATGACTCAACGTTGGACAACACGGTTAAGGACTTAGGAACGGAAACGGATATGAGTATGGAGAGTACTTCACAAAAGACTAGTTCAAGATCTGCAGTTAGCAAAGACATGGAACTCCAGGTTTGTGTCTGCGGCTGGAGCAAGGCGACAACAGTCAGGGGTTTGAAGATTCATCAAGGGAGAATGAAATGCTTGAGGGAGAAGGGACAAGGGCCTCGCATTGATCAGTACTTCTTACGAAGTCAGTCAAGTCAGTCGAATGAAATCCAGCGACAGGAAGCAAACCACAGTTCGCAGGATATCAACACCCCTGTCATAGATGTGAGGAGGACTTGCATGGACACAGTTAGTGATGAGCCTAATGATCCTTGTGAACCCGGCAGACAAACCAGCGTAAGAGAGAAAAGAACCTCAACGGGCACAAGCCTGGAGTTAAATGGCCAAGAGCTTGTGAGAAAACTGCATGGGACACAGTAAACACAGATCTCTGCTTTGCATTGGAAAGGTTAAGTGGAACAGTTGAAAAGAAACTGGATAAATTTGGGGACATCATCTACGCATATGGAAGCGAGAGGTTTGGAGTTGAAAAAGGAAGGAAAAAGTACAAACTATTCCTGGAAAGTCTAGACGGCAGCAGGAGATTGAACGCTTAGTTAGAGAAAGGAGACAGCTGAGGAAGCAATGGAGAAGAGCAGAAGAAAGTCAGAAGGAGGGACTCAATCTCTTACAAAGGGTCATAAAACATAAGCTTGCAACATTGCGCAGAGCTGAGCGCCTACGGAAACGCTACAAAAAGAAGGAGCATGCGAGAACTAACTTTTATAAAGACCCATTCAAATTTGTAAAGAAGTTATTCACCAGTGAGAAGAATGGCACACTAAAAGCATCTAAGTTTGAGTTGGAGAGATATTTGGAGGAAACGCATACAGATTCAAAAAGGCAGGAGCCTATGTCAATTCCTTCAGACATCCCACCTATCAATCCACCAGAATACCAAATGGAGGACTGTGCACCTAAGTGGAAAGAAGTAGAGCAAGCTGTGAAAAAAGCAAGGGCTTCATCATCTCCAGGGCCTAATGGAGTTCCGTACAGAGTGTACAAGAGTGCTTCAGGAGTTCTACGAATCCTGTGGAAACTGATGAAAGTAGCATGGGAAAAACAGGTTGTACCAAGAGCATGGCGCCGAGCAGGTGGAGTCTTTATACCTAAAGAAAAAGATTCTAGCAGCATCAGTCAGTTTCGCCCTATTTCCCTATTAAACGTAGAAGGCAAGATTTTCTTCAGCATTATTGCTCAGAGATTGTCAACTTACCTATTAAAGAACTGCTTCATTGACACTTCAATACAAAAGCGGGCATTCCAGGTTTCCCAGGATGCTTAGAACACATCAGTGTGATCTGGCAACAAATTCAATCAGCTAAAAAGGAGAGGAAGGAGCTCCATGTGACATTCCTGGATTTGGCTAATGCATATGGTTCAGTGCCACATGAACTTCTTTGGGCAGCATTTGATTTTTTCAGTATACCAATGACAATAACAAATCTAGTCAAAGCCTACTTTGGAGATTTGCAATTTAGTTTTTCAACTTCAGAATTCAGCACTACATGGCAATGCCTAGAAGTTGGAATAATGGCAGGATGCACCATTTCTCCACTGGCTTTTACCATGGCAATGGAAGTAATCATTAGGGCATCAAAATGGGTAGTGGGAGGAGAGCTTGGCTTCTGGAATACGACTACCACCAATTCGAGCATACATGGATGACATGACAACCATGACTACAACAGTAGCCTGCACTAATCGGTTATTGGGCAAATTAACCAATAACATTGAATGGGCACGAATGCAATTCAAGCCCACTAAATCAAGGAGCATCTCTATAATTAAAGGTAAAGTAGTAGATAAAACGTTCTTCATTAATGGTGAGGCAATACCAACAGTGTCTGAGAAGCCAGTGAAGAGCCTTGGGAGATGGTACGACGGGGATCTAAAGGACACAGTTCGTGTGGGAGAAGTTAGACAACAAGCTGTGGAAGGGTTGAAGAGCATAGACAGCAGCGCTTTACCAGGCAAACTAAAACTCTGGTGCTTTCAGTTTGGCCTACTGCCAAGGTTGCTGTGGCCACTGACTGTGTACGAGGTTTCTTTGACAACAGTAGAGAAGCTGGAAGCTTTAATCAGTTCACACATCAGGAAATGGTTGGGAGTTCCACGCTGCCTCAGCAGAGTGGGACTTTATGGTAAAGGAATACTGCAGCTACCTGTCTCCGCTCTAACCGAGGAGTTTAAGTGCGCCAAGGTCCGACTGGAAATGACATTAGTAGAGTCACGCGATAAATGCGTAAGGGAGGCAGCACCTGTGTTGAAAACTGGAAGAAAGTGGGTGGCAAAGAAAGCTGTGGAGGATGCAAAGGCTGCCCTTCGAATTGGTGATATCATGGGGCAAGTTCAGCATGGAAGAGGGGTCTTGGTCTCAGTTCAGCTCCTCCTACATGGCACAAGGCAGCCCCAGCGCAACGGAGGAAGCTTGTTGTCAACGAGGTGCAAAAGCAGGAGGAGAGGATGAGGTGTATAAAGGCCATTTCCCAGGGCAAGCAGGGAGAATGGATGAGATGGGAGAGTGTGGAACAACGCAAGATTGGCTGGCAAGACCTATGGTCAATGGAACAGAGCAGGATCAGTTTCCTTATAAGGTCAACATATGATGTTCTCCCATCACCACAGAACCTAAACCTCTGGGTAGGAGAGGATCCCTCATGTCCTTTGTGTTCATCACCTGCAACATTAAGGCACATTTTGACAGGATGTAAGGTGGCTCTTAGCCAAGGACGGTTTACTTGGCGCCATGACCAGGTGCTGCGATGTTTGGCCTTAGCATTGGAAGACAAGCGTAACATGACCAATAAGTTGCCACCTGTTCCATCAAAACATTACACACAAAAGACAACATTCCTCCGCCCAGGAGAGCAACCACCAAGAAAAGGTGTTAAAACCAATCCTCGCCCAGGACAACTGGAAGCTGCTAGAGACTGGAAAATGCTGGCGGATGTTGGTCAACGGCTTATTTTTCCACCTGAGATTGCCACCACAAACCTTCGACCAGATATTGTCTTGTGGTCTGGATCAGCACGCCTTGTTCACCTGGTGGAGTTAACAGTGCCATGGGAGGATGCTGTAGATGAGGCGTATGAGAGGAAGAAACTGCGGTATGCTCAACTAGCCACTGAAGCGGAACAGCGAGGATGGAGAGTCTGGGTTTACCCAGTGGAAGTGGGATGTCGAGGATTTGTGGCACACTCTACAACCCGGTTTCTCAGAGATGTCGGATTCAATGGCCAAGAGTTGCGTCGCACAGTGAAGAACTTATCTGAAGCAGCAGAGAGGAGCAGCAACTGGCTGTGGTTGAGACGGAAAGATTCTGGCTGGGGATCTCAAGCACAATAGAAAGAAAGAAAGGCTGATATACAGGTAAGTAAGCTGGGCTGAGTTGAGTGGGGGCGGAGGGGTGATGCTGGGACGCCAGAATCACCGTCGAGCCCTCTTGAGGTGTCGTGGGCTAGTCGACGAAACACCGAGGATGGAAGGTGCCCACTTGAAGACCCCAGAGATGTACCCTACTTAGCTCAATCCAGACGGTTGTCATGCTGATGCGCTGGGGAGACCGCACTATGGTTGATCCCCGAGCCAGCATCGCAGCCGTTGTGTGTGCTGATGCACTAGGGAGGCAAAATAAGCTGATCCCTGGAGCCAGCATTACACTTCAGCCATCAACACCAGACAGAAGGATATCTACATCATCATATGGAAGGAAGCGCAAATGGATGGAGACACATATGGATCACATTAGTTTACTGTGAAGCTACGTCTTAGTTGGTGCTTATCTTGGCGAGAGCCAAGTTCAAATCAGCATGAAGTTTTAACATCTACTCTCATGTAATGGAAATCAGTAGCACTTTGCATGTGAGCAGAAGCTGCTCTTCAATTCTAGTTGCCAGCCATACTTTCAGCAACACCAACTTCGAATCGAGTGTTCTTTTTCTGGCAACACGGAGTAAGTATTCACTAGTTGAAAATGCTGCTGCCCCTGATATTGCGCTTAGCTAATTCGAATTGAGTACCAATCCGAGCTGCCCCTGATTTTTTTTCTGACCCTTTCCCAAAGCGGGCCAAAGCAATCAAATGATGAGTGGGCATAAACATTTAATCCACATCTGGGCTGAGCAGGTTTCTCTGCGATTGAATATTCTCGTATCGTTTTTTTTAGTAACAAAAAGCTCCAAAGACTTGTTAGGATTATTGGAAGCAAAGCAATAGCGTCCGTCCTTTCGGTTTTGTAAACAATGAATGCCATCTTAACCGCAAGGCTTGCTGGGAAAGAACCAACAACATCCGTCAAAAACTTGCTTGCTTGGAGTCTTTTCACTCTTAACTCAGGTAAACTGTCAATGGTGGTTCAGGAGGAATGTGGGAGAACCCGGAACAGCTCGGACTGGCGGTCAATCAGTGCTCATGGAAACAAGGTATAGGTAGCTTTTAATAATGGTCATTTACGGGATGAAAAGGCTAAGCCCCTCCAGGGACATATTCCAGTGTGTTACCTTACTGCACTTAATATTCATATTTAGTTTTTCTTATCAATTAATTTTATTCAGCCCCTTGTTTAAATTCACGGCGAAGGTGTGCCATCTTGTGTTCGGACATTGTTGACATTCCTTGGCGTGTGTTGTAACCAGATTGGAGAGGGCTACATTTTTTTAGCCCTCAGCTTTGTTCAATGTGCTATGCATTCATCAATTCATTAGTTAGGGCTCACAGGGACTCCCGAGTATTTACGGAAACTACCGATGTACCCTTCAGCCCGCCAAATACTTATTCAGCGAGTGCAAAGTGTGTTTATAAATGGCTAGTACAATTAATTGCATTGACAATTTGCTTCAGTAGCATTTTTTCTATGTCAATAGAAGAGAAGTTGGGGGTTAAAAGGTATACACCAACTGCATGATACTGAAATGACACAAAATGACAAGAAACAAAACCAAAGCTTTTGTGTGTCATGTTTTGACAGGAAGGATTGGCTGACAGTGAGCGAAACATTGTTTTGCTTTTTATCCATCTTGTTTGGAGGAGATACAGCTTGGACCAAAACCAGAATTAAAGTTTTAATACACGGATCAGAGAAGTTAAGAAAAAGGAATGCAGTGTTTCTCATATAGGGAACTGTGTTGGACTGACAATGACAGGAAATGTTAACCCTTTGCGGTCCATTTATTAATTGTGTGTCAGGCTCGCCAGGTCTAATTTATTTTCACATGCGCAGTTAATTTTAGACGCGCTGTTTAAAAGTATTTTTCCCCACAGTCAAACGGGTTTAAATGGCCCTGCATATCAACAAAGCACTCACTAGGCCCAGCCCCGCCCCACCCTTTCGTTCGCTATCGCTTTCACATATGCTACCAAATAAATAATAATAATAATAATAGTCGTACATACCGATCATTCATCTCCTGATGACTCGTTTTATCACCAAACTCCTCAATAATGCAATCCAAGTAATTATTTTATTGCTATAACATCTCGAAAAAGCTCTGCAAATGTCTGTGATAGTCTCTGTGCGCTGATACAGTAACACCCAGCTTGTTTCCATATGACCGCCCCATCTTATGCCAGGGGCAAGTATGACTATTCATGAGATATGCCTTTTTTTTTAATTTTTTTTTTATCGGCTTGTCTTGGCTCCTTTCGCTCCCACTCGGCCATTGAATGGTTTTCTCGCTTTTTCCGTAGAAAAACGACTTTTTTGCGTTTTTTGCGTTTTTTGGATGATGTCGGACAGGGTCTGACAAAGGACCTGATAGGAATAATTGCAATGTCGGACCCAGTCCGACAATGGACCGCAAAGGGTTAATATTGCTACTCAGACTGATGAATGTTACCGTATTTCCGTGCAAAGGCATAATGAGGTTGTACATAAGATTAGGTGTGTTCTTTTCGACGTTGCTTAAATGCTGGAGGAGAACAACCCTTTTTCAGTAATAATAAAATGAGCTTATCTGCAGTATTACTGACAATAACGCAGGCTTTCATTTGATATGCTTATGATGTAATTATTTACAACCAGCATTTTAACTGAGCACAGTATTAGTCAATTATGAAAAGATGTGTTGGTTTTAGTAGCCCAGCCCCTCTAGTTTCTTAGGCTACCAACAGCCACTGAAACCAGCAATAGTTAAAAAAAGAATTCAATAAAGTCCATGTTATCCTACATTAGTAAGCAGTCTATTATGTTCTTCTTTTCTACCTCACTGATCATTTAGCTTTTTAATAATGTAATGAAAGGACATGAAGAATGAACACCCCTATTGATTGTTCATTATTTGACCACAATAAAGTAATCTTATATTACCATTTGTGAGAATTTAATTATTGTAATACCACAGTACCATGTGGGACATATTCCCTGAATATGATAATACATGAATGTGTATTAGAAATGTAACTAGATTCATTAATCTAACTGTGTGTCTTGAGAAACAGGGCAAACTGCTGTGTCTTGAGAAGGGGGCCTCTGGCTTGCAGACATACTGAACTATGTGACCTACTAATTAGGTGACTGGCACCTGCACTGGATTAGGTTGAGCGGACAGTTGAATTATGTACAGATAATTCACACCAACAACAATTGTTTTGACGCAAGGAAGGCATAAACCAGTGATGTCCCAGTGGAAAAGGACATTAAAACATCAAAGGACTGTGAGTTTAAAAAAAGGCAAGATACACAATTGATCTCATGAAAGTGGCTATTTAGCAGAGTGAAAAAGACTATAAATATCCAAGAAAAACTAAACATTTTGTGCTCCACATCGAATGCTTAAGAAGGTGCTGTCACTCTGCTAAGCAAAGCTGCAACTCCGGGACTATGCCTAAAAATGGAACCAAGACAGGACTCTGCCTGAAAACGGACCCACGAGGAGGAAGCAAGCTGCAAGCGAGTCACTACCACAAGCAACAAGACTGAGGCCCAGCTGGAGGACTGCCGTAAAACTTACTGTTATCAGACAAACCAGTCTAGGTCTGCTGTACACCTAAAACCACAGTATCCAAAAGAAACTGTGCCCTGCTACCTGCATAGCTAAAAGATTCAGCGAAGAGGACAGAGAGGATGGGCGCTGTTGTGGATCATATATCGAGGACTGAAGACTTTGTTGCAGCTGTTTGTTGATTCTATTGAGAATTGAAAGCTTTGTTGACGAGTTTGATCCAATGTAGGATTGAAGACTTTGTTGCTAAGAGGAGAGCTTTTGTATTGGACACGTCAGCAAATTGAGTTTCCAAACCAACTAGTTTGCATGCTTTGCATGTGAATTAACTTTTAGTGAAACTTGAAGTAACTATAAGTAATCTACCTCATATTGTTGTATGAAGAATTGTGTCTGTGCGTGTATGTGTGTTCATAGTTAATCTTCGATCTTTCTAACATGTCAATTAAATATTATTAATAAGATAACTAATCAACCCAGATAAACATTAAATTATCAATTATTGAATTGTTCCTACAACCTGCATGAATTGGCAAAATTAACTCAAAACCCTGCATATTTTGCTGCCATCAATAAAGTTATCCATTCATGACCTTTGTTTCTCAGTCTTTAATGCTCCCAACACGTTGGGGAAACCAGAAATGTCATAGAAATTTGGTTTCAAGGCTTGTGCTTTTAGGGAAAAATAGGTATTTGGCTGTTCGCCTAAAAAATGCATCGAGCACAACTAGCAATGCACGAAAAAAGTGGACTGTGAAATGCCAGCAACAATTGCGACTGTTTAAAATACGCTTTCAAAAGTTCTTAACAAATTGATGCAATTGTGTCACCATTGCCAGCAGCTTTTGTACATCTAATTATAATATTTGAGAACCCTCATTTGCACTATCTCCGCCCCTTTTGCGAATTTATGCAGGAACGTCTATAATTACATATTCACCTACGCTTGAACCGCAAACAGAAACTGCTGCCGCAAAGCATTCCCTAAGAAGTCATAAATAGAATTGTGCTTGTTAAGTACATTTCACCCAATCTTCTGGTTTGCGACTATTGCAACAGGCGCAACACTTTAGTACACCTACCCCTTTGTGCTTTTAACATATTTTTTGTTTAGAATGTGTAGCTTATCATTAGAAAGAGGACGGAAAAGTTCTTATCATTCTAATATGTTTGTTAAAGTTCAGCAGTGAGGTATGAGCATGTCAGAGGTCAGAGCCATTGCTATGCATACGTAAGGTTGCTATGGATGGTTTCTTTGTATATGTACCATTGCTATACTGTTGCTATGAATATGTACCTTTATTAAACAGAATGTCTGGGGATGGGACACTTATTGCAACTTTTTTTGGTATCCCTGAATAGCTTTCATCTCTTCTTTAAAAATATGCAAAATATTTTAATGATCAAGTCATCTCACAAGTGCAAACATCAAATTTGTATTAATTTTTAGGAATGCAGAATGACCAGGGGTGGGGCTTTTATCACTCAGTTTTTAAATTGTACATCCCTGTGGCAAAGTGGCTAGGGAAGGGGAACAGGTGTAGCGGTGATGCGATGCAGGAGTGACAGACTGACAACGGTATCCAGTGAAAAAGGTGCTTTATTTATAATCCTGGTCTGGCGACCGTAAAATAATAAATCCCCGGCTATACACAACAATGTGTAAAGCGTGGGGATAACAAACAGGGCACAGTCCCGAACAAAAACAAATACACGGTCACCAGTCCTGGGTGAGTGCAGTCGTGCTGGTGCTGAGTGCAAACACAGGTAAGTTGTGACGGTAGTGCAGTGGTGCTCCGGATTTGTGCTGACCCTCTGCGACAGTTCCGGAGGTGTGCTTTAACTGTCTGGTGAAGCAAAACACGAACAATTACTACACAGACAAACACAACACAAAACACGTAACCCGTCTTTTTATTCTAACTCTGAGAGCTCCTCTCAGTCCTTCTCTCCACTGAGCTTTACCCAAACGAAGGAAAAGATCAGCGTTACCCTGGCCCCTATATGTAATCCCGATGATATCTAGGTAAACGGTTGCAGCTGCCTTATTACTTGCAGCTGCCCCTCGTTTACCTTTCAAGTCAAAACGGTCTTACAACACAGTCTCACTTCTTTCCAGGCTGACTCACTTCCCGGTCCCGGAAGCGAACTGTCAGGCCAGCCCTTCCAGATACTTCTCATCCCGTTCTTTAGCGCCCTCACAGGTCGGGAGGAAGATTTATCACCAGAACTCATATTTCTGTCACAATCCCTTAACACAATAAAATCTAGAAGGAAAAAGATCCACATTAGAGCAAGCCTAGTTTGAAGATCATTAAAATATATCCCCATGTTCAGATATGTATGTATTAATTAATTATTTTTCCACTCTGCATTTGACATGCATTTATTCATTTCAGTGCATGCAAATTACCACACCTATTTTGATCTGACTGAAAATCCCCAGCAAAGACACACATTGACACATTGACACACATTGAATATTCTATACGCTTCCTCCATTTTAACCCTTTAACTGTCACTCATAGAAATAGATATCAGAAAAAAAATTCACTACAGATTCTGATTGCTGGCCTCAAAAATATATATATATTTTTTTTACTGGACCTTTATTTTTGGAATTACAGACGTCAACCACAGCCGGTTGAGCTGTCAGTTAATGGTAAAAGAACGATTTTAAGAACCTTTGTTAACAATTATGCATAAAACATTGCAAATGTGCCTAAAACAAGTTTGTTTGATTTTTTCAAATTGAAATTTAACTTAAGTATTGAAATACTATATTTAGCTATCAGTCACAATTGTAATTCAGTTATTTTTTAAATAACAGAATTCAAATCGGAATTCAGTTATTTTTTTAAACAGAAGTCTGATTGGAATTCAGTTATTTTTTTAAATAACAGAACTCTGATTGGAATTCAGTTTTTTTTTTAAATAACCAAATTCCAACTGTGACTGATAGCTAAATATCTAAGAGATGTATTGAAGACCTTGCTCAGTTGGTTATTATTTACATTACGACATGGAAGGATCACAATTATTTTTTCTGGTGGTACCCCACAAAGCACTGTTTCTTGTTATTCAAACACAGGAACAGCTTTCCATCACTTGGAGCACCTCCAGAGGGACACACCCTTTGGGCACCAGTTACAACGACCGCGCTGGTCACCAAAGACTGGCCAGTGACCCCAGTTGTCATAGGTGTCGGCTTGGGGGCTCTAGTATTCTGGCGGCGCTTCTTTTCCAGCTTTCCCAGCTTTGGTGAAGTTGATGGACGACCAACCATGGCTGGAGCTTTATTGACCGATTTCAGTGTCTGAGCAACTGATAGTCGAAACCTTTTTAACTGGTAGTGGCTTCTCCTTCATAAGACCACAGTCTCTCTTGTACATCAGCCAAGCATTGGTGATGGACATGTCCAGAATGTAGCCAAACAGGGTCAGGTACCAGTGCAGTGACTTCATGGGGCTCTTGTACAGGTGAACCAGCATATCTGAAAGGTCAATGCCCCCATGTGCTGATTGTGCCAAAATGATTGCTGGGCAAGGGACATCAATCTTCTGTTTAGCCTCTTTGCTATATCGCTTCACAGAACCAAGAGGCTCAACCCCACAGGCATTGCTGAGCCGATTTACACACTTGCTTCTCGACCGCCGGGTTGAGTGGGCCGTTAAAGGGTTAAGAAATAAAGACCAAGTTCAGGTACATACATAGAATTTCAATTCATCATCTTTTTATCTCTGTGCTTTTTGACAGCAAGAGACCTTGAACTCAAACAGATCAAATTTAGTATTAGCAACTATAGCCTATATCCTACCTCATTATGATCCAAAGTCAAGACCCTTTCGGACAGCATGGGCAATATAGTGGAGGATGACAAAGCAAAATCAAACAAGTGTGTACGTCTTCACCAGCGAAGACATCAACAACATGTTACAGCCCCCATCCCACAGTTGACAGACAGCTGCATTTGACAGACATCATTGGATTGGCAGGGCTAAATTGACTTGATCTTTTAATATTATATTTTGCTCTGCCAGAACATTCAACTCTCGCTAAATAGAGGCTAACCTCAAATTCTCTAAATCTTGGCTCAAGAATCAAAACGCAATTACACATTTGGACTTTGTCTGATTCATATACTTCAAACTACAGGGTCAACAACATGGATATTTGTTTCCTTATTTTTTATTTCAAGCTATTAAAGCTGCTGATTGATCACAAAGAATGTCAACTGATGCATGTTCATATTGTTCACCTTACTTTCCACAAAAGAGAACACACTGTGTATATGTCACAAGTGACCACAAAATAACATTGTTTTATTACACAGTGGTTTTTATGGTAATTATTACACTTTTTATAATAGTTATTCACTGTTTTATTTTATTTCACTATTTTTATTTTACATGTGTGTTTTTTTAAATGTTAAAATGACTACCCAATGGGAGACCCAAATAGCTGGGTTATATATGTGGGCGGTTGCAAGGCTTTCAGCCCAAAACAAGGGCCAGGTGCATGTCATCAGACACTACTTGATTATTCCCACAATAAAAGAGGAACTGAAAGTTCAGGAAGATGGAGGAGGTGTGGGGAGCACTGGAAGGGACCATGTGGCCATTTTGTCTGTGGAGAAGAGAGCACATGATCCTGGACAAAGAAAACAGATGAGACCAGTTGTTAAAGAAGGAAAGAACTGAAAATACAGCTGGGAAGTAGAAAAGACTGCTACACAGTACTGAATAAAGCTAAGTATTCACTACATCAAGGAAAGTTAGTAAAACAGAATGATATCAGAAGATTAATTTTGAGCTTGCCTGTTTATATATAATCCTTCAGTGAAGAAAGTTGTTGGTACAGTAGTTGTGCTTTATAGTTATTCAGTTAAAATATGAAAGTATTGTGCAGAAATTACAAAAAATAATGTTATCTCTTCTTGCCTTCAGACCCTTGGCCATCTCCCAGGACCACGACCTTGACTCTACTGGGGAATGGATTGTCCAAGGAATGCCAACCAGACACAGCAAGGCAGTTACACAAAATAAAAAATCTATTGGTTTTACACCAAAAAATGTATTCAGTGTCAATAATTTTCTACACCAACCCATTACCACAAAAAAAGTAGCTTGAACACAGTCCAACGGTGGCAGGTGATAATAAAACAAAATCCCCAAAAAAACTTAAAATCCAAAGAAACAAAAATATCCCAACCAAGTCCTGTTGCAACAAAGTCCCCCCAAAGAAAACAACTCCAAACCTGTTCCTTTGTTCCTGCAGTCAATCTTAAACTGCTCCCAAGAGTGATGTCCGTGCTACTGCCTCCTCTCTATTCTTGCAGATGTGTTGTGTGCTTCTTCCCAAAACACTTCTCTTCCCTCCTGGTCCTCCCTTTTTATAATCAGCCCATGACTATCATTGGCTGGACTGGCAGGTAAGGCGGGACTTCCTATTGACTGTGGGGAAAGTGCTTAACCCAAACGTCAGTCACAGTGCACAGGAGAATTCGCAGCAGTTTAAAAACAGATTCACTAATAAAACATACAACAAAAATACAGGCAGTTAAAAAACGTCACTTGTGACATTTAGACAAGCAAAATGTTCCGGAATTGTAACGCTTGTTCTCTCATTGAGGAATACGAACTCAACTTTTGAGAGGTTAAGAGTTATGATTCCGGAACGTGCTTGGTAGCGTTTACACAAGCGAAATGTTAGGAGGAATCCTAACTCTTGTCCTCTCGTTGCGGAATATATGTGCTAGTGCAAACACACCTATTAACAAACTGTCTGTATCAGAATCAATGCACAGTAGTAATACAATGCAATTAAACAGAAGCCGGTTTTCAAGCACTCGCCATAAAACAAACCAATAGTCCTCGTGCCTCCCACTGCCCCTGCCCCTGCCCCTGCCCCTGCCCCTGCCCCCACACTCCGTTCACAAAAACTTTTCATTGGATGGGGGTTGACTCAGTTTAAATACTTTTTGCCTACAAAGAGAAAACAATTAGAACACTTAACAAACAGCCTGTGTTCAGGTATAGTATGCATTTAATAGAATTGGGTTCTACACTACATCCATAAACACACACACACACACATACAGTAAATTGGAATCTATGGCTAACGGATGACCTTCTTTTAAGCATACTGGCTTAAGTTATTTTCCTTCAAAAACAACAATCGTTCTCGAGGGATTACAAAGTTTTAAGCTAAACAACATGTTTTGAATATATTATCCTGTTTAATACAACTTTTTTATTGAAAAATAAATATGTAATTAATATTAGAACAAATACCACTTGTTATTAACATACTAGAGTGTAACTCCTGGACACTGATAGAACGTGTCTATTTTGAGGCTCACCTTTTTCGTTTTTTCTGTGTACTTTGTGTTTGTATATTAGTTGGCCATCTGTAATGAAAAAACGCTGGCATTGTCTCCGAAAATGTGCCTTTCCTCCGCTGTTCCCTTTAAGTGTATCTGGGTAGTTCCCATTTGATAAATAAATGAATATTTCTTGATAAGTTGGGCACTCTTTTTCCAACAGACCTACCCATCGTGTTGAAATGCTCTGCATGTGATTAGGAGGCTGTGTGGTCCAGTGGTTAAAGAAAAGGGCTTGTAACCAGGAGGTCCCCAGTTCAAATCCCACCTCAGCCACTGACTCATTGTGTGACCCTGAGCAAGTCACTTAACCTCCTTGTGCTCCGTCTTTCGGGTGAGATGTAATTGTAAGTGACTTTGCAGCTGATGCATAGTTCACACACCCTAGTCTCTGTAAGTCGCCTTGGATAAAGGCGTCTGCTAAATAAACAAATAATAATTAGATTGTGATGTTGCACATAATATCAACAATAAAACGAAGGCAGAATTGCATTATTTTATGCATAGTTTAGTTAGCTAAATAGTATTTGCTCTAATAACACTAGTGTTCTAGTCTTGAAAGGGAGTGTTTTGAATGTGAATTCAAAGCCCAGCAGAGTGTTTGGAACGTACGCTCATTACACTCAGAGTGTTATCAACTTACATTCAAAACACTCTAGAGCGTTTTACTGTGGAGTGTTTTGGGCATCCTACACCGGTGTAACTCAATCGCTGATATTTTCTGGTTCAGTGGTTTGGTTTTTAAGAGTCGTGTTGGGATTGAAATGTTTATATGACTGTATTATGGGAGTAACATTAAAAGCTATGGGGGCACCGCAACTGCTGCCGAGGGCGCCAGTTAACCCAGCGCTGGCCCTGTATTTGTTCCTTCCGCAGGTTTACAGGTAAGTAGTTCCAGGTTTTGGTTCTCTTCCACAAGAGTTTGGTGGCCCTCTGGCCCTCACTGGAAAAACAAGTAAGTCAATGTCCATAATATTTTTACAGTCCTTCCTTTGGATAATTCAGCTTTTTTGTCTTTGTCAGGTGTTTTGGAGACCCCTGCTGGTGAAGAGCTAGAAACACAGCCCAGTCCTGGTTTCAGTGTCCTGGCCGACTTGGAACAGTGCTGAAGCCCAGTTTAAAATGTACAGCATTTAAAACAGTCCAGAGAAAAGAAACAATGAGCGTACTTACGCAGTAACGTAAACACAGCCGTGAAGAAAAACATCCACTCCAACAGAATGGTCTTCTTTAAACCTTGTCACCCAGAGCTCCGGTTTAAATCCTCTCTCAATTAATTCACACAGAATAATTGTTGGTATGTTTTAGTATTCACAGATAACTGCTTGCGCTGTTGTATATTACGAGTCCACAGCGGAGGTAAACACATAGATATTCCTTCGGTCACACAGCACCACTCGCCCTGTTCCAGTATATCCACACAAGTACCATGGAATAAGGAATGTAACGCCACCAACCTTGTAACCACAACTCGATTTAGGTTCCTTTCTTTCTCTGCTTGCAAACTCTGTTCTTTCCTTTGCTTTGCTGCAACCACACTGCTACACCACCAGACACTCGTACAACCACACTCTCTGCTGGACTGTAGCGCCGCCAGTCCACCTTCTTTGTCCAGGCTGGGCAAACACCTTCACTGGACATTCCTTGACTGTTGCACCTCTAGTCAATACTCTGGACTGTAGCACCTCCAGTCCACACTCTTCCCCCAGTGTTATCGCTATGTTTCCTTTTATGTCCCATGATTCCCACACTAAACAGGTCACCTGACTTTGTACACCCACCAGGATCATTGGAACTGAAGTTTATTATTTACAATACGCTATTTACAATGACAAACGTATTTCCTTAGTTTGACTTCAAAGGCAAGATATCGACATCCCCACATTTCTGATACCTTCTCTTTGCATCAAAACCTGACTGTTTGTCACTATATATATATATATAGGTAGTGTACAAAAAAATGGAAACACCAATGTAAAGTCAATTAATAGGGCGTTGGGCCACTATGGTATCCCACTCTGTGGAGTTCTCGGCGGACCGTTTTTGATGAAACTGGCTGCTCGCGCCCCAGGTTGAAATTTGCAGTCAATTGATCTGCAGTTGCTCGCCTGTTTTGCTTTGCACTTCGAATTAATGCACGGATATCACGATCCTGGAGTATGCGCTTCCGCTCACTGTTGCCCTTTGCTGATGATGTTTTTCCCTCGGAGTTCCATGCCGACATCACCTTAGACACCGTTGCTCGTGAAACATCAGCAAGTTGAGCTGACTTGGTCACTAAAGCTCCTGCCAAACACAGGAGCTGTCAGCTCAAATGAGTAAGGGTGGTATGTGAGGCTGGGAATGCTGGTTGGAATGGGAGAGCTCTTCTGGAACACACTCTTCAGCACCTGTGTGAAACGGTTAGAGAACCACACACAAAGAGAGCAAGGGCAGGTTTTTGATCCATCCTCTCCAGGGCAACGCCAAAAAATGGGGGAGTACAGACGTGAAGATGTGCTTCTGTTGCCGGGAGCCATTTCGCGGGGAGAGCGACTAACTTTGCAGTGGGGGCTCACTTTAACGAGACGGTGGTGGTAGTTTGGTAACAAAAGCAATTCCTTAAAGTCAGAGTGATTAATAATTGGATTTATGTGGTACTATAATGGGATAGAATTGGGTCTTGCTGTATTTATTTTGTAACAGAAGCATGGCGGGAGGCATTCTGCGAGGAGGGCGATTGACATTGCAGCTGTGGCCCACTTTAACGGAGCAGTGGTGGTAGTCTGATACTGACCCCGAGAGACGAGGAAATGGAGGGGGCATGAAACTGAGGAGGGCCCATGCCAGATTGCAGGATACTGGGAAGGAAAACCTCGACGGAAGATTGTGAAACTATTTTGTCTCTTGTGTAGGGTGCCGGATGGAGAAGCAGTGGGTGCTGGTAATGTGTTTGGCACAATTGTTTTTTTCACTTTAATTTATTTTTAAAGCGTGAGGACACGTTTGGGAAAAGTGGGCAAGGGTGTAACAGGGTCAAGAATGTCCTGTTCACATTTATTTTACACTTGTGTCTTATTATTTTTGTAACTTTATAGTATTGATTTGATTAGGGCACGCTTTATGTTGTCGGACATTTTGTTATTAATTTCTATCCCGTTATGTTGGCTTCTCCACCCGTTTCCCTTTATCTGCCTTATTGGGCACTGACTAATTGAATTATTGATCAATTTACGCACCTGAATATAAATAGCACATGTTTTTACAGACGGGATGGCCGTCCTGGGGTTTATTTGTCTGTGCATTAGTGGGAACGCAGCATTTGAAGCATTTGAACGACGAGTAAGAGAGATTGAAACGGATCAGTAAATGGAGCATGTGTTGGGCTGATATGCCAGTGTTGAATAATGAATGTGAGCGGCTTGACTGTTTTTAACCTGGCGGTAGCCGACAGGTTTTTAGAAAGTGAAACAGAATAGGCTATACTGTGATGCTGGTTTCTCTCTCTCAGTCTCTATCTCTGTGTTCCCTCCCCTCCCCTCCCCTGCACAGACATGGTATGTGTGTGTATATATATATAGACTGCGGTATCTTGTTTTTTATTAGTACTATTTTGTTTCACTATTTCATGAAAATGTGTATTCCCTTTTATTTGCTGGGAAGCAATGTTATTGCACTGGCACATTGTTTAATACGTGACCTCCATTGATTTGAACCTTGTTTACTCATTTTAAGTCTAATTACTTGCATGTGAATAGAATGATTGTCTCATTATACAAGTACTTTTTAAACACTATATATAAAGCATTCTTACTTTACAGCATTTTTTCACACCTGCCTAAAACTTTTGCACAGTACTTTATATATATATATATATATATATATATATATATATATATATATATATATATATATATATATATATATATATACTGTACACAATATATATACACAGTATAAATATATATATATATATACAATATATATACACAGTATAAATATATATATATATATACAGTACTGTGCAAAAGTTTTAGGCAGGTGTGAAAAAATGCTGTAAAGTAAGAATGCTTTCAAAAATAGACATGTTAATAGATTATATTGATCAATTAACTAAATGCAAAGTGAGTGAACAGAAGAAAAATCTAAATCAAATCCATATTTGGTGTGACCACCCTTTGCCTTCAAAACAGCATCAAGCATCAATTCTTCTAGGTACACTTGCACACAGTCTTTGAAGGAACTCGGCAGGTAGGTTGGCTCAAACATCTTGGAGAACTAACCACAGTTCTTCTGTGGATTTAGGCAGCCTCAGTTTCTTCTCTCTCTTCATGTAATCCCAGACAGACTCGATGATGTTGAGATCAGGGCTCTGTGGGGGCCATACCATCACTTCCAGGACTCCTTGTTCTTCTTTACACTGAAGATAGTTCTTAATGACTTTCGCTGTATGTTTGGGGTCGTTGTCATGCTGCAGAATAAATTTGGGGCCAATCAGATGCCTCCCTGATGGTATTGCATGATGGATAAGTATCTGCCTGTACTTCTCAGCATTGAGGAGACCATTAATTCTGACCAAATCCCCAACTCCATTTGCAGAAATGCAGCCCCAAACTTGCAAGGAACCTCCACCATGCTTCACTGTTGCCTGCAGACACTCATTCGTATGCGCTCTCCAGCCCTTCGCGAACAAACTGCCTTCTGCTACAGCCAAATATTTCAAATTTTGACTCATCAGTCCAGAGCACCTGCTGCCATTTTTCTGCACCTCAGTTCCTGTGTTTTCGTGCAGAGTTGAGTCGCTGGCCTTGTTTCCACGTCAGAGGTATGGCTTTTGGCCGCAAGTCTTCCATGAAGGCCACTTCTGACCAGACTTCTCCGGACAGTAGATGGGTGTACCAGGGTCCCACTGCTTTCTGCCAGTTCTGAGCTGATGGCACTGCTGGACATCTTCCGATTGCAAAGGGAAGTAAGCATGATGTGTCTTTCATCTGCTGCAGTAAGTTTCCTTGGCCGACCACTGTGTCTCTGGTCCTCAACGTTGCCCATTTCTTTGTGCTTCTTCAAAAGAGCTTGGACAGCACATCTGGAAACCCCTGTCTGCCTTGAAATTTCTGCCTGGGAGAGACCTTGCTGATGCAGTATAACTACCTTGTGTCTTGTTGCTGTGCTCAGTCTTGCCATGGTGTATGACTTTTGACAGTAAACTGTCTTCAGCAACCTCACCTTGTTAGCTGAGTTTGACTGTTCCTCACCCAGTTTTATTCCTCCTACACAGCTGTTTCTGTTTCAGTTAATGATTGTGTTTCAACCTACATATTGAATTGATGATCATTAGCACCTGTTTGGTATAATTGTTTAATCATACACCTGACTATATGCCTACAAAATCCCTGACTTTGTGCAAGTGTACCTAGAAGAATTGATGCTGTTTTGAAGGCAAAGGGTTGTCACACCAAATATGGATTTGATTTAGATTTTTCTTCTGTTCACTCACTTTGCATTTAGTTAATTGATCAATATAATCTATTAACATGTCTATTTTTGAAAGCATTCTTACTTTACAGCATTTTTTCACAGCTGCCTAAAACTTTTGCACAGTACTGTATATATATATATATATATATATATATATATATATATATATATATATATATATATATATATATATATAATGGGTGGGGGAAGCACCCTCCTAATTGTTTGTTTGTCACCTAACGCAGGCCCTGACCAAATACAAACAAGACCTTTCTGGATTACAAAATTACTTTTATCTCTGACCCTTACCTGGGGTGGAACTTCATCAAGGAACTTCATCACGGTGACTTCAGCTATCCAGTGTTTATCAGGAAAAACTGGACTGAACTAAAACAGTTTTTTTTTTTTTTTAAATTGCATTGAGAGCAGCTCATGCAAGGCCAAGCATAGGGCCTGCAAGATGTATAGAAGGGCCCAAGTAGGCAGGTTTTCTTTTATTTATTTTTTATTCTTCAGATGCCGCATTGCTGTGTACCCATTTTTCTGTCTGTGGTGTTCTCTTTCATACCAACAGTTCAGTGTTCCCTAACAACAATATACCAGATCATTCACTATATATATATATATATATATATATATATATATATATATATATATATATATATATATATATATATAATCTATCCTATCTATCTATAATCCAGGGCTGGCAATGGAACGTGAAATAAGCAATGTGATTGGTCGAGGAAGGTTCCAGCTGCCCGTATATTGAATGTATATGGACAGTTGGAGACTTGTCATATATATTCTAAATCACTGCGCTGCCTCCCAGAATTTAAAGTATCGGTAGCCATCTTGCTTACACTCAGTTACAGATGTACAGCTCTAACTATGAAACAGAGTGACCAATTACCTGCAAAAAATCCCAAAGTAATAAGTAGACATGCCGATTTGGATGAAGAACAATTAAATGAACTGGAAGATATCAAAACGGAAAAATACCCCCAAAAAATAACAAATAAAAGATTGCGGTCTTTATGCTCATTCACACCGACTTTGTCACTTCAAATAATGTATTTTTAGCGGTTTGAAAACGCTAAAAAAAACACAAAACGACACTTGTGCACATTATCCACCCCTCTCTGACACAGATCTTGAACAAATTACTGAAATCCGAGACGTTGTTGAATATATTTTTATTCCTCACATCTGTTCTGCTCAGTGCGTCTGCACTGACAGTAAGAAAAAAAATAACTAAACTCCGCCCCGTGGTGTATTGGAATGTGAAATAGGTGTTAAAGAAACTTGGTTGTCTGAGGGTTATGGAGACGAATATAATATTAGTGGGTACACACTGTATAGGAAAGACAGGCAGGACAGAAGAGGCGGAGGGGTAGTGCTATACATAAGAAACAGTCTTGAAGCCCAGGTGTTAAATCTGGACGAATGAAACAACGCTGAATCAATATGGGTCAGAATAATGGACAAAAATTCAAAGGGCATAATAATAGGAGCATGCTCTACACTGCCAAATTCAGACGCCGAGCACTTTTGAAGTGTTTTTTAAAACCCCAAAAGTAATGACTAAAGCTAAGGTTTACAATTTTAGAAAAGCAAACTATGAAGGTATGAAACAGAGACTAACAGAAGTAGATTGGAGTAAAACAGAGAAAACATCCACAGAAAAAGGATGTTTTTTTTTTTAAAATGTAGTACTTGAGGCGCAAAACAAATGGCAAAATCATAGACGAAGAAAAAAAAAATAGCAAATATATTAAATTATTACTTTTCAGAGGGTTTTACAAAGGAGGATACGGACAACATGCCCCACATGTTCCTATCCAGTTTTAAATAACTTTAGCATAACAGAGGCAGAAGTGTTAAAGGGACTAGGAGCTCTTAAAATAAACAAATCCCCTGGGCCAGATGAGATCCTCCCAATAGAACTCAAGGAAATGAAAGAAGTTATTTACAAACCGCTAATCAAGATCGTTATTATTATTATTTATTTCTTAGCAGACGCCCTTATGCAGCCTGTGAGGTCAGCTGACTCAAGTTGCTCGGTCCCTGGAATGGACGACATGAGCCGCCGTCTTCACAATTATGTGTAATTAGCAAACTAATACAATGTAAAAAATGATCGCATTTATTAGTGTAATACACAAATAGTGAATATAAATTGCTGATAAAAGCAACAAATAGTCATCTGTCAATGGCTGTCCTCGTCTCGGTTCAGTCCTCTGAAAGGAAAAATGATGCTGGTATCTGTGCATGCATCTTCTTATGCCCTTGAGGGGCGGGCAGCTTTTGGTATATCTATTCAGGTTTGGGGTCTGTGAATGGGGAAATCTGTACTAGCTATCGGGCGCATGCGTGATCCTGCGCGGGGGGTGGGGTCGCAAGCCCTGTTTTGACCCACCTGTCAGTCATGGCGTTGACACAAAGAGGTTGAGCGAGGGTGTGTGTTGCTCAGACCTCTTTGATTGGTTGAGGCGGTCGACCCATAAAAACGATGCTCTCCTGTTCCTTGGGTGGCCCACAGCAGGACACCATTCATTGGAATCTCTGGCCAGAGAACTTGAGTAACTACAGAGAGCGAAAGTCTGAGGACAAAGAAGTAAATTAAGAAAGAAAGAAACTGCCGGGGCCTGATACAGCAGCTGAAAGGCAGCGGAGGTGGCTGACGAAGACAACCGCTTGGTTTGAGTTTATTTACGTTCCCAAACGGGTAAAGTACAGTCCCTGGGACGTTAATTATTTTATCTCAGGGGGATCTGGGCAACCCCATAAAAGTATACTGAGGGAACAGAACAGCGCCACTTTGCATCGTGTCTCTCAGGCTAGCAGAGGCTGCGAGACCCTGCTTACAGCAGCCCTTTTCTTTGTAGTTTTATTTACAGTGTTTGTTTTCATTTTTGTTTCTCTTTTTGATTATAAACTACACATACAATACCTCAGGGTGATACCATTGCTGGTAGCAACCCTGAGAGTGTCAAATATAAACACACCAAGTGTAAATAATAAATCCTGTGCACCTGTGTGGCATCTCAAAGATATTTCTGACTCCTGTGTAATCATTGAACCACCCACACACCCTCTCACTAGGTCTTTAGGAGGTAAACACCCATTAGGTAATGGTTACATTTCATACTTGAAAGGGAACGTGCATTTACAAAATCTAAAAAAGTATAGTACAATAACGGTATACTAATATTAAGAAACTAGAAAAAGAATGTTACATTCTGGGTGCCAAAAGTTGTTATAAACATAGCCAATGTAGCTACAGTATGTGTATCTTGTTTTTTTTTTAATATAAAACAGGAATTGTCACTAAAGTCAATGCTTATGGTCCATCAGACCCCTTATGATTTGCACAGGAATAAGAGCAGGAAAATGAAAATAAGCACGTACTTACCAAAATAGTTCAGGTTGCAGCCTGTTGAATATAGATGAATGTTATTTCAAAAAGATGAGGGGAAAAAATCAATTACTCTTCAGTTTGTGAACAATTTTATTTCTTCTCATACATGATGGATGTGTAAAAAGTATTGCCACAATTATATTGTATTTTTTACAATATAGTATTTGTGACAATACCGTTTACACATCCATCATGTAAGACAAGATATTAAATTGTTCACATACTGTGTAATTCATTTTTTTCCCATTTTTTTAAATAACATTCATCTACATTTATCATACACTGCCCCATTTTTTATTATCTCTGCAATTCTTTTCCTGTCAGAGTTCGGTCTGTACAAAGAGTTATAATGCTGTAAACCAAAGTGAACAGTTTAAACTTGTAACTTTAAAACAGCAAGTTTCCTGTGGTTTTCAGGGAATCTACTGTGCTTTGCCAGTTATGTTTTTTTTTTCTTTCTTTTTGCAGTCAGGTTTCCATGACAATCTGTTTTTCTTCAAGAAGACTGAAAAAAAAGTTTAGGGAGTGTGTTAAAATTACAAGCTTTAAATCTTTTTATATACAACTATTTTGCCATTTTTATGTTCACTAGGTATTTGTGTTTCCGTGTAGCTTTCTGTGGAAGTGGCTTCCCTTATGTCAAAATCAAAGTGTATTACAAAGCATCTTTGTCTGTGGATGGGAGATTTTTCGGGTGGTCATTTTATAGACGTTTACAGTGACTCCCTGAGGCAGCATGTGAGTGGTGTGGTAATGAAGGGAATGTCCAGACAGTATTTGAGTGCAAAACGTCTGTGTTTATTTACAATAAATAATAAACTCTGCCCCTCTACCAGCGGGGTGTACATGGTGGGTTATAGTCCCGAACAGCAAATACAATACAAATCCACTCCACGGTACACAAAACTGTGCTCTCCGAACAGGAGATGTGGTGGTGGCAGCTCCCATTTCATAATCCTCATCTGCAAAAACAAACAAACAAAAATAACAACAAGCAGCGCTCCAGCTTGTCAGCGTGTCTGTGTGAGGGGCCGTACTCACTTAGCTGCATCCCCTTTGTACTACAAAACTCCTCCCTGTGATCAAACCCGGCGACACGGTCTATCCAATCGCTGCATGCCCATGGCTGACCACAATGGACTTGCTACCTACCCTGCTGTGAAGTGCCTCCACTATGTCCTGGTGTTATAATTTCTCTTCTGCTGGCAGCCTGCAACTGGTTCCTGGCGAAGCCGTGGGCCAACTCCAGGCGGTCCGGCAGCAGCCTGGCATACTCCGGTCAGGGTGGTTCAGTGGAGGGGTCCGCTGGCTGGCCGAACACCATCAGGAGGTGTCAATGACAGAGTGGCAGGCCAGGAGGACAAGAGGCAGTTGGGCGTCCAAGTTGTGGTGGTGATGGCCAGCTGGACCGCGAGCAGGCGGTTAAACTGCTCGACCAAGCCATCTCTCTGCGGGTCAAGGGGGATTGTCCATGTCTTGCTGATGCGCAGCCGTCGGCATATCTCCGCGAACAAAGTTGATTCAAAGTTCCACCCCTTGTCGCTGTGGAGCTCCTGGGGGACCCCTAATTGGCTGAAGAACCCCTCCAGCAGTGCTTCAGCAACTGCAGAGCTTCAGTGCACAGGCTTCAGGCCACTTTGTAAAGCAGTTGTCCTACCAGGATGTATCGGTTTCCCCTGGTCTGAGTGGGTGAACAGGCCCAAGATGTCGACCCCAACCCTCTTCATGGGTCAGCCGATGGGAAACTGTTGGAGGGGGGCGTGTATCCAATCCGTGGGTCCTTTGCGGGCGGTACAGCTGTCGCAGAGGCGGCAGTATTAACAACTAAACGAAAAAGGAGAAACTACCAGAAAAATAGCAGAAAGACTCGGTTTACTGAAAAGCACTCTGTGGTTGATTATTGACAAACACATGATAACAGGCAATACAGTGGCGTGTATTGCTCTGTTTTAATCCATGGGTTGGTCCTGAAATAATAATAGTCCCGATCTTTAACATCCACACGTAAAAACACAAACACAAGTCCACAGTGAGTGATATAGTGCTTGTGGTGTAAATACAATTTACTCGTGAAACAATTGGTGCAGTGATGTCCGGGTAAGTGCTGGCCTTTGGCGGCAGCTCCAGATCGTGTTCAGCCGTCTAATAACAACAAACAAACACTCATGATTACAATTCACGTTCTCCTTCCGGTTCAGCTTTAACCATACAAAGGAACAGATCATGTCGCTACGTCCCCGTTTGTAACGTCAATCATGACCCTTTGGTTAACTAGTGCAACCACTCCTCCAATCTGCAGCTGCCACATCGTTTCCCTTCCAGGTTGATGATTTAGAGTACAGTAGCTCCGCCCCCTTTCTAAATGGCCACCTTCCGTCTAACCCTGGGAATGAATTGTCTGGCCATCCAGTCCAGGGCACCCTAACCCTAACCCTAACCCTTTACACAGCGCCCTCACAAGTCGGGAGGGAGATTTATCACAAAGAATCATTCTGTCTTTGTCAAAAATACCAAGAAAGATTTCTGCAAAATCTGGAAGAAGAATCGTTTGAGCAGCACGGTAAAATCCTCAGATTACTGCTAAAGATTTGACACAAGAATCAAGAGAAGATGGTCAAGAAATTCACGAGCGAACAATTCATTGTCAGTACCATTTAGAATTCTGAATGCTTGAATTAGATCGTCTTCTTTGTTCAAGACTGAATAGATACAATTATTTAAGCCTGTCTGCATATGACATGCCTTTTAAACCCGGAATAATTCTGGTCGCTCTTCTATGGATTGCAAAAACAAAAGGGTGTACAAAAAACTCACAAATACAGGACGGAAGAGGACAACATGGTAACATAAACATTACCCTCCACCTCTATCACAAACAATAACTCTAAATTAACACCTGTGAACCCGTGATACACCTGTGGCTTTCCCAACCCAATATCCCCCCCCACACACACATACATATATCAACGTGGCAGCCACAGGTCCTTTGAATTTTGAGGAAGTATTTCTCTCCCTAAAAAAAAACTACATGTAAACCGAAATTGCCAAAAAAGGTGCAATGAGAGACTTTTTCTATCAGGATTTTGATTGTCACTGGCTTCAAATGATTTGCAGTAAAGAGCTGCATGTATATATTTGAATAACATGTGCATCTGTACATTTCTGATTTACTGCTGGAATATTGATTAGCAATAACATAAATAATGCACAGATACCAAAGGCGAGAACCTCCAATAGATATATGAATCACTGTCACTGCTGTATGGTGTTGAGATACCTTGAGGTGCTTTGGATCAATTTATGAATGTGCAAATTTTCCTACTATTTAAAAGGCCAGCCTGCAATTGTCGTTGCAAACACAACAATGCAGTGTAATAATCCCCAATCAATCAATATAACATGCGATTATTATTACAGTCTAAACCTAGTAATGTTTTTATAAGTAGCTCGATATGAATTATTGAACAAAAATCTAATCAGTACTAACCCTTTTACAACCAAGCCGTTTTTCATAGATGTCACCCCACAACCAAGCATCTTGTGACCGTTTTTTATCACAATAAAGCATGTATTTGACAGTAGATTGAATTTTTGTTTTCATCCTAACAAAAAAAGTGAAAAAAATGTAAAACCGTTTTTTTCTGTTTTTTTTTAAATTATATATACACTGAGTGTACAAAACATTAGGAACACCTGCTCTTTCCATGAAATAGACTGACGAGGTGAATCCAGGGTAACGCTCTGATCCCTTATTGATGTAACCTGTTAAATGCACTTCAATCAGTGTAGATGAAGGGGAGACAGGTTAAAGAAGGATTTTTAAGCCTTGACACAATTGAGACATGGATTGTGTATGTGTGCCATTCAGAGGGTAAATGGGCAAGACAAAAGATTTACAGTTAGTGCCTTTGAACGGGGTATGGTTGTAGGTGCCTGGTGCGCCAGTTTGAGTCTGTCAAGAACTGCAACTGCAGCTGGGTTTTTCACGCTCAACAGTTTCCCGTGTGTATCAAGGATGGTCCACCACCCAAAGGACATCCAGCCAACGGCAGGCCAGTGGTCGAAAATGGCTCATTGATGAAAGAGGCCAAAGGAGGCTGACACGAATTGTGCAGAGCAACAGACGGGCTACAGTTAGTCAACTGACAGTCCAGTACAACATTGGTGCCGAAAGACCCATAAAAGAATGCACAACTCGTCGTACCTTGACACGAATGGGGTATGGCAGCCGACGACCTAACAGAGTTCCACTTCTTTCAGCAAAACACAAGAAACTGCGGTTGCAGAGGGCTAAGGAACGAATACACTGGACACTGGAGGATTGGAAAAACATTGCCTGGTCTGATGAATCCTGGTTCCCTCTGTTTCACGCTGATGGGAGGACTAGGGTATGGAGAAAACCACATGAGTACATGCAACCATCATGCCGCGTGTCAACATTGCAGGCTGGTGGTGGTGGTGTGATGGTGTGGGGTGTGTTTTCATGACACACATGGGGCCCCTTGATAAAAGTGGAGTAACGTTTGAATGCCACAGGATATCTGAACATCACTGCCAATCAGGTGCATACCTTCATGGCAGCAGTGTATCCATCTGCTAATGGATTTTTTCAGCAGGATAATGCCCCATGCCACAAGGCTAGGATTGTCCAGGAATGGTTCCACGAACATGACAGCGAATTCAGCTTACTGTAGTGGCCTGCCCAGTCACCAGACCTCAATCCAATTGAGCATCTGTGGGATGAGATGGAACGAGCTAATCGGAGTAGAGATCCACTACCAGCCAACTTGACACAACTGTGGGAAGCATTGAAGTCAACATGGGCCAGCATCCCTGTGGAACGTTTCGACACCTTGTAGAGTCCATGCCCCGATGAATTGAGGCTGTTCTGAGGGCATATATAGCTATTTCAGGTTTTTCACTCCATCTTATTCATATGATTCTGTATGAATTCACATCCTAGCCTCGTATTTAATGTAATATGCCTGTATTTAATGTGTTTGCATTATGTTTTACTGTTTGTATTTAATGTACTATGCCCTGTATTTCACTGTATTTAATTTATTATGCATTGTTCCTCACTATCTTGTAAAGCGCTTTGTGATGGTGGTCCACTATGAAAGGCACTATATAAAATAAAGATTGATTGATTGATTGATACCAGTTTAATACCATGCCCTTTGGGTTGCATGGGGTACCAGCAACTTTCCACAGGATGATAGATCAGCAGTATGCGACTGCTTACATTGTTAACGTGGTCATCCACAGTGAGAATTGGGCTGATCATCTGTATAAGGTAGCGGCAGTACTGCAATCTTTGCAGGAGGCTGGGCTCACTGCTTACCCAAAGAAGTGTGCAATTGGGAAGAGTGAGTCAGAGTATTTGGGGTATTGAGTAGGGAGCGGCCAGATTAGATTGCAAAGGTGAAAACTTTGGCTGACTGGCTGATTCCTGCGACCTTCTTGGGATTAGAGGGCTACTATAGGAAGTTCATCCCGAACTTCTCCATGCTCGCTGCTCCCTTGACGGACCTCAACCGGAAGGTTGCCTCAAACACGGAGCCGTGTCAGAGGGCCTTTCTCGCTTTGAAGAGTAGACTGTGTAGCAACCCAGTGCTGTGCAGTCTGGATTTTAGTAGGGGCTTCACCCTGCAGATGGATTCGTCAGACAGGTTTCGGTGCAGTGCTGTCTCACGAGGTGTAAGGAAGTGAGCACCCGATCCTGTACATCAGCAGGTAGCTCCTTCCCCGTGAGAAAAATGATAGTACCATTGAGAAGGAGTGCCTGGCAGTAAAATGGGCAGTCGAGGCATCTGGGACGACACTTCACCCTGGTTACAGATTATGTCCCCTTAGCATGACTTCACCGCATGGACTGGTGGTGCCATTCTGAGGGGGACGGTATGTAACAGGAAGAGATCTGTGCTGGCTGTCAGGCGCATGCATTCTCCTGCAAAGGGTGGGGGAGGGTTGAAAGCCATGTAGGACCCGGGTGAGCAGCATTCCCTCTAAGGCTAAAATGCACGCATTTTTCGCATTAACTGGCAACAACCTTCGCACTCAGTTTACTAACTTTCGCAAGTTATTATCATAAATATCAACCTCAAATCAAGGCTCCAGCCTCTCGAGGTAAACCTGTTATTTTGAGACCATTCTTACAAAGTATTAACATAAGCATATTTGTGTCTGTCTTGCAGCTGATTCTCTGATTTCCCTCTGTAAAAATGCATGTCACATTAGTACAGAGCTCGCTCGGGCATCAGCGGATCTACTGGTACAGCAGGGTGGGCAAAGCAGGCGTCTGGTGATTCTGCCTCTATAGAGAGTGCTGCTCGGTGCTGCTCATGAACTTTAAAGTTTTTAACTTGTCGAATAATTGAATACTAAAATCAGTGAAGCACAATCTTCCTGCATTATTTAGAAGTATAAATACTCTGGTAAACATAAATAAAAATCACAATACTCACACTTTGACGGTTACTGTTTTATTTCCCTTTCAAAAAACGGCCATTTCGGAAATCATCTCAAGCGTTTTGAAACTGGTAAAAGTGTAATCAGCACATTAGTCGAAAATACACATTTAAGTGTATAGTAATTGAAGAAGACATACCACTATTATTATTATTATTTTTGCGAGTTTAATCATCATGTGGCATGTCTCAGCTGAAACACAATATGGTGGATTCACCAACAAAGAAAAATAAGCAACGTTTCAGTAAGACAGCTTAAATAAATCTTATTGTCTATATGACAGGGTTCGTACGCTAGTCTGGAAAAATGCCAAACTGACTACCAGGGCTTGAAAATGCTTGAAAAACCATGTCTCCGTCATGAAAGTCTTGAAGAAGTTTTACTAGTATCACGGGAGAATGAAAATATTGTAATTCTGTGATTATTTTTTTATTATTAATAATAATTGATTTCTTAAGTGGGTCAGCAGCTCTAGCGGCAACTGTCTAGGCAATTTACTAGTAGATCAAATCCTGAGAGGATTGCCCAGTGTAACACCCCTGACAACGTCCTGACAACTCAAGCAATCCTATCCAGTCAGCGCACTGGTATATGTCACATGAATCTGCTCCAGTAAAACGAAGGGTTAAATATACACTACGACAGCCAATATACTGTATATACATTTATATTGAAGGCTATGATTTTTAAACACAGTTACAAACTGGAATTACAAGCTACTGTACTCTGCTCACCAAGATTCACATTCTGCTATCTTGTTGTTACCTTTATTAAAGCGTTAACGTTATTTCCCAACCCGGGGAAAAAACAAACAAACAAAAAAAAAACAATAGTTATTATCATCACTGACTCGGATTTTAAAAAAACAAAAACTCTTTCTGTAGCCCCTATGGTGTCTATAAACGTAGCATGTTGACATCGCTTTTTTCATTTCTTTAATGTGATTAATAAAATGTACCGGTAATTGTATTTTAAATGTATGGTCCTTGCTTGTAACTTACGGTACCAAGTGCAGCAACAGTCTCGGGTCCAAACCATAAGCCGAGTGTAGATATACTATTTACATCCTCACTATATGGCCTTCATTATATGATTAAATTCTGATTTAAAAAAAAAAATCGAACTGGTGCTGATGTTGGCTCGTACAGCTCTATGCAACCGGCACGGCAAAGCAACATTGATGTCTTTTTTTGTTTTTTTAAAATAAGGAACCAAGATTTAAATTAACATTTGCAATTGAAACAAAACTGAAACTTTGTTGATGCGCTTTTTTTTATTTTTTATTAGAGGCAGTAGTGACAAATACTGTAATAATAAAGGAAATCAAAGAATAAAAACAATACTAATTTTATTAATAATTTAGCTAATGGCTTTATCCAAGGTGACTTCCAGCAGCGTATATTGTTCGTTTTGGATTGTCCGTTTTGTTATATATGTTATGGCGAATCTGCTGATGCAAATTAATGCTAATGCTAAGTCTAAGTCTTCTGTTTGCTGCTGGCTCCGCCCTAGGGATGGGCGATACCACTGATTTTCTTTTCGATCCGATACCAAGTAATACCAAGGCTAGTATCCCAATACCAATACCGATACCGATACTTTTAAAAGTCTAAATTTAGCTTTATCTTTTAATTTAGCTTTTAATTTTTAACACATAAACTTCTTACAGCACCAGGCATGATGCACTTGAGGTCAACACTTGAAATGTAGGCTACATAAAGTAATTGTCAACCTCTACCTTGATTCTTTCCCCATTTATAGGTTTTTGTTTAGAAACAACAGCATGTTGACATTTTCCCCCTTCAGTCTGTTTCTTCTTTGGCTCACTAACTCTCCTGCCTTTGAAAAAATTCTTTCTGAGGGTACGGATGAAGCAATGAATCCCAGGTATTTTGCTGCAAGTCTGCTTAGGGATGGGAATGTTTGCTCATGCTCTTGCCACCAATGTAATGGGTCCTGGTCCTGGGGAATTAACTTTTCCTCTAAGTAACAGCGCATTTCAATGAGTGCATCAGTACCTGTTGAGCGGTGCTGTTGGGCAGACAGAACTTGAATGTCAAAATCCGCCCATATCCCTCCTTTTGCTGTAGCTGGGGCAGAGCTTGGGGTAGATGCAGGAGTCACTGGTGAGGCAAATCTTGGCATAGGTGCAGAGGCAGAGCTTGGCACAGGTGCTGAGGTAGAGCCTGGCGGTGGTGACTCTGAAGTGGGCTGATGGACTTCCTGCATTTCAGTGAGCATTCGCTTTTCATAGTTTCCACATTGTCTCTGTCACGAAATGCAAGGTTTTTAAACCTTATGTCCAAGAACGTGCTGGCAGCGAGACTGTGAAAGGTTTCAATCCCACGGAATCTGCGTTGACATTGCAGTGCCAGTTCTGTGGCAAGGGAGCTACCTTGACGCTCAGTGGCTGCAGCTGCTCTGAGAAGTAGTGACACAAGGGGAATCACTTTTGAGACAGAAACATGTTTTTCGGCTGAAACTTCCCGTGTTGCCTCTTCGAAGGGTCTCAGGGCCTCAATGGTAAAGTGGATCATGGATAGCTCTTCATTGCTTAAGCATAGGGTGTTCTTTCCAAGTAGACAGAGGGCTGTGGTAACTGCTTCCCTCTGCTCATGGAGTCACTCCAACATGTAGAATACAGAATTCCACCTTGTTTCTACTGACTGAATCAGTTTATGTTCTGCCACCTTCAGTTGCTTTTGTATTTGTTTGAGCTTCTCTGTGGCTTTCGTGCTGTGGTGGAAAAAAGATACAATGCTACTGCATTTTTCCAGGAGCTGAACAACTTCAGGAACAGCTTTAATTCCATCTTTTACCACCAAGTTTAAGGTGTGGGCGAAACAGGGGTAGTGCTTCCACCCAGCCTTGTGCACTGCAGAAACCATATTTGCACCATTGTCTGTAACAACTGCTACCACCTTCTGAGTTATGCCCCATTCATCTGTTATTCTTTTTAGCTCTAAACTAATGTTGTCAGCTGTATGCTGTCCATAGAAACTACAGGTTTCTAAAACAAACTCCTGCATTTGCCAGTTGTCAATGAAATGACAGGACACAGTCAAATATGCCTCTGTGGACCTTGAAGTCCACATGTCTGTTGTGAGAACCACACTGTGTGCACGTTGACAATTTGCCCTTACTTTGTCTTGACAGTCTTTATACATGTCGGCAATTGTACCCTCCATCAAGTGTTTGCGGTTTGGGATTTTATAGCCGCGGATCAAGGGTCTTGACAAATGCATTAAAACCTCTATCCTCAACAATTGAGATTGGCTGGAGGTCCCTCACAATCATCTCTCCCAGGCTTCTTGTAACCTCTGCAGCTCTTTAGGAGTCATCTATGAAAAATAAAAATACTTATGTCCTACAAGCTACACTACATGCAGTTATGTCTTTATACAGTATGGGCAGTATATGGGAGTAACTCTCATTCAGCCTAAAATAGTTAGACTAAGTAGCTACAGGCAAATACTTAACATTTAAAGTGTGTAATTTAATTAATGTATGAAGAGTTTCATTCCAAAATGCATTATCCACCATTTGATAAAAGTGACACCTTTGTGATAAAATGATGGCTGGCATAAGAGTTATATTCACCAGATCATTCCTGAAGGTATTAGCAACCTGAGATCTTTACTTACATTTTATAAGATATAATCTATGTTTTAGAAATCCTGAGCAATGCATATCAGTTTTTCCACAAAATTGATATAATGCATTCAGATATTGTTTGAAAATGTGTCCAATCTAGCAGCCTATTGAGTGCGTTTACATGCACAACAAAACACCGACTGGAAAAAATCAGGTTATGGCAATAATTCGACTGAAGTGTTTACATGCACAGCAATACCGCGATTACACAAAAAACCTTGTTTACATGGGATCGGTGAAATAGTGGGGTTTCTCTTTATAAAGGACCTGGCGCTGGTTACGTAGTCAGACATGAACGCATTTAAAAAACAGATAGAAATCTGACAAAGCTGATAACATGCCCAGATTAATCAAAGTGTTGGGCAGAAATCTTGGTGTGTTACTGCTATTAAAACCCTGATTAAAGATATCAGATGAAGGTGTTTACATTACTTTTTACATAGCCGGATATTAACCTTAGTCGGGGTATCGGAGTATTAGTGTATATGTACATGCACCCACTGTAATATTATGCTCCTCAAGAAATAAAAAGTATTAACTGATTTCTGTTCAAATGATTAAAATGACCTAATATTATCACTTAGATACCTGGATAATGCCTGCCTCTCTGAAAGGCTTCTGTCAGAGAACTCTGCCTCACTCTGTCACTAGACGTGGCGGTATTTGTCTGTGTTCTCTCCCCCTCCTCTAATCGCCTCCGCTGCAACTCGTCATGCTCTTCGTGTGTGACTGATTTTTATGTGTTTTAGAAGGTTTGTGGTATTGCCACAATATCTTACACACTTTTGTCATATGTCACATTTTGCTTCATTGCTGTTTATTGGAGTGAAATGACTGCAAACGATGCTTCGTTTTCTTTCGGCCATGAAAGCAGAGCAGCACTGGTAACCGTGTTCACTCTCGTTTATGTGACTGGCTGTCTGTGACTGAGTGACTGCGTGTGTCTCGGCGTGCCAGTGTATAGGCTATATGAGGAGCGGAGGGAGAGGGCAGAAGGAGAAGTAGTTCCTATCCTAAACAACAATGTGCTACATTTCATTTTATTTTATTTTCACTTTTCAATATCTGATACACATTTAGTTTCATAAAAATAAAAAAAAATCACTGGCTAAAGAAAGCACCTGGTATCGATATTTTTATGTGAGGATCGATTCTCAAAAATGAAACGTCAAGATCGGAAGTATCGATACTTTGGATCGATCCGCCCATCCCTACTCCGCCCCTCCCCCCGTGCCTCAGAACGGTGGCGAATTTGAATCAGCTGTTCTGAGTTTCAGCTTGTATTCAGAAAGACACGCAGCTGTTAGACTTTAAGCTGCTGTGTCTTCTGATCAAAGCAATTCAAGATGTAATTTAGAGATGTAATTTCTCCTTACTGCTTCTAAATGCTCTGTACTTGTCCACTTGTACTTCTCCCACGCTGTCTCTTCCATAACACTAGTGTTAATAGAGACATTTCTAATTGGTTCAGTACCAATCAGCTTCCAGCTCGAGCAGGTTTCTTTCTACCGCTGTGATGTAGGCACAAATCAACCCGCGTATGTTATTTCATTTTCATGTCCCTGATTCGTAACCCTGTCAGTTTCATTGGCCGGGTTTTATTATTTGTGTAACACCATGTCTTTTTGTTTTTCTTTTTTGGTCGCCAAATGAGGCAGGCTGCACTTTCAGTGTTTGAACACAACCTAAACACTTTGTGGAAACCCAATTTAAGAAAGTTTTACGATATCAGTAGTTGCGCAAGGCCAAATTGGTACTTAGACACAAACATTTAAATATACCCTCCCGTAATTGAATATTAATTGAGTTATTTGCATTTGGGAGGAGAATTTCTTTGGCTAAAAGAAAACGACATGAAAACTCACACAACCTGAAAGTACGACCACAATAGAGTGAGAAAAAAAGGTGAAACTTATCTTTCTTTTTCCATGGAAATTGCCCCATTGTCAGCTCTTTCTCTTGTTGTAGTACACATCAGCATTGGTTAGAAACGGATGTGATGCTGCGGGTCAAAAAGCTTTTTCTACAGCCTCAGTACAGGCTCAGATTATGCTTTGCCACCATGTTTCATCAACAAAAACAGGATGTAGCTCAACAACGTAATAAGAATTTCCATTCATCAATCAGGAATTGCAGGTAACAACCACACAGTTAATTATGTAAGACATCCAGTATAGCTTTAGAAAAAAAAATAAAGAAATGCTTAAAGAAACTTAATAAGTTCAATGACAAATGTTTCAACCAGTCTTTTTTTCTTAATTTTGAGTTTCTAGTCTAAATTTGAAGACTTCTAGTTGAAAAGTTTGTCATTTAACTTATTTTAGTATTTCTAAATTTAGCAGTATTGAGTGTTTAATAGTTATGGACGATATAAAAGCCAGCTGAAGGAAAACAAAACATAGAAACTGTAAAAAATATGAATATTAAAAATGTAAACAGGTTACAATAACAATAAAGCCACGGTATCCATTCATAATAATGTTTTTTTTTTTATTTTATTTTTTATCGGGCATTAACTTAGTTGTCCTGTACGTTGTTTTAAACTCTCCTTTACATTTGCCTATTATTACAGTAAGAACCATTTCTAGATCTAAGCACCAAAACAACTATGGATTTCTTAATAAGAGTTGTCGTATTTCATCAGAGTGTGATCAATAGGGCTTTGAAAATTAGTCTTCAAAGCGAGCAATTAAACTGTTGCATACTGAATACCAGTTGGAGGTTACTAGAAGTTCTCTTTCAGTTCTCCACTTGATTAATAATACAAATAAATGCAAATATGAATTATATAATTGAACCCCTTGCTACCTACCCTATACAGTTGCAACAATGATGGAAAAACGGACACAATTCGTGTATAAGTGTCCCATTTTTTTAATGAGGTCCCTGAAAGAGGAGTCTTAAAAATGGTATATTAAACAGTCAGTATAATGATTCAAACATATCTCTGCACCTTCTCATTTTCAAAGTCTGTTTAGTGTTTTGTGGTGGTTGGCAAGGATTAATTCCCGTCCCTGCCAAAAACATGTGAGAATGTGGCTGCTCCTTAATTGAATAATTAAGTGATAATTGGGAGCAGCCACATCATATAAAAGGAGAGCTCAGAGCTGCACGGTTGGAGACTACCAAAGAGTTGAAACCAGAGCTCGGGCTCGGGCTCGGGCTCGGGCTCGGGCTCGGGCTCGGGCTCGGGCTCGGGCTCGGGCTCTTCTATACCACATCCTGGATCGTTATTGCTGTTTGACAATGTGGGCAATAATCCTTGCAATACTGTGACAGAAATATAATGAATCTTGGTTGTAAATCTCTCTCCTGGCTCTTGAGGGCGCTAAGCAGCAAAAGTAAAGTTCTTTGGACGGGCTGGCCTGACAGTTCTTTCCCAGGGCCGGGAAGTCGGTCAGTCTGGAAGAAGGCGAGACTACATTGCAGGAACGCATTGACGTGGAAGGGAAACGACTTAGCAGCTGCAGATTGTAGAGACAGCTGCACTCGTTTACCAAGGGTAATCGCGTGATAGCATAAAAGGGGACGGAGAATCACAATCTACTCCTTCGCTTGGTTTTTAGCGACAGCGGACCGGGAGAAACCCCAAAAAGAGTGTTTTGTGTTTGTTGTTGCTGTTAGTAATTGTCTTTTGTTTTGTAAATCACTAGACAGCTAACACGTATCCAGAGCTGTTGCCTTGGGCCAGCACTACCAGGAACAACACTACACCACAGTCACTGTATAATTGTTATCACCCACCACGAGCACTACTGCACGCACCTGGACTGGTGACCGTGTACTGTATTATTGTGGGACGGATAACGTTTGTTTATTATTTGTGCTGCAACCCATTTATTATAGTTGCCTCCGTGCTTTACACATTGGTGTCTATTGCCGGAGGTTTATTTTTTGGTCGCCAGACCGGGAATTACAAAATAAAGACCCCTTTTCCAAAACTGATTATAGTTTCCTGGCTTGTGATTATTTCTGCACTGCATCGCTTCTGCACCTGTTTTCAATCAGCAGCCACTTTGCCACAACTACTTACTGACAGTCACTTTGTTTCCAGCTTGCTATATTCACACTCCACTGGGTTTTAAATTACACTCGGGGAGGGGTTGAATAGTTTGTTTCTGTACTTAATAATTTTTAGGTGTATTAAATTAGCCTCTTTAAGTGGTCCCCAGTGGCAGGGCCAGATTAATGCAAGGGCTTTAGGGGCTAAAGCCCAGGGCCTCAGATTTTGAGTGGCCCCTAAATATACGTATATATAAATTATAATACAATATCTGAAAAATGATTTGGTAACGAGTGACTATGGATCGGAACAACAGGTCTGTTTAACCATGCTGTATTGCGTTGGAGGAGCAGGGACTACAGTGGATTACAGTGGGGCAATCTCCATGAAAAATAAAAATATGTCTCACCTTTTTCTCGCTCTATATTGGTAGCAGTTTCGGGTTGTGTGTGTTTCCATGTAGTTTTCTTTTACTGGAGGCAGTGTCTGAGTTCCAGTTTGGCCTTGCGCGACTTATTGTACCGCTTTCTTAAACCGGGTTTCCATTAAGTTTTTATGTTGTCTTAAAACAAAGCCTGCCTCATTTGATCCCCCAAAAAACAAAAACAAACAAAAAAAGACAAGCTGTAGCTACACAAAACAACATTACATAACAAAGCGCCGTGCACTGTCCTTGTATTATTTGCTAAACATTTTTTGACTGCATATATATTTACTACAAACCTATTATACATATTCATAGAGATAAGGGCAACACATTTCCAGATAACCTGATTTTACCACAAAGGAGTCTGCAGTTTGCACTTCCCATTTTGTATTTGAAACTGCCAGTAACTAACGCTGTGGCCAATGCTCATTTTCAAAACTGTAACTAATTCAAACATCGAATCGGGTAAAATATGGATCAGCTAAGACTGAATAGTTTGACAATAATGTTAATTGAGCATGATGGTAGTAAGTAAAAGGGAAGCAAATTAATATGCAAAGAGGGCCCCCCAAAACGATAACAGCCCCGGGCCCCCATTAAACTTAATCCGGCCCTGCCCAGTGGGTCTAGTAAAACACTGATGTTTGAAGTGCCAGTTGCTGATCTAGGCTGGGGACCTCCATGGTGTGCTAAATTGGTCTTTCTGCTATCGTGGGTTGGTGGGTAAATTGTCAGACCAGTACTTGCCTCCAGGGAGCAGTAGCTTGGTACATCTGTTGCTTAACTTTGGTGGATAAAAAGAGGCAATTTGCTTGACACCAAATTCATCTCTGTGTTTTCTGTACATTGGAACTTTTATACTATTAATTTATTTTAGAGTGAAGTCTGTATCAAACCTGTGGTCTATTAGAATATTATGCTAGATTCCTTGTTCTTAATTTGCCCCTTTTTAAACATCATGATACTGTGACTGTTTATTAAACAAAATAACATAATAGAAAAGCATTTGTGAAAAGTTTCTACTTGTAAACTTGTTGGTCAAGGTTAAGGTGTATGACCTAAATTATTTCCGACATTTTAAGGAAGCCTAAATCCCTTTCTCTTCAGCAATGTGTAAGGTGTCCTGATCAATGTTTCAAAATAACTGCATGGTTTTCCCCTGGCACACTTTTTCTGTCAGGATAATTAGCTATAAAAGGGGAATATAATCTTTGAAGAAAAATGTTGACAATATTTCTTCTGGGGATGATCGAATAAACAGGACTGGATTTCATAAGGATTTTCTAGTTCATTAATTCATGCATACCAAAATGCCTGCAGTGACAGTTTTACAAACCACGGTGAACTCAAGTGATACTATTGTTATTTTTGATCCATTGTGGCAAGGCCCCCTGGAGGAAGGGCGATCCTTCCCGCCACAGACTCCCAAAGTTTTTATTTCCTCTACTAACCTGATGGGGGGGGGGCGCCCCTTGTGTTTCCTCTCCTGAGTGCTAATGGACCACACTGGCACCAAAGCGAGCGAGCATAAGTGGGCAGAATGGTCTTTTCATGTTCTGGAATTTCTATGTTCTTAAATTTAGAATGGATTTTGTGATAAGCATATGTGGTGGGTGGGCACGAGTCGTTCAGAGAAGAAGGATCCACAATACCAGGTATAACAAAATCTACCTACTTACTACAGATTGGCTGTGTGTTTTGGATTACTCAGTCCAGACCATTGTGAAGGAAAGTAAAGCAGCACTGGTTTTTTTTCCATTAAATTGCACTTTTTTTGTAGTTTATTTTATTTATTTTTTTCACAGGGAACGGGGTCAAGTCAACATGAATTAAGTAACCATTTCCAGTGTTTTTCCGGTTCTTATTGGATATACACCAATTTCATTTTTTGTATCAGGGGCGTTTTATCGTTTTTTATGGTTAAAACCAAAAATCAGAAGCCCTAGTTATAATTAATTGTTTGCTGCCATATTTCTGTTTAGAGGAAGAAGCAAACAATAGCTAAGTTTATAACAACTTTAGGCGCCTGAGTGGAACATTCTTTTTCTAAATTTTTGATGTCATCATACTGTTATTGTACTATAGTTTTCTAGATTTTGGAGGTGCGTTTCAAGCGTGGAGCGCCTAGACATGGGTAGGCCAGTGACATTTTGGTTACATAGGTCAAGATGCATCAAATTCCAGGGATATATTGAAGAAATCATCTTTCGGAGACAGAACTACTTTCTCATCTACTGTAATCCTCTTGCAAATTGTCTCAAAATAATGTAATATATACATGTATTTATATAGAAAAATGACAAATACATGATATATTTAAGATATACGTGCCTCGCTGATATTACCCACTGGAATATCAGCAGTAAACAAACTCTGTGTGGCCCACTCAAGCCTTTGCTTGCAGTTTTTAAAATTGCAGCATTGACTTCCACTGATGGAAAGTATTTTAATACAAATACAACCATTTGCCTTCTGAGAAGAATTCCAAAGCAACCACTAAAACAAAAAGATTAACTGTGAACTGACCATAGGAGGCTGTGTGGTCCAGTGGTTAACCAGGAGTTCCCCGGTTCAAATCCTGGCTTACTCACTGAGTCATGCTGAGCAAGTCACTTAACCTCCTTGTGCTTTCGGATGAGACGTTGTTGTAAGTCACTCTGCAGCTGATGCACAGTTCACACACCCTAGTCTCTGTAAGTTGCATAAAGGTGTCTGCTAAATAATAACAAAAATAGGAAGACTTTTTGGAAAATCAGGAATGTGTTAAGGGAATAGTGATTTCAGATTTCTTTAAAATGTCCCCGGAAATAAAAGGCACATGTGCAGGAGGAGCTGTTGTTAATAGGGAGATCCCACTTAAACGCAATTTCTGCTAAATCACATCAATTTGGCTTCTTTTTATATATTTGAATGGTAATATTATTTTTTTTTTTTTTTTTGTAGCAGCTTTTCCATGTAAAACCCACTCCTAAATCTCCTTTAGTCTTTAACTGACTGAAATATTGCTCCTTCTCCATACTGTATTGCATGAATCAACCTGGCAAATCTCATAAATGTTAACAGGATCTATTGTTAAACTAAAATGCTTTGATGATTGCTCAATAACTAGTACTTCATTAGAGAATCGTACCTTCATGTAGTTATAAAAGACCCTGGGCAACGTGGTTCAATTTGTATTTAAATATGGTGTTCCATAGGAACTGCACATTCACATTTCTGAAATGCTGAAGTTAAAAATCCAAGGTCTATCTGTGTCTTAAAATAAAAGAACATGTCAAACTTAAGAAAGGAATTGGAAGGAAGTCATTCAGGGAAATTGAAGAATATAAATGCCCCTACTTTTATTCAATCAAATTGATTATACTTCTGATGACCTAAATACATTTTTTAAAGCCTTTCTGAAATGTGAAATTAATAAAGACAGAAAACTTGAAAAACTCATCTTTCCAACCTAGTTCAAATTCACATTAATGGAATATTTTAAGAATATGTAATTTACCAAGATAGCAGGTAGAATACAACATTTGGGCCTCATCACCAAACTAATTCCATGTAATTTACTATGCAATCAGAGAGAGCTAAGAATTTTAAACTTCATACATTTGAAAACTGCAGTGCTGCATTGCATGCTTACCTTATAGCTAACAAAATAATTCCATTAAAAAATACCTGTTTTGCACTTTCATTAGCAAATATTTGAGTTATTTTAATGTTAAATATGTACATTACACACTGAGACTAGAAAGTAAGGTCCCAGGTAAAGTTATGACTAGTTTTTTTTTTTTACCTTTACCAAATAATGAACACTGCAATGGTTCGTTATTAAGCTACAATGGTATGAGCCAACGTGGTAATTTATTGTAGTACCATGGTACCATATCAAAACCACTGTGCAATATTTGTTCTAAATCCACTGTGTTGCCATTGCTGGAAATGCTGTTGTTTTCTATCTGTTGGATCTGTCAATACACTAGTATTATAAATATACCCAATATGTTTTTGTCTAGGCAATAAACTTCAGCTAAAGCCATCTAAATATTTCTGTTTAGTGGGTCCCCGGATACCCCTTTTAACTAAAAGATAAACAGAGATAACTGTTTTAGGCAGTTTAGATTAATTAGACAAAACTGTTCTTTAGACCTTGATATCCATTGTATAATGTGACAGCTTATTAAAACAGCTGATAACATCCATGATTATATTTGCATTACTTCTTTATCATTGCTTTCAGATCATGTTAGAATAAGGTGACGAGAGCCTAATGATGAAGGTGTCGCCACAAGTCTAATCTAATCTCCAACTGTTCCTATTGTGAAAGGTACTTGAAAATAATATTATAATGCTTCACCTAGTGTTCAAATTAAATAAGAATTTAAATCCCTTAGGTCACAAATACCATACAGTGTTATAAAAAAAATGCAGGAGATGCTAGTAGCCCTTGCATTTTTAAAAGGAGTCTGCTTGTTTATGAGAAAAGCTTCTTTGAATTGGATTAAACCAGGCTTGGTTTTCATTATATAGTAACACGCTAAGATTATAATTTTAAGGAGACATAGATCCGTGGCCTCAATTTTCCTAAAATAGCCTTAAAATGAAAACTATTTTGATCTGTATTTATGATATTCAAGTGTTTGTTCCTTTAAATATTTCATTGGACTGAAGTCCACAATATAGTCTCTAAGTCACCTTGGATAAAGGCATCTGCTAAACAAACTAATAATAATATAGAGCTTGGAGCTGGTAGGTCAGATCATATTTCAATATTTATAACAGACCGCTTTGTCTCACAACAAAGTAATTAATAATAAAATAACATGTTTGATTGTTTAGCATCCTGTTGTACTATTAAACTATTTATAATTATATTGCTGTGATAACAAATGTTGGTATTTTTATGTGGCATCCCTTCCCAACATATGCCATAAACTACTGGGATTATCAATACAAATGAAATACGTATAAAATTACTTATCACTATAAATTGATTTGAAGACTTTCAGGTGCAAGTGAACGATATATAGAAACAGGTAAATTATTACATTAAAACTATACAGCAACTATGGGAAATCATTCTTCACTATTCAAATCTACTTCTGAATCCAAGAGAAATCTGATGACTACTTGCTGCTGTTTTTTGATGTTTAATAGCTCACTTTAAAATCATCTTCTGGAGAAGTATTTGTTCTGCAAACAAGTGCATTTGAATTTATAGTACTTTTTTATCAGCTTGATGTAAAAACGTTCCCATTTAATTAAACGTTCCCATTTTGCCAATTTTCTACCTGACCTTAACTTAAGTAACTTAAAAGCATGCTTATCTTATTTAGCATCTGCAGTAATTATTATCAATCCATTTGCGTATATTAAAAAAAAACAAAAAAAACTTTATGCAGCGGTCCAGATAAGCTGTGTACAAAATACGAAATACGCACAAAATTTAAATTTAATGCGTAAAAATATACATAGCAATTTTGCTGCACAGCTTGTCTGCCTCCCCTCCCGCCTCCCCTAAAACTTCCACTAACAACTACATCTCCCAGAATACAATGTCTTCAGTTACTAGGAAAATGTACACAAAAAAAACCAACCCAACAAACATTATCCAATCTCTGGCTAGCCCTGTTGTTTTAGCAGCCAATCACAGTAAGAATAAGAAAAATTTGAAGTTACACATGTTGATGCATAAACACCCCAGTCCAGCTACAAATCCAACTGGAACCATCGTCAGAGGCAACCGCTAAAAAAAGGTGTCTAAATTATTAAACTTTTATAATTAACGCATTTCCTTATTTTATTTATCTGTAGGGCTTTATATTGAAGTTTTAACATGTTCACTGAGTTTAAGAATTTAATGTTAAAATATAACGTAATTAATTTGCAGTCAGTGTGATACCTCGGAAAAAATGAGCTGAGCTGATAAAGAACCCTGTAGAACACACACGTGGTTGTACAGTAGTTCAAAGTAACACTGCAGTTAAAATGGAAGGCTCTTTTTAATGCCTACTCCATTAGCATTAAAGATTGTACAGTATTGAGATTACTCATGACTTCAAAGTAATGTTGCATTTTACCCCATGAAAATAAATTTTACTCTCTGTGTTAAAATTAGAGGGTAAGTTACTCCCAGACCCAAGGCTTTATCTGGAGCACTGACTGTATGTCTGCTTAAGGATGTGAGTATTTATTTCATTAACATACTGTAGCCTTGTTAATTATGATATATAAAATTAAAAGTACTGGTACTGTAATAGCCTACCTTCTGTGATGAACTCAACCCTCATCAGCACACATTGTACAACTGAGGTTTGTTCATACAGTTGTAGTCAAAAGTTTACATACCCCAATGGAAATGTTATAATTTCTAGAAATTTCTCAAACAAAGAATTTTAGGAAAAATCTTTTGTAGCAAAAGTTTTGCTTTTGTGGGTGCGGTAAATCTACAAGAAATAGATTTACTATTTATTCAGCATTTTTTTTTGCAAAAAAATGCAAATTCAAAAGTATTCATACCCTTTGATGCAATTATAGTGTTTTCTACAAGTTGCTGGAAATTTCAATATGATAATGCAGTACATTCTTAGAGAGTATAAAAGGGTTAGGCATATGATGATTGCTGTCATTACCAATAAGTCAATATAGGAAAAAGTAAAGAGCTATCTGCAGACCTTAAGCCCGCCGCACACAGCCCGACTCAAGCCGTCCCGAGTCATCTCATCTCAACTGGCCGTACAGTTTGGATGAATCGTAGCAGTGTGCGTGCCCTTAAAACCAAGGTTATGCAGATTTCAGTCGGGATGTCTTCAGATTTGAAGATTGAAAATGCTGAATCTTTTTCAGACGCAGTTTCATTCAAATGTGATCTGTGTGCGGCAGTTGCTGACCAAGACTGACTGAGACCGATTAGTCATAAGGGTGTCAACCAATGGTGAAGCAGGTTTAAGTGATGTAGTTTGTCATGTAAGTTTTCATACAAGATGGCGTAATATTGACAGCTTTAGTTCCACAGGTAAAAATACATTAGTCTTTAATTGCTCTGAATTCAATAATTCAAAAATACCAGAAAGAAGGTTCTTTCACCAAGAACAAGTAGAAGAATTGTGAGGAAGGTTAATAACAATCCAAGATTGACTGCCAAAGATATTCAAAGTGAATTTGCTGCAAGTGGGACTGGGGTTTCCATTTTAACCATAGGTCGAGTATTGCATGGTGAAGGTCTCAATGGTCACAGGCCAAGGAAAAAGCCACTCTTAGGAAAACGTCACAAGGACAATCACTTAAAGTTTGCAAAATGGCATTTGAATGGTAGATATGAGTTCTGGTCAAAGGTTTGGTGGAGTGATGAAACAAAAATCGAGCTATTTGGTCACGCTGATAGATAATAATGGAGTTAAAGTAAATGTGTCTGGTAAAAGATATACGATTCTTAACTCCAAACCAAATCAAGTTTTTAAAGAAAGAACTACTATAATTATTGCCTATCAAATACCACTACATTCATGAGAAATCATTTTTCTTTTCAAACTGTCTTGAAATGTTTAGTTCTAGACCCAGTTCACATTTGCGGTTTAAGGCGCCTTTGCATGTTCACACAGGTGACTGAAAAGCAGATCTAAAATGTGGCAAATTGCTTTTTTTTTATAGCCTGCACTCACAATGGAATAGCTACAGCCAAGGAAACCACATATTGCAAGCTTCATCATGAAAATCATCATGTTGTTGAAGCTGACACCCTGGGATCCTTCAAGAAGCTGCTATGAGATTCTGGTATCAATAGGCTACTAACAACCAAACGAGCAAGATGGGCCGAATGGCCTCCTCTTGTTTGTAAACTTTCTTATGTTCTTAAAATGGCCAAAATTCACATTAAATCACATAAAACTTTACCAAAGGGACTCTGTATAACTCTGTTGCTTTACACTTTCTGTAGACTCTTGTGATTTCTTCCTTTGTTTTTCTTGTGCAAGTAAGAAATGTATCTATTTCAAACACCGAAAACAAATTCAACCTGCTGTTACTAAAATGCAGCCGCGTCTAACAAATAAAACTAAAATCATTAAAGTATGAGTACTGTGATTATTATTCGTGTTTATCGGAGCATTTATACTTCTAAAAATGCAGAAAGATTGTGCTTCACTGATACAGCGCTCTTCATAGAATTGGCAGATGCAATAATATATCAGAGTGGAAATCTACTCGATCAAAATCACACATACGCACAGGTGGAAAGTGCGGCTTCAAAGTTTTTGTGGTTTTTTTTTTATCTGCCGTTTCACTTTGAGCTGCTAAACAAAAATGCTTTATTTATGCACAGTGGATTATAGATCATATATAATACTGTTAAAAATCAATTCAAGATCATTAATTTCTTTTACATTTCTCCTGCATACTCCATATGACCCTTAGAAGTATGCCTGGGTTTTAGTATTTGGTTGTTTCATACAAATAAAGTGTCTCACAAACTTCAAAGAAGAGGATTCGTGAAATCACTCTTATATATGAGCTTCATTTAATTTAAACATGTAGGAATTAATGTCATGTATTGAATTATTATTTTTTTTTTTTATAAACACCCAGTATGGAAGGTCTGATGTCATCATGGCACCATCTTACTGCTTTTAAATAGATTTGGAAATGGCTGGTGTGGGTAGGCCAGTGCCAGTTAGGGTCGATTAACATTGTATAATGGGTTAAAATGCATGATATTCCAAGAACAAACTGAAGACATTGTATTGAGACATAAAGGTCATTTTCTTCTGTAATCCCATTGCAAATCTTGTGTAAAGAAATACTTGTCGTACATCTTCAAAACAAACACTGCAAGGGCAAATGAAACTGTATTTAAAAAAAGTATGCCAACCAGGGTAAGGGCACAGTGCTACATTCCCCCCACCCCCACTATTGTCAACAGTACATTTTTAGGAATTTTATAACTGGTTAATCTGTTTCTCCATATAGCTAAATCAACACAGCCTTTGCTTGTGGTCCTTATAATCGTACCATTGACTCCTGCTGATAAAGTATTTTAATACAAAAGCACTTCTCTTAAAATAATTATATTAGTTCTTTCTTTAAAAATTGATTTGGTTTGGAGTTAAGAATCGTATATCTTTTACCAGATACATTTAATTTAACTCCATATTACAGTGATGGTTGTATATTAATAGAACATAGTACAGGCTTGAAGTTTTCGATTTTAACCGATAATAAATGAAAAAAACACTCCTGAAGACCTATTTAGAAAATTCTTTTTTTATTTTTTTTAAACTGATAAACCTGGGTTTTAGCAATATATTTTAAATAATGTCAATCATCCACTACTCTGTTTCTACATAAGAAAATGGCTTTCAGAAGGCGGTCAATGTGCAAAGACATTGCTACTGACCAATCATCCATTTTTAGAGACCTACGTAATAGAATACAGTCATTAGGGTGACTTGTGACACATGTTGACTCCAAGTAGACAGTGTGTAACATTTTAATGGCCTTTGCTATATACAGTAAATGGTCATTTGTCTTTGGCACATGCAGTTAATGGTGTTAAATTCTACAACATTAGTCATGTAATGCTCATGATTGGGGGGACAAATAATCATTATCATGAATGAATTTAGGACTTTCTTGACACAATCGTTATGGTGCACAGACTGAGGTTATTTGAAGAACGGAACAATAATCCAAACATATTATTTGTTACCTCCAACCTACCCAGATTGATATGCCTACCCATGCCTAAATGCCCTTCTAAGAAATTACAAAATGACAGTACTTTTTCATTGAGAAATTATATTTCCGGGATCTCTGGGGGAAAAAGGGAACAAAGATTTTAAATGACAAATGCATGTGTTTTTAAATTCTGATCCAGTGGTTCCAGTTTAGCAAGCAGTCTCTCCTGCTGCTCTCCATGGGCAGCTGTGTCAGCATGAATTAAATTACTTTAAGTTACTTAAATGGTTCTAAACAGATACTGACCATTTCTCAATCATTATTGCTTTTTATTCCTGCAGGGAATTGAAGACTGTTCCTTAACGAAGGCAACATTTGTTTTGTTAAAGTAAACCAAGAGGCATTTACTAATCAGACATGCTATTAGCCCTCAATGAAAGTCACATATATGGTCTTGGGAATCAAATCTAAAATCAATCCACACTTTTTCATTTTCACTGGAATATTATTACTGTGAAGCAATTATTGATGGTGGGATTAGTTGAGTGGTAGTCATAAAACAATACACAACATAATAGTGCATAGTTAAAAAAATAAACTTCTGTGGCATTAGTAGTTTTGGCACAACCTTTGCACAGCAAAGAAAGAAAAAAAGCACATATGTCAAGTAGAACGCTTTAGTTACATTATAGGGTGGTCTAGATTAGGTAAATAAAAATTAAATATTTCTGTAGTACTAGTCTAAAATCTTGGATTTACTTTTAGGAATAATAGTGTTACTATCATAGCTTTGTTGTAAACAAAGCTATTAATGACACAAAAAGCCCTACTGGGATACTATGTTTAGGCTAGTTCTTCAGCAGATACACGATGCACCTTGCAGGCGATGCACCTTGCTGTGCTTACAGTTTTAAAAAAGGTTCAATGATGTTATGAAAATAAGAATAATATGTATATTAGAGAATAATGTAAAAACATAGAATTACAAGCCATGTCATCTCCTGCATGCTCTGGCTGTCCTTCTCAGTAACCAAATATCTTTGCATTCCTTGTTGTTCCTTGTTGTGACCTTTTCACCCTGGTATGTGGAAGAGCAGCATTGAAATCTGTGAAGGATTTATTGCTTCAGAAAAAATACCATAAATAAAATACAATCATGTTTACCATAATGGGTGCGTCTTTCACATAGAAAAATATGAGACCTATAAACTGATGGTAATGCAAATTAGATTTACTAGAATGTTTTTGAATTGCAGAACCATGTTGTTATAGAAGTATCATACTATAATTGGTACATAAATATAACTAAATCAATAGCGTTATCAGGAGAGTGAGAAAACTTTACAGACATGTTGCATAATAATATCATAATACACAATTCTGTATCTCATTGGTTAAGTTAAAGTCTTGAGTATAGAAACCAGTTTGTATCACAACTTAATGTATGTCCTGAAAAGCTCTCTAAGTCTTTTATTATTATTGTTATTATTATTAATTTTTATAAAATTCCACCCAGCAGTTCAGGGCTAATGTGCCATTTTAACAATATTTATGTTTAGATTTTAGTTGGGCCTCTTAAACTTAAAGGTAGCTTAGTGCAGAAGAATTATATTGTAAGGTTTAAGAAGATATGATTATATTATAGATTTAATAAAACTACTGTACTGTGTCTATTAAACAAATACATTATGTTTTTAATAGAATAAATTTAATTTATATTTTCAGCTGAGAAGCATATTTGGACTATTTAAAGGTAATTATCTGTCAACCACCTTAGTTTGTATGGGTGCAGTTTCCTCCTATGATAGACTTCAAGTGCCTTACATGTAGGAAAACTAAGAACATTTTCCTTTCTTTAATGAAGGCAAGCCAGATGAAAAATATATATCCTTGGAACTCTTGCTAGGTTGCCTCAGTTGGTTTATATGTAGTGCTGCAAAACCTAAAACCTGTCAAGTTGTTTTTCAATTTGATCTGCTTGGATTGATTATCATACTGTTTCTTTCTTTGTTGATGCACTTAAACCACTGAAGATAATGACACACACTCACATACAACCACATTTCCACAACCATGATATTAATTTCAATCAATCAGTCTTTATTTTTTTATAGCGCCTTTCATGATAGATTGCAGCAAAGTGCTTTACAAGAATAAAAACATTAGTAAATATTACAAAAAGTAACAATAAGATGTAAAAATTAACAACAAAATAAAAACAGAACAATAAAACAGTAAAACAAGCAAGAAAGGGTAAGAAACATTTAAAGATATATAAAATCAATTATATATATATATATTTTTTTTAAATCTAGTTTTGAAGGCAGCTACAGTGGGAGCTTTCCTTACAGGGCTAGGCAGGTCATGCCATAATTTCGGGACTTTATAGCTGAATGCTCTACCGCCTGTGTTTTTTTCTGAATTTTGGGAATAGTAAGTAACCCGGAATCCTGTGATCGGAGTGAGCGTCTAGGAACATATGGGGTTAAAAGATAATTTAAGTAAGATGGGGCAGGGCCATTTAAAGACGTATAGGTTAAAAGCAGCACTTTAAAATGTATCCTAAACTGGACAGGAAGCCAGTGCAAAGATGCTAGCACAGGGGTAATGTGTTCTTGTCTTGTAGTCCCTGTTAAAACTCTAACAGGAGCATTTTTTACAAGTTGCAGACAAGAAATATCATGACTATGAGTACCAGAGAATAGGTCATTACAGTAATCAATCCTTGAAGATACAAAAGCATGCATCAGTTTCTCAGCATCTGATCAGGAAAGAATCATTTTCAATTTGGTGATATTTCTTAGATGAAAGAGAGAGATTTTGTTAACATTTCTAATGTGTGTTTCAAAAGAAAGATCTGAGTCAAAGATCAATCCTAAGTTTCTCATTTCCACTCTAAAGTCAGGAGAGAAGCCATCAAGGAGGAAATCAGACAAATGTAGATTATTTTGTTGTTTCTCAGATCCCAGAATCATCACCTGTGTTTAACTTTAAAACGTTTTTAAACATCCAGTTTTTGATGTCAGCAAGACAGGTATTCAACATTTTTTGCAGCAGAGGTGCCACCCTGTTTGAGATATAGATATAATTCGGTATTGTTAGAGTAACAATAAAAATGAACTCCATGTCTACAAATAATGTTTCCCAAATGTAGCATATACAAAGAAAACTTCTTGGGCCAAGAATCGAGCCCTGTGGGACCCCACATGTAACTTTTGACAAAAAAGAAGCATCCTTCTCAATTTTAACAAAGTGAAGCCTGTTTGAGAGATAGGATAGAAACCAAGACAGGACACTACCTGACAATCTGCAGCGGACAATGCTTCCAGGTACTTATTAACAGTTGATGAATTAAGAGATCAAGTTTTAATACAACACACTGGGATTTTCATAGAGTCGGTTAATAATACTTCAAAAATAATAGCAGAGTGGTCTGAAACCGTGATATCAATGGTGGACAAGTTCTGAATATTTAGACCACAAATGGCCATGATTATGAGTCGGGTCAGTAACATGTTAAGAAAAACCAAGGGACTCAAGTAATATCATAAAATCTCTTCCAAGGGGAAGTCTGTGTATATCAACATGTATATTAAAATCACCTAACAACACAATCTTATCATGCTTGACAGCTAGTGTTGATAAAAACCCACCACACCACAGAGTTGGGACTAGGAGGCCGATAAATAACTGCAACTTGATTAGGAATTTTGCCACAAACCACAAATGATAAAATTTCAAATTCAAATGACGAATAACCTTCTATGTTCTCATGATTAAGAGCAAACTCTTTACCAGAAATGGTAGCAATCCCACCACCTCGCCCTTTAGGACACATCCTCTGATAGAAGGAGAACCCTGTCGGACAGGCCTCTACTAGCGCTGCATTCTCATCCTGCTTCAGCCACATCTCAACTAAAGTTAAAATATCTAAATTTTATTCTAAAATGAAGTTGTTTATTAAGACAGATTTATTACCCAGAGATCTTGTATTTAGTAAAGCCAAACAAAGAATGGTCGTTACTGAGTTTAAGTTATCATAGGGGGACATTGTATTAACTTTAATTAAATTCTCTAAACATAAACCCAGGAAATAGATGGAAATTGACAACGGGAAACCGGCACTACCTTAATAGAATAATTCAGGTGTGGATTTTGATCATGTGGCTCAAGTTCGAGAAACACTTCTACTGGTGATATAGTCAATCAAAGGTTTTGATGATAATTCTCTGTATTTTCTGCCAATCTTATCAAACCACTCTATTTGGATGCAGACCGTCTTTCCTAAAGAACCCAAGTCTTTCCCAAAAATGATCCCAGTTGTCAATAAAACCCAGATTCTCTGAGGCACATCAGTCTGGCAGACAGATATTGAGAGAAAGTACACTAAAAGCTTCACAACCCTTCCTAACAACAGGTACAGGGCCCGAAAAAATGATATTCCTACCTAATTGTTTTACTTTCTGACAAAGTGATTTAAAAATGATTCTTGAGTGCCTCGGTTTCTCTAAGTCTAATATCGTTAGTGCCTACATGGACAATAACAATGGACACCTGTTCATGGTTTTGTCACGGATAGGCTTGTGGGTGACGTCAGACCAGGAAGAAAACGGACACAGTACTGAGGTTGAATGCGCTGGTGCACAAGTTTATTAACTAAATAAAATAAAAGGTTTGAACAAAACAGGAACCAAAACACTAAACACAAACAAAACGGCACAGTGGACAAAATGAACAGACAAAACAGAACAAACAAGTATCGTGCACGGGTAGCAATTGTTTTCTCTCTTTCAGTTCTCTTGACTCATGACTTACGTCTCTCATTCCGCCTCTGAACACAATAACCTCGTTCAGCCAAAGCTGCGGGTTTTTATACATGATTAGACAGTAATAAACAAATCGATCTGGAGACGGTCACATTCTGCACGAGTTTTAACCCCATGCATGCTGTAAAATAATAAAACATTGTGTTTTTACATACTAAACCATACATTTAAAATAATAATAATACAAAATACACTCAGAGGCGGGGTGTACCCTGTCACATATGCCCCCCCCCCTTGTGCACAGCACACATGGCCTCAAAGGCCACCTCCTTCCTTAAAAACTCAACAGTCTCAGTCACAGTCCTACCCAAAAAATGCCAGTGGCAATGCTGTCAGCGCCCAGGCTGGGTCCTCCAGCCGGGGCAATCCTGGCATCAGAAATGCTCACAGCACCAAGGCTGGATCCTCCAGTAAAGGCAGATCTTGCAGCACTCCAGCAGTAGCAGAGGCCCTGGGCACTCCGGGCGTGGTGTTGGCAGCGGCCATGCTGCTCTCAGCGTGTGACACTCCGACAGTGGTGGTGGCGCTGTGTACTCTGGCAGTGACGGTGGTGCTGGCAGCGGTAATGCTGCCCTCAGCGCGGGACACTCCAGCAGTGGCGGTGGCGCTGTGTACTCCGGCATTGCAACTACTGCAGGTGGAGGTGGACTCCTCACCTCTCCCCCTTCTCTGTAGCCGATGGTTCCCTTTTCTTGGGCTCTGGCCCCAGAATTCCCCTTCTAACAGATGGTCCACCTACTGGGGGTGAAGAACAGACACCTTGTTCAGGTCCCCCCCTGGGTGTAAGTGAGCAAACCAGGGAAGTGGGTGCCCCCAGATCCAACATAATGACGTCTTCCGCCAGTGCCAGTGGCAGGCCTTATTGCTGTAACATTATTAAAGCTGTAATCAATAATTAGCTCAGACTTAATGATGTCTCTAAGGGTAGCTATGATATATTTGAACTGTCAACTCTTGATTGACATTACATTTTCGACATGTAAAATTGCTTACATACGCAGTACAGCCAACGACCACGAACATATTACATGATATGCATTGCACAGATTTTTTCACCTCATTATCGACTGGTCATGCTAAAAACTACAACTAAAAGGGGAGAACGAGCTCTGGTTTCACTCACTCTATCCTGAAGTCAGGTAGGATTTCCATGTCCTACTTATCCACTGCCTACCTGCTGCAAAACTGCTACAAACGGCAGTCCTTTTTCTCTGTCCTTAAAGCTGCTGCTGGATGAGAGGTGGAATTTAATTAGTGCAGAGTAGATGAGCAGGTGAGAGATTGCAGAGATGTCTGGTTGTGTTATAAATAAGTTTGTCCAGCAAACACAGTTTGTAGCAGTAACAATGGTGTCTTTAGCTGATGTGTCGGCAATGCAGTTTAGTTGCAACTCCTGGAGAGGTCCAGGTCTGAGTCACTATGTTTTTCTTTTGGAGTTGGAACAGTCAAACACTGCTGCAGGTGAGTGGAGTATAGGCCTCAGTCATGGGCATTCCTGTTGGAGCTAGAACAAACAAACACTTGGTGCAGATGGGTGGAGTACAGGCCTCAGTTACTGATTTTTCCTGCTGGAATTAGCACTTGACCAAATTCTTCGTCTGGTTTAGCAGGGATGGGAGAATAACATTTTTAGTTAACCATGATATTAATTTCCTCTAAGCCATTTCATTTTATCTTCCAGACAACATTAGATACAGGTTTCTACCTCTAGGCACACTTTTACTGTCTCTTTTTACTGATGTGGGCCTTGCACAGTACTGAATTATCCATTAAGTAAACATTATGACTTTCTTTTATGAAAAATGCAGCTCATATGGTAGCCAAAACAGTTTGTTGGGACATTGCTGGGTTCTGTTCTAAATCAATGTTTTCCCTGTGGTATATTGAATACATAAATTAAGAAGCACCTTTACTCTCAGAGAATCATACACGTCTACTTGAGGAGGTCTTATTGGGTCAAACATTGTGATTATTCCAGAATTAATGGGATGCACTAAAAAAATGGTATTGATTGGCATATTGTTTGGGTGCTGCATGTCTTATGTTCTTACTTGATGAACCCATAGAAAATTAAAAAACTGCATTATTGTGGAAATATGGGCGTCTTGTTCAGACACAGAGGCACTTGTTTGAATGTTACTAGTCTGCAAAGAATTTCAGTTGTTCTGGAGGAACACAGGGCCATTTATCATTACAGCCTCAAATTCTCTCAGAAAAGTGTTTTCCATTTATTTTAAAGGTTATTCCTTGTGAAATATCAGTAATTTGTGCAAAGTACCTACTAGCAGCACTCTGTCAGCATGACTGAAACTGATTTGCAACAAGGGTCTTCTTTTTTTTTATTACAGAACGACAGCAGCGATATTATTGCTGAAAAAAAAACCTTGGCTTCTTTTTTTTACCATGTCATGGGTTTAGAACATACGCCAAAGTAGTAACTTGCCTGTGGATGTCATTTTTATGTTAATTCATTATAAGAATGTCATTAATGTGTCAATAATTATAAGAACTGTTCTATGAATGAAACATGCATTGCTTTAAAAAAAGGGGGTTATACTTTAGAATGATGCTACAGAAATGTCACAATTTTATCAAATCATAAAAGCTGAATAAATTAAGTAAAAATTATACTCAAAATACCTAAAAGACAAAATACATCTGAAATTCAAAGTTGAAAGTGGAAGCAAAGATAATGCAGTTAACAGTAAGCTGTCAAACACTAGCAGATGGGTTTTTTGTACTGCTTGGGGTAACTAATGCATATTTAACAAGAAAAAATAATTAAACCATTTATTCATCTATGTTTGCAGTACTGATGGTGTACTTTATTACATTCCATATTATGCCACTACCAGTGAGAAAAGAAAGGAGCGAGACAGATCCCTGTGCATTTGCCTTTGAGTTCCAAACCTGCAGCTTTTCTCTGTACGATCATATGTCTATATTTGTGATGTTAAATGTGTTGTTACAAAGAAAAATCTGTAATGAGGATTTTTTTTTTTTAATTTCTCATGGTGGAGTGGCAAATGTCAAACAACATGCAGTAGGAGAGCTGCACATTCCTAGCACGAGTAACACATCTCCATTAAAATCCAGAGTCCATTATTTAAAGACTAAAAAAAGTATGTGTGGTATATTTATTCTGGGGTATTTGTTAACTGAATTCCAAATCAACTGTGGAAAAACAAATGTTAAAATGAATGTAAAGATAACTCATATCCATTTCAAGGATGGATGGAGAACAAATTTGTTTAGTTTACCGTTTAAAGTAGTAATTATTCTCATATTTTGTTTTTTGTTCGTATTCTTCTGTTTGATTTCAGTGTAAACATAATCATTTCATGGTAATGTCATAGATCTAGCCAGTGGCTCGAGCCAATTGGTTCATGAAATTAGTATTAAAACCCTTTAGGATCTGAGCAATTTTCGCCTGTTTTTTTTTTCTTTTCTTTTTTACTGTTGTTAGATTGGTGGCTTTATCGGTTAGATTTAAAGGGCCAGGTTGCTGGCGTGATATTTAACATTGGGTGAACCCATTAAGTAACTTTAACAAAGTATCAGTTATTATTACAGTATTTTATAGTCTATAGTAAAATGCATTTTCTAACAAAATACAAATGCAATCCTGAAATCCTGCACTGAACAAAAATTAGATTTTTTAAAGAATAAACATGTTTGTTTTGTTAAATTGAAGGATAGTTTACAGCGCAAATGTTTGTTAAAATGAAATTAAGCACCTATATTATTATTATCAGTATCATTACAATAAGAGACGCTTATATACTGGGTAAAATATATAACCAAGGGGATCAGTGATACAGTGCTGTTGTTTCACAGGGTTTTTCACACTGAACATTAACAGTTCACAAGTAAAAATATTCATAGTATAAAACAATAAAATCTCATTTTTACCTACACAATCAGGTACTGCAATTTAATTGTCTGGTCAAAGTATTGTTGAGATTTTTAATTATAATAATTTGTCGAGGATATCCATTGTCTTGATTTACATGCAAACATCTAAATAAGTTAATGATCATCAGCTTTGTCATCATACTGGTAGCCAGGGACGTCGCTAGGCCTATTTTAGGGGGGCTTTAGCCCCCCTAAAATATTCATTAGCCCCCCCCTAAATAAATCAATATATCAGTCAATATATTTTCTCTGTGATTTCTTTTTTTTTCGTCAACCGTTCCATCGCATCTTAAACTTCTTACGGGCGGGCACTAGGACCTGGGGGAGGCTGCTGCTGCAGAGGCTGCTGCACGCGCTAGTGACAGTTAGGCCTACTTGTAGCTAACATTTTGGTTAACGTTAGCTACTTCTGTGGCTCGAGACTGCTAGCTAACAGTAAACAGACAGGAAAAGGCTCTGACAGGACAGATTCATGCAGATAGGCTACGATGTGAATTTGTGGTAAGTTAGAACAGAGAGAGTATTCACTACTATAGACTTTGGTCATAATCAAAGCTTTGTTAACCAATACGTTTTTTTATGTGAGGCTGCCTGTAAGTTACAGTGTAACAGACGTTGCGAGCTAGCTAACAGTAACGTTAACGGTGTCTTTTAAATTCGACATAAGTTATGTGGCGATGATATCTAATTAACGTTGTATTTAATGTAGTTTTGCTATATGTGCCAGGCTATAAATGAGACAGATGACGTAACATCATGCACACGTAACATCTTTTCATACTCAATTGCTGTAGATGCAGGTCTGCTCAAAGACATACAGGCATGCAGCCCCAGCTCAAAAAACTTCCTGGATACATCATGCTTAACTGAGTTTGCCAAGCACTACGGTATTGATGTTAAAATAGAAGAGATGTTGGTGGCCAGAAACTTTCTTGCCCGGAAAAGAGAGGCTGGATGTCCTCCCAAAGATATGCTTGCTGTGCATAACCTCCTGGATGATGATATGTTTCCTTCTCTGAAGGAAATCATTCAGGTTGCCCTCACAATTCCTGTGAGCAGCTGCTCCTGTGAAAGGTCCTTTAGTGCAGTGCGCCGGCTGCACTCCTGGTTGCGTAAGACAATGGGTCAGAAAAGGCTTGCAAGTCTTGCAGCCATGCCCATTGAGGGTGAAGTGCTTGGGCCATTAAGCCACAATAGTGTCATTGACCGCTTTGCCACCTTTAAAAATAGGAGGTACACTTTGATGCGTCCACCCACAAAATAAGCATCAAAAGAGAGAAGCAGGAGGAGCAGTTCTGTAATATAGGTTGTAATATTTGTTTGGGATCTTACTTTTTTATCAGATTTTATTCCTAATTATTTTTCAGTTTTTTTATTTTATTTAGCTCATTAGTTGAATTTAGTTTTGCCCCATTGTGGATGATACTGTTTAAGATGTTCCATGTGTCTGAATTATTGGGTTAATTTTGAGCAACAATTAACAAAAGGGTGAAACTTAAATGAAGATCTTTTTCTAATGGTATAATATGACCTGCATGTCTTCTCATTTCTCTCTCTCTCTCTCTCAAAATAAAATCCAAAAAAGTGTCTAACACAAACTATGAGACAGGTATACTTTTAGCCAACCTTGACCAAAAATAACCTTATTTGATAGATTTTACACCCGTTGTTTCTCTAAAAATACATGATGAAAAGACGTTTTGGGGCTTTTAAAAAAATCCTGGGGGAGTATGCCCAGACCCCCCTAAAAGAGGCTTAGCCCCCCTATCCATGAATCTCTAGTGACGTCCCTGCTGGTAGCTCTAATTTCGAATTTGCAGCCATGGCGTGGATATATGTTACTGACATACTTGTATATTTACAGTTTTATCAGGATATTACTCACTGAGACAAGAAGTGTAAAGAGGTGTACCAGAGAGAAAATGATAACAGCCGCAAAAAACCGAGGAGATTGTCTCAGTTTTCTTCAGAGAAATCCCACTTCTCAAGAGAGCAGTCACAGTCATTACAACTGCATTCCACGGAGGCTTGAGGTTTTTTTTTTTTGTAAGCTGAATTATTTAATTTGCTTCAGCTCACTCAGGTCACAGATTTCAAATAAGTACATTTGCAGCATGTTTAATGAGAGCTCCCTTACTCAGTTATCAAAGGTCCTGGATAACAATGCTGGAAAGTCGGCTTGCCACTTCCCTGGAATCAAAAACGCGGCTTCTGTGAACTAAACTGATTTGTGTTTTCTTTTTTTCTCCTGCTATTGTAAGCTAAAAAAAAAAAAGACGCGATTCTCCACCGGACCCAGCTCTCCGTTCAAGTGCGCCGGCTCAAAAATAAAAATAAAAATACAAAAATAAGTAAATAAATCTTTTAGAGTTCACCCGCCTAGCGTGTGACTGTTCCACGCCACAGCTTGCTGTTGTGTGTGTGTGTGTGTGTTTTTTCTTCTGCAGTCTTTGCAGTCTTTATATATATATACACGGCTGTGCAAAAGTCTTAGACAAGTTGCACTTTTCTACTTTGATGCATTATGAGCATCAACAATTTACTCAAAGCCTCCACTACTGTTTTCTACTATTATAACAACCTTTACTTGCAAAAAGAAGGAAAAACATTGAGTGAAATAGCTCACATCACTTGATTTTCAAGGTGTGGTATCTGAAGCATAATCAACAAGTACAGAGAAACATCACCTGTAATTGACAAACCCAGGACTGGAAGACCCAAAAAGCTAACAAGGATGAGCAATACTATGGCCTTACTGCGTGTTTGCAACGACATTAAGGCCATAGTGCTGAGTTTACACCGGCCTTAAAATTGCCCTATATGTATCATGGAACTTTTGGCAAATTAAGGCCGTGTTAGCACCACCAAAATATGCTCCGCCGTGCAATGCGCTCCTCCACTCATTAGCCATGCTTTTTAAGGTGTGTCAGACATATAATAAACTTGGTTCATTAAGTTATCCTTTTCATTATGTATATTTGGTTTTACCTGTCGTATAATATTAATATAAGTCAAGACACTTAGTCAACACCAGTAAATTCTGCCTCTCCAGATGAGCTATCCAGGCTTTAGTGGGTTAAAAGCTGTACATTTTATTTAAAACACAGGTTAGCCCATTTTGAACTGTCATTTATGCCTTTTCAAATTAATGACCTTCCTATTGTAAAATTGAGGTAGTCCATTTGGAGGGGAGGCGCTATTTTTCAGATTCGTCTGTTAATCTGTGCTACCAGTAACCCATTTTGAGCACCAGCACAGCACATTTAAGCATTTAAATGTGGCAGCTTATGCCATGCCTCATTAATTTTGGGCCAGTTAATACATTTGGGATGGGATCAAATTTGTGAAGCAGCAGAGTGTTACTTTACACTCTGCCAATTTAGTGCTGTGTCAGTCGATCTTCATACATGTCCCCCATGATTTTAATTTTCATACCCTTTAAAGAATATACTTAAAAAGTGTTTATGCAACTGCATGGTTTGAGGGAGGACTCTGATCAGCTAGCGGCAGTCTAGAAGGGGTAGCTTAATTTCTGGTGGACCACCAGTTGCCGCTTCATCAACTTAATTTAACACATCAGCCCTTACTAAAATGCACGTCTTGCCTCCTAATGCCATTAGAGGTGTGATTATCTCATGTTAATCACACTGCCTGAAGTTGTCTTTATGCTTAAATAATTTTACTGGAAACTCATTATAGAGCATTTTCCCTTAAACAGTCCACGCTTGCTATTTTTTTTCATGTACTTAACTCCGTGGAGCACGCCTGTCCAGTCACTGCTGCACCTGGTCACCAGCAGTCTGTATTAAAACCATGCGTGCTCTCCTGCTTCTCTGCGTCCTCTCTACTTGAGTTCTCTCTCTTGTCTACAGCTTCTCCTTTCGTCTGTTTTGCTTGACTGCTGTTTGGCTGATTCAACCTCTCACTTCCTTCTCTTCCCGGTTCTATTGGTCTGCTTCGCTTCCTGGCTCCTTGTTCTCATTGTTGTTCGTTTCGATTGCCCTCCTTTCTCTCTCCCTTCTCTCTCCCCCATGTCGACTACTTAAAGCAAGAGCAGGTGTGACAATTGTCTCTCCTCCAATCTCTACCAGAGGAACTAACAATGTACTAATTTAAATTAAATAACATGCAGGAGTAGTGCTCAGGGAGGGATAAAACTGCTTGAACAATTCAATAAAACAATTACAAAATCGTGCACAAAAAAAGAATACCTAATTAAGCAAAGTGTCAACAAAAATAAAAAAGTGCATAAAATACTATAAAAAACAGTGCCACATAATTAATAATAAATCGTCAGTGCAAAAAAAAAATCATACAATATAAAACACACACAAAAAAATATCAAGCAAGTTTATATGTGATACTTGTGATACTTGATACTCACCTGATGACATGTACAAACAAAAGCAAAGAAAACAAAAGGAGAACTAAATTAAACTAAACTTCTTTGTATAAATCTTTATCTATAACAGGACAGCTAAACTATTTCTCTGAAATGTGTTTTTTTTTTCAATTCACGCACCAAACGCTTTTTCTCTCTCCACCAACTCCATGCCTTTTCTCCACTACGCTCATAGAAGATGCAGCTACATGAGTATGGCCCCTTATGTTCAAATGCAGACAAGCCGGAGCAGGCGAGTACTGATCGGGAGCTGAAGCAACGGAGCCAGCACCACCACCTGGACCATCTGCACTACCACACCACCTCAACCTGTTCCAGCACTCTGAGCACCTGCACTTGAACACCTTGGACTGTGATTGTTGTTTTGTTATTTTAGGAAACTTTTTCTTTGGGACTACAAGCCCACCATTTGATCCCCAATACAATTGCTGGCAGAGGGGATAGTTATTTTAAATAAAAACAGAACCAGTTTGTAAATACAGTGCCTTGCATAAGTATTCACCCCCCTTGGACTTTTCCACATTTTGTAGTGTTACAACCTGGAATTAAAATGGATTTAATTAGGATTTTTTGTCACTGATCTACACAAAATAGTCCATAATGTCGAAGTGGGGAAAAAAAATCTACATATTTTTCAAAATTATGTACAAATAAAAAACTGAAAAGTCTTGATTGCATAAGTATTCACCCCCTTTGCTGTGACACCCCTAAATAAACTGGTGCAACCAATTGCCTTCAGAAGTCACATAATTAGTTGAATGGAGTCCACCTGTGTGCAATTAAAGTGTCACATGATCTCAGATTAAATACACCTGTTCCTGGAAGGCCACAGAGTTTGTTAGAGAGCATATCTAAACAAACAGCATCATGAAGACCAAAGGGCTATCAAAACAAGTCCGGGATAAAGTTCTGGAGAAGCACCAATCAGGGTTGGGTTATAAAAAAATATCCCAAACTTTGAACATCCCCCAGAGCACCGTTAAATCCATTATTAAAAAATGGAAAGAATATGGCACAACCGCAACTCTGCCTAGAGAAGGCCGTCCACCAAAACTCAGTGACCAGGTAAGGAGGGCAGAAACACCATCTCTGTACCAGGGTAATACAGGAAGCCTAGGAGCTTAGAAATAACACCGGCTGATGCCTACTGTGACCTGCATGTATTCTCTATTGTTGTTCCTGTTTTTAAATAATAAACTCTTTTTGATTGACTTTATCTGAAGAAGACAGGTTTATTATTTTTAAGAAAAAATCAAACCTCTTACACATGGAACTGCTGAGCTCTCACCATATGTTACTCCTGCCATTGCCAGGATCCCTGCCTTCAATTTTCCATAGTTGCCCACTAAAAAAGGAGCCACTATGCCAGCCCATTGAGTCTTTGGCCAGGCCTCCCGTTCTGCGACCCTCACAAAGGACAGCAGATAAGCTTCCACATCGTCTTCCGTTGTCATTTTCTGTAAGACATGACTGGGTCTTATTGTCTGTCTCATTTTCTGTAAGACATGACTGGGTCTTATTGTCTGTCTTGCCTCCCACTTTGATTAAGCGGGAGACAAGACAAAACTGATTATGAATTCCTGCATTTCTGCAGCCCTTGAGCAGCTTGGGCCAACAGAATCTGATTTGTTTCTTCCTGCATGCAGTTGGTTTCTTGTTGCACCACTGTTGCCAGCACCGATGCTTTCAGTACATCTTCCATTCTTGCTGGGAATACCGCTACACTTTTGTTTTAAGAAGGTTTCTAATATCCCACCACTGCCACCAGCCACCACTGACGTCTATCTTCATTATTAAAGACTCTAATGATAATTGTCAATATGTCAATCCTGTGTGCAAAATACAATGAGCTCCATTACATCACTGATCACATGAATTTATAAGTAAGCTCACTCATCCAAATCTTTTTGACTTGCACAATTGCCTTGTTTAACCCGATGCAGCAATGCCGGCAGGAAGAGAGGTCACAATGTTTGTAATTATTTGGGGCAATGTGAGTTTTCATCATGCTTATTTTTGTATATATATATATATATATATATATATATATATATATATATATATATATATATATATATATATACAGTACTGTGCAAAAGTTTTAGGCAGGTGTGAAAAAATGCTGTAAAGTAAGAATGCTTTCAAAAATAGACATGTTAATAGATTATATTTATCAATTAACTAAATGCAAAGTGAGTGAACAGAAGAAAAATCTAAATCAAATCCATATTTGGTGTGACCACCCTTTGCCTTCAAAACAGCATCAATTTTTCTAGGTACACTTGCACAAAGTCAGGGATGTGGTAGGCATATAGTCAGGTGTATGATTAAACAATTATACCAAACAGGTGCTAATGGTCATCAATTCAATATGTAGGTTGAAACACAATCATTAACTGAAACAGAAACAACTGTGTAGGAGGAATAAAACTGGGTGAGGAACAGCCAAACTCAGCTAACAAGGTGAGGTTGCTGAAGACAGTTTACTGTCAAAAGTCATACACCATGGCAAGACTGAGCACAGCAACAAGACACAAGGTAGTTATACTGCATCAGCAAGGTCTCTCCCAGGCAGAAATTTCAAGGCAGACAGGGGTTTCCAGATGTGCTGTCCAAGCTCTTTTGAAGAAGCACAAAGAAACGGGCAACGTTGAGGACCGTCGACGGAGTGGTCGGCCAAGGAAACTTACTGCAGCAGATGAAAGACACATCATGCTTACTTCCATTCGCAATTGGAAGATGTCCAGCAGTGCCATCAGCTCAGAACTGGCAGAAAACAGTGGGACCCTGGTACACCCATCTACTGTCCGGAGAAGTCTGCTCAGAAGTGACCTTCATGGAAGACTTGCGGCCAAAAAGCCATACCTCCGATGTGGAAACAAGGCCAAGCGACTCAACTATGCACGAAAACACAGGAACTGTGGTGCAGAAAAATGGCAGCAGGTGCTCTGGACTGATGAGTCAGAAGGCACTTTGTTCGCCGAAGGGCTGGAGAGCGTACACGAATGAGTGTCTGCAGGCAACAGTGAAGCATGGTGGAGGTTCCTTGCAAGTTTGGGGCTGCATTTCTGCAAATGGAGTTGGGGATTTGGTCAGAATTAATGGTCTCCTCAATGCTGAGAAGTACAGGCAGATACTTATCCATCATGCAATACCATCAGGGAGGCATCTGATTGGCCCCAAATTTATTCTGCAGCATGACAACGACCCCAAACATACAGCGAAAGTCATTAAGAACTATCTTCAGCGTAAAGAAGAACAAGGAGTCCTGGAAGTGATGGTATGGCCCCACAGAGCCCTGATCTCAACATCATCGAGTCTGTCTGGGATTACATGAAGAGAGAGAAGCAACTGAGGCTGCCTAAATCCACAGAAGAACTGTGGTTAGTTCTCCAAGACGTTTGGGCCAACCTACCTGCCGAGTTCCTTCAAAAACTGTGTGCAAGTGTACCTAGAAGAATTGATGCTTGATGCTGTTTTGAAGGCAAAGGGTGGTCACACTAAATATGGATTTGATTTAGATTTTTCTTCTGTTCACTCACTTTGCATTTAGTTAATTGATCAATATAATCTATTAACATGTCTATTTTTGTAAGCATTCTTACTTTACAGCATTTTTTCACACCTGCCTAAAACTTTTGCACAGTACTGTATATATATATATATATATATATTAGATATATTAGATATAATTATTTAACACTAGTTTTAAGCTATGGTAATTTTTCACAATGAACTTAAGTTTTTAGTACTTACATTCACTCTGGGGTGCAGTCCAATTAATCAGTGGGACATGTTGCAGTTCTCAGTTACCAGCTGAGGGATGTTGGTCTCCAGTGAAGTGGTGGCTACTCTAATCACTGCATGCAGGTTATCATCTGTCAGCCTTGTTCTGAGGTGTGACTTGTTTAGCTTCATAAGCGAAAACACCTGTTCACAGATATAAGTGCTTCCAAACAAAGACAACAATTTCAAAGCTTCTCTGCTAAGATTAGGAAACTGATTGTGGTCCAGTGATCGGTAGAATTCTAGGAGAGGCAAGTCCCTGTGTTTGCTCTTCAGCGCAGTGGAACACTGCAGTTCAATAACTTCAAGTTGGAGATCGTCAGGTACGCTTTCTGCATCAACAGAGAAGGGATCCGTGAAGAGTTTAAAAGAGGCTCGCTCGCTCCTGAATTGCTTAAATCTGCTGGCAAACACCCCATGTAGTTCTTTCAGGACACTTGCATGGCGTTTCCTGTTGTTTGTCTCTTCACGTGGAAAGGATTGTTGACATGTTTCAAAGTATGTCAGCTGCCCTTTCTCGAGCTGGTTTGTGAACAGCTTTAATTTCATTTCAAACGCACACACTGCCTCAAATAAATCACAAATGAGATGCTGACTTCCTTGTAACTTTAGGTTTAAATCATTTAAATGTCCTGTGATATCAGTCAAAAAAGCCAGATCAGCAATCCAGTCGCTTTCTTCCACGACAGACGTGTCTCTTCCCTTATCTTGCAGAAAATGTTTTATTTCTTTTCGCAGTGAAAAGAACCTCTCACTTCAGTGTGATAAATCAGGTCACTGTAAGTGGCGCTGATATTCTCCAAAAAAGAATAAAGTGAACGAATAAAGTTATACAGTGATCCTGCTTCAGCAGCGCAGCTCGATCCCCGATGTGCTTTTTTAAACACTGTATAAAACCATAGGTCTTGCCAACCATAGCCGGAGCACCGTCCGTTGTCACCCCCACCAATTTATCCCACTGCAAATTTAAATCTTCAACAGCTTTCTTAAAAGCATTAAATATGTCAGATCCAGTGGTTTTGCCATGCAGAGAAACTACAGATGCCTGTACTTCAAATGTTTCTGTCACTCTACGAATGAAAATTAAAAGTTGGGCTGTATCAGTGGCATTGTTGCTTTCCTCCAGAGCAGCAGAGAAATACACAATATTTTTGCATTTGCTTTTTAGGTGATCATAGCTATTTCCAGACATGTCTGCTATGCATCACTACATAGTCATTCTGGAAAGACAGATGTTTTTAAAGGAATCTTTATTTTCTTTGCAAACAGCATCACATATTTGCATCAGGCAGTCTTTTACAAATTCCCCATTGGTAAAGGGACGTGATGATTTTGTAATTCGCTGCGCGACACTGAAACTTGCTATTGTAGCAGCTTCAGATTCCTTCTTTTTCCGTTCAAAAACACCTTGCTGCCGCAGTAGCTGTATTTTGAAAGATACAATTTTTTTGTTCAAGCTTCTCCCAACAATTCTTTGTATTTGGGAAGTTTTGTCTCATAATGGCACCCTATATTGTATTCTTTGGCAACTGTGACGCATTCAAATGAGGCACGTATTTCTTTTTTTACTTGTACATTGCTTTGACAGAGACATGTTTTCAGACGCTACGGAGGCAGCCTACCGTAATTTTGTGAAAGTATAAAAATATTTTACCTCAAAAATAATCGCAGAGCAACAACCATAAACGTGAATCGCCGTCTTCCATTTAGCATCTAGCTGCCACCTGTTTCCTACTGTACTGTATTACTATTGGCTAACATGACAGAATCCCTCCCAAATGGGCTGGGTGTGTATATTCCAAGCACTTCTAAACTTTAAGCAGTCAACAGGCCATGCCTGGCCCGCGGACCGTATGTTGTGCACCCCTGCGCTAGAAGACTGCCAAGCCTGGATCCGTCACGGCAGACGATTCTTTCCACTGTGCATAACTATAGTTAAAGTCCCATCCCTGTAAACTTGTGCAGAATGTGGCCATCTCTGAATTGATTAATTTTGCCAGAAAGAAATGAGAGACATGATGATGTTGAATAAATATAAATGTGTATATGTATATTTTTATATTATTTGTAACACTAAATACAAGAACATTTGACACAAAATGCAATTGAATGAGTCTTCTTAATCAAAATCAAAGTGTTTGTTTGCAGCAGAAAGCAATCAATTCCAATTGCATTAATCTATACCTCACATGTGCAAATGCAAATTGAACAATTGTTCAATCACTCATCAGACCTTAATCATCAATAAAAGAGGCCAAAGGTGATTTCACAGTTGCTGGTGAGAAATGGAGCAGGTCAGAGAGAGAGGACGTGAAAGACAAGGACGACAACCTGGAGCCCTAAGAGGAAGGGGTGTCCGTATGCGTGGCGGTAGGATTAGACAACAAAGGGGAAGGCGCACTTGGAATCTCTCAATAGTTGACCATGTCATAAATCTTACGATGAGAGAAGCAGGGCAGAGGGTACAGCCTAATCTTAGCAGATCCACAGTGGCATCAATCTTTCGAATCTTCATTCAATTCCTGCATTCTTATATGTCAACATTCAATTAATTTATAGATTTGAAAGAAACCCCTCTTCTGGTGGCTGAGGACAAATCTTTGCAGCTCAACAGGAGGCTGCTATAGTGGATATGGTGGTTGCCAACGATACCATCTGTTTGAATGAGATTCAGAGCCCAATCATCCAAGATAATGAAATATTTCACAATGTAAATAGTGTCAGTCTAGCAACAATTGACCGTGTCTTGAAGCGAAACCAGCTGACAATGAAGCAGGTGTACAGGGTGCCTTTTGAACAAAATAATGATACGGTAAAGGAGGTACCAGTATGTACACGTAAGTCATTTCTGCACTCCTTACAATACTGCAATGCAAATGTATACTGCTGTAATAGCTAACAATATGAAGTATACTGATATCTTCATATTGTATGATCTGTGATACTATTTTTCTTTCTTCAGAGAATAATAGAGCTTGAGGCCAGTATCACTCTACATGATTTTATATATGTGGATGTGGGAGGAATGTCATTGGTCATTGGTGCTGCTATCTCCAGGAATAGTGTTGTTTCCCATATTTCCACCATTGGCCCATACAACACAGCACGCCTGCTTGCATTTTTAGATACGATGTACAATAGTCTTGTACCTCTAGAGGAGAGAGGACTGGAGGGGCCACAGTTGACAAACTTTGTTGTAATAGGGGACAATGTTAGCTTCCACCTCTCTGCTCTTGTTAGGGAGTGGTTTGAAGCTCATCCACGTCTCTCAATGGTGTTCCTCTCACCATACTCTCTGTCCTGAACCCCATAGAGGAGTTTTTCTCTGCCTGGCGATGGAAGGTGTATGACCATCGTCCTCATGACCAAATGACACTGCTAGATGCCATGAATGCCGCTTGTCAGGCCATCACAGCAGACGCTTATGCAAGACGTTTTTTCCCAAGATGTATTGCGAGGGAAAGTATTCCACGTGATGTTGATGAGAACGTGTGGCCTGACAGAAATCAGAGGCTGGATATAGAATAAACAAATGGTTATGTCTGAGTAAAGTTACGATTTCATTATATTCCATGTTTATTTTTCTTCACTGTTTTCTTTGGCACAACTGTATCTTTATGAATGCTATGACTTACTGTTAGTGGGTACCCCTAAAAAAATGGAAGAAATGAATAAACTGCTTTTTTGTTGTAAAAACAATTCTCATTGTCTGTTCTTGAGCATAAAAGTTGTCCACTGTCTGAGTTATTTTTGGGTTAAGTCCACTGAAAGGAAATGTATGTAGCTCTTACTGTAAAGGTAACATGTTTGTTTTTACACAATTTGATTATCAAAAAAGATGACAAAGGCAGAGAGAGTATGCACTAAGTGTTAAACATACTGTATTGATGTTTGTATTTAGTATTTATTGTTCCATTGTAAAATGGCTGATAATGTGAGCTTTTCATTAGATGACAAATTGTATTGTTTTGATGTACTTTTTGTGACATATATTTTATATTTTGAGAGCATTAGAGCAATTTGCAAATGAAATGTGTTATTTTGCAAACTATGTTTCAGTTTTGAGTGTTGTGTTAACTGTCTTGAGAAAGTAGCACAATGTTTTAAGAAATATATGTAAGCGGTTGGGAAAAACTGTAATACTGTATTCATTTGTGGCAATCAAATATGACCAATGCATCATATGTTTAGTATACATTTCTGATTTTGTGAGTTTTTGTGATTGGGTGAAATATTTGAAAATAATAGAGGTATTTTCTTTTGCTTGAATACATAAACACAAAAGCTCTAATTATTTCATGATTTGGTGCAAGCATTTGGTTATGCAAGATGTATAGTAAAATTTGACATGGAAACATAGTTTTGCAAATGTATGAAGCTTTTTCTAATTGAGTGGGTGGTTTTGTTTTTTTGCGTTAACTGTTTTGAGAAATGTGCTAATAGTTTCAGAAATTGTGTTTTAGCAATTGAGAAAAACTGTAACATAATTCAGTATCATCACCACTGAGTCTTTCATCTCTCTCTGGCCACATCATTTCATCTACATCACGGCGGATGTTCTCTCTGGCAATGCACCTAGGGAAAAATGCCTGCCGTGACGTATGCAGCCTTCATAGGCTTCTGCTCCAATGTCATCACTGGCACCCTCCATGACCTGGAGAAGTGTAACCCTGTCATAGGGGCGGTGATCATATACATTCCATTTCCAACAGGAGAAGAACTCCTCAATTGGGTTGAGGAAGGGGGAGTAGGGTGGAAGAAAATGTAAGGAAAAATCATCATGTTGCTCAAACCACTGCTGCACCCGCAGTGCAAGGTGAAAGCTGACATTGGCCCATAAAATGGCAAAATTTGTGGCTGTCCTCCTTCATTGTTTTTCTGGTTATCCATGTGGGGATGAACAAGCTGAGCGCAAAGCAGGTCAAGAAATATAAGGAGTTGTTCATTATTATATGACTGGACGGCGAGCAAGAACCCCACCTTGGCCTATAGCAGCACACATGGTGAGGTTTCCTCTGCGCTGTCCCGGTGTGTCCACGGTGGCATGCTGTCCAATGATGTCCCTGCCTCGCCTACACCTTTTGCTCAAGTTGAAACCTGCCTCATCAATGGAGATGTATTTTACAGGCCGAATGCTGGCATCCAGCTCCATAATTGTCTGGTAACAAAAAAAAATAGCAAAAATCAGCTGTGCATTTAAATTGCACTGTCCCCAATAGCCCACATTCAGTAAAACCTCAACCCCAGTATCACTCCCCGATCCAGACACATTTGTAATCAATACTGTCGTCTTCACTATCAAGTAGTACAAGAGTACCACGTAAGTGTAAACAGCGTTTGAGTGCCGAACAGTATTACTTTCTAATGATGACTCATATATTTCCATGCAATATGATACTGTGTACAATAAGACTGTCAGACTATTGGTTTGAAATGGCATATACTGTTCTTATCAAAGGTTTCAACTTACTTGAACATACTGGTAACGCAATTCCTTTACTCTTTCACTGTTTCTCTCAAAGGGCACTCTGTAGATTTGTTTCATGCTGAGGCCATGCTTTTTGATCACTCTGGCGATGGTTGACAAGCTCACTATGTGAATTCCTTGGAACATGTCCTCATCTTCATTGATTCTGATCTGGATCTCTTGCAAGCGAATGCCATTTTTGGCCCAGACCATATGAATTATGGCTATCTCTTGATTGTCTGTCAAACGGCGACCACGGCCCCCACTTGGAGCTTTGCATTACTGTTATGTTAAGAACTGAAAGAAAATCTTCTTATGGTAGCTAATGACATCCACCTTTGTGAGATACACAGCAAGATTGATGCAGATGATAATGTATTGCACGATGTATATAATGGCAGCCTATCAACTATTCACCGCATTCTCAGAAAGCATAATGTTCAAATGAAACAAATCTACCGAGTTCCTTTTGACAGGAATAGTGAAAGGGTGAAGGAATTGTGATATCAGTATGTACAAGTAAGTTCAAATGACTAATGGTAATATAAATATATGACCAGTGGTCATGATGTGAAGTTTACAATTTTCTCAATTGCTAAGTTCAATTCTTAGCTGGGACTTTAGTGTGAAATGAGTTCTGGTCGTCTCGGCCTACATTCTGGTGAACACACCTGAAAGTAGCTTTCTTTATTGTTTACAGAGAATTATGGAGGCTGATGACATTTGACCTTATCAATACCTGTACCTGGCCAACATGGAGGGAACATTACTTTTTAAAATGAGAAGATGGTTTTGGTTTGTGCATTGTTTTGGTGACTGTGGTAATAGTTTCAGTAATTGTGCTTTGACTGTAATACCAGTTTGTGCCCTTCATTTGTATTTATCTATATATAAGCACCACATATAAGAATGAAATGGTTAACAGAAAAATATAAATTTGAAAAGCTAACCCATTATATTTCTATGCATTACCACATAGTATATATTTATATAAGATTTGATTTCCATTACATGAGAGTAGATGTTAAAACTTCATGCTGATTTGAACTTGGCTCTCGCCAAGATAAGCACCAACTAAGACGTAGCTTCACAGTAAACTAATGTGATCCATATGTGTCTCCATCCATTTGCGCTTCCTTCCATATGATGATGTAGATATCCTTCTGTCTGGTGTTGATGGCTGAAGTGTAATGCTGGCTCCAGGGATCAGCTTATTTTGCCTCCCTAGCGCATCAGCACACACAACGGCTGCGATGCTGGCTCCGGGATCAACTATAGTGCGGTCTCCCCAGCGCATCAGCATGACAACCGCCTGGATTGAGCTAAGTAGGGTACATCTCTGGGGTCTTCAAGTGGGCACCTTCCATCCTCGGTGTTTCGTCGACTAGCCCACGACACCTCAAGAGGGCTCGGCGGTGATTCTGGCGTCCCAGCATCACCCCTCCGTCCCCCACTCAACTCAGCCCAGCTTACTTACCTGTACATCAGCCTTTCTTTCTTTCTATTGTGCTTGAGATCCCCAGCCAGAATCTTTCCGTCTCAACCACAGCCAGTTGCTGCTCCTCTCTGCTGCTTCAGATAAGTTCTTCACTGTGCGACGCAACTCTTGGCCATTGAATCCGGGTTGTAGAGTGTGCCACAAATCCTCGACATCCCACTTCCACTGGGTAAACCCAGACTCTCCATCCTCGCTGTTCCGCTTCAGTGGCTAGTTGAGCATACCGCAGTTTCTTCCTCTCATACGCCTCATCTACAGCATCCTCCCATGGCACTGTTAACTCTACCAGGTGAACAAGGCGTGCTGATCCAGACCACAAGACAATATCTGGTCAAAGGTTTGTGGTGGCAATCTCAGGTGGAAAAATAAGCCGTTGACCAACATCTGCCAGCATTTTCCAGTCTCTACCAGCTTCCAGTTGTCCTGGGCGAGGATTGGTTTTAACACCTTTTCTTGGTGGTTGCTCTCCTGGGCGGAGGAATGTTGTCTTTTGTGTGTAATGTTTTGATGGAACAGGTGGCAACTTATTGGTCATGTTACGCTTGTCTTCCAATGCTAAGGCCAAACATTGCAGCACCTGGTCATGGCGCCAAGTAAACCGTCCTTGGCTAAGAGCCACCTTACATCCTGTCAGTTAGATCATTGCAGTGAAATGGCATACGGTCTCCTTATTGTCTATTTTAACATACTTGAACATACTGGTAAGGCAATTACTTTGCCTTTTCACTAGTCTCTCAAAAGAGACTCTGCAGGTTTCTTTCTTAAAAGGTCATGCTTCTTGACAATTTGGTCAAAGGTCGACCAGCTCACATTCTGTACTCCTGAAACAAAGTACTCATCTTCATTGATGTTGCTCTGGATCTCTCTCAGTCGAATGTCATGTTTGCCTGGCCCATATCTATTATAGCCATCTCCTGTGGGAGATTTTCCCATATGAAAAAAAAAAAATCTTAAGTTGTGCTAATTGAGTTTCCAAGTGTGGAACATTTGTTTAAATAAATGAGTGTGGGTTGTTGGCAATTGCACAAGATACCTACATTTTGAGGAGGGATCATTCACATTAGAAACAGGTGTGTTAGGAATGAAATTGTTTTCACAGAATTAGAGGGTCTGTTCAAAATGTTGTTATGTGTGTTGTAGCGATCTGCACATGTGCCCAATATGCTATGTCCCTTTAAATTGGTATCTTTAAATAAGGGTTAATTATAGCAGGAGTTCTGTTGCTTTCTTCTTTAAAACCAAACTAACTAAAAGTTTAAATAAAATTGTGATACAAACTAATAAGGACAGTAAGATATGATAGCTATTTTTGTTCCGGGGATTCATTCTTCTGAATATTTTACCTTTATTGGCGTTCGCTGAGACAAAACTGTTTATTTACTATTACTGAATCTTTTCGATATGCAATGCATTGCATCTGACCGAGCTATGCTGTTCAATTGCAACTGGTCATTTGTTGTAGAGCTGTTATTTAATATATATATATATATATATATATATATATATATATATATATATATATATATATATATATATATATATAGTAACAGTGCAAGGGCTCTGATGTAAATAAAGTCTGGGTGTTGTGTGTTTTGGTGGTGGTTGGCAGGGACGGGGTTAATTCCTCTCCCTGCCAAAAACATGTGAGAATGTGGCTGTTCCCAAACGAGGTAATTGGTGTTGATTGGGAGCAGCCACAAACTATAAAAGAGAGCTTACAGCTCCATTGGAGAGAGATCACCAGGGAGCTGGTATAAGAAGAATTTGGCTGTGGAAAAAATAAAAGGTAAACTGTTTGTTAAGGTTTTTGTTGACAGGTAAACGGCTTAGCCGTCCTGTGTGTTAGTCAGGGTCCAGTTAAAGTGAAGGTAGGCTCTACGTTTGAGCTAGGCTTTTTGTTTGTTTGGTTTGTGCTAATTAAAAGTGTGCAGAACCGCTCAAAAATCAAAGTTCTGTGTCTGGGTCTATGTTTTAAAGGGCAAACAAGCCGACGATAGAGAGGCTACATTACATATGGTGGCAGCGGTAAAAACGCGCCCTACTGACGCACAATAAAATAAAAAAATGGAAGAGCTGTGAGAGATGATTCGGGCAATGAAAGTATATATAGTGATGTAGCACCTTCCTTATTAGTTAGTTTCAGGTTGCTACGGCCCGTCTTCTTTAGAAAGCAGCACGCTGGAAGCTCTCTTTTATAGTTTGTGGCTGTTCCCAATCAACACCAATTACCTCGTTTGGGAACAGCCACATTCTCACATGTTTTTGGCAGGGAGAGGAATTAACCCCGCCCCTGCCAACCACCACCAAAACCCAGACTTTATTTACATGCAGAGCCCTTGCTCTGTTACTATATATATATATATATATATATATATTCTCATCAATGATGTGTCGCCGCTGAGATTGAGGAGCTGTCATCCCTTGTAGTACTTGGCGGCACTGACGGACTTCGGCCAGGGAACTCTGTGCTGGACTGGTGTCCAGACCTGTCGCCTCTTTCTCCCTTTGTTCTTCTCTTCTAGGGCTCTCGATGTGCCAGAGGTGTTGGTCTTCATCCTCCCCCTCTGTTGAATGGGACCTACAGAAAAAATGGCAAAGAAAACAAAGAACAAACATTTTGGCTGTTTTTTTGTTTTGTTTTGTTTGTTTACTATATAATGTGGGCACTGGGCTCTATTCATTAAATTGTCATTGTTTTTGTGGTTTTGTGATTGTGGTAGGGTAGAACTGGCATGTAAATAGGAATAGTTAAAGTCCCATCCCTGTAAACTCGTGCAGAATGTGGCCGTCTCTGCCTAGATTAATTTGTTGTTAATTCGGAGATGGCCACGTGTATATAAACATCTGTGTTTGTGGTGGGGGTTCAAGAAGGAGGAACGAGAGCGGGTGTTTGAGACAAAACAAAAGTAAAACAGAAAGTAAAAATAATCCTTGCCGATGGTGCTGGAAGGACCAGCACAGTACTTGGTTTTGGTGGAGGTATTTGTGTTCATGATTGTTTTGTTAGACCTTTTTATTTTGCTTTGTGAGCGTTGTGTGTGTGTGTTTGTTTCTTTTTTTTCAAACGTTTTATTTAACATAAAAACCGCATACCAGCGCTTTCACCCATAGTATCTGTCTGTGTCTGTCAGCTTCCTGGTCTGGGGACATCTCTACTAAGCCGTCCTGCCACAGCGATACTCTGTCGCTTTTAATATATATTTATTAAACAAAATGCTTTTGAGTGTTTTCAATGAATCATATAGGTTTACAATCGATACACAAATAAATGCAAAACAAACATGCCAAATACATATACAATTATTTTTAATGGTGAGGAATTGAAATATATAAGCCAGTTACACAATTTTGTGTAGCCAGCAAAATTTTTAAGTAGCCTAACAATTCTTTCCATTTTTTTTTTCACTGGTTGGAAAAACCGACAGTTTAAATAACATTAATTATATGTATTAAGTGAGGGGAAACTACCTGTAGATGGAAGACCCACTTCTTGTCCTCCACAACCCATTATACTCCTGTTGAAGGGGGTGGATGAGGCTGACTTGTGGAGGAACCCCCATCTATAGATGCTGCAGCCCGGTGAGCAGATGATAATTTGTTTGCTTCTCTGCTGAAAATCGTGCAGTTCCTCGGATGCCGGATGAAGAAGCATTCATAGATGCAGTTATGTGTTCTCATGCCTCTTTCACCTTATTTGCCCGGGGTGTTCAATGTTTTGTGACATAATAAAGCGTTCCTTTTGTTGTCTACGAGTTGCTTGTGTGTTGCCAAATTCCACTTCATGCCGCGATGGTGTCTCTTCCATGTTGGATACAGATAACATTGAGCTAGCGCTGCTTATTCTTTTTCTCAATTCAACATTGCTGAGCATCCTGGCGCCAGAGGAAAGCAACTTCTTAAAGGGAATGAAACTGACTTCGCTATGCCGAGCTAAATTAAAATCACTCTCTTGGAAGCTTGCCCCAGTGTTATCAAAATCGGGCCCCAAGTCTTCTATTTAAGAACAGGGTAAGGCTCCAGTTGAAAATGACGTTGTTTATGGACACAGAAAGGTGAAAACTGAATAATTACCTGTTTCCCTTTACAATTAGGTGTTGAATGCTGCCCCAGAACTTTACAGGTTGGAAATGCATTATAAATCTGGTGCTCACAAGCGTTTAGTGTCTCAGAGGTGCTGGTGCATAATATTCATAATATAAATATAGACTTCTTGAGGCAAATCTTACCTATAAATAGATTCTCAACTACAGATTGATGCAATAAGCACAGACATATTGTTGGTACTATTGTATATCCATTGGGGCTACTGCAAGCAGCTTGGCAGACCAAATAGGAAATTGTATTATGGTGTAATGCACCAACCTCAGTGGTGGAGTGGCATTAGTGAATATAAGAGCATAGTGCTTCACTGTTGCTGGTGTGCATATCATGTGGAATTAACCTGTTTTTTGACAGGAAAATATAGTATGATTTTGTAATAATGTTCACAATTGAGGAGCTTTTTTTTAAATTCATTGCTCTAGTGCATCAGTATGTTGGTTGGATGAAAAATAATGTTTTTCATCATTTGTTGATTACATGAATGCAGAAACAAGGCTAAGGTCACTGGACCATGTCCACACTGAGGTTAAAACAAATAGGAAGAAACTACTTGTCAAAAATATTTTCCAGTTTTATACCATTAAAATGTTTCATTAATTTCATAAATATTGCTTTTGCCTTTACTCTTGCTTCAAAATAGGGCCTGAAAGGTTCTTTCGAGTTTATAAATAATATTTAGTATTCAGTGCCTAAATAAACTTCGATTTTCTCTGCATTATTACCAACGTGCACGTCTCGGGTTGAATTATATTAAAAAATAATGGGGATGTGATTTTAAAGGGATCCAGTGTAATTTGCCTTTCATTGTTTAACTGCCTGAATAAAACCATAATGATGCCTTCCCCTTCTCCTAACTAGATTGAAACTGACACCTCTGCAGCAGATCCATTTATATAAACAGCTGGATGAAATATCACCTGGGGAACAAATGGTTTCCTAAATGACCCTTCAGGTGTGTCTCAGTCACTCTATTTAGTTGCCAGTGGGAAGCCTCAAATGGCTTGTCAGGAATGATCCTCTTCATATTCATTCTAAAGTCCTGGCATGTCTTGACCAAACAAAGTGACCACTGACAACCATGTTTGTCAATTAGAGGCAGCATTATAAGTTTGTTTCAGAAGTGTAGAGGGATTGATTCTTTTTTCGTGTATACTTATTGGAACATATTAACAATACATTATTATTTATTGAACAAACTGAAATGTTATGTTGCATTTTCTAAATATGGACATGCTACTCTGTGCCCTGTCACATCAAATGTTTTATGTGTTACTTTTCCTGGGGGTTTATCTTAGTCTTCTGTTTAAAAACCTTTGGCACAGTGAAACGTGAACCGACTGCTGTGTATTTATCTCTCTGTATAAGGTACTTGATACTCCAAGTACTTGTGTGCAAAGAAGGGGAGAATTATTCAAAATGGCAAAATGGATACACACTACTTCCTCCCGCTTATCTGGCTTTTGCACCTGTTGGTCCTTCAAGGTTGGATCACATTCTTGCCCATGACTGGGCATATCATTCTGGTGGCACTAGCTATCAATATTACATTTAGGAGTATTATCACCTTCTTTGCAGAAAAGAAGACAAAACATATCCCTTAAAATCTTTCGAGAAACCCTGCATGTATTTTGCAATTTATTAATATGACTCCAGTCTATAATGTGAATTAAATGCAATACTAGCTGTTACAGAAAAATCATTTAATCGTTGCTTTGATTAACTACCTTAGCTGTCTTTTTGGCCAATCGCGGTTTTTAAATGCACTTTTCTCCTCTGATTTGGCAGCTAGGTGCCTGTGCTTTTTTGACTTTTCCTAAATATATGTATTTAACATCTCAAAGCATTGGTAGACCGAGGGTTGCAGAAACTTATGGAAATATAACATGTTATACCTAGAACAGCTGTCGTTTTGACCGTCATAGTAAAAACAGTGGGTTTGGCTTAGTGTGCGTGATCGAGCTGCTGAACTTGAAAGCTTTGTGTTTATTTTGAACATATACAACAGGATACTTTTCCAGACAAGTGATTTATTTATCAACAAATGCTGAAATACTTATTGTCTAGTGAAAACAACGCCTCAGGCGTGGTATATATCATGGGAACCGCACAGCCCATCGTGCTTTTTAATATATATATATATATATATATATATATATATATATATATATATATATATATATATTAAAAAGCAGGATTTGAACCCTAACTAGTCATACTTTCACTCCAACTACATAACCGCTACACTACACAGATTCACATCTTAACCCTTTCAAATTTTGCCCCAATGGTTTCTTGAAACTTGGGCACTTTTGATTACTTGGCATTTTTTCACATTTCCAGTGTGTTTTTGTTTCAGATCTAGTAGACCAGACAATGACAGCTGTGCCGTGTGCAATCAGGCAGTGTGTGGCCAGCACTGCACATGTCTGTGTTGATTGCACAAGCTAGACTCCACAAGGTACTTTTTTTTACATTCCACATTTTGAAGTTATATGTTTCCATCATTTTAACAGTTATATATTCCATCTTTTGAATATTTGAACAATGCAGATTTTTTACAGTTTTAGCTTTCCATCTTTTGAACAGTTGAACAATCCACGTTTTGAACAGTTGTAAGTTACATCCTCAGAAGAGTTGTAAGTTCCATCCTTTGAGCTTTTGAACACTTTTTAGTGTAGTCCTGTTGTGCATGATTATATTATAAAACAAAAATAAAGTTACGGAATAATAGTGAAGCAAACCAGCTATTGTAAGACTGGAGACGGAAATTACTGTTGAATAGCCTACAGAGTCGAACTCAGGATCAAAATAAAAGACGGGGAAAAAGAAAACACTTGTATAAAATAAAACACTCAAACAAATGTGGGCACTTTTGACTATAATGTAAAACTGTCTGAGCTGTCTGACGTTACGTCTGCATTTATTGAGTTGTTTTTAAAAAAGAAAAAAAAACATGCATCGAAATGATTGTGTTTGGTAGTCCTATCTGTACTTCTAATTTTGTTTCACAAAGAACTGTTTCATAGTGTGCAACGCTGCTGTAGTTTTATACACATTTTAATATGGTGGTTAAAAAGACTGCTGCGGTAGTTCTAGGTATATATATATATATATATATATATATATATATATATATATATATATATATATATATATATATATATATATATATATATATATATATATATATATATACAGTGCCTTGAAAGTATTCGCCCCTTGAACTTTATGACCTTTTGCCACATTTCAGGCTTCAAACATAAAGATATGAAACTGTAATTTTTGTGAAGAATCAACAACAAGTGGGACACAATCATGAAGTGGAACGAAATTTATTGGATATTTCAAACTTTTTTTAACAAATAAAAACTGAAAAATTGGGTGCAAAATTATTCAGCCCCTGAAGTTAATACTTTGTAGCGCCACCTTTTGCTGCGATTACAGCTGTAAGTCGCTTGGGGTATGTCTCTATCAGTTTTGCACATCGAGAGACTGAAATTTTTGCCCATTCCTCCTTGCAAAACAGCTCGAGCTCAGTGAGGTTGGATGGAGAGCATTTGTGAACAGCAGTTTTCAGTTCTTTCCACAGATTCTCGATTGGATTCAGGTCTGGACTTTGACTTGGCCATTCTAATACCTGGATATGTTTATTTGTGAACCATTCCATTGTAGATTTTGCTTTATGTTTTGGATCATTGTCTTGTTGGAAGACAAATCTCCGTCCCAGTCTCAGGTCTTTTGCAGACTCCATCAGGTTTTCTTCCAGAATGGTCCTGTATTTGGCTCCATCCATCTTCCCATCAATTTTAACCATCTTCCCTGTCCCTGCTGAAGAAAAGCAGGCCCAAACCATGATGCTGCCACCACCATGTTTGACAGTGGGGATGGTGTGTTCAGGGTGATGAGCTGTGTTGCTTTTACGCCAAACATAACGTTTTGCATTGTTGCCAAAAAGTTCGATTTTGGTTTCATCTGACCAGAGCACCTTCTTCCACATGTTTGGTGTGTCTCCCAGGTGGCTTGTGGCAAACTGTAAGCGACACTTTTATGGATATCTTTAAGAAATGGCTTTCTTCTTGCCACTCTTCCATAAAGGCCAGATTTGTGCAGTATACGACTGATTGTTGTCCTATGGACAGAGTCTCCCACCTCAGCTGTAGATCTCTGCAGTTCATCCAGAGTGATCATGGGCCTCTTGGCTGCATCTCTGATCAGTCTTCTCCTTGTATGAGCTGAAAGTTTAGAGGGACGGCCAGGTCTTGGTAGATTTGCAGTGGTCTGATACTCCTTCCATTTCAATATTATCGCTTGCACAGTGCTCCTTGGGATGTTTAAAGCTTGGGAAATCTTTTTGTATCCAAATCCGGCTTTAAACTTCTCCACAACAGTATCTCGGACCTGCCTGGTGGGTTCCTTGTTCTTCATGATGCTCTCTGCGCTTTAAACGGACCTCTGAGACTATCACAGTGCAGGTGCATTTATCTGGAGACTTGATTACACACAGGTGGATTCTATTTATCATCATTAGTCATTTAGGTCAACATTGGATCATTCAGAGATCCTCACTGAACTTCTGGAGAGAGTTTGCTGCACTGAAAGTAAAGGGGCTGAATAATTTTGCACGCCCAATTTTTCAGTTTTTATTTGTTAAAAAAGTTTGAAATATCCAATAAATTTCGTTCCACTTCATGATTGTGTCCCACTTGTTGTTGATTCTTCACAAAAAATTACAGTTTCATATCTTTATGTTTGAAGCCTGAAATGTGGCAAAAGGTCGCAAAGTTCAAGGGGGCCGAATACTTTCGCAAGGCACTGTATATATATATACAGTACTGTGCAAAAGTTTTAGGCAGGTGTGAAAAAATGCTGTAAAGTAAGAATGCTTTCAAAAATAGACATGTTAATAGATCATATTTATCAATTAACTAAATGCAAAGTGAGTGAACAGAAGAAAAATCTAAATCAAATCCATATTTGGTGTGACCACCCTTTGCCTTCAAAACAGAATCAAGCATCAATTCTTCTAGGTACACTTGCACAAAGTTTTTGAAGGAACTCGGCAGGTAGGTTGGCCAAAACATCTTGGAGAACTAACCACAGCAGTTCTTCTGTGGATTTAGGCAGCCTCAGTTGCTTCTCTCTCTTCATGTAATCCCAGACAGACTCGATGATGTTGAGATCAGGGCTCTGTGGGGGCCATACCATCACTTCCAGGACTCCTTGTTCTTCTTTACGCTGAAGATAGTTCTTAATGACTTTCGCTGTATGTTTGGGGTCGTTGTCATGCTGCAGAATAAATTTGGGGCCAATCAGATGCCTCCCTGATGGTATTGCATGATGGATAAGTATCTGCCTGTACTTCTCAGCATTGAGGAGACCATTAATTCTGACCAAATCCCCAACTCCATTTGCAGAAATGCAGCCCCAAACTTGCAAGGAACCTCCACCATGCTTCACTGTTGCCTGCAGACACTCATTAGGTATGCGCTCTCCAGCCCTTGGCGAACAAACTGCCTTCTGCTACAGCCAAATATTTCAAATTTTGACTCATCAGTCCAGAGCACCTGCTGCCATTTTTCTGCTCCCCAGTTCCTGTGTTTTCGTGCATAGTTGAGTCGCTTGGCCTTGTTTCCACGCCGAGGTATGGCTTTTGGCATAAGTCTTCCATGAAGGCCACTTCTGACCAGACTTCTCCGGACAGTAGATGGGTGTACCAGGGTCCCACTGTTTTCAGCCAGTTCTGAGCTGATGGCACTGCTGGACATCTTCCGATTGCGAAGGGAAGTAAGCATGATGTGTCTTTCATCTGCTGCAGTAAGTTTCCTTGGCCGACCACTGCGTCACGGTCCTCAACGTTGCCCGTTTCTTTGTGCTTCTTCAAAGAGCTTGGACAGCACATCTGGAAACCCCTGTCTGCCTTGAAATTTCTGCCTGGGAGAGACCTTGCTGATGCAGTATAACTACCTTGTGTCTTGTTGCTGTGCTCAGTCTTGCCATGGTGTATGACTTTTGACAGTAAACTGTCTTCAGCAACCTCACCTTGTTAGCTGAGTTTGGCTGTTCCTCACCCAGTTTTATTCCTCCTACACAGCTGTTTCTGTTTTAGTTAATGATTGTGTTTCAACCGACATATTGAATTGATGATCATTAGCACCTGTTTGGTATAATTGTTTAATCATACACCTGACTATATGCCTACAAAATCCCTGACTTTGTGCAAGTGTACCTAGAAGAATTGATGCTGTTTTGAAGGCAAAGGGTTGTCACACCAAATATGGATTTGATTTAGATTTTTCTTCTGTTCACTCACTTTGCATTTAGTTAATTGATAAATATAATCTATTAACATGTCTATTTTGAAAGCATTCTTACTTTACAGCATTTTTTCACACCTGCCTAAAACTTTTGCACAGTACTGTATATATATATATATATATATATATATATATATATATATATATATATATATATATATATATATATATATATATATATATATACACTGTATGTCTGGTAGTTCTAGTGTTAAATTAAATATTATTTGAAATATAATATAAACTACTGTATAGCCTATGATATTTTCTCTGATTTCCTTTTCATGGAGTTTAAATATTTCAAATGTACATATTTGATTCTCTGTTGCAACAAAATAATAGGGACCAGAAACGTTTAGGGTAATGAAAATCCAATCCCAATCAGCGATCCTAGATTAGGATAGATAAGGCACATTCTCACATCAGATGAACTGCTGAGAACATTTTTCCTTAATGATGCAAAACTAGTTTTGCTTATCAGCACTTAGCACAAGCAATACATCTATGCAAACAATGGGGTTTCCTTGCAGCTTAACAACATTGACTCTCCTCTACCGGTAACTAGTTTATTTTGCACTCTGATTCTATAATTACTGTTCAACACCACCCTTTCACTAAAGAAACTGGATTATAATATACAGTATATTGTACAATACAGAATTATAGGCATTTACCAGCTGTCCCAAAGAAAGGTTTGTAGGATAATACAAAAAAAACCCTAAGCCTTAACTACATAAGCCATGAATTAAAATTGCCTAGTTGTTTGGCTCTTTTTTTTATAAAGTAATGCCCTGTGCAGGTGTATTTATATAAAAAAAATTATAATAAAAACATGCGAGTGAGCTATGTCATGTCCATCTGTACTCCCATTGATCCATCCCACTTGTTAACATGCCTCACCATCATCATAATTTAGAAAATGATACAGAAAATATAAAGTTTACCTTGTGGATTTACTGAATAGCGCAGCATGGCAGTCTTTCCCATTTTTACTGTAGCCAAAGGAATCAGGCCCATCACCACTTCAAGGTGTTTGTCAACAAAATGTAAGTATCTTCGATTCATGTATCTGTAAATTTGAAGGGACAAACGGAGTGATCAATGTGGATGTTTCTTGGATGAATGCCCCTAAGTAGTCTTAAATAAATATTATTTAACCATGTCAGTGCCCAAAATGAGAGATAGTTATAGTGTATCCCAATGTAATAAAATTATGAGAGATGCTGGCATATCTATCTTGTTAAAATAAAGGTCATAACATTTTTTTTTTTTTTTTTTACTTTCAGACAAAATATGAGCTAAAGATCACTTGGAGTAAATAAGTTTAGAATCTAGCCCATTGCCTTCAGTTATTACGTTCCCATATTGACGTTATATTATACATACTGTAGTTACTTGTAGACTATGTATGGACTGCAAAAATGTAAAAAAAATGAAATACTGTGCATAATTTTTTTTTAAAGATTAAATTAACTTTTTAATGAACCATTTGACTCAATGATTGCCGGCATTCGTGAATGCACTCTCTATCCCAGGTTAAACATTATTATTCAGTCCCTGTCCACATTAGTTCAATTACTAATCTCTGGTCTGTTAACCCTGGGGCACTCATGTTGATCCAAGGCCTCTGACCTCAGCAATTCATCACTTCCAGAAGAGTCAAGGCTGTTTTCTTTTCACTAAACGCTCTTCTGATGATAAAATTGCAACAGCTGAGAGTCCATTACATATTTTAAAAACATATCTGCTTCCTGTTGCTCTGCTTCAATAAGTGTGCTGTTGATTATGTGGGCTATTGATGAATGACATTTTCAAATGCTTTTAATAACATTTTGATAACATTTAAGATACAATGGGCAGGATTTTCAAAAAACAGTGTTATTGTATCATTCAGGGGGATATTTTGCCACAGCTTACGGAATATAACTATTTTAATGTGCACTTTGCAATCTCTTTTTGGTTAAAGAGAAAAAAAATACTGTAAGCCATCTATGTATATTGATTGGAATTTGTTTTCTTACGTTGACATCTACTTTTGTATGTATTTGTAATTTAGTATGTACGATTGTAGGCTATCAATAAATATGTTGAAGTGCCATTTGTGTTTGTAGTTGTTAGCTATATTATACATGTATACCATGTATGTAACACTTCATTATATATTTATCAAGCTTTTAAAATTACGATAGAACGCCCTACCCCAATACACAATTTGTTTATAATTAATTGTTTGGTGAATCTTCTAATAATGCATTTTCTCTGGTACTCTTTGCTCGCCTCCGCGATAAATAAACTCAACATGATTAGAAGTAGCCACTGTACACTTAAAGTATTATAAGAACATTTTATATGTATACAAACGTGTGGGGGAGTCTGACAACATTAAATATGTTTAGGCAAATTCCACGTCAATGATCTCGATCACATTCCTAGTGGATCTGTGTGCCCTTGTACGCCTGTTTTTCGTTCTTGTGTGGATAAGACACAGTTGTTAATAGCCAATAAGGACGCATTGCAAATCCGCAATCACCTAAGGAAACTTTATTGTGTTATCTAATATGCCATTTTCCATACCAAGATTTCAGCTGTATAATTCAAATAAAATCTACAGTAGATGTCAGCTGTCATTTCACTGGTCGCTTACAAGGGCTTGATTAGTGCAGAATAAGGGGGATTTAATTTGAGGAACGGCGGTGCTTGTGTACACAGAATTAGAGACATAAAGCTGGAAAGCTTGAGATGAGAAGAGCTGGACAAGACAATGACATATAACACTCTGAACTCTCACGTCTCACCGGGTCAGGCAGCAACTGGCTGCGGCCTGCTAGAGAATGAGACACAGAACAAATAAGGACAAAGCTCTCAGTCCAGGTCGGAACCAGGCGGCGTCTCTTAGCTGCTGGACGAACAAGGAGAATGAGAAGACAAACATAAAAGACACTCTTGATGAAAGACATAAAAGACAAAAGGGATAGATCCGTCACTACTCAGTGCAGCATCCCCAGGTAGTGTGGCTGGCAACTGGGCAGCTTGGAGAGTTAGGATAAACAGTCTCAGGTCCGCGTTGGAGAGACAAAAAAAGAGAACCCCCCACCCCCCGTGGCGGGGCCCGGCTCGGCAGATGGGGACTTGGCCAGCCAGAAGGGGCAGAAAGGTGCAGAAAGGTGCTCGGACCTGAAAAGAAACGAGGTAGATGGGATAGCAAGGTTGTGGCCTTGGTGAGGCTAGCGCATGAGCTGCGACAGAATAGCTGTGGCCGGGGGTCCCCTCTAGCCGGCGAGGAACCGCCGGGGACGGCAGTGACTTGGGCAGGAGGCCGACCCGGTCGGTCGGGGGAATGAAAATCACTTCCCCCCCCAAAAGAAGGACCCCCGGCTCCCCGCAGCACCGTACCGTGAAGATAGGGAAGAGACTGCTGAGCCGCACATAGGTAAGAGAAAGCTGTAAGAAAGAGAAAATACAGGGAGAGGTTAGTAATGACGACTAGGGATTGGAGGCCATCCATGCTGTGGAAAGGAAACCCCCCCCCCCACCCCCTAGTTGGGGGAAACCTTTGGTGGACCTGGCGGAGAGGGCGCCCCCACTCCGGGCATACTAACAAAGGACTTTTGAGCTGCTGCGATGCCTGAAGGGACTGAAGGCGGAACTGATACTGGATGTCTGATAGGTAGTTCCTGAGGAGGAAGGAGCCAGGTTGAGAGACAGACTCAGACACATGATAAAGGCGCAGGTGCTGAAGATGGAGTGAGAAATACGATTCTGGGCGTAGAAGGGGTGACGGAGGACCAGGCAGTAGAGTAAGCCGAGTGTGTGGATGGGGCTAGAGCACTCTCCATAAAACAGCGGGCCGACTGGAGGAGAGTGAGTTTAGTTGAATATTAGCTGGCTGAACGAAGGCACCTGCTGCGGGCTGGGATCTGCTCCTGGAATTAGGCGGTTGAACTTCAGGACCTGCCGGCGAGATAAAGCTTAGAGGCGTTAAGGGACCTGGGGATGTGGCGGGCCCGAATAATGACATTATTGGACACGGAGATCCAGACCAGGTGATGAAGAAGCTGCATGATTAAAGGGGGAGATGAGCGCCCTTTTTTTTTTTTTTTTTGCGGATTTGAGAGAGATCGGTGCACTTGAGGCCTAGAGCTGGGAAGCTGGAAGTTTATGGATTTGAAAATGAAATCCAAAGGCGGCGGTCAGGCACAGGGTTTCCGTGACAATGTCGTCGAATGGGTTGAAGCATCCTTGCCGGAGAAGGTCTGTTGAGATCTGTTGTCTTGATGGGGAGGGGGGGGGGCTTTTCTCCATGCCTCTGAGCATTAGGCGGATCTCTGGAACGGAGGGGAGGAGATAGATTGAAGGCGAAATTGATACTGAATGCCAGCTAGGTAGCATCTAAATAGATGAGGGGGCTAAACCTAGAGACAGCCTGAGGCGAGTGATGAAGGAGAGGAGGTGCTGTAGGTTGCAAGAGGTATGACAGATCCGATTTTGCGCGCGAAAGTGAGTAACTGAAGACGATTAGGAGGAACAGGTAGAACAGGTAGGGCAGGAGCGTTCTCCAGAATCCACGTGCTGATTGAAAGAGGCCGGAGAGAGAGTTATTCAGTTGAATATTGTCTTGCTGAAGGGGGTGGTGGCTGGAGGCGGAACTGGTGCTGGATACCCAAGAGATCATTCTTGATGGATGAAGGGGCCAGGTTAAGGGATAGCCTGAGGTCTGTGATAAAGGCAAGGAGGTGCTGAAGGTTATAGGAGGTGAGAGAGATCCGATTCTGGGCACAGAATGTGGAAAGGAAGACCAGGCAGTAGAATAAGAAGAGCGAGTGGAAAGGGCGAAGGCATGCTCCCTCAAGCTGCGGGCCGACTGGAGGAGGCCGGAGAGTGTGGAGTTTAGGGAACACCAGTTGATTGAAAGGAGAAACTTGCCACGGGTTGGGGTCTGCTTCTGGGACCAGGCTGAAACTTGTGGACCATCACACAACCTCCACTATGTTGAACACTGGGCATGTGCAGCCTTTTCTGAGGGTAGAGATTAAAGAGTGAAGGATGTCTATTGATATAGGGAGCCAGGAGGGAGCAACGGGGGGGGCTCTTGAGGATCTATGAGTGTCAAGCAAACTGAAGGGACAGAGATGAGGCGGCAGAAATACTGAATTCCGGAGATAGACTTTAACGGTAGTGGGAGCTAAGATGAAGAGAATCCCTTGCATGGCGATGGAGGCTACAATCCGTTGTTCATTAAATCGGAATGGGATGTATTTTGTTTTGAGTGCAGAAAGTTGTAAATGTTTTCCATCCAGTGGTAAATGAAGATTTGGTAGCTGGGGCTAAGAGTGTGGCCATGTAGTGATGAGCAGATTGCAGAAGGTTGGAGAGTATTGTATTTAGTTGAACGGCAGATTTTGGTGTTGCAGAGTTTGATGAGGGCTGAGGTGACAGCTGGACCTGAACAAATATATGATATCAACTGCTGAGTTGTTTCTGGAAATGAAGGCAGAAAGAAGAGATGCCAACCATCCTGTGTTAGTTAATACGGGATCGATCGGCGGTTTGCTAAGAAATAAATAATGTCCGTTTGGAATGGAAAAGTTGAACTTGTAATCTGAGGTTTGGGTTTCACAACTCCAGTCATTCTCCTAATAGTGGAACTCCTTAAATCATAAATCAAAGCAGATTTCCAGTCTCGTACCGTGTATTAAAGCTTGTAGTATCGGAGAGGATGAGCGGACAGAGACTAAATTGCTGAGGAAATCAAGCGCGTCGTGTTTTATATTTTTTTGGGGTTTTTTTGTTGTTTTTTTTTTAGATCCAGGTATTGGAGGAAAGCTGGAGCGTTGGAAGCTCTAGAGGAGAGCAGTTGCAGATTTGAACAGTAAACTAAAGCAACTTTGTATGAGAGATCTGAAGAAGTAAACGATGGAATGCTGTCAGTAGTGTGCAGAGGCCTGCTGTAGAGAGCAGAGAGCTGCTGAATGCAGTGGAAATTGGTATTTGACAGTTAAGGCGTTTTAGAAGATGTCGGAGATGGGGCTGCCTTTGGGCACAGATGAAGAATGTGTTGATCTGAGGCCGCTGCAGATCCTGAGAGGAAGAGAATGCGTTGCTCGGAGGCTGCTGCAAAACCTATTGATTTGATCAAGAGCAGTCTATGAGTGTATTGTCTATTGCGGTGTAGGAGGCGCTTTGACTGAAATGTTGATAACCATAGGACACAGTTTCCATATGTGCCCGGTAGCTCAAATTGAATGAAATGGACTTTGAAAATTGTATTAGCCTTGATGAAGTTGGGGGTAAATGAGGAAGTACAAATCCGGGAACAAGAAGGTTGCAGGAATGGCCGATGCGGGGGAAGCTAGAAATTAATGTGACCGTGGATTCTTAACATCTCAGAAAGCTGATAAGCTTGGCTTCATGACGAGGTCCTCAAGGGGAGGGGATTGGATTTGAAAAATTCAAGTTATTATAATGTAGCAAAAGAGGTTGAGGCAGGAGGGTACTGAAAAGCCCTTGGAATGACAACGAACTGCAGGAATTGATAAAGTTTGGAGTGTGCGAGATTCGCAGCAATAGCAAATCAGCTTAAATTATGTTGAGCTTGTGGTGTTATGCTGCCATCTAGAGGTTGTGATTGGAATTGAAACTATTGGCTTCAGTGAAACAGGGTAGCATTAAAATCCTCGTCTATGTATGAAACATTTGCTTTAGAACAGATACTGATGATATAAGTAAGTTAACGTAGGTATAGAAGAGGAGCCTGGAGTATTTAGATGTCACAAATCGGCGAGTTGAAGCTCTCATGTTGCAAAAGCGCAGAAGCAGGAGCCAGAAGACTGCAGTAGTGAGGCACAGGCTCGCATTGCCTGTTAAAGCTGCCTGGTCGCCGTAGCAACGTACCACTCCCAGTAGTCACTCGATGAGGCTTTGCCGTGGTAACCATGGTCTGTGAGGCGCCGGAAGGAAAGAGTTGCAGTACAGCAGTGACGTTGGAACAGTCTTTCTCATGAAAACGCAGACCAAGTTGAGAATGTCGCTGTGCTTTGAACGGCGCAGACTGAGCAGGTAGGAAAATAGCTGACACAATCTTGCGAGCGCCGAGCAGAGAAATGGCCTGCAGTGAAGGGAGCGAACAACAAAAACAAACACAGACGAAGGGCGGAAGCAGTGCTGGGTGTATAAATAGAAAAGAAGGAGAGATTGACATGCAAGCTACCATACCGCTATGGTCACGCCCTATTTTACCTGACCAAACAGAGCAGCGCAAGCTATTGGCAGAGAGACTGGAACTTGAGAAGCTGAACTGCCCGCCCCCAGCCCCCCCCTGGAGTAATTTGCATGGCTAATCCCGACCCCACTGAGCGCTGCCAGGGGGCTAGAGAAGCCAAATACAAACATACAAATTGGAAGCTCAGCGAGGGAGCGCCATCAACAGCGTCCACCGAATTACACCTAAAGGTTAACATATAATGTACGTATGCAGAATTCAATTAGACTGTACAGTTGCATTGATAATTTCTTGGTAGTAACATTACACTGGTTGCAAATAATGGTATCATTTTAGCAATAAAACAAAAGTTCTGTAAGGTTACAAATGATTAAAACAAGTGAATAAATCTCCTTCATAACCACAAGTATGGAAAAGGCTAAAATATTTTCATAACTACAAATATTGAATTATCTAGGTTGCCTGTAAAAAATTAACCCTGGTCCTATACACTCTCTGTATCGTTTCAAGGTGAGTTATATACTGTTTCATTAATTAAAACCTTCCTTTTCCAAGTGCAAATTAACTCCTGATAAATTATGACAATTAACACAGATTTGCTTTTAATTTCCCACACCAAAATCAATGCTACATACCGATTTCTTGATTAACACTGGAGTTATCATATACAACCTTTTGATAATCCTGCCCAGTAGTTCATCTTGAGCACACCACCCCATCTGTAAGGCTTACCAAAGTTGTCCTTTTCCACAGTATTTTAAATTACTTTGTACCTTGCACTACTATAACGGACAAACATAACCCTAATTGAAATGAAGGCTGGCATGCATTAATAATTGTTGAGTGTCCTTGTGGAAATGTAATGCCATTTTACTGTTCCAAAGATAAAATATTTCCTTCAGAGGAATGGTGACCGTTTTAAACAGTTGATACAACAATAAGGTTTCTGCTACTCTATTTAACTATGTTGGGAGTTCAAGAATCGTATCTGGCAGCCTTCACATTAACTTCACATGGACATCATCACATCCTGTGTTTATCCAACTATGCTGACTATCTGATTTAAATGATTGGCTATTTTGGGAAAATAAAATGAGCAACGTTGCAGCAGGGAGCACGATCCTGATACACAGTGATCATCATAAGACAAATCCTGTTTCTTTTGGCAAATGCTCCCAAGTGAAAGTGGTTGTATTCCCTAGCTAAATAACGATTTTTTTTAAATATCAAAACTATGAGATGTTGAAGAAAAATATATTGCCCTATATGGAAAATATGAGATAAAGCACAGTTAAACATGAACAGACTGCAATGTATGTGTTTGGAAATGTGTATGGCCCTTTCTGCATAATGTCCTTGATAGAAGGGCAGAATTATTTATTACTATGTAATGCATTTCTTGTAACACTGCAGGGTGTTCTGTAACCCTTCAGGTAATAACGACCTTGGTCCAGGGTATTTTACAAGAGAAATAATACTGCTGGGGTTAATATCCTGAGGTTTAGTCTTTGGGCCTCTCACAGCTGGTCAATATTCCCCAGGAAATGTCCTGGAGTTTAAATGTTATGTTTGAATCGGTTGTCCTCTGATAGGGGTACAATATTGTACCTCTTGGTTGATTTAAGGACTCTGTAGACTCAGTCATTTAAATTGTTTCTATTTGAGATTGAAAAAGAGTTTTGTACTAACCCCTAATCTCTATACTCGGTGACTGACTTCAGCTTTGAAAAATAAGATTGTAAACCACTCAGTGTCATTCATACTGACTGCTTTATCTGTCCACGCACAGGTGTTCCATGAGGGATTATCCAGGGATCATCTGAAGATCATTTTAGAAAAGAAGGATACAAAATTAATCAGACGTGCTGTAGTAGACTTGTTTGTGTCTGGCAAGCATCATCTTATCGTGGTAACCCTTTACTTTAACTGGTCACGAAATTTGGTGCCCCAGTTATGTTATAACCTGCTGTTTTTTGCTTTATAATGAAAAAAACAAGGACACAAATAACAATATACTAAGGGTAGGCAATAATTATTTCTTATTTTAAAATGCATATTATCAGATCCACAGTGAATAATGACAAAAAAGGGTATCATTTTTGTATTGCAAGATCAGTGCATATATGTTCTGTTTTTCGACCACAAGGCCCTCAATTGTCATCTGTTTAAACACAGTGTGTTCCTTCAATAACATTACCCTATGCCAATGTATGGACTTGATGTGATATTAACAACACAGCTCTAAGTGCTCAGAGACATTTTATATCTGAAGTTGTCTTTAAGAACAATCATTTCCAAATAGGCATGGCTATGATTAACAGAACATATTTTTCTTTATATAGTTCTCTATATTCTCAATTGTTGTACTAGTGTAGGGTATTGTGGTATTATTTATTTATAGTTATATCAAATATCCTAAGTCCTGTATTATTAATTAATAATGATTTATTTAATATCAATGACAAGTCTTGAACAATGGTAAATGTTAATAATCAAATTATGTTATTAAACATTAGAAAATGATACAGTATCAGCAGCCAATCAACTTCCAGCTATGGCGGGCATTAATACACAGTAGATGCCCGCTGGAACGTCACCGCATTACCTGTGAATCACATTTAAAATCAATCCACTGAAGTACTGGCTTTTTCTTCTTGACTTGATGTATTTTTAAGCGTAGGTCTCCTCTATTGGACAGTAAATACTAAACAAAAACACAACTGGTCCAAAATAATTTTATTATCCACCAAAACCAGCCAATCAATACTTTGCATCAACGAAAGCAACCAATCCTGTACCTGCAACTGCCAAGTCAGCCAATCACAGCCTGTCAGCTGGACTGGAGCTGAGCATTTTTCAACATCAAAGTGAGACATGGACAGTTCAATAATATTGCTCCATTCAGATATCTGGCACTGTTCAGAATAACTATACGCAGCCCCGACAAATAAAACACGTTATTTGTTTAATAAAGTATTTGTTTTCTCTAATTATGTGTGTGATCCTTTATGAACATTTTTGGGACTATTTTCCTAAAACTTTTCTCAGCGTTAGGGTACCAGATGAATCATTACAAGTTCAAGGTAAATGTTATTGCAACATATTTCTCTAGACATGATATATGCAGTCAGCTAGTTTAACCGTTACGGAATAGGTGTGCAGTATTTACCTGAACCGGTAGCCATTCTCACAGGTCAGGATCTGTCCTGAATGAGCCCAAAGAATTGTATTGTGGTCCAGTTTATATATACATATTAATTAGGGTGATGCCTATACATGACTAATTGGCTACAAATGCACTGACTATCTTCCACCCTGTTTCTAAACAGCTGATCATCCTATATTAATACATCATAAGGTTGACCCAGTTTCTCATCTTTCTAAAACATATGATATTACTCATAATCTTGTGATTACATTATCCATGGATTGCTGTTTGTATTCAACAGCAGTATTTCCTGTGTTTGCACTGCAGGGAGCGTGTTCTTGAGTTCAACTAAAGTTCACCCAGTTTAGACCTATTCTCCACTTGACTTTCTCCTCACATGACACAACTTGATTCTTAATATTAACCCTTCTTTAGTTCATTTCTAACTACACTTGTAATTACACTACTTTGGGCTGCTGTAACGCTGTGTAACTTCTTTCTTAAACAGAAACCTAAGTGTAGTCTGAGTGTGTCCTTATAATACATGGTAAAATCATAGTACAGTGTAATAAAGCACAGTATAAGCATGGTAAACCATAGGTAAGCATAGTAAAGCCCAGAGAGGTATGGTAAAGTATATTAAAAGACATGGCAATCATGGTAAACTATGGAAAGTGCATGGTATACTATAACCATGGGAAAAGCATGACAGAACTACAAATTTAGTATGGTAAACATCTATAACAGTGTGCTAGTGGTGGAGTTTACATGCTATGTATGTTAAACAGTACTATACTCAACTTAGCAATGGATGATGCAACAGAAACTGAAAAACAAAATCGGTCATATAGATGTCTTTTGTGTGATCAAAAACATTTATGTAATTTTATTACCAAGTTTAATTTTAGTACAACTGAATATTTTATTTAGGCAATTCACCACAAAAGCTTGGAAGCATCCCTTGAAGAGAGATTGAAGAGGTTATTTTTCATTTATACCACAGTATTAGTTCCTGACAAAATGTCGCATTGCCCTTGGCAGGAAACACATTTTTCTTTGAAATGTCAGTTGCGATAAAAAAACAAGTATTTTTTTATGTGAAAGTAAGTAATGCAAGGAAGTTCAGCATTACATTGAAATACTCGTAATGGTTTAGTTTTTATTTTATTTTGTAACCTAATAAATGATAAATTAAATGTCCTAATCTTTGACTGTAAATAGCAAGAGCTCTCACAACTTGCTCCAAGAAATAACAGCACAATGCTTTGTACTGTAGATGGCATATTCCCTACCCTTACAAAAACAACATTTTCAGAAAAACTATTTATATACAGGTATGCCACAACGTCTTCCACTGACAACATAGAATAGCAAACTGTTGGCTTATAATTGTTTTGGGTAAAGTCAAACACAGAGCAGAAGTGGCATTTGCCAACATGTTGCAATATATGTTGTATCTGTAAGGATACTAGCAAATAAAAGAAAAATCAATGCAAAATAAATTTGAGTAGCATGCAGTTTGTTGTCAACGTTGTATTTTTAATTATGGTGAAGCCAGCGACAAACAGGGATGAAATCTGATATTTATCATATGCAGAGGAAATAATGCAGTAGACATATTGTCCATGACATCATTTCATGAAATGCTGCTTACCGACAGGTTCATCAACATTCAAAAAATAAAGTTTAACCATAATTTGGTAGACTTTATCCAGCACTACATTTAGCTTATATCAAGACTTGTATACTCATACTAGCTCATGCAAAGATGCCAAGGTCAGAGTATCCAAATGATTTGAAATATAATAGGAGTGAAGTATGGGAATGCATTGTCCTTTCTTTTAGGAGTGAGACTGCTTAAACGGATGCCAAAAAGGTACTGAAATTAGTGAGTCTCACTCCAGATCTGCATAAGGAGAATTATTGTTAACAAAACAAGAAACCTACCTGGATTTGCCTAATTTAATTATAGCATGTTTTTGATGGTTTTGTTTCGTAGCATTACATGTCTATATTTTGCCAACATAACCAGTAACACTCTATTCTAACTAATATTCCTCTGTAAAATAACCTATTTTATAGTACAAAATAAAAATAAAAATTCTAAAGTTCATATACTGTAACTGAGTGATTACTGACGCACCTCAGTTGATGTTTCTGAAACATGACTGTAGGTGTAATTGGTATGTATATTGGGTAAAATTTCACTTACAAGGGTGCTTGGGTTGTGTTTTTCTGCTTGCATAGGAGGGTGTTCTTGAACATTCTCTTGAGTGCATATCAGCTACTTGCATAGCAGTGTCCTTGAACATCCTGTTGGGTGCAGCCCATGTTATCAGATCAGAGCAAGGACTAAAGTGTTTTTGTAGTTTGTAGGGTTATTAGAGGATAAGTTTGTCTTTGCTATATGTGCGCCCCTATGGTAACCATTGGAGGAGCCTGGAGGAGGCTGTGTGCTAGTGGCTATAAATATCAAATGAAGAGGCAACTCCTTTGTAGTTCTCTGTACTGCGGGGAGCTACTCAATCCGTTGAATGCAGTGGTATTGTACTGCTATGAAGATGTTTACTGAATAAAAATGACTCTGCTGAGACACAATTAACAAGAGACTGTGTTTTTCTACACAACAGCACCTACAACGAGTGTCAAAAAACTGTTACAATGAAATTAATTCTTAGATTCAAAATTGATAATTTCCAGTGTATAATGGTGATTGTGTTTGCAGAACATTCAAATTTGTATTCAGTTTTCAATTGTGCTGTTGTTGTTCTGCTCCATTGACTCATTAGGCTGTCTTCTTTTTTTTTTTAAGAAGTTGCTCAGCAGGAAAGATAGAAACAAAACTTGATGGAATACCTAAATATCCACACAGTGATGGAAACATTTATACTCCAGTGGGTGTTTAATGTTTGCTTTAATCCGTTGGCAAGTCTGCATGTTTAATGTTTGTTTTCAACTACTGGTGCTTCTCTACATGGGCAAGTCACTGGAGATTCCGAGTGTTCGAAGTGGCAGCGCCACATAATGAGTTTCCCAGCATGAGCCACTTCTATTCCCATACCTGTATTGATTACTGAACTCGAAAAAGGTTTTCAGATGGGCACAGATGGCTATTTACACAAGCCCCAGGATTAAAGTTGAATTATGGTGCTGCTTCGTATACTTATACAGTCAAACCCATTTAATATTACTTAAAAGGAACTAGAATTGTGACAATAAGAGGAGTTGACTTTATCATGAATTCAAATTCCATTCAATATACAATACACATAAACATTGCCCTGTTCTGTATGCTACATTGTGCTATTGTACTTGACTCCTATTATATTCTGACTGGAACATTTCAATGTGTTGATTACAAGTGGTGGGTGACATTAACCAAAAAAACAAAAAAAACAAAAAAAAACAAAACAATAATGATAAAGACAACATATGCAATATTGCTAAATTACAATCACAGCCTGTCTGAAACATGTTTTTCACTGTATCAAAAAAGAGGAACTTATGAAATACGTGCACTGACAGTTTTACCTAATAATGAACTGAAAGCAGTGGTGTAGCTGGCGAGTGGGGCAGAAAACACAGGGATTTTACGTGTCATATCTCTACAGATTTTCTGCCTTTTTTTCTGCAGACTTTGTAACGCATGCGTCTATCACCCCCTTCACACTGGCACTCCCGACCTGGGTTCTGTCTACCCGGGTCACAAACCCGTATAGTGTGAAACCACGTACCTGGGTCTCACAGCAACCCACCTCAGGATGTGGGTTGACACGCTTTGACCCGGGTTGAGTGAGACAAAATGCATAATGGCCATTCATAAGCCGATGAAATAACAAACAGCATGTACGCCTGCGTGAAGGTTTCACTTCCACAAGGAACATTTGTATTTATTCTGTTCAACAAAATTTGTGTTGATTGAGACACACCATGAGCCAGCAGGGCTGTAGAAACATTTGCTCAAATCAACATTTGGGCCGACAGTTTAGTCCAGAGAAGCTTGGATGGAAGTGTCTGTAACAAGCTGCTTCCGGGGCACTGATACGCGCATTGTGTACTTGCGTCTGTCACCCAGGTCAAAAGCAGTGTGAAACCGTGTAGCCGACCCACATGACAATGGATCCTGACCCAGGTAGGTTCCGACCCGGGTAGAGCATGCCAGTGTGAAAGGGGTTTGTGTGTGTGTGTGTGTGTGAGTGTGTGTGCACCATGGGCATTAAGTCTACATTGGCAATAAAGTACTGTATTTCAGAGATAAAACTCGGCAGGGAGCCACGGATAACTGAAGTTGCAAATGAATGGGTTGCAGATAAATTTGTGCTGCCACCTCCTCTTCCCTGTTGCCCCATGATAGCACTGATAAGAAGGGCAGCTTTTGTATCTTCCATGCATCCTTTGCTGCCCACTTTCTCCCAGTTCTCACTACAGATGCTACCTCCCTCACATGCTCATCACGCGGTTCCATCTGTGTCATTTCCAGCCGAACCTAACCACACTGCAGTTTCACTTTACAGTAGTGCGCTACCCTGCTAAGGAATTGTGGAACTCTGTTTCCTGTGCTTGGAGTTTACATTTTTTGTGTTTGTGGATGGTATATTTTTAATAAATTGTGATTATCAAAATATCTGTATAATTTGAACAGCCCTTGTAGAGACACATACAGAGAAACAATATTTAAGGTCTCATTCACTAAATGCATTCGCTTGAATAAAATGGAGCGATTTATTCAATTGTTTCTCACATTAGGTAATTCATCCAATTAAACAATCCAATGTTTTTGGATTTTCTGCGTGCCTCTGATTGCGGATTGTAATTAGGTTTAACATAAACAACATTAATGCTTAATCCTTAAATAAAGCATTCATTAAATAAAATTATGCGACGCTGAGTAGAAGCATTGGTGATTTAAGCCCTTAATCTAAACATTTTAGCAACAGAATAGAAGCAAACATAAAAAGAGGGAAGGGTAAGAAAAAGCATGAAAATGTAAATTAAAGCTAATATAAAAATATGTAAATGCTTTAACAAAACAAAACAAAACCCCCAAAAAAACACCTTAACCTTAGGTTGAGTCCCAGAGGTTTTAAAATCCATTCTTATACCCTGTGTTAGTTGCAGTACCATTTTCACTAGTCCAATTATCATTGTGCAGTCCAAGCACTATTTCACTTTGTTTGAAGATAACTCTGATAACGTTATAGAGAAGACATCCCCCTTCTCCATGGTCTAAATTTAATGGAATCCCCTGTGTTTTCTTTTTTTGTCATCTTCACCTTGTTTTGCTACAATACAACTGACTCACTTTGTGTTTTAAACCAAAAACAATAAAATAAAGTATAGCAGATAAATCCCCCAGACTCTGCTTACCACCCCCTATACTGAAAATACTGCATGTTCAGTCAGGGAACTCATGCGATAGACACAATTTTTATTATAGATTAGACACATAAAACACATGTATGCATATTATACGTTCTTGGATAACACATTTAATGTATAATACATATTTGGCCTTGCCTCAGAGAACCCCTGCCCATAAATTCTTCCGCTGATAAGTGGAGAGACTGTAGGAAAGCCATGGGCAGGGGGCAGGATAGCTGCCCTCCCCCTTAGACAAAGCCAAAAAACAGGTGGAGGCTGGGAGGAGGAGGCAGACTAACTTGCAGCAGGGAGGTAATGGATCATGTAAGATTTGAATCCCTTCCGTGACGATCATTGGACAAGTAATTACGTTGTTAGCGATCCACAATTAATAAGTTTGATTGGATTGACTGATTAAAAGTGAGTTCCCTGTCTGAACCACCGCTTTGCTTCACTTCTTCAGTTTTAATTTGGTAAAACAATAAATACAATAAAATTAAAATCAGTATGAATGCTAAATCAGATACACTTTTTCTATTGATAGGCTGTGCAATCAGAATTGGCAGAAAAGACAAAAGAAAACTAAAAAGGTTTTAAATACTTTTTTTTTTTTTTTTGAAGCCAAACAATGTAAATTACTTTACCATTTAAAATGTAACACTCAATCCATGTTTTATGCAGCCTAATTAGTTTCAGGTTTATTATTAAAATATGTAGGCAATGATGTATCAGGCAGCCTGACCTTATCGACAAATTACTAAAGATTGTTCAAGCAGGGACCATCCTGCAGAATCAATTATCAGCTACTGACAGCCTAATACGAGAGTGTCCAATCTTTAAAATCAATTGTGATTGCTTAAATGATTACTTTCACATTTAAATGCTGCACTGGTTTATGTATTTATTATGCAATGTTTCTATACTGAAAATAAATGAGGAAAAAACGTGCAGTAGGCTTGTGAACAGGATGTGACTGGTGTAAATACAAGTAAAGGTCCAGACCAGAGTTCTCTCCCAAAAAGTCTGTGTTTATTTAGAAAAACACAAATAATAATAATTAACCACCCCTCTACCAGCGATGGTATCGGGGGGAACACGGCAGGTTTACAGCCCTGACAAACAATAATAATAACATTCCTGTGACCACAATCCTCCGTGCACGAAACTGTGCTCTTTCTCCGGGACCATGGTGAGTGCTGGTGCTGTGCTGTGTTGTGTTGTGAGGGACGTGCTCCGGGTCTTAGTGCTGGCTCCGCGGCTGCAGCTCCCGACTCTCACTCCTCCTCTGCTAAAGACAAGCACAAAAAATAACAAACACACAGGCTACGGCTGGATATCGTCATCAGCGCAAGGGGTCGTACTAACGTAGCTGCTTCCCCTTTGTACCCAGAACCTCCTCCTTGCAAGCAACCCGTTGACATGGTTTTTCCAATAGGGGCCCGCCCCGCAGCTGCTTGCAATGGAATCCTTCCAGGTACGTGCAACTACGCGCTCCCCCTAATATGGTCTACCTTCCGGTTTCCGCCTACCGTCAAGGCAGTCCAGCTAGGAGGAAGCATACTATCAACCTTACCCAGTGCCTTTTTTGGTCGGGAGGGAGATTTACAGTTCGAATTCTTTCTCTCTCTGTCACAAGGCTACAAGCCAAAAAGGTACACAAACAAAGGGTTGTCTTCATTCAGCTCTAGTCCTGTTATGTTTATTAGTTGTCTTTATAAGGTTGTACTGACCGAGGTAGCTCAGGAAAAGATTTATAAATTATAAAGTATGTTCTGTGAAAGACACCATGATGGAGCAAGAAGCACTAGAGCACTCTTCTGTGCTAAAGATGAGATTGATTGTCAAGAGCTTAAAAGCTTAGGAAATACCAACAGATTCTGTTTGGATTATCCATTACGCCATCTTAAAAGTGTTATGAAGATGCTGTAAACAGAGGTGCATGTATAGCACTTACTGTTAACTCATCATGCCTTGGATTTTTCTCTCAAATTGATGTATCACTGGTTGCTAGGGAAATGTTCACACAAACATACTCGGGCCCTGTGAAAACAGCCATTGCAAACTTTTGCAGCAACACTGAGTGGCTGTGAACAAGTGGATGTATGCTGTAGTAAGGTGCAAAAAAAATGATTAAATGTGCAGAAAAAATAATATTTCATATTTTGGTGTTAGTTATCATTTCTTTTTTATTTTATTAATGTATTAGTCAGTTAAAATGCTTAAGTCAATATTATTACAAAAAAACAAAACAGGATTTACTACTTACAACTAACTTAGAAAAATAGGTGTAGAAAAGTGCAAAGAATACACCAGAATCCTAATTATTATTATTTATTTCTTAGCAGACACCCTTGTCCAGGGTGACTTACAATTGTTACAAGATATCACATTATTTTTACATACAATTACATTATTTTGTACACATTATTTATTTTATACAATTACCCATTTATACAGTTGGGTTTTTACTGGAGCAATCTAGGTAAAGTACCTTGCTCAAGGGTACAGCAGCAGTGTCCCCCACCTGGGATTGAACCCACGACCCTCCGGTCAAGAGTCCAGAGCCCTAACCACTACTCCACACTGCTGCCCTTAAGATAAAGATTCTCAATAGTTTATCAGTTTTTTTTTTTACCTGATAGATCCACATTACCGTTTTCTTAATGACAGTTTAACCCAGTTTCGCTTGATGATGTTTCTCAAAAAAAAAAAAAAGTAACCTGACAGATCCAAAACAGCAGGGATGGGTAGTGTAGATGTAGCTCTGAGTCCAGGTAAAAGGGGGACAGCCAGAAAACTGGACTGACTTGTGTTATCAGTCAGCAATATTTATTCATGCACTGTATTAGGCAGCGCTCATCAATATTTGAAAAATAAATAAATAAACAAATAAATAAATAATGTTCTGTGTTGCTTTGCCCAGAAACTGATTGTGTTACAATATTTATTATTATTATTATTATTATTATTATTATTATTATTATTATTATTATTATTATTATTAATTTTAATTTTTTAAATTTAAGATTCTGTGCAAAATCAATACAGGGCTTAGAGCTCTGTTAACAATTGCATTATAGGCTTACATCACATTTCTGAACTGAACTTTTAGGCCAGTGTTAACCTTTACTCTGCTAGTTTTCTTAACAGCCATACTGTGCCTAGCAATTTTCAAACAGATTGTATACCTCAATGGCCTATTTGTCTTCAGTTGAAATGCCAGTGGGAGGTTATTTATATGACAACATATCAATAAGTCATTAAAGCAGAAACAGACGGTTTCTTCTGAGTATCATTACCCAATGTCTGCTTTGCTAGGTTTCACTCTTTGGCTCACACCTTGTTATTCTCTTGTCTTATTTACCTTCACTCTTTAATTTGGAGCACCAGGTGAACGGCTTTGGAAACGGTCTCAGAGTATCCTAATAAGTTCAGCAGCACCATAAACCAGCCTGTGTTCAGGGCACAGGTGACTTTGTGGCACATTATAATTGTGAGTGTAACCCCCTTGTCAAGCCAGGTTTTGGAGACTAACCTGCGTTCCTCTAAGAGACTATAGGAGTTTCAGTTAACTATTTATTTCTACTGGCCATGGAAACTGGGAGATGACAGCTGCAATAATCATTTCACTGAGCCCAATAAACAGTTTTACAAAAAACGACAAAAAAAACCAAACTGTGCAGTGTTGTTGGGGGGACACGAGAAGGCGTGGGACACAGACAAGCAGAGGGAGCGCATGGTGGAAGAGAGGAGGAACAGCCTGCTGTCTGGGATGCGTGTTCGGAGATCTGGTATAATTAAAAAGCTAAAAATATATTTTTCTGAATAAAACCTAATTTCGTTTGGGATAAATCAATCAATAAAAGGGAAAAGACTGAAATAATAATTTGGGGCTGATAATTTATTTTGGGGATCCCTGCTTTATGTTTGAGATCTCTAGGAAAAGTGGTACCATTATTAATACTAGTTTAAGAGTGTATTTTATTATTTTTCATATCATTTTATTTTTTATTTAGTCAGCATTCACACCTATTATAGTGTTATGATGAGCAGAGTCAAAATACATTCCATTGCAATTGCATACTGTCCTTAAACACCACTATCTTTAATATATAATATTAACCAACAGCCAAAAGAACCCAGGTTCCATATCTCTCCTTTGGTACTGGAGAAGTGGGGTCACAAAAGGAAAAGTATCATGGGCACGTGTGACAGACTGGCTTTGGTGGATGACGTCAGACCCGGAACAGAAACATAGTGACAAGGCAACTGCGGGGCAAAACTGAGATGCTACGGCGCTCAGCATTTTATTAAATAAAAATAAACAATCAAACAGTTTAAACAAAACAAATGACTGCACAAAACAAAAAGGCGCGTTGGCCAAACAAACTATAACAAGTAAGTATCGTGCTGGTGTAGACCCAGCATGCTTAGCAGTTGTTATTTCTCTCCACACCCGTTCTCCACTCATGAACATACTTCCTCGAATAAGCAAAGCTGCAAGCTTTTATATCCGTGACCAAGGGATTAAACAGTTATAATTATCCGATTATCCCTCGGTCATATTTTGCACAGGTTTAATAAGGATGTGTGACTGTCAGCTAGTTAAATAATCAGTAGCTGATTAGTCAAGCATCCTCATGAGGTTTTTACAAACAATAACAAAACAAATAACATGGCGGACGGTTCTAGACCCCTCAGCAGCAGTGGTTCCAGACCCCCAGGCAGAGAAAGCTCCGGGCCCTCCTGTAATATAAAAGGGAGAGACAGCGGCAGCTCTGTCCCCTCCAACAGCGACAGCTACGAACCCTCCGACAGCGACATCTCCGGACCCTCGGGAGGAGAACTTGGGAGGGGAGCATTGCGTTGCTGGCATGGCAGTCCTAGCATTGCAGGCGTGGCAGCCCTAGGCGTTGCAGGCTTGGCAGCCCTAGGCGGTGCAGAACAGACAACCCCAGGTGGTGCAGGACAGGGCAGGAGCAGTCCCTCCGAAGGTGACGGCAGCAGCAGACCGTCATAAGGCGACGGCAGGAGGGGAGCCCCCGGCCAAGAAGGCGGCAGTGGGAGCTCCACTTCTCCCCCTGGTGATGGAGGCGGGAGCAGCATGCAGTCACCCTCTAGTGGTAGAAGCGGGAGCGGCAAACAGTCCTCCCATGGTGGCGGAGGTGGGAGCTGCAGGCAGTCTCCCTCTAGTGGTGGAGGCGGGAGCAGCGGGCAGCCTCCTGGCGGTGAAGGCGAGAGCAGCAGGTAGTCTTCTTCCATCATTGGGGACTGATGCGGCTCTCCTAAGCTCATGGGGAACTGGTGCCGCTCTCCTTCGCTTTTTTTCCCTTTTTGTGGATCGGTATTATGTTTGCAATTCTCCAGTCTGTCGGTACAACCCCTGTGTCAAGAGACTGTTGGATGATCTTGGTTAGCGGTTTGTACATAACTTCTTTCATTTCTTTGAGTACTATTGGGAGGATCTCATCCGGCCCAGGGGATTTGTTTATTTTAAGAGCTCCTAGTCCCTTTAACACTTCTGCCTCGGTTATGCTTAAATTATTTAAAACAGGATAGGAACAGGTTGACATGTGGGGCATGTTGTCCGTATCGTCCTTTGTACAAACTTGTGAAAAGTAATCATTTCATATATTTGCTATTTTTTTCTCTTCGTCTATGATTTTGCCATTTAACCTCCTCTTTCAATGTTCTCTTGCTGTTATAATATTGGAAAAAAATTTTGGAACTGGTTTTAGCTCCCTTAGCAATGTACATTTCTATCTCTCTCTTGGCCTTTCTAACTTCCTTTTTGATTTGCATTTGCAGTTCATAAAACAACAAAAATATTCTGATTGAGCCCTTTTTGGCTTGTACCAAACATGAATTATTATGTTTATGCAAACTCCAAATCATAAACTATCAGGCTTTACTCGGCGGTGAACACTTTCTTTTGATATAACAACAGGGAAGAAAGTAACTGTAATTCATTTACCCTTGCCCAGCGCTTCTTTAACCTGTGCTGTCAGAGGCCGGGATCACTCACTGTATGCCACACTCTGATTGGTGGAGGAATTATTGGCGATCCAATCAAAACCGCCAATAAAACCAAAATAAATTCCCTGCCAAAATTTTCCGTTATATGGTATTAAGTCAGGAATAGTAACATGAACGTCAACAAAAACAGTTTGTGAATCGGGCCGTAAATGTTAATTAAGTGAAAGAAACATTGTTGTTAGCTGTCTCTCCATTCAAATGGAAATCAATGTAAAATATACTTTTTTAATTAAATTATTTCAGGAACATGATTGCTGGAAAGATAATGTAATTGTCATCTACATATAAAATTATGCAAATATAAAGTACTATTAAAATCCAGCAATACTTTCCACTTAGAGATAGCTTTGTGTTAAAACCACTTCTGTATTTTCTGAATTAATTGAATTACAAAAAATGACAAACTGAATTAGATATCTATTGAATTATGATTATCACAACTACTAAGTAGTACAAAGTACAGAATGCATTTTTTTGTTACAGTAAATCCATTCTTATTAATTAATTCTAGTCATAACCTGGATTTCAAGATAAAAGTAATCTCAATATGGAAATATGTCTGATCTTCTCTCAGTGGGGCAATACGTATACCGGTACATATAAAATGCATGCTTCAAGAAAATCCAATAGTTAGTCCTCTTAGTCCTCCCTCTTAATTTAAATCCAAGGCTGAGTCAGACATTTACTCATAGGGAAAATAAGCATGTACATAAGTCATTGATTTTTTTCTCTCTCTCTTCCCCTTGTGTGCTTGTTTCTTTTAATAATAAAGTAAGCTAGTTATGAATGGGATGTATAACATAGTTCTGAATGTTTTTGGGAAAAAAATAACAAAAAAATGTTAATGAAGTGATAGTGGTATAAGTAGTAGCATATTTTTGCCTAGGTGCCAATCACGATTTAATCTGCTCCTGGAGCTGAGAATATCAATTTCCAAGACAGGACAGTCAATCTAATCATATAGACTTTGTACAACAGTGAGAGATCTATAAATATTTCTTAGGGAACTATACTGTATTCAATAGTGACTGAAGAAATCTTTATGCATGACAGCTTCTGTAGCCTTGTTTATTTTACATTGTGTTACATATTTCAAAATCATTATTTTTTTCAAAGTAAACTTAAACCAATAAAAGCATAACACATGGGTATTTATATTTGAACCCCTGGTAATAGTTTAAACTGGTGGATATACTGTGCAGGGTTTACATGGGGGAAACGCAACATTGCTCCTGTCTGTATTGTCTAGAAGAGACATTCTTGTACCAGGTACCAGGAATTTAAGATTCTGAATAAAATATAGTTATGTGCACTATCAATTATGTGCACTATCACCAGTCTAGAGACAGAGGGAGAATATCTGCTTTTCCTGCCTCCCCCGCAAGAGGGAGACTGCCTGTTGCACCAGCCTCCACTGCCAGAGGAAGACTGCCCACTGCTTCTGCCTCCACAACTAGTGAAAGATTACCCGCTGCTTCCGCCTCCACCACCAGAGGAGTTGGAGCGACCTCCCGAGGGTCTGCACCTGCCCTGTCCTGCATTGCCTGGGGCTGCAAAGCCTGCACCTCCTAGGGCTGCAAAGCCTGCATCGCCAGGGGATGCCAGCTCGCTCCCGCCCGGGGAGGCCTCCATGTTCCCTGCCCTGGGAAGCCTACACGTCCCTGCCTGGGGATGCCTGCATGTCTGCGCCTGGGAATGCCTGCATGTCACCGCCCAGGGAAGACTGCTTGTCATCGCACAGAGAGGTCAGGAGACCACCTCCACCAGCAGCAGTTTTGCTGCAGGAAGTTCTGTTGCCAGAGCCCCAGAAGAGGGAGGTGTGGGCTACAGAGAAGGGGGGGGCGGGGTGAGAAGGCCACCTCCACCCGTAGCGGTTTCACTGCCGGAGTACACCGCGTCGCTGCTACTGCTGGAATGTCCCGCACTAAGGGCAGCATTACCGCTGCCAGCGCCACCATAACTGCCAGATTACGCCGCACCGCTGCCACTGTCGGAGTGTCCCGCGCTGAGGGCAGCATTACCGCTGCCCACGCCACCGCCACTTTCAGAGTGCATTGCATCAGTGCAAGTTCTGCCTTGGCTGGAGGAGCCAGCCTTGCTGCTGTCATTATTTCTGCTGACAGAATTGCCTTTGCCGAAGGAGCCAGCATTGCTGCTCCCAGGATTGCCTTGGCTGGAGGAGCCAGCATTGCCGCTAGCAGCATTTCCGCTGACAACATTGCCTTGGCCAGAGGAGCCAGTCTGTTCACTGTCAGCATGGCCATTGCCAGTGTTGGCATTAAAGGAGGGCCTCCCACCGTGGACCCACTGCTGCCCCTGTTCCTGGGCTGGGATGACCGGGGCTTTTGGGAGGTGGCCGTTGGGGCCAGGTGTGCTGTGCACAAGGGGGCAGTATGTGACAAGGCAGAAAAGCCTTGGGTTTAATTAGGAGGCAGTGCAAAGCCCTGCTGATTAAATGTGTTGTGTTTATTTTGCACGGGTGAATGCATTGTTATGATTTTAAAGTTTTTTTGTGTTTATTTAAAACAAGTGTGTTTATTATTGTTCGGTTTGGATGTGGTCTGGCAGGAGCGATTGGTAGCAGCTCGTCTCTGCCAGACATCTAGTGAAAATGTGTGGTTGACAGTGAATTCATTATTAACATAGTTGCTGTCAACCAAGCTGATATAAAAACCCTGTGCAGAATGTGACCATTTCCAGGTTAATTAATTCATTTATTGCTAATCTGGAGATGGTCACCGGTAAAAAATCCAGCAGCTTTTGCTGGTCGGGGTGGTGATGTTTTGAAGGAGGAACGTGAGTGAGAAAGCGAACGGAAAGAAAATCAAAAACAAAAGTAAAAAGGAAAGTAAGCAATTGCTACTTGGTATTTGTTTAAGATATTTGTGTTTGTGACCTGTTTTTGTTTAAACCTTTTATTTCGCTCTGCAAGCAGTGTTTTTGTTTAAATATTTATTTTATTGTTTTTGAATAAAAAACGCACCGCAGCGCTTCCACCCGCAAATACCTGTGTCTCTGTCAGCTTTCTGGTCTGGGGTCGTCACCACTCAAGCCGTCCTGTCACAGTGTATTGTTTACAGTTTATAATTTATTTTATTTTATGAGGCTCTGTGGCAAAGTGGTTAGCAGGGCACAGGTGTAGGAGTGATGCAGTGCACAATGAAAAGACGGACCGTGATAATCCAATCCGAAAGTGATTTAATTTTGTAATCCAGGTCTGGTGACCAAACAATAGATCCCTGGCAATACACAGCAATGTGTATCGCATTGTTGTAAATAAAGGGTTTGCAGTCCCAAATAAAAAACAGTCAAAGTACACACACAATATACAAACACGTTCACCAGTCCTGGGTGAGTGTTGTAGTGCTCTTGGTGTAAATACAGTTTATCGTGATACAAGTGCAATGATGTCCGGGTTAGTGCTGGCCTCTTGTGACAGCTCCACTACGTGTTAGCTGTCTACTAATAATAACAAATAGCAACAATTAGACAAACAAACAAAACACTCACGGTTCGATAAACACAATACGGGTCCTTCCGGGTCGTTCCTTAACCATAAACGAAAGAACAGATCACGTCGCGCCATCCCCTATTTGTATCGTCACGCATGACCCCTTGGTAAACAATTGCAGCCGCTCCTTTAATCCGCAGCTGCCACATCGCGGGTCGATGAGTTAGTGCCCCCGAAGTTCCACCTCCTTTCTTGATGACCGACTTCCTTTTAACCCTGGGAATTAATTGTCAGGCTAACCAGTCCAGGGTACTCTGTTCCCGATACTTAGCGCCCTCACAGGTCGGGAGGGAGATTTACCACCAAGAATCATTGTATTTCTGTCAGAGGCTCATACTGTATTTTAAATATGGTAGATCAGGTCACACGATTCAGAGACAAAATACAGTAATGTCATTAATCTAAGATGTATTTGACAGACAAATTGCAGAGTTCTGGTCAGACACATACAGTACTTGTCACATTATTCTTCATAAGCTATACAATATTCTAATAGTAAATCTGTTCTAAGTCTCATATTTGTGGTAACCAAGAAGTCATTTACAATCAGTAGTGATTCTAAGTTTAATAAAGCACAAATACAAGTGAAGTCAGTTATTTAAATATACATTAGGTTTGTATGTTTTTTCAAACAATACTAGCAGGTGGTAATTAGACTGATGTGTTGTTCATCAGTCCAGAACAGTACAAATTCCACACATTTGACTGCATACAAAATGCAATTTCCTTCCAGCATTTTGGTGTTGTATTGCTTAAACGGCTAAAACTGAATATTAAGATTCCCTATATGTAATTCTAGAAGTTGAAATGATTACATTGTTTAAACTCAGTGATTAATTTGTGAACAAAAGGGTACCGGTGTGGTGTTATTTTGAGGTACACATTAGAACGTGGTACACCGTGTACTGCGCTTGCCCGGGCATGAACAAATGATTTTAGCTCAGAAAACAAGGAAACGCCCATCTGAACGGGGTACGATGTACTGAGTTTGGCCCTTAAAGTTAATTTTAATATCTTTTTTTTTACAATTCAGCAAATTTGTGTGACTTTAACTGATGAGCAACACATTGGGTTATCTGAAATTGTTACAATAATCATTTTAAATTATTATCATATGTGTTTTAAGTGCAATAGGCTTTGAAGGTATGGGGCTTTACTAAGATCAAAACCATAACAGTATTTTTGTTTTTGCCGATCGCCTACAGCCCTGTGTTAGCTAGTTAATAAATGCTTTTCATGCCATTTTTCTTGACTGTTCTACCCAACGCCCCTGCATGTCTTGGTTGGTATCAACAAAAGGTGTTTATTTGTATTTAGTAAAAATAACTTTGCAATGTGCTCTGAGTGTATTGAGCCAACCGTTGTTTAAACAAAAGTAAAATCTAGGAAAAAAAAGCTAAAGCTCTGATGAAAATGTTGCTTTTTTGTATTTATTTTTAATTTAATAATAATGGCAATTACCTTCTATCTATTCATGGCATGCTGTTTTTACTCCTATGAGGAGACTCCCTAAGCCTATTTCTTGCAAATGGCATGTAGTACGGTAGTTCTCAGCAATTATCCAAGTGGAGTCCACACAGGTTTGTTTGTTTGTTTGTTTTACCATAGGGATGCAGTACAGCATGCTGTAGTTGTGCAAACATTTTAATATTCTGTATGTTTTATAGGTGTTTTTGTAATGTTTTGGTATTTTTAACTGCAGTGTTCAAAGGGCGGTCGGCATGTTGATTACGATCCTGAAAAGGTCAACAAGGAGAGTAATTAATAATATATTAATAATATGAAATCAAATGGTTTGTATTTGGATTCTGCAACATGTGAAAAACAAATACAAACAAGAATTTTTTTTTTTTTTTTTCACAACACTGTTTCGCGCTGTGCAGTGCAGTCATATTCCCGGTACCTCTAGGTAAAAATCATATAAAATGCTTTCTTTTAAAATTCTCAACACAGTTGTATGAAGTCTGCAAGTTCTTGCGTGCGCACTAAAGAGACAGTCCGCTGCCACGTTTGTAGCCCACTTTAAATTTCTTTACGATTTAAGCTTGAGTGCCTTAAGAAAGATGACACTGGCTGCAACTCTATTGTCGTTTTTTATACACAAATAAGCTTACTTGATTTGAAAAACGTCATGAACGATACAAGCCACGGTTTGATTAAATGAGTGGTACACAACAAAATATGCCAGCTGAACATTAACTTCAACAAAGAACAACTTTTTAATGAAAAAAAAAATTGTAGCCTACTAAAATCGGATCATTAGCCTGCTATATTATATTAAACCAAAACAATAAAAAATAATAACGATCTAGTTCTCTCTTGCTTTAGGATGCAACGTCTATGAGTAAGAAAAACATACTAAGATAACAACTGCCTAGCCTAAGTTTAATTAATCGTTTTTGTAATCTACCAGCGGCTTCTGTTGCAACTTGTACACATCGCTGGTAATACGACTAGTACAGACTGTGGGTCAAACCAATGTTCGTGTTGGGGTGCGTATTTTTTTAAATTTTTTTAAATCAATGTCGTCCTTCTGGAGTCCTCTCAATGCCTTTTAATTTGTTTGTTTTTTTTAAACCATTTAAATGCAAAACCATAACAAAACAAGTATAAAGTCTTTTTTATTATTTATTATTTGTCCTGCGGTTGCCTTTAATAATTTTTCTTCACCTACTACTACTTTGTATATGATGTTGAATGTGTGAATGTAATAAACATTTAACAGTACTCTTTTAAATAAACGTGTTATGATTTTGAATGTGTGGTTCTTAGAGCGGTATAATTGTCGTTGCTTGCGCCCCGGCACCTCTTTCTTTACAAATTAAGCACTGGCGCTGCGGTTTAGTCCCATATTTCTCAATTCCTGTGAAATCTTTTGGTAGACTTTATAGTTTCGGACAGTACGGCCTCGTGATCCATTCTCAAAACAAATCCACACCACTCCTCTGTGCGCCTGTGTCCACTGAATTTGACGTCACGTTCCACAGTGCAGCTTCTACTTTGAATCGTGGTGCGAACACACCCGAGCAGCGCTGGGTGGACTCGGCGTGGCAAGTGTGAAGTGTCTGGTCGACGAATCTGATGAACAGGACCGACGACATTGTTATTGTTAAGAACGATAGTTTTGTTTTGCCGTTTTGGGTGCAACAAATCGATTTTCTTACTCACAGACATTGCATCCTAAAATATATCCCTATAGTACACTTTTTTCATTCAATGCGTGGAACTAGGGTGACCAGATAGCAAGAGTGAAAAATCGGGACACTCAGTTGGTGGGTGGAGAAAAGAAACCTTGCGAAGTACTAATTAGTTTGCTAAAATCGAGAATGTCGGCAGCAACTGTTGGGAGATGTTGCATGTGTCACGTGTGTGACAATGTAGTGCACTTTATTATTTTTTTGTTTCACGTATGATTCGTGTGTTATTTTGCACTTACGATTTAGTATTTTTTATTTGTTGTTTGTATATTTTGTATTGATTATGTTTTTGATTTGCACGTTTTTGTTTGTATTGTTGAAAAGAGAGACTACCTGCATTAACACGGACCCGGGATTACTGCAGGACGAGAGCAGATAATTTATCTTGTAGATAATCCTTTGAATTGTATACAGATGAAGCTTGGTGTAGCTGACCAGTAAAACTGCACTTGCGGATTTAAAAGAGGACAGACCTTTGAAAACAAGGAAGCAGTGGACACCGATGGTGAGTACGGTAGCCGAGAGGGTGAATACCTGTGCGCAGAAAGAATCACCAGAGTTTTATAGGAGGCTGCCGCGACTGGCGTGCTGTGGTGCTGCTGGAAAGGGAAGCTCGAGAACCGAGACCCCGGAGTGAATGAGACGCACGGGTTGAGACCGGTAGTAAAGGCGGTCATATAATCATATAATAATAGACGTATCCCCTCAACTCAACACCACTTGACCAGCATGCCAGTCCACTTGACCAGCATGCCAGTAAACATAGACACAATGAAGTGTTCTTACCTTTGTATACCGGCAAGTTAGTGATCAGCAGACGTGTCAGCCGCACGAAGAGCACAGTGTGTGGTTTTCACTAACTCTACTGTGCAGAATAAATTATTTTTTTTCTATGTGTAAATATCAGGACTTTCTTCCTATGCATCGGGACGTGGGACATTTGCTAGTAAATCGGGACTGTCCCGACCTTATAGGAAAGCGTGTTTTTTATTGTACATGTTATTTATATAGTTTTTTTTTTCATATGGTTTATCATTTAAAAACTGTTTAATTCTAGCCTGTCCGACAAAAAGGAACCAGATCTGGTGCTATCCGGCACAAATAACACCCTTTTAAAAAAGAACAACGTTTCCAAAATGTTGCAGCGAAACTACATCTTGTGACTAATAGGTACTACTAGTTGTAATTTCCATAAATAAACCATCATAATCTTTTCTGAAAATCTAATCATATTCCTTAATGAAAAGTACATTTAATGCCACATTTTTTTAATTAGTATAATTAAAAAATATTAACTTTTTTTTTTTTTTTAAATCACCCTTCTATTATTTTATCAATATGTAATAGGGAACAATGAATTGGTTTAAACATTAGATGAAAAGCCTTTGTTTGGTGTGACAGTAATTTTGATGCGAATATCTTTGTAATTATGAATAATGTGCAAAAGTGCAAAGATTGAATGTCTTCATATTAGCCTTTACCACTAGCTAGACAAAGATTTAAATATGTTCTGTGCTTAGCAACAGGAAAATCCTTAAAATTTGTATCCTGACTGTAGTTTTTATATGGAAATTCCAGTAAATATACCGGTAGGACAGTAGTGTGGAGTAGTAGTTAGGGGCTGGACTCTTGATCGGAGGGTCGTGGGTTCAATCCCAGGTGGGAGACACTGCTGCTGTACCTTTGAGCAAGGTACTTTACCTAGATTGCTCCAGTAAAAACCCAACTGTATAAATGGGTAATTGTGCGTAAAATTAATGTGATATCTTGTAACAATTGTAAGTCGCCCTGGATAAGGGTGTCTACTAAGAAATAAATAATAACAATAATAATAGTATACTATCAATCTTTTTTTTTCATTTTCCAAGGACTATCACACCTAAAAAAATAAATAAATGATACTGCCCATAATGTAGGAGTGTTCAAAGAGATAATAATTGTATAACTGAAATACATTATTACATAGTTTAGAGTTCTATGCAGTAGGCTAAACATATAAATGCCTACCTTCCTCCTTGAACCCTTATTAACTCTCTGTCACAGACAGGCCTGCTCTTTCTACTGCCTGCATCAGCAGGAGGTAATGAATGTCATGTGCAAGCTCTGCTGAAAATCAGGGAAGCAAAGCAAAAATGTACTGTGCTTTTTTCTACATCTGTTTTTTTATATTGATAATATAGTTATCAGCAGTGCAGATCTTTAATGTGGACTCTAAATATAATAACCTTTTTGAAAACAAATTAAATTAATACATAGCATTATACGGTATTTACATTGAATGCTTCTTGCAGCTTCTATAATCATTTGTTGTGCCAGCACGATTACTGTTCAGATACAGTATTTGGAAATCCACTGCTGATTTGTACAGTAATTACAGTATCATGATTTCCCTGAATATGCAATTGTCTTCTCTTCACATACAGGCAGATGTCTTTAATGACAAGCTGACTCTGTTATTTATTTAGCAGACACCTTTATCCAAGGCGACTTACAGAGACTAGGGTGTGTGAACTATGCATCAGCTGCAGAGTCACTTACAACTACGTCTCACCCGAAAGACGGAGCACAAGGAGGTTAAGTGACTTGCTCAGGGTCACACAATGAGTCAGTGGCTGAGGTGGGATTTGAACTGGGGACCTCCTGGTTACAAGCCCTTTTCTTTAACCACTGGACCACACTCAGACCCTTTGTTCCTTTGTTAACTTAATATCTTATTATCCCTGTATAGAAATCTGTCTCTTCAAAAATAATCAAAATCTTTTAATTAGCTCCCCAAATGAATTTCTGCAATGATGCATGCAATTTTGAACTCACTAAATCAAGTTGTCAGGTATTGTTCGGTGTCAATAGAAACATTTATTTCTGCAATATAAAACTAATAGTACAAATACATGAATGTTCACAGAGGTCTGTGTCATGAGGGTGTTGCAGAATATAAGTACAGAGCAGTTTATGAATGTACACCTGGGATCCTCTACATTTAATCATCTATAACCATTATATTAGACCCATTATGTTACTTGCTTGTATGGCAAGTATAGGTTTACATTTATTTTTCAAAGGAAGCCTGAGTTTTACTTATACATAACTGAATCCACATGAATATTAATTAATGTGTGGGAGACAGCAGTTATGGATTTGTGATTTTAAAGAACAGGAATAATATGAATGTTTTAAATGATAAAAATACTACTACTATTTTATTTTTGCAGAATGATGTATAAAACAGAACTGATATGATATGATGCATTTACCCTAAGACTGCATCTGCATTGAAATACTATTTTATAATAGGCTGTGAAGTGTGGACTCTGGAGTTGCTACAGGGAACTATACAAGAAGGTATTTGCATCAGTGTGCAGCTGTGATGTGCACTTCAACCCAAAAATATTTTTTAGACAACACAGTTATGAGATGTTTATTTAAAATATGTAAACAAGTGGGCAATGTGACAAGGCTTGCAGGAAGCGCACAATGCATCAAGATAACATACATTTTAATGCACCACTGCTTCAATATCGAATTGTTTTACAAAAATAAATGTATACAACTGTACAGTTTTTTTTTGGCAGCATGTGGGGTATATAAGATCATATTTCAACACTTAAACATTTAAAACATTCAAAATATATTTTAACACACTGACTAAACACAGCATTATTTTAAAAGTATTCAACAGGCTGGACATTTAATTTACATAATTGAAACATTTATTAAAATACTTAAAATATCTACTGTATGGTTAGATATGACAGGTTGTTAGACACAGACAATCAACAACTAACATCTATATTGTGATATCATAGCAATATTAAATATGCAGTACAAAACACTGATCATTTTTTTCAGGACGATGTTTTTAATTATTTTACAAATTTAGTATTTGATGCTTTAGAATTACCATTGTCATACAATCCACAAATATCCATAAAAATATAAAAATGCTCTAATGGTGGTATATGGTTGTCTTTGAAATGGCCCTTCCAACATGTCTCATGCAATACAGCCCCCTCTAAATGTATATGAATGCATAACAATTTACAATATCTTGTAACAATTGTAAGTTGCCCTGGATAAGGGTGTCTGCTAAGAAATAAATAATAATAACAATGGAATCCCTATCAGTATCCAGCTCAGAAGCTTGGTTTTAACCCATCAATAATGGTTGGGTATAAGCAGCCTTGAAATCACTGGGACCTGATGTGCTGTGTATGTTTTATCCAGGAGCAGATATGTATTGCACAAGGCATTGATCTAAATGTCCGGTTAGTTAGGCTGATTTTTGTAAGGCTGCCACATTCAAAGAACTAGGCACAGCTTTATGGGTCATGAAAATCTGCAACAATTGCACAGTATGGCCTAGGATCTCGTCTTCCAGTCCACCAGAAGCTGTTCTCATTTGAGGTGCAACCTCCAACGTCAGAGGCCAAACAAGGCCGGACACCCCCCAAATGGAAAATACAGTTTCAAAGGATGTGGTGAGAGACTTCCAGAACATTTTGGGAAAGGTGGGCTCATTCTTTATAAGCTTGGTTCGAGAATAGGGCCCCTAGAATTACTGTACAGCAAGCCTCCAATGAAAATGAACATAAACTACAGTAAACAAAACTTTAAAATTTCAAAAGTAACTTGACATGCAATTTGCCAAAATATGTTTCAAGCAGAACATCATTTACAAATATGTGCACTTAAAATAATGTCCATCTGCTGTATCTCAATCTCATTTTAAAGTGTCCTGGAAGCCTTGCCCTGTTGTGTAAGGCTTTGCTGAGCTGGTCTGTTTACAGCTGGTAATGCATGCATAAACACTGTAAGACACTACGGCCCTATTTTCATGCTTTACAATAAATCACTGCAAACCCCAATACAACTGGAGAGCCTGCCTCTCTGGTTTTGGAGAAAATAAAAAACAACAGAAAACCTCATTTTTCATCTGAGGAAGTAGAAATACTTGTTGATGCATTCTTTTATATTAAAGCTTCCCGCAAGGCAAAGGATCAACAGATCCTGTGACCATACAAAAATAGGATGGGATAACGTGTTGAATCGCCGCAATTGTGTAAAATTATTCTTTTGTTTTTTTGTGACAACTGTAGTTTTCAGAAAGCATATATATTTATTCACACGCAGTCACTTCAGTCACTATTTTGGACATGGTACACTGGAAAAATGAAAAATAAATAAATGTTGAAATAAATAAACATATAAACATTTATTTATTTATGTATGTATTTGTTTATTTTTCATTTTGGCATAAAATATTCTCCATACTTTGAAAGCCCCCCATAGAATCTTAGCTCAATAGCTGTCTTACTGCCACAGGACCGGCAAAGCTGTGGAGTTCTCCAAATCCTCTGATAACTCTTCACATAAGTCCCATACTGCTTGTATGTTTAGTCGAAAATGACTAATAATCTGATAATCAAAAAATGAATCTGGTGTCTATACAATCATATTCGCCCTCCTCATTCTCATTCTCTATGCCTGCACCACAACCACTTCAGAAATACATAGAAATCTGCCATTCTCGCTTTCAAAAGGGTAGTGAAAACAAATTCAATTCATAAAGCACATGCTGCCTAAAGCAATGCGATACCTAAAAAGCAAAGAAAGAGCTCACAGCACAAATGAATAAATGCTCATTTGTCTAATTACAAATCAAGAAGACGTATTAAGCTGTAGACCTCCAAGTGGTATGGTATATAATAAACATTCAAGAGAACTATAAACAGTAAGGTTTTCAATAAATAAACAATGTTACACTTAAAAAAACGACATTTACAACAAGACTCCTTTTTGTAGTATTATTTTTACTGGCACAGGCAGACCTGTCCTGAGCACATTTACTGCAACTAGCAGGAACAGCAGGTTTTGTATGTGATGGTGACTGCCTGCAGCTGGCTTTAAGGGCACACACAAGATTGGTGATCATTTTTTTGGGGAGTTGACCAGCTGTTTGCCATATCACAAGCTGTGTATGGCTAATCTTATAAAAGGCTGTGAAAAGTCAACCTTTATTATAGTCAATTGTCACTACCACACTTCAAACACTTACTGTTGTACACTGCAGTAATACATTACAAATACAATACATAAATTATGTAGCATGCGCAACATAGTAGTTTGTTTCCTCGGCGGTCTGTGGACTTCTAATGCAATGAACATGATACATTTAAACGAACGATATAATATATGCAGACTATGGTAGTTAAGTTTCTTCTCATTGTAATGTACCTCACATAACCATAGCCAAGCAACTGGACCCAAGATTTAGGCATACATTGATGTTTAAAAAGAAACCTGCTCTGCACACCAACAAACAAGATAAAAAGAAACACTGTAAGAACATATATAGCTGAACAAAATATTTTTCTAAAATCGTACTTTAAAGAGCAGACATTATTTACAAATACATATCTGATATTCTGGTATGATGCTTTATTCCCCAAAACTGGAAAAGATCTTTCGGAATTGTCATGGTGTTGTATTTGTGGTGATTCTTAAATTAATCTGAAGATGTTGCAACATTAGCTTCGAAACACTTCAGTCACTTTGAAATCTTAATTGATTTATTCAGATTTTTCTGAAATGTCTTGAATGCATTTAATTGTATGCTTTGGTTTTCTTTTTGGATAATATATCTTTTTTTTCCATATGAATGGACCCCCCCCCCCCCCTTCAAAGGTCAAGGATAATTTCAGATTACTGGGAAGATAATGGGCTCAATTTAAACAACTGGTTTAAGTAATGCTTTGGCTTTTTTATTTTTAAGATAATTTCAATATCTCTCAGTTTTCAAATAATATATAATTTAAAAAAAAAAAACATTCCTTAAAACAGTCCTTAAAGGATGTTTTTTTTTCTTTAAAGAGTAAATAGTAGGGTTCTGAAAAATATAGTTACATGTTTCCCAGTGTGGCTACAACTGTCTAAATAATGTATCTGTAATTTTTCTTTTCATTGTAAACATCCTGACAACTTTTTACACTTATAACTTTAAAGTCTGTTTCAAAGCTGTTTTCAAAATGGCCACCCTAGTGCACTGATAGTGTAAGGATTATTGCCCACATTGTTAAAAATAATGATCCATGATCTGGAACGGAACAGAAAAACCAGAACTCTTCCTGTAGTGATTTAGAGGACAGATGTCAAACCCCAGTGCACTAGAGCGGCCATTTTGAAAAGAGCCTTGAAACAGACTTTAAAATTATAAGTGTAAAACGCTGTCAGAATGTTAACAATGAAAAGAAAAAAATCAGGTACGTTATTTAAACAGTTGTAGCAACACGTGGGGACGTGTAACACTATATATTTTCGGAACCCCGCTACTTACTCTTTAAGTTACCTTAGGAGTAAAAGAGTGTACTACCTGTTTGCAAAGTGTCCTCTACATACGTTTGATGCTAAGCTATAGGATTTACAATGCTTTTTCCAGTTTACAATCCATGCGTGTCTGTAGGCTTCATGAATACTCTTCCACAGAAGTGTTTGTGGTGCTGTAGAAGCTTGAACTCCTTGATGTTTTGGTGCTGTAGCCGTTGAGGCTGGTGTCTCGAGAAGTGGCACTTTTCTTCCTGGCAGGGTCTGGATTGTCTCCCTCAGTGGGCTCAAAGACAACGGTCATGCTGGATTCCATCTTGGAGACAGTGTACATGCTGCTCTGGCGAGTCGGGTTAAACCGGGTGGTTTTTAGCTCTAATTCATCGTAGGTGGAGACCTTGATGAATGGGCACCAACGGAATGCCCTCTTGAATCCAGCTCTAAACCTAAGTAAGAAGTCAAATATATCCTGGGTTAAACACACATGACAGTGTTTTACCCCCAAAAATTAACAATACAATAAATCATCAGTATCAAACTACATCAATTATTAAGAACAATATAATTACATAGTAACTACTTAAGCATTAACTGTAGATGATTTACTGTGGTGAGTGAGGTGTGCCATTTTTAAAAAATGTGTTTTTAGATTTAGATTCATTTCTATTTTCTTCAAAATATATATGTTTTTTATTAAATCATGGGGCATTTTACAATGTTATTAATAGCATTTTTATTTTTTTTTATTTTTGCAAGGCTCTATTTTACAGTAGACTCATGCTAATCCAAACCCTGGCAGACCAAACTGACCCAAAATCCAAACCACTGTGTCATAATGAATTACTTGCAAATAATGTCTGTAGAAACCAAAGATTAATAAATCTGTGATGAAGGGTATTACTAATATGTAATGAAATACAAGTATAAAAAACTTAAGACAAAGAATATACAAGGTGTTTTTTGAACGGTAGAGATTCTGATCAGTACTCTGAACAAATCACTAAACTCATCAGAGTCTGGTCCCAACTGGTTCAGTTCAGCGGCGGTCTTCATCAAGACTAGCACCATGATTATGTGTCAGCAAGTGTAAAACACACATTTATATGTGTATTTGCTAGCATCTCAGATTTTCATATAGTGACAAAAATACTATTTTCACAATCAGTTGTGGGCTTGAGATTGAATGACTGGATAGCCATTAACACAGAAATAATTCAACTAACAATTTACTGCTGATTACTGGTTCTGAAATTGTTTAGAGGTATAAATGATGAAATGTTAGGTCAATTGACAATATATTTTGAACTTGTTATTCAGTTCAACCAAATCTATTTAAATGTCTGGGTGCCAACAGGCATTTGGAACTCATGTAAAAGATCTTGTTATGCCTTCCTTGCATATGAATAAAATTAATGTTGTCAGAAGGAATAACTGACCTGTCTATCTGTCAGAATAGTAGTTCCATTAACTCTGCCACACACTTTAATGAAATAGAACAATAGCAATATAGGGTTTTGGAACAAAATGTATTGATATTCAGTGCTTGTTGCTTTCTGAAATCCAAAGTGTATAAAATTCTGTTTGATATTTTTCTTTTCACAAGAGATGTCATTTACAGTAATTTGCGTAGATTATGTGTAATGCTTTAAAGATGCTGGGACAGTATACATCAATTTAATAGTGTTAAAACACAGAGTACACGTTCTAAACCAACAAACACTGATTTTACAAACTATGGGCAAAATAGCTATTATAATGAAACTTAAAAAAAGCAAACTTTTATTTATAAGTATTCTTTTATTTGTTTTCCCCCCATTTGTATTGAATGCAGTGCTTACCTGCTATTAAGGCAACAGTAAATAATGGGATTGTACATTGTGGAACTCATGGCCAACCAGAAGATAGAAAGGTACACCTGTTGGATGTATTTCCATCGGTTCCAATGAGGGTATATTCCAGTCAATATGAAGTAAATGTGGTAGGGCAGCCAGCAAATGGCAAACGTCACAACAACAATGATCATCATTTTTACAACCTGAGGGATAGGGAAATAAAAATGTGCTTTAATTTCTACACATACTTATCATACATTACACATTCCCATTCTCTCCCCCCCCCCCCCATGTCTTCCATTGTCAACATTCCCAGGAATTTGTATCATGTATACATAATGTGATATCATGAACTATAAACATAGACCATGATTTGGCCATTATTGACTATTTTAACCATTGCCAGACTATGCTTGGTAGGCACTGCAGCCATGTTCAAATACGAATCTTCATTCCAAACCATAATCAGCAATTCTTTACAAAACATCTGGGTTGCTCTGCCATTTTGGACAATGCCCAGTTTTGGTAACTGTTATTCTTTAATGAAGCAGTATTTTCCATATGTTTCCAATTGTTTTACATTTCACAAAGACACCTCCAAGTGTGCTACAGTTGTTTCAGTTGGTATACTGAAGCTTTCCTAAGTCACAGATCTAAACCTCCCTTCATACAGTAAATCTTGAGGTCAAGGATCCTTGGCTGCAGCATTTGTATGTCTTTAATCAGTTGTTTCAGGAAAATATGTAAGAGGAAAGATTTTTTTACTCATTTGGTTACTCTCCATAGCCAGCCTTATTCCTAGTTTAGAAATGTACCATATTCCTTCGAATTTAAGACACCCTCGATTGTAAGACACAGCCCAAATTTCCCACAATCAATTTGAGGAAAAAAATAATTTCCAATCGTAATTACTCGCAACAGTTTTTCTCCCAATTTGTGAACCATGCTATTGCTTGGCATGAAGAAAAAATGTGGGGGTCGTTTCAGCATTTCCGATCCGTACTGTTTGTCTCCTGTGTTTATTTGTATTATTTTATATTATTATTATTATTTAAATGTACTGTTTTGTGTTTGTTTTAAACAAAACAAGGTTTTGTTATTGTTGTTTTACTGCATGGATGGGGTTAAAATCCCCATCCAGCTAAACTCGTCAGTAATGTGACCATCTCCAAATGAATTAAGTAATTACCAATTGGGAGATGGCCACGTACATAAAAGCAAAGCAGCCACTCATAGAAGGTTGATGAGAGTGAAGAGCAGGAACGAGAGAGCGGAGAGAAAGTAAGAGAGAGACAAACTTTAAAAACAATTGCTAAGCATGCTGGGTTAAGACCAGCACGATACTTGTTTAAATTATTGTATCTGTTTATTTTGGCTACTGTGCTGTTTTGTTTTGCATTCAGTGTTTTGTTTCTGTTCTCATATTTTATTTATTTAATAAAGTAAGGAGCGCATTTGTGTCTCAACCCTGCAGTACTTGTGCCTGTGTCCTCCTGGTTTGACGTCACCCATCAGTCATCCTGGTCACACAGCTTACTAACGAAACGCTGAAATTGTAAAAGCTTCTCTTTGAAATTCCTCAGGAAGCTAATGACACTTCTTTGAAAATGGCTGCCTCTGCGTGCAAGCCATTTCTGAGAAGAAAAAATGTTTAACCCTTTGCGGACCTATGTCGGACCTGGTCATTGCAATTATTCCTATCCGGTCCATTGTCAGAACCTGTCCGACAGCATCAAAAAAACTCAAAAAACGGGTTTCTAGTCGTTTTTTCTCCGGAAAAAGCCGAGAAAACCATTCAATGGCCGAGTGGGAGCGACAGGAGCCGAGACAAGCCGATTTAAAAAAAAAAAAGGGCGTATCTCATGAATAGTCATACTTGCCCCTGGCATCAGATAGGGGCGGTCATAAGGAAACAAGCTGGCTGTTACTGTATCAGCGCACAGAGACTACCACGGACATTTGCAGAGCTTTTTTGAGATGTTTTAGTTATAAAATAATGACTTGTATTGCATTATTGAGGAGTTTGGTGATAAAACGAGTGATCAGGAGATGATTAATCAGTATGTACGACTATTATTATTATTATTTATTTCTTAGCATATGTGACAGCAATAGCGAACGAAAGGGTGGGGCGGGGCTGGAGATGCCTAGTGAGTGCTTTGTTGATATGCAGGGCCTTTTAAACCCGTTTGACTGTGGAAAAAAAATACTTTTAAACAGCGCGTCTAAAATTAACTGCGCGTGTGAAAATAAATTGGACCTGACGAGCCTGACGCGCACTTAATAAATGGACTGCAAAGGGTTAAAAAGCATGTCTTAAATTCGAAGGAATACGGTACTTTGCATCTGATCCATTTTGCAATCACCCTATAAACTCTGATGACCCTCAATCCTGATCCCAAAGGCAATGTTTAGTCCATCAGTCTGATCCCCGATTCTCATTCAAAGTTCTGCTGGTAATCTCTGATGATTGCCTGTGGTTTTAGCTACAGTCACACTAACCTGAACAACTCTATTATTCCACAAAGGCATGAGGTGCAATCAATTGTTGGAGCCAATAACTTATATTTATTTTTATCCTTCTTCTTTTTAAGTGTTTGAAAACCTTAGCCTTACTGTAAATTACATCGCTTTATGTGTTGTAAGGACATGTCTAGACAATTCTTATCATTTCTTTTTTATTTTAGAGTATCTGAAGTCATTACTGTGTTGGAACTATGGAATCCTTGAATAGAATACACATTAAAATGCATTCTGTGATATCCATTGGATTTTTTAAATACAATTTCTATATCATATAGTAAAAGACTACATATACCAATTGACTCACAAAGGATACATTCTCATAAGCAAGATTCTATAAACTACTCAAAAGAAAGATTCTAATCATTATTTATAGATCTTGCCTTGTTCAGTCAATCAATCAATCAATCAATCTTTATTTTTGTATAGCGCCTTTAACAAAGGCCGCCACAAAGTGCTTTACATGAAGAAATAAAAAACTAAAGAAAAAACAAATAAAGTAATAACAGTAATTGCAAGAACAAGAAGAATATCCATAAAATAGTGGGTGTGGCCATTCCCCAGTTAGGTCATTGAGGAGTGGCCACATGTATATAAGGAAGGAGAAACCATTTGTCTGGTAAAGGGAGTTTTGGTGAGTGTAACCTGCATGTTTAAAGTGTGTTTTTCTGTGTTAGTCAGTGAAGGCGAATGCCCAGCCTGACTTCAGTGTTAGTATTCATTATTGTTTGGTGATAAACCTGTTATGTTGTGTTGTTCTGTGTATTAAAAGTGCACAACAGTGCTTTAGCTGCAGCTTCTTGTCTCTGAGTCTCTCATTTCAGATGCTATCCCACTTCTAAAACCATATGTAGCAGGATAGCATCAGGAATGAGAAACTCACCAAAACTCCGATTACCAATGTGGCAGGGTGTAAGGGGTGTGTGTGGGGGGAATATTGCGTTGGCATGGAGGTGGTTAAATTACTTACCCTGCTAGAAAACACGTGGGAATGTGGCTGGGGCCATAAATGAATGATGAATGGTTAATAAGGCTCCAGCCACAGGTGTATAAAAAGGGGAATCACGGGTGTTAGGGGAGTTAATGTTGGTAATTGTGTGTGTTTCTGTGGTAATTGTGTGTGTTTTTGTTCGTTGTTATGTCCGTACGTTTTTGTAGACCTTTTATTTTGGCCACTGCGTCTGTTTATTTGTTAATGTGGTTTTGTGTGCCAGTTTTGTGATTAAACGTGCGCATTAGTGCTCTCTTCCTGCCAATAACAACTTGGGTTGTGACGCTACCCTGTCACAACCAGACAAAGGATTTCTCCTGCCTTAAATACACGTGGCCACTCCCCAATTAGCACTCAATGGCCACTATTTGCAGCAGCAGGGTTTCTGCCCCACACACATAGTTAACTTTTCAAGGGTATGTGAGCGCTAATTAATAGAAATGTGCTAATATATTTTCACAGTACGTAATCTTAAAGGAATAAAGAGAGATTATACAACAACCAGGCACTACTCTCACATTGTTTTCTATGGAGGTCTGACGTTCTGTTATTACTCAATAACAGATCAGTAAATACACCACAGTTTTTTTTTTTTTTGAACAATTGTTTTTTATTTGTTTTCCATAACAAGAAAGTAAAATAGTTGGGCATAGTACATATGAATACAAACTAACAATTGGGAGCTCTAAAACAAGTAAAAAAATGACAGAAAGAAGAAAGAAAAAAAAAAGAAAAAAAGGGGGGGAGGGGTTAGGGCCTAATTAAAATAAACTTCTGAGATAAGAAAAGGCATCTGTCCATGCCGTTACAGTTTTTGCACTGGCATGATGTAATCTAGCTGTGCTTCTCTCCACCAACACAATATCTGCAAATGAGTGCAACCAGACACGATCTAAGGGTACCTCTGTCTCCACCCAACCTCGTAGGATTCACTTTTTAGCTGCTGTTAGTCCAGCCAACAAGAGCCGTCGTGTCTGAAGGCTAATATTCATATGGGAGTCATCGCTGAGAAGGAGCAGTCGGGGACTCAGTGGCACTTTCACACCAATCACGTCAGAAAGCACAGTGGCCACATATTTCCATAAGCATTCAATTTCAGGACATTCCCAGAACATATGTCGGGTACCTCTGCCGAGTGCAAACTGAGGGGATAACATTGACCTGGTCTGCACACATGCAGTAGGATTGCTGTTTAAAGTGCGGATCATATTGATAAAAGAATGGCTGAAGCCAAAGTGTTCTAGAACTGCCCACAGATAGTTCCATTCCAGGCGATCAAATGCCTTCTCGGCATCCAGAGAAAATACAGCACAAGAGGCGGGTTGATGGGGGGCTTGGTCTATAATATGAAAAAGACGCCGTATGTTGTCTGAAGCAAGGCGGCTCTTTAAAAACCCGGTCTGATCATGATGTATTAGATTACACATATATTTTTCCAACCGCCTAGAAAGAGCTTTAGCAAACAATTTTAGATCTGAATTTAAAAGTGAAAGGGGCCTGTAGCTGGCACAGTCTAAAGGGTCTTTTCCTTTACTAACAAGCAACGAAATCAAAGCCGATTTCTGATCTCTATGGAAAGAGCCAGTTTGCAGTGAAAAATTTATAGAATGGAGTATTAATGAACCAACTTGATCCCATACTGCCAGCAATAACTCAGGTGGAATGCCATCCAACCCAGGGGACTTTCGCTTCTGCATGGATCGAGCTGCTGCCTCTAATTCTTGCAACGTTAAAGGAGCGTCCAAGAGCTCCGCCTGTTCAGCAGTTAATTGAGGCAATTCCAATGGATTTAAAAAATCCTCAATTTTTGCCAAGTCTGCACCAGCTTCAGAGGTGTAAAATTGAGAATAAAAATCTTGAAAGACTTTGCTAATCTGCTCTGGTTTAGGAAGTATAACATTATTGCTGTCCCTGATTGCCTCAATAGAAGCCAAGTGTTCGGATTGTTTTAATCGCAATGCAAGTAATCTGCTAGGTCGCTCTGTGTGCTCATAATAGAGCTGTCTTGTTTTGTGTACCAGAAATTCTGCTCTGCTACTAGTAAGATTTTTGAATTCAGTCTTTAAGGTGGCTAACTGTTTTGCTTTACTTTTTAAGAAGTTACACTTCTGTACTTCTTCTAACTGTGAAATAGTTAGCAGCCCCTAATAAAGCATTTAGTAACCTCCCATAATGAATGTGGGTTGGTTGCAGTATTACAGTTGATTTCTAGGAAATCTCTCAAACTCTCTGTGAAATGTTTTAAGAAAGCTTCATTCTGAAGTAAAAATGAGTTAAAACGCCAGCGTTTAGCACGCTTAATTCCTGGGACCAAGTCAAATGAATACAAAACCGGAGCATGATCAGAAATAAGAATTGGCAATATATCTGTGAAAATAATATTATGCATAATAATTGGGGAGATAAAAATGTAGTCGATGCAAGAGTATATTTTGTGTCTATGCGAAAAGAATGTGAAATCTTTAACACCATTGTTTCTCAGACGCCAAGCATCATGTACATTTAAGTCTTGCGCAAAGTTTTGAAAGTATTTAGAGGCAGGGATAAGAGACAGGGCAGTGCCCTGTGATGAAGTATCAAGAGCTCGGTTGAAAGTCAAATTAAAATCCCCCCCAACAATAAGTGCACAATCTGGGAGTGCTTATAGCTTAAGCCTGATGTTCTCAAAAAATCGAGGATCGAAAACATTGGGTGCATAAACTGATGCTAAGCACAGTTTAACACTGTTAAGTGTTGCTATTACTTGACAGAAACGGCCTTCAGTATCATTGCTTGAACTATTAATGGTAATATTTATATTTCTGTTAACCACAATCAGTACCCCTTTTGTTTTATTCAAGGCGCAGGAGTGAGCAATTACTTTATAGTGTTTATTTTGAAATCTATTGACATCAGCAGATTTGAGATGGGTCTCCTGAATTAATGCAATTGTAACGTTTTTATGATGTAAAAAATCTAAACATTTGGCTCTTTTAATGGGTGAGTTAAGACCACGCACGTTCCAGGACATACAATTATAATTAGCCATTATGGAGGTTTAAAATAGGCAGTAAGGGCCACTCGTCCCCTGTGTACGGAGCGTGTATAACAGAGATTGCATAATTAACAGACAGCAATGAAAAAAGTAAACATATCCTGGAATTAGCAGATCAAATAAAACGAAAATAAAAATTGTTTTAAATAGCCCTACACTGGTATAACAATGTGCTCCCAAGCGATTGCCTAATAAATGTAATCTGATATACAAAAACAAACACAGAACTATTTTTACAAAACTGACTAGCTGAGAGAAGCAACAGCTCATAGCGCCGCTGTGACCCTCATTGCCAGAACAAAAACAAAAAATATTAGCTTCCGTGGTTTCAAACCAAGATGCAAAACTCACACCCAAAAACCCAAAACATAATGCACTTCAGGAAGGTAGAAATATATAATAGGTTAATACAACGTAGCAAAGAAAATCAGGGTGTCTGTATTGCAATACAATTAAATTAAATAACAGTGCATAACTAACCCCATCCCGATATATAGATAGATGTACTGTAATACAAAAACAATTACACCCCAACATACACTTCCATGTGGATGTAACTTACATACAGTCCCGATTAAGCAGATCCCCTGCTGTAGGGTTCAGTTAACCATATTAGAGCAGTAGTGCTTTCCAAAAGCGAGAGAAGAAGAAAACAAAAAAAACACACACATTTCTGGTGAAATAACGCGGCAGATTTAGTCCATAGATTGAGTATTAGATAATCCCAAGACGAATCTTTCCGCTTCCCTCGCCGAGTCAAACATACTGGGTTGGCCGTTGTGAATGATCTTCAGTTTTGCAGAAGTTCTGGACTCCAAGCTGCCTAAGAGATTTCTGTACCGGGGCGAAACATTTTCTTCGCTGGGCAATAAAGGCGGAGTAATCAGGGAAGAAAAGTAGAGAGCTTCCGTCTAGCCGGGGTGGTGTAGCTACATTTCTGGCAGCCCTAAGAATGAGCTGCCGATCAGTATAGCAAAGTAATTTAAAAATGAAGGTGCGAGGCCTGTCTCTGCGAGCGCTAGATCCATCCTAGATGCGATGGGCCCTCTCAATTTCAATAGGCCCGGTCAAAGATGGCAGCCACATTGGTAGGGATTTTTGCAGGAAGTTAATAGGGTCCCCCCCCCCTCGGTACCCTCTGGCAAGCCCACGATCCGCAAATTCGATCGGCGGTTTCTATCCTCCAACTCAGCCAGCCGAGATTTAAGCAAGGCAATCTCTGTTTCAGATTCTTTAATGCTAGCCCGGTTTTGGCGCTGGGCAGCCTGGAGAATATCTACGCGCTTATTCTGCTTGTCAACAGTGGAGAAAGTAACGGAAATCTTCTCCTCGGTTTGCTGCAGCCGAGACTGGATGGACTTAATTTCGGTACAAACTGTTTTAATCTCAGCAGTGATTTCGCTTTTTAAACACTCCCTGATGCATTCCACAATAAAATCTCTCCGCGAATGAAGCTGGGACTCTGTTAGCCAGGGCAGTGTCTGACCCCGAGGATCCTCGTGGCTGGGCTCAGTCGCGTTCTGTGCTGCGCACTCAAAGGTAAGTAGCTGCTTTCTGGCTTTTTTACTCTTGGCTTTCATAGTTGGGGAAGGAGTATTCGGGTCCATGGCTGACGAATCCCTTTTCTCTGGTGTCTCCATTGTGTAATGCTAGTAGCAAAACGTGCCCTTCACTGAAATAATAAGTATATTTTTTAATAAATCGGGCGATGAGTGTGGGAGCTCTCAAACTAAGCCGCCATCTTGGGTGGAAGCCACCGGAAGTCCACAAATACACCACAGTTGAGAAGATGACACTATTTAATGACACCTGTTCAAAAACCACTGCTTACTGATGAAGTTACCTAACATGAAGGCTTGAGCAATGCTCTCAAAAAGTCTACTATTACAATGATTATTTCAGACAAAGAAGAGTAAATATATCCAACATTTACTAGTGATAATGGCATTGCTGTAGCATGTTCCTCAGTAATAATGTAATAATCCCTCTTTCAAAAACTTCCTTTGACCTCCTGTTAATTGACGGGACTTGGGAGTATCATTATTACCTTGTAACATGCCACAGCAATGCCATTATCCTTTCAATATAGACCCATTTGGAAGATAATTTACTAAGCCAGTCCATATCCAGGGAATTCCTGAAATCTTTCTGCTCTTATATGTTAACTAAGGTAAAGAATATGGATTATTACACCTCCTGTGAGTGTTGGTTTCTGGTGTATCCACCACTGTCACCACAAAATGAATTGTTTATATATTGTGGACTAGAACAAATGAAGGGCATCAATGCAAATTAACATTAGTCGATAACAAAAAAGGTGCTGCTGTAGCATATCTCAAAACACAGCCAGAGAAGTGTATATTTAACATCTCACTGTACACTAGAAGTTAAACCTTCTCAATCCACATGATACAAATACTGATTTTTAAAAAAAATGTATATTTCTCTGAAGCAGATCTGTACACAAAGGAAAGACATCATACAGGGGCAACACCTGTTTAAAAATCTTCCTCAAGCAGGAAAACGCATTTCCGTCATTCAATCTATCAATACATCCTTTATATATCCTGGTTAAATCAACTGAGAACCAGTTCACATTTTGGAAAATGAAAGCATATATATATATATATAAAAACATTTCAGGTCATAAATACATTTAAGCGTATATGAGAAAACACGTAATTCAAAAGTATAAAATACCTGTTTAAAAATAATATGTATTTATAAGAAATACCATGAAAAGGGAGGTGTAGGATTTGAATCCAGAGCTCCGACTGTACTGAGGCGCTTGTCTTTTTAGAATGCATGAAATCCTAACTTTTAATGGGTTCCTTAAACAATAGTCATCCATCTGTGACACCATTAGTCTGTGTGCACTTTTATCAAACCTGCCCCACAGGCAAAACTGTCTGGGTGGTGGACCTGCCACGGGGGGCAGTATTGATGAACAGAAAATGGTATGTGCCAAAAGGATACTTGACAGTGAATGTGTGAATTATCAATGAGGAGAGGTTGTTTTGCAAATGTATTGTTAAAAAGAGTATGTGGTGTCTTTTTAAAATGTAACTGCCTCTTTCTGGTCACTATGGTTCCTGTTTTAATTTTACTGGGTTTAAAATACAGATGCGGAAATGAATGGCAAACCTTGGAGACGTAAGGAGGTCTGCAAAATAAAATGGCAGGCTGTATAAACAAAAATAAAATGGCAGGCCTTATAAACAGAAATCAAATGGCAGGATGTATAACACTAAGGGGTAGGTTTACTAAAGTGCTGCGCCTGTCGCAATAGTTGCAAGTGCAATGCTATGTGCAACTTTTTAGGAAATGCTTTGCGGCAGCAGTTTTTCTTTGCACTTCAATCTTAGATAAATCGGTAATTATGGGCGTTCCTACATAAATTCGCAAAAAGGGGATGGCGATAGTTCTCAAATATTATAACGAGAAGTTTAAAAAAACTGCAGGCAATTGCGACACTTACAATTGCATCAGTTTGTTAAGAACTTTTGAAAGCATGTTTTAAAGAGTCGCAATTGTTACTGGCATTTCCCAGTCTGCTTTTTTTTGTGCATTGCCAGTTGTGCTCAATGCATTTTTGAGGCTAACAGCCAAATACCTATTTTCTCCTAAAAGCAGGGTGTACTTACAAGCCTTGAAAACAAATTTCTATGACATTTCTGGTTTCCCCAACGTGTTGGGAGCAATAGACTGCACACATGTGCCGCTAACCCCTCCAGCTCATTCTGAACATCTGTATAGGAATAGGAAACACACCTATTCTATTAATGTGCAGGTGGTTTGTAATTGTGCACAATTTAGCACTGCACCCCTGACTAACTTAAATAAAAACGTACAGTATGCATTTGGTTTATAGGCTACTAATAATAATACGAATTAATGGTATAATGTAAAATGTGTTGCTAGTCCCTTGAAATTCATATTAATGAGAATTGACTGTCCTCCCGTAAGTATCATAACTTGTCAATGCGGCACCATGATCTATTTTGTGTTAATTGACTAGGCTGCCAAGTTAATAATAATAATCATAATAAAAAAATTAAAAAAAACACTAAAATCATTTAGTTTCAATTTAAAATAATATTTTATTCACATTGTACACCAATGTGTACAGTGCAGCAGCATGATTTATTTTGTGTTACCATACCGGTAGCCTATAGGCTAAAGTAAGTATTTATATTTTTGTTAATAATCTTATGTGTAGTCTACCCAAAACACATTTATTGTGTTATTTCAGCGCAATGATTTATACATTTAAAATACATTGAGCACTATAAATGTATGTGTCTGCAATTTTATTGTATTTTTTTTAAACCTGACACCTCCTAATGTCGGACAAACATATCCGGTTTAGCGAGGGGCTACTGTATGATTATGAAAAGCTTTTTGATAGAAACACATTTTTATTTGGTGGGGCCACTATTTTTTTTTGTCAGTTTCAGGTTTTTAATTTGTTTTTTTTTTTGGCAGTATTTTCATGCCTGCTTTTAGTGAAAATCTTGTGCCAAGCATCCTTATTCAGACAGTTAATTTACTAATTATCTCCCACACAAGTATTTAACTGGGCAGAACATCAGTGACTGATAGGAAGTATACAAAACAACAAGGAGGCAGATTGCAAAAAAACTGAGCGTTTATTGTTCAGGTTCACAGTAAAAACAAGACATAGGCCCTGAAGTATTCTGAAAGTTTTAGTTATTGTTACATTTTTTTATAATAAAATGTTCAATAGTGATAGGATTTACTTGAGGTAACACCAGACTTTACATAATAGTGCAGTCAATTACACAGCGTCACACACACACACACACACACAACCCGATAACCTTCACTGTCTGTGTAGGCTATGCCTTGCTGCAAAGTTTCTTAGTCACTCGGTCGGCTGACACCCTTTAAACATAAACAAATAAACAAAAAATAATACAGACTCTACCGTCTTTGTTTCGAGACACAAAGAACAAAAAAATAGTACGGTCTCCCAGCTCAGGAACTCCGTACAAAATAGCCAGTATCTTGTTTCTTCACTGTAGGCTTTTTAAAAAGAAGCCGCACTTGCATTTCCGCATCAGGTAAAGTGGAGCAATAGACACAGAGTGCGTCGGATCTCCATGGCAACAGAACAGCTGCAATTTAACATGCAAAACAAGTACAGTAATACCCGTCAACTTATGGAAAACCAGAGGTCTCCTTTTTTGGACTTACTGCACAACTTTCTCCTAAATAATCAATATAATAATTCTTACATATACAGTAAATAATACTTTATTCTTAACTGTAGCCCATTAGAATCTGATGTATAGCCTACATCACCATCATAAAGTAGCCTAAGACATTTTCGCAGGTCGGATGGGGAAAATAATAATAAATAAATAAAATTGAAGTTTATGCTAAGATTGGCGATATAATCTGGAGTCAGAAGATCTTATGCAGGAGTGTCCCGATGAAATCAAGAGACTTCACAGGAATGCATACGAGAACGTGACATAACGTGATGATACTGCATCTTTATTTAATTTAACTTTAACAGCACCCATCTTGATACTAATAAGGTCATTAAATTAATAAAGCTGTCTTGGGTAAAGAGTGGGTGCTGCAGATGCAGTTGCTGTTGGGCTTAGCATCCCAATCCTTGGTCCTCCTCACAAACCCATTGCCAGCATCGTACTGGCTCTTTAGGAAACTCATGGAGAGATACCAATGGCCCTGCCGTGTTGGAGCAACCATATATTACACACCTATTTACCATGGTATCTCTCCCCTGGGTGCGTTGTGTTTTGGTGAGCGGTAATGCAGGAAAGCAGCGGGCAGGATGGCCAGCTTGTCCTGGTGTGATGTCACAAATAAATTAGTTGCAGCTTCGAGTAAACTGGACTTTTCATAGAGGTGTCAACTTCAGAGTTGTTTTTTATACACGTAGTGTTAAAAAAATGAAAAATCATTGCACCCCACCTTTAACAAAAACAATGCTATTTTGATTCTTGCACCCATGCTTGTGTAGACGTTATCCTTCGGGTACCCTCTGCTGCAGCAAACCACAACTCAACTCCTGCTATTTATTTGAACAATGTCGCCCGACTCTCGCAATAGAGATCTCGCTAAGAAGACGCAACAAATATTTAAATTAGTATATTGCGGCTCTCTTCATTAACATATTTTCTCCTAGTACATATGACAAAATGTATACTTTGCTAAGTGTCTCAATGAAAACACAAATTGTGGTATGTTTGCGCTGTAACTGGCCCATCTTAGTACACCTACCCCTAAAAATCAATTATAATTAAGAACAGCATAACAGAACTAAGACATTGATTATCCACAAATAAGTCAATAAGGTCATTAGATTTAGTGCTTGCTTTAAAAAATACATTTTAAAATGTATCTGAAATTATAAAAGTATGTAAGATTGGGTAATGCAAACAAACAATTAATAAAGGCAAAACTGTCAAGTGACTTTGTTCAGAGATGATTTTAATTTCTTTTCATTCTTTTTTTTTATATCTAAAACAGATCCTTTCGACTTTGAACTTAAACAGCACGGATTACATTGAGGATGACAACTGATTATGTATTGTAATTTTTTCATTCTATTTGCCAACATGTGAAATCCTGCTCAGTGCAATAATATTTTGAACTCCAACTGTATTCTATTCTGATAACAATAACATTGTGTTCAAATACAATTCACAAATACAGTCCACCTTCTTTATATCGTAGTTTGTCTGAGAAGCCAGTGAAGAGTCTTGGGAGATGGTACGACGGGGATCTAAAGGACACAGTTCGTGTGGGAGAAGTTAGACAACAAGCAGTGGAAGGGTTGAGGAGCATAGACAGCAGCGCTTTACCAGGCAAACTAAAACTCTGATGTGTACGAGGTTTCTTTGACAACAGTAGAGAAGCTGGAAGCTTTAATCAGTTCACACATCAGGAAATGGTTGGGAGTTCCACGCTGCCTCAGCAGAGTGGGACTTTATGGTAAAGGAATACTGCAGCTACCTGTCTCCGCTCTAACCGAGGAGTTTAAGTGCACCAAGGTCCGACTGGAAATGACATTAGTAGAGTCACGCGACAAATGCGTAAGGGAGGTAGCACCTGTGCTGAAAACTGGAAGAAAGTGGGCGGCAAAGAAAGCTGTGGAGGATGCAAAGGCTGCCCTTCGAATTGGTGATATCATGGGGCAAGTTCAGCATGGAAGAGGGGGTCTTGGTCTCAGTTCAGCTCCTCCTACATGGCACAAGGTAGCCCCAGCTCAACGGAGGAAGCTGGTAGTCAACGAGGTGCAAAAGCAGGAGGATAGGATGAGGTGCATAAAGGCCGTTTCCTAGGCCAAGCAGGGAGAATGGATGAGATGGGAGAGTGTGGAACAACACAAGATTGGCTGGCAAGACCTATGGTCAATGGAACAGACCAGGATCAGTTTCCTTATCAGGTCAACATATGATGTTCTCCCATCACCACAGAACATAAACCCCTGGGTAGGAGAGGATCCCTCATGTCCTTTGTGTTCATCACCTGCAACATTAAGGCACATTTTGACAGGATGTAAGGTGACGCAGCCAAGGACGGTTTACTTGGCGCCATGACCAGGTGCTGCGATGTTTGGCCTTAGCATTGGAAGACAAGCGTAACATGACCAATAAGTTGCCACCTGTTCCATCAATACATTACACACAAAAGACAACATTCCTCCGCCCAGGAGAGCAACCTCCAAGAAAAGGTGTTAAAACCAATCCTTGCCGAGGACAACTGGAAGCTACTAGAGACTGAAAAATGTTGGCAGACGTTGGTCAACGGCTTATTTTTCCACCTGAGATTGCCACCACTAACCTTTGACCAGATATTGTCTTGTGGTCTGGATCAGCACACCTTGTTCACCTGGTGGAGTTAACAGTGCCATGGGAGGATGCTGTAGATGAGGCGTATGAGAGGAAGAAACTGCGGTATGCTCAACTAGCCACTGAAGCGGAACAGCGAGGATGGAGAGTCTGGGTTTACCCAGTGGAAGTGGGATGTCGAGGATTTGTGGCACACTCTACAACCCGGTTTCTCAGAGACATCGGATTCAGTGGCCAAGAGTTGCGTCGTACAGTGAAGAATTTATCTGAAGCAGCAGAGTGGAGCAGCAACTGGCTGTGGTTGAGACGGAAAGATTCTGGCTGGGGATCTCAAGCACAATAGAAAGAAAGAAACGCTGATGTATGGGTAAGTAAGCTGGGCTGAGTTGAGTGGGGGACGGAGGGGGGTGATGCTGGGATGCTAGCATCACCGTCGAGCCCTCTTGAGGTGTCGTGGGCTAGTCGACGAAACACAGAGGATGGGTGCCCACTTGAAGACCCCAGAGATGTACTCTACTTAGCTCATTCCAGACGGTTGTCATGCTGATGCGCTGGGGAGACTGCACTATGGTTGATCCCCGGAGCCAGCATCGCAGCCGTTGTGTGTGCTGATGCGCTAGGGAGGCAATAAGCTGAACCCTGGAGCCAGCATTACACTTCAGCCAGACAGAAGGATATCTACATCATCATATGGAAGGAACCGCAAATGGATGGAGACACATATGGATCACATTAGTTTACTGTGAAGCTACGTCTTAGTTGGTGTTTATCTTGGCGAGAGCCAAGTTCAAATCAGCATGAAGTTTTAACATCTACTCTCATGTAATGGAAATCATCATTATTATTATTAATTTCTTAGCTGACACCCTTATCCAGGGCGATTTACAATTGTTACAAGATATCACATTATTTCACATTATACATTATTTCACATTATACAGATATCATAGTATTATTTTACATACAATTACCCATTTATACAGTTGGGTTTTTACTGGAGCAATCTAGGTAAATTACCTTGCTCAAGGGTACAGCAGCAGTGTCCCCCACCTGGGATCGAACCCACAACCCTCCGGTCAAGAGTCCAGAGCCCTAACCACTACTCCACACTGCTGCCCTGTAATTCCAAAGATACAACCTTTAGTATTATTTTAAACTAGCTTCTTCAATGTTACCTTCCCCTACCTTCTGCACTGAAAATGTCGATGAGACAAGTCTTCCCCTGTCTGTGTATTGGTATAGACTAACGTTTACATTTCCATCTCGTCACCATACAAGAGTCCAGAGCCCTAACCACTACTCCACACTAATTGCTTTTGCAGTGTACAGGGATGCCTTATAAAGAGGAAGCACTGTATTTCTTTCAATAGTATTACTTTTGCCATCAGTAATCATCAGAATTTGTCTTTAAAGTGACTGTAATCACAGGTTACATTCATCAGTTTAATGCACTCTGGTTAATGTACTTGCCAACTGAGCAAGTACAATTTTGCAGATGACTGTTTCCATTCCCTGTCAATAAAATCAACCATTCGGAAACCTTCCATTCACTTTTCAAATACTCTCTTGCAACATACTGTGATCCATTTGAGGAGGAAGAAATATATATTTACTGTCAGGATCATGTACAACTTCACAGCACTCGGTAGGTGAGTCATATAATAACAGCAAGTCAGAACATGTTTGTATGGATGCTAGAGCTTCGCTGACAACATTTATTATTAAGGATCACTGTTTTCATATTTTGTAACCTTTAATCCTATGTTTGGCTTGCATGAGGCAGACAGGCCTCATGCAAGCCAAATACCAGCTTGTGAGACCTGCAAGGTCAAAAACCGTTATGCATCCAATGACCTGCGGGCTTGGTGTAACTCAGGCCGTTTGAGAATGATCCACAATGTAAGTCCACTTTTTCTACATGTCTCATAAATAACCAACATGGGAAGTATAATTGTGACATAAGGGCAAGATATCCACACATTCTGTTATATTTTGTTATACTGTTATCATGTGTTATCACATTTGGATATGCAGTTCTCTAGATCAGTGGTGTAAGCTAAATGTATTTATTATTTATTCATAAGAATGGCAAAAACACAACTGTATATGACTGCAGGTGGACGGCCACATGTTGTGGCAGTAACCACTCTACTAGACTGTTGGCTGGCCAGGGCAGACATAGCTGTGCACTGCCAACTAAGAGAATGTGAATGAGCCAACAAGTTGCTAACAATAAGCTTATCCAGTGAACATGTCTGGCAGTTTTTCAGTGGCCACTGCGGCATTACAATTTGCAGAGACAGACTTGCTTAACCCACATGCATAATGTTCCCAGTTCCAAATTGCCATAGGTTTTTATTTTATCAAGTTACATACTAAATAAAAGTTTGGCCTTGCTCATATGTTTCAACACAGTAGGCCTGTCGGTAATGGTGCAGTTTGCAGGAGTTTTCTGTTATGTATGCATAATCAGAAACTGGAAAAAATAATGTCTTTACCCATTGGGCAGGTAGGCTGGCTGTGCCACTTCCCTAAAAAATGCATATGACATACGTAAGTATTATATGCAAAGACAGATGGATAGGAACCTTCTCATATCCAACTATTCTCAATAAAGTTAAAGAATGTCTCAGCCAAGGGTTCATCACAATTGAATTATGTTTTTTTCACAACTTACAACTCCAACTCCACCGTAACCCTAATGACATGCATCCCCTGTGGGGGATAAAAAAAAAATCAATCTGTAAAAATCAATCTGTGTTCTCGACAAGTTGTAAATTAACAGCACATTATATAACTCAGACACTTGTACGGCCTCAATGCAGATGTGTTTGTTCTAAAGAAGCAGCAAGCTGAGCTGAAGATGAAAGGCAGGCCTAATTGGTCTGAAGTTTCAAACTAGCAGATCCTATGAACTATCTCCCATTTACAATGGGAAAAATAAGTTTCACCACAAGGGTGTTCTCTTAGGTGAAGTGTTCTCTTAGAAGGTGTTCCTATACACAGAGACTACTGTGCTTGAATTATCATCTGAAACTTTGTTTCAAAACCTTATATTTCCAGGAGTTCAAATTCAATTTCTTGGATTATATGCTGTTAAAGGATTTTAATTAATGGATATGTTCTTGTCAATGCCCGAGTTGTCATTGTGTTAAAAATGTCTGAAATTACTTTAGATAATAAAAAAGGCAGGTGGGGGTCTTTACTTAATTGAATTTACTTTATAACTTTCAATGGTTATAACAGACAACTAATAAATCATTTAATGGAAACATCTGCTCACTTCTTTCCTACTTTTGTAACATCTTTAAACTCAGTTTTTGTCATAGGTTTCAAACGATTAACATTTTGTGACTTACAACAGTTGCTAACAGTGACCTTTATACATTGACTGGCAAAAACATTTGAGTGATATGCTACCGAATGTCTAGCTCCCTACACATTGTTTCAGTGGAAATAGCTGTGCCTTGCCAATGTTAAAGGGTCCATTGATTTGGGCCACTGTAGTACATCTTTTGCTTGTCACAATATGTTGCAACCCTTCTTGACCTACTTGAGACTGAACTGGGCTTTCTGGTGGCTATTTTCTACAAATGAGTCTTGATTAACCACTGGACCACACAGCCTCCTAGTAGATCTGATCTTTTTCATTGGCTTTGTGAGTCTCTTTCAGCCGAGCCTGATTTTCCACCTTGCTCTGCCTACTCTCACTCTACAGCGCAAGCCCCACCCCAAGCTGCTAGCTCTGCTCACGTCATCACTCCAGCTCAGCCTGAAGCCTCAGAGTCGGATCACCCGAAGTAGACATGTCAGAAAAGCAGTCAAAAATCTTCCAGGATGTCAAACAGTTTATGCAACCTTTTGCAGATGCTTTGTAAGCCATTAACACCCATCTGGATGGGATAGATGGCTGTTTTGTTTCAGCAGGAACATCAGCTGCCGCTGCAGCTTTTTCTGTATCCGCCCCTCCATCCTCCTCAAGCATTTCAGTCTCTGCCCCTCCTGCCACATCAACTCAGCCAGCCCCTGCTTCAATTCCAACCATAAATCATACCAGAATTCAACCTCGCATCAGCTTCTTCTCAGTCTGCAGCAGCTGCTCACTGCCACGCTCTTTCCCCTCAATTACGCTGTCAAATAATTGAAGGTAAGGATGTTAACCTCGTTGCCATTCTTATTGCATCATCAGAATTCATTGATCATGGAGTTGTTGATTGTGTTGATTTATCAGTTACATTAAACTCCTATGATCCCCGCCTACTCAGAAATCTTTCTGTTGGAGAGTTTGTTCTCTCCTTCTCTATCTTCCGGCACATCCTCTGCTCTGCTTATCCTCATCGCCATGCTGAACTGGATCAGTATCTTTATTACATTGTAGAGTTATCTGTGAGATACGGGGAATCGTGTTTTTTTTTAATACCATAAAGCATTTTCAGCCAAAGCAGCAGCAGCAATTCTCTCTGCAGATAACGTTATTATTAATTGGTCTTCCCCAGACAATGATCTCTTCAAATTGTATTTTCAGTTGCCTTCGGGCTGATACATGCAGTCTGCGCCTCTACCACTCACTCAACAGCTCTGTGTCCAAAAACAGCGGTTTCCCATTCATCCTCCAGACCTCCAGCTACCCCTCCCAGATTCAGGGACCACATAACGGCCCCAATTCATTCTCTTCTCCCCATCAGCAGATCCCAGTCAAAAGATGTTTATGGCCGCCCCATCAATTTCTCTGGATCCAAACAAATTTGGATGATTTGTTATGACATAGTGCAGAATTTATTATGCATAAGGTCAGTTAGAAATATTTTTTTCAAGGCCCTAAACCAAGTTGTTTATTAGCACTTAAATTAAAACAAAATGAAGCCCATTCATCTATTCAAGTTATTCGATCACCCTTAAAAGGTCAGGTGTCTGACCCTAAAGAAATCAACACAGCTTTTCGTTTGTTTTATTCTGACTTGTATACTTCTGCCTCCTCATTAAACACTGCAGCTTGCTCCTGCTTTTTAGAAAATCTAGACCTCCCACGATTATCCACTGAAGAAGCTTCAGACCTGGGCAAGCCCATTTCCCTTGCTGAATTAAAATCTGCACTTCAGAGTGTAAAGAAATTATTGAATTACTACTAACATTTTGGGAATTGCTAGGACCAATTTTACTTGAAACACTGCAGTCAGCAACTGAAAAGGGAGCTTTTCACCGCAACCTCAATCCTGCTCTGATCTCCTTAATTCCAAAAAAATGTAAAGACCCCACAGAGTGCTTTGGATAATATGCGTCGTTTACTACATGTAATCAACGAAGCTACAAACATGAATACTCCCTGTGCTGTACTATCTTTGGACGTGGAGAAAACATTTGATCGGCTTGAATGGGACTATTTATGGCTTGTACTAGAACGCTTTGTTCTAGGAGCAAATTTTATTAATATGATACGTATTATGTATGCCAACCCCTCTGCCATAGTATCGACTTGTACTACTCACTCTGAAACCTTTACTATTCACAGAGGTACCACACAGGGCTGCCCACTTTCTCCGCTTTTATTTACTCTCTCTCTCTCTGGAACCCTTAGCACAGAATATTGGTCAAAATATAATAACGCCCCCTATTGATTTTAAACACTCAAAGCATGCCATTTCCCTGTATGCTGATGATATTCTGCTCTATGTCGCTGATATTCAACACTTTCTCCCCTAAATTCTGTCAGCTTTTGGTGAATTTAGTGCCTGGTCTGCCTAAATCTGCCCTGTTACCCATTAATCCTGCAGCTGGCAGGGTCCAATTACCATCAATCCTGTAAAAAAGCAGTTTACTTATTTGGGTATTAACATTTATCTCTCCCTACAAACAACTGAGAGAAAAAAAAATGATCTGGGAACTTTACAAGAAGTTTGTGTAGACTTACGTAGTTGGACACTCATGCCCACCTCTTTACATGCACGGATCTCTACTGTTAAAATGAACATCCTCCCTCGTATTAACTTTGTAAGCTCCATGATACCATTGCCACCTCCTTCTGATTATTGGGTTAAATCTGATTCTCTTATCAAGAAATTCATATGGGGGGGATAAACGACCTCAGATTAAATATACTACATTACCACAAGCCAAATCAGCTGGAGGTTCAGCAGTTCTGAATTTTAAATTTAGCTTTTCAAATATGTTTCCTTAAAACCTGGCTGGACCCGCTGTCTTCTGTGCCCTGGCGAGCAATTGAAGAAGCTTTAATATCCCCTACTAGATTACAAGGTGCTTTATTCACAGGGTTTATGCCCAGAAAAAGCGCTTTACTTTATGGCCCTATTGTAGCTTACTCGATTGCAGGCTGGAAAGCAGATGGGAATCAAAATTAAATGGCATCTACACTCTCCTATTTGGCATAATAAAGATCTTTTGTCTGGTAGACAGCCTTTCTTCTGAATGTCAGTCTAAAAAAGGTATCAATACCTTAAATGATATATTTAATGGGGATGGTCTTCTCAGTTTCTAGGATTTATGTTCAATTTTTGATTTACCTTGTTCATCTTTTTTTTTTTCTATCTAAGACTTTGATCTGCCCTACGAGCTTATGGGGTTTGCTGGGGGTCCGAACTACAACTACACCCTATGATAAAATGGATTTCCACAGGGGGGCTCCTCTAAGGGGATGGTCTCTAAGATTTATTTGCATTTACTTAAAGCCTCTTACAAGTCTTTGTCCTTAACTGCTTCATGTGAAAGATATTTGGCTATAGTTGATAGATAATTAAATGGGAAGCAGTTTTGGACAACATATTTGGAGCTTCAAAAAACCCTAATCACCAGTTAATTAATTTCAAGATTTGCCATAGACCTTATTTAACTCCCTGTAGAAGCTTCCTTAAGGGTATTATTCCGAAACCACACTGTGGGTTTTGCTCTCTTGGTGTTCCTGGTACCTTATTACATGTTTTATGGGAATGCCCAGATGTTTTTGTGTTCTGGGGTCAGGTGGCTTCCACTATATCTAATCTGATCAGCAGGGACTTACCTTTAGAACCACTACATTTGCTACTTAATGGTGACTCTGATCTTCATTTATCTGAATGCCAACGTCAAATTTGGCTGGCTGGTCTAACGGCAGCAAAAAAAATGGCTTCCCCACAATGGCTGTTTAATTTTAAAGAGATTATTCTGTTGGAACTTTCTACAGCCCTAATAAATAAAGCCAAATCATCCACGCTGGTAACATGGGAGGAAGCAGCAGCTAAAGTATCCTTGCTGTTGGACTCTGCAGCAGTTTGAATGAGCTCTATGTACTTTGGTTGTATTCTGTATTTTTGCCTTTTTTTATTGGGTCCTGGGAAGTTGACAGGTTGCCGGAGGAAAGGGGAGGTGGGAGGTGGTAGGGGATATATAATATACTGTATGTTATTCGGTTCTGTATGTCAATCCTGAAGAAAAATAAAAATGTGATGTTAAAAAAAAAAAATGGATGTACTGTAACCTGTAGTGACGTTCTTGAATAAATGGAAGTTGACATCTGTATCAAAATGTTGCTCTGGTGTCTCCATTTCTATATATTATTGATGCCACCATGGACTTAAATTTAAATTTAGTACTCTTAATAACTGGGGACCTGTGTGCTTTGTACACTGTCACAAGTATTTGTACACAGAAATAATAAGTCCTCTTGAGAATAAAATGCAGCACTTTATAAAGCAAAATGGAGGCCTTGATTGACATTGCTAGTACACATACCATATATATTATACAGGAACAGTTTATCAAAGGAGTGGATTTTCTATTACGAATTAATGTAGTCTTCTGTGTAAAAGATGTATTGCTTACCTTTCTTTTAGCCCTCAGTTGCTCATGGTATTTGTCAGAAGTGTCTCCTGGGATCTCCCCTCCCCATAGAGTGACACCTACTATGGTATAGGTAATACCCATGACAACCAATGGGAGCACATACACCAGCACTGTTACAATGATATGATACCTGTACAAAGCAAAACATAATAGTGATAATACATGTCCATTATCAAGAGAGTAATACAAATCATCACAAGGATTCTTTTTAATATTCTACCGTATTTGCTTGAAATAGCACTTGGGTGCGTACTGGAATATATATGATTTCACAGTTATGCAACTTGTTAGTACATTTCAGTGAAAAAAATAAATAAAAATAACCAAAGTAACATATTGATTTTAAGGCTACCCCAGCATTAAACTAGTCATTTCCCTGACTGTGGAGTCATTATATTTACAAATTGTTATTGATATTTCTGTCATAACTTAAATAAAATACAGGGTTACACTTAAATAAGTAATGCGCACAACACATGCAACAGAGTAGTGTACTTTATACTTTATTGTCTGTAGTTACATTTTATGAAACTGCAGTGTGGGATTCTAGCTAAACTTGCTGTTTTGTTATTAAAAGCACTCTATGTCATGTATTTATCCAGTATGACAAACATGTCCCTTTGAAATTAATATTTATTGCATTAAAACAAATTGTGTACTGGGTTGGGGAGTTCTATCGTAATTTTAAAAGCTTACTAATGAAGTGTTACATACATGGTATACATGTATAATATAGCTAACAACTACAAACACAAATGCTAACCTTGGCAATTACCTTGGCACTCCATTGGTTTTACAGTTGTGCCTATCTGCTTTGTGCTGGGCAAGGTTGCCCCAATGGTTTCTTGAAACTTGGCTTGTGTTTTTGATATCTCAAATTTAAATGGCTGGGCACTTTTGATAACTTGGCGTTTTTTCACATTTACAACACACACACATTACGGGAATAGCAAAATTGTTCAACCTATATTGAGGCAATATATTGCCGTTTGGATAGGGTTAATGTAAATAGTAGCCTAGTCTGTTGAAAGGGTTAAGATGTGAATCTGTGTAGAATAGTGGTTATGTAGTTGGAGTGAAAGTATGACTAGTTAGGGTTCAAATCCTGCCAAAATTGGCCAATGTTGCTCTTGGGCTCTGACAACAGTGCCCGGTCATTGACGTCAATAGCCGCTCATTTTGGGCAATGTTGTTTTCTTAACATAAATGTAGAGTACTTCGGACATTAACTTGCCATTGTCAACAATTACCAGTGTATTTCGGCCAAAGTGTGTAACTATGCCAATCTGAAGCAAATACTTTATAACGTGGGACAATAAGTGTTCCACACGTGTCTCTTATTTTTAGCAACAGTAAGCCTGACCAAGCAACACTATTTTTTTTTTAAGAAAAAGGTACATAGAAAGAAAAAAATGAGCGCATTGTTTGGTTTTCTATTAGGAGTGTATCCCTTTAAAAAAAGACGTCCTGGGTCATGCTTGTAAAGTTTGTAATCCATTGTAGTTCAGTCCGTAGAGATTATGGAAAGATGCAAAAAAATCTATAAATAACAACCACAAAACTACAATGCAGCTGTGTTATTACTGTGTACGCCTTGCCCTGCTGTTGGGTCTTCATTCCTAAGCCATGATCAGCAAGAAAATTATCTCTGAAGAATCATCCTTCTCGATTTGGATTACAGGTGAGACCTTTTTGTCCAGTGTGGACCACAAATAGCTTTACTCTCATCAACCAGTATCGAGAGGAAAGCGTACTTCCTTGCACCAATAGGGACCACAATGAGCGTTACACTGACAGGAAAAATTTTTTCAGAGATCAAGATCAGAATCTCAGAATGATGAGATGACTCAAAACGTAAAACATAACAAAGTCACTTCATCTTTCAAAATACTGCTTGCTAGACTATTTTTTATATTTACATTATTTAAGATATAAAAAAACATAAATAAATCATTTAATATAAATGATAGACTTCAAAATAAGTGTGTTCCCTAGTATATTTCCATGTTGACAAAACAAGTTAATTGTCATTAAACTCGAATGTCCTGTAATATACATATGCATGAACAAAAGGTTGGGCCTGGGTTCTGCAAAAATCTGCAAAAAAAACATTGGGAGAAAAAGGAGGAGGAGAAGGATATTTTTACCTTCCTTTGGTGACTTATTTCTCTTCTGTATGACAGGTATTGACTTTTTTTTCTACATTTCACCCAAGAGTGTTGGAAACTACAAATTAAAAGTGAAATGGTGCTTTTGGCTGATTTACTTTTGCTGCGCCAATACCCTTAAAACACGTAAAGTATCCATGCTGTAAAGAGAGTCTGGCAGTTCTCGCTGATAACTTGGCATCAGGAACTACTGTTCCTCTCAATCTCTGGCAGTTCTCGCTGATAACTTGGCATCAGGAACTACTGTTCCTCTCAATATCTGGCAGTTCTCGCTGATAACTTGGCGCGAGGAACTACAGTTCCTCTCAATTATGCCTCTGAAAGTTGCCCCATTCATGTTAAAATGTCAATCTTACATGACATTATTTGGTGCCAGTGTCATTTTTTTCCCACTGTTTAGCCTTCTGGGCCCTATGTTTTGCAGGAAGCAAAACAGAAGTTAGGGGGTCATCTTTTTTCTTAAAGCAGATATTTTCAGTAAGACTTATTAGACACTGCTACATGAAAACAAACAAAAAAAAGCTGAATTTATGTACACCTTTATGGCTGGTTTCATATATATTAGCAGCAATATTTCACAATTGCAAAGAAAACAAACAAAATAAACAGTTCAAGTTATTTTCTATTTCCCCAGCACTTTTTTCAGTTGACATGTTAGGGAGCTAGTTGTTAGTTAATAAACAACCAAAAATTATCTTAAAATGAAGCAAAGTTAAGTAAGGTAAAGTATAACATGACTTACATGAAGTGATCAGTAAAGCCACTGGGCCAGTCCACATAGCAGAGAATTCTATTTGGAATCTGTCTAGTCCTGGAGAAGAAGCACAGGGGAAAGGCAAGGACAAACGCCAAGATCCAGATGCTCACAATCACCACTTTAGTTGCTGTTGCAGAGAGTCTTGGCTTCAGAGGGTGTATGATGGCCACATACCTAAACAACAAGAGAGTTGATTTTGACAGCTCAGTGTCCATGCTGGTCATATTTGTAGCTGTCAGAAAGATATATTTAATGTGTCACTGTCAGAACTAAAGCAATCTGGCAGTACAAGAAGCCAAAACAAATAAAACAATTATAGATTTAGGTTGTGCCCTCCAAGAAAATGAAAGACATGACCAAAAAAAATGAACATGCTTACTTTAGGAGACACAGTGTGGTCTGCTCTCAGTATAGAACAAGGCTAATCCCTCCCTGTTGAGGGATACTGAAAATTGTGAACTGATTCAAGTTTATAAGACCAACTATAAACTTGAAAAAAACTAAGCAACACTGTTAGGTTCTTCATAGAAAATAAATAAATAAATTGTAACTTAAAATGTCGGTTTCTGCAAGTGACAAAATAGACAAAAAGCACAATATAGCTATTGGGTGTAGTTAATTAAATAAAGGGGTCAATTAATCTAAATTATGGCAGCTATTTCTTGTCAACATTTAAATATTAAAAATAAGACTTACTGGAATGTGTACAGGTAATTTTTGAAAAGACCTAAACGGTGGTAAATTACCTGAAATACTGTGTGGTAAGAGAAACCCATACTGCGCGCAAAAAGGAAGGCGTGACCGCTCTATTCACTAATATAATAATATGCACGAATAAGGCGAGCTAAATGATTAATTTACCAGTCATCAAAGCACGCGAAATGCTGCACGCGTTACACACCCTTTATTTTAGTATATGGGCACTCCAAAGGACAGGTAGTCCGGCTCTCACTTTGTCAGAATGACAGCAACCAAGGAGGCAGCAGCCAGCACCAGCTACATCTTCAGTGAGTCTCCATAGGATGAGGGGAGGCGGCCCAGTGTTACGCGGATTTCTGCATCCCCATAGAATTCTGTATCAACTTAGATTTGACGCCTAAGTAGATCAAGATCGCTATACGTGAACGCTTGATGTTTCTGAACAGTATTTACATGTAATAAAATTAAAATGTGTTTTAAAAGAAAAATACAGTTTTATAGGGTTACTTTTAATCAAGGGTTTCGTGTATTGAGCAACGCAGGATTCTGAAAACAAATATTTGTATGTTTACCTTTATCCCCTTCTGGTTTATTTTTCCGGTACCGAAAAGTTGGCTAAATATAAATGTGTTTCTTTTAAAGGGATTGCAAGTGTGCGGTTTATTTCTTTTAAGAAACTTTAACCTTCCAGCTGCTTATCCAGCGATTTCGAAGTGCTGCACAGGCTAGTCACAATGTGTGCAGTACTCACTGTTGTCTTTTCCATGACAAAAATGCTAATGTTTTCAGGGCCGAAATAATTCAGTGTAATTCATGTGTTAAAAGAGAACAACTGTCTCTTGGCCGTTTCGGCAATACAACGTCATAATGGAAAAAATACAGTACATCATGGGATTTTATACAGCGCTGTCTATTCCTACAATGCATCTTGCATTGAGAAAGCAACACGTTTGGAATCAGAAGAAAGGAAATGATTATATAATACAGTTCACGTGCAGTCATCTTTTGGTACGTTGCATTTTCAGAATCATATCATTATGTACAGTATTACAACACCGTATGTTAAAATATTGCCCTTAATCCACAAAACCAACGAAATACATCCTATGTAGCCTATATTTGACATTTTATTTGTAGTGTTCTGTGGAACACAGGCAATCGTTTATCATGGAAAAAATTGAATACAGTACCTGAAAGCAGATATACGCATTTATCATGTTTCTCACACAGCACTACTTGTGGTCTGCTCTATTTATATTGTGATTTAGACACAGCCTGGTTTCAATAAGCAGGAAATGTAACACACGCTGAGACACTTAGGAAAGTTAGCACCTTTAAGTAAATACGGTTTTTATATCAAGTCCCTCCCTCGCGGTATTAGGGGAGAGAATTTGAATACATTTCTATGGATTACCATTATTAATTGTATGTAAATGACTCGCACGCGGTATCTTTTTCCACATGAAGTCATTTGCCACTGGTTAGTGAATATAACAGGTGTAAAAAGCAGTAACGGGCTTACTGCGTGGTAAACTGGTTACCGCTGTTTAGTACATGAGGCCCTAAATTGCAGGCAGTATTCAGATTCTGATTTGATGGTGCTTATATATTCAAATAATGTCCTTAAACTCATCATTGTGCTCACAAAATGGCATAAATGTACTGGTATGTGCTGGTATGTGTCCTGTAACTGTTAGCCCTTTCTTAAGCTCCTTTCACACTGGGCTGCTCTACCCAGGTTGGAACCTACCCGGGTCAGGACCCGGTGTCATGCGGGTTGGGTACGCAATTTCACACTACTTTTGATAAAGCAGGGTTGACCTGCGTGACACACGCAAGTACACAATGCGCGTATCAATGCCCCGGAAGCAGCTTGTTACAGATGCTTCCATCCAAGCTTCTCTGGATTGAACCATTGGCCCAAATGCTGATTAGAGCAAACGTTTCTTTATCCCGGCTTCAGTCTGGCTCATGGTGTCCCAATCAACAAAAATATGGCTAAAAAGAATAAACAGAAGTGAAACCTTCACGCAGGTGTGGCTGTTTGTTATTTGTCGGCTTACGTATGACCGTCATACTTTTTGTCTTGCTCAACCCGGGTCAAAGCGTGTCGACCCACATCTTGAGGTGGGTCGCTGGGACCCGGGTCAACCCGGGTACGACCCAAGTACGTGGTTTCACACTACATGGGTTTGTGACCTGGGTAGGTGTGCCAGTGTGAAAGGGGCTTTACATTGTAACATCAAATAATAAGCAGCAACAAGTAACGTTAAAATATTTGAAATAAAAATAAATAATTGTGTGGAACCCTAGTTTTTCCTCCTTTTTTTGTTTGACAGTAACTGGCAATACACCATACATCCCAGTAACAGTATAAAAAACAAGCGGTACTTCTTATTTACACTTCTAGTTTTTCTTCTCACTCAGTAAGTCATGCCTAGGTAATGGGGTAAGATAAAAATAGAAGCTTGTGAAAAATTTGTAATTTGTGCACACCTGCCACCAACAACCAACTATCTGCTTGTCAGATCTGCTGTCTTTCCCACCATGGCTGAAACCACCAGCTTTAATAAAATACAAAATGTCAGGGATGGCTTTACTGGATTTTTTTTTTTTTTTTCATTTTTTTTAACCTAAATTCTTGCTAAGATACATATTGTGTCTAAACTATGAGACAGGAATCAAGTTCCGGTACTCAGGGAAAACAACTAATTTTAAATGACACCTTAGGGTTAGGATAATCTTCATCATCATCGCCATCACAGTTGAAGACGGCAACGTCAGATCTGTCAGCCAATGCAGGCATGATAACATCTACTACTCGCTATGTATACCCTACACTGGAAACATGAAATCTTTCAAAACTATCTTAAGCATCTGTGAGCGCTAACAAACATTACCAGTCTCTAGTGCATTTCATTTGCGTCCCTATAGTGTTGTGGAAAACAAATGTAAACATACTTTGGAGCAAAGGTACACATTTCTTACTGTTTATTATATTACTAAATCTTTTCTTGAATTACATTGGCATGTAAAACAAGAGATCATGCAGAGGGCAGCATTCACCTACAGTATTTGGTTTAAAATTAATCTCCATTTAGAGAACTCTTTTTTTAAACATGACAGATTCAGAATTTGTTTGCAAAACTGATTTTTTCTTCTAAAATATTTGTTTCCAAAAAAAAATTATTACAAATAAAAATAAATTGCATTGATTTTTTTTTATTTATCATTTTTGTATTATTATAATTTACAGTTTTTTAAATTTGGTTTTAAATCATTTTATTTGAAAGATTAATCAGAAAACAAAAGCAAAGCAGATTGTAAATCTTATTTGACCAAAACCTGTTTTATTCAAAACACTAACACAATCAAAAGGTACAATTTAGTCATTTTTATGTTTTACACTTTTACTGTACCGTGATACGTATCGTATCGTCGCCCTTGTATAGCGATATGCGTCGTATTGAAAACAGAAAACAAATGTCTATTTATACTATTGCTTCCAGGGTCCATGACTCAAATCAGAAAATCCGGGGCATTAGATTACATTATCTTTTTTTTATTGCTTTCATTATTAAAAAGCCACCTAATTAATTGTCTATGGAAGAGAAACTTTCCAAACAAGCCTTTGGGATATCATTATAACACCAATAAATTGCCCTGAAGAAATCTTAGCCGAACCATTAGCAGACCATAACACAATGCAGAATGGCAACACAATGGCCATGGTTTGAAAAGGCTTTGCGAAGAAAATGAACTTGAATTGCATGAATCGGGAGGGAGATAATGTGCTCCTTAATGGTGTGTTGAAGTATCTGCTCCTTAGAAGTCACCACATTGTAGTTCATCAGCTATTTTTCAGTTTTGCTAATAGTGTAATTATGAGACATAGAGCATGCAGCATGCAGCCTTATCTACAAACACCTTTTCATTTTCAAAAAATACCATTAGCATACCATTAAAATGCCAAACACTGATGAAAACTTAGCAGCACACTGATGCATCACTATTTACTTAAATTAAAATAGACCCCAGAGAATTTAGAACTAATATCTAGCCTTTACATGTCCTCACACTGATTTGGAACCATGCAACTTCAGTGGATTCTTAGGGCCTCATTTACTAAAGGTTCTTATGCGATAACACACGTGTTATCCAAAGATAAGGCGCGTGCTAGATAATCCCGTATTTATCAACCATGATAAAGCGCGACTTAAAGCATAAGACGTGAATTAGCACGCATGCCTTAAAAATAACATGATGGGTACGTTAGCATCTGCTGAATATGCAAAATGCATGGTGATGTATTCAAATGAAGTGGCATGAGAGCACAGATGAGGCTAATGATATTCAGAGGATATTTACTAAACTGTGCTAACCATGAAGCACACCTTAAATCACGTGCTAGATAGTATTGATGGAAAGTTGTAAAACATGTTGTAGCAGGGCGATTGCCCTGCACATGTGTAAATTAGTGTTGGTGTAATTTTATATGGGGAAATGGGTTTATTGTGCGTCTTTTTGGAGTTGATTTGTGTGATTAAATTATTGTTTACAGACGGGCGCTGGTTTCAGACTTTGCTGCCTGCTGGATTTGGTTGAGAGGAGGGGCAGTGGATGATTGGCTGTGCCGGTCCTCAATCAGCAGGTGGGCAGGTCTCGACAGTGTCCGTCCTTTTAAAAAAATCTGGTGGAGATCGCTCGGGGCGACTGCAATGCCATGCTCCAGAGGGGAGCTGCGTATATTCGAGAGGAGAGAGTCCACTCTGCAGGAACGGCAGCTACACAACCCTGAAACTGCAAGCGGTGCTTGTGAAGGCAATGCCCAGCCAAGGCCGTATGAAGCAGCAGGAGTCGTTGTATGAATACCGGCTCATAAGTAGGTTAGTTTAGGGGATAGTGATCCCATGTGATGTATAGCGAGGGTTACGTAGTGTAACCGGTTCCTGGAGCGGGACGCCTCGTTTTATAAGGCTAGCGCTCGCCCTCTGCGGTACCTTTTATTTGTAGTTTTTGTAATGTGTTTTATTTTGCCTTTTGTACAGCTTGCTGTATGTGTCCTCTGTGCGTTACCATCACTGGTAACATCACATGACCCCTTTATTTACTTTCTTTTTGTATTAATAAATCCTGCTTGCCTGTGCTGGCGTTGGCACAACACTTTAGTAAACCTACCCCTAAGTCTTAAGTGCCTCAAGAATGACCAGACTTCAGTATTAATTTTCTGATTGTCCAAAGATTCCTTAATCCTATGACTAATTATTGTATCTTGCAAATAACCCTAACCAAGATTATTTAATGTAGAAAAGCTTACAAATTGGTTTATTCTTGATAGGCAAGACACACTGTAGAAATCATTTTATAGGTCGCACCAGCATAAAAGTCGCTCCCCCCTTTTTGAGACTTCAAGTTCAGGAAAACAGTTTTTGTGTTAAAATAGCATTTTTTACAATGGATTTTTTTCTCTACATGCTCAACACCGATAAATAAAAAAGATACACGTTTAGTTTCGAAATAACCCTTGTTTGCAACATTTTATTCCATTAATAATTTTACAGTTTTTAGTTTTTAGTTAAACTGCTAGAAACAAATCAGTTTTTCAAAATTTCTAAATAATTGGTTCAAGTAAATTTAAGGCGATCCATGCATTTGTGTTATGTACTGTATTCCCTGTCTGTTTGCATGCTGTGTGTTATTCCCTCCCCGCTGTATTCAGCCATTGCTTGTTTACCTTTGGTACGGGAATACACACACAATAGACAATAGTTCCAGCTGCATTGGCTTTTACAAATTTGTTGTATTTATTCAAATTTAAAAGAACAGTTAAACAATGCTGCTTCCATCAATTAAAATGCAAAAAACCCAATAAACTAAACTGTGCACCATCTAAACCAGTAAACAAAACATCTTAGTGTTGTATATGGTGCAGTACAATTGCATTTCATTTCCAGCTGTAAAAATAAATTAATTTTGTTTTGTTAATCAGAACCATACACATACTTTACAAGTGTACCACTGCATTGCACGGACATGTAGAACAAGTTATAGTATGTTGTGTATTAAAGTCATTCAAAGTACTCCATTCAAACAGTGTTTTCTACATCGGGCCATAAAAGCGTTCCTCCTCTATCAGCTCGTTTTTCTTTCGCCATATTTAAGTTTGTCTTTGTTTCGTCTCCAGTACTGTTTTTTCAGCACTGCAATGCATTTTGGCAAATTCAACAACGAGCAATTTCAAACCTGTTGTGTAGCATTTTCGTTTTTTGTCTGACGGTCCTACTTTATCCAGCGTAACCAAGCCTTTGGCTCTCGGATTCGTTGTGCATGAGTTATCTGACCCAACACAGGATTTTTTCTTTTTCAGCGTGTACTTGCACATTTTTATTCACAAAATCAAATAAACAAACTAAATAAAACAAACACCTAACTCCAACTGGGAGTGCTAAACTAAACTTTTCTTTTCTTTCTGATTAATCCTAATCTAATACTACTTGAAGGCTAAGCCGTTTCCCATTCACACACAATCCAATACAGGTCTCCGCAGTACCTTTGCTGATTCCAACCAGACAGGTCTCCTCACAGTAGCCCTCACTACGGGGTTTCCCTTGGCTTTATGCAGGGCCCCATTAAAACAAATTGGAGCCAGGTGCTTCGTCTGACTCCTCCCCCTATTCTGCCACACCAGTCTCAAAAAGCATTGCAGATACAAAAAACTCAAACTTGATAAATGTACTCAGCTTTCTAACCAATAGCTGTTTGCTACGGATCCCAGGGGCGGGTTTAGTCTGAATGTTGACAAAACAATGGCTCGGGATTTTAATTAGAACAGTGGTTTTGTGTTAGGTGCTGAAAAAATAATCGGAATGTTGACAGTTAAGTTTGTGTGAGCCATAATAACTGTGGCTGTAGTAATCCCATTCTGGCACTGGTATAGTAGTTTAATATTCGGCACATAGGTCACACTGGCGTAATAGTCGCTTCCCCCATTTAAGGGCCCTGCAAAAATGCCTAGAAAATCGACTTATACAACGTTTTTTACAGTACTTTGATGGGTGATTCTGCATAACAGAATTCTGTGCAGTGACGGTAAAGAGGTAATCTTCATGATCCCACATCCTTCCAAAAAAGACCTGCATATGTGTCATATCAGGTAATTGGTGTCCTGGCTGGCAGAAAAGTGGTAGTTATTTCTATTTTGTGTCCAAACCCTGTATCTGCGTCAGTAAAGCCACGACTGTCTTTCTGACATTTCTGGAAAACTGGGCCGCTGGTCCTTTTATAGCAAACACTTCCACCAAAACTGAACATATTTTAAACAATCAATTTTCATAAATATTTAGAGCTTTCTAGAAAATTCCACTCGTATTTTTGCGACTGATGAACAGGGTGGAACCATATGGATAAAGTAAATGTCCCCTTATGGCAGGGATGGCTGGTGGTGACGTCAGACCAGGAAGAGACAGACAACATTACTGCAAGGTCTGAAGCGCTGGTGTACATTTTTATTTTAAATCAAAAGTTTAAACAAACAAAACATTTCTGAAAGCAAAACGGCACAGTGGCCAAAATAAAACAGACAGACACAAAACACTGAAGTAAACATGTATCGCGTTGGTTTTAAAGCCAGCACAATTAGCTGTTGTTATTTATATATTTTTAGTTTTCTTTCACTCACGTTCCACCTCTGAACACCCAACCATGATGAGTGGCTGATCCGCTCTTTTAAACAGCTGTGCCGGGGCTCGATTGCTTGTTAATCATTCAATCAAGCTCAGTGAAGTGATTTGGCAGGAAAGATTAACCCTGTACCCAGTGCCCAAATACATACATTTTAAATAATAACAACAACACATAACACAAAATAAACAAAATACACACAGGGGCAGGGTGTACCCTGCCACACCCCTCCTGTGAGATAACAACCTAACAACAGAGCAACAGAATCACAGGTTTTTGGCATAACTTCTATGAGAGGAGCTATTTTGTGTGCAATGACTTGCTCATGCCCTTTATAACTGGGAATACATACTAAAAGTCTAACTGACTTTCTTTTAGTACCCTGCATCTTTAAGCATATATTTTAAATACAGGCTGATATCAGAATGTATTTCATGAATAAAAATAATTTTGACTTGGATTTTCACAAATAACAAATGGCTGAACATTGTTATTAAAGTAATATTTTACTTCTTAACATTAAGAACAAACTCTAATAAATGGCCAAAAATGTCATTTTCAATGTATTACAACTGAACTGTAATTTTGAGAGATACTGGCAGACCAGGGAGAGATACTGTGGAGTTCAATAAGCTATATGTGGTTCAAGAGCCATCTGTTGGACAGCTCTATATTACAACCAGACCAGATGTCATTCAGGGTGTAATTAATACGGGGAAAAGTAAAACATGTAAATTAATGTTTTCATTGTGTTCCTTTTCACAAGTTTTAAAGACTAAAAACACTATATACCGGTATTAAAATGAATGCTATATTAAAACCTTAAGGATGAACATACCTAAATGTGCTACAGTATATTATTTATGTTTGCGTTTGAACTAAAAGAACATACAAGTTAAATAAGAACATTCGATCTGTAACATAAGGAATCACATTGTTCAGATAACCTGAGTTCTATTGAAAGACTCTCACCTCTACACAACTGATTCTGTTGAATCCTTTAAAATCCTTTCTATACAAAACGCATTTGAAATCAAAGGCTGGAGGCTGGGGATTCGACAGCTCAAAAAGCTATGGTGTATCAATACTGTATTACCAATTTCAATGTTTTAAATATCAAAGTAAAACAGACAGGGGAAATTGAATGACTGGCATCCTTAGACTCATCATCCCATAGATGAAAGATGTTAGTTATTGTTTTTTAAAAATAAATGTTGCTCTACAAACAGTGGGAGAGCGTAGACAATTTACTGAACCTGGGATATATTTTAGTGTGTAAGAAAACGTGCACCACATATAATTCATTTTTATAATACAGATTCCGTTTTTAATTAACAAGACATTTATTTTGCTTAGTAAAAAAAAAAAAAAATCGTAACTTTGTAATGGGCTATTAAAATGGAAAATCCTTATTAATCTTAATGTAAAAAAACATTAGACTAGTCAAAAAAAGTTGCAAAATACATACTTACTACTGTTGACTTTTTCAGTTTTAACAGGGCTTTTAAACAAATATTTTCAATTAAAATGCATCAAAATGTATCATTTTTGCAAACGTTTATTTGGCAGTGTTCCTTACCTGTCTACGGCGATGGCTGTCATAGAATAGATGCTGGCAAAGACAGCCGTGATGGGAAAGAAGTTGTGAAACTTGCAGTAACCTTGACCAAAGTACCATTCGTTGTTGAGAGCATAGATGAAATTTATTAAGGTGTTGAAGGCAGCCATTGAGGCATCAGAAAAAGCCAGGTTCACCAAAAAATAATTGGTGACAGTTCTCATTCGTTTATGAGCCAGAATTATCCAAATAACTATCAGGTTACCAAAGACGGCCACCGCCACAACAGAACCATACGCGACAGACCAGAAACCAATCTGCCACAAAGGCTGGATAAATTGGTTAGAAAAGTTCCCTGTTCTGTTTGAGGATCCATTGATTGAGTTTGCCATTCTTCTTCTTCTTGTTTTTTTCAACAGTAGACTTTTACAGTGATGCTTTTTTGTGTTAACAATTAGTGGTCAGTTGGTGATGGCCAAATAAATGACAAATAAATAAATATATATAATCTGATTTAGCACTGTGAGGCGCTGCTTCAGATTCTATAAATTCAGGCAAGAACCAGCAAATACCTTCTGTAGTAAAAAGGTTATGGTGATTTGGTTTCTCTTAAACTTGTAGCATTGTGACAGAATTCGAATGGCAGTTTCTGAAAGGCTGGGCATGGTGTGCACATCCCTCCTCTCCCCTCTCCGCTCAGCCCCCATACCCCCGCCCCCCGCAAACGTCACGGAATGCAGGTTGTGAGTACCAAGTAGAAGGCGCAGTCTCTGCTTTAATATAAAAACGGTTCTGAATTGTTATATATCTTCATCCCTTTCACTCATACTTTATATAAGCAATATTTACATATGGGCGCACGTTAGACTGTTATATATATAAAAATAAAAAAAAAATCCAACTGTATAAATGAGTAATTGTATGTAAAAATAATGTGATATCTTGTAACAATTGTAAGTGTCAGCTAAGAAATAAATAATAATTAAACCAACAGTTAAGTCTATATATATATATATATATATATATATATATATATATATATATATATATATATATATATATATATAACAATAATGATTTGGATCAAAGCGTTTTTTTATTGTTTGTGTATGCGACCGGTAGTAGCATCTCTAATTACATTTATAACGCTCATCATTTGAAATCCTAACATCCAGATGCACACTTCTGCCTAATTGACTTTACAATTTAGAAAGATTTCTCCTACAAAACAACTAAACTAGTGCCTGGAATTTACTAGACGCGTTTAGATGAAGGCAGCCAAGACAAAACGTTGCTAAGGTGCGTGTAGCGGTGGTCGGACACCAGCAACAAGATAAATTACCAAGCCTTGCATTTATTATCATTGCCTTAGGTGAAAGCTAACTCATTGCCGGTCAAACTGTCCTAATAATACTGTACATCTACAGCTCATGGTGGGTGTGGGGGTATGGGGAGCTGAGCAACAATACATTTTAAATCACGGGGGGCGGGGGTAGGACGTTATTTAAGTTAATCAATAAGAGAGAAATGGATGGGGGATAGAGGAAGAAGGTATTTTGAAGTGAGTAAGCAATATACAGTTAGCCTCTGTTTAACCCTTTACATTTTTGTATGTAGTATCAGTATCAGACTATAAGGGGGGAATAATTGTGTGTAAAAGGTTTATTTTTGTATGAAAATGTTTTGTTTTCATTGTGAAAATAACACGTTACATAATCACACACTCCCAGGCAAACTAACCTGAAGGAGAACATATCTTTGTTACGAAACTGATTGTTACAGACTCTAGAGCTTTAAGATACCTTACATTTTATGTGTTTGGTTGTTACATTTGCACATTTAATAAAAAAGGGGTTTTGGTGAACATAAACAAAGCATTCCTGGTAGAATAATCCAAGGGGAATGTCAAATCAGATAGAATGGTGAATATAAAATTGCCAGTTGAAAAGGTTAACAGCGACAGGGGCCCTCATAGGCGTGCTTAATAACAGACTGGATGAAATGTTATGATGTGTATCAGTGAAGAAAACTAATAACAAAATACAATTGTGTGCATTAGGCACCTACAGGTATAAACATAGCCCAAAGCCATAGTCCAAGGTCACAGTCTCAAAGTTTCAAATGAATCACATATTTTTTAAAATATGTATCCTTATATTAAAGCTATAACTATGTAACACTCGTTGGAGATTCAATCTGAATTGCCAGTGCATTATCTTTATAAAATGAAAGCTAATGCTTACATGTGTATAATTTTTTCTTTCTCCAAAACATTAACATGTGTGCCGAAGGGTTTAGGCAGCACAATGCTCCTTTAATCTTGCCAGGGTACTACAAATGCCTTTTAAGAGATATTTTGCACATCCTATTGATTTCTCTTTGGATATAATTGTTTGTTTTTGCACACTATGATTACTCTGACTTTACTCCACCCAAACTGTTTGAAAATGTATTATCCAAATGGCTATCAACATTACAGTATATGTATGTTAAGTCTGTATTGTCACTTTGGTCCCCTGTACTATGGGACCCTCAAAGAGACTGTTCACCTACAATGCCCTTCATCACACAGGTCCCGAGTACCTCCTCAGCTTGCTGACCCGCTGTGTCCCTGCCTGCAAGCTGAGGTCCTCAGATGGTGTTTCCATCAGAAATGCTATCCCTTTGTCTGCTTCAAAGTGTAACCACAGACCTGTACCAAGCATTTCTGAGGTCTCCTTGTGAAAGAACATTTTTGTTTATAAAAGAGGCTTGTTTGAAAAAAAGGATTTTAAACTCCAAATGTGAAAATTGTGTTTTCAATCACATGTAACAGGAGCAAAAAATGTCATATCATGTCTGTATTTATCTATCTATAGTGGGTCCAATTGAAAATGTCCCCGGTACAACAGTAAATCGCATGGTAACTTGAGGCAAGTCAATCTCTACTGCTGTGAAGTAGAAGTGTAGCTTGAAGTGTAAATTCAATACTTTCATTTTCCAGCAGAGAGCACCTGGGATCTTTTAGGAATGTACTTAGCTGTATACCATTGTTCATTAACAACACAATTGTTTCTGCTTAAGATTTGTATTTTTTAAATTATTTTTTGATTGAGAACGAGGCAAGTAATGTATAGGATAGGCTGTATTATTTAAAATTGTGTTATTGTTATAAAATTAATTTTAAAAAAACTAGTGATTGCATTAAATATTGTTTAAAAATACATTTAATTACTATTTTAAGTTGTGATAAAATAAAATAAAAATATATTATGGCAAATATTTTGCCATTTTTCTTGGTTACCCCATCCCAATGTTAAACAAAACTAATGTATTGCATTGTAATTTTTTACCAAGAGCATGCCGCCGAGCAGGTGGAGTCTTTATACCAAAAGAAAAAGATTCTACAAGCATCAGTCAGTTTCGCCCTATTTCCCTATTAAACGTAGAAGGCAAGATTTTCTTCAGCATTATTGCTCAGAGATTGTCAACTTACCAATTAAATAACTGCTTCATTGACACTTCAGTACAAAAAGCGGGCATTCCAGGTTTCCCAGGATGCTTAGAACACATCATCGTGATCTGACAACAAATCCAATCAGCTAAAAAGGAGAGGAAGGAGCTCCATATGACATTTGGCTAATGCATATGGTTCAGTGCCACATGAACTTCTTTGGGCAGCATTTGATTTTTTCAATGTATCGATGACAATAACAAATTTAGTGAAAGCCTACTTTGGAGATTTGCAATTTTGTTTTTCAACTTCCGAATTCAGCACTAAATGGCAATGCCTAGAAGTTGGAATAATGGCAGGATGCACAATTTCTCCACTGGCTTTTACCATGGCAATGGAAGTAATTATTAGGGCATCAAAAATGGGTAGTGGGAGGAGAGCGCTTGGCTTCTGGAATGCGACTACCACCAATTCGAGCATACATGGATGACATGACAACTACCACCAATTCGAGCATACATGGATGACATGACAACTACCACCAATTCGAGCATACATGGATGACATGACAACCATGACTACAACAGTAGCCTGCACTAATCGGTTATTGGGCAAATTAACCAATAACATTGAATGGGCACGAATGCAATTCAAGCCCACTAAATCAAGGAGCATCTCTATAATTAAAGGTAAAGTAGTAGATAAAAGGTTCTACATTAATGGTGAGGCAATGCCAACAGGTCTGAGAAGCCAGTGAAAAGTTTTGGGAGATGGTACGACGGAGACCTAAAGGACACAGTTCGTGTGGGAGAAGAGAGACAACAAGCTGTGGAAGGGTTGAAGAGCATAGACAGCAGCGCTCTACCGGGCAAACTGAAACTCTGGTGCTTTCAGTTTGGTCTACTGCCAAGGCTGCTGTGACCACTGTGTACAAGGTTTCTTTCACAACAGTTGAGAAGCTGGAAGCTTTAATCAGTTCATACGTCAGAAAATGGTTGGGAGTTCCACGCTACCTCAGCAGAGTGGGACTTTATGGTAAAAGAATACTGCAGCTTGGCAGAACATTGAGTCAAGTTTATGATATACAGTAGGAGTGAAATTTCAAATTTCACAGATGATATTCAAAATTACGGTAATATTTTAATGTGGACAATTCGGTAGAACAATGAACTAAAAAAAAATATATATATATATATATATACGTATATATATATAAAATGTTTTTTTTCTCTTATTTTTATTGTTTTGTTCAGTATATTTAAGAGATTAACAGACGTGTTTATTCCACATGTTTTGCAGGTTTTTTTCAAATAGATAAAAACATCTTGACTTCACACTGCATATACATTACACGCATGCATGTAATTTAAATAAATTATTATTAATTTCTTAGCAGACACCCTTATCCAGGGCAACTTACAATTGTTATAAGATATCACATTATTTTTACATACAATTACATTATTTTTTTATACAATTACCCATTTATACAGTTGGGTTTTTACTGGAGCAATCTACAGTAGGTAAAGTACCTTGCTTAAGGGTACAGCAGCAGTGTCCCCACCTGGGATTGAACCCACGACCCTCTGGTCAAGAGTCCAGAACCCTAACCACTACTCCACGCTGCTGCCCGTTGAAGTTGAAAGATATTTAGCTGTTGGTCATGTTACAGAAACAGGGGGATAGTAAGTGAATACATATAAAAACAACTATTTGTATATCTGAATGGTGTTTTTAAAAAAATCAATGAAGTTCACTTGATAACAATAAAATTAACTTAAATTTTAAGTTTCAACTTGAGAACATTGTATCCCTGGGAATTAAAGGTTTTGGGTAAATAATCTGGATAGGCATCAGTTTCACCTGGACATTTTGTCTTTGATTCTCGCCTATCCTGAATTCTTGCACTAAAGTGATAATTCAGGAAACATCATCAATACATAGTGTAACGATCTGTGCATTTGTGTTTCGCTCCCTCTGTTTCCCTCCCTGTATTTCCGCTCTGTATTCCTGCCGCTGCTGTGTTTACCTCTGTGTGTGTGTAATTCAAGCCTGCTTGTGTGCGTTTGTGTCTCCCCTGTGATTGGTCCCGTGTGTGTGAAGTGTGAGGCCGAGAACCAATGGGATGTGTGTAAGCTCTGCCCCTGATTTACATACGGGGAAGGAGCTAAGTGTATTAGAAGAGGCTGTGCCCGTAAAAACTAAAATTCTGTGGTCTGTGTTGTCATGGTTGTCACTGTAATGAATCCTGCATTGCTGAAAGAGCTGTGGACTCTGGTGGGTACTGAGAGAGAGTCCCATTAAAGGATTGGAAAGAAACCAAGCGTCTATCTGTTTTCTGCCTCTTGCGCGACATGCTATAATATGCTTGTATTACAAAAATCAACAATTCTTGTGTGTCTCTAAATTCAACTATAACTTTTACAATTTTCACTTGTCACTTTTGCACAGAACCTAACATGTGGCTGCATGTGTCTTTTCACAATTTTTTAAAATATTTTCCAAATAGAATACATGTATCTATATTGTGGTACGGGTTCGATCCCTGTTTACGTGGGAAAATAGACCTAGCCATGCATCATGGCAATGTACTTCTTAGGCGGGGAAGATACTCTGTGTTTACCGAAAAGGGAGGGAATTAGTGGGGTGCAGAAAAAAAAATTGTCCAGATAAAAAAAAAAATATATATATATATATATATATATATATATATATATATATATATATATATATATATATATATATGCATATACACTAGCTGAAGGAAACAGCAAAGGAAACATTTGCCATGTGTCTGCCCAGTTCTGAATGCTGTCTAGATCATTTTGAATGACCTTTGCTGCTGCAACAGTGTTTGCCACTCCTCCTATTTTTGTGTCATCTGCAAATTTAACAAGTTTGCTTACTGTACCAGAATCTAAATCATTAATGTAGATTAGGAATAGCAGAGGACCTAATACTGATCCCTGTGGTACACCACTGGTTACCTCGCTCCATTTTGAGGTTTCTCCTCTAATCAGTACTTTCTGTTTTCTACATGTTAACCACTTCCTAATCCATGTGCATGCATTTCCTTGAATCCCTACTGCATTCAGTTTGAGAATTAATCTTTTATGCAAGACTTTGTCAAAAGCTTTCTGGAAATCTAAATAAACCATGTCATACGCTTTGCAATTATCCATTGTCGATGTTGCGTCCTCAAAAAAATCAAGCAGGTTAGTTAGACATGATCTCCTTTTCCTAAAACCATGCTGACTCCCAGGATATTGTTACCATATAGGTAATTTTCCATTTTGGATCTTATTATAGTTTCCATAAGTTTACATATAATAGAAGTCAGGCTTATTGGTCTGTAGTTACCTGGTTTGGTTTTGTCTCCCTTTTTGTGGATCGGTATTACGTTTGCAATTTTCCAGTCTGTCTGTACAACCCCTGTGTCAAGAGACTGTTGCATGATCTTGGTTAGCGGTTTGTAAATAACTTCTTTCATTTCTTTGAGTATTATTGGGAGGATCTCATCCGGCCCAGGGGATTTGTTTATTTTAAGAGCTCCTAGTCCCTTTAACACTTCTGCCTCTGTTATGCTAAAGTTATTTAAAACTGGATAGGAACAGGTTGACATGTGGGGCATGTTGTCTGTGTCCTCCTTTGTAAAAACCTGTGAAAAGTAATCATTTAATATATTTGCTATTTTTTTTTCTTCGTCTATGATTTTTCCATTTATGTCTCTTAGACATTTAACCTCCTCTTTGAATGTTCTCTTGCTGTTGTAATATTGGAAAAACATTTTGGAATTGGTTTTAGCCTCCTTAGCAATATTGATTTCTATCTCTCTCTTGGCCTTTATAACTTCCTTTTTGACTTGTGTTCGCAGTTCCAAGTACTCTTTCTGTGTACTTTGTTTTTGGTCCCTTTTAAACACTCTGTAAAGTGCCTTTTTTCGCTGAATGTTTTTTTTGATTGATCTATTTAACCATTTTGGCCATTTTGTTTTAGATTTAGATTTGTCTACGTTTGGGATGTAGTTGTTTTGCACCTCTAGTACTATATTTTTAAAAAAACAGCCATCCTTTTTCTGTGGATGTTTTCTCTATTTTACTCCAATCTGCTTCTGTTAGTCTCTGTTTCATACCTTCATAGTTTGCCTTTCTAAAATTGTAAACCTTAGCTTTAGTCATTACTTTTGGGGTTTTAAAAATCACTTCAAATGAGACCATGTTGTGGTCTGAGTTTGCCAATGGCTCTCTGACCTCTGTTTTAGTTATTCTGTCTTCGTTATTTGAAAAGACTAAATCAAGGCATGCCTCCCCTCTAGTTGGTGCCTTGACAAATTGCGTTAGGAAGCAGTCATTTGTCATTTCCACCATTTCAATTTCGTCCGTTGTGCTGACATTTCTTTATGTTCACAGCTTTATTCATAAAATATAATCTTTGTCAAATGGCAATTTGTATTTTCAAAAACATGCACAGCCATCATCTGAGTGTGTGCACAAATTCTGAGTTACTCCTGGTCCTAAGGTAAAGTAACTTTTAATTATTTTAAAAAATGTATTGGCTTTTTTTTTCTTTTCTTAATAAAGGAGCAAGTAGATGAACAACTGGGCTCCACCTCTCCTTTGTGAGTAAATCTAATTGAAATACATTTTTGTGGACAGAAATAATTCATCTGCACAAGGGGACTCCAACTTCTTAGGTGAACAGTTCATCTTTCCACTTCTCAGGTGGTGTGTGTCTTGACTGGGTTAATACTGAAGTAAACTTGGTCCTGACCATCAAAAAACAATTGTTAATGCCAGCTGGTAGTGTCTGAGGCCTGTCTCAAATGTTTCACTGTTACTGCTAAACACTGTTGTCCGTGTTTAAATCCCTGTGACAAAAAAATCAATGTGTGTCTACGGAGCAAAAAGGGACAACTGTGTAATTCAGTTCAAATGGGTTTAATGTGCATTTTATAAAAACAGACAAAGTGAACAAAAAAATAAACATGAGCTGAAAAAAGCTTTAGTTCCACAGTCAAACATTTTGTAAAGGGAAACCCCGATTTGAGTTATGTTGAGAGGTGAATTATCTCAGGATTTATAGCCAATAAAATATCATTCTGGGGTCATTTTTTTATGATCTTGACACAATAGTTTGTTATTATATTTTTTCAAGTCCTGATTTAGAAATCAGAAACAAAAGTGCTTATAAACTACATAGATATGAGCGTTTCTGATTTATAAATCAGAAAGACTAAGGCTAAAGTTCTTTTTAGACAATCCAAGCATAAATACAACCCAAACCATGTAAATATTTCCTTAACCAGGCAGCTGTACTGCTCAATGTGTAATTATAGTCATATAGGTATATTACAACCCCAGATGCAACTTGCATCAGTTGAATAAGATGATGCAATGTACGTGCCATGGTTCTGTTCAAGCGCAGCACATGACTGTTTTGCAACTGAACTTCCTTACCCTCCACTGTATGTAAATATTTCCTCGGTGACCAGGCACTGCTACTTAATTATTCCATATTTATATATACTGCTGTTAATTGGCTCTTGATATTGGATTAGGTGACAGTTGCTATGGACTGACAATTCAAAACAAATCTTGGCCAGAACATTGATATTAAAAACTAAAATTCCGTGGAACCATATATATTTTAAGTTACCATAACATTTCACCTGACATTTCTTTTACTGTGCCGTTATACTATTTTATTATGCAGATATTCACTCAGCTGTGGCAGAGACGTTAATCAAAAATCTAGGAATTTACACTATTTTGTTTTTATCAGGGTCTGATAACGTCAAATGGTACTATTAATCAAAACAGATTTCCATGCACTTAGAAATTCTGCAGTCACAAAAAATACCAGCTATGTCATAAAAAGATACATATCATGGCTGGGTCTCACTGGGTCATGCTATGTTATTAATTAACATCATAGTCGAATCGTGAGCAATGTTGTGGGTCGTAACTGAAGGGTTAAAATTAGTGTTCATATTGTTTCTGAAATAGTGATACAATGTAATCATGTACAAACTGGACTGTATAAGAGAGTGTCTTTCCATAAACATTTGCTCAGCCGTGGCAAGCACTGAGCCAAGCATGTTGGAATGCAGCTGTACAAAACTTAAGAGACATAAAATGAGATTCTGTGTAGAAGGCAGTGAATTATACATCCTGTAAGTTAAGATAAACCATAGCATTGTGTGTGATTTAACCTTATGAGTGAACGTGGGGCCCCTGATGACAAGACTGATTTCATGTCATATATATTAGGATTGAAACTAAACTGTATTAGTTTGCATAGCTACTGGAGTAATGTAATGCTATAGAGCTGTACCTATATAAACTAAGAGGTTTGTGCAAGACAATTGAGCTCCCCAGACTTTCCATCTCCAAGGTTTTGCCTGTGAGGGGTCTCCCTGTACAGGTAATACTGATCAATTATCTTGAAACTGTATTGTGAGCTGCCATTTTTTTTACTTACAGTGATGATGTAAATCCCTTTATTTTAGTGGACCAAAAATGTCATGTGTTTATATATTTTTTAAATGTAGCAACTTATTTTAGTGTTTTTCACCTACAAATGTTGTTTTCTTCATGGTGGTTTTGCACTGGAGACTACAGCTTTAAAGTTTAATGTTTGTTTTGTGAAAAGATTTGAAATGATGATACAGTGGACATACTGCAGCAGCTTTGAATTTAATTTCACCAGTCATTAAATATGTTAACTGCACTTCTTGATTCTTTAGCGTGACTATGTGCCGTACTCTACCTTTTAATTTAAGCATGCCTAATTGTAAACTTAATCTACCTAATGTTAAAAATACTCCCTCTGCAATAATGTTTGTAATTTCACCCCTGCCTGTCTGAGTCCCTCTCCCACTTTTGCCCTGGGCTTTGACTCTGCAAAATCTGGTATATTTTTGATTCGGTAACAACATAAATGTAAAACTAGGCAGGATATTTTGAAAAACACTTTTGAAGATGAATGCAAACATTGTATGACATTAAAAAAGACTTTGAGTCAAACACATTTGTAATTGCATGTTCCTTTTAGTATTTATAAATTTAGCTCTATTGAGTGTTTAAAATCTGGACTCTACACGTGAGAAGCACGTGCAAAAGTGACAGTCATGTAATGTCTGTGTTGCATTTTACCATTACCATTTTATAAACGCTTTGACATGAAGTCTATAAAGATGTTAGTCAATTAAATTTACTACATTTTCTTTTAGTATTTTTCGGTATCTAACCATGAAGTGTTTTATAGTTTTGTAAAAATAAAAATAAAAATAATAACATATATATCTATATATATATATATATATATATATATATATATATATATATATATATATATATATATATATATATATAATCAGGACTGGCTGTAAGGTCCGTTTTACAGCAATATATTAATCAAGAAACAAATTGACAGCTATGGGGACTGTTGTCAAGCGGTAACCCAGAGTGCAGTATTTGCATTCTAAAATGATAGGGAAGTCTAAAATCTTAGAAGTGTTGAAGAGAAAAATAGCCTAAAGCTTTCATTTAGAAAATAAAATAGCTCATTTTCATTCACAAAAGGACTGGCATTGGCAATTACTGTTTCCCAGACATTTAAATTGATATTGACATGCAACTAGTTAGAAAGGTTGAAGAACCATCCGGTAATATTGGCATGATTAGAATGTAAAGGTTTCCATTTGCTAGGATACAGAAGGTCTGTGACAGGATAGATTGGCATTAACAATATGCTCACAGAATATGCTTCTGCGAGTAGCAAGCCTGGTACTCAGATGTACTGAATCTTAGTATACTGTAAACATAATACACCAACACTAAAACTTATGTCAGCAATAACATGTGCTAGGATGTGAAGTCATTGTGTGAAATACCATGCCTTTGGTGGCATGGGCAAAGGCTCTAATTGTACAGTGCATATTTAGTGCCAGCAGTTCTGATGAGATTCAGGTTGAGTTTGTCTCAGTAATTGCTGGTTGGGTGCATTTGACATTTTAGCACAAGGGTTTAAGATGGCATCGGGATTTTTTGAAATCAATAGAAAAAAATACAACCAAAAACATGTTCTGTACTTGAATGATAAACACATGAAAAAAGGACCTACCTCCTTAATCGTCCATTCTGTGATATTTTTACATGTGGGTGGGTTTTGCCAAGCCCTGTTACAAGGTCCAGATTCTGCATATGGAGCATGTGCAAAAGTTACGGTTATGTGTATGTTGGAAATGTGTTTATGCTTTTCAGTAAGACAACTAATTTGTTATGTACAGTAAACATTGCAGTGTTTTCTGGGGGATCTAGCCGTACATTCACATTTTTTATTTAATGCTTGTCAACATTATGAGGCTGAAGTTATAGTTGAAGTTGAAGTAGTGGACCACCATCACAAAGTGCTTTACAAGATGCTGTAACAACAAGAAAATCCATAATTCTTAAAGAGAAATGCATAATACATGATATACAGTAAAAAAAAAAAAAACATAATACATTAAATACAGTGGAAAGTGCATAGTACATGATAGCAGCATAATACATTAAATAGTAGCAGCAACACAGCAGCTAATAGCAAATATCAGGCTTAAGGAGCATGGAAGGCAAGAGAGAACAAGTGGGTATTGAGAGTTGATTTAAAGCGAGCGACAGTGGGAGCATCACGCACCAAAGCTGGGAGAGAGTTCCAAAGAGTCAGAGCTATGAAGCTAAATGAGCGTTCTCCAAGTGTGGTGCACTTTTGCTTGGAGATAACAAGCAGGCCAGAGTCGGAGGACCTCAGCTTGTGGGCAGGGATATAGCGGGTCAGCAGGTTGAGGTGGTATTCAGGACCTGTTTGATAAATTGCATTGTAGGTGAGCAGGAGAGTTTTGGAAATAATCCTGAGCTTTACAGGTAGCCAGTGCAGCTTGGCAAGACGGGGGGTGATGTGATCACGTTTTTTACATCTGGTAAGGATACTGGCAGTGACATTCTGAACTAGCTGCAGTCAGTTTATGGTGTGTGCTGAGAGACCACCATATAGAGAGTTGCAGTAGTCGAGTCGAGAGGAGACAAATGCATGACAGAGTATCTCCGCATCCGGGAGGGAAAGGTAGGGACGGACTTTAGAGCTGTTTCAAAGATGGTAGAAGGAAGATTTGACCACGGAGGAGATGTGGGCATCAAAAGAGAGGTTGTTGTCAAGAAGTACACCAAGGCTTCGTACAGTGGGGGAAGGCAGCAGCAGACAGTATCCGAGGTTCAGGGCAGCTATATTTAGATTCTTAAGTTGAGTTTTAGATCCTACTAGGAGGAGTTCAGATTTGTTAGTGTTCAGCTGAAGAAAATTGGTATACATCCAGGCCTCGATGTCTTGAATGCAAGTCGAGAGCCGGACCATGGCAGAGGAGCTACCAGGGTCGAGTTTTAAGTAGAGCTGGGTGTCGTCAGCATAGGAATGAAACATAAGGCTGTGTTGGAGGATGAGGTGACCCAAGGGAAGCATGTAGATATTGAAGAGAAGGGGCCCAAGAACAGATCCTTGGGGGACACCACAAGTGACTGGGTTTGCAACGCCACTGCGTCCAGCATAGAAAACAGACTGCATGCATCCAGATAGGTAAGAGGACATCCAGGTGAGACAGGTTCCAGAGATTCCAGCATACTTCTGAAGGTGGTCAAGAAGAATGCCATGATCTATGGTGTCAAAAGCGGCTGTTAGGTCGAGGACAAGCACAGAGGAGCACCAGCATCAGTATTGAGCAGGAGATTATTCACAATCCAGACCAGTTTCAGTACTGTGATCCGGTCGGAAACCAGACTGTAGAGATCCAAGCAGATTGTTGTCCGTGAGATGTTTCATCAGCTGACTGGCTACAGCCCCTTTGAGAGTTTTGGAGAGAAAAGGGAGATTGAAGATGGGACGGAAATTAGATAAGTCAGCCGGGTCAAGGGAGGGTTTTTTTGAGTACAGGCGTAACTCGGGCAAGCTTAAGGGCAGCAGGAGTCCAGGGACAGGTTGAGAGTGTGCATAATGGAGGGAGCAAGATCAGAAGCACAGAGACAGACAAGGTTAGTCGGCCAGGGGTCCAGGGGGCATGTGGCAGTAGTTGATTTCAACAGTTAGCCGGAGACATCAGCAATGGAGAGAGGAGAGAAGGAGGAGAGGGCAGGAGGGGCAACCGGAGGAGAGTTAAGCTGGTCAAGTAGTAAACTGGGTTTGTGGTGGGAGAGCATAGAATAAATGTTGTCGATTTTGTTCCGAAAGAAAGAAGAGAATCATAACAGGTAAGAGAGGAGGATGAATGGAGTTGGATCTGTCGGTGGCTGGATGTAGGATTTGGTCAATGGTCTTAAAGAGAACATTGGGTTTACCGTGTCCCATAGTTATGATTTCAGAGAAGTATTTCTCCCTGGCCGCGGCAAGCGCACGCCTGTAGTTTGCGAGATAGTCGGTCCAGATCTCTCTCTGAACCGTTAGTCCAGATGACCTCCACTTGCGCTCTAGGTTGCGGCAGGCAGACTTAAGCAATCCAAGTTCAAGGGTGTACCATGGGCAGTTTCGATCTTTCTTGATGGTTCTGGTTGTAAGCGGGGCAACACTGTCAATGATATGAGTAAGGGTGGCATTGTAGAGGGTCACCACATCATCAACTGAGGACAGGAGAGTACCAGCTAGAGGGGATGCAGAGACACACACTGAGAGTTTCAGAGGATTTAGCAGATTCTTGGAATGGAAGGAGATAACAGTATCAGTAGTGGAGGAAGGCACAGGAAGATTCATATTAGCAGTGATTAAGAAATGGTCAGAGAGAGAGAGAGAGATATCTGAGATGGAGAGATTGGAGATGTCAAGGCCCCTGATGAGGAGCAGATCCAGGGTGTGTCCTCGGGTGTGAGTGGGGACGTTGACAGATTGAGAGAGCCCAAGACCGTCTAGAATTGTGTTGAAGTCAGTCACTAGGGTGGAGGAAGGCAAGTCAACATGAATGTTGAAGTCACCTAGGACCTCCTTTTCTTTGTTACGGATTCAGTAAATGCATTGCTGACTATTTACAATTATGGTTGTAGTAATTGGTTACAGTATACATAGTAATAAACGGTTGTATTTTTACGAGGTAATATCTTTATGAGATAATATTCTTCTTGATGGTACCAAGTAAAAAAAAAAGTGTAATAACTTGCTTGTGGTTTTTTTAAAATGTATTAGCTCAATATGCATTTTTTACTTAGACATTTTAGAAACACAATAGTCTGTATTACTTAAACGGTGGCTATTTTATTTACATATTGAAACAATACACGCTAATATACTATCCATATCTTAAAAGTGTAATTACAGGAGACACAAGAGATACTGTATATATGGGGTCGTATTTTGGCTTGGGGTCCTAACATATATAGTATATGCTCACCATTTGGCTTTAAAGACCATAAAAAAATGGTATATATATATATATATATATATATATATATATATATATATATATATATATATATATATATATATATATATATATATATATACACACACACACCAAGACTACATTTCCCAGAGTTCTCAGCTGGCCAACAGTTAAGAAACGCAGGGTTTGTTAATGGGAAACACCTGTGGATAATGAAAGCTAACTATATAAACAGGTGTCTGGAAAAGGTTCTGTTGGCTGGGTGGAGGCATTGGCCTGAATGTAGACCTGGAGGGATCGCATTTCGTAAAAAGGAAGATAAGATATTGTGTTTGGGGGCTGGTAAACTGGTAAACGGCTTAGCCGTCCAGTTATAGTTTAGAACTGTATTTACTAAGTTTAGCTAGGCTTTTGTTTTGTTTGTTAAATTGTTTGTGTTGTGTAAATAAATATACAGGCACTGCCCTGTTTACACCCTATCTGTGTTTGTTTGAGTACTTATTTTACACCCTGAAAGACAGTGAAAAGGTTCAGAGAGGTGACAAAGGAAGCCCCACTTTGCCACAATATCTCCCCCTCCCCCCCTTAGGTCAATTACCCTCTACAGTCTGACATACAATGTCACTAAGGTCATTCTGAATAATGTTATGATAAAGACAATTGTATCCCTGTTAAATGGCAAAGATGAGAGGATACAACTCATGTCACTGGAAGCAGTTAGGGTGAACCATTAATTTATTTGTTTACTGGAACCCAAATCATTTATTTTTGTAGCTAACGTAAAGCAAACATTTTGGAAAATTGACTTTTAAGGAGAGTTGCGGGGTGATTTATCTTGTAATACCAATCAGTATGCTAATTTCTGAACAATTCAGATTTCCCCTAAAAAATAATTAAAAGAACAACCTTGACAGATTGGGTCAGATTTATCAAGGTCTGCATTTCAAATTAAAGCTGTGCAATTAAAACTGTAAACAAAATCAGTAATGTCACAAAACTAGTAACATGCAATTAAAATATTGCAACTTGTAACAGGATTGTAATTGGATTATATTTACATTTTCACAGATGTGTAGCTCCCATATTAATAGGAACGTTGTTAAATTGCATACACAAGTAAATAAAATCCTAATGGGCTACCATTGTCATAATTTTGAGAATATAACTTGCATCTCTTTTAAAATGTTTGGAGCATTTCTGTGGGTTATATATGAGTTTTAATGAACTTCAAGGTGTGCAGTATACTTGGATAACAGTATCATACATACTGGTTGTATACAATAGGTGTGTGACAGGGTCAGTAAGACCCCGCCCTTTTTAAGCACAAAATTGATTGACCTTGAGGAGTATTCCTCTAGCTTTCCTGAGTAGAGGGTTGGGCTGGCTGAAAAAAATATATATATTTATGCTGGGGTTTACAAGGAGCTAGCAGCTTCCCATATAGTCAAGTCTGTGGAAGATCTGCCAAGTCAATCAGTACAATTTACCATTTTATGCTTAAAAAGGGATATTATACAAGAAGTATATATTATAGAAGGGATCTAAAGCAAGGCTGCACAGTCATGCAAGTTTTACACAGCGTGTGCTTTATTTTTCAAAATAACTGTGAACTGAAAATAGAGTGAAAGAGTGGTGGTTTATAGATCCACTGCTGGTCAGATCAGAGCTAGCCAACCAATTGAACCAGTATTGATTAACCAGTATTGATTAACAATACTGCCTGGAACAGTATTGTTAAATACCAGAATGCCATATTACAAAAAATACATTCTGTAGGCATTACTAAAATAACAATGGAGGATGAGCCCTCATTGTATATGAGGCTTTTTCTTTTGTGCACCTTGGAATATCGTTCCATCTTTTCTTAATCTCCTCCACCATTCTTTTAATAATGCCTACACAGACCTTTTTGGTGCTTCTAAGAACCCTTTTACATGGATTCTATATTCTCTATTTGCAGCCTTTTTTTGTCATGTAAGCTATGAAACATGTATTGAAAATTCGCAAAACAATACGGTATCGGTATTATAAACCATTATTTACAAACTGACTTGATCAGAAGGGTTAAAAAATGAGCTATTTGCAAAATGTTATTAAACGTTTCTTTGTCCTTGAAAACGACGTCTACTTCTTGCTGCAGACAAGTCTCCCACATCACCTTGCCTTTTATATAGCCTACTGTCTAACTGCGGCAAATTAACACCTGCTTTTCAGAGTTCTTAAAATAATCACGCAAATACGAGGCCCACAATTACCGGCAGCTTTAATAAATTAGACAGAATATTTAGGCAGCAGTGTAGAGTAGTGGTTAGTGCTCTGGACTCTTGACCAGAGGGTTGTGGGTTCAATCCCAGGTGGGGGACACTGCTGCTGTACCCTTGAGCAAGGTACTTTACCTAGATTGCTCCAGTAAAAACCCAACTGTATAAATGGGTAATTCTATGTAAAAATAATGTGTAAAAAAATAATGTAATTGTATGTAAAAATAATGTGATATCTGGTCGCCCTGGATAAGGGTGTCTGCTAAGAAATAAATAATAATAATTTAATAGACCTAATTTGCAAAATCCTCTCCCAATTTTAGTGGTTTCGTTCAGAAACGCCCCAGAATTACATATGCATATACAGAATTACATATGCATCAAGGACTAAAGCGCACAGAGACATTGCCCCCACAAATCATGTCTTAATTGCGTGTTTATGCCATTGCGTGTGTTTTATAAATCCCATCCAAGAATTCAGAACCCTCAGCGCCCATTTTACGGTCGAAAAACATGCAGAATCCTTTTATAAATCTGGGCATGAGTTTGCTAATGGACATATTTCCTAAAGTATTTTTTTCATGGATGAAGTGTACCAGGTGGATGATGTGACTGCTTAGGTAGGTCTCAGCTAAACTATATTGTCTTTGTCTAGGCTAGGGGTAAAAAATAAACAGCAGCTATTTTACTGCTACTGTGTTCAATGCATTTTGTTGAAAATGAAAGCAATAGGATATTGTCCATCCTGAAAGAAGGCAGTGTTTTTATCTTAACAAATATATTTGTTAGGTATAAACAAGGTCAGTTTGCTGGCATTTTACTTGTATACTGTTTTAGCAATACAGTTGGACATGCTAGTAGAGCACCAGGGTTTTTCAAATAACCTGCTTTTGCATGAAACCATCAAGTTGTCAATTTTGAACACTTCTGCATGGGTGTCAAGTCATGGATGGAAATACAGAATTCCGTCCTGGTGAGGTTTCTGTGGGGTCATTTTCCCGTCGTCATCTACACTGGTCTCGGGCGGTGTAGTCATGTGAACAAGGGGAGGGTATTTTTATTTATTTATTTATTTATTTATTTATTTATTTATGTATTTATTTTTTTGCAGCGTGGCGAGAATGAAACGATTGGATGTGCAATTTCACTTCATCTAGTCATCATGAAAATGTTTGTCTCTCTGGGGAAGTTGTATCAAAACGATTGACGAGGGAATAAAGAACAGATGGAGATGGGAACAGTTAAAAGAAAAAGATGATTTCGACCGGCCATTCGAGAAATTATTGAAGAAAACACGATAATGTAAAAAAAAAAAACACACACACACAAAAAAAATACACAAACCTGAAACAAAAGGCCATGGAAAAAAGAGAGAGGAAACGTGAAGAACCTATGAGAAAACTGAAAGAACAAAAGACAGCAAAAAAATCAATGAAGGCAGTGAGCACATCAACAAGCAGTACCAGAAAACCAAGTTCAGAGGTCACCTCTAAAGCAACTACAACCAAGACAACAAAAACTAAAACAATACCACAGAAGAATACTACTAGTGAGGTAGAGAAGGAAATGGTGACATCAGAGCAAATTCTCTGAATATAGCCAAGAAGTCCACCACCCCATCTAGTTGTTGTGTTAAAAAAAAGCCTGGAAAGAAAGCACATTATGTTCAATGGCAAAGAAGACAGCACCAAAGCAGGCTTTTTCATTGGACAGTTGGTTGAAAAGGCCAGCACCTCATAGTAGTGTTTTTAATGGAACTCCTGCCAAAATACCATGTGCTGGACTGTAAAAACTGGTGAATGAACACTGTATCTGGAGATGAACCAGTTCCTAGTTGATTTATAAACATATTCTGTAATACTTACAGGGAACAAGTACATTTTCCATCTAATTAAAAATTTGGTGCCAGTTTTTTTCTCTTAGTGACAAATTAGTATGTCAGTATATGTTTATGTTCTGTTCATGTTCACAATTGGACACCATTCAATGTTATGGGTGACTGTGGCAAAGTGTGACTGTGGCAGAAATAATCACAAGTGAAATCTGTAATCCAATTTGGAAATGTTACTTTTATTTTTTAACACAAATCCTGGTCTGACGACCAAAATATAATCCTCCGGCAATACACCCATGGTGTAAAGCTCGGCAGGAAAATAATAATAATGATTTGCAAACAAAACAAATAACGTGTTATCAATACTACGAACACAAATCACCAGTCCGGGTGCGTGCAGTAGTGCTCAAGGTGGGTGTTAACAAATAACAGTGACTGTGGTGTTGTTGTTCTGGGTAGTGCTGGCCCAAGGTGTCAGCTCCGGAGACGTGTTAGCCATCTAGTGAATTTACGAACAGAAGACAATTACTAACAGTGCTACAAACAAACAAAGCACAAAATATTTCTTAATTCTTTTGGGGAACTCTCCCGGTCCTTCCAGTCCATGCTTCTCTGACCCAAGCGAAGGAAAACATCTATAATTCTCCGGCCCCTTTATGCCATTCGCATGGCCCCTTGGTAAACGATTGTAGTTGCCTTTACTGTCTGTAGCTGCTACCTCGTTTCCCTTCCGGGTCAACACACTCCTGCAACAGAGTCTCACCTTCTTCCAGGCTGACTGACTTCCTGTACCAGGGAAAGAAATGTCAGGCCAACCTGTCCAAAGCCTTTCCCTTTCGCTGCTTAGCTCCCTCACAGGTCGGGAGGGAGATTTACAACCAAAACTCATTACATTTCTGTCACAGTGACACATTATGTACTGCTTACAGGGATCCTCTCCCTCCTCTGATCTCTCTATCTCAGTTCCTCTGGAATCTACCACACTCTCCTCCTCAGCTAAGAACGTCTGAGTCACCCTGGACTCCTGCCTCTCTTATTCCCAGCACATTTCCACTCTGGCACGCGCTTGCCGATTCTTCCTGATCAACATACGAAGAATCCGACCCTTCCTCACCAACTACGCCACCCAACTCCTGGTCCAGGCCCTGGTACTCTCCCGCCTAGATTACTGCAACTCCCTCCTGGCTGGCCTCCCTGCGTCCGCCACCTGTCCGCTCCAGCTCATCCAGAACTCCGCTGCTCGCCTGGTGTTCTCTCTGCCTCGCTTCTCCCATGCAACTCCATTGCTTCGCTCACTCCACTGCCTCCCGATCACCGCTTGCATCCAGTTCAAGAGCAAACTGCACCCAGCTACCTCCAGACCCTCATCTCTCCCTACACCCCACTCCACCTCTCCGCTCCTCCTGCACTAGAAGACTGGCTCTACCTCCTCTATGCTCCGCTGCCTCCAGAGCCCGCTCCTTCTCCAGGACTGGACTGCCCAGTCCCTGACCATCTTCCCGCGCCTCCTCAAGACTCACCTCTTCAGACAGCACCTGTAGAACTCTTTTCCCTCTGGACACATCACTCTTCCTTAAATGCGCTTTACTTGCTCTTATCTGCTCCCTATTTTACTGCATTTAATCCTGTACTTTAGAGTACTGTAATCTGTCAAGTGTCATTTAATGTGTAGTATTTTGTATTTAATTATATCCTGATGTAACTATCACTGACACTGTTATCTGCTCCGTTATTGAATCATATTTTGTCATATACTTGTACTTGCTAGAACCAAAGTCATTGTATTTTATCTTGCTCTTAGTTGTATTAATACTTGTACTGTGACTCTTGAAATGCATTTTTGTTTCATCTCTGAATTTCTTAATTCTGTGATGTGTTTTTGATGATTCTATTTGTCAGTCTGTTGTATTGTAGATATTCCTTATTGACTATAATATAAAGAAATACTTTAACTTTTCTATTCACAAGTGTCCATCCACTTTTACTTTATTTGTAGATATGTCATACAGTATAATCTTGAGCAACCATTTGCTAAGCCCCCTGACCTCTAACCAGCCAGATCTCATTGGGTGTCTTTTCAGCCTCTGGACCCCGAAATATTTTCAGTCCTGGAAATTAGGTGGTGCTAACACCCATGCTGCTGTTGTTTTTAGTTTCTTTAACTAGTCATTTTCAGTATTGAAAGCATAGTTTATCTTCCTGTGGTCTCTTTTCACATTTTTTAGAAATGACTGTGGTAATGTTATTGGCTGCAGTTATGTTGATATGTCTGTTTAGATGCTGGTTTGCAGTTGTTTCATTTTGTTGTGCAACCAAATCGGTTCAGCAAGTCAGCATTACTGAGATTCATTTGCCTGATATGTTGAAAGCAACACACATTAAAGCAAGTAATTAGTAAATGCAGTTATTTCATGCAGGCATAAGCCTTTGAAGAGAGCTGATGAATTTTAAATGTTCAAAATTACCATAATTGCTGACAAATAATATATTTAATTCATATTGAACAGAAGCCCTGTTATACATCAGACAGTTAAATCTATGCATTGAGGTCTCAGCTCAGTTCCTTTAATTGTGTTAATTTGTTTGCATGTTTAACATGTGGAAGCTGAACCTGAGCTGGGGTCTACACACTCCCCAAACTAGTATTTAATGATTTTACAAAACAGTCTGACTTGTTTGCAAGGGCAGTAATTGTGGCAAACAAAATAATTCCATACATTTTTGTCGTTTTGCACTTCCATGAGCTACATACGACTCAAATGTGCAGTTTTAAAAGAAACACAAATTACTAATTTTAAAAACATGACATCTAGTATTACTTTAGGTTAAAGGAAACCTCGGTTTCTATGCCTAAGTCTCGGGTTATCTGTTTGCAGTTACTGTGACTGCTTTCAATGCATTTTTTGTGGAAAAACAAAGCAATAGTATATCTTCCATGTCTGTAAGATGACACTGTTTTTATTTTAACAAAGATAGGGTTTCGAGTTTCTTGCGGTTAAAAAAAGAGGTGTTATTTCTTGTGGTGTCTTCATTTGTTTTTGTGAGATGTGGTGTCTCTGATGTACTGTATACAGTCCACATCGATTTTGTGTATCTCGTAAACACTTTAGCCTGCTGTTTTTTGCATCTTTTCAACCTAATGTTTTATTATACATTCTTGTATAAGATAGGGCTTTTTGTCGGTTAAAAACGCTTTCCTTGTTCTTCTTGTGCTGCAGTGTCTTTAAATTCAATCTTCCTTACCTTGTTTTAGTTAAAACCAAAATAATATTTACCATTATAACAATATAATATGACCTTTACTGTAAGTATAGTTTACACAAAGTAGTGTTATTGAAAAGCTCAAAAGACTAGTATTAAATACATAATGGTATTACTTTTTTGTTTGTGAAAGGTCATTTAATGCTCCAAGGAATTTGTAAGTAATATTTTTAATTTGGTTTTAGCCAAAAGCAAGCTTTACTAAAGCAATGGAAGATAAATAGGATTTTCAGTATAGGTTTTTGAAAGATGTCAGTTTGGGCATTGAAATGTCAAGGGTTTAAATTACTGTATGAGCTTTTTTTGCTGTAGGGTGATTTCAGATTATATATATATATACAGCTCTGGAAAAAATTAAGAGACCACTGCAAAATTATCAGTTTCTCTTGTTTTACTATTTATAGGTATGTGTTTGGGTAAAATGAACATTTTTGTTTTATTCTATAAACTACTGACAACATTTCTCCCAAATTCCAAATAAAAATATTGTCATTTAGAGCATTTATTTGCAGAAAATGACAACTGGTCAAAATAACAAAAAAGATGCAGTGTTGTCAGACCTCGAATAATGCAAAGAAAATAAGTTCATATTCATTTTTATTTGCAGAAAATGACAACTGGTCAAAATAACAAAAAAGATGCAGTGTTGTCAGACCTCGAATAATGCAAAGAAAATAAGTTCATATTCATTTTTAAACAACACAATACTAATGTTTTAACTTAGGAAGAGTTCAGAAATCAATATTTGGTGGAATAACCCCGATTTTCAAGCACAGTTTTCATGCGTCTTGGCATGCTCTCCACCAGTCTTTCACATTGATGTTGGGTGACTTTATGCCACTCCTGGCGCAAAAATTCAAGCAGCTCGGCTTTGTTTGATGGCTTGTGACCATCCATCTTCCTCTTGATCACATTCCAGATCATCACCGATCCTCCACCACATTTCACAGTGGGTGCGAGACACTGTGGCTTGTAGGCCTCTCCAGGTCTCCGTCTAACCATTAGACGACCAGGTGTTGGGCAAAGCTGAAAATTGGACTCATCTGGGGGTGCTTCAGCAAGGCTGGAATCGGGCAGATTTGTCTTTGTGAAGGACGCATGAATCAAGCCAAGTACAAGGTTGTCCTGGAAGAAAACTTGCTTCCTTCTGCTCTGACAATGTTCCCAACTCTGAGGATTGGTTTTCCAGCAGGACAATGCTCCATGCCACACAGCCAGGTCAATCAAGGTGTGGATGGAGGACCACCAGATCAAGACCCTGTCATGGCCAGCCCAATCTCCAGACCTGAACCCCATTGAAAACCTCTGGAATGTAATCAAGAGGAAGATGGATGGTCACAAGCCATCAAACAAAGCCGAAGCTGCTTGAATTTTTGCGCCAGGAGTGGCATAAAGTCACCCAACATCAATGTGAAAGACTGGTGGAGAGCATGCCAAGACGCATGAAAGCTGTGCTTGAAAATCAGGGTTATTCCACCAAATATTGATTTCTGAACTCTTCCTAAGTTAAAACATTAGTATTGTGTTGTTTAAAAATGAATATGAACTTATTTTCTTTGCATTATTCGAGGTCTGACAACACTGCATCTTTTTGTTATTTTGACCAGTTGTCATTTTCTGCAAATAAATGCTCTAAATGACAATATTTTTATTTGGAATTTGGGAGAAATGTTGTCAGTAGTTTATAGAATAAAACAAAAATGTTCATTTTACCCAAACACATACCTATAAATAGTAAAACCAGAGAAACTGATAATTTTGCAGTGGTCTCTTAATTTTTTCCAGAGCTGTATATATATATATATATATATATATATATATATATATATATATATATATATATATATATATATTCACATACAGTGCCTATCGTAAGTATTCACCCCCCTTGGACATTTTCACAGTTTGTTGTGTTACAACCTGAAATCTTGATGCATTTAAATGAGAAAAGTCTTCATTAGATAAGTATTCACCCCCTTTTCTATGACACTCCTAAATAAGCTCAGGTGCAAAGGCACAGATCAGGGGAGGGGTATAAAAAAGATTTCAAAGGCATTGAATATCCCTTGGAGCACACTCAAGTCGATCATTAAGAAGTGGAAGGTATACGGCACCACCCAGAATCTGCTTAGAGCAGGCCGTCCTCCCAAACTGAGCAGCCGGGTAAGAAGGGCATTGGTCAGAGAAGCCAACAAGAGTCCAATGACAACTCTGAAAGACCGACAGCGTTCCATGGCTGAGATGGAAGAAACTGTCCATGTGTCAACAATAGCTCAGGTACTCCACAAATCTGGCCTGTATGAAAGAGTGGCAAGAAAGAAGCCATTTCTGGAAAAAGCCCATGTAAAATCCCACTTGGAATTTGCAAAAAGGCATGTGGGAGACTCTGAAAAGATGTGGCAAAAGATTCTGTAGTCCAATGAAACAAAAATTGAACTATTTGGCCTAAATGCAAAGCGTTATGCCTGGCGCAAAACAACACAGCACATCACCCAGGTAACACCATCTCTACTGTGAAGCATGGTGGTGGCAGCATCATGCTATGGGGATGCTTTTCATCGGCAGGGACTGGGAAGCTTGTCAGGGTAGAGGGCAAAATGGATTGAGCTAAATACAGGCAAATCCTTGAGGAAAACCTGCTTCAGTCTGCAAAAGACCTAAGACTGGGACTCACCTTTCAGCAGGACAATGACCCCAAGCACACAGCCAAAGCGACACTGGAGTGGCTTAAAAACAAGAAAGTGAATGTCCTAGAGTGGCCCAGTCAAAGCCCGGACTTGTCCACCTACGATCCCCATACAACTTGACAGAGCTTGAACAATTTTGCCAAGAAGAATAGGTGAATATTGCACGATCCAGATGTGCAAACCTGGTAGAGACTTACCACAAAAGACTCACAGCTGTAATTGCTGATAAAGGTGGTTCTACCAAGTATTGACTCAGGGGGGTGAATACTTATCTAACCAAGAGATTTCATTTTTTTATTTTTCATTAACTGTTGTTTCACAATAAAAATTCTCTTGCCTCTTCAAAGTGTTGAGTAGGTTGGGTAAATCAAAGGAAGAAAAATCCCATTTAAATGCATCAAGATTTCAGGTTGTAACAAGATTTCAGGTTGGGCAGCAGTGTGGAGTAGTGGTCAAGGCTCTGGACTCTTGACCGGAGGGTCGTGGGTTCAATCCCAGGTGGAAGACACTGCTGCTGTACCCTTGAGCAAGGTACTTTACCTAGATTGCGCCAGTAAAAACCCAACTGTATAAATGGGTAATTGTATGTAAACACACTTTGTATGAACACACTCTCAGTCGGGCTTCTTCCCACAGCAGAGCACAGAATAGGCTGGCTGCTGTTCTTATATACACTGCAGCTGGCTGCAATTTGCAATAATCACCAGCTGATAGTAATTAACAAAACAATTTATCAATAATACAATTTTTAAAAAAAGCACTTTTTTTTTTGTTGCCACATGGCCTTGTTGTTTTTAACCCTCCCTGCCAAAAACATGTGCGTGTGCACGTTTGTTTAGTTTAATTATTGTTTTATTATTAATTATCCCATGCACCTGGATATCATTGTAAATTAGAGCCAGTTGCAGGGTATTTAAGGAAAGCAGCCAGTCTCTTCAGGGCTGCTATGTGTGTGCGTGTGTGTAGTCGTAATTAAAGAACAAAGTTAGAGTGTAAACATTTTTGTTTTGTGGGTAAACTGTGTTTGTTTTGTTTTGCTTGTGCCAATAAACAGCTTAGCTGTCTGGCTTATTCGGGAAGGTTCCAGCTTGTGTTTAGTTAGTGCTTGTAAGAGTTAGGTGTTTGTTTTCGTTTTGTTTTTGTTATTAAAAATAGCGCATCCACGCTTTAAACCAGGGGTGGGGAACCCATGTCCCTCCTGGTTTTTGTTCCAACTGTGCCCTAAATAGCTAGTTAGACCAATAATTGGTTAATAATTGGTCCAATTAAGTAATTATAACCACCCATCTAAACAAGACCAATCGCCCCCTCCCCGGGTGCTGACAACCAGCCTCTGTACCTGGGGGAGCTCAAAACTTAATCCAAAACAACCACAATACCATACAATAGCTGTCACCCTCTGTACACGGGGAGCTCACAAACTTAATTAAAAGCAAACAAAAACAATGCCATACAATAGCTGCCAGTAAAGGAAACAAATAAAACAAATTCGGTTGTCAGCAGCTCTGGACCTGGCAGAGCAGGTAGCAGCAGTTTTAACAGGAACGTAACACAGTGTGCAGTTCACCGAAGGCAGAAGATCTTTGACAAGAAAGTAATGCGGTGTGTAATTCACTTTTATCTACAGAGAAACAACAAAGTGTTACATCCCATAAAATGAGGAGCAAAACCATAGAATAATACTAACAAAATATTTGCAAGTAGTAATAGTAAAACGAAAGTTGCAATTCATTCTGCAGTGCCAAAGATAATGCACCACTTACCTTTTATTTTCTTGTTCCGTTGTTCTCCGTGGTCAGCACTCTCCCACTCATGCACCGCTACAGGAATAGGCTGCAAACCCCGACTCGAACACAGCTCAAACTCCGCTGCTTCAATCCAGTATCCGGTCTCGTCCAGTCTGCTCACACGCTCCGTTCTCCAGCCGCTCCGTTCTCCAGCCACTCCGTTCTCCTGCCACTCCGTTCTCCAGCCACTCCTTCAGCTCGACCAACAACTTGTTTCCAGTCTCTCCAATCTAGGTAAACAGCAGGCCTAATACATGTCAGCACCCAGACCAACACAGAGGTGGCCTATTACACGGCCCCTTCCTCTAACAGCAGACCAACCAGAGTGGAAGAAGGGTGGAGGCAGACCAACAGGGAAAAGGGTACTTAATTTAATTAACCTGCTTGCCGCAGCAAGACAAGCTCATAACTAAAATAAATCGACAGCAAATATATATCTGGAACTCTGGATGTTACAGCAGTTTGTTTTGTTTTTCTTTCAATATATGCAAAGGATATGGTAGGGTTGGATCCTGGAATAAAGTTTCGGATGTTGGTTCCAGATATTGTTGTGCAACGAGAATGTTTTTAATATGGTTCCTTATGTAGATCTCATAAGCCTCTGAACACCACCGATCAAGGCTTTTTTATGACATGAACAGGAATATGTCGTTGAGCAGCTGTGGTTGCATCTCCAATCCTGAAGGAATGGCACAAATAGTTCAAGGAAGAAAGGCCGCCTTTTTGGAGTCTTGCAGAAACCAGGACCTGGAGACAGCCGGGTTCTGCACAGTTAAAAACAGCAGGTCCCGAGGTGCGGATTGAGGTCTGAAAAAACACAGAATTAGTGCGAGCAATGTGAACAGTTTCTCCTTTTAATTTATAAGATTTACTTTGTTTACAAAAGATAGAAAACACCCCCTGAACTGCAGCAGGACCCCGTCAGGCAGCCAGAGGGAGCAGAAAAGACCAAACACAACCCGCACAACATTCTACGTGCTCCAGATGCGCGAAATACGTCACCCGAGACCGAAGTTCAAGGTGCACACGAACTGCAGCAAAAAATGACCGGCAGCTAGAAGCAGAAAGAGCAATTAATATGATTAGTATGATATTTTTTACGTGCTTTAAAAATGTACGGAATACATGACCTAAGATTGAAGTTTAAGGTCTCTGATGCATGGTCCGATAATGGATCAAGGATCTGGTTTTGGTGGGGATTTTGCCATGCCGAAGGAACCCACAGTAGCAGAGATGATGTAGTTTCTAGAAGGACATCCTTGAATGGTGAGAAGTATCTGGAGCACAGAATGTTGACAGAACTCCAGGACTCCTTTGTGAGGGGTGGTTTGGAAGATGGTTAGAGTAGATCTTAGATGTCCTGCAGTGACATTTGTATCCTGAATGTTGGATCCGATCTTTAAATGTTCCAAATTGGAATAGATTTTCTATTGGACCCATTGAGATGGTTTGTTGATCTGGAGAACTGGTGTGTGAGTGAATGATAGAACATCCAGTTTATCAGGGGTTGGAAGCAATACATTAGAGAAGCAAGTATAATAGATTCTAAGGCGACGAGAAGCTTTTATAAAAACATGTAGAGATGGCCCTTTATAAAACTTAACTGAAGTAATTCCCTTCTGGTAAGTTAGTCTAGCCTGTGGTAAGAAAATAATTCTAATGCTGAAATTGAATGTCCTGGGCAAATTACTTTTTGAATTGTTCTTGATCTTGAAGAATTGGCTGTGTGACATTTAGAGAAATCTGAAAACCAAATCTTGACTTGTGTTAGCTGCAGCCAATGGTATAGTGCTGGACTTTGAGCTGTACCAGGAGATAGACAACCTGCTTGCAATGTTAGGGAATGCTACAGGAGACCAAAAAAATGAACCAAGAACAAGCTGTTGTAGCACGTTTAACAGCGCAGCTGGAAAAAGGCATTTGTGTGCACTTTGACAGATTCTTCATGTCTCTGAAGCTCGTGGACTTCTTGTTGCAGAAGGGGCTGTTCTGTACTGGAACCTTAATGAGAAACAGACTTCCTAAAAACAACAAACTGCTTGGTACGAAAGATCTTGAAAGAAAGGGAAGAGGATCAACAAATAAGGTACTCAGAAAAGACAAGGAGGTAGCAATCATCAAATGGTATGATAAGGAGATACTTCTTGCTTCTACTTGTGGTTCAGTTGAACTGCAGGTCAGTTGCCGTCATTGGTCTAAAAAGGATAAATTGTACCTTGACGTCTAACAGCCCCAGGCAGTTGCTGCCTACAACAAATCAATGGGTGGAGTCAATCACATAGATTGACAGATTGTTTACTACAGAATCGCCTACAAAACAAATATATGGACTGTAAGGGTAATTTTGCACATGGCTGATTTGGCAACAGCTAATTCATGGCTTCAGTACCATTGAGAATGCAAGACATTGGCTATACCATGTAAAAAGGTTAAGCAATATCTGCAGAGCAAGATGTGAAAAGCTTAGAAAGGTGCAGAAAACCAGGCTGTTATGAAAGATCTCGAGTTCAATGTATCAAGTGATGAATAAACGCACAGACTGCTTCAAAAGTTTCCATACATAGGGCAAACAGTCCACATGTACGAAGTAAAAGACAAGGTGTCAGGTTTAAAATTCTGTACTACAACATGGCAAGACAGGTTACCCAAAAAGCAAGCAGTATTTCAAACGTTTTTCTTTTGAAATTAGCAGAGAATCCTGCTTTAAAAGTTACCACGCAAGCCTTTTAATGTGCTTTTATTTCCTTTGTTGTAAGGCTGGACTTATTAAAGTCTTCAATTGGACATCTTTGTGTCCCCAACCTGCAGCATTCCAAAAATTGTAATATACCAAAACATAGTCTCGGGTGTCAAGAGGATATAGACATTCACATTACCTGTCCCTCCCGTGGCAAATGCATGAATCCCATCCTGTTCAACAACGTTCCTCACAAACTACCAATATGCACAACGTTGATATTATTTTAACCCAAAAAAATACCACAATACATTGCTACAATTTCTCAGTCAAAGAAATGTCCTCCAAAACGAGCTACAACAAGCCACATTTCTGCATATTATAAACCGAAACCCATGCATTTTCCCCAGTATACCTCGTTTCCATGGACAGCCAACTCGAGTGCTCTCCAATTTGCTGATTTCTCCCAGAATTGAGTTGGTTAAATGGGAGGAGTTTCCGAGTTATCACGTGATTTGGCAGAATATTACTGATTTCCACCAGAAGTACTTAAAGGTTAAAGGTCAAAATATGAATTATCTGCAGTCTGTATTAGTCAATTGACTAAAAAGATAAATCCATCCAGATATTCTTCCGCATTTGTTCACGTAGTACATATACCTGTGACAGACTGGTATGCAAAACATTTGACCACTCTACTAGAATAGCGACACGTTGAGTACAAGCAGCATTTGGAAAGACTAACTTTGTAAAGTGTGAATGTTATGCTGAGATTCAATGATACGTTACCAACTGTGAACAATGTAGTTTATTTTTCTGAAATCCTGATCTGTGTGACTGCTCTCGCGTTTGGCTGCAGCACAAAGGAATATCCACTACAAACTGTCCTCAAGGCATCAGATGATTCTTAACGGTTAGGTTTAGGGTTAGGTATTGGGTTAGGGTTAGGTTTTAGGGCTGGGGTTGCTTAAGGTTAGGGTTGGGGTTGGGTTAGGGTCAGAGTGGGTTGATGTCAGAGAGGTGCCGAGTTAAAGGTGGGAGTGCTTGGCAAATGCCCTAGAATCATCTGATGCCCTGAGGACAATTTCTAGTGGATATTCCTTTCTGCTATCATTCGGCTACGCTATCCATGGCAGTGATGCTCTGATGGTGCACTGGATATTGGGCACAGGTTTTTGCACAAGCAAGGTGTCACAGTCCTGAATTTGATTAAGCAATACAAGGAGAAATAACAATATTACTATGTTATAAGTTCCTACCTTGTGAATTTTTGGGATGAGGATTACTGGAATGAGAAACATTCAGTGATGGAGTGACTGAGATGAAGGGATTGCTGTAGAATGAAAAAATGCAGCATTTGTAAGATTGATGTGGGTTTTTTTTTTTTTTTTTTTTATAAATTTAGTCGTTGCCAATTAGCATGCTCAGGAACTGCTGAATGAGCCTTTGATTGACAGGTGCTGTGGTCCCGCCTTCGGAGTTTTCCGGATGTAGACGCGCTTCGTGGAGATGCAGTCGGTGCGCGGCGAGGTGTTTCAAGTCCGCTTATAATAAGCGGAAATTGGGCTTGTTTCTTGAGAGTCACAGGTTGGAATTTGTAGAAACACCCGTTTTGTCGTGAGACTTGGCAACACTGGGTAAAGCAACGATGTGTGATGACGTCATAGCGCCTGCGACGGGAAGGATGAAATAAAGTAAACAAATTCTCCTTACGTGCTGTAGATTTGAATGGGATGTTGTTGCTACGAAGATAAAGCTGGAGCCGGAAATCGTCCAGTGTCTGATGTCAGGAGTTGCGGAGGAACGAGTGGCCAGGCGGGAGCCACGGCAGACAGGAGAAGCAGACATCTGGGCAGAGAAGTTTGGAGTGGTAATACCGCCGACCGAAGTTGTCGTGGAGTTGGCCCGGGAAGGGCTGGTTGAACTGGTTGCGTGGATCTCGGCTCCGGGGAAAAGCAAACAGATCATCATCCTTCGAAACTGAATAATCCAGAATGCAGACCATGATGCGTGCATGTACGTTGAAATCAAAACGCAACTGAGAGATAAGTGAAGAGGGTATTTATAGTGCTAACAATTTAATTGGCTAATGTGTAAATTGAATGATTCAATTTGGTGATGCGGAGATTGGTGTCTGACCCTCCTCCCGAACTTTAATTATAAATTTCATTAAAAGCAAAGTCACTACGAACAAATGCAACACTTGTGCTACAGTATATACAAAAGGGAGACATTCATACAGGTGAAGAAGATCCTATTCCTGCCCATGATCCTGGAGAGCGATCATGGGGAGGAATAGGACCTTCCTGTGAGAGGGCAGAAACAGCCTGGACAGTTCAGGGTGTCGGATCATAGCACAGAATGAAGTCGTGGAAAATCCAAGGAAGGGAAGTTAGCAGAGCATTTTTCTTCCCAGACTCACAAGGCTGCATTGTCTGATTATGCTTTCATGAATAGCTCTGTCCATGTGGATATTCTCCTTGATGAAAAAAAAAAAAAAAAAAATGAGCAGCCTGTATCCAAGAAGATGATAAAGCATTTAACAGGGAAGCAATAATCATCCTGTTGGATGTTGCAAGAACCATAGCACATCAAGGATTAGCATTCCGTGGATCAAATGATGACAGCAACGGAAACTTCCAGCAAATTGTTGCGCTTCTTGGTCGTCATAGTTCTACAATGAAGAGGTTAGTTACCTCAGTGCTGCATCACAAAACACATTTATTGAGCTCTTAGCATCAGACATTAGGTGCAAAATACAGTCTGAAGTGAAAGAAGCAGGAATGTACTCAGTGGCTGCAGATACCACACCAGATTCTTCCAACAAGGACAGATTGATTGTTGCTGTTAGGTATGTTAACAGTGGCGATCCAAAAGAAATAATTTTGGAAATGAAAGAAGCAACTGACAAAACAGGTAGTGGTCTTGATGAAATCATTTTAAATACAATTTTGTCAAATACACTGATGAACTCTGTTTCCAGTCATTTGATTGTGCTTCTTCAATGAGTGGAAAATTCAAAGGTGTATAAGCAAAATTGAACAAGTAAAAGAACACAGCTGCAATGCAAGTCCAATCATCGCCAACCTGTTTGTTCTAGTGGAAGAACTGTATGCTTTTTTTTTTCTTTTTTCTGGTAGTACAAAAAGGTACAGAGTACTACATGCACAACTTGATGACATTGAAAATGCACTAAAACTACGCAACTTGTCCAAAACCAGATGGATAGCAAGAGCAGAGTCAATACAAGCAGTCTGGCAATCCTTTGAAGCAATTCTTGCATCTCTGAAAGACATTTTCTGTGGTCCCTACATGTCAGGCAAAGACAAGGCCAGTGGATTGTATTCCAAGTCTCTTAATTTTGACTTAATTGTTAGTCTAATGTTTATGTAGAATGTAATGTGCAAAACCAAGATTCTGACTGAAAATCTGCAGAGTGAAGAGTTCAACATACTACATGCTGTGAACCTTGTTCAAAGTACTGTCACATGTTTGGAGAAAATAATTTCAGATGATGAGGGGATGAATGCTGAAATACATGCAGCAGGTGTATTTGCTACAAAATTCAACATTGACGCTGATGAAGACTACCGGAAGAAGCACAAAACCAGACGCTTACCACGCCGTTTAGATGATCATCCTGAGACCCAGGCAGAGCTGTCTTTATCAGAATACTATAGGTGTGAATTCAATGCTGTACTGAATATAATGGTTGTTCAATAAAAAGAAAACCTGGAACCATTGGCAGATGTACTGCAACCATCATTCTCACACACACACCAGCAGAAGACAGGATTTCTGTAGCATGTGATCTGTTTCAAGTGCATAGTCCAGATCCTTATGCCTTTAGCTGCTGAGTTGGATATTTTCAGGTCAACTTGTTCACTGCAAAATGTTCAACCTAAAACAATTCAGGAAACATTTCAGCTGTGTAGGGATAAGAGGAGCATCTTCGTTGTGACATACCTTGCATACCAGCTGCTTTTAACAGCTCCTGTAACTGTTGCCAAAGATGAGAGAACATTCAGTAAGCTTGGTCTGATAAAAACCTCAACCATTCGACAATGACAGGTGACAGATTGGACAGTCTAATCTTACTGGCTTGTGAGAAGGATCTGACTGACAGCTTAGTTCTAAGTGAAATTGCCAAGAAATGGGCAACTCTGAAAATGAAGCATGTTTTACTGTAAAATAGCTGCAATGGCCCACAGTCATCTATACGGTGTAAATGTGTAATTTTATTTGTATTGCTAAGTTTAACATCCACATTACAGTGTTTCACAAGTCTAACCAAGATGGTGTCTCACTGTTTTGACTTATGTATATTTAACTACTGGATAGTTTGTGCTGCATGCATGTAACTTATATCAAAATGAAAGGCCACAAAATGCCCTTTCATATTATGTAAGTTGCAACAGGATCAGGCATAGTATATGTGGTAGAGATGAGAATATATGAAAAATAAATAAATAAATAATGCTTTTCCAAAAAAATCATGTTTGGTCACTGCTACATATATATATATATATACGTATATATATAGTATATACAGTCACCTCCAAAATTATTGGCACCCTTGATAAAGATGAGCAAAAAAGACTTTATAAAATAAATAATACTGAGCTATATTGTAATTTTTCAACATGTGGAATATATTTGACTTTATTCATGATTCAATGGAATCAACCAAAATTACACATTTCTCAAATCATAAATTTATTTCCAAAAAAAATGAAGTGTCACAATTATTGGCACCCTTGTTTTCAGTACTTTGTACACCCTCCCCTTGCAAGGATAATGGCACTGAGTCTTTTTCTATAATGTTTAATGAGATTGGAGAACACATTGGGAGGGATCTTAGATATCTTCCTCCATACAGAATCTTTCCAGATCCTTGATATCCTTCGGTCTGCGCTTATGGACTGCCCTCTTCAATTGAAACCACAGGTTTTCAATGGGGCTCAAGTCCGGAGACTGAGATGGCCATTGCAAAATGTTGATTTTGTGGTCAGTGGTGATTTTGTGGATTTTGATGTGTGCTTGGGGTCATTGTCTTGCTGGAAAATCCACTTGTGGCCAAGTTTCAGCCTCCTGGCAGAGGCAACCAGGTTTTTGGCCAGGTTTTTGGCTACTGGGTAGAGTTCATGATGCCATTGACCTTAACAAGGGCCCCAGGACCAGCGGAAGCAAAACAGCCCCATAACATCAAAGATCCACCACCATATTTTACAATAGGTATGACGTTCTTTTATGCACACGCATCATTCTTTTTACGACGCCAAACCCACCGCTGGTGTGAGCTCTATTTTCGTCTCATCTGACCATAGCACCCAGTTCCAATCTAAGTGCCAATGCCATTTAGCAAACTCCAGGCGAATACGTTTGTTGGTTGCTCTCAATAAAGGCTTTTTTCTGGCAACCTTTCCAAATAGCCTATTGCCATGGAGGTGGCGTCTAATTGTAGATTTGGAGACTTGGTGACCCCAAGATGCAACCAAGTTCTGTAATTCTCCAACTGTGCCCTTTGCCTCCCGAACCATCTGCCTCACTGTGTGTGGGGGCAACATACACTTGTGTCCTCTACCAGGCAAGTTTACCACTGTTCCAGTGGTTGTGAACTTCTAAATTATTGCCCTAATAGTGGTAAGTGGTGTATTTAGTTTTTTAGCTGTTGTTTTGTACCTATTGCTTGATTTATGAATTTATCTTAATTTTTATATAGTGCCTTTTTATAGTGGACCACAATCATAAAGCGTTTTACAGAGGTAGGCTGTGAACTGTGCATGATATGCAGAGTCACTTACAATAGGACATAGATTTACATCTCATCTGCAGGATGGAGGTTAAGTGACTTGCTCAGGGTCACAACAAGGTAGATTAAAATATCGTAGCAGTTTATTAAATAATAATACTAATGGTGTAGAAAGGAAAAACTTCATCATGAGGTAGCAATTCACATACACACCAATGCAGCACAAGTATACACTTATTCCTTGAATGTATATGCTTCTATACATGTCATCTCTCAATAATGCATTTAAACTACGGTACTATGGAATCCTATTGCTTCCCTAACATCCAGTATAGGTTCAACATTTCATTCTACCACAGTACATTAACTCCTCTGTCTCAACCTCAGTCCAGGCTGTGCGGATCTGCCAGCAGGTGATGACGCCACTCTGCTGACAGTTCCCTCAGCTCAACTACACAGTCAGTGGCCCTGTGTCTACCATTCACAGGCAATGTAACTCTACTTAAACACAAGCATTTATTATTATTTAAATGCAAAATAAAACTTGTTCAATTACAATTCTTCTAATAACATATAGTTAGCTAAGGCTGGACTACAATTGTTTACTAATAATTACACAAGTATACTTCATATGACAATATGAGTTAAACAGCTTAGTTACTTTTTAACAAGGTTCAAACTCTGAGGTTTTTCATATGCGTGTAACAAGCACAATTTAAGATAACTATTTTATCAACTTCTATGTGTGGTAATTACAATTAATTACTCGAGATCCACAAGGGAAAGGCAATGAAATTATACTGAACGGTTCCTTGAAGACCCAAAAGTCTGCAGAACAAATCTTCCGTTGTAGTTAAATTTTCGCTTTGTTTTCACAAATCTTCAAACCCAAGTTGGGGCGCCTTAATCTTCAAAACCCAGGCTTGAATGCTTCGCCTCAAAGGCAGACACAGCCTCGTTTTGCTGTGGTTACGACTGGAAACAGAAGCTTGTATCCGATCCAGGAATGGTTCTTTTTGATGTGTAGATAAACTGACTCGCAGACGTCCTGAACACGGAGCTTTCTTTGACGTTCGTTTATTGCAGGGTACAGAATCTTTTTGCAGTTAAGAGCCATGTTAGACTCAGAAACCAATTCAGGAACCAAATTGGAAACCAATTCAAAGTTCTTGCTGCAAGTTGCCAGTTCTTATAGGACTTTCAGATAAAGACCTATACATTACCCTTACAACTGTCTTCCATTGTGTTGAATACATTATCTATTTATGACTTTCTTCCACTGTCTCCAGCTTTCGTTTCCTCCATAAATTCTGATCGGATGCCCAGATCTATTTGCGATCCTGTAGAGACCCTTTGTGTCGGGTTCAGTTACAGTCCACTGTTCAGGGAGCTCACTACCCCCTACTTTGTGCTGGGTGATCAGAAGTTGCTCCAGTCAATAGTTCACACGCTGCCCCTGCACACTGTGTGCTCAATAATTAATCCAAAAGATTAGTTCAGATATGTAATTATTTGAAAAAATAGTTGTGCCTACAACTCTGTTACATGATGAGAGGTTTACTCCGGCTAGGAGCACCGCTTACAAACACGGAGGATGTCATTGGAAAGCGCCGGGGCTGTACTTTTAAACAAGCCACGTAGGTGGCTTTTACAGTGCCTGAGTAATATGAATGAATGGGGCTGAGTTAGAACCACTTAGAACAGATTGCAAATCTGTAAAATGTAATTTGTGTATTTATTTATTTATTTATTTATTGGATTATTGTGGAAAGGATGGTGGATTTTTGTAGGGTATGTACTAAAGCATGATGGTTTGTTTTTTTTAAAAAAAAGATATTACTTCTTTTTTTAAAAATAAACCAAAAAAACACTGGGATTTAAATAAATGTATCCAGTTGTCTGAGATGACGACAGTTCTTGTGTCACAAATTTGGAGTCTACAGCTAGTATAGGATATTTTTTGTTACCATAATAGACATTTAAATCATGAAATTGTTGCAGCAGGGAGCATGATCTTAATACAAAATGATGGTCATAAGACATTTTTTCTCTCCTGGAGAACAAGTTTAAGCTGAGAATAATGTCTTATAAATTAATCAGATACAAATGACAGCTATGTAGCTGAAATATAAATATTTCAATGTTTCTAATGATGCATGGCATTTGCGTCACTAGTCCACAATATTATGCAGCTTGATGCATTGCACTTTATCTCTTTTCTTGATGCTTTTGGCATTAAGTAAGTTGGTTAAGTAAATGGACAACATGCCATTACAAAAACAAATTAACTAAATAATTAGATTTATGTTTTGGAAAGGTAATGATGAATTATATGAAGTGTTACTCTTGAGCTATCATATATCTTTAAGGTATTGTGTACTATATACACTTTTAAGATCACATGAGTGGCCTACTGTATAAAAGTAAGTGCATTTTGGGAGAAAGGATCATTATTTATTTATTTATTTATTTATATACAAATTTGGAATATCCAATTGTTTTTAGCACCATTTTCTCCCTAATTTGAAATGCCCAATTTTAAGTCTGGCTCACCACTGCAACCCCTGCGCTGACTCGGGAGGGATTTTTATGTTGCATTGATGTGTGCTTCTAACAATAGTTCTACCCTGGGTAGTGGTGCCAAGCATCAATCTTTACTTAATACATACATTATGAAGGCGTCATTTGCTATGGGGAAGAGGGGACAGTTGCCCCGGATCTTGCTTTGCCCCCCTCCCCCAGATATGGTATTATATCTTCCACTTTTTGAACCCCCAGACACATAATATAATCACATATAAGATGGACTAAGTTTTCGTCACAGAAACCTCAGCTGCCACCCTACCGCTGCTGAAAAAGACAGCCACCGCTAAGGCTTGCAGCCCACAACCGCCGGTCCTCTTGTCCGAGGGACTAGGGCCCTGCCATGGAACAATGGCAACACCGGGATGGAGCCCCTGGAATGGGGGAACTCAGCCCTCCCCCAGCCCAGTCGAGCTCAGAAACATCGACCCCCTCGCCCCTCTCATCTTCTTCCAGCTCCAACATCATCGAGCTCCCTCCACGGGGCAGTAGCTGCCACAAGGATTGACACCCCCGCCCTGGTCCCAGAAGCAAGCCCCTGCAGAGGACCCTGCTGTTGCCATGGTGACCACAGTCTGGCGTAAGAACTGCGAGGGGCTTTGAATGGAACAACAGGCCCAGCTGTGGGAGCTGTTATTTGCTTAGCAGTCGAGCTTTATTACCATTAAGCTGTGCCCCCACCGCCAACCACTGGCACGTCAGGAGGCCACAGAACAGGTTATCCAGGAGATGAGGGAAGCCGGCATCATTGAGCCCTCGGACAGCCCCTGGATGTCCCCACTGGTCATGGTCCTTAAGAAGGACGACAAGTGGCGTTTCTGCATCGACTACAGGCGCCTGAACAATGTGGTGGAGAAGGACTCATACCCCCTCTTAATAGGATTTGTTAAGAATTTGACCAATTATAAGGTTGTACTGAAAGATCACAGACTTATCCAAATAGTAATACCTCTACATAGTTTCAAAATCTTGATTATATTTGAACAGCTGGGGGTTCTTGTAAAAAAGGAACACTCCGTTTTTTGTTTGTTTTATTTTAAAGACCTAAATGTGTGTATTTTTATTTGTGGATTGTAAATTCCCACATTTCACACAAATCCATGAGTACAGAAATAGTGATAGATGATTATTTAGAACCCATATGATTGGGCTAATAACCAGATTAATAATATATACACATTCACAGGGTATAAAGCATTCATTTAAGTGCAACATACCACTTTGTATTATCACAAAAAAAAACTCCAATCAAATTCCTTCTCATTAAGTCAAGTGAATTTGAGATGTGTGTAAAGGGGTTAATTGTAAAGGTTCAAGAATTAAACTCAAGGGAATGACAATTTTATACGGTTCATTTTATCCATGAAAACCACCTGGATAATGTCTAATTGGATCCCATAATGTGTCTGACCTACGCTGGAGCAGCAGACACATATAAAATACTAATTAAGATAGACAACCAATGAGCCACAAATTCAGTTACAAGTTGAAGAGTAAGTCAATGAATAGTTGTATACAAAAAATATGTTAAAAGATAAGTGTTAAGTGTATAATACTGTTGAATGTACACACTAGGGATGTGCAGAGAACCTATTACTCATACTGGAAGTGGTTAGGGCTAAAACTGGAAGTGTCATTAAAATGTATGTCTGGCCTTGATTTTCACTCGGAAAGTGACTATACAGTGTTTTTGTGTCCAATAATTTTACTGCCGATTTTCCTCTTAATTTGTAATGCCCAATCGTTTTCCCCCTTACTACAGCAATTCCCCACACGGCTTAGTAGACCCGAAGGTTCAGTGGGCGTCCTACGATCCCACAACCAAACCAGCTTCTTTTTTCACCCAGGAACTCGAGAGTAGATGTCAGTGAACTACCGGCCTCTGGAGGACAAAGGCCAGCCTTGCAGGTGTCCGTTCTGAGCTCACTGGGTGCCTGGCCAGTAGGGTCCGCTGTAGCGCAATGAGGAAAAGCAGTCCCTGCCGTTTTTGCCTACCTCACCCACGGGAGCATTAGAGCCAATACGACTCCCTTCGAAGTCCCCAGCGAAGACTGGCCTGCCATTACAGCCAGGATGTGAACCTGTGCTGTGTGACTCGCCAAGCACACCACGCAACTGCACTTCTACCAGGTACTTTTTCTATTGCGTTGAAGTCCTAAATTGTTATTTATTATCAAGTTATATGGCATGTCTGTGATAGGGTGGTGATTAATAGTGGAAGAGACCACTTATACCAAATTGAAAATTATTATTTATTTACTAGTTATTTTTTTGGATAATTTTGGCTGGGGGAGTGCTTGTGTACAGTACATTGTAAAGTATGATAAGATCAGCTAAGTATGATGAGATCAATCAGGGAAGACAACAAATCTTCAATTTATTATTTGACTGTTATTTGGGGGATTTTAGGTATTTATTGTGATGAAGATGTGCATGTATACAAAAAAGAAAAGATTACTTTTCAATATTAGGCTAATGGCTGCTTATTGAATCTGCAACCTCAAAAATGTACACACACATATTCCAAACACTTGTACTGTTCAATGTGTCTCTGATGAAAAAATACAAGGTTCTTTAAACACTGCACACAACTCGTGAAAAATCCATACAACTTGTGGAACATATCTTTGCATAAAAAATATGTCGTAAAAGCAAATGCAAAAACAGACCTTAGCTCTTTTTTGTGCAAAGTGAACAAAATTAATTACAAGCGCAATTATTAGATATTTTACAGACACATAGCTTAAGTGCTGTCTGTGTGTAGACCTGTACCAGCACGACTAGTACAACATTAAAAATTGTACATAAATCTCAAATAAAATAAAAATAACAGGGAACCCCCCCTGCTTGCCCCCATAAAAAAGTCTCCTCGAAATATATCTTATCTTAAGATAAAAAGCCCTTCCCAAAATGCATTTCTCTTTAAGCAGTGCACACAATTCATGGAAAAAAAACACAGAAAATATTTGCCAAAATAAAAAACTGTTGTCCTAAATGCGACTGCTTTTCAACTGTTTTATATACACTTAACTTCAGTTGTGGCATCTGTATATAATACAGTACTACTAGTAAATCAGATACCTGATCTCAAATAAAAAAGTAATACAAAAACACAAATAATCTCTCTGATGCAGCTATATTATTTTAGTTTAACTAAAACAAGGAAAGGAGGTCTTTGTTACGTGTTTTTTAAACAGAGCAAGAAATTATAATTTAAGATAAAGTAAACCTCTGTCTCATTACAAGAGGATATATGAATGCTTTACTTTTCAAGATGTATAGTTAAACAGGGTTTGTGTGTAAAAAAAATTAAAACAGGCTAAAGCAAAAAATGACCACACTCGTTACACATACCTGTTTGTACTCGTTACTTGGCACACCACAATTGCAGCTAGACGCTCCTATTATATCAATGGAATCTAATAGTATCAATAACCTACGCTAAAAAATGTTAATACTAAGTTTTCCAGATAATAAAACTATAATGAATGAAGTCAAATGCCTTCTCCCACATACTGAAGAGAGCACAAGCTGAAATGTTTGTCTAGACTTCTTATAGTTTTATCTTTGGATTACAACCTGAACATTTCAGCTAAGATATTTGCAAGTATAGACAAATGCAAATACAACATGTCCTTTGAGATTGCTGTATGACTAAGTGTACACTTACAAATGCATAGCTAAAAGCTCAACTGAAGGAAGTTGTTTCAGATAGTAAAATGTGTAGTAGCCTATATAAAAGCAAGGTAACAGGGAAGTAAATTAAATGGTTGTTACTGTAATTCTCACATTAAATCTCAGTGTACAGCTTTTTAAGTAAGATTACATCTGGATCTTCTGATTCATTAGTGTACATTTCATGCATGAGATTTTTTTAAAAGGATAAACAAGTGCCTTTTCTCTGGCAAAAGGAATAATGGCAAAACAATAAAAGACCAGGGGGTATTTTACTCAATAGGATTTCTTCTATGCCTGACTCAACGGCTTGTATAAAGTATGCCTTAGGAAAGGTCACGTGTGCATGACAAATCATTTCCGTTTTCTGTCATGTTTTGTATCATTTATGCCACTTCTGACAGTGCAGGTGAAGATGACAGCGCCCAGAGTGAAAGGGAAGCTTCACTTTTTTTCCCGTAACTTGAATCAGACTATGATTCTGTTTCAAGTTATGGGAGAAAAAACAAAAGTGATCTTATTTCACAATCAACACTTTTCCAATAGTCAGGTCAATATAACTTTAAAGGGACATTAGGTGACCAAAAATTAAAAACAAAGAGCCCTACACATGTGCCAGCGGAGGAAGTGGACGGAATCTAGCAATCATAAACCATATATTTAAAAAAAGACACACTGGAAAAAAACACCCCTCTACAGCAGGCAGTTCTCAGATATCCTGTTACGATGTCAAGACAAAATGTGGTGCATGTAAGTGTACAAAGTGATCAAAAAGGATGGACTGAATGGACTAGCACTGCTTCTATAACAGAGTAACTGTGAGTGACAAAAACACGAACATTTTTGAATTCCTAAAAATCTGATTTGTTATATCTTTATATTTTTCTCTGCATGAGAAGAGAAACATTTGAGTACCTGGTTGAACAACTGCGTCCAGCACTGACAAAGCAGACAACAAATTGGAGAACACATACATGTCACCGAGGCCACTTGGCTGCAGTTTTGCGGTGGCTTGCAACACCATGTTAATATCGGGCACTTTCAAATATTTTTGGCATTGGGCAATTCACTGGGTCTTGTGATTGAAGTATGTAAAGCTGTCAAATGTTTTATATAAAAAAAAATATATAAGGCTACGAAGGGGGCAAGACAACACCATCAGAGGCTTTAGAAAAAGAGCAATAGATGGGACACACAGCCCAGTTATCACCCCTTCACACAGCTTTTTGTTTTAAAAGTGTTTGAAGAAGAAGAAGAAAAAAAAAAACTAATTAACTGTAAATGAGAAAGCCTGGGAAAACAGAAGAAAGCGAGGAGTGTGTAATTTTAACAGCTATGCTGTCAACTGGATTAACTGCTTTGTAATGAAGAGTAAAATCCAAATGAACAGATGTGAATTCTACATATGTTCCTGCCTTTGGGAGTAATTGAAATGAAAACAGTAATAGTCATGAACAGTCCGATATATTTACTTGTATATTTAAAGTACATTGTTTTCCGTATCAAACATGTATTTAAAAAAAAATAATAATTAGGGGTAATTTGTAATTAATACATATTAATGTTGCTCATGTAATTGTAGAGTACATTGTATTTAATCCTCCTGATATGTTCAGAATTTAGGTACGTCTGTTATGTTTTGTGTCATACTGACCAGGTGCAATGTAAAAAAAAAAACAAAAAAAACTTTAACAGCCTTGAATCGATAAATTATTTTTCTTTGTATAGCCTTCACTCTTATGTTCAATATTAGAATTAATATAAACCATCATTATAATATATATATATATATATATATATATATATATATCCAAGATTTGCCTTTGCAGAGAGGAGACGGAACAGCAGGATTACTTAATCAAAAGGTATGTTTTTATTTGAAAGATAAATAAACAAAATAATAAACCAAAGAAAACCTGCCCTCTAGGCTCTAATTTCACCTTTTCTTTTGTCCCTAGCCAATTCTGCTGAAGCTTGCCTTCGAACAGGTAAAAACAATATTTCTCTTTTATGTACTGCAGGGTGTAGAATTCTGTAGTAAAATTATTACAGATGGCCAAAGTCCAGTATCTGGGTGCACGGTATGGTTCACAAGGCCTCAGGGTTGATAGGGCTTTACACTCCAAGTCTGTCCGCTGTATTCCCCTTGACGTCCTAGTAACTCTGTTGCTTTGCATTTCCTTCCACAGGTAGATCGTCTGGTGCTGGCACGGTAAGTTCACAGGGCGGACTCTGTTCCTTCAGGAGTCCTGCAGAGGAAGTGCTTTACAAGACTGGGTCTCAGGGGATATTTCACTTTAATATGTTTCCTCACTGTCTGTTTCTTTGTCCCCAGACAGGCGCCCTCTCGTTGATATCCCTTGTACAGTCGTGACCATACTGGGCCTGCTACAAATGCAATTGTTGGCAGAGCGGTAAGTATTCTGCTTAAATAAACAGTGGTTTTATTCTTCTGAGTTGATGCAATTATTTCTGTCTGCAGTGTCCATTTTATCGCAGGTAAAATATCACAGTCCTTGCAGGGAGTTATGCAGGCTCTTACAGTCAACCTTTCAGCACAATATAAAAGTATAATACTTATCTGAATATAAGCAGAGTACAACATATCTTTTAAATTAAATACAACTAATAAGGCCTTTTGCAAGCACAAATCAAACACAGGCAATGCACTGCTCTATGCAGCTTAAAACAAACACTAGGCCCGATTGTTTACATATGCAGCAGGAAGTCCAGTGCTGTTGAGTGTGAGTAACACAGTCCATAAATTAAACAGTCTTTGTTCCACGAAGGAGAAGACACAGTAAGTATACCTGCACCTTTTGTTTATACACTGCATATCTTTAAATAACTCAAATGATAAACGATTGTTGTACTCACACTAGCTCTGTGCTGTTCTCTGCATTCCAGAATTGCTCCAACGCAATGTACAGTAATGTGCAAAAGCTTTAGGCAGGTGTGAAAAAATGCTGTAAAGTAAGAATGCTTTCAAAAATAGACATGTTAATAGATTATATTTATCAATTAACTAAATGCAAAGTGAGTGAACAGAAGAAAAATCTAAATCAAATCCATATTTGGTGTGACCACCCTTTGCCTTCAAAACAGCATCAAGCATCAATTCTTCTAGGTACACTTGCACACAGTTTTTGAAGGAACTCGGCAGGTAGGTTGGCCCAAACATCTTGGAGAACTAACCACAGTTCTTCTGTGGATTTAGGCAGCCTCAGTTGCTTCTCTCTCTTCATGTAATCCCAGACAGACTCGATGATGTTGAGATCAGGGGCTCTGTGGGGGCCATACCATCACTTCCAGGACTCCTTGTTCTTCTTTACGCTGAAGATAGTTCTTAATGACTTTCGCTGTATGTTTGGGGTCGTTGTCATGCTGCAGAATAAATTTGGGGCCAATCAGATGCCTCCCTGATGGTATTGCATGATGGATAAGTATCTGCCTGTACTTCTCAGCATTGAGGAGACCATTAATTCTGACCAAATCCCCAACTCCATTTGCAGAAATGCAGCCCCAAACTTGCAAGGAACCTCCACCATGCTTCACTGTTGCCTGCAGACACTCATTCGGTACGCTCTCCAGCCCTTCGGTGAACAAACTGCCTTCTGCTACAGCCAAATATTTCAAATTTTGACTCATCAGTCCAGAGCACCTGCTGCCATTTTCTGCACCCCAGTTCCTGTGTTTTCATGCATAGTTGAGTCGCTTGGCCTTGTTTCCACGTCGGAGGTATGGCTTTTGGCCGCAAGTCTTCCATGAAGGCCACTTCTGACCAGACTTCTCCGGACAGTAGATGGGTGTACCAGGGTCCCACTGTTTTCTGCCAGTTCTGAGCTGATGGCACTGCTGGACATCTTCCGATTGCGAAGGGAAGTAAGCATGATGTGTCTTTCATCTGCTGCAGTAAGTTTCCTTGGCGACCACTGCATCTACGGTCCTCAACGTTGCCCGTTTCTTTGTGCTTCTTCAAAAGAGCTTGGACAGCACATCTGGAAACCCTGTCTGCCTTGAAATTTCTGCCTGGGAGAGACCTTGCTGATGCAGTATAACTACCTTGTGTCTTGTTGCTGTGCTCAGTCTTGCCATGGTGTATGACTTTTGACAGTAAACTGCGTTCTGCAACCTCACCTTGTTAGCTGAGTTTGGCTGTTCCTCACCCAGTTTTATTCCTCCTACACAGCTGTTTCTGTTTCAGTTAATGATTGTGTTTCAACCTACATATTGAATTGATGATCATTAGCACCTGTGTGGTATAATTGTTTAATGATACACCTGACTATATGCCTACAAAATCCCTGACTTTGTGCAAGTGTACCTAGAAGAATTGATGCTGTTTTGAAGGCAAAGGGTTGTCACACCAAATATGGATTTGATTTAGATTTTTCTTCTGTTCACTCACTTTGCATTTAGTTAATTGATAAATATAATCTATTAACATGTCTATTTTTGAAAGCATTCTTACTTTACAGCATTTTTTCACACCTGCCTAAAACTTTTGCACAGTACTGTATGTGAAATTGACACTGTTTTAATTCCAATTGTTTAGTGATCCAAAGATAGGAAATGCTTCACTCTGTTCCAGTTGGATCCACTGATGTTTCTTCTGTCTCTTAACGTTTGACTACACACACTAGGAATACCAAGCAGACTTAAAAAATATTTACTTTCAAACACAATCTTCTCTGTCCCTTCCCTTGGAGGTTGAAGAGGAAACAAGTTCCTTAGGTAAGTATCATTTCGGTCGGTACAGCACAAACTTCCTCCAAGTTTCTACACACAACTTGTCTTTCTGTACTGCTCCCTTTTTATACCTGCCTGCAGGTTAATTGGCTCCTGTACCTTCCTACTTCTGAGTGGCTTATTGTAGTTTTTTCTCTTTCTTACACTATTGTTCTCTGTAAGGGATTCATTATCTGAGGACATTTTATCAGGAACCCCACACTCCTGATATCCTCTCCTCACCCCCCATGGTTTCCACCCCTCACAATATAAATATAGTAGATGCCTCTTATTAACAACCTCTCGGTTCCCAGCAAAAAGTTGTCATTAACCGAAATTTGCCAATAAGCGAAAAGCCCCCTGTGACAGGGTAAAGCGATCCTGTACTGCAATTCAACCTCCCAGCCGTCAGAGGGCTGTGAATTGACCACGAAGTTCCCAACAAGGATCACGTGACGCGGGACAGACGTTGGGGCGGAAGTGCAGTTACAGCAGTCGCCATCTTTGTTGGGGGCAACAACCCGGGAACACGCTGGAACATTCTCGAATCAGCTGCTGATTGAGTGCTGCTGATTGGGGGGGGAGGTGTTCCTTGTGTATAGGGCCCAGGTTGTAACAGCTGGGGGTTGGTTTTTTTGTTTGGAAAGAAAGAAGCACACTGTTTGCACAGGCACTTGTTAAGAGAGGACACTAACATTTGGTGTGGACTTGTTATAAAACAGATCCAGGAGAGAGAGAGAGAGAGAGAGAGAGAGAGAGAGGAAACCCAGCGGGACACTGACTCTTCCCACGAGGTGAAGCCATCCAGAAAGCTTTAAAAACTGTAAACTAGTCTTCTTTTGTTTATTTTTAGATTCTTGGTTAGCGCTTCTTTTAAGTTTAAGAATCTTTTTTTTTTTTTACCAAACCGAATACCATTGTTGGTAGGAGGGGAGGATTTTTCAAGGAATTATTTTTGGTGATTTATGTAGAGAGTACAATCTTTAAAGGAACTTTGAGTTATTAAATAAGAAGAAGGAATATTGTGAAAGATAATAAACAGAAAATAATAGAACTTTCTAGAAACTCAATACTGCCTCAAGTGGTTTTATTCGATAGCGCACCCCATATTCCCACAGTCTGTGACACCCCCATTTTCAAGTGTATTTATATGGAACGATATATACTGAAGTTGTACAAATATGGCACCGAAATAGATGTGTTTTAAATGTTACAGTGTTAAAAAATGAACATGAGAAACACGAAATACCCAAACATAGAACTGTTTACTTCATGCGTGTGTAAAACAAAAAAAGGAGCAGGCTTAAATAGTACTACACAACAATGTACTACAATTGTCCTTACAAAGAGTAATGCAAAATATGTGTTGTACTTATAATCAATTCTAAAGAACACAATTTTAAAACAAAAAGTTGTCCAACGTTGTCTGCTTTTTACAATGTACCACTTTCCGCTATAAATCCATCTCAATTTTGTGTGTAGCTTCGTAGCCAGTTTCAAAGCCACAATTCTGCCTCAATCCGCCAGAAATACGCAGTTGTGAAGTCAGTGTGTTATAAAGGCTGAATGAAGTACGCGCATAAATCATGCAAGTGCGCTCTGTAGCACTGGCAACTAGTAATAAAGTTGTCAATAAGCGGCATGCAGTTGCTAATATCAGAATTCCATTAACATTGAAATCTTTGGGACGGGATTGGTTCCTGGGAAAATGTTGTTAATAACCAAAAGTTGTCTTTATCAGGGTTGCTAATAACCGACAATATGCAATAAGACACGACAGGGTGTCTGTATACGTCGTATATACGGACGCCTCAGGCATTGTGAGGCATGAGACAAAGTGCCTCCAACCCCGGAGAAGTCTATATATTCGATAATGAGTTGCCACTAATACATGAACAGTACACGTACCCCATATTATCAAAATGATTTCCTTGCGTAAGACAACAAAAAAAAAGATGCTGGATGTCAGTTGAAATGTGTTTTTTTTATTAAACTGAAATGTTGTCTTTACATAACAAGAAAAATAAATTACACACACATATAGAGAAAACCACAAAGAAAGTGATTTCTGCAATTACTAATTGTTCTATTTTAAGATATAAATTAAAGTAGAGATTCAGTTTTATAATAAAACAAAACATTATTACATAACATACATAAAATGAAAAACATGCAAAAACTAATTTGTCAAAGTATGAAATGTATTTGGGCACCCTTACATTAGTATATTGTGTGTGCCCACCCTTTGCTTCCTTTACAGCTTGCAGTCATTTTTGTATTTTGAAACCAGTTCCTGGCATCTTTCTGGATATATTTTTTGCCCATTCTTCAAGACATACAGCTCTTGAGTTCTGCTGTCGACTTTGGTTTCCTTTTTGCAACAACAGCCTTCAAGTCAATCCACAGCATCTTGATGGGATTCAAGTCTGGGGAATGAAATGGCCAATCCATAATAGTAATCTTCCTTTTTTTCAGAAATTCTTAGGGTCATTATCCTGCTGGAATACAAACTTTCGTCCAATAAGCCTTCTAGCATTGGGAAACAAATGAGAGTCCAAAATGTCTTGGTATTTTGAAGCATTCATTGAACCTTCTACAATACAAATGTCGCCAGTGCCTGAGGAAGAAAAACAAGACCATACCATCACACCACCTCCACCATGTTTAACACTGGGCATGATTAACTTTAAATTCTTCTCGCTTCCTCCAAACATATTGTTGCTTTCTTGGTGAAAGTTCTATTTTGGATTTGTCCAAACCATAAAATTTGGTTGAAGAAATCATCAGACTTCTTCAAGTATTCAATGTATTGTTTTTAACAATTACATCTTGGTTTTTCGCCCATGTGCATTCATCTTGTTAAGGTATTGTTGAATTGTTCGCTTATGAATTTCTTGACTATCTTCTCTCAATTCTTGTGTCAAATCTTTTGCAGCAATCCAAGGATTTTGCTGGGCTGCTACAATTGTTCTTCCAGATTTTGCAGAAATCTTTCACACCTGGACCGAGTTGCAGTAGTTCATGTTCTCCTGTGTTTGTCAATAATAGTGCTATTCGGTAAACCAAGTCTTTCTGCTTTTTTGTTTAGCTGTATCACTGCCATTTTGAGATCGTTGCTGTACTCTTTAGTTTTAACAATTTTTGTTGCTTTTTTGAAATCACAAATTTCCAATTTATTTTTCATCACTTGATGATTATGTATTTATTTATTCTATAATTATCAGGGGTTGGCTTTCAATCATGATAATTGTCAATAATTAGCAACAAATGGGTTTCATGTGATTGCCCAAATACTTTTGTCAAAATTAGTTTTTGCATGTTATTTTTCATTTTATGCACGTTATGTAATCATTTGTTGTTTTATTATAAAGCTGAATCTCTACTTTAATGTATATCTTTCAATAGAACAATTAGAAATCACTTTATATGTGTTTTTTCAAATTTTTTAACTGCCCAAATACTTTTGTCTGTGACTGTATATGTATGTGTGTGTGTGTGTGTGTAATTTATTTTTCTTGTTACGTAAAAACTACATTTCAGTTTAATAATAAAAATAAAAAACATTTCAACTAACATCCAGCGTCTTTTTTTTTTTGTTGTCTTATACAAGGAAATCATTTTGATAATACAGGGTATATGTACTGTTCATATATTATCGACTGAATTAACGTTATTAAATAACCAGATAATTGTCCTGATTGTAAAATAAATAATGAACTTCTGTTTAATGTGAAAAGCTGTCTGTTATTGATTCAGTATATAGTACACAATTTAAAGTAGCGGCAACTGGACTGTCTCCCAATGTTCCCTAAAAGTTTGTGTCCTCTGGAAGGTCAATACGACATCAATTTTTTATGGTAATATTGTGAAAAACAAAACATGCCACAAAAAATCTCTGACCTGAGGACTGTATTGTAGTGTAGTACCTGACCGATCCATGCATCTGAAATGCATTTTTAACATTCCAAATTCACGCTCAATGACAGATTGAGGCGATTGAGCAGGAGTACTTGCAAAACTCTGTCATAAGCCACAAATACATTGCCATGCACTTCACTAAAGTAACTTAATGTACTGCACCGCTTCCAGCCGACTGGATAATACCTGCAGTAGCACCTACAGTCCTCTGAAAGGAACCAGTGGCAAAAACGTTTGTGCAGCCGTGACCTTTCATGCAACAGGCAATGTGTTATATCTTCCCGTATCTCTCCTTCTTCTCTCTCTTTGATGCAGGAATGCTGATGCATATTCCATTCTCTCCAAAAACAAATACAAAAAAAAATAGAAAAATACTTGATTTATAAAATATAAATATAGATATGTATATATACACTTAGGTTTTGTGTTTACGTTCTTCTTCTCTTGTTTCTTCACGTTTCACTTCCTTCTACCCCTGGCGCCGATGAATGCGCTCTGAATAAGCCTGTGTGAATAGGATGGCTGGTGACGTCAGGCCTGGAAATGAATGCCACACACAGAAAGCATGTATTTATTAATTAACAAATAAAAAGATTTAAACAAAACAAGACTCTTCGCAAAGTAAAAGGGCACGTAGGCCAAAACAAACAAACAGATAAACAATAATGACAACAAGTATTGTGCTGGTTTTTCCAGCACGAGTAGAAATTGTTTTCTTTATATTATTGCTTTACCTCCTCTCTCTGACTCTCGTTCTACACTCCTGAACTCTCAACCCTGTGCAGCCAAAGCTGCAGGTCTTTTATAGTGGTGACCAAGGAATTAACTAGCTATTAATTATCTTATTAACCCCTTGGTCACATTTTGCATGGGTTTAATAATTCTGCGTGACTGTCAGCTAATTAAATAATCAGTAGCTCAAATCTTATGCTGACCACTTGCGCTAGTGCTAGCCCTAAAAAACAGCACAGAGCATGGCTCCAAAAATCAATTCCAGTGCAAAAAAAGTTTGTTCCAACTTTGAGCCACATAAATTGTGCCCAAACGGCTTTTGTGCCAACGCCACCACTTTGCGAAGTCATAAAAATCAAGCCGTAGTGTCTATTTCAAATAAAGCTTTATAAAAAAAAAAAAACCAATAACAATACCTTTTGTCAGTTAGTATATTTTCAATAATGTGCAAGGACCACAGTAAACATTTTGTTACAATGAGTTGAGATGAGTTGTCACAAAAAATCGATTTCTCATGTGTCAGACGTTGTTTTTGGCTTAGTCTCTGGTGGTCTTTTCAAGGATCAGATGTTCCCGTCAATGATTTTTCAAATCAATGAATTAAGTGATTCTGCTGGTTTAAGTAGATGTATTCTACTATGAAAACTGGGTAACGCAGTGATGGAATATGGCAAATAGAACTATGCACTTTTTTCTTTAGCTGATTGTGTTGCCTTTATATTCTTGTGAAAGCAATTGTCTGTCAGCTGTTTGAACATTGACAGTATTGTGGAATTTTGGACTAGCCTATAGACAATTATGTAATGAATAGCAAAAGAGGAGCAATCACACACTCTAATCATAGTGGATTGTCAGTCATCATCAGAGCTGTTATTAGGATATTTAGCGTTTAGCGTTTTCTTTGTGTTGGCGTCTCTCAAAGCTTTGGCCAATGTTATTTAACCATTTCCCTTCTGAGTTTGTTTCTACACAAAGACCTGTACTTTGTAAATCAGTATAGAAAACAAAGCATGCAGGCAATGGGGATCTCAGTATCTGTGTTTGAAAGAAATCCCAGCGATATTTTTTGATCATTTATTTGTCATGCCAAGTTGTCTAAATTGTAACATTAAATGCATTGTTGACATGTATCCAACCAACTAGATTTTCTATATTTCACTTTGATTTCCTTTGACTACCTTGGCTATGGTGAGCTCTACTGCCCAGAGTGGGCCAGTTTGGGTTCATACAGTCCTTGCATACAGGGATAATAGGGGGTTCATAGTTGGATAGTCATTTGCTTTTCTCTAAGACCAGGAATGAATCAAAATAAGTTGGATCCCTTCCACCATTTCACAACTAAAGTGGTTAATGTGGGTCAGAGGGGCATTCCTAAAACCAGTAATCAAAACAACAGTAATGTGTTTGGCCAGTATGCGTACTTAGAATTTATTATGTTTATAACGACTCCAAATGTTGTTTTTTTGGGGGAGAAATTTAAATGCATCGAAGAAATCAAATTTTCCATTAATCTGCAAATTAAAAAGTTTGTCTAAGGCTGGAGATACACATGCATTTTTTTTAAAACATTCTTTTTCTTGGCAACTCAAATTGACAATAAAAATTGGCCGTGTGTCACGAATTGAGAACTCGAGTTGTCAACAAATTTTCAATTGGCAGTCGAGTTGCAATAATAGACTACTGCTCTATTTTCAGAAATTCAGTTGACACATTTTCTACATGCCTGTGTGTGTTCAGCCAATTATATTGCATTTTCAAATCACCTGATTTTAATTCTCAATTTTGCTAAACAGGAAGTATGGCTACAGAGAAGTGAATGCATGAGGAAACTTTGCAATTGATCGATTTTTTCATAATAGAAAATATTTATGGGATGATAGATGTGTGGAATATAAAGACCACAATAAAAAGAAGATGACTATAAGGAATTAGCCAATATTTGTGGAAATCAATGGCGGAGTTAAAAGACAAACCAAAGAACCTCCGAACTCAGTAATTTGCCAGTAGAATGAAATATCTGATAAATAAACAAACATAGTTTATGCTAATTCCCATTGCCACTGAACACTTCCTACACCACTCATATAATATTCAGCAAATTCCACTCCGAAATCTTGGGCTGTGCTTGAGTTTTTTTTTTTTTCTTCTTTTTTCAGTTATACAGTAGTGTGCAAATTTATTTGAACACCTCAAGATTTGTAATTTATATCCTTTATATCAGTAGCGGCTCCTGATGTTACTAAGTGGGGAGGCTATATATATATATTATAATACGCAATAAAACGTTGCACGTTTCAAAAGGTACTTCGCAATTTAATAAGAATTGTAATACAGTAATATAATATAAGCAGCACATGAGGCAAGCACCACGTTAACATTGGACAAATGTTGGTGGAGTTTAAATTAATTTCTATCCATCTTTGAACATTTTAACACCTGCACAAATGGAATGCTAGGAACCAGGGCTTCTAAACTATGCATAATTTGTTCTGTCTTCTGCATGCGCTTGAGACATGAATAAATCATATCCGGTGTAATAAAGCTTGCACCACTCTGGTTCGTTGCCCCTTTAAAAATAGACCCAGGACACAAAAATTGAGGTTTTTTTAAGCGCTGATGCGCTATTTTAATAATAACAAAAACAAAATAAACAAAAACCTAGCTCTCCTTGAGCACTCACTACACACTTATGCAGGCCCCTGTCTAACGTGCAGGACAGCTAAGCTGTTTACCTGACATATAACACCAAACCAAAACACTTTATTACCAAATTTTTTTCAAACCAAACGTAGGTTTTAAACAGACCTTTAGACGTTCCGTCGGGCTCTTCACTCCACAGCAGCCTAGAGCAGACTGACTGCTTCCCTTTTATACCCTGCACCAGGCTCTAATTTTCAATAATTGCCTGGTGCAGGTGATAATTAAACAAACTAATAAAGCAATTAACATACACACATGTTTTATGCAGGGAGGAATGAGACCATGCTATCTTACACCGAGTAAACAGGTTGTGGGGGCGGAGTCTAATGCTTCAGCGTATGATACTTCTTGAAGCATGGAGCAACGCACAGAACTTTGGCGTCGCCTCTTCACTGTCACTTGATGTTGATGGTAAATATTCTTTGCTTATGTCTTCACTGACACTCTTACTGACATCCGATTCAGTGGAAGAATTGTATGTATTTGAATTGAAATTGGAATCTGAATTCAGTATTATTACTAATACTTCTTTCTCACTGAGCGATTTTCACTGGTTTACAAACACTGTTGACACTGTTGGGTTTATTATATGTAATTCAGTCAATATCTGGCAGAGGGCGCAAAAGACCAATAAAAGGTGTTAGAGAAACCTAGTATTACAATATTATGTGATCAGAGGTTTTGTAGGCTCAGTAATTCAAGTTTAAAGTTGCAGAACGTACCGGTATGTTCGTACTCCCTGGGGATCAGAGAGCAGCGAACGTACTGGTATATTCTTACTACTCAAAGGGTTAATACTCAATACTATGTTGCCTGTGGTGTTGCCTGTGGTGTGAAAGATACTTATCAAAAGTATAGGTTCTATTCATTTTGTCACATCACTGGCCATTTTCACTTGTCTCATCGCATCTGGTGTTTAGCGGCCTTAACAGTACAAAACCAATAATGAAATCATTGTTTATCACTTTCAGAAAAAATGCTTTTCCCATGCACTCAACTTATCTTCTTCATGTCTCTGTTCCTTCCTTTCTGCCTGTTTAAGCTGATTGTAGCTCATTGTAGCTGACAAAATAATTACATAATTCTTATCTGTAATGCATTTCTAGTTGCTATATGTACCTCAATTAAGCAGTTTTGAAAGGAATTAATATTTTCATTTTTAAATCTGATACCACACCAAGTTAAGAAATGCTTTGAGTTTGTTTGCCTTCAGGAAGTCTATTAGTGTCTTACTACTTATGTTATTTCACCTCAGCAGTGTTTTTGGAGGCAAAACATGTTATTGACTGCAAAGATTTTAGTCAATAGGGGAACAACTGGTTTGTGACAGGATGACAGGAAATAAGTCATTGAAGCGGTGGGGACAATTTGACTCAGATAAAATGAGTAAGAAAGTGCAACCCTATCTGAAAAGAAATATTGCACACTGAGATTTTATTATTCTAATGCAGTATCAGATATGAAGTTATCAAGTGTTAAACTTTAAAATACAAGTTTTCTATAGCATGTTTCTTGGAAAGCAGCAGTATAAGTAACATTTCCAGTCAAGAAACAGGGCCTATTATCCCCCTCTGGGGATGAAATTCCCTACATAGGGGGTATTGAGTAGGTGGTCCTACATATGTAGGTACGTACATATGATACACTAGACATCAAAACAGAGATGTAGTGACAAAAAAATCTGTGGTACAAAGTGTTTGATAGATTAAACTTGTCAAACCATCTAACGAAGCCTGTGTTCATTCAATTACTTTACATGATTACTGGCTATGACAGTGTGTTAAATCACTTGTCAACAGCCATAGGATTCTCAGACATGTTCAACAGGATTCAGAATTACTTAATTCCACCTATGTCTCAGGTGCAATACAAGCAAAAGTGCCTAAAGCTAAATCTGTGATTGCAATGTTAGACAAAACTAACGATATCAGAAACACACTTTCTCATGTTTATCAATGTGACAACGCATGTCTTGGATAAATGTTTTCTGAATTTTGTTGATGTGACAGAAAATAAGCCTGCCCCCCATCTCAGATGTAGTGATTTGCTTTATGAGTGATTTTGACTGTTTCAAAAATTATTTGACCAAACCTAGTGGCAACTGAGCACAGTGGAGTGCAAGTGTGTTTGAAAGTTATCCTACTCTGTGTGCACAGTTTTGCCCATGCCCTAAATTATATGCCTCAAAGCACTTTGAAAAATCCATGTAGGATGGATATTTCTCAGCAATCTTGGTGGTGTGGCAGCTTTGTTCACAAGGCAGTACCCAAAGCATGCCGGATCAAATCTGCCAAAAACGGCAACTGTGGGTGGCACCTACACACTGGTTTTGCCCTTCTTAGCTAGCCTGCACAGTGTAAGATAAAAAGCAAGAAGTACTTTTGGCTTCAAGGAAATTTGCTTCCAAGATAGATATTTTTGACGGTGTATAAGGCAAATATGACTGCAAAAGTCATGTTTGTTTGTTTTGAGACAAACATGAAGTTCATTTAGACACCCAGTTAGAGTTAGACACAGCTAACTGGTTTATGCAAAGCTATCTTATCTTGCTCTGTTTGGTCCAGCTTTTAGCATAAATGAAAGGCTTCCTAGAATATGCACTTCTCAGCCTAAAGGAAACACATGGGCATGCGCTACAGTATGAATGAAAACTAATTTTGTAGTAATCCCAGCCACCAGTGTAGTTTTGTACATCTTTACAAAACATATCATTCATATTTGATATTTAAGCTTTCAAATGAATCAACTATTAAAAAGGATAATAGTAAGGTTTAGCTGTCATCTTGAAAACAATCTTCAAAAAGTCAAAGAAGAATTTTTACTGTGATGTGAATTGAATTTACAACAACTGTGGTATGGCATGTAAGAAAGAGTCAGCATGCTCGGTTCTGACTTGCTGAATATGATGGTATCTTTATGTGATGCTACAGTATTTTAAAAACTTGTTCACAGGAAAACATAGATGCACCTTTCTTCTCAGCATCACAGAGAGAAAACATACAGCTTCAGTTCAGTAAGATAAAAGCAAAAATATGTACTATATATATATATATATATATATATATATATATATATATATATATATATATATATATACATTTGAAGTACTTCCAATCAGCCTGTAGGACACTTCCTTTGATTAATTACTTCTGTCTGAGTAGGTGATTAAACAGTAATTATGAGCTGTGGAACTTGGTATTCTGGTGGATTACTAGATGGAATATCAGAGAGAATCGACATACAGCGCGTCACAAGTCTATGTTTTAGAAGACTGATTTCCCAAACTTACAGGATTAGGTACAAATTTGGTTCTTATTGCATTTGAAGTAAATCCATAAAAACTAAATTAGTAATAACAGCCATCAAAAGCAGGGCTCAGTTTTCATCCTTTACAAAGTAAAAATACAAAGTTAGTTATTATTTTACCATTATTTGCCAGGCACAGTTCAGACGCTATGATGATATTGCCCATATGCGGATAATGGTACAAGATAAGTTTTCTGTCCAATATCATCACAGGGCAGCTCTTTGTCAATGTTGTCATTTCTGACAAATTAGGATCTCAAGGCATTGACAATGAATGATTGCCTTGCCTTGCCTTGCCCTGGTATCTTAAAAAACAACACAAATATTTGTAAGCTGCTAGACAAAATATCCCATACATTATTCTGCAGATTGTTTTTACTGATTACATAAGAACATAAAAACATGACGATTTACAAATGAGAGGAGGCAATTCGGCCCATCTAAGCTTGTCCAGTTCCAAGTAGCTGATTTATCAGAACTTTTTTCAAGTTGGGATTTAAAGGATCCTAGTGATTCTGCCTTAACAACATGACTAGGTAGCAGTGACAGAGCGCGAATGAATCTGAGTCAACAGTCTCCCTCCCGACCTGTGAGGGCACAGTATAACAGGAACAGTGTGCCCTGGACTGGATGGTTTGACAATTCGTTCCAGGGTCAGTCAGAAGTCAGCCATCCAGATATATGGGTGATGCCACAATACCAGAAGTCAGTGCCTTACTGCAGTAGGCGATGTGTCAGTCAGGGATTGGAGGATGCGTGATTGCACTCACTACCAAAGGGGGCGTGACCTGAAGGTATATCAGCGGATGTGGCCGAGTGATCTGTTCCTTTGTTATGGTTGTGAAAGACCTGTAAAGGACGGTAAAAGCCAAAAGTAACCGTGAGTTTTTGTCGTGTTGTAGCTGTCTGTCTATTAACTGTCACCCTTATCATTCATAGAAGACTAAATCTGGGAGCTGCCGCTATTCAGCTAGCATCAACTCCGTACTACATTGCACTACTGTTTCACTGTTGCTGTATAAATCACCACTTACACAAGGAGCTCTCTCTGTTGGGATTCGTGACAGTGTCTGTGTTTAGTGTGTGTTATTATTATTTTGGGACTGAACCCCGTGGTTTTACACATCGCTGTGTATAGTCCATTTTATTATTTAAAACATCAAATAAAGCTCCATTTTCACCATTGGAACTGTTGTTGGACTGTTGTTTCTAAGCACTGCATCACCTCTACACCTGTGCACTACAAACCACTTTGCCACAGTAGCCCATTCCATACCCTCACCACTCTATGTGAAGAAGTGTCTACTTTCATCTATTCTAAGTCTATCTGCACTCAATTTCTAACTGTCCTGTGGTCCTGGTTTCTGTACTGTGCTTAAAGTATTGGTTTGGGTTAACTATGTCAACTTCTTTTAATATGTTAGAGACTTCAGTCAATTATCAGCTGTTTAAAATCATTCAACACATATAATTAGGGCTTCTGATTTTCTGTTCTAACTGATAAAACCTGATAAAACACCCCCGATACAAAAAAAGGAAATCGGTGGATAGCCAATAAACACCGGAAAACACTGGAAAAACTGTGGAAATGGTTAAACAATTCACATTGACTTTACTCCTTAAAAAATAAAACCTACTACAAAAATAATAATAAATACATTTCCCAGTGCTGCTGGGCAATGTCCCGCCTTCCTGACTTGTACCTATCATTGATTCGTTTTGAATACTTAAACCCGCCCCAACTACTGAGTGACAGCACAGCACATTCCTACATTTCTATTGGAGACTCCGCTTGCGAGATTACAATCAGGAAAGGAGGCTTGTTCACAGGATTTAAAACTGTTTTACAGTTAAGATACGGAGGGTTTAAAACAGAACTGCAAATTGTGGCAAAATGTAAAAAAATGCCTACACACAAAAACCCCAGAAGAATGTGCCCATGACCATAGGGATTTTGTTGTGGAAGACAGCAAAGGAAAGAAGGTACAACTTAAGTTTGCAAGAACTGTTGAGTTTCTACTATACATATTTTGACAGAAAAAAAAATGCTGAAGCATTTTGGAAAGTAACCGAAAACACTAATTTCATACAGTATATCAAAAACAAAAGCCCCGAAAAAAGTGATTTACATAAAACTCCGGAAAATACAATTAATAAATGAATAAAAACAGAAAAACAAAAGCTCTACATATAATACAATTCTCTATGCGACTGAAAATGTAATACTTACTAGTAAAGAAAAACTAAAAAACTATAGACCCTCTGTAACAGTGTAACATTATAATATTGTTAACTTGGAAATTAAACATAGCATCGCTAAATATATGTTTTCTTCTCCAAACCAATTTAGATCTGAATATCCAAAATTTGTTTTCCCACAGTGCATTAGAAAAAAGAAAATGTATTGTTTAATTTACAAATATTTGTGTCTTCTGGACCAAATCTCATGAATGATATTCTCTTGGAGAAAGAAAGATGGTGCAGATCTTTTTTTATTTACTGTTCATCGTTGATTTACTGTTAATTAACCCTCATAAGGTAACCTGGGGTCCATTCGGACCCCATGATGCTTTAGTATCGGTTATTATGTGGTTCTAGCTACTTGATTTTTGTTTCCTTTTAGGTAGTTGTCAGGCACCCATCCTGTTACACTGTGCAAAGGATAATTCTAGTCCAGGTAGCCTGGTTGAATTTCCCAAATTGTTTTTGGTTTGGCGTGCCCAACCTTCTCACGTGAATATCTCAGGCACCGTAATAGCTAGCTTGCTGGTATGGTTTGAAAGTACAGAATTAGAACTTTCCAGTATGTCCTGAACAGATGTTCGCGAAACTACAGCAAACCGAAACTAAGGCTTGAGTCATGTGGCCTTGAGTCAGCTCCTAAGTTTCTTTTGTTGCCTATTACTCGGTCGCTTCAACAGATAGCGTTCCGGTTTCAAGGTCATTTAATAGTGCAGGCTTTGTGCGTTCCATTGATGTCAGGCAAGCCTGTATGCATACTTTCTACCAACCCCCTAATTCATTGCTCCAGTGTTGTGACGCACAGCAAATTGGTAGGTGTGTCCAAGTGCCTGTAACTCGAACCGTGGGGCTTTCCAATGATATTATTATTATTATTATTATTATTTGTTTATTTAGCAGACACCTTTATCCAAGGCGACTTACAGAGACAGGTGTGTGAACTATGTGACTTGCTCAGGGTCACACAATGAGTCAGTGGCTGAGGCGGGATTTGAACCAGGGACCTCCTGGTTCCAAGCCCTTTTCTTTAACCACTGGACCACACAGCTGGGGTCCGAAAGTCAGTTTTCCGAAGTGCCCTTATGAGGGTTTATCAACAGTTAACTAATGTTAAACAAAAATTGTCATTCTTTCAACCTTTCATAACTAATTAATTAATTTATGTTAATCGTCCAATGTGGATATACATTTTGTTAGTGCGCTAAGTTGTAAATAGAGACAGACTTATTAATATTATCTAATATATTATCTAATCGGTCTTTTTTAATTAATAAAAATGAAACTACTCTACAGTGTTGATAAAAGGCCAATAACAGCATAGAACTGTTTCATAAAAATAAAAAAACAATGTTTTTTAGTATTTACAGACTTTGAAATAACTAAAGTTTATCAAGCTGGGATATCCCACATACTGCACAGAGGCTTGTCTCAGTGATATTGGCTGCTGACACTTTATTCCAGAGACTTATATGAATAAACTTTCATTTTAAATGTATGATTGTGACGGGGTGCCCACCCCTTGTGTTGTATTTATTTATTATTATTATTATTATTATTATTATTATTATTATTATTATTATTATTATGTGCAGGCGGACGAAAGCCATCTGTTATTATATATTATTCAAGACCGGCAAAAAGCCGGCTGTGTAATGTGTAGCTGGAATATAGGGTTAATTCCCCATCCCTATATAAAGCTCATGGGAATGTGGCTGGAGCCTTAATAAAGTAATTGTTTAATGGGTAATTAAGGCTCCAGCCACAGAATATAAAAGACCCACTCCGGGCTCATTAGAGGAGAAGAGTGAGAGGAGATAATAGTGAGAGCGACTGCTACCAGCCAGCAAACAAAGGAACTTGTTTTATGAGAAAGTATTATTATTGTTAGTGTTTATTTTGTTTTGGCCAATGTGCCTGTTTCTTTTGTGTTTTGTTTAAACTGTTTTTGTTTAATTAATTAAAATACAAGCTTTAGCCCCACAAAGCTCAGCTGCGCCGTTCTGCCCCGTACCATCCTGTGCATCTATTTCATTTCCTGGTCTGACGTCACCACTGCAGCCCTCACTGCCACAATGATAAACTATTTGTTTAACAGAAAATGTAAACGGTTGGTCCCACTTGCAATAAGCAGTACATGCATTTGGAAAGCACAAACAGTGACAATGAGATCTGTTCCCGGCAGTCGAATTATATTGAGTTGCTTGTTTTCCTGACATCACATTAGTTTTCAATCTGGGTGACATTACATCAACCATGATAAATTCATGATAAATTCATGGGTAGGAGACAAGCACTACTGCAATCTGATGCATATGAATGCTAAATTGCATGAATTTCAATGTTTATTTTGTACAAAGCACTTCTGAATGTTAAATTTTAATTGGTTTCCAAAAATGTATGTAAAAACTACAACATAGTATTAAACAGGGTTTATCCAAATATATATTGTGTTAATAATGAACACAGAAATACATAAAGAACATTTTGTGCACTTGTATTATGTGCACTTTCCACTGTATTTAATGTATTACGCTTTGGGGTTTTTTTGTATTGTATTGCATGTATTATGCATTTCTCTGTATTTAAAGTATTATGGATTTTCATATTTTCTTGTTGTTACTGCATTTTGTAAAGCGCTTTGTGATGGTGGTCCACTATGAAAGGCCCTATATAAAATAAAGATTGATTGATTGATTTTTATTGTTCAACTTGGAGAATCATGACTTCACATTTTAACAAGTTATATATCCAGTTGCAGTACTTCTTTGTATTCCCACCGATTTCAACTTTAGGATTAGTCTTTCGTGTAAAACGTACTCTAACCACATATGTATAAATCATATTAAATGGAAGGCTTAATGCACTTTTCACTTTAGAAAAGTACCATATGAACCCATTCAGGATGATAGTTTTAATACAATCCTTAAAATAAATAGTTTAGTTTTGTGCAGTCTACATGTGCTCTTCAAGCTTTAAAGCCATTAGTTTTACATTAGAAAGTGCAAACGGCCCTAGACAAAGCATATCTTAGTGTCTATATTTCAATTTAAATGTGTAATCAAATCTTTTCTTTCTAATTTACATGCACAGACTGCTCTTAATAACTGCATTCTGAATACCTTGATAAGCATGAATTCTGTATTCCAACCCAATTCCCACTTCACGGTAGTACTTTGAATAATATGGGATATGATGTGCTAATGACCAGGCATGCTAGAATTTAGTGCAAAAAAAGTATATATATAAACAGAAATCCCATTTGCAAACCATTGTAAAGCTAAGAAGTAACTAATAAAACATGCCATGTGTGGTTGACTGTGACTGTGTTAATTGTAATATGGTAGGATACAAAGTCGAAATTGTATCTTGGGGTTTATTGGGGTTTATTGCCAAACTCGGAAAGCTTGGGGTGTCATTCTAATGTCTATATTTTAGTGCAGAAATTTGACTTTTACAGAAGCTGATTTGAGTCAGTCAATCCTTGTGTTATTTCTGGTTTGAAATCTGAATTCAGATACACAGCATGAAACAGACAATATCATTTTTTTTATATGTTGTACAGGTCAGGAGGGGAGGGGATAGGGGTAGGGGTTGGCTGTGCCTAATTTGAAGCAATCATATAAAATAAAAGGTGTGAGGCTTATCAACCCCAAGCCAATCAAAACCAAATTTCGGAAATCACGCATTTGGAATTTTTACATGCTACATAAAATTAGTATGCTCCTTTATGATTAAATGGGGAGGATTATTGGAAATTTTAAATTTTTAAGAAAAAAAAAGATGAATGTAAGAATATTATGCTAAGGTTTTAGATTCCATGTTTTATTAATCTGTGGATACTTTCATTATCAGAATTATATTTTATCATAAATATTCCCTAGCAATCTAAAAGCTGAATTACTAGACCAGAAAAATAAATAAAACAAAATAATGTTGTTATGTTGGTTGCTATTTGTTACAAGAGGTTCTTGAAGACTGTTGTTTGTACATGGAGTAGTTTTTGTACACTCAGGAGGAAACGAGAGACCTTCTGTAGAAAACATATTAATATTTACCATGGAAACAAACGGCTGGTGAATAAATCTGAGCTGCATGTCTTGGGAAGAGATTGTTACAAAGTAATTGTTTGATTGTTGTGCACAATCAGTATTGACCTTCAAACAAAGTTAGGCTGAAAATGAGAGTAATAATTGTGACAGTAGATTACATTTTTATTCTTGTTTTGTGCAAGAGATATTGTGCAGCACACATAATATTTTCTTGTGTGTTTGTTTTGATGTTTCAATGTTTCTGTGAAAGCTTGTGACCCTTATAACTTCCGAATGCCTTGATGGATTGATTGGAAATGATATAATAATGGAAAAAAGGGTTCCCCCAAAAAACCCTGAAGCAACAAATAATAACTATTAATAGATCTATGAGCATCATTTGTGAGCGCACATGGGTGTGTTCACCGAACTAGGCAAACTCCATTCTAGTTGCGTCTACTTTTTTGGTGATTTACTCATTCTTATGAAAAGCAATAAAAAATTAAAGCTTGTGTAAAATATAACAATTCAATTCCCATGTTTAAAGTGTTACAATATTTAAAATGATCCCCTGACAGCTAAGTTTATTGTCTCTTAAAAAAGGGGTTGCCTTTTTGTTTTAACGTAAGAAAATAGTCTAACATCCTAAACAACTGTAACAATGTAATCCTTTGTTGTATTTTGCCCATGTGGCAGAGATTGCTGATTTCACTACCCCAAAGGACCCGGAAAGAAATATAAATAAATGTTCAGTTAGTTTATTTCAGTTAAAGTAGTGTTCCTGGTGTGGGTCTTAGCTTTTTTTTTTTAACAGTGTTTGTGCTGACATGGGCAACCTCAGTCCTTCTATCGCAGGACTCTCCTACACCCTTTTACAGTCTAGTATACTAAATCAAATCAAATCAAATCAAACTTTATTTGTATAGCGCTTTCCGTGGCAGAGTCATCTCAAGGTGCTTAACAGAAAACAACAGTTCAAAACATCAACAATAAAATTGCAAAAACCATAAAAACAGTAAAAGAACTATAGTTCATAAAAAAGTGTGTGTATACAGTATATATATATATATATATATATATATATATATATATATATATATATATATATATATATATATATATATATATATACTGTATATATACACACAGTCTAACTTCACTATAACAAACCCTTCTTATAACGGACCCCCATTTTTTTCAATGGAAATGAGCCCTATTAGAACAATCACTTTTACAAAATCTAACAGGATAAAACGATCTCGGTAGTGACTCCAGTGTGAATGTGTTACTCTCAGTGAAAACAAAGACCTTGGTAGGCTCATTCAAAGATAAGGCCTGATTCATAGATGCAACCCTTGCCATCTTCACACAAACTGCAACCATTGCAACAGGTGTGAGGAGATAACAAGATTTAAACAGCGTGCATTGAGAAAAGCGCGAAAAATATGAACAAATCTACACTGGATATGTTTTTTCAAGAGAAAGGGCACATCATTCTTTTAAATATACAGTTTAAATGTTGATCAATGTGAAGGTGTCTTGAAAGAACTACTGTATATTGTATAAAGATGTTCAATTCAATTTGGGCATTTCTTCATCCTTCTGATACAGCAAATTGCCAAACCCTATTATAGTGAACAATCTGATATAACAAACATGTCTCCAGGTCCCAGGGGGGGTTGTTATAATGAAGTTAGACTGTGTGTGTGTATGTATGAACTCATGAACGAACTCAAGTGCCCAAAAGCCTGTTCAACCACTACCTGTACTCGCCCAAGCGTGGTGCTGAATGCTTCCTCTGCAGCTGTCAGTCGTCCGGACGAGTAGGGTTTCATAAGCCAGGGAAGTAGGGAGTATGCTGCATCACAGACTAGATATGAGGGCACACCCTGATCCACTATATGCTTTATTGCCCGAATGAAAGGGGAATATAGATTACTATCGTAAAAACGATGTGAAATGCATGCAAAAGTCAATCTATTGTATTTTGAGCCATTACTGACATCCCCCAAACATCTTAAAGTATTACTATTGAGGGCTTAATTTGAAACTACATCATTAAACACAAACGCTGTTAAGTGAGGAATATATGAGGAAAATGTAAAATCTTAACACTGTCTTTCATTATACACATAACTGAATAGCCTTTTCCATTAAGAATACATTAATCCCTTAGACATTAGACATACTAACCTGTGGAAGTGCGTGTTGACGTGTATACAATCCTGAAGGCCGGAACGCCGCAGCATGATGCGCAGATCCTGGCACGCCACACGAGATGTCTCTAAACCTTTGAAATAAAGGAACAAGACATGTCAAAATGATGTAAATAGACAGTATTTTAACACATGGATGTGTGCCTTTATAAGGTACTTTGCATGAAAGGTCATAATATATTCCTTACAGAGATGTTGTCAAGACCTATGTAAACACAATATACACTATATATGTATTATAATACTTTCTGTTGAGGTCATCTCTCAGACAGTGCTGTGGTGCTTTGATGGGAATGTGGGTAGCATCAATCATTCCCATTACTTGGGGCAACCCGTGCTTTTCACCGATACGCAGAGCAATGCTTTTTGCTTCCGTTACATCAGGCATAGTTATGTATGTGTTGCAGTGCCTCTGAACAAGGGAGTTGACAAACTTGTAAATACAGCGATGAACTGTGGTTTTATGAGCCCCAAACACATTGCCACTCTTTTTTCCACTGGCACAGGAGGCCGTACGTAATTCCATTTTGGCTGCATATCTTCCTTTACCAGTTCCACTACAATGCTGAATGTTGCCCTGGTGACATGAAATGACTCTATCCACTGCAGATCTGTGAAAGAGAGGTGCAGCACAACCTCTTCTCACCAGCACGATGGACAAGGATGTGTACAAACCATCCTTTCACTAGCCATTGGCATTAGATAACAAGGCATAAGGATTTGATGGTAGAGGACGTATGGAGGTTCAAGCTCCTGAAACAAAGGCAAAAGATCCACTGTTCCCAATCAAAACAGCCTTGGGAGCATACATGGAAGTTGTCTGGCACAGAGCTTTAGAATCCTACATCTTCACCGGTTTTCAGCCATGGTAATCTACAATACCTGTGTTGGTCAGATTAATTTTATACCTCTGAGTCAATTTTTAATTAATGAGACATCAAATAAATTAGGTGATTCAATACTAACGACAAGCCAACCCACCTGACATTTGAAAAACAATTTGGTCAAGAGCAGTAAAACACATTATTAACCAAGCAGGCACAAGGTATTTTGCTTTATTACAGCAGCTTAGATTCACTCTTGTACCAGTTCTCTGCGCATGGAAACCACATTTTCACAAAATGTCACTAGTAATCTTCAAAAACAGCATGAGTACTTTACGCATAGCTAATTTACATATCAACCTCCACCTTTCAAATTCATTTGAATGACGTCGAGGGAAAAGCCCGGTTTACTCGAGTAAAATAAACTGAGTGAACGGAAACCCAAAAAAGCATTTTACACGAGACATTTTTCTTGTGTAAATGTCTTGAGTTAAAAAAAAGCTTGTATGGAAACCCCATGAATCTGAGCTACCGCTCAGGATGAGCTACCTACACAAAATTTGCATGCGCCGTGAAATATTTGTTTACTTTACTTCCTCCTTCTTCGATACACGCCCATAAATCCGAGCGACCATTTTATGGAAGTTATAATATATTAGCTTATAACTTTGTACAGATATCAAATACAGTCAATATTGCTATTAACTATAGATAGGAAAGCATGTATAGGCTATCCAAAACCGCTGTAGCATGAAAAAGTGCACCCCATGAGATAGTACACCCCCTCTGATGACTTTATGCCAAAAGGAAATTCTCTTAACACTACTGGAAATAAGGTGTATTGCAAACAGGACTGGGTAAAACCCAGAACGGCGGAACTCAGAATAAAAGTTTGTATTTTTATTATAATAACAAAATCACAATGGTAATGGTATTGAGTACGGTTCTTGGTTATGTATTGTGGACAGGGCCTAAAAGTAAATATCTTTAATATTGCGTAAGCCAAATACAAGGCTATTGCTGCCACCTACAGGACTGGAGTGGACCTTAATCAATGCTGTTATATTGCAAAACAGTTTTTTTAAACAAGCAAGTATTTTCCGGTCATTTTGCTGCAGGGTAATAGATACTGCGAATATGCATGCATGCGCCCCTTTCCCATTCTGTGCGTCCCGTGAACGCAAGACAAAATATTTTTCTGTCCAATGGATTTATTTTGCATCTGGGATGCAAAATTTTGCATTAATGCCACCTCTGATTTATGTATTTATTTTTCAGTGAGAGTGCAGAAAAAGAATGTTGTCCTCCCCAAAATAAAAAAAAAAGCCATCAGGGTATGAAACCAGGATCACCCTGCTGCAGCAGTGTTCCAGTTAGCCATCATGGGACAAGATGTTAGATGAAGAAAAATAGCTGTAAACTAGCTGTACACTATTTTCAAAAAATAAGTATATAGAAATAAACAGAATAAAAAAAAAACATACTTTGTATTTGCACAATTTGATAGAGCCTACTGTAAATATTGGGTGCATTTTTGTAGAAAAACAGTACAAAATGCTGAGAAACTTGACAGGTTATACACAAGTCCTTTAATAATCTGGGGTTTAGCAGTTACAAACTGAAAGAATGTCAAGAAAAATCAGAATTCAACAAAGCAGCAGTAACAGTCGTCAATGACTTTGTATCTGTGATGCAACAAACTAAAACACGTGTACATCAGGAGTTGGATTCATCCTATAAAGAAATAATGGGATAAAACAGGAAGAAGCTAATTTTATAATTGAATAACTCCCAAGTATTGCTTATTATAGTTGTTCTCTTACTATGTTACTTAAATTTACTAGCAAATGTGTTCCAAAAGGCACTGAAAGGAACATTTCCTTAAAGTGTGTTAAACATTTGTTGAGGAGAGGTGGGGTCACAGGGAACCTTTTGTGTATCTTGAAGAATTTACTGAACCTGTCAAACTACAAGGCTAGATCCACCCCTGTTAATCACTAATTGATTTGATTGTGTTCACTGTTAAATAAAACCAGAAACCAAAAGTTATATTCTACTTTTTTGTGTGTGTTTTGTGTGATGGGGAGGGGGCAAGTAGATTTTTAAGAAGGACAAGTAGATTTTTCTAGCATTTTGTACTTTGGACAACAAGTTTTTTTTTTTAATTTCACACCCCTAACATAATATTGGACTTGACTGCAATTTTCTGTAGTTCACTGATTAAGACATGTATTATTTTGTGCTTTTATAACAGAATTAAATACGGGATGAATGCAAGCCACAAATAACTTTGTACTGTGATTTATTCTCCTGTTTTCCACACTATTCTGTTTCACTGTATTTCTGCTTGAGACCCGTAACAACAGTATATAGATGTTTTTTGATCATTTGAATGTCACTTCTCCTTATCTTCAATTCATTAATGAATAAGGAAATAGAGAAAGCCTGTAAGTGCAGGTATCGCAAACATCCCAATTACAAAATTGCATTGTAATTTTGGACTTAAGACCATATACTGGCAAACAGCTCAATTATATAGGTACTGGTAATTCTAGTGGCTTGTCTCTTACCTAATAAATAGCTTCAAATTACATTTTATTTGGTTATGTTACTGTTCTTTTTGCAATTACTCAAATATGTGTTTGTAATAGGGGCATGAGTATACACTGACATATTGGGGCACAGGGATGGTGGTCAGGGTTGTGGTGGAAGTGGTCTCATCAACTGCTCAGTCTTTGAAACCTGTAGCTCCTGCTCTTTCTTCACTGTATAGACAGCAGCTCTTCCCCTTCTGGCTCTAGATGTGGAGACAACAGCGGCTCCTCCCCCTCTGGAGATGGCAGTGGCTTCTCCCCCTCTGGCTCTGGAGACGGCAGTGGCTCCTCCCCCTCTGGCTCTGGAGATGGCAGCGGCTCCTCCCCCCCCCCCCGACTCCTCCCCCTCTTGCTCAGGAGACAGCAGCATCTCCTCCCCCACTGGCTCTGGAGATGGCAGAGGCTTCTCCCTCTCTGGCTCTGGAGATGGCAGGGGCTCCTCCCTCTCTGGCTCTGGAGATGGCAGCAGCTCCTCCCACTCTGGCTCTGGAGATGGCAGCGGCTCCTCCCCCTCTGGAGATGGAAGTGGCTCCTCCCCTCTGGAGACGAGTGGCTCCTCCCCACTGGAGATGGAAGTGGCTCCTCCCCCTCTGGAGACGGAAGTGGCTCCTCCCCCTCTGGCTGTGGCTCCGGCCTCTCTGGCTCTGACTGACACTTTTCATATCATCTTAATGTTTTACACCAATTCGGCTGTTGACACACAGTTTCTCCACTAGACAGCAGAGAAAAGAAAACTCAGTAGCCCATCCTAGTGTATTCTAATAAGCTTAACTGTTAGTGTTACACACTGCCAGGGTATGTTTAAAAATGCACTGTATACAACATTAATATAGGATTTATATTTCAAGACCACGTCACTTTAACATACTTTGCATAAAATATTTTCTAAACAAAGTTAAGGCAGGAGAAAGGCAGACAAAAGTCAAGCACATCCTATCAACTTAATTTGCTAAATTAAATAAATGACAAACAAAATTGATCTATTTAATAAAAATGAAGGAATTTAGCCAGAACTCAAATATTGTGTAATTTTGTACATAATATAAACCTTTAATACTCATCTCTATGGTTTGGACACATTTTTTATTGGGAAAATGTAGACAGTTCTAGGAGCTTCTTCATACTATTGAAAAAAGGAAATTGGTTGCAACTTGCAGCCCAAGATAATTGCTTTTTCAGATGGTAGACAGTCCGTTTTGAGTAGAATTGTCAATAAATAATGAAAATAGAAAATAATGAAATGATGAAAAAATAATATGGTGACGGAAATCAATGTGGCTTTCAAGTGCATTTGGATGGAATGTATGTAAAATTCATGAGGTTTCAAGCACCAGGTCGAGTTGGTCTGATTTGGATTTGTACAGGTACAGTCTATAGATATATTGGAACATGAAGCAAGAGATATGCAAATTGAGCACTTTGAGATCTGCTTAATACCAGAAATATATTCTGCCTCATAAAAGGGTGTTCATATACAAAGGAAATATGGCAAGGGATAAAATAATACATTTAGAAAATTTAAGAAGTACAAGCATTAGCGTCAGCAATAGAAAAAAGCCTTCCTTAATATATTGTGGTTTTGTGGTTCCAGGGCAAAAAGCTATTGGTGGTGTCCAGATGTCTTCCTTTGCACTTTTGCCCCGGTGATGCTATCCTCACCTGTGTCACGGGTCAATTCCTTTTTTCTGTTTAAAGTCACCAATCAAATTGCAAGGCCGGCCCCAGAACAAAAATCAAATGACATTGTGTTCTGAATGATACAATTGGAGGATTTTCATGTCAGCAATGAGCTGGTTTGAGGTTTTTAATAAACAGAAAAATACTGGGCAGCAGTGTGGAGTAGTGGTTAGGGCTCTGGACTCTTGACCGGAGGGTCGTGGGTTCAATTCCAGGTGGGGGACGCTGCTGCCGTACCCTTGAGCAAGGTACTTTACCTAGATTGTTCCAGTAAAAACCCAACTGTATAAATGGGTAATTGTATGTAAAAAGTAAAACATAATATCTTGTAACAATTGTAAGTCGCCCTGTTAAGGGCGTCTGCTAAAAAAATACAATTGACAAATCTATTTAATAGATTCTAAGCATTCCAACATACGAACTGTAGTTTTACATAGCAAGCAGTTACATATGAAATAACTTTTTTATGTGCAATATGGAAAAAATCATACTCAATAAAACCACTGTATCACTGGATAGTTATTTATAGCCAATATCTTGTTTATTTTCATTTACCATTCATTTAAAGATATTTTCTCAACATCGCTCATGTCAAATCTACGTAGAATATTTTTTGTCAAAAATAAACTAGTTGTGGCCATGGGGTGCTGTATAGTTGCATGTTACTGAGACACTTCCATTGCACCAATAATAAAAACTGACACATGGATGGTAATTGATGTAACAGTTCAAGGAGAGGAAAGCGTACATTTCCAGTTCCTCTAGAATAGAAAGCACAGGTCACCAGAGGAAACTGTTATTAGATTATGTGCCGTAATAAAAGTAACACATTCTTGTTTCAGAACCTAAAGACAAATGAACTGCTCAATATACTATTAACCCACGAAAAACCCACCTGGTTAAGGGACCAGGGTAAATACAGATTAGACTAAGGGGTTTTAGAGGCGGAGGGATGGGAATTAAATAAATGTGTGTTGTCACAGCAGGCTAATGCACCAGCTGTTCATGCACAAGTGACTAAAAGTAGAAAATGGTGATTGCATGTATTATGTTTGTTTTTCATAAACTGTACTTCACCTTGAGCACTACAGCACTCACTTTGGACTGGTGAGTGTGTTTGTGTCTTGTGTATATACTGTATGTACTGGACTGTTGTTTGTTATTATTTATGGGACTGCAACCCATCATTATCCACTGTGCAATACACATCGCTGTGTATTGCCAGCCCTCCTATTGTTTACTGTTTGGTCATCAGACTGTATGGATACAAATAAAAACAGAAACCATTTCACCTGGATTTTGTTGTCTGTCTTTTCTTATTGGATTACTGCACCTGCACTTCACCTGCTCTACTAATTACCACTTTGCCACAAACATACAGCACAGTAAAACAATACTCATATTGGCATTGTTTGAAAGGCTTTAAAATTGTACTTTACATGGGAAAATTCTAAATGTAACTTATGATTCAGCTTGTAATTGTAGCACAAAGAAAGATTAAATGTCCAGGAAAACCTGGGTTAACATAGTGTTTGTTTTCATTTTATTTTCGATCAGTCAGACTCCTTTGTCTTGGAGAAAAAAAACTTTGTTTTGTTTAAAACTAAAATGTTCCTAGTAAAATTGACTGTATTTGATTTGAAAATCTGCCTCACATCTGTCTGGATGTAGCTGTTGATACAGTAATTTTGCTTTCTCCATGACTAGCATGCCACTTGGGAGTGTTTTATCAAAATCATCATCAATATGTCTGTTTTTACTGCTCTGCTGTCTTTTGTCTCCTTTACAAATGATTGGATTTTTTCTTTAATACCGCTGACAATTTGCTTTGTTTGTACTCATGGAAAATATCCAAGGAATCAGAAGCAGTGTTGGATGGTTGTGAAGGACCATCTTCATTCACTTTTACTTGCAAGACTAAAGGAATAGTATACTGCATTGGTTGTGTGAAGTGTAACAAACTGTACATCGGTGAGAATCAAAACAGAGTTTAGCTGATAAACCTTAGAACATCTACGAAGTATAAGAATGAACACCTCAACATCTCCTGTTGCCAGACGTTTTAACACAAATGACTGCACTGCAGAAGACATCACATTTTGTGGGATAAATCATTGCTATGGGACAAATGGAACCAGGAAACAAAAAGAACGCACATTCATTTTCAAATTAGGCACTTTGGAACCTCTTGGAATTAACATTTGATTCTGAAGTCATCATCCTCCGGAACATTTTTTTTTGAAAGACAACTTGTTTGTAACAACAGCTTTTTTACAGCAGTGCTTTTTCCATCCAGCTGAAGAGCGACTTGTAGTCCAAAATGTCCTAATATAATTGATTTGTTTATCCTTTATTCACATTTTTGTACCTACATTACATTATTTATCTACCAGGATTAATCACAAGACACATGTTTCATTTCAAAGGTGCCTTGGGAGCACAACTGCAGCATCATTTCAAATAGCCTAGCCTACACATCACATCCGATTTTGCTTTAATATTCAGTTAATTACACTGTATTCTAAAGATAAAAGCGTAAGCATTTTTTACCATGTGACATTACTATAAAGTATGATCGGCTAATATTGACTTTGTTGATGTTGTATTGCCAGTATAATAGAACAGTGTCCTAAACTGGGCATCATGTAACTGGCTTGTCGCCAGGCTGTTGACAGAATGGTCACACAAGGCAACACGCAAGCAAAACAAGTATCCCTCTTGTCGCTGTCAACAAAAATTCAATTGAAGAGTCTTTTCAATGTCTTCAATTGAAGAGAGTATTTATGTATTTTTTAAAGCCACAATTATATATACAGTATATGTGCTGGAATCTGGGGATACACAAAGGTGTGTAAGTGTTCAATGTACAATTTGGTCTGTCCTCATGTGTTGTTTCCAGATTGTGGACATGTTTTCAGATTGGACAGATTGTATACTACACAACCTGGACAGGGTCGTGGGAGGTCAACCACACCATGCGATGGTTGATATATACACAATATGGTACTGAGGAATCACCAATCCATTGCACACAGGCTCTATATCCGCTTCAGGACAGCAGCTGTGAGAAATAGATTGCATTAGCTGGTTTGAGGCCAAGAAGATCAGCGACAGCTCCTCAATTGAGTTCACAACACGATAGAGACCACTGATTACTCACAATAATTGGCAGCTCTGTCATTAGGCACTTGTTTTGTTCACTAATGAATCAATATTTAATCTGTCCACTAATTAACAATATTTTTGAGTATGTAGAGCTCAAGGAGTAGCTCAATTCAATGTAAAATTACATTATTATTTATTTATTTTTTGCTTTATTATTTGACCATTCAAACAAAACAAGCAAGGGAAACGTAGCAAGCAAATATTAAAGATTTCATTTACTTTCAGGGTCTAAAACACAGTATACAGTGAAATTACAAAATAGCCTAAATATAATTGTTCTTATTTATAATGTAGTTGCATTGTAAAACACTACCACCTCACCAGTTTAATTAGTACACATGGAATAATCAAGTTGCAGTGTCTTGTTGCTGAGGGAATATTTACACGCTGCCAGAATTGGTAAACATGAGTCAAAGGCGAATATTTGCGCTGTCCAAGTGGTAAAAAGATGCTTGGGCTTGTGCAGTCAGAGGCAATGGAATATACTAGATTCTGATTGGCTGAGACCTTCTCCCTAGATATCTGGTGATAACACAACAGTGTGGAACTTCTCTCTCCGAAGCGGCCTCATCAGTAAACAAAATCAATGCCCCAACTATAACTACGCCTGGGTAAACAAAACCACTCGAGTCAGTCAGTATGACAGCAATCCCTGAGATTAACTAAAACAGTTCTGCAGCTGAAAACATTGAAAAAGAAAAGAGAATGTCAACATCTCGGCATACTGAGGTAAATGAAGCAGATTTAGACAACCTAGAAATTAATACAACTGAGGAAAATACCAAGCGCCAGACAAAATGGGCTATGAAAGTTTGCCGTGACTGGCTAGCTGAAAAGAACATTATCATTGACTTAAAAACGTCACAACAGCAGCAGCAGCTCCATCTACTGGATAAAACCCATACATACATACATGTTGAAACAAGGAATGGCAACATCCAGTTCAATATCTACAAAGCCTAAACAAGAAACTATTATCGAAGCCCCAAAAAAGACAATATTACACAAAATGGTTTAAAATAAAATGTTTTATTGTTAAGCTAACAATTTTAGTTACTGTGGAACTACTTTCCCTCTCAGTGGAAGGTTACACAAATACAAATTATTTTAAAAAGTTTAAAGTCTTCTTTATTTACCAACAACAACACACTCATAGACCCATTTAATAATAGCAATAATACACTCCAGGGTCTATGTGTTATCATGAGATATCACCACTTCTTGGGTAGTTGAAGGCACCTGTGGTGATATCTCAGAATAACACACACCCTGTCATGTATTATTGCTTAAATAAAGTATAATCAAGGAGAACTTAATGTAAGATGTTAACAAATGATGTATAACTACATACCTTAGCCAATTTCAATTAAGATGAATAATAATTTGAGTTATTATCAAGATATCAGTTTTGTCATTATAACGGCTGTTTAAAAATGGATTTCATATGTTCCGTGTCCGTGTGACGGGGAATTTGTTTGTTTCGTGAAAATCTGTGTGGTAGTTTTTAAGTTATAGAATCGTGAAAAAATAGTTTTTTTTCCAGTTAAATAACTCAAAAACAGCTGCGCATTTAAACACCATACTGGTCAGGAAGATAGTACTCAATAGGCCACGTTACGTGAGTGTTTGACTTTTCTCGATTGTTTCTCGTGAAATAATCATGGACATGGTGCCTTTTTGTGTTTACATGTAAAGCCTCTCAGAGAGGGGGAGGCGGTCAGATTAAATTAGCCATGCCAGCGGCCCACTTAGATTCTCGTGCTGTTAACCGTGAAAGTCCCCAAAATACTGTTTACATGAGCAGAGAAAAGTTTCACGAGAAATAGTCCATGTGTCATCGTGTGTGATGGAAATGGTTATTAAAGATCTGATTTGCTGATGGGTAGTGCCTGCTTTTAACACATCATTTAATAATAAACTGGGCCAAATCCGAGTGGTTGTTGGGCTATTGCAAGAGAGGGGGCGGATATTACTGAAGCGTACTGAGGTGAACCACAAGTTTGTTCCCCAAATTATTACAGCCTGCTGTATCCTGCACAATGTGCCAGGACTGTAAGGAGGTGTTCAAGTAAGCAGAAGAACAGCTACCTCAGCCTCCAGCAAGAATTGCACGACAGCAATAAGAAGAGGGTGCTGCTATTAGAGATACACTGCTATTTTTATTTTTGTAACCCAATGGTGTACTTTTATTTTGTATCACATTTTTGTTTCATTAGCTTGTTTTGTATATCTTTATACCAAATATAGCATCCTCGTTTGTGCTGTACTTGTATGACTGCTTCTGCTTAATAAAGAATTTAAATATTAAGTAGTATTGTTGATTCCCAAGTAATAAGTAGCGTAAATTCCACACCACATTTTATTTTGAGAGTGGGTTAAACAATGTTCATGTTGTGCATTGTATCAAGCTGTCTCATCATATCCTCTTCCCTTATGGATAACACCGAGTCTCTTTATCGCTCCAATGTAAGTGGAGGATGGACACAGGCTTTGCTCAGACATAAGTAACTAGGAGAAATTGCATTGGAGTATAGTTATACACATTTAAACATAGTACTTAGTAGTACTTTACAATAAAGACGTTTTGACAGTTGTTTGGAATGCTATTTGCAAGTGTATTCTGAAGTACTGTACAGTAGCTGTAACCACCTGAATTCACAAACCCACAATGCAGTTCATCAAACATTTTTAGTAATAGTTTTAAACAGAAACTTGGTAAATAAAGTCTGTATGATACTTTACAAACACATTTAGATCTGTGTAGGATTAGCATTATGTGTGTAGGATTATCTGTGTAGGATTAGCATTAACATCAGTCTGATAAAGGAAATACTGCAAACAAAACATTAACTTCTTTGATGCCATCTTTGGACCATTGTAACTTACGTATTCCCATGTGACTTTTATAGCAGCTTTAGGAAAGGACTTGAACAAGCTAATTAACATTTTACATGTGTAAGTGGGCGTTGATTTCACAGGAATTTCCTGGAATCTCACAAGAAATTGAGACTTTCACGGTAAAATACTGAGACCGTTTTTTGGGACATTTTCACTGCCAAGAGCCTTCCCTGCCAAGTTTCACGCGCATTGTCCATTCACGTGAAACAAACCAACATGTAAACTGATCTATTGACTAGCAGTGCCTTTTTTTGGAACCGAAAAAATTGATAAAGTATTTAGGGAGTTATGTAAATTTTTCTTTGCATGCGCTGTTTATTTTTGCAAACTCAAAAGTTATGCATGCGCAACTAGTGGGTATTGATCAGTTTAATAACTCTCTGTGGGTAATTTCGTTTGAATACCTTAAGTCAATTAGGTCTTGTGGTTCTTGATGATCTTGACTTTGTTTTATCTGTCAAACTGTTACATTTGTACAAAAATGCTCCAAGCCTAGTACACATTTGTAAAACAGTGCATTTGTAAAATATACCAATGCTAATTTCAATCCAAGTGCACCACTACAATCTTATTCTGCTAGGCAAATGTTATTATTACTAATGTGATTAAATATAGTCATATGTTTTGGCCATACCTGTATCTAATTTATTTTTAAAGAATTGTTATGTTTTATGTACAGTATATTTTAAAAAATTGCATCCAATAGTCAGTGCTGTAAGAGTTTTTAAAAAAGTGAACTCTCTTTGTTTCACAAGTATCTGGGAGATACTGTTCATGATTATTAGGCTATTATCTTGTTTATATTAAGCGATGAAATGGTTGAATCGATTGTATGGAAATGTGCTGTTCTCCTCCTAATGATGCCGTTTCAATCAATGTACATTTTTAAATACATTTATCAATATATTCATGTTGTTATTAATAATCAATCAGATAGGTAGCCTAACATAAACATAACTAAAGTATTCATTTTTAGAAATTGTTATAGCCCAATCACAACAGCTTATTTTATGTATCATAAGTCTATGTATATGTATATAATGTATCTAAAATGTGGTCCTACTTGGGAATGTTTGTTATAATAGTAGAGATTTTTTCTTATACAAAAACTAAGAGTTGCACAACAAATAAAAAAAAAAAACATAGCAAAACAAAAGCTGCCTTTAAAATATACAGAGAGGACTAAAATCTAAATGGAGGGATCTACTTTCCATTGCACATAAATATTATGTTTTAAAATCAGCCTTCCAGTGAAAAAATAATGGATATTAAACACAAAAATTCAGAAAAAGATGTGAAACTGTCAGATAAGGCCCCCACTGCGTCCTTACCTGACCCATGTTCTGACAAGGCTTTCCAGCACACACTGCTTAACTGGTACAGTAGGTGGGTTCACTTCAGACAACATGTGATTTAAAGTTCTCTGAAACAGCCTAATACATAGCCTTTAGAAGTTTAGAAGAGTCACTGTCATAAATGGACAAGAAAGATCTATAAAATTTATGGATTAATTGGTTGGAAAATCCTTGTGTAGACATTATTTGTTCCTTTCAATTATCTCATTACTACAGAACCCCTAAAGGGACATGGTGTAAATTAAAAAGGGAGGATACTATCTTGTGCCCACGACTTACTATCCGCACGAGACATCCGTCATTCGGATGAGACGTAAAACCAAAGTCCTATTGTAAGTGACTCTGCAGCAGTTCTTGGTGCATAGTTCACCCTCTAGTCTCTGTAAGCCGCTTTGGATAAAAGCATCTGCTAAATGACTAATTCATAATATAGTAAGGCGTGCGCACAAGATAGTAGCCTCCCATTTAAATTTTGACACCATGTACCTTTAGTGGTTCCGTGCATTACTATGCCACACATACATCAGATTTATTTTCCACCATATCAAACACATGTTTTTGTGTCCTTCATAAACAAAACCAAAATCCCCCCAAAAAAGAAAGAAAAAAGCTGAAATAGTTATGAACGTTTATGGCAATGTGCCCCGCCCCTGTGTGCATTTGTGTGTTATAGATCTAGGCTAATCTTTTAACTACGGAGCTAATATTGTCACTGAAATATATCATTTTAGATCGATAGTAAAGTTATGATCATAATGTGACAACACTGCCATCTGGCGCCATGGATTTGAAACACAGCACAAAAACCAGGGTATAATACAAAGCCATACTGATGCATGAAACAAAATGCTAGATTACATTAACAGGTACATTTGTGTTTTCCCATCACGTTTAAATAATAATAATAATAATAATAATAATAATAATAATAATAATAATAATAATAATAATAAATGTCAGCACTATAGTCATTTTGGAATATTTGTCCTCTTTCCCTATTCCACAACCCACTGTTCAGGAAAAACAAACAACCAAGAACGCACTTGGTTCTTGTGTGTCCATTGTGCTCCATGTATTATAATGGTTAGGTTATTATAAATATTACAACCTGGGGGTCACAAAAGTATGGCGTAAAAATTACATACATTTAAATATCGTTGTGGGATGAGTCTTAATACCATTTCTGACACTTAAAGTGTTCAGACAGTACTGTACCATTATTTGACAGTGTGATGAAATGTGTATTTTATACTATTGGAAGTGGGCAGGGCTAAAACTGGAAGTGCCTTAAAAAGTATAAGCTAGGTTGACAAATATTAATCCTGCTTGTGTTTTGTAGAATGATTTAAGCAACATATATGAAAACAGTGATGCTTTTCTCCTGTGGTACTTCTAACAGACAATGTGAGAGCCTTCAATTGTTTTTTTTGTTTTTTTTACCCAGATGTTTGTCATGTGTATATATTACAACTACTAGATCCTAATTGTTTAAACACACACACACAGCATTTTATATAACAAATGTTCACTGAAAACAAAACAAAACAAGTCAGTGGAAGCCAAGAAGGTTAAGTCAGACCCATTTAATTCTCAGTAAGAAAATTTCATTTTCTCAGTAAAGGAGCAACATGTCTTTATGTTTGTTTTTATGTACCTGTATTGTAACAATATTCCATAAACTGACATACAGTAGACGTAGAAGATGGTAGAAGATGGTCTACATGCTCCCTCTGTTGGATATAGGTAGGTATTGCCCTATGAGGATTCAGAGGTTATCTGGGTAGAAAGTCTAAAGCCCCTTTCACACTGGCATGCTCTACCCAGGTCAGAACCTACCGGGGTCAGGACCTAGTGTCATGCGGGTCGGGTACGCAATTTCACACTGCTTTTGCTAAAGAAAGGTTGACCTGGATGAGACGCAAGTGTACAATACGTGTATCAATGCCTTGGAAGCAGCTTGGTACTGACCATGCATGTCAAGTCTCATGGTTTACCCGTGAAACCCATGGTTTTTCACAATTTTGAGTTTATCACGGTCGTGCAATGGATTCTCACATTTGTGCATAAGTTTGTTGTTTGTGAGGCTGCGAAACCCTTTATACTGTACATGATACAGCGGTAAATCCAAAACAACTGCCCAAGCGTCATTTCATTTGGGGGGGGGGGGAGTTCACCATGAAGAGGTGTACATTACCGTTCTATATTCCTGTAGCTGCTACGCAAACTCCCCCCTTACTCCAAAGATAGAATTGTCTTGTTGTCTCAAACTGACGGTTTGTCTGCGCGAGCCTTCTATGTTTCTGTACACAGCACGTCATTACTTGGACAGAGTCGAAGGAGAGGCTGTCAGACTGTCACTGTCTCGTTCACGCAGAAATTACCACAGAAATAAAACAGAAATGGACATCAATGAGAATGTAATTATTAAAGTCGATAAATATAATGTTCTTTATGATGCCAGTGTCAGTGGTTATAAAGACAATACAAAGAAAGACGCCATATGGTAAGAAATAACAGAACAATTAGAAATTGATGGTATGTCTATCTTTTTATTTCACCTTAATTTTGGTCAAAGTGACAGTAGTCACTTTAACCAAATTTAAGTTGTATACAAAGCTTCTCTGGATTGAACCGTCAGCCCAAATGTTGATTAGAGCAAATGGTGCTTCATCCCTGCTGCAATCTGACTCATGCTGGGTCTCAATCAACAAACATATGGCTAAATAGAATAAACAGAAATGTTCCTTGCAGAAGTGAAACCTTCACGCAGGCATGGTTGTTTGTTATTGTGTTGGCTCATGGACGGCCGTCAAACATTTTGTCTCGCGCAACCCGGGTCAAAGCGTGTCAACCCACATCCTGAGGTGGGTCGCTGGGACCCAGGTTAACCTGGGTATGACCCAGGTAGTGCCAGTGTGAAAGGGTCTTTAGAGGATGCTTCTTACTTATAAGTTTGCAAAATGTCATATAAAGACTTTAGAACAAATTTTCTCTTGGCTTTGCTTTTAGTTTGTTTACAGAAAACAAAAACAATAACACACAAGCACTGACCCTTCACAAAAGTTTACACTCGGTCAATTGCAACAAACTTGTAGATTTAGTACAGGGCTGCTAACAGTTCAGCTGTGTACTAACAGTACCAATTGCAATGAAAAAGGCTGGGGAACAAAGTTAGGCACTAGCTGATAGTTTCTTCCACAACAAAATCCTCATGGTCACAGGCATATTCTTCTGGGGTTTTAGTGTGTTTAGGCTTTTTTTTTTACATTTCACCACAATTAGCAATTCTGTTTTAAATTCCCCAAGCGTGTAAGTACTCTCTATTGAAGTAGTGTAATATAGCTTTAAATCTTTAAAGTGTTCTCTTTCTAATTAAATCTTGTTTTAAATCTCGCAAGCGTATTATAATCCTCCAATAGAAATGCAGGAATTTGCTGCCACTCAGTAGTTGGGGTGGGTTTAAAGTATTCAAAACGAATCAATGTGAGATACAAGTCAGGAAGGAGGGACATTGCCCAACGGCACTGAGAAAGTTACTTTTTTTTTTGGAGGTTATTTATTTATTTATTTTTCACGTGGAAAGGGGTCAACGTGAATTGTGAATTGAGTAATCATTTCTAGTGTATTTCTGGTATTTATTGGATTTACACTGATTTAATTTTTTTGTATCTGGGTTTTATCAGTTTTTATCAGTTAATTATACTACATAGGCCTATGTGACAAGCAGCCTAGAGTGGTGACATCAGACGCAGGGAAATAACACAGACTGGACGGAGTGGTATGGTGATTGCGCAGTTTAATGACAGACTGTAAATAAAAAGGTTGAAACAGACACAAAAACAGGATGCCAAAAATAAACAGATAAACAAAACAAGACACAAGACTAAACACTAACAAGTATCGTGCTGGCCCTCCCGCATGATAGCAATTGCTTATTTTTAAATAACCTCGCTCTCCAGTACCTCCTCGCTGTACACCTAACCCCCAAATGTGTGAAAAGGTGCGTTTTTTATACATCTGTACCGAGACTCAATTGCTAATCAATCATTCAATTGGAGTCTCGGTACATCTGCACGTGAATTAATTAAGTGCACTCCCGTGACCACACATTACATTTTAACCAGCACGTGAAGTGATTTGTGCCATCCACTTGCCTAAATACAAATCTACATTTTTAAACACACGTGAAACACAGACCCGTTTATATCCTGTGTACCAATGCCTATACACCAACATTAACACAGCACACGTAACATGTAACAGACACAGGGGCGGGCACACTGCCACAGCCTACTACCCACTGAGGGGCTAATGTATGGGATTAGAAAACTTACTATATTTCTTGAAATTTATTTGCAATTGCTAAAATATAACCTCTTGCTAACAAGGGCTACAAGAATATAATCCTGTTTGCTACGAATATGTATTTATCAGTATAAATAGAAAACACACGTACGTGTTCTTGGGCTTGCCCCCAATGAAAGACATAAAGTATAATTACTTGAGCTGACTCTCTCAGTAGATGGAATCCTATGATATGTAAAGCGAAGTAGTACCTGCTTCCACTCACAGACTGTGATCAATATAGGAATGAAAAATAGTGTTGTTTATTTTTTTTAGACACATACAAAAATAATGTTTTTTTTTTCACCACTTTGGAAACCCATGGGCTAATTAAATTACAGTTTATGATCCTCTTGCGAGACATAGAGAGAAAACTGTATTATTATCAAATTTTGGTGCTCAAATTCTGCGATGCCTATGGAGAAGGGGTTGTAGCATTCTGTGGCCTGTGGTCCGGACCACTCAGTGCTCTGATGTCACAGTGGTCCGGACCACTCCATCACAGTTTAGAAGTAAAAAGTCTTAAGTCTATCTGAAAGAACAGATCAAGCCTTGGGTACAGTGCTGTGGGGTGCTGTGCACCTGCAGGTGAAATGATAAATCCTGGTAGTTTTGTGAATTTTTTGAGCTGTGTATGTGCAGTGCACTGTACACTTTTCACATTGCTTTGGAACACAAACAATAATAGACCAATCAGCGCTGACTGTCACAACAAGGGTGGGATATTTTATAAATCATGCGGTGGCAATCTCATGAGAGCTGATTAGTAGTTGGAACGCATTATAATCAAGTGTGTACAGTAGAATGCTTATTGAAACTGTCCCCAAAAAAGAATATCAGATTTTCACAAATGTTGCTAACTGGGGATGCTGCTTTGTGGACCAATACTAAGAACGTACACAGTGGCATTCTGGATGTGTCAGATGTCCATTCTCTAATGAAAAACTTATTATGTCACCGGAGCACAAATCAACCCTTCTGACTGTCCTTGTCTTCAACGACTGCTGTAAATAAAATATAACTGTTCAACCTGTTTTTACAAGTAAATGTTTCTAAATTGCAGTATTTAAGTGGATCATAATGGTATACGCTAATTTTCGATTAGTTTGCTCTAAATGTTTTATGGTAAACATGTTGTAAACATTGTAGCAAGGACTGTGGTTAATTTTTTTTTTACTTAAATAGATAAACAGGGGCGGGACCTGCAATGGGACTGGCACTGCTGCTGGGATCAGCTGGTGGAATCTGGTGATCTGCAGTCGAGATAAAGCATCGGCAGCGTTATTATGAATGCCTGTGATGTGGTGTGCTTGAATAATGAAATTATAAGACACTGAAATCCATATAAGGTGGCGGAGTAAGCTCATGATGAGAGGGGAGGATGAATGGCCTTTGTTGGTAGATTACCACTGAAGAATAGGATTGACTTCCTCGACCTCTGATGGCCCCAGAGGTAGGCGGCAGCTACGATGGGATATAACTCCAGGAGTGCTCTAGCCTTCAGATGCAGAATAGGTTTTGATTTTTCGGAGGCCAGCTCCATACCCATGAAACCCCCGAATCCTAGAAATGAGGCATCTTTGAAAAGGGACAAATCGTGGGGGCCTGAGATGTAATCTTCATAATATAGTGAAAGCTTGTTCCAGTTTTGGATTAATAATCCCCACATTTGAATGTCCTTCCTGGACTCGGCGGATTTGTTTATCTGAGCCTCCAGGTTTGATGCTGTAGATGAGAGTGAGGAGATTTGAAATGAAGGTTCTACACTGGGGAATGATGTGAATTGCGTAATTGATGTGGCCCAGCAAGGATAGAAGGTTGCGTTTTCTGATAGAGGTTACGATTTGGAATTGATTGATGAGGTATCGAATACGGTCCAATTTAGTAGGAGGCGGGCTCAAAGTTAATTGTGTCCAGGGTGATGCCTAAGAACTCCAGAGCGTGTACTGGACTGATGGTTTAATTCTCCGAGAGGGGGACACAGAGTGGAAAGAATAGTGTTCTGATCTTTGTGATTGCTTCTGCTGGGGGATCCGAGGAAGGGGAGATCAGGAGAAAAATCATTGAGTACATGAAGCAATAATGGAGTTGAGCAGGCAGGAGTTGAGTAGTAACCAGCAGAGGGCTTCGGAAAGCGAGTCGAATATCTTAGGGCTGCTGCGCCAGCTGAAAGTGAGTTGAGTGGAGAAGTAGAAGTTTCCATTCCAGCAGATTCTAAATAGGTGGCAGAAGGAGGGATGAATAGGCATGACTTTGAATGCGTCAGATATATCAGCTTTAGCCAACCAAGACCCATGACCTGCTGCAATCTTTATGTACTGCAAGGAAAACTGGTTGTGAGGTATGAGTGAATTTATGTTGCGCATAGAACAGTCTCGGGGTGCAGAGAGATCAATAATAAGGCGCTTCTTCCCTGACATTTTCCGGGTGGAAATGCCGATGGGGTTAATCCTGAAAGCAGGGAGGGGGGACTATGAATGGTCCTGACATTAACCCTGTATGTGTTTCAGATTGAATGAGAGTGCTGACCTATTGAGGGTCCAAGGTTGCTGAGTGTTATTGCAAATCTGCGATGATACTCAGATTCTTGACAGGCCGGTAGAAAATCCGTGGTTGTGAAAAGCTGGTCTAGGTGATGTTCAAGGGCTTCAATCAGAGCTGGGATGATTATTGAGGTGGAGACTGTGAGCAAACTGATTGAGAGTGAGTGTCGCCACAGTAGTTGCATATTTTGAGATTCCTGCAAAACTTGGATGAGCAGACAGAGGAGTTGAAATTGTTATTGATTTGCTTGGAACTGGCAAATCTGATGCTACGACCGTATTAATGTGTGTTGCTGGAAGAAAAAGATGAAGCTGATGTGTGGCCTGTATGGGGAGCTGCAAATGGAGCCGCTATCCTGTCCCTGAAGTGGAAAACATGGAGCCCCGTGAAAAACATTTTATTTTTTATAATTTATCGTTTTAGAACCCATTCAAACTACTGTGCTGGCCCAGGGCCGCTGCATATTTAGGTCTGCAACCCCGTTCACATTTGCGGTTTAAGGCGCCTTTGCACATTGACATATGTGAATGAAAAGCAGGTCTAAATGTGGCTTTTTTGTTTAAAATGGAACGATAGTCTGCACTCAGAATCAAAGAGCTACCAGGATATACAGTAATGTTTGATTTGTAGCAGATGTTTATTGTATATTTTTTTCAATGCAGCACAGTAGCGATTTTATGGTATATATTTAAAAAAATATATATATATATATATATATATATATATATATATATATATATATATTATTTACTATTTTGACTTAATGTTATGGTGTGTAATGGGGTGACTGTCCGAGCTTACCCCCACCCACAATCACACTCTCAAGAACACAGAGGTATTTACAACGCAGGAAACAGCAATTAGCTAGTGTTCACAGGTATAAATATTTATTTTTGTAATGGATACTTCACTCAGATTGCAAATGACTAACAGGTTGTACATACAATGACTGACATTCACAAGACAAGCTCACGACTGACCACCTACTACTGCTCCCTCCGAAGGAAAGACACAACATTAAATAATAATTACTCAATAACCGGTTACACGCAATTATTTAACATTCATTCAATTTACAATAAACAGTCATATTTTACATTACATGTCATTTATACATGTTTGTTTAACCTGCATGAATACCATCTTTGTTTACAAACATGATAAAAAAAATAACACAAAAGTACAAACAAAAAAGGCACAAGGGGAAAATAAAGGTTTAAACAAAAATACAAAAACTGTTCAAGCTGGGAAGAGCCTTCACGAAAATTTTAAAGACAATCCAGTGCCACAAAACCAACACAGGGTCACTCACCAAACTCCTCTCCCCAAATGGCGCCCATGGCTCTCCTTTTATGGGATGTGGCTGCAGCCTAATTAATCAATAATCAGTGATTATCTAATTAAGGCTCAAGCCACATTCTCACGTTTTTGGCAGGGAGGAATTAACCCCATCCCTGCCAAACACCACCAAACACCAATAAATATACATTTAAATATTACAGTGAAAATACCAATTGTTACACTCTCAAATTCTAAGCAAGTTACAACCAATACCATTAATCAATAAAACAAACATATATATATATATATATTTTTTTTTTACTTCAAATATTACAAATAGTTCCCTGAGTTCAACTCTGATTGTCATGATTGTCAGATGCTGGCAAGGACAGAAAATAATCCCAAGTTTGCTGTTGTTTACGCGTTAAATACGCTTTAAAAGTGTGAATGGGGTCTTATTTGGGAAAGAGTTTTGTGTTATTTCATTTTATCCGTTAAAAATGTTTTATTTCCCAACATCTAGAAACCTGGCTTTTTTAACACAGCAGGAAGGCAGAATATTAATCCTGTACAATTATTTGGGCAATTAAAAAAACATAAGGGCCTGTAGAGTTATTTGGACAATTACAAAAATAAAAATCCTGTACTATTATTTGGAAAATTACTTAAAAAATGTGTGGCAAAACAACTATTTCAACTGCGGTATTTCACTAGTTTGAATGATTTGACAGAGGCCATTCTTAACGGGGAGCCAAAATTAAATAAGCAGGACAAAAGAGTGAGGCGGGACTACTAATAAGAGACGTGGACTACTAAAACAAGTATTGTGCATGCCCATATGACCAAGGGATGCATCTTTGTGAGGGATGCATTTCCTTGAACACACTATATCATGTCAACAACAGTTAAAAATGAACTAAAGCCTGATTTGCACTGTACTAAAAATCACCTCATAAACAGGTGGTTTCAGAATTTTTACGGTGAAATTTAGTCCCGTGCAAACCGTCCATTTCTTTTTGTCCCAGATAATTTTTTCAGAACTGGTCTTATTTATAGGACATCGGGTCCTTCTGTAAAATTTAAAACTCAGGTGTCCTGTGTCTTTTTACTCCTGTGCGAATCGACCATGTCAGTGTTACGTTGCAATTGATATAGCATTTCCACAGTATACGCTTAGACTTTACAATAAACCATAATATAATATTAAAATTCATAGATCTGTCTCAAGATTCTACAGTTCACTAAAATGCAACGATTGGGCATAACCAAATTGCGGATCTGGGGAAAATACAAAACATAATTGGCGACTATTAAAAAATGGATGCTTTGAACGGTGCATTTGAAGATATGTAGGGAAATACATCTCACTCAATTGAGAAAATGGTTATTCTAGCCTTTGCTATTACAAGGGGGGTGGACACTTATCCAACCAAGCTATTTCAGTTTTTATTTTTAATTAATTTTCTACAAATTTCTAGAATATTTTTTTCAATTGGAAGTTGTGGGGTAGGATGTGTAGATCAATGAAAAAAAAACGATTTTAATGCATTTTAATTCCAGACTGTAAGGCAAAAAAAAGTGAAAATTTTGAAAGGGGGTGTAGGCTTTCTATAGGCACTGTATGTGTATGTATATATATATATATATATATAGTATTAACAAAAGGTCATCATGAACAAACATGCACATTACAGCGCTAAAGTGTACATACTGTAACAGTTCCATCCCTGATATTTTGTATTTATTGTTAATAAATACAGTATTGTACACTAATATGGAATATGGAAATGTAACTTGCCTGTCAGAGTTGTTTTTATGCTTCGTGTTAACGACAGAAAAGTAGGACAGTATCCCACTATGCTTTTTATCAGACATTACAGATATGTAGATACAAATCAAGAGAAAAAAGCTGTCTTTTCCAATGAGCATCCAGAGAGGTTGACGGTCCGTGACGTGACGGTTGACATGCGTGCGTGACACGCTCAGGCAGCGTGAGTTTGTTGTCGCAACGTCCGAAACGAGGCGATGGCAATAGTCTGTAATATATTTTCACATGTGTGTAGTCAAATTCAAACACAGTTTGCTGGAAAAGATTTATATGAATTGTCGAAAAGATTTTAAAAAAGCGCCGGAAACCTGTTCCGGCTACCAAAAGCCTGCCAGAACTTTTACCTCAGGAGCTAACACATCTAGACGTAGACATACATTAATAAACCAACAGTCAAACTAAATTAACACAGCACCCCTACACATGTTAAAAAATGCAGCATTAATATACAAGACATGCACATTATTTAACAGAATGGGAAACACCAAATTGCTTGACGACTTGTGTCTGATTTCAGGTTTTTTCAAGTGCTCGAACAATTTCCAGCTTTGTGTAGCAAGAGAAACAGCAGCGCATTTTGCCGTTTGTTTACATGATATTTTGTCGCGATGAGGTGCACTCGTAGAAATCAGAATACAAAATAATTCAATGATATGACGTCAGTTCTGGAAAAATTTCATAAACCAATTAGTGTGCCTGAATAAACTATTTTAATTTAAGTTTTATGATGATGAATTATCACGTTACAAAACAGTACTGTATGTTGTGAGTGAATTGCTATGGGTTTCAACAATGTGTTCTTTTAAGCGAAGTTCCTGTTCCTTTAGCCAAAGCATTTACAATGGGGAAAATCAGCCACCACAAGAGTGTTCCCTTAGGTGAAGTGTTCCTATACGCGGAGACTACTGTCTTGATAAGTAAAACACAGCACTGCAAGGCAATATCAACAAAACTAATATGTAGCCATTAGTACTAGTTAGAAACATAATCTGATTGGTTTATTTCTGTTTTGGAAACAAAGATGTAATTCATGATATATTTAAAAGTAATCTTTTCAATGGAAAATGTTGCCTATGTAACGGATATGTCAGTTAGTCCTTAGGATATATTACATTACCCTGAGAGGAAAGAGGAGTTTAAATAGTGGCAAGTATGCAGCAGGACACATTTACGCCTGTGCAGGGGGGCAGCCCAGAGTAGGTGTAACAGCCATTGAAAATGTATTTGCGTAAACAAGTTCTGCCTCCTAGCCGCATAATTATTGATTAGCTGTCTCACAATGCTCTTGTGATTAAAGGCATGTCTATGTATTGTGAAGTTTGCTCTGCTGAAGAGATGCATCTGCCCATTTCTCTAGGGACCTGACCAGTAAGGAAAGCAGCAAATCTGAAATAACTGCCTGGATGGGAATTAAATGGAAGATGATAACCATTGGAAGGTTTAAATCCGCAACTGAACGACATGATTCAGTGGAAACGACAGGGAAGATGAATGGGAACTGGGAACTGGAAGGGTTGAAAGCTTTATGTCACAAACCTCCCAGTGGGGCTGTGGTTCTCCCCGTATCTGTTTTCAAAACTGAATAGAGGCTCTAAGGAGAGAAGTGTGGGGGGATCATGTTCCCTTTTTAGAGCATGCGAGTCATTGTATTTTCTTCCCTTTATGGCTTCAATGGGTGTAGTCGCTGTGTTTGCATACAGCTTCAGACGAGGAACAGGGGTTTTTGTAGTGCTCGATGATGTGTGTGACATGTCAATAGAGGAAGAGGGATACGAGCTGTGATACTGAACAACCTCAGAAAAATTGAGTTTTTGCATTTCACACATTTATTTTATCTACTGTAATAAATGACAATTTAAGTTCACCTACTAGTGCTTTTAAGTTGGAAAATAATCAATTAATTAGAACACATTTGATACAGATTAATTGCTTTTTATCATTTATCTTATAAGTCCCATGTGATGTTATTGTAGCAATATTCTAGCAAACCTAGACATGTTTACATTAAATGAAGCCCTAAAATACCACGACAAGACAGATGTTTCAGTAAACAAATTTAGAATGTGTAAACTATCTTAAGGTGAATGGAAGTTATGTTTTATTTTATTTTTTTGCAGTTTACATTATTATCATTTTATTTTCAACAGATTTGCTAGCTTGCATGATTAATCAATTAAAAGTACTTCATGTTCTTGGGTCATCCTAAAATGCATTATATATGTAAGGTGTATATGTCATAAATGCAGCCCCTGTTTGTAAGCCACTGTTAATATGGTAAACATCTTTTAATATTTATTTATTTTCCTATTTAAGAAATATGTTAAAAACAAGGGCACTTTTACACACAACTGTAACCTGTCAGAACAGTTTTGTGTTTTTTCCACTAGATGGCACCCTTTGGATGCGTAAAAAGGCATCAGCACTCCTTTGATGCTTTACGAAACCTCTGGATTGTTCTTTAGTCAATGGACTTCAATAAAATGGCTGATCAGTTCAACACCCTCCTCCTTCCACACCCACTCCTCCCCCATGTCAATTACCACCACACACCCCTTTTCATCTTGAAAATCAGTGATATATACATTGTGAGACTTCCAGCAGTGAATGTATGTATGCATTTAAAATGACAGCCTTTGAAATTGTGTATTATGAATTTCTGGCAAGATCTAGCCTAACAAACAGATAGTATATTCATATTTATACAGTGAAATAAATTAGCAAATATAGTGCATGAAACTGACAAATAGTTTGAGTCATTATTATTATTATTATTATTATTATTATTATTATTATTATTATTATTATTATTATTAGTTGGTCAAAAAAAACCTGGACATAATGATTCTGCAGTTAAGTTTTGTGGAAAGGGGCAGTGGAGTTTTCCCTTGTCATTTAATATAAACATGAGCCCCACGATAATACTACCTATCCCCAACTTTATCTACCAATGCTATCTTTTGTCAGTTTTACGGTAGACGTTCAGGTTAACTTTTCCTTGATGCAAATTATGTTCATTATGTAAAATTTCATTCTAATAGATATAGAATTAGGAATGGATTCAATAATACAATGGTGCTTTATGATCCACATTGTTTCTCTGTTCTATGGGGCCATTCTATCAAACCTCCATACATACAGTAGATTGACAGGGTCTGTAGACACCATTATGTTAACAAAAATCAAAAACATGTTAACATTTAAAAAGGTTTGATATAATATCACCATTCAATAGTAAAATAATGTGTGTGTGTGTTGTGTTTTTTATTAACTTGATTTTGCATGGTTAGAGAGAAGACTTCCAGAACCTCCTCTCTTAGTTCAACTATGTAACTTTAAATTTGTCCATTTAACTGCTGCATGGGAAGCAGTCATTATTATTCGTCTTCCCATGTGTGCGTGTGAACAGTTAGCAGTGGTGGCTTGCGAACCACTGGATCACAAAGGAGTACTGTGACAGGGTAGCCGATGTGGTGATGTCAGGCCAGAAGCAGGAAGGATTCAGAGACACTGCAGGTACGGTGCAATGGCGCTTGCGCCATTTAATTATCAAATACAAAAATAAAAGGTTTAACAAAAACACACGTCTCACAGAGCGAAAAGTCAAACAAAAACAAAACTTACTACAGGTCAGGCTGGGCAATCACCTTCACTGTTCCTATAGGTTATTTTTTAGTTTCGTTTTGATTTGATTTCTCTCTCTTGCACTCCTCCGAACACCCACACAGAGTGCAGAGCGCTGCAGGCTTATATGTAGGTGACCATCACCCAATTAGCAATAATTAAACAATTAATTAACTGGGGAGATGGTCACCTTTTGCACAAGGTTTTTAATGTGGATGGGGCTTCCCATCCACGCTGCAAAACAATACAAAAACACACATATATACATCAAACAATACAAGGCTACGTCGTCATATTTAAAAATACATAAATTATAATAAAACAAAACAGATACAAAATAACACACTAAAACACGGGTGGAGGGGTACCCCGTGCTAAAATAAATAAACAATACATTTTTAAATCATAATACAAAACAAATACATTTTACAGCAGGGCTTTGCCCTGCCCCCTTTTCATGTATAAATTATATATTGTCATTTTGCAGCGATGAGGAGCACTTGTGGAAATCAGAATACAAAACAATTTAATGATATGACGGCAGTTCTGGAAAAATTTAATAAACCAATCAGTGTCCCTCAAGGCACATTTTGGTAATTCTGAGACTGTTTGGACATTCACTTTGTCATCCACACCACTCACCTCCTGACAGGCATGTATACAAAGAGATCAGATTGAAAAAAAAATAATAAAATAATAATAATAATAATAATAATAATAGAATAGAAGGAAAACCTTGACGTATGCAGGCACGGCATGGTACTGCAAGTGCTCTTTCGTTTGATGTACGTGTATGTCCTGGAGCTGAAGTGGTTAATTAAATCGAACTCAAAATTTGGCCCCTGGTCCGAGTGAAACCTACTGGGACACTCAAACGGCTGAATAACATTCTGCCATAACGCATTGGGCTGTTGTAAAGGCAGTCTGAGCCTGTGTGGGAGTAGCCCATGCAAACCTAGTAAATCAAGCCGTAATATCTAGAATGTTTGGATACACATCTGCAGGTCTACTAAGAGACAAAAAATCAGTCAGCACTATTTCTAAGGGCACTGTGGCTTGAACAGATACTAACTTGACCTTAACCTCTGCTCGAGCCTTCCGCAGGTTGCAGCGATTACACTCTGTATGCCAACACTGTACATCCCTCTCCATCTTTGGCAAGAAAAAGCGCAACCTCAACACGGACAGGGTTTTATCAATCAAATCAATCTTTATTTTTTATAGTGCATTTCATAGTGGACCACCATCACAGAGCACTTTACAAGATGCAGTAACAACAAAAAAATCCATAATACTTTAAATACAGAGAAAAGCATAATACATTAAATACAGTGAAAAATGCATAATACATGCTATAGTAGCATAATACATGAAATAGTAGCAACAACACAGCAGCTAATAGCAGTATCAGGCTTAAAGAGCATGGAAAGCAAGAGAACAAGTGGGTCTTGAGAGTTGATTTAAAGCGAGCAACAATGGGAGCATCACGCACCAAAGCTGTGAGAGAGTTCCAAAGAGTCAGAGCCATGAAGCTAAATGAGCGTTCTCCAAGTGTGGTGCACTTTTGCTTGGGGATAGCAAGCAGGCCAGAGACTGAGGAAGCAGGGCAAGACAGGGGGTGATGTGTTCACATTTTTTACATCTGGTAAGGATCCTGGCAGCGGCATTTTGAACTAGCTGCAGTTTATGGTGTGTGCCGGGAGACCACCATAAAGAGAGTTGCAGTAGTCGAATTGAAAGGAGACAAATGCATGACAAAGTATCTCCGCATCCGGGACGGAAAAGTAGAGACGGACTTTGGAGATGTTTCGAAGATGGTAGAAGGAAGATTTGACCACGGAGGAGATGTGGGCATCAAAGGAGAGGTTGTTGTCAAGAAGTACACCAAGGCATCGTACTGTGGGGGAAGGCAGCAGCAGACAGTATCCGAGGTTCAGGGCAGCTATATTGATTCTTAAGTTGAGTTTTAGATCCTACTAGAAGGAGTTCACAATTGCTAGTGGTGTTCAGCTGAAGAAAATTGGCAGACATCCAGGCCTCGATTTCTTGAATGCAAGCCGAGAGCCGAACCATGGCAGAGGGGCTTCCAGGGTCGAGTTTTAATTAGAGCTGGGTGTCATCAGCATGTGTTGGCGAATAAGATGACCCAAGAGAAGCATGTAGATGTTGAAGAGAAGAGGCCCAAGAAGAGATCCTTGGGGGACACCACAAGTGACTAGGTTTGTGACACCACTGCATCCAGCATAGAAAACAGAATGCATGCGTCTGGATAGGTAAGAGGACATCCAGGAGAGATGGGTTCCAGAGATCCCAGCATACTTCTGAAGGTGGTCAAGAAGAATGCCATGATCTATGGTGTCAAAAGTGGCTGTTAGCTCAAGGAGGACAAGCACAGAGGGGGTACCAGCATCAGCATTAAGCAGGAGATCATTCACAATCCAGAGCAGAGCAGTTACAGTACTGTGATGCGGTCGGAAGCCAGACTGTAGAGATTCAAGCAGATTGTTATTCGTGGGATGTTTCATCAGCTGACTGGCTACAGCCCTTTTGAGAGTTTTTGAGAGAAAAGGGAGATTGCAGATGAGACGGAAATTGGATAAGTCTGCTGGGTCGAGGGTTTTTTTTTTGAGTATCGGCGTAACTCGGGCAAGCTTAAGGGCAGCAGGAACCGAGCCTGAGTCCAGGGACAGGTTGAGAGTGTGCATAATGGAAGGAGCAAGATCAGAAGCACAGAGACGGACAAGGTTAGTCAGCCAGGGATCCAGGAGGCATGTGACAGTAGTTGATTTCAATAGTAAGCTGGAGACATCAGCAATAGAGAGAGGAGAGAAAGAGGAGAGGGCAGGAGGGGCAACTGGAGGAGAGTCAAGGTGGTCATGTAGTAGACTGGGTTTTTGGTGGGAGATCGTAGAATAGATGTTGTCAATTTTGTTTCCAAAAGATACAGGAGAAATCATGACAGGTAAGAGAGGAGGATGAATAGGAGATGGATCTGTTGGTTGCTGGATGTAGGATTTGGTCAGTGGTCTTAAAGAGAACATTGGGTTTACCGTGTCCCATAGTTATGATTTCAGTGAAGTATTTCACCCTGGCCATGGCAAGCACACGCCTGTAGCTACCAAGATGCTCGGTTCAGATCTCAGATTTGGGGTGGCTAAATGCAGCAAATGCATGTATTTTACAGAGTGCCACGTTTTAGCTCCACCTGTCATCGCTCGGACTGCCACAGCTCAGGCTGCCCTTGGATGGCTGGCATTTTAAGACACTGATTGCCAATTTATACTATCTTGTAGGCCTGGAGCCGTATACTTAACACAAAACTCTCCTCAACCTCACAATTCAACACGCCCCAACACAGTTTGGATAACTAAATTACAATTTTTTTAAGTGCAGGCTGGTTACCTTTGGCAGACAACGATTTTAACTAACAAACTAAAATCCACTTGCCTGTTTCAACGCCAATTCAAACAGCAACACGATTCCAGCCATGAGCAGAAGCAGATACCACACTTGTTTGCAGATTATACTCTCAAAACTAAAAGGATCTATTCCCAAGTGCCCTATCCATGTGTGTTAGGTCTCCCAAACTTCTGTTCTATCTGGTTTGAGGAGAAGAACTTGTAACCGTACAGCATGAGTATCCGGTGCTAACATCCGTCTGTGCAGTACTCCGTCCTGTTGCTCCAATCATTTCCACTGCTGCAGCCAGTCTACTACCGAGGGAATCTCCTGCTTCTGTTCACCTCCCGTTGGGGGTTTCCCTCAATCCAGTTCGTAGGGTCGGGTCTCACATCTGTTTGCGTTGCCATTTATTGGGATTCCAGCCCCAATTTAGCATTTCCCTCCCAGTCTTGATGGCCTGTGAGGACACCTGCACAGCTTCGACACCATCCCTCAAGGGAGCTTGTCGATCTTCTGGAAGCCTAGAAAGAGCGTCCACATTTATGTTCATCTTTCTCGGTCGATACTTCACCTCAAAGTGGAAGTTCGCAAGTTGGGCTGCCCAACGCTGCTCCACAGCTGGCAGTGTGGAGGTGGGCCAACGGGTTTTTGTCAGTGTATACAACTTTGCTCCCAAGTATTCTCGAAACTCGGTAATCTCCCACTTCAATCCTAGGAGCTCTAACTTGAACAAACTGTAGTTGGCATCATTCCTCTCCGTGGACTGTAAACTCCAGCTTGCCAACACTGCTCCCAATCCACTTTGGCTGGCATTTGTATGTATGGACAACGAAAGACAAAGAGAAGTCAGTGAAGGCGAGAACCGGGGCTTGAGTCAGCTCCTGCTTGTCGAATAAATGCAGTTTCGCATTCTGGAGTCCAACCCACTTCCCGTCCACAACCATTCCATTTCCCATCTTTCCCCCCAGCAATATGAGCAAACCGAGCAAAAAACCTCCTATAGTACCCTGCAAATCCTAAAAAGGAACGTATTTGTCGGATGGTCTTCGGTTGGGGCCAGTCTCGCACCACTTCTATCTTAGCCGGATCGGGGGAGACATCTTCAAACTGGTAAGCACCTCCTCGATGTGGGACAAAGGGTAGTCATCCTTGTGTGTTACCACATTCAGCTCACGGTAATCAACACAAAAGCACCAGGCTCCATCCTTCTTCCTCACGAGTACTGTGGGCATAGTCCACGGGCTACAACTTTCCTTAATAATCCCCGCGACCAGCATGCCTCCTAGGAGCGATTTTATTTCTTTGTATAATGTAGGTGGAATTGGACGGTTCGTCTCTCGTATCGGGGCAGCATCCATCGTAGGGATCCATTGTTGTACAGCCCCTGTTCGACCGTAGTCCTCTTCATGTTCCGCAATGACACCCTTCCATTTAGACAGCACTGCTAATATATGCGTATACCCGGAGTCAGAAGGTAGCAGAGGGCCTACTATGTCCACTACAATGCGCTCAAAGGGAGTGGAGATTATTGGCAGTGGGCTCAATGGGGCAGGGCACACTCGACCCAGCGATACTATGAGGTGGCGCTGTATCAGTCCTACCAATACGTATGCTTTTACTGTGGGGTATGTTGACGTGTCTCCATGGATCCAGGAGATTGCCACCTTGCCTTGTGGCTGCCACGACACACCGCCCAAGAGAGCTGATTGAATTAAGGTCTAAAGCCTGGGTGCTCACATTACCGACAACCACATCAATGATACAGGCTCCTCCCAATCACTTCCCTGTTTCTTACCTGCTTCTGATGTCAGATAGCACGTCTCCACGTTGCACTCCATTGCAGAGGGGCACAACTAGGCGGTGTGTCCAGACACATGGCACCTGAAACAGACAGGAGGGGCAGAGAGCACTGGGGTTACATATCTGTCCCGCTTCTGATAAGGCAGCGGGTCAGGGGCATTAACCCTTTGCGGTCCATTGTCGGACTGGGTCCGACATTGCAATTATTCCTCACAGGTCCTTTTGTCCGGACTTGGCAACGCAAAAACGGGTTTCTAGTCGTTTTTCTCCAGAAAAAGCCGAGAAAACCATTCAATTGCGAATGGGGCGACAGGAGCCGAGACAAGTCGAAAAAAAAAAAAAAAGCCGTATCTCATGAATAGTCATACATGGTATCTGGTATCAGATAGCGGGCGGTCGTAAGTAAACAAGCTGGCTGACTGTGAATCAGCGCACAGAGAACACGGACATTTGCAGAGCTTTTTTGAGATGTTATAGTAATAAAATAATGACTTGGATCGCATTATTGAGGAGTTTGGTGATAAAACGAGTGATCAGGAGATGATCGATCGGTATGTACGACTATTATTATTATTATTATTTATTTCTTACATAGGTGAAAGCTATAGTGAACGAAAGGGTGGGGCAGGGCTGGAGATGCCTAGTGAGTGCTTTGTTGATATGCAGGGCCATTTAAACCCGTTTGACTGTGAAAAAAAATACTTTTAAACAGCGCGTCTAAAATTAACTGCGCGTGTGAAAATTAATTAGACCTGACGTGCCTGCGCCACATTTAATAAATGGACCGCAAAGGGTTAAATCTACCCCAGCTGGGGGCCAACTGCTGCCTCCATGGTAGGGAGGTGGGCCAGCCCATTGGGGTTGGTGGTTTGGGGGGTCTGGTTCCCAGCTGGAGGTGGTGTTGGAGGTGGCGCCAGTTAATCTGAAAACCAGTACCTTTATATTTGGGGACCCAAGGTGCCCCATAAAGAAGGGCATCATCATAATGGGTGAGTTCGTAACCTGTGGTTCTGTCCCTGGCATGATGGGTCTGGCTTTGTCAGCCTCAGTCGATCCTGCCGACTACGTCAAATGGGATGGTGCCGCTACCGATCGGCTATAAAATATATCAATAATGAAAGGGTTAAAGACCTGCAAAAAAGGATCTCCCCCAAACCAGTAGTACCGACTATGCCACTTTATGTTTATAAAAAATAAAGAATTCTTAATTATTGATTCATACTATACTTTCAGCACAAAGGTTTGAACATCGACATAGGGGAACAACACCCAGACCACTCACTCCAAAGACGACACTTACAAAGGTAAGTATCGTACAATTTTTCTTTATTAACACACAGGTAAGTAACAGCATTTAACTAAAAACTTCACTAAAAAGCAAGTATCATATACATTTACACATCTTACAATTTCTTGTCACTCGCCCTGGCCAATGAGTCAATGGAGGATGTGGAACCAGTCTCCTACTCCCAATTTTGGTATCGTCAATCTTCCTTCCCACAGCTGGGGGCGCCACTCCTCCACTGAACCCAGCCTACAGCCGAAATCTTTATCTCCCACACAAGCTCCAGGTGGATTCACCCCCACAATAGTGTGCAGCAGTCCAGGGAGGTACCATAGGGGTTCTATTCTGGCAGGGCTGTGTGATTCAAATACTGATTTTCCCCCTAAAAATAGAAAAGAATAAAGAACAGTGCATTAATCACTGGCTACTGGCCTTGTGGTCCCACAATTATTATTACTATTTGTTTATTTAGCAGACGCCTTTACCCAAGGTGACTCACAGAGATTAGGGTGTGTGAACTATGCATCAGCTGCAGAGTCACTTACAACAACATCTCACCTGAAAGACGGAGCACAAGGAGGTTAAGTGACTTGCACTTACTCAAACAGTGAGTGAGATGGGAATTTTACTAATGGCAGCTGTGTTTTTCTCTTTTTCTCAACAGTGAAACTCCCTGATAGTTTTTATCAGATACCTTAACCATATGCAAGGAAATTTTGTGGCATTTAATTTGATTATTTGATATAGAGATCTTGCTTCTCAGCTTAAAACATAGCAGCTACAAAGCAAAGAAGTCCAAGTAATGAAACTGAGTTTTAAAACCAATGCATACTCGCAAATATACAGCTCTGGAAAAAATTAAGAGACCACTGCAAAATTATCAGTTTCTCTGGTTTTACTATTTATAGGTATGTGTTTGGGTAAAATGAACATTTTTGTTTTATTCTATAAACTACTGACAACATTTCTCCCAAATTCCAAATAAAAATATTGTTATTTAGAGCATTTATTTGCAGAAAATGACAACTGGTCAAAATAACAAAAAAGATGCAGTGTTGTCAGACCTCGAATAATGAAAAGAAAATAAGTTCATATTCATTTTTAAACAACACAATACTAATGTTTTAACTTAGGAAGAGTTCAGAAATCAATATTTGGTGGAATAACCCTGATTTTCAAGCACAGCTTTCATGCGTCTTGGCATGCTCTCCACCAGTCTTTCACATTGATGTTGGGTGACTTTATGCCACTCCTGGCGCAAAAATTCAAGCAGCTCGGCTTTGTTTGATGGCTTGTGACCATCCGTCTTCCTCTTGATCACATTCCAGAGGTTTTCAATGGGGTTCAGGTCTGGAGATTGGGCTGGCCATGACAGGGTCTTGATCTGGTGGTCCTCCATCCACACCTTGATTGACCTGGCTGTGTGGCATGGAGCATTGTCCTGCTGGAAAAACCAATCCTCAGAGTTGGGGAACATTGTCAGAGCAGAAGGAAGCAAGTTTTCTTCCAGGACAACCTTGTACTTGGCTTGATTCATGCCAAAGCTGCCCGATTCCAGCCTTGCTGAAGCACCCCAGATCATCACCAATCCTCCACCACATTTCACAGTGGGTGCGAGACACTGTGGCTTGTAGGCCTCTCCAGGTCTCCGTCTAACCATTAGACGACCAGGTGTTGGGCAAAGCTGAAAATTGGACTCATCTGGGGGTGCTTCAGCAAGGCTGGAATCGGGCAGATTTGTCTTTGTGAAGGACGCATGAATCAAGCCAAGTACAAGGTTGTCCTGGAAGAAAACTTGCTTCCTTCTGCTCTGACAATGTTCCCCAACTCTGAGGATTGGTTTTTCCAGCAGGACAATGCTCCATGCCATACAGCCAGGTCAATCAAGGTGTGGATGGAGGACCACCAGATCAAGACCCTGTCATGGCCAGCCCAATCTCCAGACCTGAACCCCATTGAAAACCTCTGGAATGTGATCAAGAGGAAGATGGATGGTCACAAGCCATCAAACAAAGCCGAAGCTGCTTGAATTTTTGCGCCAGGAGTGGCATAAAGTCACCCAACATCAATGTGAAAGACTGGTGGAGAGCATGCCAAGACGCATGAAAGCTGTGCTTGAAAATCAGGGTTATTCCACCAAATATTGATTTCTGAACTCTTCCTAAGTTAAAACATTAGTATTGTGTTGTTTAAAATGAATATGAACTTATTTTCTTTGCATTATTCGAGGTCTGACAACACTGCATCTTTTTTGTTATTTTGACCAGTTGTCATTTTCTGCAAATAAATGCTCTAAATAACAATATTTTTATTTGGAATTTGGGAGAAATGTTGTCAGTAGTTTATAGAATAAAACAAAAATGTTCATTTTACCCAAACACATACCTATAAATAGTAAAACCAGAGAAACTGATAATTTTGCAGTGGTCTCTTAATTTTTTCCAGAGCTGTATGCTCCAGTTCAAAAGGCTAAGAGTTTAGCATAATAATGCGTGTTACAAAATACCGGTAAGTAATTTTTGTTATTTTCAAATAAAAAAGGGTTGTTCACTAATGCGTTTAAAAAAAATGGCGAAAATATTTCACACAAATCACATCACATCATAAACAAATCTATTGATTGACCCACCAAATAAGCAATTTCTTATTGATTGGTAAGAAATAATAAAAAAGACCAAAAACGATTTCTGTTATTTTATCGAGTGGAGACTTTTGGGCCGTAACTGACTCGAGTCATTACAACTCTGCGACATAAAAATGTGAAAACAAACACACCACCATAGTGCAATCCAATTCATACAAATAAGCATTATTTTTATAATTGTGTACATTTACTTCCCACGTCACCCATGACAACTTCTGTAAACTGCTGAATGTGCTTAGTGTTGGCAACCATGCAAGGTGGTGTTGATAAGTTTGTGGTACTGTGAGGAAGCTGCTTCCGAACTTCATCACAACATAATAAAAATGACCACAGACTTTTGTTTCACCATTTCCATTAATAATACTCCTGGACAGCTTGCAAATAAACTTTATTGTAACATTAACACATGCCTGTTAAAATCTTAACTGGTACAGTTGTTTTGTAAATAAAGTTTATTAATTTAATTACCTGTTCTAGATGTTGTGGGTGGCGTGTTTTGTCTTGTCCTTTGTCCTTTGGAGGAAGGTGCACATTATTTCGAAAGTAATAGCCGGGGAGATCAACTATCCCTGTAAAGGAGAGAAAGGGTTTTGTTATTGAAAGGAAATTATAGCTAATGGTAAAGCCTAGCACCGACCGTGGGGATGTGCGTGCACATAGCCAGGGCTGAAATAGAAGGGAACGCGCCCAATGTTAGTATATGGGGGAAATTGCTGCATTCCTGTAAATAGTTTCTTCATACTTTTATTTTGGCTGCCAAAATAAACTATTTGTTCATTTATTAAAGTACTGTTTCCACTCCACTCTTTGCCTGGTGACCTCAACAACTAGGCTCTGGTTAGAGAGAACACCAGCTTGCTTCTAGGTTCCCATACGCTTCTTCTTGGCCCATGCATCACTAATAGGCTTAGTTTACATGCACGTGAAAATCGATTCTACAGTCATGACTGTGTGACGTTGTCACGCAAATACATCGTGAAACAGCAAAAGGACGTCCTTTTGGCAGCGCGACTTTAATGGCAGGGTCAATCGCTTTCTCACTATAAAAAATAGCTGTAAAAACCCATGTAAACCAGAGCAGGAATTGTGCTTGTGGCTCACGAGATTTCAGCAGTCAAGATCCCGATCTTCTGACTTAATCTCACGTAATCGCCAGCAGAAAGGCCATACAAAACATACCACATCTACAGAACGTCATGTCACATATACATTTTAAATTTAAAAAAAAAAAACGTTTATTGCACGGAATGGCACCTTCGAACCGAAGCTTTTTGGTGACAGCACGTTATTAATCAGGTTAATGACAGCACGTTATTAATCGCTTCTGATTGCTAAAATATTCTCCTCACTTGTGTGTAACTTTCTCAGCTGCTTTTTAATGCAATTGAAGTTCCGTTCCATCTCATTCCAGCTTTTACCCCTTCCCCTTAAACCCTGCATTCATGTTCTGACGTGTTTCCAAATTAACGATTAATTTTAGACTACATTTCACCACAACAAGGCTCATTTTGTTCCATTTTGGGATAATTCTGTATTACGAAATGCATCAAGTAGCCTATTATATTTTGCAGTGCTATACCAACATCTGTACAAACAAATACATATGTATGTCTTGAACGTTGTTGCTTACTCAGTAAATTTTCATAGGATAAACTATGAAAATTAGTCCGAGGCACCATTTTCCAGAGGGGACCATTTTTCGCATGACACCATCTCGTCATCAAAAAATTCAAACTTCTCAACGTCTACCCTTCTCTAAAACAGTGGAAAGACATTGTGTGAACTGCAGTCTTGGTTAATTAAAAAATACCTTCCATCAGTTCTTACATTTTTGCAACTCATGTCCATAGTACCCTAAAAGACAGCAATTATTGCCACAATTGACACCAAAAAAGATCCTAAAAAGAGTGAGAACTGTCACACAGTGGTGAATCTTAATAATGCAGCTCTTTGACTAATGTTATTACTATGTTTCTGTTTAGGCTACATTGTGAGTTTTTAAAGTTATAGAAGTAACACATGTCCATGGATGGTATGCTTTTTTCCCCATAGGAGCAGCATGCAAGTGAATATCTGACTTTGTACTCACCTGCGTTTTGTTTCTCAGGAGCATTAGTTAAATGTTGTAGTTTGTTTTTTTTGTGTCCTGGTTAGCTGTTTTATATCCACCATCTGGCACTTAAATATGTTCAGATAATGCAGGTAATGTCGTAGCAGCTGGCGATGACATGGGCCAGGGAGTGTGCTGGATTTTCCACTTCCCCTTTTCAAATTGTGTTGAAAATGGCTATTCATTTAAGGACTGAGTATCTTTGATTCATTTAATAGATGCCATCTCTCAATGAACACCACCACTGTACACTATGTCAGGCAAAATTCGAATTTGTAACATTCTGGTCCTGTTATATGTTTTAACATATTCCTCTGAAAGGTGTGAGTGATTTATTATGGTATTTTCAGTGATGGTAATACACACCAGGAGGTTCTTAATGATTAGAGAAGATTTCCAATAAACAGCATGCAACACTTCAAAGTAAAATAAATACAAACTATTATTTAAATACAAAACAAAATAGTCTTCTTTGCATTTAACGAGAACTTCAAATCCGTTGTATTTACAGAGATGCAGTGCTCAACTTGGTCCCTAGCCTATTCTGACTTGCACTGTCACAAACATACACAGACTAAATCTCCACTAAACTCTATAAAATAATACTGCTAGTTTACCCTTGAGTGAAACTCACTTTATTTTATAGAAGACTCACGTGCTAAAGATTACATAGAAATGTGACCAAATAAGAAACTACCATATGCAATTAAACATCTTTCCATGACCTTTCAATACCAGTAACTGGACAAAATGCTACTATGTTACAATTCTTTAATGCTCAGGTAATTAGAAATTAAATCACTGCATTATTTTGGGAAAAAATTCCCTGAAATACCTATTTTATCTCTGAGATAACAAGTATCAGAATAATCACTAATAACAAGTGGTTTTTAGTGCTGTACTATGTCTATATTATTTGGCATTTGGTATTTCCCATTGGAGACACAGTATGTATATAGCTATTTGTAATATTCTCAATTCCATACTCTGAGTGTGGGGGGGAAAAAAGCTACTGCTCCTTGCTGACAGTAAGCCAACACTAGGTGGTGTCAGGACTGCTTTTTGCTGAAATCCATGGATATCTTCATTAAGGTTGATTTTGTGAAAAACCCCAAATAGCTTAATTAAGGCAAATTTCTCCAGCTTGACAGTTCTAATTTCTTTTTATTTCCTTCTGTCAGATAAATACATCCCATGAGCAGTTTCAGACAACTCACTGGAATTATTTTAGACTTTTTTACACTTTTCAAATAATAATAATAATAATAATAATAATAATAATAATAATAATAATAATAATTTAGGGGAAATCTTAGGGGAAAAGCTTTATATTTATGTGTATGTTTGTAATTACACTGCCCTTGTCGTAGATTCCACAGAAAAAAAGCCAGCCTCAGCTATGACTAATTAATTGGGCTCAGCCCAGGATTTCTAATTATTGAGAATGGCTTATTCTAACCAGCACAGCAGCAGCAGAGTGTGCTTATAATAGGTAAGGGGTGCACTGAAGGACATCTGCGGGAAAAGCTTTCCTCTTATGCTTCCCTCTCTACAGCCTTATGAGTGGTGGAGCACAAAAAAGAAGAGATTGTATTGTACTGCAATCCTCCCTCCCACCTTGTTGAGTAGTAATCCTGTTGTACAATGCAGCCCAGTCCTAAAAGCAGAGAGGCTTGTCTGGCTCAAATTCAGCTTTATGTGAATAATATATTCATGAAAATACAGTTTACTACATTAAAAGCTCATAATGGTAATTTTGCTTGTATTTATTGCCAGTGTATTCTCCTAAATTAATTGCACTACAGCTTAATCTGTTTAATCACGTGAACCCTTAGTGACACAATTGCATTCTGTGCAGTGTTACCCTATTATTAAAAAGGCTTTTTATGACAGTTTCACATGATACTGTTCGATCACAGATCGTAGTTATAATACCATGATGTACACACATCTGTCTCTACAAAAATGTAGTAGAATCCTTCTATGGTGACAAAAGGATTTAATAAAATGGTCTTAGTAGAGCTGGTTCTAATAGAGGGAGCACTCTAGATTGTCTTCAAATTAAAAGGACTGACAGAGAGAGCTTTGCATGGGGATTCATTGTGGAGCACATTGTGATAACACATTATCTACAGTTGTCACATAGGCATTGTTGTCCAACGCAGCGGTCATTACTTGCTAAATAATTGACCATGGCAACAGCTAGGTGGCCTAACGAAAGACAAGGTCAATTATCTACAGACAATGACTGCTGCAGAGAATATTAAGGCTACGTGTATGAAAAACCAAACGTGTTTTTGTGTATGAAGAAATTATGTTTTTAGGTTCTATTTTGGTTTGGATCAACAGGTGGGGCCTGCAGTTGAAAAGGTAATACATTATTTTAATTGGAATTAATATCTGTTCATGTTCCTCTTGTTTAATAGTAAAAAAAAAAAAAGTATAATATATGGGACCCAAGTGTTTGTCTTAACGCCAACCAGGAATTGTAGTGTATGCTCTAAGGTCAGTCCTCTGGTCTTTTGTTTGTTCCAAAGATTAAGACCAAGAGAAAGGGTAGAAGAGCTTCTAGCTATAATAACGCACTGACATCAGAGAAGCAGAGTCACTTAATGTTTTTAAGTCGAGGTTAAAAACTCATTTTTTTAGATTAGTTTTTGAATCCTGATTTTATGTATCAATCTATTATTATTTTAAACTTGTTCACTGTATTTCTGTTTTTAAACCGAGTTGTAGCTCACTTTTTATTAATATTACCAATTTTGCTGTAAAAATTGTGTTTAATTCTGAATTTTGTTGTTATTGTATTGTAAAGCATTTTTCATATTATTATTATTATTATTATTATTATTATTATTATTATTATTATTATTAACAAGTAACAACTGCAATAGTCTACTTTATTTATGTATTTATTCTGTAAGTAGGCTAACCTTAGTTGAAAATTATATGTTCTTGGACCCACCTCCAATCTTTATTTAGCTGACCGAAAAGATATGTTTTCCTTGCTGCAGCCATTTCAATGGTTCAACCTCTGCACATGCGTATACATTTTTTTTATTTAGACGATATCCCCTATACACTATTTTCCATTTTTTAATGTTAAAACAGAGTTTCTTCATCACCTGAAGAGGTGTGTGGATAATGCACCCCGATGCGTCAATTCAACCCACGTAGCCAGGAATCTCTGTTATTTAAGCAGGTTTTTAATATCGAAGCTGAAATCTAACAGAATCTAAAACTAAACAATTAAACACATATAACATTCTTTTACAGCTCAAAACCTTAAGTCATTTATGTTCACATTTTCAATGTATTGCTTTTGTTTTGCTTTTCAGAGCTGAGCAGGCAAGCTGGTCTGGATGTGGAGCCAGGAAAGGGTTAAGCTGAAAACAATAACAAGGAGGAAGTGGGAGCGTGCTGCTCTGTGGAAGTGTCAGGCGCTCTGTTCATTGACAGTGTCATGCACCCGTCGCCCTGAGTGTGCCGGCAGGCTCACAAAGACAGACAGCTCGAATTAATCCCAGGGGGAGTGCGTGACAGTTTGGCAGAGCAGAGAATTGAAAAGGAGGAGGATGTTAAAAATGGTGAAAGAGCCAGCATTTGTCAAATCATAATTAAATGATGAATCACTATTCCAGTATTAAAAAAAAAGAATACCACAGACAAGGATGTGGTCTCCTTATCACCACTTCCAAAAATATTAAGTAAAATAAAACAATGTAATGTATATAAGCTCCAGTATCAGTTTAAATGAATAGTGGGTGTTTAGTGTACATCATACATGGTGCATGTTTTTAATGTTGAGAAGAATTTGGCATCCTATATTCTAGGTTGCAGCACCAAGCACCTACAAAACCCCATGAACTGATGCAGGGACTTGAGGAGGTTTTAGATCATAGATAAAGTGTGTAATTCAGCAATAAAAAGGCACAAATATTTTCCTAGCAATCTAGAAGTTATGTGGCTAAAATTAAATATTATTTGTATATCTGCTGTTCTAAAGAAACCTGAATTGTCACATAGGCCAACACAAGTAAAAAAAAAAAAACATGAGTTGGTGTGTGAACAGGATGTGAGTGGTGTAAAATACAAGTGAAAGCCCAGACCAGAGTTCTCCCAAAAAGTCTGTGTTTATTTTAGAAAACACAAATAATAATAATAATAATAATAATAATAATAATAATAATAATAATAATAATAATAATAATTAACCATCCCTTTACCAGCGATGGTATCGGGGGGAACACAACAGGTTTACAGTCCTGATAAACATATAATAATAACACTCCTGTGACCACAATCCTCCGTGCATGAAACTGTGCTCTTTCTCCGGGGTCGTGGTGAGTGCTGGTGCTGTGCTGTGTTGTGCTGTGAGGGACGTGCTCCGGGTCTTAGTGCTGGCTCCGTGGCTGCAGCTCCCGACTCTCACTCCTCCTCTGTCAGAGACATAACAAACAATAACAAACACACAGGCTACGGCTGGATACCGTCATCAGCACAAGGGGGCCGTACTAACGTAGCTGCTTCCTCTTTGTACCCAGAACCTTCTCCTTGCAAGCAACCTGTTGCCATGGTTTCTCCAATAGGGGCCCGCCCCGCAGCTGATTGCCATGGAATCCTTCCAGGTACGTGCAACTACGTGCTCCCCCTAATATGGTCACCTTCCGGTTTCCGCCTACCGTCAAGGCAGTCCATCTAGGAGGAAGCATATGATCAACCTTTCCCATCGCCTTTTTTGGTCGGGAGGGAGATTTACAGTTCGAATTCTTTCTCTCTCTGTCACATGGTGACAATGTGGACCCATACGTTTGCAATACACTACACCATCCACACTTTTTTCCCATGAAATCTGTAATACTGTACCAAACAGCAAAATAAAAAAGTTAACCTATTTAGTGCGGTTCGGGGGGGAGCTAGGCTCCACCCTATCCTTTCATCTCCTATCATCTATCAAATCTACTATTTAACCACTTCAACACCAATTGAAAACCCACTTACAGTACCATGCCGTACCTGCGTACGTCAAGTTTCCCATTCTATTCTATGATCGGTTTCTCAGTCTAGCATTTCAGGTTTCATTCTCTAAAGCAGTGCTAGTACTGTGGAATGTGCAATGAAAGTTGGGGGAGGGTCAGGTGACATTTTTATCCAATTGTGTGTCATGTAGCGATTCCAATCTAACTGTGGGCGTTTAGAAGGCTGAGATATATTGCAGGAAGCCGTTCAGCTTTTACAAGTATATATATAGTGTTTTAAATTATTTTTTTATAATTTTTTTATATAATTATTTTAATTGTATTATTAGTTTTACTTGTTTAGTTATAGTTCATATAGTTTTTAGCAAAAGCTAAACATGGCAACGTACGTGGTCTTTCTATAATGAGCAATGGGAGTGAAGTTGGTTCGGAGGATTTCGATACCAGTGACAGTGATGCTGACTTATCACTCAGCGATTATGATGAAGAGGATGTGGAGCCAAGAACAATACAAACTGTATTAACAGAAGAGCATGCAGCTACTTTACAGGTAAGCCAGCTGCAAACGGGAAGCTGTTTGGTTTGAAATGGCAGTGCTGTGATGAAATACTATCAAAACACAGCACTGGGTACAGGCAATGCGGCAGCCAGATCCATTACAATGCCTGTGAAAAGTAGCTGTGTACACGCATTTGTGACTATCCCTCCAACACAAGCGAAGCAGACACCGTAAAAAAGGTACAGGGTCGGCTATGAAAATGAAAACAAAAGAAAAGACAGAAGAAATATGTGCAGTGGTTGCGAAGGCAACTCTGGGTTCTGTTGTATTGAGCATTTCAATAAATGGCACAGAGCAAGTCGATACTGGCACATGTTTTGATGTTGTTTGATTTTTATTTGATAATTACTGTTTACTGATTATTATTGTTATTATTGTTATTAGCAGCATTTTTGTTTTCATTGTTTAAAAAAAAACAAAAAATACATTTTTATCTCTATATTGAATATGGGTATGTAGTACACAGCAGCATAAAGGGTAAATGAAAAACACAGTTTAAGGCATTTATTTGTGTTTTATTCATCATATGTTAACATTTTATAGCAATTACAGGTTTGAAATCATTATTATTATTATTATTTTCAAAATCTGGTACCTGGGAAGGGGTTTCATTTTTACATCTGGCGTTGAAGTGGTTAAACCATTAGTCACACCCTACACAGTGTCTTGTGTTTTTTTCATTTGGTTGTGAACTTAAGCGGACTGCAAGACCCTCAGCAATTTCTTTCTGTGTAAAGAATTAAGAACAAATTAAGTATGTACTTACCGCACAACTTTTCTTCGGATTCTGAGGGTTTTGAGGATAACTTCATGTCCGTATCAGAGTATTCTCCAACAGCATCAATCCAAGAGCCGATCACCCCACCACTCTTCCCTCTATCAGGCGTATCCGAAGCATCCAAACAAGTGCCTCCCAAGCAGGATACCATTCCACTACCCACTGTTCAAGGAGTTAATCCTCGCCGATCCAAGCGGCTCCAAACTCAGGATATCTCTCCCGAGTGTCTGTACTTTAAGAACTGGACTTTCAACGAGCTCATAAAGACCCTCCTCAAAATCGGCAGTGAAATCCCAGCAGGGAGCAATCGAGAATCCCTTTTCATTTTTTACTCTGACTCTCAGCAGAACCTCTATTTCGACCCAAGAAAACTCCCCAGCCATGCTCAGCTGTTCAGTGGCCCATGTCAGACAGCAGGCAGACCGTCTCAGAGCAAGCAAGTCCAGCTGCCAGCATGTCATCACGTCATCAGGCAGCCGCTCCAGCCAGCGAAACTCAACAGGAACATTCTTGCATTTTCAATGAAATAAAAGCATTCATGCAACCATTTGCAGATACCTTATCCTCAGTCAACACCAAACTCAGCAATCTGGATAAACGAGTGTCCACCATCGAGCAACAGAAGCAAGGTTCTGCAGTTTCAGTATTCTCCTCCATTCCAACCATAAACGCAGCCGCTGCAAGAGCTACAGTCACTTCTGGTTTTGCACTAACCCAGGTCCCTACAATAGAGCCTCTGGTCTACAACTTTGCATCTGCAACAACATATGCTTCCACCGCCTCAACCACTGCCCGTTGTCACTCAATATCCCTGCGCAGCATAATTGAAGGTAAGGATGTTAATCTGGTTTCTCTATTAATGGCTACATTGTAATTTCTGGACAGAGTGGTGGATTGCAGAGACTTATCAGTCACGCTGAAATCCTGAGACCCCAGATTACCGAAAAATCTTACCCTGGGGGAATTCATCCTTACCTTCACTATATTTAGCGATGTGTTATGTTCTGTGATGAACTGGATTATTATGAATTCTACATCATGGAGCTGTCTGTCAGGTATGGAGGGATCATGTTTTTCGACTATCACAAATCCTTTTCAGCAAAAGCAGCAACTATTTTAGCATCAGATAACCACATCATCGACTGGCAAAACCTGATTTAGACCTATTCAACAGGATTTTCAACGGCCTCAGAGCACAACGCATGCAGGGTCTGCACTTCCACCGGCCACTCAACCTCTCTCTGCCTGAAAGCTGCTATAGCATTAACCTCCACATCAGCAGTCTGCATCACTCCTCCCCGTTTCTCTAATAGAATCTCGATCCCCAGCTCCATCCATTCTTCTGCCCCACCTGAGCAATCTACAAGGGAAGATTCGGGTGAAGAATCAGATACGCAGGAGGAAAGCAAATATGCAATAATTTCAATTTTGGTATCTGCTCGAGGAGCCAAATATTTAGCAAAATATTCATATGTGCAGTTTCTGCGGGGCCACTCATTCAAAAGCCATCTGCCCAATAGCTCCAAAGTGACTTTCTTCAACACTCACAGTCTCCTCCTATTAATATTCCCAAATTGAAACAGAAATTTCTGGATCATCCAGATAAAATATTCGTCAATTATTTAGTTAACGGTCTAAAAAACGGGTTTTCGGAACCAGTCAAATCCTTCCCTCCTTATTCGAAAAGAGATTTGTCGGTTCATTTGCTGCTCCCCCATTTCCAATATTCAGGATTAACCCCATCGACATCGCCACTCGAAAAATGTCAGGAAAAAAGTGTCTCATAATTGATTTATCAGCACCACGGGGATCAAGCATTAATAGCATTAACTCGCTCGTTCCTCACGATCAATTTTCTCTATAGTACATTACCATATCGGACGCAATTCATTCAATTAAATTGGCAGGTTGCAGCTCCTGGTTAGCAAAAGTAGATATTTCTGATGCATTTAAAGTAATGCCAATCCATCCTTCTCTTTGCCACCTGTTTGGGATATAAAAATAAATTATATTTTTCTACTCAGTTAACTTTGGGCTGCCGAAGCAGCCCCAAAATATTTTCTACTCTCTCAGCGGCTTTATGCTGGATACTTCTCAATTCATACAATGTTCCATTTCTGCTCCACCTACTTGATGATTTTCTCTTGATATCTCCTCCCTCAGATCCACCAGTGGAAGCCATCACTAATCTTAAAGGTTTATTTTCAGAGGTTGGCATCCCGCTTTCAGAAGAAAAAACAATTGGCCCTAGAATTTCTTGGAATCATACTGGACACAGAAAAGTTCAAAGCCAGCCTCCCTGTAACTAAACTGGATAATATCAGTTCCCTTATCAATAACTTTCAGATCAATAAAACAATCAGGAAACGCGAACTGCTCTCGTTGCTGGGTCATTTTAATTTTGCAATTCGCATTATCGCCCGAGGATGGGCATTTATATTTCGATTACTTGCTCTTTCATCAACAGCAAAAAAATTGGACTCCGACATCAATATTTCATCAGAAGCTAGAAAAGACATTAAAATGTGATCAGCTCTTATACAGCACTGGAACAGCCTCTCTATGTTTTATGAAGATTTCATTCCAGCACCGCATGACCACCAAAGGTTTTCCCCCTAAAAAGAAAGTTTTTTTTCCTTTCCACTGAGCAGAGGGTCTTGACATTGTCATTTGGGGGCCAGTTACTAACCTTCTTTGCTGTGTTAAAATGTTTTCTTTCTTTCTTTCTTTGTATATGCATTGGCGGTTCTTTTGTTTGTCTGCGGGGATTCTTTAGCGGGGAGCCAGGGGTCCATTGTTTGGGGGGTTGGGATCTCACTTTCTCCAACCCTTGGTTAAGCTTCACTTCCTTCACCTCAGCAGGAGGGTTCTCCACGAGTTAGAGGGGACCCCCGGCCAAACCCAACCTTTTAGCATCTCATGATCTCTTACTACACTCGCAATCTGAGGGGCTAAGCTTATTCTTGCTAAACCTCATTGTAGGAGCTCTCCCTTCGTAACACAAGGCTCTCTTCTTATTTCAGGTTCTCTGGGGGTGCATCTCCGTCCCAGCTTTGGAAGCCTATAATTCACCTCATCGAGGACAGCTCTCAAGAGACAGGGGCCTCTTTCAGTATGTCGGATCCCCAAGAGACGGGGACCCCTTTTCTATATATTCAATCTTTACTAACTCTATGTCCCTGAGGGTGCCGTGCACCCATCCTTGGAGGCTGCCTCACCACGACGTGGACCTCATTCTCCCAAGGGCTTGGTCCTAACTGTGGGCGGCTCTCCGAGAAGTCAGGCGACGTCACTACAGGTAAGCTTGACTCCCACCCTGTGAAATGGGAAATGCAATAAATACATCAATAAATAAATAAATAAATAAATAAATAAAGGCTAGAATGCCTCAAAATGCCATCTTTCAGATGAGACATAAAACCAAGGTCCTATTGTAAGTGACTCTGCAGCAGCAGTTGTTGATGCATAGTTCACCCCCTAGTCTCTGTAAGTCGCTTTGGATAAAAGTGTCTGCTAAATGACTAATTAATAATATTGTGTGTGTGTAGGTGAATGGAGAGTGGGGTCCAGTACCAATATGAAACATTTACCTCACCAGATTTCAGCTTTCTATGGGTCATATTATAAATCTTTCCTAAATACTTTTCTCCTTTGTTTGAATTGACATAAACCAATAGATATACAGGTGGCATTTATGTGCAATAAAGTGTTTCATTTACATACAGTTACACATTTATTGAAGTTCGCTATATATTTTTACATACAATTACCCATTTATACAGTTGAGTTTTTACTAGAGCAATCTAGGTAAAGTACCTTGTTCAAGGGTACAGCAGCAGTGTCCCCCACCTGGGATTGAACCCTCGACCCTCCGGTCAAGAGTCCAGACCCCTATACACTACTCCACACTGCTGGAATAGGGGTGCTTTGTGTTTACCCACCATTAAACTGCCATTGCATTTTGTGCTCATATTGCATATGAATGTTGAGTATGTTTATTAATACTTACATTCAATCCATTTCAGTTACATTCTCATTGTTATATGGCAGACAGGATATAACACAATATACTGGGGAAAAGGTATAAATAATAATAACAATATTATAATAAGAAATTACTATTTTTAGGTCAACAAAACTACCACACACAGTTGCCCAGAGAAAAGTTCACTATAAAAATATATTTTTCCCAGACTGGTTGTAAATTTGTGAGGGAGGTGATTTCAGAAAGCAGGGCTTGTGCAGGCATTCACACAAATCCTATATGCTCTCTCAGTACCCAGCATCTTTTTTTATCACATATTTTCAGGATGGATGCTTTTCACTATGCATTCATCTGCTGTGCGAATGCTTTATTATCTAATTTTGACAAGCTGCACCACCCACTCTGCTCAGTGCAACACTCCACGAATGCCACAGGGACCAGTGGGGTAAAGCCTGTGGTGAATTACTTTCTTTATATACTAAATACACTCTCCACATGCAGAATGCTAATTTACTGTACTGGGAAGGAAACTGTTTAATTCAAATTGAATTAATCTATTGTGAAAACAGTGGAAGAGAGATATGTTGATATTGAGGAAAAAATATATAATTTTAAGAAGATACAGAAAAAGAGCAAACCCTGTCAAGCTTAATAGGATGATACTGTTCACTCACAAGACCGGCTCTCCCTCTCTCTTGGTCCCGGTGATCAGACAGCAAACCCGGCTTCACAGCTACAGTGGTTCCGTTCCCAGCCAGGCTCCAGTCAATGTAAAGAAGAAAAAGTTATGCTCCCTGAAGAAAAAAAAAAAATCCAGCGAAATGCTCTTCAGTAGATGAATCCTTTGTTGGTGGTCCAGGTTAAACAAAGTCGCAGTCCTTTTTAAGATCCCTTACAAGAATACTGTACTAAGTTGAAGACAAATAAAATCACCACAGGGCAAAATGGTCAATCTCTTTTCCTGGTCACAACAAAAGAATTATCAGGGGCTATACTTTAACTTTCTGCTGCTAAGAAAAATAATAAAGGGCTCTGGTAAGAGTTTCCTAAGTGAACTGGCTAAGGATAAGAAAAAAGAAAACGGACTTGCTTGTCTGTCTCGCTAGTTTGCCCCGTTTGTTCTGTGTTTTTGTGGGGTCACAAGTTTTTTTTTAATGTCCCAGACAACGGTTGCTATACCTGGGCACTCTGAGTTCTGATTGGTTTATGTAAAATATATTTCAAACCTATTAATATTATTGGACCACAAAAACGCAGACAACTTTCTATTAAAACCCCACGAAAAAGAGAATGGAGGGGGGGGGGGGGTGTCAGCGGGGGCGCTTACAGTACACTCTGCCCAGGAAAAGACAAAGATACATTTTCTTGCTCATGCGCAGTAACGCATTCAACACCATGCAGCATAACAGTTAGACAGTACACAGCAGCTTGCGCGACAGCTGATTACCAGCTGCACACATAAACAGAAATGCATGCGCTGGACCGCAGTGGCTGCTGTGCATTGACCAAACTGAAGCGGTACAGGCGAGAGAAGAAGGGAAAATAAAAAATTACATACACACATTTTTAACGGGTGTTACACTTTTATGTTTAATTGTTCATTTAAATATGGTGTTTTGGCTGTGCAGATGTTTGATACGACGTGCTTGAATAAAACTTTTGAGTTGTATCCGATAGTTTGACTTTCATTTTAATATTGATGTTGTTTAAAATGTAACCGTCATAATGACTGCCTGCAGTGGTTTTAGGTACCCCCGGTAACCACGGTGGTTCTAGTGTTAAAGGCATAGAGTGGACAGGGCCTTAGTTCCCTAGCTCCTTCAGTCACCTTTGAGCACAGTATGGAACCACTTGTATTGTGAGAGGGACTGGAAACCAAGCAGTCAAAAACTACAAGGCATCTGTACCAACTGGCCTGCCTGTTTGTTTGACTCTTTGTTCTAGCCCAGTGTTGCATTTTTAATAACAGTACATTTTCTGCAGGCATTCAGACAAGATCCAGGAACAGATATTTATGCCAAAACAGTCAAGAAAAATGCAGTGCGTATAGAATTTGTACAAAACAGAAGGGTGGCAATGTGTTATCCCAAACGGCAGGAGTCTCATGGAAGTGAGAGAAGTGTAGGTCAGTGTTAAATGTTCCCTGTTAGAAGTCAAGACATCACCAGTTGGTCTGAGCATTGCTCCTGGCAGTTGAATTCCTTTCTAGCCAATTACCCTTTCACCCGAACAAGCTCATCAGCACGGGTATTCTGAGCATATCGAGCAGTGGGCTCTGCAGTAAAGAAACATACCGTACTGAGGAGGCAAATAAATAAAAATAGCAAAACAGCAGTAAATACGACTGATAGAGGTTAGTAGACAATCAATTCAGGATATAAAACAGGCCTTTCTCTATTGGTTCTCCATAATAATAATAATAATAATAATAATAACAATAATAATAATAATAATAATAATAATAGGTGATATGAATGTGTTTTTTCAAAGATAGAAAGAAAGAAAGAAAGATATTTTGTGTTTTCTTTTGCACAGAAAAAGAAATTCACATCCACACATTCTAAATGCATGCTACATTTGTATGTCTCTTGCATTAGGCTCGGTGTGTCTTGCTGCTGAGGATTTTCTTGCAGCTAATGTTCTTTTTTGACAAGAATAAAATGCACAGTGTGGAAAATAAACACAAAATATACACATCTATGCATCTGGAATTTGGCTCACACACAGTACTGTCATGGTCTTCTGAAGCTAATCTTTATGCACTCTGTGACCTCCTCACTGCAAACCCTGCTAAATATATTATTCCCGTGGGGCTTTTGCTGCTGCTTGGTGTCAGAAATCAATATGTATGAGGCGCGTAGATGGGAATTTCTAATAGATCTCCATGGCCCTGTGCTGCTCTTCAATATCTGCCTTGGACTATTAGTGCCGGCTCAGTGGCGGTGAAATAACCGAGATAATCTTTTAAGGTATCTTTCTTAAGGTAGACCTGGAATTCTGAATCTCTTTCGGTTGCTGAGAAATAAACGTGGATCAAATTGAGATTTTTGTATTCATGGTTTCTATTCACATTGTTATTACATATTTTCATACACACACACATATATATATATATATGTGTATGTATAAATATATATATAGAGAGAGAGAGAGAGAGAGAGAGAGAGAGAGAGAGAGAGAGAGGAAAGGAAAATGCCCTCCTATTTAAACATGTTATGAGTAATTAGGTTAAAAACTATTGTGGTGAAAATTTAGAATTAGATTAAGCACATGCATTTGTGCGCATCACACTGAGGTAACTCAAAGTCAAATTTCCATACCTGGTTTACAGAAAAAGAGATTTGTGAAATAAAATGAATATAAACAAATCAAGGGTTGAATGGGATAGAAAACACCATTATTTTCTGTGTAGCAGATGCTACAGATCATGATTGTGATTATCGTTTGCGGTCATTTACAAAGAATACGCTACTGTAACATAGGCAAAAAACATTATACCACGCACATTTTGTAATTATTACAGTATTTTTCAGGTGGATGGATGCATCTAGCAGTATACAAGACCACCAGTATTTCATTCTGTCATTAGCTTTAGAACAGCTTGAAAAATGTTAATGCATTTTCGTTTTAACTATTTGTCACTCTAGTCTGCTCACCTTGCTTTCAGTTCATCATTCAAAATGCTTGCTATTCGGCAAACCGAACCTGATACATTTCAGGAACTTTAGTCGAAAGGGATTAGGCCTGCAAAGGTCTCTATTTCTAACAGTTGCTGATCATCCTTTATAAGAAATGTGCCACTAATTGACTATACTCATAATTCACTGGTGATTTGCTGCGGCTGTGAGCTGCTGGAATTGGAATACACAGACAGCTTTGTGCAGGCGCTTTTTTTTTCACTGGTGCCTCTCTGCTCACAGTAGAAAAGACATCCGGCTTTGGCAGGCAGTTATCTGTGGGGGGTGGGGAGCTTCACAGATAAAATCCCAAACGAAAGCGAGACTGGAATTATTCTATGGACAGGCTAATTTTTTTTTTTTTCAGGCATGTAGTGCAGACTACAGACCTCTAAGTAGAATTTGACCCTTATCGTGCCAGGAAATCTACTGTGTTACAAAACAGGCGTGTTTTAGTGGTGTTCTTAGCTGTGCAACAGACTCATTATTATTATTATTATTATTATTATTATTATTATTATTATTATTATTATTATTATTATTATTATGTCTTACAAGTTAATATCTATTTTTGCTAAGTAGACCAGAGCTATTAGAATACTGAATTGATCTGTTTGTCAAAGTTAGTTTTTTTTTTATTATTATTAAAACAATAAAGATATTGGGGTCTATCCAACAAATAAATGGGAGATCTAAATACTGACATGGTTAAGGTTATTCGTGTACTAAGGTTAGGAAAATTAAACTTCTAATAGTGCATGTAAGTTATTTTAGTGAATTTCTGTCTATCTATAGCAAATATGTAATACATATGCTTCTATTTATATTCACTGTCATTTAAGTACATTTTATAGACTCATTTTTATTTGTTTGAACTTATGTATGAACTTCAAATAAAAATATAAATAATACAAATAAAAACCTAATTCATCTCTTATCACCTTGTGTGCAGTATTGTGATTAGATTTTGTATTTTTACAGAACATAGGGGATAAGTCCTTCATGATGTAACTTGTATAGATTAGGGGCAAATCAATTCTGTGTGGACAATAACTTTGAAAAAACATTACAAATGGAATCTGATAGTATATACTTACAAAATTAAGTATATAGTACATTTGACTTTAACTTAGGTGAATTTTAGTGAGGTTAGAAAAACAAAAATACAAGTATTAAACCAAAACCATGTGTGGTCCAATGGTTAAAAGAAAAGGGCTTGTAATCAGAAGGTCCCCAGTTCAAAGCCCACCTCAGCCACTGACCTATTGTGTGACCCTGAGCAAGTCACTTGTGCTCCGTCTTTCGGGTGAGACATAGTAAGTCGCCTTGGATAAAGGTGTCTGGTAAATAATAACATACCAGTACCAAATTTATTGGAATGTGCTGCACTAATTGTCCCTGGTCATGGTCTCTGAATTGCATTGTTTTGTGTTTTTATAGAACAGCCTGGGCTCAAGTGAGTTAGGTATTGTTCAAAGACTGTACATTTTACATTAGTTAGGTAAGCCACTTCAAATGGCAAGCGTCATTTTAATGGCCTCCTCCTCTGTTTACTCGGACTGCAGGGGTCAAACAAAAGAACACAGAAATAACATTTGGAAGGCACCCCCAAATCTCAAAGAATGTAGGGTTGTAAGTAAATGAAGTTGGCACATCAAGTTATAAGAAGGAACATAACCATTTAATTTATCGTGTGATTGATAGGGCAGTTAAAGCTACTCACTGATACGTGTGTGACACTAAAGCAATCAAAGTCAGAAGAGAGATTGATGGGCGGCGATGTTTTTTTTTGCTTTATTCACAGCACAGAAGGGAATTCAAAAGATAAACACTGGCGATCATAACCAAGATCATTCTCATAACACATTCAAACAAAACATTTGGAAACCATGCAGAATTTCAACAGGAATAAAAAGATGTGTAATTTGATTTGAAAGTAGTTATTTATAAGGGGAGGTATTCCTTGATTAGTAAAATCAAATAAAAACAATGATTAGCAAATACACCATTTTTATTTGACAGTTTGTTGGTTTTCTAAAGGCCCGTTGGTATACAGGATGCAACTGGATAATCAAGATGCAAAAATTGGTCATCCAAGAAGACAAAGACTCATTGGTCAATGTCTGATCAAAAGCGACCTGTGCCAATTCTAGCAGGAGAGATGTATTGCACACGAGAGAGGGGTCTTGGAGGATAGCAAACTGGCTGAGTGAGCTGGGTAGGTTAGCTGAATGACATCAGCTGCAGGAAAAAATGTAGCAGCTTCCCATCTTTTGTTTGGCATACAGGCATAGTACTTTTTACATATTACGTTTAGATTATAATAGAATATATCGGTTCTTATTTCCTAGCTTATTTCAGAGCAATGCAATTACTCAAAAACCACTCCACTGAACTAGAGCTCAAAGCTCACCCTAAGCACAGCCAAACAAAGTCTAAGTCAAACTGACCCTGTGGAAAGACCTTACCTCTTGGTGGGCCTATGCAGTGGACAAATGGGACCCACCTTTGGTAGCCTGGACAGTCTTGCAGTGTTAATTATAGTCTGTTCTGGTTAGTAATCAGTAGCAAAGATCTGTAATCTACCTTTAAGAAATGGTTTACATTTGACATGTGAAAAGAGATAGATGGAAGAAGAAATAGGCAAAAAATGGCTCTGACTGCAAGGTACCCTGCTAGATGTTACTCTGAGCCAGGAAGGTTTCAGTGTGTCTCAGACTCAGAGCATGGGGAGGAGGATTGCTGCATTGTTCCTTCCGATATCTCGACAGCTGTAATCAGAGCAGTCTGGCCAGCATCCAATACAGTATTAGTGAATTTGGCCATGCACCTATGTGTAAACTGCTGCACCTGTCCAAAAGTGCTTTTCTTGTTCAAGTTACAAGGTGAATATAATTTTCAATCCTGAATAATAACTAAAGATTTAAACTATTTTGTTAATATCCCTAGGTTACTTTGACATGGTATGTTACACCTATAGTGACTGATTGTATTGTGTTTCAAAAACAAACAAACATAAAGACTTGAAGGATTCAAATATTAAGAAAAGCAGAAGGTTGTATTGTTTTTTGTATCGATACTATAAACTATTTTTTAACAATGCTATTTAAGTTGTAAAATTATAATAAATAAGGAAGGCCTTCAGATACAACATAACAATTTATTGTAATAATTCATAAGAGTACACTTCAAAATAAAGGCACATTAACTATATACAATTTACTAATATGCACTAACTAACACAAGTCTAAGTACAGTGTAGTTGCAGTGTACTGAATGCACCTGTATTTTATATACAAATAGTGATTCTGTACAGTAGAGAGAGATTTTCTTTTAATTCTGTGCCAGAGTGATATTCAAAACAGAGACATATATGATATTCTCCCAGGTTTTAGACTTGCCAGACTCTGTATGCTATGTGTAAAAAAATTAAATACTAGCAGCTTTGAACTGCATGTGGGGTGGTGTTTAAGGCTTGCACACTTCAGAGACTGACGTGCTGCACATCTAAATTGGGTCTTGATGGATTCGTCATCTTATTAAGGAATGTACCAGGACAGCGCAAAATGACAGAATAAATCAAATATTTCTTCTAGACAAAGATCCATTTTTGAACACGTTCTCAAAGTAACATACCTGAGCTCTGCACTGTTGCATTGCTTTACTGTATCATTAATGCAAAAAGCAAGTTTTAGTGTCATAGGTCTTCTTAGCTGAAGTTGATAGTGCTTTCGGATGTGTCACTTTAGGTTTTTATTCATGGTAGAGGTGAAACTATTTAGCCCTATTTTTATTTTGGGGCCCAAACTATTAATATTAATATTAAACATAAGACAAGATATTCCTGTTTTTGTCGACATGGCAGCCTAACTATAAATCAACTAGAAAAACGTTTCAACTAATTCCTTGATCAATGTGATGGGATGTGACCAATGGGATTCATGCATCCACTTTTTGATATCTAATAGGATTGCAATACCTTGGCAGAAAAGTTATTGGGACATCCTGAAATATAAGTTTTATATACTACTTGGCAGGAATGTGAAAGTATAGTTATAGTTGCATTAATGTTTCCCAAAATTGAGACTCCAGAAATCTCTCATGAAGGCAATCAAGTACTTCATGTTCAAAATAGTAAAGAATATTATAAAATTCACAGATGACCTTAGCCAGTTGTATGTTAGTATGTTTGTCATGTTCCCAGTAAAGTAGTCACTACCCCACATCTATTCAGTCTTGAACAAAAAGGTATTGACAATGTTGACCCAGGGGACTTTTTCAACCTGAAAAAAGAAACAAAGACCAGGGGTCACAAATGGAGATTAGATAAAGGGGCATTCAGATCAGAAAATATGAGGCACTTTTTTACACAGAGAATTGTGAGGGTCTGGAACCAACTCCCCAGTAATGTTGTTGAAGTTGACACCCTGGGATCCTTCAAGAAGCTGCTTGATGAGATTCTGGGATCAATAAGCTACTAACAACCAAACGAGCAAGATGGGCCGAATGGCCTCCTCTCGTTTGTAAACTTTCGTATGTTCTTATGTTCTTATTTAGCTGCCCTCTAAAAGCTAGCATGACTTTAGAATCTTAAAACTTGCTTTGAACAGTGTAATGCATTTCAAATAACCTAAGCAATACATTCCAAAATGTGACCTAAAAAATACATTTAAAAATGCCTTCATACACACTGAAAACCAAAAAAATACATTAATATCCTCCACAGAGATCATTACCTGTAGATAATTGACTTTTTTTTTTTGAAGTCCCTTCCCGTTGGCTTGGATCACTTTACAGTCACTGCGGTCAATTATCTATCAAGTAATGACTGCTATGTCGGACATTAATGCTTAATCATTATTGGGCACTACTTTGAATGAGGAATACCCTGAATTATTATTGTTAAAGTAAGCAAGTGACTGACCTGCAGCACCCTCCCAGGTCTAAGTACTAATACCAAACTCAGCTATGTTTAAACTAAGTGACAATTCTGATGCAAACACACTTTTTTGTTTCAACAAAGGATATTCTTGTTAACAATGCAAATGCTGATGCTCCATTAGGTTTGTTTCACTTACAAATCACAAGAGTTGAGGTGGGTGAATGTTTCAGTCCAAATTATCCATGCACATTACATTTTCAATGCATATTCCCTTATATACTTCCCCTGAGTGATGCTGTATCCTTGAGCAAGGCAGGGTAAACTTTCACTGCTATGCCGATGACACACAATTATATCTTTCTTTGAAACCAGGTGATTCCACAGATACCTTAACTACCTGTCTCACTGATATTAAGAAATTGATGTCAACAAATTTTGTACTTTTAAATTCTGATAAAACAGAATTGCTCCCCTCACAAGAATGCTTATGTATTGTATTATGTTAGTATATAAGGCAGCAGTGTGGAGTAGTGATTAGGGCTCTGGACTCTTGACCGGAGGATTGTTGGTTCAATCCCAGGTGGGGGACTCTGCTCACTGCTGCTGTACCCTTGAGCAAGGTACTTTACCTAGACTACTCCAGTAAAAACCCAGCTGTATAAATGGGTAATTGTATGTAAAAATAATGTGATATCTTGTAACAATTGAAAGCCGCTAAGAAATAAATAATAATAATAATAATAATAAGAGCAGGGTTCCTCTTGGTGAATGTTCTAAGTTCTAAGTGTAAAAAGTTGTCAGGGTGTTAAAAATGAAAAGAAAAATTACAGGTATGTTATTTAAACAGTTGTAGCAACACGTGAGGATGTATAACGCTATATTTCTCAGAACCCCGCTAATTACTCTTTGAAAATACATATCTACATGGTTGCTGCAGTAGCACTGAGTCTTTTTCTATTATGTTTAATGAGATTGGAGAACACATTGGGAGGGATCTTAGACCATTCCTCCATACAGAATCTTTCCAGATCCTTGATATCCTTCGGCCTGCGCTTATGGATAGCCGTCTTCAATTGAAACCATGGGTTTTCAATCAGGTTTAAGTCCGGAGACTGAGATGGCCATTGCAAGACATTGATTTTGTGGTCAATTAACCATTTCTTTGTGGATTTTGATGTGTGCTTGGGGTCATTGTCTTGCTGGAAGATCCACTTGCGGCCAAGTTTCAGCCTCCTGGCAGAGGCAACCAGGTTTTTGGTTAAAATGTCCTGGTACTGATTAGAGTTCATGATGCCATTGACCTTAACAAGGACCCCAGGATCAGTGGAAGCAAAACAGACCCATAACATCAAAGATCCACCACCATATTTTACAGTAGGCATGAGGTTCTTTTCTGCACACACATCCTTCTTTCAACGCCAAACCCACCGCTGGTGTGCATGGCCAAAGAGTTCTATTTTCAACTGACCATAGCGGTTCCAATCGAAGTGCCAATGCCGTTTAGCAAACTCCAGGCGCTTACGTTTGTTGGTTGCTCTCAATAAAGGCTTTTTTCTGGCAACCCTTCCAAATAGCCTGTTGGCATGGAGGTGGCGTCTAATTGTAGATTTGGAGACTTGGTGACCCCAAGATGCAACCAAGTTCTGTAATTCTCCAACTGAGGCCCTTGGATTTCACTTTGCCTCCCGAACCATCTGCCTCACTGTGCGTGGGGGCAAGATTACCACTGTTCCAGTGGTTTTTAACTATTTAATTATTTCCCTAATAGTGGTAAGTGGTATATTTAGTTTTTTAGCTATTGTTTTGTACCCATTGCCTGATTTATGAAGGTCAACAACCATTTGTCTCTTTTGATTTGTGAGTTCTTTGCCTTTCCCCATGGTGATGGATGACAAATGGATTTCATATGCGTGTTACCTCATTTTTATACCCCAGTGAAAGCCATGGAAGGCCACAATACAGTTCCTTAAGACTACGATGAACTTAAAGAAGTAGAATGTTAATGCAGATTTAATTTTGTTTGATTTTATTTATAAGAATCTTTAGGGGTGCCAGTAATTCTGACACTTATCTTTTTATATATTTGAGCATAAAATATAGCTCATTACCTTCCAATAATTTTGGAAGTTACTGTATATATATATATATATATATATATATATATATATATATATATATATATATATATATATATATACTGTATATATATGTTTTTTAATGTAAAAGTTGGAATTTTAGATTTATTTAAATTTGTATTGCTGTTTTACTTACAAATGTATAGGTCACTTTTTCTTTTATAAAGTCACTTTGGATAAAAATAAAAAAAATAATAAAAGTTTTAGCATTTAATCATCTTGACGGCAGCTTTTGTTTACTTTGTGATGTTCCAGTATATAAAAATAAACTTCATTTACAATATAAAGGATGTCACATTAGCCAGGAATGCCCATATGCAGGGCTACCACCTGCAACAACAGTGTTTGATGGTTCATTAAAGAGATAATCCATAAGGACCTGGTATTCCATGTGCAGGATGTGAAATCCACCATCAGTGAAGGAGCTTGTTAGCCTGGGGATTCAGAAAGCGCTAATGAAACAGAAGCAACATTCTAATATCCATAGTATTATACAGTAATATAGTTATGTCAATTTGTGTACAATACTGTATAATTTCAAGTATGTTTTGTGCTCTTATAAATTAATTTTTTATTCGCCTCCTCAGGCTTTTAGCTTGTGTTGAGAACCCTATGCACTGAGACTAATAGCCTTCCTCATTCCAGTCAAATCATGTGCAAAACAAGCCTATGTTAACTCTGCAAGCCCCACCTACTCTCTTTATACCTGTCTATATAAAGTAGGTGAGACTAGCAGAGTTGAAAAGTCACATTGTCACATGATTTGAATGAAATGAGGAAGGCTGCTCCTTAGGATACTCCAAAAAAAGCTAAAATCAAGGTGAGTGAAGGCAGATTCAGCAAACAAGGCAGTATATTAATTCAATATCCAAACCCAGAATCACCTGCACCATAAATTAGAAATGTAAATTAAAATAACTGTAGAAGCTACTTTAACATGGAATTTTCTCCTTTAAAAAAATACAAGTTAATTAATGACTCAAGTAAACATGCCCCACAGTAATAGGCATATGTTATTCATTTCACTGGAAGTGCATATAAGCTATTGGTTTTTTTTCTTTTTTTTTTTTTCTATTGATTCGTTTCTATGTTGAATTCATCTTTACCACCCTGTCTACAAAGCATTGTAAAAGCACAGTCCAATCATACTGCAGACTTGATGTTTTCCATTTGTCAAGCTGAAAGGGGAATTTAAAGTATATACTGGAATGGAGCTTTGTGTCCTTGTTTTTTAGTGTAAATATGTAATTGTATGTTGAATGTCTGTTAAACTATGCTTAGACTGCAAGTCTGTATATGTCTCTTCTATATTACCACAGTTTAACTTAATAAGTTGTTTTCTACAAATATTCAGACATAAGATGGGGTTCAGGTAAAAGGTGAGGTTCTATTTACGTGGAAAAAATCACAAAGATTAATTCCACACAGAAAACCTGGAAAATAGGATAGCAAGTGTTGTTTGCTAATCTTGCTCACAATAGACTATACAACAAAACGCTGATAAATATATAACATTTTCATTGGTCACAAATGTATTGTATGACTATATTTTTGTATCTTTATGCAGTATATTATACAGTATAAAGAAAAAAATAGATCACTTTATAATATTCTAAACATATTTTGCAGGTTAATATTGGATATTCAAGTTATTATTATTATTATTATTTATTTCTTAGCAGACGCCCTTATCCAGGGCGACTTACAATCGTAAGCAAATATATTTCAAGTGTTACAGTACAAGTAATAATACAATAAGAGCAAGATAAATACAATGACTAGTTCAAGCAAGTACAAGTGTGACAAAATACAATTCAATAATACAGCAGATAAAAGTGACAGTGATAGTTACATCAAGATATGATTAAATACCAAATACTACAGATTAAACACTTGGCAGAGTGTCTTTATATGCTGTCAATTATTGCATACTCTGCTAATGTGGCGTACATTTTTATACAATAGAATCCGAGCAAGCAGGAAGAAGTCGGGAGCAGGTGCAAAAGCAGTCTGATAACGCAGAAGCAAGGAACTTTAACAAATGCACACAAGCGTCTGGGGCTAGTGGCAGTCTTCAGCATTTGAACTGTTGCCAAGTCTGAATCCCTGCACTGCCACTCAGGCTTAGAGACGCAGCAAGCTTCCAGACCTCGATCATGCATGACATGAGGGTCATTCTCCTTGGCGGCGAGGTGAGCGCTTGGCCTCTGGGGACGGCAAACAGGGAAATTACCACAGATCTTTTGTTGCTAAGTGTATGACTGGCTGATGAACAGAAGCAGCCTTTGGCATGCACTAACTGCAGGGGTGTTTGTGGGCAATGTAGACCCACCTCATCAGAGACAGAATGCAGTTTTGAAGCAGAGGTCTTCTGAACAGGGACAGAAGACTATCAGATGGAGGGTGTGAGGGTGAACATTGCATGTGAGCGCTCTAGTTACATTGCATTATTCTTGCTAAAGCTGTCATTTTTCTAACCAGAGGTAGCTATGATTTTATTAATACATATAACAGTCAACAAACAGTACACAAATCTAATCAGTTACACGTCAGACTAATTTCATTGTATGTAACATACTATTAACACTGAGCATAAAGTGCATTGCCATTGTATTTCCAATACACAGACATATTTTGGTTAAGGTATATAATAAATTGAAATATGTAATACTGTATTGTGGCATGTTTTATTGCTGTCCTGCTTATTGTTTCAATGTAAGAACCATTAACAAATGATACAAAAAAACCCACAAGTTATACGTTTTCTTTAGAGTCAATGGTTAATAGTACTATTAACATCACATGGGGCCTGTAGTAAGTATTTGTAAAGGATCAGTACATGGTCATTAGGTACTACCATTTTATAATGCAAACATAATTTACTATAGACAAGGTCAAAAGAAATGGTCCTTCTACCCCATCCCTGCGATTAATAACACTTAATCCAAATTTAGATAGCATTGATAAACTATAGATAGTTTCTTTCAAGGTTAGCAACCTAATGTAATGACCAAGAATTGTGTAGATGTTTTCTGGGGAAAAGGTTAAATACAATGCAAATTAAATGTGGTTCCTAACTTGACAGATTAATGCAACTTGAATTTCAACCATGTCTTTTGATGTATAGATAATCAATCAATCAATCAATAATTTTATATAGCGCCTTTCATAGTCGACCACCATCACAAAGCGCTTTACAAGATGCGTAACAATAAGAAAATCCATAATACTTTAAATACAGAGAAATGCATAATATGTGAAATAGTACATTAAATACAGTGGAAAGTGCATAATACATGATGGTAGCATAATACATGAAATAGTAGCAGCAACACAGCAGATAATAGCAGATATCAGGCTTAAAGAGCATGGAAAGCAAGAGAGAACAGGTGGGTCTTGAGAGCTGATTTAAAGCGAGCAACGGTGGGAGCATCACGCACCAAAGCTGGGAGAGAGTTCCAAAGAGTCGAAGCAATGAAGCTAAACGAGCGTTCTCCAAGTGTGGTGCACTTTTGCTTGGGGACATAGCGGGTCAGCAGGTTGAGGAGGTACTCGGGACATGTGTGATGAAGGGCATTGTAGGTGAGAAGCCTACAATGCCCATGTGTGCTGCATTTACCTGTTGTCTCAGTCAAAATGAACGAGACAGAAGATATGATTTTGTTGGAGGACTGAGTGTAGGTGTTCGGATGGCAGGTACTTTCATATCCAAAAATTACTGAAGTTTCTCTAGTCATAGTCTCAAAAGGGTTGACATTATGGACCATTTTGCAACGCTACAGTACAATTGAAACACCTTGTAGTCTAGTCTTGTCGAATCAATGCTGTCCTGGCAGCTCATGGCAGCCTTAAACTCTTGTGACAGTGTTATATATATTTCTGTTATATATTGTTATTTCTAACAGCAGTAATTAAAATGACAGACATACAATATATGTAGGTGAAAACAGTTTGTATGGGGATTTAAATTAGGAATCTGTGACGGACCTCAGGCACACAATCGCTGAAACGCTGTGTTTAAATGAACAATTAAACATAAAAGGGTTTGATTTCTACTTTACCACATATAAAGCACTACTTCAAAAAATGAAAAACTATAATAAAATAAACATTTTAAAATAAACTAGTGTGTAAACAGGTATATGTACATACAAAACTGTAAAAACGAAAGGTGTCAGGTGTATCAGATAATGGCTGACTCTATGAGGTGAAGCACAGAGCACACATATGCAGTTTGAGTCCCACAAGCTGACCATAGATTTAAGGTGGTCTGTTCCATCTTGGTGAAGTCGCAGAGTTAGTGAACACAGTGCCACCACTGGTCGGGAAGCTGGACTTCACCAGCAGAGATTACCTTACCCTGTCACACCGTTTTTTGGGGAATATTTTCCTTTGACAGAAGAACAAAGGATGAGATGGAAAAAAATAATTTACTGGGATAGATTGAGAATTTCTCAGAAGATCACTGCATCAGACATGTAGTTACAGAAACAATAGACACCTGTGTGCCATCTACACCCTTTGTTGGAAAGACAGCTACACCCTTTTTGCAGTTTTTAATAAACATGCAAAAGTAAAAGAGAGAGAGTCAACAATTCACAGGGTTTATAATATTTTGCAAATATAGTGAAATACTAGCTTGTTAATGTAGTAAAGTTTGCCTTTATTAATGGTAGCAGTGCTTCAGATTGAAAAAATGCTGAGAATGTGGTTATAAAAGAAGATGCACCATTGTGCCTACCTGAAGCGCCAGCTTCCAACATTTCCATTGGTGTACATATATATTGCGAGAAACTGCACAAGCAAATGTTTGTGAGACAGTCACATTTACATGTTTGTACAAAAATAATAATAATACTTTCAATATGCACTGTCAAATAAGTCCAATATTATGAGAACTACTACTTATTAGTACGTTACTGTAATCCATTGTTTTGGCTAAAAATGAATTCCAAGATTTGATCTCATTGACATTTCTTTTGAAATAGCTTGCCTCTTTCAAAACCAACAAGCAAGCAAATTGAACAGCTTAAAAAATGGCACATCCTATTACAAAAGGCTTAATAACAAAAATCTCAGTTTAAATATGTGCAGAAGATAAAGCAGGATCTTAATGGCACCTGTCTGTTTTTATATCTCTACTAATTTAAACTTCTTGATCAACCCCTCAAATTTATAATTTTTTTAAGCCTTCTTTACTTTTATTATGTCAAGATGCATTTTTGTATATTAAGTATACCTATTTTTACAAGATTTTCTTAAACATCAGTTTGCAGAGACCTCCAATGGAAAAATACTCTGACTCCTCTAAGTATCTTATGCAAAAGTACCTTCATCAACATATTCATCCCAGCTCTGATCTAAACCAATATACTCTCCATCACAGCTCAGACTATGCCAAAATCTTCTTTCTCTTTCCATTAGAATTACAATATTTCTCTTCAAAATGTGTTTCATAGATAGAGATTCAGTCCACTCCAGAAGGGTATCTAGGTCACTTTGCAAGCTCGCAAGTTTACTGAACATCACTCAAACTGTTCCAGGCAGCTGTATCATTTACATAGATGATGGAGCGATTATATAGCTTTGGGTCATTAATCACGACGGTAAACTTGAGAGGACCTAATTTTATCCCCTGAGATAAACTTCTGCTTAAAGGCCTCCAACCTGAATTAACCCAAACTGCTGTCGTCATTTGCTGTCTGTTTGTCAGTAAAGATGTGTCCCAGCAGTTAATGAGAACTTGGTCCAACCAGAGTTTCACCATTTATTACAATCCATTTAAATTAAAGGCTCGGCTGCTGTAGTGATAATAAGGATCCCATTTTTTTTCAATGTTGACTGTCAGCAGGCATGTAATAAATGTATAAGCGTTTGCATAATTGACACACGACAAATGTATTGTTTTTTGCTTAAAGAGCCCTCATGTTTGTACACGTAGACAGTAGTAGATCCTTCATAACTGGTTCTAATGATCAGACCTAAATCTAATTTAATATGGTTTGCATTATTACCTTTGTGAACTGGATTATGCACCCATTTCCACCCAGGGGCTGTGTCTGTGTTTAGGTTATCAATCAGACTTTGATATGGACAAGTGTCCTTCTCTGTGGCCCAACGGCAAGCACTGACGAGGTAAGAATCGACTTGGGGATAATGTACAGGAAACCATTATTATTATTATTTCTATTTTTGAGGATTATGTGTAAGGGGTAAAATATGCAACATATAAGCATGCATATACTGGTCTGCAATTGAAAGGCCTAGTGTTATTGGAATACTAAGGTCTGTGTGGTCCAGTGGTTAAAGAAAAGGGCTTGTAACCAGGAGGTCCCCGGTTCAAATCCCACCTCAGCCACTGACTCATTGTGTGACCCTGAACAAGTCACTTAACCTCCTTGTGCTCCATCTTTCGGGTGAGACGTAGTTGTAAGTGACTCTGCAGCTGATGCATAGTTCACACACCCTAGTCTCTGTAAGTTACCTAAATAAACGTCAGCTAAATAAACAAATAATAATAATGACCAACCAAAATAAAGAAATGTAAGACTGGGCAGTCAGCTGTTAATACCCAATATTGGAGCAATATGACTCACAACCAATGGGAATGATTTCAAACATTATAAAAAGGGAAAGCTTAAAGAAAGGAACATTAAAATGGTGTGTGACACTATTTACTCCTAAATCTAGGAGAAGAGAGTCAATCCATTTTAACAGCAAATTATGAATACCAATGAGCTCTCCTCAAGGTTATCACAGAAATACAGTAATCCGCCATGTATATGCCTGTCACATATCCACCCTAACCGTTTATCCGCCATGATCAAGCTCTTCAGCAAGTTAGTTTAACATTGAACAGATTAGTTCAGAGGTTGTAGATCCTACCAAAGTTTTCGTACACTGTGTTGAATGTGCTCTGTGTGCTGCCATTGCTGGTAGTGTCACGTGAGCTGTTCAGTGTGTTGATATGTAAATAAATCCTGTTCGCCTGCGGGGTGTATCAACTTCAACCTCCGTCTCGATCACCTGCCTGTCACTCAGCAGCAAATGCACGCACCCACGTGGCAGATGGCTACTCTGTATCTTTCTAAACAAGGAATTTAGGGGAGCTCCCTAATAAAAGCTGAATCTCAAACCAATAATTTTGTGAATATAGTAATTGTTACAGCTTTGTATAATGGTATTTAAAACAGGATTCATTCATCTGCCTTTTTACATATCCACCCTTACTCTGGTCCCATCGCAGTAAGATACATGATGGATTACTGTACTGTGTTTTCTTCTATTTACATTAGTTTACCTGCAATTAAAGAATGCATCCGTTTTGTTTCCAAGGCGACAATGAACTTAATGAACAGGATTTATGTTTTTATTTGTTGTTAGGATGAAGCAATGTATAATTTACCAAATGTACAACACCCTTTTTTTATTAATTGTATTTCCATTGGCCAGCAGTGTTTAATAATTGCTGAATTCAGGACACTATTCGCTTCAGGGTCACCAATGAGGACTGCCAATATTAAAAATATTTATTTTCAAAACAGTGGTCATTACTGGACAGATAATTATTCACAGCAATAGTTAGGTGTCCCAAGCTGAAGGGTAGTTATCTACAAGTAATGACCAATGCAAAGGATATTACAGCTATTCTAAACCAAACAAATGTTTTTGTGTATGAAGACATTTTTAAATATGTTCTTATGTTGTTGTTCAAAGCCAGTTTTAAAGATTTTAATGTCCTGTTAGCTTAAAGAGGGCTTCTGCTTGTTGGACAATGGGCCTGATCGGCTGAGATGATCCATAAATATTATAATACTGTACACTTACTTCCTCTTTTATAAAAATGTACTGCATTTAAATAATAAACAAATACATACAAAACAGAGGTACCCAGTTGCTTTTTCTACATATTTACATTAGTTTAAGTCTTCCTTGACTACGGTCTCTTATTATAATCTCAATTGCATCATATTTATATTATAGTTCGATTCTTAATGGGATAAATGTAAAGCCCTGTGTGCTGCACTGACTCTGTTGCTCTTTACAAAAGTAAAATACTTTTCTTTCATACAATTTTACTACTGCAAAATAATGTCCTACTTCATTCAATGGGTGTCCCAGTAATAACATTGCAGCTGTTATACATTAATAACAAATAACCTGTTTTTTTTTCTTTTTAATTTTGCAGTTTTACATATTCCTTCAAAATATATCTGCCTTTTTTCGTTGAATTCGAAATGTTCAGCTCAGCACATCATTTTCATGAAATTCATGTAAACTGCTCTGCATAAATCCATCAGCTCCTAAATATATTGGTATGGACAGGATGACAGGATGCAAAATAAATGGCTCAAGTTCATAACCAAATCCTTCTCAGTCTAAAAAAAAATCCAATACAACAGTGCCATGAAAAAGTATTTGCCCCCTGTCTGATTTTCTGCATTTTTGCACATTTTTCACATTGTATTTGGTCAGATTTTTTTGTGGGTTGTAGTAGTATATAGAGGGAGTCTGAGAGAAAAAATGACACCAAAGTTTGGTGCTTCTTTCATTTGTTTGGTGTGCAAGGTAATCAAACATGCAATCTTCAGGTGTGAAAAAGTTATTGCTCCCCCTAGTTAACTCAACCCAATTAAAGGGATAATTAGGGTCAGCTGTTTGAGTACTTTGGTTAACAACCAGGCCTGATTTGGGCCAGCCCTGCCCAATATAAATATGACTAACATTGGCCCTTACCATCAGAGTGAAGAGCACACAGTTTCTAAAGGCACATCATGCCACGAACAAAATAAATTCCTGAAGACCTCTGGAAAAAAGTTGTTGATGCCTATCAGTCTGGAAAGGGTTACAAAGCCATTTCTAAGGCTCTGGGGCTCCACCGAACCACAGTCAAAGCTATATTGTCCAAATGGAGAAAGTTTGAGACAGTAGTGAATCTTCCCAGGAGTGGCCGTTCTGCCAAAATCTCTCCAAGAGCAAGGCGTAAAGTCGTCCAGGAAGTCACAAAGAACCCAAGAACAACATCTAGGGATCTGCAGGCCTCTCTCGCCTCAGCTAAGGTCAGTGTTCATGACTCCATCGTCAGAAAGACACTGGGCAAAAATGGGATTCATGACAGAATAGCAAGGCAGAAACCATTGCTCACTAAGAAGAACATAAATGCCCGTCTCATGTTTGCCAAAAAGCACCTGGATGATCCTCAAAAGTTCTGGAACAATGTTCTATGGACAGATGAGTCAAAAGTGGAACTTTTTGGCCGACATGGGCCCCGTTATGTCTGGCGAAAACCAAACACTGCATTCCACAGTAAGAACCTCATACCAACGGTCAAGCATGGTGGTGGTAGTGTCATGGTTTGGGGATGCTTTGCTGCATCAGGACCTGGACCCCTTGCCAGCATTGAAGGAACCATGAATTCTGCTCTGTATCAAAGAATTCTACAGGGGAATGTCAGGCCATCCGTCAGTGAGCTGAAGCTGAAGCGCATCTGGGTCATACAGCAAGACAATGATCCGAAACACACAAGCAAGTCTACATCAGAGTAGTTGAAGAACAAGAAATTTAAAGTTTTGGAATGGCCTAGTCAAAGTCCAGACCTAAACCCCATTGAGATATGAAAACCCACAAATGTCACTGAGTTGAAGCAGTTCTGCATGGAGGAGTGGGCCAAAATTCCTCCATGGTGCTGTGAGAGACTAATCAATAACTACAGGAAGCGTTTGGTTGCAGTTATTGCTGCTAAAGGTGGCGTAACCATTTATTGAGTCTAGGGGGGTAATTACTTTTTCACATGGGGGCATTGGGTGTTGCATAACTTTCTTTAATAAATAAATGAAATAGGTATCAAATTTTTGTGTTATTTGTTCACTCAGGGTCCCTTTTATCTAATATTAGGTTTTGGTTGAAGATCTGATAACATTCAGTGTCAAAAATATGCAAAAATGCAGAAAATCAGACAGGGGACAAATACTATATATAATGTACCAGCTTGATGTTTTTGCAATAAAAAGGCACTAAATCCAAAGCCCTGGTTTGTTTGTAAGAACACCATCTCACATACTGGTTAGGGGAGCTTCTTTGAATGGTATTATTTGATTATTTATAATATTTGATTTAGTATAATAATTAAATAATATAAAAGGTGGTCTGGGAGAATTTTATTGAAAAAATAATAAATGCTAGGCCAGCAGAAGTGTTGGTTTCATAAGAAAAATAAATTCACTGAGAAAAAAAAGCTTATTGTGGCTAAATAAATCAATTACATTGCCAGGATATTTTACAGTGTCACCCACTACCAACCTATAATGAGTGCTTTTGACAATGTATGAATCAGCTTGCAATTAAGACTTCTGAAGGGTCTTCAAAGCATCCTCGAGATTGCTTCAAATGTGGATAAGCAGTATTGCACCTGCAAACAGCTGGTATTTTTAATAGCTGTCTGCTTTGTATCATGTTTTGTAAGCGAAGAAGGCTCAAGCACAATGGATGAATCAAATGAAACCGGATAATGGTTCCCCTTTGTATTGCAGTATATGCATAAAGCTTTAGTTTTAAGAATAATTTAGATTTAACCTACTTAAAATATGTTGGTTATGTATAAAAACTATAAAGCATATTATAATATGTTCTAGTATGTTATTGTGCTAATACCACTACAACTATTTATGTGGGTATGAGTTGAAAAATACAATATACAATGATTGTCTAAATGTTCAATACATTAAAATGCATTTTAGGAGGCCCCGAAAAGGACTGCAAGTACTGGTACTGTCAGTTCTTTTGGTTAAAAGTATACTAACAAATCTTAAGAGGAGGACTTAGAAGCTGCGACAGAACTTTGATCAAATGTATTAACCTTTTTAATCATCCCATATGAAATGTAGAACATATGCATGTTTACATGGCAATTTACAATGCTTTTCAGGTACTTTATCATGCTATTTACATTGTGTACTTCTTAGTTGTTTATCAATGATTTTACCAACTCTATTAAACATTCATTGGTGATATAACTGGATACCAACAACTTAGTATGGGTGCACCTTTAGTATTAATGATATAATCTTCCAGTACCAGAGAACTCTTCCTATCTGGGTTATTACCTTACAAAGTAGCTGTATAGCAAATGCTCGGAGTGGCAGTATAGCATAACTTTCTCTGCTGTAAAACGACTGGTAGAAAATATTCTGGTGCTCATAAACAGTGTTTAATTGTATGTGTGAGAATAAAAATGCCCATTAATCATTTACATCCACATCAGTTATTATTATTTTTTTTTTTATTTAACACGTAAAAGCATCACAACAACAATATACAAATTCTTATAAGTCTTTAAAACCAAAACACATATTTATACATGCAACGATAGGGTTTAAGACAAGAGTAAATTATTAATATCATAATTTATTTGGAATGTGTACTTTTGCTTCATTTAAAGACATCAATGCAGATCAGGTTTAACGCTGCAGTGGGAAGATACATAAAATCCTCATTATTTAAGGATAACTGGTAGGTACTGTATGAGAATACTAAATTGTAATCCCTGAAATGTAAAATAGAATTCCTTTATTTCCACCTACTTGTCTGATAGAGCTCATTCTGTTCAGTACTGGGATGATCCACACCATCACCTCAAATTCTGTACATCTGATTTTGCAAATAAATGCATTCAACAATCAAACTTAATTACAACATTATCTCGACACTGTTCTCCTCTCCATACATGCCTCTTGAACTTATACAATACTTTTTTTTTTTTTTGCAAGTTGTAGACAAAAAACAACAAAAAAATAAATTTTACTTCTTGGTTTCTTGTGTTAAAAAAGCCACATTTTGTAAAATGTATTTCTGCAGAGGTGAAACTTGTTACTCAAGACAATGTGCCCTGTTCAGCAACTAAGCAAAGAAAACAAAACAAATGCGATATCCTTGGTTACCTTTTTATGTCCAACTTCTGGATTCTTGAAAATGAAGTACTGTAATAAAAGAAACCCTGCTATTTGAATAATTTCAGTGCAAGAACCAAATACGTATATTGTATGTAAAATTAAATACAAATAAAAAGTACAAAAAATAGAAGAATATGAATTAACCCAAAGATTATTGCTCCAAATCTAACGTGTATTGTGTTGTACGTATGTTATCCTCATGGTCTCTTCTGTCATGATTGTCTTTTGAGCCCGTTATATAAGAATGACTGTTATCTGTACAGTCACAACACTGAAAACACATTCATTAACATCAAAAATATACATTATGATACGATCAAAAGGTACATTATTACACAGGAAAGGAAATTACAGAGTTAAACCACCACCATCACCATAGTGATTTTTTCTTCAGAGCTGGACTTGGATTTCAAGGCCGCAATTGCTTGCTGTGACAGGCATACTTGTTCCCTCGCTCACTTCAGGCTGTGCTGATTACGTGGTAGTCGCCATCTAAAAGAACCATCTGAATGCTTCTCCACCAGTGACAGGCGTTCGCTAAAAAAGGAGAATAAAAGCAAAAGTTAACAGGCGAGGTTTTCATCTGTCAAAAAATATGGTTATTTCACATGGTGCACAAACTATGTGATTGGTACGTTCCATTGTTGTAATCAACCAATTAAAAAAATATATATATATATTTGCTGAAAATAGGACATATTGAAATCACTTACAGTATCATGTGCTGTAGTACAAACAGCAATGGGTAAGTGTAAAAACCTTGGAAATTGTGCCAAGTAAAACTAAGGAGACCCTCATTAATGTCATGTGATGCAACAGTGCATTTGAGCTGAGGATGGTCCAGCTGACCACCGTAGAATCCACATTTCAGTCTTACTGAGCACCTTGATTGACATCAGTCTTCTTTAGGGGCTGACTGAAAATAACTCAATTGTGGCAACAATGACGCACAAGAAAAAAGTTGCTTTATATACAGGAAAAGAGTACACTGATGAAGGCACGAGCCAAAACATTGGTCTACTTGATTTTTCTTATAGTTTTGAAGTCATGGAAAAAATATACAGGAAAAGATACTGTCCAAGCTTAACAAATACAAAATGTATATAAAAAAAGAACAATATAGTCAAGTTAGAATTCAAAACGAAAAAACATGTTATTATCCAAACACTTAATCAAAGTCAAGAATTATGTTATGGGGCCTAATCACAATATTGTTTTGTTAAGGATTGCTTTTATTAAAGCACATTATGATTTAAATCAGGTTTACAGTTCACAAAACCTTGTTCAGCATATATCATAATACAGTGCAGTCCGTTTATAAGAATCACATCCGTCCCGGGGGTTTTGATTCTTATAAGTGGGTGATTCTTAAAAGCAGATCGATATGATTACTGTGGTGCAGAATCAAACTTAGTATGAGAATGATAAGAGCTTGCTCCCTGGCTGCAGTGTAATGGGTTGACCACTAGATGTCATGAGTTCCCGCATATATGCACGCCCACGAAAAATCCACAGCTTAACAAATTATGGATAATAGTCAATTGGTTAACTGCTTGTTAAAGTTAATGACACCTCAATAGAAATGGCTTAGCTGATTAGCTTTGTGATGGGGGTATAGAGGCATAAGGAAGCAGAAGTAACAAAAAGAAACTAAAACTCGAGTAAGAGATCTAGTGTTTGTTCCACACAAAGTACTGTTTGTTAGTGCTCCAGCTTGAGCTAGATTTATTTGGTTTGTTTTATTAGCGGTTGTTTTGCCACCGCAGTGTAAGAAAAATAAAACCAACACCGGTTTAAAACTGCAAATCCAGACTCCAGCCTGATCATTTACACTGCCCTCGGCCACTCTGTTGCATTACAATTAGCAAAAGCGTGCCATCAGCAGTTTAAATACAGTATACAGATGTTAATGGTGCTCAATCATTGATGACAATACAAAACAGGTCCTCGTGGGTAAGCAGCTCGTTATATGATCACGATTATGTTTACTCAAGGCTACAGTATACTTGAGAAGCGATCGTCTCGTGAGGGTGCCTAGTTTAACTGCCGTGCGGTGTTACGTGTAATGGCCTTTGAATTAAAATGACATTACAGTACAATATTTTACTGTCAGGACTACCACTGCATTTAAACATCTATGACTTACTTATTTTCTATTGTGATGCAAATCTCACAGTTTTTCATTAAGCAGAGATGCAAAGCGCTGCAACCCCCGCCCCTCCTCCTCCTCCTCGTGCCGTCTACATGCATATCACACAAAAACACTGCTGTACTCAGTATGTATTCAATGAACGTGTATTCACTAACAGAGAACACAAAAAAAAACATACCTGCACAATGCAGTGGCACAGTCACTGTTTGGTTACAAACTTGTCCAGTGTTTGCTGCATCATTGCATGATCCACGCTGCGTACGTGCATAATCACGCGAGATGTGATCAAATTCAAATTCAAAAACTGCTTTTATTTGCTGTACATGTCATTGCACTTGATCAAGTACCGTATTACATGTAGTCAGTTTGCCCCGAAATGATTCTTATAAGCGGATTGCTTGATTCTTACAAGCGGAGTTTTTCACATTGGTTGGAATAGGAATGATTTTGTCCCAGTAGTTTTGATTACTATATGCGGTTGATTCTTACATCAGTGATTCTTATAAATTGACTGCACTGTATTAAAAACAAGCCTGAACTTTGAAAGTCTGGGCACACAAATGGACTGGCTAAAGAACTGGGTTCTTGCTGTTGGCTTGACTTAGGAGTCTGCAGTTCATTGACTGAAGGTAGAATGGGGAAATCTCTTTAATATAAATGTACAGGATCTGTAGAAATTATATTTCTATCATGTGTATGGGGTGTTTTTTTTGTTTGTTTGTTTTTAGGGGGGGTAATATTTTGGGGGGTTAGATAGATCAATGTACAGTACTGTGCAAAAGTTTTAGGCAGGTGTGAAAAAATGCTGTAAAGTAAGAATGCTTTCAAAAATAGACATGTTAATAGATTATATTTATCAATTAACAAAATGCAAAGTGAGTGAACAGAAGAAAAATCTAAATCAAATCCATATTTGGTGTGACCACCCTTTGCCTTCAAAACAGCATCAGGCATCAATTCTTCTAGGTACACTTGCACACAGTTTTTGAAGGAACTCGGCAGGTAGGTTGGCCCAAACATCTTGGAAAACTAACCACAGTTCTTCTGTGGATTTAGGCAGCCTCAGTTGCTTCTCTCTCTTCATGTAATCCCAGACAGACTCGATGATGTTGAGATCAGGGCTCTGTGGGGGCCATACCATCACTTCGAGGACTCCTTGTTCTTCTTTACACTGAAGATAGTTCTTAATGACTTTCGCTGTATGTTTGGGGTCGTTGTCATGCTGCAGAATAAATTTGGGGCCAATCAGATGCCTCCCTGATGGTATTGCATGATGGATAAGTATCTGCCTGTACTTCTCAGCATTGAGGAGACCATTAATTCTGACCAAATCCCCAACTCCATTTGCAGAAATGCAGCCCCAAACTTGCAAGGAACCTCCACCATGCTTCACTGTTGCCTGCAGACACTCATTCAGTATATGCTCTCCAGCCCTTGGCGAACAAACTGCCTTCTGCTACAGCCAAATATTTCAAATTTTGACTCATCAGTCCAGAGCACCTGCTGCCATTTTTCTGCACCCCAGTTCCTGTGTTTTCGTGCAGAGTTGAGTCGCTTGGCCTTGTTTCCACGTCCGGAGGTATGGCTTTTGGCCGCAAGTCTTCCATGAAGGCCACTTCTGACCAGACTTCTCCGGACAGTAGATGGGTGTACCAGGGTCCCACTGTTTTCTGCCAGTTCTGAGCTGATGGCACTGCTGGACATCTTCCGATTGCGAAGGGAAGTAAGCATGATGTGTCTTTCATCTGCTGCAGTAAGTTTCCTTGGCCGACCACTGCGTCTACGGTCCTCAACGTTGCCCGTTTCTTTGTGCTTCTTCAAAAGAGCTTGGACAGCACATCTGGAAACCTCTGTCTTGAAATTGCCTTGAAATTTCTGCCTGGGAGAGACCTTGCTGATGCAGTATAACTACCTTGTGTCTTGTTGCTGTGCTCAGTCTTGCCATGGTGTATGACTTTTGACAGTAAACTGTCTTCAGCAACCTCACCTTGTTAGCTGAGTTTGGCTGTTCCTCACCCAGTTTTATTCCTCCTACACAGCTGTTTCTGTTTCAGTTAATGATTGTGTTTCAACCTACATATTGAATTGATGATCATTAGCACCTGTTTGGTATAATTGTTTAATCATACACCTGACTATATGCCTACAAAATCCCTGACTTTGTGCAAGTGTACCTAGAAGAATTGATGCTGTTTTGAAGGCAAAGGGTGGTCACACCAAATATGGATTTGATTTAGATTTTTCTTCTGTTCACTCACTTTGCATTTAGTTAATTGATAAATATAATCTATTAACATGTCTATTTTTGAAAGCATTCTTACTTTACAGCATTTTTTCACACCTGCCTAAAACTTTTGCACAGTACTGTATGTAAACTTGTTAGTTATATGAAAAACAATATGCAAAAAAGTGTATTCATTAATTTTAACATTAACAGTTTAATTTTCTATTGAGAAATTCAAGAACATATTGAACACAAAAATCTTCTGGCCCCAGGTGTCTCTTGACCCTAATACAGTAAGCCTGCATTCCTTCAGCTGTCAACGGAACAAAAAACATTTTTGTTTTCAAATTTCAGTGGTAAAATCATTTAACTTGTGTGTTTGAATTCCTATAATGACACGTATTCTATAGTTCATCAAAAACAGCTTAAACAAAAGATATTGACTCAAGCATGACGGTTTTCAACAGTTTTTCAAACAATGTGAACTGATAAGCTTTTATAAACCATCTGAATTGAACAGTTTGAACCTGATAATTTTCTGTTAACCCATTTATAAAAATACATATTAATGTAAAGTCAAGAGAACACTTCATTGCAGGATTTCATAGATCAGCTGTCTCTATCATTTAGCTTTCAAGTGATATGTATGCAGTGGTTGTTAACCTTGACTATTTTAGCATTCAAAATAAATATTATATTGTGTCTACTGAAAGATCAGGTTGAATGCATCTTCATGGAAGTATGGCTTCAATGCATATTACTGCAAGATTGACAGCAAGGTTCCTCTGAAAAGTAGTACTGTGACTTTTCAGCCTAGACTGAAATATCAAATGTCAACCAGGTTAAAAAAATAACCCTCTTGTCTTCTTGTGAGCCATCTTGCGCACTTGAAATAAATTGCTTAACTGCAAGATACCAAACTATTGTATATGGATACATAACATGAATATCTCCTACTTAATACTTAATAGAACATCCATTTAGTTTTGCATTTCAAGTTTGTCTACTAAGTGTGCTTTTAATTTCTATATAACATCTGATTGTTTTGATCATGTGTTTATTCACACGTTATCGGTTGACAGAGGCAGAGCCAGAGCAAGAAGAAAGATCATTTAAGCATCAGTGTATTCAGATCTTGCTCTCATGCAACGCTGCTCATTATTTTCTATTCCCACAATATGCCATTAATTTCAGTCAGAGTAAAAGCATTGTAGAGGATGGATGCTGTTGAGAAATGTACACTCTGTGAAAATACAGTATATTACTGCAATACCAACAACACAGGATACAGCAAAGGCCAGCCAAGTTGTTTTATATCTTAACTTCACCCACTATGCAAACAACACAAAGACTTGATAGTTCAAAATCGACAATGCCTCCATTAAAAACGGAATCGCTGTCTTCATTGAAATTTTGTACATAATGGTTAGCCGACCATGTTTGCCCTGTCCCTGCTACCCCAACCTCGGAAATGTGTTTTTTTGTTTTTTTTTTACAAAAACAAAGCATACCCAGGGGCGTAATATAAGAGGAATGGTATGTCTGATTGAACAGTTTGAAAACTTGATGTAAAATATACAGTACAGTATATGTATAAACAGGGAGGCTGTGTGGTCCAGTGGTTAAAGAAAAAGGGCTTGTAACCAGGAGGTCCCTGGTTCAAATCCCACCTCAGCCACTGACTCACTGTGTGACCCTGAGCAAGTCACTTAACCTCCTAGTGCTCCATCTTTTGGGGTGAGACGTAATTGTAAGTGACTCTGCAGCTGATGCATAGTTCACACACCCTAGTCTCTGTAAGTCACCTTGGATAAAGGCGTCTGCTATATAAACAAATAATAATAATAATAATAATAATAATAATAATAATAATAATAATAATAATAATAATAATAATAATAAAGATCTGTCTCATTGCCATGAATTGGTTCATTTACCTAGAATGGGATTTTTGGAAGAGGGGTTTTCAAACTGTGAGGCGCGCCTCCCTAGAAGGGAGCACAACTGTTCCAGGGGAGGCTCAGTACCTGTCCCTGCCACCTCTTGCTTCATTAAAAGATGCAGCTCTCTGCCGTGGCAACATACAGACTAATAGATTAGTGAGATTCAGACAAACAGCACCAGAGGCTAATACGTCACCAGCTGAGAGGAATCTCTGTTTTAACCTCATTGTGAAAGATTTAATGCCGAGCGGCACAGAACAGCTGCTGTTTGAAAACCCATAGGTGAAGATCAAGTAAACAAAAGCACTAACTGTATTAAAACTCACCACTCAGACAACTAGCACATTCCCCAAAACTGCGCGAAACAAACACCATCCTTGGAAGCGGCCACGCGTACACATGTATTTATGCCAGAGTGTAAGATTGTATTCCTTGTTGTGGTAAAAATGATCTTGTACTCCTAGAATTATAACAGGAAATACACATTTATACGAGGGTCCTGGGAACCAAAACAGCAGTACTGTGAGTCTTTTTCATGTTACTTTAAGTAGGCAGGCATTTTATTTTCAGAATATCTGAAATGGTTTACCTTACGATTTTGAATTTTTTTTTGATAAGTGCAAATTTTCTTTCTTGGACGTTTAGACATTTATTTGCTGTTCAACAACTGCACAGTTCAGAATGGTGCCGGCGGGGACATGGGAGGATATATGCAACGTCTTGCTTTTGTTTTTGTTTGTTATACTAGTTTTAAATTTAGAAAAGAAAAATCCCATGACCCGGTAACAGACTGCACAGATTTTAGGCACAGGAGGCTTGATATCACAAAATTTGATAACCCCTGCTCTGGACAGCAGACATTTAAAAAAAGTCACATGACCTCAATGTAACAGCCATAAGGTCAGATGTCAATGTCATGGTCACCAGCATATTTAGCATACAGGGTTTATACTGTATAACCTGAAATGGTTTCTGAGATGTCAGGCGCGGACACTGGAGGAGGCAGCTTTATAAAATAACTGTCAGGAAAGGGTTACCCACGACTGAATAACAAAACCACAGATACAGCTGTGTACTAAGAAGTGTTAGGTCTTTATCATCCAGACAGCAACAAATTACACAATGAATATATAGCAGCCACCTTGGGTCACAGGTCAAAATGAAGGGTGCAATTATATTTCATAGTTTCCATAACACAAAAAATAATGTGTGACCAAAAATGGTTTATGAGATATTAGCAGTTAAAATGGTGGTAAAATGGAAGGACAATGGCATATGCGCTACCCTTACAGGAAAGGGTGTATTTTATAACCATGGGAAGCCTTCAGGGGGGACAAAATACACCATTCTATGATGCTTCTAAAGAGAACACCAGGTTACGACGCTGGCATTACGCCCTGAACATTGTGAAAGTCAGACACACTACTGTATATCGCTCAGTTGAGCTGCTGGCTCATAATCAAGCACTAATCCACTGGCTGTCAGGAACCAAGTCACAGCTACTACAGAGCCAGCTTCTCCCTGGAGCTGCAACTTGCAGGCAGCAGTGCATGCAGGGCTTACTGAGAGGATATTCAAGAGATAAACCGAAAGATTATGGGGATGATAACAGGTGATGTAGCAGTGCCTGAAATATAATATAGGCTGGAAAGAGAAATGAAAAAAATGCATATTAAAAATGTCTATGAAAATTGAGAGCTCTCACGACATATGAAAAAGCAATACAAATCACACTCTCATTAGTAGGATTTACAAATATGAAGACGCAAATTAGTATGCAATACTCTGATTTATAACGCTTTTGTTCGCCAGCAGTAATTTAACTATAGACTCTGTATAGTCTTTTTAACTTTAATAATTGCAAAGTACAGTACAAGTACTAAGATGGCACATTTTCTCCTATGGTTTGAATTTTTTAATATGTTTTGCTGCTAAACATCTCTATCTACATATAACTTGGTTATAAAGGGAAACACTATATGGAACAAAATAGATAGTATTTCTTTACTTAAAGTAACATTTAAAAAAATATATATTCATAGAAATATAATAATACTGATTTCATGTATAACAAGAACATTCTTTAACCTATATTATCTTCTATTACCCTGATATTGCATTGTACTGTACATCCCTTTAATACATCACCATGAATGGATGAATAACAATCTAGGGACAGCAGCAGTGTGTTCCGGTATGCTCAATATAAGGCTTGGCTCATACGTTACTGCAACACATCCATTATTTATTTTATTCATGGATTTTTGGGAACCACCTGACTATCTTTGACAATCCCATATGCAATGAAGGTTCTCAGAGTAGTCAAATACCTTCAGAATAAAGCACTCACTGGTGTACTTTCCTTTATAACTTTTTGTTGAAAAACACATTTGTGTCAGTGAAATATGTGTTATAATTTCACACATTATTTGGCTTGAACAGAAATTAAAAATGTATTTCAAAGTGTATTAATCCTGACTAAACCTATAGCATCTACAGTATGTGGTGTGAGAAATTGTAGTAAGTGTAGTCAAACTACTAAATGTAACCTGTAGTATGGTTAAATGCAGGTTCAAGATAATTAACATTCAACAGAACTGATGCAGGTTGTACCATTAAAAATGCAGTCTTTACTGCAGACACAGCACTGTATAGTAGTGCAAACTGCAAATACAGGCAATACAACTACAGAAGTGTTGATTACAACATACATTTCTGTAATTAGCATCAGTTGTGGCCTTACTGAGAGAAATATTTCTTAGTGAAGGTATACAGCGAGATTACTGTTCCTTATAACTGCATTTGATTTAACTCCTTCAGGCCAATACAACTAACCAAAAATGTATACATTAGGGCAAAACACACTCTCCCCACGCCTGACCTTAGTCAACTAACTATAGAATGCAAGTGAAGTTGTTAACTACCACGATTTGTTTAATAAACGCAGAATCAACCTGAACAATTTCTGATTAGATACTTGCAATAATGTAATTTATTAAAATATGACACAAGAGGCATTAACTTATTATATAGGACATAAAGACTGCAGTCATTAACAACTATTAAATAATAAAAAACGTTTTTAAATTTTACAACTATGCTGTACGTTCTATGCACTGGATGATATTTATGCACAAGATAACGCTTACTGGAATTTATGACAAATCCTTAACTGTGATTGGTTGACTCTTCATATGTGATTTCAAATCGTTAATAAATTATTGCAGTATTATCAGAAAGTACTTTCTAATATCATGAAAACATGCTTATATTAAGAGTCATGTTTTAGTGAATGTAGTGTAGTTCGAACAACAGTATAACAGTATGCAGATGTGAAGATTTACTTCACAAAAGTGCATTATTTTATTTCTTGTTTCAGATTCTGAGAAGCAACTTCCTAGATATAGTGAGAACAGCTCAAGTGAATCAAATTAATTTGAGGCTGATGTGATGGCTCATGGCCCACACGGTAAGAACTTGACTGATGCTTGCAAAAATATGCATTTTGATTGCTTCTGACCTATATTTCTCCATGTGGGAAATGCCCTATATATATATATATATATATATATATATATATATATATATATATATATATATATATATATATATATATATAGTATTATTTTAACGTTTGTTTCAATGGCTTTCCACCAAAAAACAATGCATCTGATGTAAGCAATTAACACAAGGGGTGAGCAACTCCCCTTGGTCTACTTGAGCTGACATGACCCTACAGCATTCAACCAATCAAAAATAGCTTCTGCTAGGAATGTCCAAATTATTTTTTATTACAATTGGTTGAGCAGTTATAATAAACGTGGCATGATATTAATCGCGGTGATATAAAACCAGTTCATCTGTATTTAAAATTAAATGTTAATATTCACTACAATTCTGAAAGAAAGCCATTTTGTAAATATGGTCTACCCCCAAATCACTTTTTTTTTTCAAGGCAATTCCACACTTTAATTTTAAGGTAATGCATTCAGTCATTTTGGAGAGGTTACTTCAAACAAAACCAACAAGATGGCTGCCAGGTAGACATTTTGAATAGGAGGTCAATGGCAAGTGCACCCCGGAACAATCACCAAGGATTTATATTATAGCTCCATTACATTTTGTGAAGAAATGACATTTCTATATAAATCAATAAACACCACAGTCTCCCTAAAACAGTGGGGAAAAAAAGGTTTCACGAACCGCAAAAATATATATATATACATTTTTTTTTTAATTTTTAAATTAAAAAATGCAGAGGTGATGGCTGATTATTCTCCTCAGGTATTTAAAGCCAAATGTATATCAATTCAAAGTCATATTAGAAAACTAAACATATTTAGAACATATGAGCTGATGACCGAAAGCCTTGTAAGTAGGCAAGGCTTAAACAACAGGCATATGCCTGAAGTTTCATGTGTCAAGGCACCATATGTTTAAAACATCAGATTGATAGTAAAACAATGCAACTGTTAAACTTTCCTTACAAATAAGTATACAGTATTTGTAACAAGAATGCAGAAACAGAGATGTGTGTGTCTGCTATAAAACAATATCCTCAAATAGGGGGTTAAATTCTTTGATTCTTTGATTAAAGTTGTTGAATACCGGTATGCCTATTTCTTTTATATTTCTGTAACATATATTAAAATGCTGTTTGGCATGTGATGTTAAAATGTTTATAACCGCAATTTAATATTAACTGAATTCTAACCTTTGGAATAGCTGTGGCAATAGCCTACATCTCACATAAAATGTTGCCCTATATATACTGTAGTCGCATTAGTTTGTCTTTATCCATGCTAACTTGACATGTCATAACTATCACGTCTCCAGATAGTTCTTTCTCAGCAATTGCAGTGTGATTTATCTGTATGGCTGGATTAATAGTAAGGTAATACATGAATCAGAATATTTGAAGGGACATATTAATCTCCAGGGTTCACTTAAACCTGGTTAACCTGTCTTTGTGTTAAATTATGTTAAATAATTATATTTTAACTAATCGTGATTGAACATAAAAACCCAGACTGGGCTTTGTCTCTAATTTGAGGAAAACCGAATTAGGGACTTTTACCCCATGTAAGAAGAGTTTAGCCTGGTTAACTATAATGTAGACAGCAGAGCTCAAGGATGTGGCCAAGTACGCTAACAGGAGTTTGTAAAATAAATGAAATCAAAAAGACCAATTTATAAAGCGCCCAAAAGTCCCAAACGGTTATGGTTCATTTTAAAATTCTGTTCAGAATTTTATATTGGTTGTAAATCCAATTACGTGTATTAAAATTGATTTTTGGCACTAAGAATGACACCATCTTAAAAAATCATGACAACTATAACAAAAGAATGCCGAGGACTCCACTTATCAACTGTTCAGGAAAAGTGCACAGTAACAGGTACAGGAATACCTGCTACTCAACAGCATGATTATGCTTGGAAAAGCTAATTATTTCAAAATAGGCTGTGGTTTACAAACTTTATGTAAAAAATATTCATCAGTTCAGTGTAGGGGTAGCACTGAATAGTCAACCTGTCAAGTAGTTAAAACAGAAATGGAATAGTCGAATAATACAAACTGGTAGTTGACTAATCGTACATCATATAATTGTATGACTTTTTATAGGGCTGTGTTCGAAGGTTCGAAGGTTTGTTCGCTAGCCAGGAATTCAAAGGTAGTTTTTTTTTTTTTTTTTTTTCTGTTAACAGAAACCGTTTGACAATGTGTTAATACTATAAAATCACACATTAAATGTCACTCATATGCAAAATTTGATCATTTGATTTGTATAATGCATATTACGTAAATAAAAGTTGTTGTATTAAAATCCACTTCCACTATATGGCGCCGCTGCCGTGCATGGAAGGGTATAGTATCCAAAGCACTGGGGCGGTACCTATAGCGGTTGTAGTGCTTCAGTAAAATATGCACTGAATATCTAGTGTTGAAGACAGTGTAAGAGAAGTGCTATGGTAGAATATGTTTGAAACAAAATATACGCTAACACTAATAATTTTAATTTCGAAAACTGAGCACCGTTCGCCCCTCCCCCCTACAGCTCGTGTCATCTTAAAGGCAAACCTTTAATTTCTTCATTCACCATCTCGACAGCAAAGCGTTGTATAGCGTAAGCTGTATTGAAAGAAATGCTTCGAAACCCCTCTGCTGTTTAGGATTTTTTTGTTAAACGCCCAGACGACCAAAAAAAAAAGTTGAATGCAAACTGTGCAAGCGACTCGTACCATGGAGGCATAACCAATCTCTGGGGTCACTTGACAACCATAAGTTCATACTATTACTAGTATTATTATTAATAATATTTTTAGTAGTAGTAAAATGTGACTGTGACCGATAACCTGCTTGGAACGGAGAATGTTAAATAAAGCTTTGTTTTGTCCAAGTCAGCTGCAGTTGGTGCGAGAAGGGTACGAGACGTCACACGCCTCACACCCCACGCCTGGTACCCTTATAACTCCGCCTCTAACTCCACCTCTACAGTGACGCAAGAAAAAGGCTCTCATATTACTGAATTACATATTACTGAATGGTACATTGAAATTTCGTTCTGTTTGATATTTTATTTTAAAACACTGAAACTCAAAATCAATTATTGTAAGGTGACATTGGTTTTATGTTGGGAAATATTTTTAAGAAAAATAAAAAACTGAAATATCTTGCTTGCATAAGTATTCAACCCCCACACATTAATATTTGGTAGAGCCACCTTTCGCTGCAATAACAGCTTTAAGTCTTTTGGGGTAAGTATGTACCAGCTTTGCACACAGTGTCAGAGTGATTTTGGCCCATTCTTCTTGGCAGATTTGCTCCAGGTTGTTCAGGTTGGTTGGACGACGCTTGTGGACCGCAATTTTCAAATAGTGCCACAGATTCTCAATGGGATTGAGATCAGGACTTTGACTGGGCCACTGTAGGACATTCACCTTTTTGTTCTTGAGCCATTCCAATGTTGCTTTGGCCTTGTGCTTGGGATCATTGTCCTGCTGAAAGGTGAATTTCCTCCCAAGCTTCAGTTTTTTAGCGGACTGAAGCAGGTTCTCTTGCAGTATTTCCCTGTTTTTTGCTCCATCCATTCTTCCTTCAATTTTAACAAGATGCCCAGTCCCTGCTGATGAGAAGCATCCCCACAGCATGATGCTGCCACCACCATACTTCACTGTAGGGATGGTGTGTCTTGAGGCATGGGCAGTGTTAGGTTTGCGCCACACATAGCGCTTTGAGTTTTGGCCAAAAAGCTCTATCTTGGTCTCATCTGACCACAAAACCTTTTCCCACATCACAGCTAGGTCACTCTCATGCTTTCAGACGTGCTTTCAGATGGTGCTTTTTGAGTAACGGCTTCTTCCTTGCCACCCTCCCATACAGGCCAGTGTTATGCAGAGCTCTTGATATGGTTGACTGGTGCACCATTACTCCACTCCCAGCCACTGAACTCTGTAGCTCCTTCAAAATGATTGTTGGCCTCTCTGTGGCTTCTCTCATAAGTCTCCTTGTATGGGCGCTGAGTTTTGAGGGACGGCCTTTTCTTGGCAGTGCTTGGGTGGTGTGATGCAGCTTCCACTTCCTGATTTTTGATTCAACTGTGCTCACTGGGATATCAAAACACTTGGATATTATTTTGTACCCTTTCCCTAATCTATGCATTTGTATTACTTTATCTTCTGTAGAATGCTCTTTGGTCTTCATTTTCCTTCAGATTCACAGCCTGACCAATGATCCTTCAACCGTGGGGTTTTTATCCAGAAAATGTGACAGCAACTTTAATGGTTCACAGGTGGAGGCCAATGGTAAGGTAATTGTGTCCTCGTTAGGGCAATTTCTTTCATCGGTGTAAACTGGGAGCTTCCACAGCACAGGGGTTGAATACTTATGCAAGTAAGATATTTCAGTTTTTTATTTTTCTTAAATATTTCCCAACATAAAACCAATGTCACCTTACAATAATTGATTTTGAGTTTCAGTGTTTTAAAATAAAATATCAAACAGAAAGAAATTTAAATGTACCATTTGTAATTCAGTAATATGAGAGAATTGGTCAGGGGTCTGAATACTTTTGCAAGGCACTGTAGATATATATATGTGTGTGTGTGTGTGTGTGTGTGTGTGTGTGTGTGTGTGTGTGTGTGTGTGTGTGTGTGTGTGTGTGTGTGTGTGTGTGTGTGTGTGTGTGTGTGTAAATTTAACTTATATCTATATACATTAGAAACATTTGGTAGTGTCAGCTGAAATTACTTAAATCACATTTTTAAAAATCTGATTTATTTTCAAATACTTATAAAAGTTATAATTAATGTTTATTAAATAACGATGACATTGCTACAGGGTGTAAACACTGGTTACTTACGACTACAGCTAGTTATAACAAAGATCTCTCTTACATAACGGTAAAAATGCCAATTAGGCCTACACACTTTTTCAACTATCTTTGTTTGCTAACTTTTATCTTTGTAATCCTAACTATTGCCATAGACTTAGGTACATTGGGCAATCAAAAACGCTAATTTACCGAAAACAATGGAAAAAGTGATATATTGTTTTCCACTTAAAAGTAACAAAGATTCAGGTTAGCATGCGGTACATACGAAGTTACACCAATGATTTAATTTTCATTTTTATAATTATTATTCATTTGGTTATGTCATTTAAGTTGTACAAATGCATAAAAATGTATACACTTTTCATATATTAAATGTCTATATATATATATATATATATATATATATATATATATATATATATATATATATATATATATATATATATATATAAAATGTCTATATATATTTTCCCCCCCTATAAATTACTCTGGACTTACAGCGGACAGTGGCCTTTTATCATTGAGGTAACATTATATTATAATTTTATGTGTATATCGATGTTGACAGTAGAGAAGTCAACTGACTCTTACAAAGAGTTTTCTTCGAATTTAAACATATCTGGAAATAAAACTTCTTTATCTAAAAATCTATATTTTCTCTTGACTTCCCTACTATAAATGATCAGAAGTAAACAAGGCTCAGACTTTAAGAAGTGTGTTTGAAAATATAGTTGTGACAACTCTGCAGCCTGAAATGGAGAGTTTGTACTGTCTTGATCTGACTGCAACAGCTCAGGTTACACCAGGCTTGTGTCCCCAGAAAACAAAACTTAAAACTTACATTTTGCATTGTAATGTAATATATATGTAAAACACCCTAACAATGCATCAATTACAGAAACATTGGTCTCTCTTCCAAAGCATTTTACACAAATTTGCTATTATTGACACTTTTTCTAAAAGAAATAAAATGTAAGAAGTCACAGCATATATGCTTAATATGTATAGATGTTGTGTATGAGGAAATCGTACTTCATAACTTCATAACATTTACAGCTCTAAAAAAAATGATGCTAATACAAAATTTGCAAAAAATGCTTTGAGTAGAGGCCATTGTCACTAGTTGTTCAATATACCTCACTGTACCAATATACATCAGTGTTTTCTAAATTTCACATTAGCTACAGATCATCTAATCTCAATGTAGATACACTGATGTATATTAATTGTAGGTCATTAATCATGTTGTAATTTGCTCTTTGTATTTCAGTTACATATAACAGCAGTGAAAGGAGGAGTGTTGCCTGAGGTGAAACGCTGTACCCAATGCTGCAGATCTGAACCACTGTCCATTTTACCAGCCAAGCAAATATAAACCCAATAAACGCCACCATTTAAAAAAGCACTTGGATGTGCATCTAAAGGGTGCAGTGCAGTGTGATGGTTTGTTATTTAATGGTTTTTACATGTAACACTGTTGAAGGTTGTTTAATATATTTAGTGAACGATACGCATTTCAAGTAAAATATTGTGCATAAAGTCATTAATACTTATTGTTTACATATGTTTATTTAAATGTTTATAAAAAATGCTCAGAAATACCCACTTGCAAATAAAGTAGGCTCCATAATTATTCAAACCCTTTATTCAGTGAAAATGAAATGGGGGAATTAAATTAAAACTTGACCCACCAGATAATCGCAAAGTCAGAATTTAATGGTGTTTTTTTTTATTAGTAGAAGAAAGTGCCCACTTATGATAAATCAAACTGCTATTAAGTACATATTTCTAATTTGGTTTTAGTGGATGGGTCTAAGTACTTTGGAAAGGAAAGCAGGACTTCAATCAAAACAGATAAATAAGTGCTTTGAAATAAAAATTTAAAAACTCTTCAGACAACTGTGAATGAATGACTGTGTTAACATCTACTTTGTCAGGGGTGCATAACTCTGGGGCAAGAAGGTTTTCATTTTTTGATCCCCCTGAGGCCTTCATTACCTGATTTGAATTAATTTGCTTAATTGGACAAGTTTATCCTTTTATTTGCTCTTAAGCAGTTGGAGATTTACAGACAGCTACAAAAACCTACTGGACTGACTGCGACTCTAGAGGAGCAGAATTGTGCACCACTAAATGTATATAATTATACTTGATGTGGGATTTTGACAATTTATGTGTGGGAAAATTAAACACGTTCAGTCCAAATGTTTACTAATCGGAGAACATGTGGATGTCAATAAATGCATTATTACAAATATTAACCATCCATCCATCATCAATAACCACTTCATCCAATACAGGGTCACGGTGAGCTGGAGCTTAACCTGGCAGACACGGTGCAAGGCAGGACTACACCCAGGATGGGACAGCATTCCATCACTGGCCAACTATCACACTCACACAAGCATGCACACAGAGGGCAATTTAGAGTGACCAATCAACATGACCAGTATGTTTTTGGATGAGGGGAGGAAACCGGTGTGCCTGGTGAAAACCAACACGAACACGGGGAGAACATGCAAACTCCCCTGAAACAGGAATCAAACCTGGGAACTGTGAAGCAGCAGCGCTAACCACCACACCACCATGCCACAAGCTATAACCTAATATACATGATAAATCATAAGAGCAAAGATTGTAATCAAGTTCTTCATTAAGACCTCCAGTGGTTACAGAACTCCTTGTTAATATTATTATTATTTCTTTCTTAGCAGATGCCCTTGTTATTTTTGTTACAAGATATCACATCATTTTTTACATACAATTACCCATTTATACAGTTGGGGTTTTACTAGAGCAATCTATGTAAAGTACCTTGCTCAAGGGTACAGCAGCAGTGTCCCCCACTTGGGATTGAACTCACGACCCTCCGATCAGGAGTCCAGAGCCCTAACCACTACTCTACACTGCTACCCTATGTGTATGTTGTGTATGTAATCAAAAAATCTTCCAATTTTAATAGGAACAGATAAAATCCACTCCCTTTCTACTAATTCATTTCTATACCAACACACATCACAGATGTGTTCAATGATTATAACCTTTAATACGAGGCTGTAGTTGGATTTTTTTTGCACCACAGCTTGTTATTTAGGGTTTGGGGTTAAGGTTGGTTTGTCTTCAATTCCACTTTTAGCCACCAACTGTACCTATAGGCAACCACTTTCACTTCAATACAACTGCACCTTGCTAAAAGAGACCCATTTAATAACCACCTCAATGTGACTACATGATAAATTGCTGTATTTTGTGTGTGTGTGTTTCACATATGGACTTAAATTGCTATAGATAATTTTTTAGCTGATGCTTTTTTTTCTTGCATTTGTGCCCATTTATAGAGCTGGGTATTTTACTGGAGCAATCCGTGAAGTACCTGCTTGCTCAAGGGTACAGCAGCAGTGCCCCACCTGGGTTTGAACCCTCAACCCTCCGGTAAAGAGTCCAGAGCCCTAAACGCTAATCCACATGCTGGTATATCTATGTGAACATGTCCAGGGGTGAATATACCCTATATGTAATTCACTTTGTGCATGCTGCAAATTAACAGAGATATATATATATATATATATATATATATATATATATATATATATATATATATATATATATATATATATATATATATATATATATATTAAAAACTGATTGCACAATGGTTTATGCAGGCCTGTATTTTTACTTTACATCTACATTGAAATTCTAATTTCAGTTTGTATTTCATTTAGGATATGTAAATACATGGCACAGGGATATTTAGCCATGACATACAAACTCCATTGGCATATGTGCAACACAAATCCATGTTGGGCCAGGTTACATGCACTTGTAGAAGGGATGATCCTTGTGGGATACTCACAGACAAAAAGCAGGTCAACATGATATGACCAAAGGGACTTAAACAAAGGGATAATCATTCAACTTTGATAAATCAATTGGCATATGAGCTTAAAGGACAGAACAAAAACTGGGATGCAAATAATATGAGTGACTACCTGAACTTCAGCTTCCTATATTTTATTGCGTATACCTAGGCTAACCTATACAGACATGTAAGCATGTCAATTTTACATTGTAAATAAGATGAGAATTACACACGTAATTCTTACTTTAATACGATTAAGTAAAATGTGTGAAGCTATACCCCTATAAAAATGTACCACGGTTCTATAGTGTAGCTATACTATTATTATGGTTGTACTGCATTATTATAACACAGGGAACTGTACATTGATGGTGTAGGATACATATATTATATAACACAATTGTACTTTCACAGATACCATCGTACCTTGTTCCAAAATCCAGAGGTACATTTTTATAGGGTTCCGTTCTAACAGTATTGTTGCAATATAAACAAACGGATAATTGAACAGTTTCCAAAGAAGCGGAGGGCAGTATATTAATCAGAGAGTATCAAGCAATATTTTTAAAATACGCTGACATCAAGACCATTCCCAACAATGTTGCAGATTGTCTTTTTTTTTTTACATACATTACATACCGCAAATAGTTAACGATTACTGCTTTTGTATATATTATATGGAAACGTAAGCGCATTAAATAATACTGCCTTTATAAATATAATTATTATTTGTTTATTTAGCAGACAAATAATAATTACATTTATAAAGGCAGTAATGACGATTAAATGGTTTATTTAGAACGCAATGCCGATGTATTCGTTATTTGAAAAACATAAATAAAAAGGGCATATTAAATGTTACGACATTGACAATACAGAGAAAAGTGGATTCCATAAACAAAAAAAAACAACTTCACATGGGTGGGATCAGTGTGAGGACTTGGAAATTGCGTCACTGTAGAGGTGGAGTTAGAGGCGGAGTTATAAGGGTACCAGGCTTGGGGTGTGAGGTCCTCTTGCAAGTATACCCTGTTGGTTGGTGCTGGTGCAATGCAAGTTTACTGTATATATCACAAGCAGCATAATAAAAATAAAACAATGTGTATTTTTATTTTTATTTAAAATTATAAAAACATGATTATTGTTCTATACAACGTATTTTTCAAATACATGTGAATGTTTTATTTCATATGGATTACTTGTAAAATAATAGGATTTTCAATAAAATCTAAACTAGTAGCTATGGTGACGTCACCAGTAAATTTTGCAAATTAGTGCCATTGAAGGTTCGACATTCCTTCGGTAATGTGTTCTGAACCTTCAAAGGTCAAAATGTACCCTTCGCTGCAGCCCTACTTTTTTATTGTGCAGGTCAGATATCCTAATCTTTCACAAAAATCTGCCTGGTCTGTAGTTTATTTTGATCAATAATGTAAGACCTGCTTGAGAATCAAATATTGCTCTTAAGGTCCTTGCCTTATCCTGTGCCTTACTTGGTTTGTCCAGAAATCTTAACTGAAATATTCTTCTTCAGATACACTTTGTATAATTTTCTGTTTTAGTCATTACATCCTGGTGACTTTTTAAAAACTCAGCAGTCTAAAGCACCCCTGTGGCCTAATAAAGCTATCACAATGGTGTCTTTCCCTCCAAGTACATCTGCGTGGATGTAAGACCAGAAAAACTAAATTGAAAGTCTATCATTTGGTTGTGGTCAGTTAGGGCATGTATGTGCTACTCTGCGTCATTTATGTTAACTGGAGGGGGGCAGAGGCTCATCTGGCTCATGTTAAGTTGCCCACATGAATGCTGTCCAACAATCTTCTTTAATGCCAATTTTACTGAGTACATGGCATGACAGAGAATGATCTAATGTCTACAATGCATTTCATCATCCCAAAAGTGTGATCTATGACACTGCACATTGATTGGTGAGGAGAAAACTAAACAGGAATCCATGATTAGTGTGTGTGTGTTTGTACTGTCTGCATTTCAAAATCAAATTGTATTCATGTATCCCTTTTTTCTTTTTACTAGGTTTAAACTTTCAGTTTTTCTTATGATCCTTTTTTTATAATAAGTAACTACTAAAACTACCAAAACAAATCAACACATTCCACATCTCCCCTATGTGAACTGTCATTTTGTTAAATATAAAAAAAGGGGTTAAAAGATAAAGACTGGTCCTCTGGCCTATGTGCAACTAAATAAAAAAAATGGCTGGAATGGAGGGGGTTCATTTGTAATTACGCAACTGTTATAAATGTTTTTTATACCCAAGAAGAAAGTGTTTGCCCTTGAAACAAACGGAAAAAAGGCAGATTGTTACATGACTTGTGGAATTTGACACCCATATCCAAGATGGTATAATTGGCATCACATGTTACCTGCACTTTAAGGGAAAGGAAACCCTTTTGATTGAAGAAAACAATGTTGTGCCTCGCAGGAGCCCGTAATGCCAAATAGGGAGCTGCCTGATCTAAAAGAAAACTATTGCATGCTTTTGTCTTATCTTTGCAGTGCATCCATAGTAAACCCTATTTATATACAAAATTACCAATCTAGATGTGATCCGAGGCACTCTAAACTATAAACTGTGTTACTGAAAAACTAAACTGAACAAGTTTTCATGAACCCCAGATCAACATCACGATAAATCAGAAAACACTGATGACAGTAAATATCCGTCATAACAGAATTAAACAAATTCTAGACATCATTTCAACAATATCATTTGTTTTACACTTATTTGTAAGGGATTGTGATGTAACAATGCTGTTTCTGAATTCGATTCGAGTGGCAGTCAAACCATTCTTTACTTCATCATAACTAATTAAGAATTCTTTAAATAATGAATTTGTTAAAGTTTTCCAAATAAATCCCTCTGGCTATAATACCGGTATTATACAATATAAAAAATGATAATATAAAAAGACAGGAACAAAGTCTTGTTGAAGTGTTTGTTCAGTGGTCCTTGCTGGGGGATGAAATCCCCTGCAACGGGTACATCGTGGAGGCAATAGTATCACAGTTCACATTTTTCCATGTTTTTGGAAAACCACTGATTCAGCCATCACGAAACTTGGTATTATATTATTTAGCATAAGTTATTGAGAGTATTATTTTCTGGCGGTATATGGAGGTGTCCATATGTCTCCCATCTGTGCATATATCTAGAGAGTAACTTTAGAAATTGATTAAAGCTTATTTTACACTGTTCTGTACATACTGTTAATATATTTTTTATTATCATACTTATAGCTGTCATTTTGAATTTACAGCTGTGGGTGTATGTTACTGACATACTTGTTTTAAAAAAAACATTTGCCTAAATTGTAACCATTTTTCTCTATGCCTATCAACTTTCTTCACTTCCAAAATAATCCTTGTGACCACTGTCTGGAACTGTGCTTGTTTTGTTTTCCCACCATTATGAAGTTGACCAATCCAACAAAGGCGTTCAGAACTTAGAAGATTTCATAGAAACAAACAAAAATGGAAACATTCAAAAAGCGAAATGTTTAAAAACAGTATGTGCACAGCACTGGAGATTGTACACAACATTTTAAATGTACATTGTACCTGGTAAATACAAAGCAGAATTTTAACTCAACAGAGATATTCTAATAATTATTTTTGCCTAATTGTTAGAAATAATAATTAAAAACAAAAAATAACAAACCACGTTAACCCTTTAGCGTCCGCCCAATGTTAAATGTCCTGCCGGTGACCTGGCCCTTTAACTCTTTTTACTCAGGCACTGTGAGAGACAGCCCTGCTTGCATCATTGTAAAGAGGGCAGACCTTTAAAACGAGGTTAGGAGATAGCCTTGAATGCAAGTGTTTTGGAATGTTGCTGCTGCGCTGAAGACAGACCTACCTCGGTGCAGTAAACAAACATTTTCACACAAAATCTTTACAAAATAAGAGAAATGGCGACATCGAAGATGCACGAGACAAGAGCTGTTTAGGGTTATGTTGCCCTGGTCCATACCTTGCTGGCCATTCAAGCCACAGTGAACAGCCCCATCTTGTGCCATATGATCAGGGTGCCTGGGACGAATACAGTAATTTGAATGTTTTTTTTTCTTAATTTTTTTTTGCACATTTTCAATGAATCAGTTTTTTTTTTTTTTCGTTACTTTTGGTACCTTTTCTATATATGGCCAGAATTCCTTTATTTTGTATCCAATTTGTTCAAAACATTTTTTCCATGTTCCCTACATGTTGAAGTTTCATTGTATACTATCAGATTTGAGTTGGCCATACAAAACTATTTTTTACAAACAAGAAATAATGTTTTGTTTTTTTTTTCTAAAAAGCGTCTCTCTTTTTCTGTGGTTTTTGTTATCTGTATTGAATGGGGTGAATTTCAGACTATTTCACTTTTTTATATGAAAGCCTAGTGTGTGCACATTCATTTCATGTATGACATGTACCTGTAACCTTTATAGTTTAAAGAGTTATAGCCACAAACCTAACAACCAGTACTTAATTTGTAAATAGAGGTACCGGGGCGCAAGCAACGACAATAATAGTGTTCTTAAGAACCGCACATTTAAAATCATGCCCATTTATTTGAAAGAGTATTGTATGTACTAGTGTTAGATGTTTACAACCACGTATTTTACATCATTCATATATAAAGTAGTAGTACGTGCAGAAAAATAAATTTAAGGCAACCGCAGGACAAAAAAGAAATAAAGAAATAAATAAGTAAAAGCCTGCATACATAGTAGGGTTGGCACCGACAACACAACTGCACCACCCCACGCAGTGAATTATAGGACTACATGTCTGATATGTATGTTAATAAACAATATGTACTTATTATGCTAATTTTATGTACTATAACAGCAAATTAAAGTAGCACATACACATGTATAGATAAACAGGTAGTGATATATAGATACAGAAGATAAATAGATCCCGGAAGATAAGATTTGACCGTGGTCGTGTTTTCAGCAACATTTATTCAAAGAACTTGAATGTGAACCTATGTTTCGGAATGTTGTAGCCTACATAATATCCTTTGAGTCTATTTTTTGAATTTGTACTTGCCATTTGATTTTGCCGCTTCGAACTATTTATAATTTTTAACGGTGACATTGTAGAATTTCACAGGAATAGCTGAGGTTGCATTTAATGCAAAGTTCTCTTTCGACCAGTCCAACAAATTTAACTTCCAAACCCAGTACTTCTCTCGCACGTCTCCTCACTCTCGCGTGACTTTCAGACTCACACATGTGGTTCGCTTCCGTGTTGATGGACAGACAAACATCTGTTATCACTTAAACCGGGCAAGTGGCAATACTGCAGCAAGATTTTTTCTTTAAAACTTGTTGTTGTTCTTTGTTGAAATTAACGTTCAGCTTTCATATTTTGTTGCGTACTCATTTAATCAAACCAAGTAGTGCAAGAAGACGTTTTTCAAATCAAGCAAGCTTATTTGTGAATAAAAAAACAACAACAGAGTCGCAGTCCTTGTTGTGCTGCCAGTGTCATTAAAGACACTCACTCAGCTAAAATCGTAAAGTATAAAAGTACGAACTTGGCAGCGGACTGTCTCTCTTTAGCGCGGACGCAAGAACTGTGTTGAGAATTTTAAGGAAATGAATTTGAGAGCAAAAATTTGTATGAGATTTGTAACTTTCATAACTGAAGAGGTTCCGGGGCTGTGCCCCGGCAAGCCCCGGCACAAATTAAGCACTGCTAACAGTAAAAAAACAGGCGAAAACAGCTTGGACCCCAAACAACATTGCATTAAATGTCATAGACTTTTTTTTTAAGCATCTGTGTAATGAAAATATACTTTTAACTTGGCAGGCAGCTATGCTTAATCATTGACAATCTATTTAAAATGTAAAACTTACAGCCTTTGCACCTGCACTTCCATACAGGCCTCTATCTAAATGCATCCTTACGCGTTCTCTGATAAGTCATAATGAACCCCTTTCACTTTTGACTTTAGGATGTCCTAAACACTGGAACCAGAGGTTGAAACCCACATTATGCAAGGCAAAGGCATGGCTAAGGTACATTTATATTATTATTATTTTTAATAACTGCACAATAACAGCAAAAACCATTTCAAGCTTTCTAATACATGCCAACTGTTGGGCCACTATGCAGCACTATGCAGACCATGGGATAAAAAAAAAAAATACATAGACAGAAAATCGAAGCAGACAGAAGATTGAACTGACGTGGCCAACAGGATCTGTTTTCACTAGCCAACAGTCCCTAGCTAGGAGATATGTATTGTATAATTAACCAGCTGACATGCAGCTGTGATGGCAAAATCCCATTGTCTTGACAGAAGCTTACGGTTGCCCTTTATATTGATCCTCATTGTAAAGTTCTTTTTTTTTTTTTTCTTACAGAGCAGCCAAATTAATCTGCCGTTTTTAGGTCTGGAATGAATCCAATGTGTAAAAGATCTACAGATTTAAAGGCCATCTGTCCCACATGCATTGTTTTTCCCCTTCCCCAGATGAGATTGCCCAGCAGGACTGGTGGGGGGTGGGAGGAAGAGGGAAGCTAGACACTTTTTGTCCAATATCTGAGTTCTCATAAATATCTAACCTATTCAATTTATTTAGGATTAGTTTTAAGTTGCAGGTACATTTTACATAACTGTATTCCTTGTTATGCTACTGTATTTCAAACTCAAGTGTGACTCCTGGTTGCACTAGATTCACTATAGTTGAAACAGTGGGAAAAAAAGAATAAATAATAGCAAAGAAACATCTGGATTAAGAGACAAATAAACTCAGAGCAAAAGAAGAACATTATAACTAAAACACATGAGGTTCTACTGTTTACCTTTCAGGCATGGCTTAAATGAAAATGATGGTACAACCATAACTATTATAAAGTGTGACAGTCCCATAAACTTTGATTTTGCCTTATACTTCACCCCTAGGCTAATAATAATGTGATATCTTATAACAATTGTAAGTCGCCCTGGATAAGGGCGTCTGCTAAGAAATAAATAATAATAATAATAATAATAATAATAATAATAATAATAATAATAATGTAACTAAAGCATTTATATTAAAAAAAACAATTGTTAAAAATGTAACAGGCTAATAATAATAGCTTGTTTTATGTTTGAGAAGTCTATGTATATGTGTATAAAGCATCTAAAATGTGGTCCTACTTGGGAATGTTTGTTATAATAGTAGAGAATTTCTCTTATACCAAAACTAAGAGTTGCACCACAAATAAAATAAAAAACATAGCAAACCAAAAACTTCCTTTAAGATATACAGAGAGGACTTTCCATTGCATATAAATATCATGTTTTAAACTCAGCCTTCCATTGAAAAAAGAATGGATATTAAACACAAAAAAAACTATGTTTTGCTTGACGGTAAGAGCTGACCATTCTGAAAAAAGATGGGAAATTGTCAGATAAGGCCCCCACTGCGTCCTTACCTGACCCATGTTCTGACAAGGCTTTCCGGCACACACTGCTTAACTGGTACAGTAGGTGGGTTCACTTCAGACAACATGTGTAGTCACCAGTTGGTTGCTGAGGATTTAAAAGTTCTCTTAAACAGCCTAATAGATATCCTTTAGTTTAGAAGAATCACTGTCAGAAATGGATAAGAAAGCTCTACAAAGTTCATGGATTGCAAAATGCTTGTGTAACATATTATTTGTCTCCTTTCCATGATCTCATTACTACAGAACCCCTAAAGGGACATGGTGTAAATTAAAAAGGGAGGCTACTATCTCGTGAGCATGAGATATTATGTTCTGCACACGAGACAGTAAGTCATGTGCACAACATAGTTGCCTCCCATTTAAATTTTGACACCATGTACCTTTAGTTGGTCCGTACATTACTATGCCACACATACATCAGATTTATTTTCCAGCATATCAAAACACATGTTTTTCTGTCCTTCATAAACAAAACCAAAATCCCCCCCAAAAAAAGAAAGAAAAAGCTGAAATGGTTAGGACAGTTATAAATATTTCTATACTTGGAAAAGTACACCATAAATAACTTCTCTCACTCCACATGTGTAATTATTCCAACTATTCTAATTAGCTTTTCCAAATTCACATATAATTCTAAGACAACATGAAAACAACCATGTTTGTTCTTGTTTTACACCTGACCTCATCTGCCCAGTGGTGACAACACATGTTGTCTGAAGTGAACCCACCTACTGTACCAGTTAACCACCTACTGTACCAGTGTGCTGGAAAGCCTTGTCAGAACATAGGCCAGGTAAGGGCGCACGGCAGCCTACCTGACAATTTCCCGTCTTTAACGGAATTTGGCTCTTACCATCAAATAAAATGTCATTTTTTGTGTTTATATATATAATAATATATCATATATATATATATATATATATATATATATATATATATATATATATATATATATATATATATATATATATATATATATATATATATATACAGTACTGTGCAAAAGTTTTAGGCAGGTGTGAAAAATGCTGTAAATTAAGAATGCTTTCAAAAAATAGACATGTTAATAGATTATATTTATCAATTAACTAAATGCAAAGTGAGTGAACAGAAGAAAAATCTAAATCAAATCCATATTTGGTGTGACAACCCTTTGTCTTCAAAACAGCATCAATTCTTCTAGGTACACTTGCACAAAGTCAGGGATTTTGTAGGCATATAGTCAGGTGTATGATTAAACAATTATACCAAACAGGTGCTAATGATCATCAATGCAATATGTAGGTTGAAACACAATCATTAACTGAAACAGAAACAGCTGTGTAGGAGGAATAAAACTGGGTGAGGAACAGCCAAACTCAGCTAACAAGGTGAGGTTGCTGAAGACAGTTTACTGTCAAAAGTCATACACCATGGCAAGACTGAGCACAGCAACAAGACACAAGGTAGTTATACTGCATCAGCAAGGTCTCTCCCAGGCAGAAATTTCAAGGCAATTTCAAGACAGGGGTTTCCAGATGTGCTGTCCAAGCTCTTTTGAAGAAGCACAAAGAAACGGGCAACGTTGAGGACCGTAGACGCAGTGGTCGGCCAAGGAAACTTACTGCAGCAGATGAAAGACACATCATGCTTACTTCCCTTCGCAATCGGAAGATGTCCAGCAGTGCCATCAGCTCAGAACTGGCTGAAAACAGTGGGACCCTGGTACACCCATCTACTGTCCGGAGAAGTCTGGTCAGAAGTGGCCTTCATGGAAGACTTGCGGCCAAAAGCCATACCTCCGGCGTGGAAACAAGGCCAAGCGACTCAACTATGCACCAAAACACAGGAACTGGGGAGCAGAAAAATGGCAGCAGGTGCTCTGGACTGATGAGTCAAAATTTGAAATATTTGGCTGTAGCAGAAGGCAGTTTGTTCGCCGAAGGGCTGGAGAGCGCACACGAATGAGTGTCTGCAGGCAACAGTGAAGCATGGTGGAGGTTCCTTGCAAGTTTGGGGCTGCATTTCTGCAAATGGAGTTGGGGATTTGGTCAGAATTAATGGTCTCCTCAATGCTGAGAAGTACAGGCAGATACTTATCCATCATGCAATACCATCAGGGAGGCATCTGATTGGCCCCAAATTTATTCTGCAGCATGACAACGACCCTAAACATACAGCGAAAGTCATTAAGAACTATCTTCAGCGTAAAGAAGAACAAGGAGTCTTGGAAGTGATGGTATGGCCCCCACAGAGCCCTGATCTCAACATCATCGAGTCTGTCTGGGATTACATGAAGAGAGAGAAGCAACTGAGGCTGCCTAAATACACAGAAGAACTGTGGTTAGTTCTCCAAGATGTTTGGGCCAACCTACCTGCTGAGTTCCTTCAAAAACTGTGTGCAAGAGTACCTAGAAGAATTGATGCTTGTTGCTGTTTTGAAGGCAAAGGGTGGTCACACCAAATATCGATTTGATTTAGATTTTTCTTCTGTTCACTCACTTTGCATTTAGTTAATTGATAAATATAATCTATTAACATGTCTATTTTTGAAAGCATTCTTACTTTACAGCATTTTTTCACACCTGCCCAAAACTTTTGCACAGTACTGTATATTACACAAATGTGTGTTTTATTGTGGGTTCCTTAAGCTACAGTAAATTAACTGCAAAGCTGCCCTTATATTGATTTCATTGGAGCAAATAAACATGTAGGCTGCAGAACAGTCTTACTCCAATTACCAGGGACTGATTTGAACTTGAATCTCTCTTCAGTAGCGAAGCAAAAGAGCTAATGAGGGTGCTGCTGCAAATCATTGGGTAACACAGTATAACAGGGTAATTATAATCCATGCTACATAAACTGTTGATAATACTTACTAACTGGCCTGAGACCACCCCAAATCTCAACCCAGGTGTGACTCAGTAAAGTCCTCTGGGGCTTTGCATTTGCACGCTAAATGTAGGGGTGTAAGATTAAATTGACTCTCTGATTTCAGGGTTATGAGTAAAACTCTGATTTGCATTTCCCACCACTGCTTAAGATATAATTAGTTCATGGCGACTCCCATGTGGGAACAATGACAGGCAAATCTGACTGCCTGCCAGGGGCTTATCGCTTTCTCCAAGGCATGAGGTATGCGTGTGTGTGGGCTCTAAATTCTCAAGACAGATCACCCTGGAGCATGGGATGTGTGCTCGAGTCCTCTTTCAAACTGGTTGGGAACCCCTATAATACTTGCCTGTGTGTGAGAGGGTTGCCCATAAAATGTATTGTATGAGAGATGCCAGAAACATTCCAAAGGTCTTCATACCTTCATTCTTTATAGGGTACACACCGAAGGGCAGCTTTAAACAATTTCAGAATCTTTTACTGGACAGCAAACCTGTAAGATCCTACATGGACCAGTTTGTTCTTGTCAAACTTTTGGAGTGGTAACTGCAGATACTTAACATTTTCACAATTCAGTTATTTACATTATCATTAGCACTGAACAAAAAGCCTATATAACAGTGGTGGAAAAAAAACTCCTTTTGCATAGCAGTTTCACCTATCCAAGCTTTACTGTAAGCTTAATTAGGAAACCATAGATATAGAAAGCTCAGGGAGTCCCAATTAGCGTCACAGTAAAACAGGCAATGGGAGTTTTAATCCCATCCCAGTATATAGTATCCTCATGAAACAATAACAAATTCAATAGGAGATGTGCATTAGCTAATGTTATCCTTTATAATAAAAAAAAGTATTTTTTTCAGACGGTATTATCTATCGATATTATTTGAACATGCATGTGAGTTTGCATGATGGTTAAAGTGACCAAAAAAAAGGGGAAAAGATCTCTGTTGAAAAGCATTTCCCAGCTTGGTTTGGAGTCCAGCCAAGCCTGGGGTTGTTCGGATGTGCTCCAGCCACAGCCTGACTGGCAGCAATTAGGGGTGTCTGAGCCAAGCTCAGCTTGTGCTCCATGGAAACACCCCTAATTACTGGCAATTAGGCTAGGCGGGTAGGCAGATGAGAGAAGCTGAGGGTGTTCAGGCATGGAAACAGTTTTCAAGGTCTTAGACGTGACTAAGTGAAAAGGTTAATGCTTTAGAGTGTAGAGTTAATAGTAAGAGAGAGCTTGTCTCACCTCCAGTGACGTGCCAGGCTTTTTCTTCAACTCTTCACATTTCCTAAATTTGCAGATCTGGTGGCCAGTTTTGCGATTCCGACAACTACTGCAAACCCCGCAGTTGATTAGCCTCCTGCAGGGTGCACAGACCCCACACCTTTTCCTTTTCTTCTTTGCAGGGTTTCCGCTGGACCCCGTGGAATTATTCTGTGGGCAGTCTGCCAGATTGGCAATTTGAAACGCACTGTCTGTAACGGCTGCTGAGGCTGCGGGGGAGTGAAGGGCTGTCATGACGATGACCCCTGGAGGTAATGAGATGCCCCCTAAAGCCGGAATAGCGGAAAAAGTTCCAACGCGCTCTGGGAGATTCATTATCTCTGCTTCAGCAGCGCCGCATTTCAGCTTGTTCATGCATTCTCCTGCTAAAGGTCTGCAGTGTTCAGGGGATAAGGTAGTGAGGAAATTATTATTTGCCATTTGCAACGTCTCTGGCGGCACGCCAGGCTTCCCTTGCCTCTGGGAATCATTTCTATGCATGCTGGTCCTATTAGAGTTTATTGCTGCTGATTTCCTTCCCCACAGCATAGCGTTATCGCAGTTCCAAGGGGACACACCAATTCTGGCACTGGGAAAAATTGGCGTTGTTATACGAGCAATCTTCGCAGTCTGTGGAAATGCCCCATTTGTTTTGTAAAAGTTTGCAAAAGATCTGTATCTTTCCATTTCTGCATTATAATCCAAAACTGGGTTTAATCCACTTCCCTGTATATTATCCTTTTGTAATATAGAAGGCTCAGCACTTTGTCCATTTTCAGCACAAAGAGCATTGTTTATATTAGACATTGCTGTAATTATTTGGTGATCTAACAATAAAGTCTATGATTTTATTCCACCTTTGTCAATCTGATGCAGGTTACAAACAATAATGTACCATCTTCATCATATATCTTCTCTGATACTAAAACAAGAAAAAAACAACAACAAAAAACAATTACTGATTCAACTAAAAATAAGGCTCTCTAATCATTGTACCCAGAAAGTTATTAAGTATAAGAGTATTGGTATCTGATGCTTCAGTTGACTTTTTATTTTTCTTTGATTAGATTTTTAATGAACTGGATTTCATTATTTCAAAATAGAGATCCTGTCTTATAACAATGATATGATAGCTGTGACATAACATATGATAATAGGAAGTAAACATTACAAAGCTAGAATAGTAGAACCTCAATAATATGTCAGATTTGTAATCACATTGTAGGCACATTGGATTTATGAAAACAAATAGAACAAGCCTATACCCTGCAAATTACTGCAAGTTTAATTTACATACATACATACATACATACATACATACATACATACATACATACATACAGACACAATTTACCCAGGTTAGGAGGCTTTTTTATTTTTGTATTACTCCATTTCCTTTCTACTGTTCCTTCCAGTTTGTTGTTTGTATTTGAAAACAAACCATTTTAGTTAATGAAAAAAATACCCCAAAAGAAGCTATGTGCTAGACATAAGAAGTTCAGATTTCATTACGAATAAAGATAGCTAACTTAAAAATTAAACTTTAGAGGGAATTATAGTATTAGATGCATTTCTTTGAGGTGTGTCTCTTCTAAGATGAAGGATGAGAGTTTCAACAAATGATGTGCTCTTAATGCCATAAGTGCTTCCACTCTATGTAAATGCACCTCAGTTCAACCTTTTAAGAGCACCTGGCATCTATTCACCCCCATCTCTATTACATTAACTCAGTGACAGTAAGATAGCCACTTGTGAATTTTAACCCAACCAAGCCATGGACACGACAACTGTAGTGTCAGCCTGATTTCCTCTCAAGTCAGTCTGGGTTTTGTTTCTATAGATAAAAGCCCAGGAATATGTGCTGCTCCTATTAGATTTTTTATTTATTTATTTTTTTTTTAATTGAAAGAACCGTATTAATTTAAAAAACAGTTAAGCATAAAAAAGCACCACATAATTTCCAGGTCAAATATAAAAAATAAATGTTCCATTATCTTTGTATACTATAGGGGAAGTGATATAGATCCTATACTATACACAAAACTTTGAAAATCGAGGGGGGTACATTGTCTTTACTTACCAGAGGGATTTAATTTATAATTAATGTAACAGTCCAGCCACATGCAGTTTGGAATATGGATTGGAACTGTAAAGCCCCAAGTACCTGTATTTAAAGTTTACCTTAATTTTAAATGGCTAGAATCAGAAGTAGTCCTTAACATGTTAACAAAAGCATCACCTTGCTCTTACTGCTGTCATTATTATCATTATTATTATTATTATTATTATTATTATTATTATTATTACTGTAATGTAAATGTAAGCCAATAAATATCAACACCTGTAAGCATTAAAACTAATAACCTTATTATCAGGGGTAATGTGATGACAGGCCAATAATCACACACACAAATAACCACCCCTCTACCAAGTCAATATTAATCCATCCACCCCTTGGGCATTAGAAAAGCCAAAGGCAATCAAGTCCCAGTTATTGATTTTAAACCTGTAAATAAAGTTTAGTGAAACAAAATACCCCACACTTTCTGCATAAAGAAAGGTGCATTTGGTCGTGAACCTCAGTTCTGCTGCTGCATTACGATGTCATTATTTAATTACTCTCCAAGTCTGGTCTACCAGAGACACTCAGATCAAAGGCCATGCATGGACAGATCAATAAGGGACGGGACTATACAATTAAACCAATACACGCTTTCGCCTGAGCTTTAACCGGTTTGGCAACAGAATACGAAAAAAACGCAATAAAATAATACATGCAAATTTAATTTTTTTTTTTTTTGGGGATTGAATGGAAGAGCATCACCTACCTACCAGGTTCCTGGCGAAAATGAGTCCAGACGCTACCAGTCTGCCAATACAGAGCAACACATCACTGCACGACGAGGGTAAATAGAACGCTAGATATGTGAAGATACACAGTAAGCGTTCAAAACAAAGCCCCTTTTATTGTTTGTACGCACAAGTAATAAAAGATAATATGTGGGGTTGAAAGCGAATAAAAACAGCAGGCAGGGTAGCTCAGCGCTGGAGGTGTACTGTGGAAGGTGAGGTGTTTCCTTCTGGTCCGGTGTGTATTGTGTAGCTGTAGAGTGTTTGCTCGGTCCGTCTCTCCTGTCGCTGTGTGTGGATGATTGGTGCTGAGGTGAGGAAGCAGAGATGTGGACACCTACTGATCATTGGCTGGAAATTACTATAGAAACATGAGGAGCACTTGGGAGGGGGTGGCTCAGGGCTCTCTGTTGGGAATAGAGTGGGAAGCCGCGTCTCAACATTTTTTTTTTCTTTCTGTCTTTTTTTCTTGGACTAATGACGGGACATTTAGAAAGGCATGTCATTTTAAAATACGTACGTTAATAGGGATTTTGTGGTTCGTTAACAAACTTGTCAAATTAATTATAATTGAGGCGTGCAATGATTAAGATAAAATGCTTCTGTGGCAGTGTAGATTTTTTTTTTTTTTCTTTTAAGAAGCCAGTCTTAATTAAGTAAACCCAAGCACTACGCGTCTTTATAGGGGGTGGGTGGTCTTTTGTATTATTATTATTATTATTATTATTATTATTATTATTATTATTATTATTATTATTTACTTTTAACTCTTGGTATGCTATATATATATATATATATATATA